>OY829327.1:54937156-56266695 GCA_963691655.1 Toxonevra muliebris
TCGAAAAAATATTTCCCATCAAATTCTACTATAAGATTCTGAGTAAGAGAAATCTGTTAAATTACTCTATGCGACACGAAATATGTGATCGGGATCAGAGTATGCTTGTTGAATAGCTGAATTGCTCATGAGTACTGTGGCAAAGTTCGTTTTTGGTCTTTTTTTACACGGTCCTAAAGCTTGCCCATTTCTGAATATAATGGTATAATAATGGTTATTATTGCATCTCAAAATGTTAATGTATTGGACATATTTATAACATATTTTTCAAATGTATTAACTCATTATCTAATTCCTTTATGGGTCTTTTTTGTTCTTTTCATGAGAAATTGCATTTTTACCTCATTAATAGGGTCCACGGAAAGTTGTTAACTTTCTAAAAAATGTTCTAAAACATATTATTCATAACATTTTCCTATATCTTACTGAACATCGGAAACGTGTGAATTTGGTTTTACAATTACCACGAGCACTGGCACTAATATACTCGTTCTCCAACAGAATTTTTGATTTCACTATTCTGTAATGAATGCAGTTTTTTGACTGGCGTTTGAAGCATCACACTAACTGGTACAAAACTGTTGTAATCTAATAAGTAAGATATATGTGTAATCTAGCACTTGGTTAGCATATGTCAAATATTCTTACTTTTTACTTCCTTCCTAATAAATGGGCTTTATACGAGCTGGACGTATATTCCACGAGTAAATTAAATATCTGGTTTTTTTCTTCCAAATCCCAAGAATAGTAATCTAGTTTTCATTTCTATAAATTTAAATTTTTATTTCTCCAATTTTTATCAAAAACCGCGGCATTTTCGGAATTCGTATGTACCCTACACAAACTTATAGGAATTCAAAATTTTATTTGGGTTATATAATCTTTGTTTCGTTATTTGTTATCTTGAGTCAAGAGACAATGTTTAGTATCAAAATTGTTTCTGACAGCGTATTTAGTAATATATTATGGGCTTTCATGGGTTAATGCGAAAGAGAGAAAATTTAATTCTTTTATCAGTATCAGTAAATTCCAGTTTTATTTATAAAAAAAATCCAAAATGGCGGCTCTAGCCATTCAAAAAAGCCATGCACTGCGTGTTGTTGCTGGCGCTTGCCAGGTTATCTGAAACAATAATGGTCTTAAAAATATTTAACGAAACTAAGTTTTGGGGATTTTCTGAAAAACCACTGGTTAACAAAATGGCAGCCGTTTAATCCCACGACTAAAATTTGAATCCCGAAAAATGTTTCGGGATCGACATCCCTAGTGTGTATGTAGGTGTGTGTGTAATTGTAAATTTCAAAATTCAATATAACACGTAAAAATGAATTTTGTACTTTTGCAACTCAAACTGATTGATAATGATGTGGTTTTTTATCACCAATAAAAAAAAATTAATAAAAAAATTTATTTTAGGTGAATTTTGTGGTGATTGCCACATAAGCGTTTGCCTTTACATTTATTTTATGAACAATAGAACTTATTGATTTATATTTGGTATTTTTACAAAGAATTGAAATGAATGAAATATTTACATAAAAAATTTAAAATAATTCATGTGCCAATTTATTGTTTTTTATTATGTGTGAAATTAAATGTGATAGAATTGATATGAATCATTTATTAAATAATTGAAAAATACTAAATATTTCTCAATAGCAATGGTGTATATTTTTCAAAACTTCATTGTAAAAGTAGCATTGGAATTTATTCTTCCAAAAACAAATATGAAATTTTTTTCATTGATCGAAATTAATTGCTTGGTATATATATTTCGAAGAAACTTCATTTATTATACACTATAGGATTGCTTCTAAAAAGTAACAATACTGTGGAACGATTTGACACTCTACAAAATCAATTGGCGAATGGTTCACTTTTTGGGGGTAATTCGGGACCACTGTTTTTAATCGTTTCCTCAGATATAAGGAGTGAGATCGAAAATATCTTATCATATATAAAATTCAATAATTTTTAAACGGTTGATCTTAGAGTTTTGATATTTTTTATTTAATTGATAATATTTTACAAATTACAGAAAAATATAACTTTTATAGTTCTAACCACTATTTATGAACTCGTGGACCTTTTTTGGTAAGCCTTCCATTAGAGATTTGATAGTTGTTTCAGACACCTTTTTGGAAAAGTTTGCCCATCTCCTTTTAAAATCTTCGATATTTTGGGACACCTTTAGCCCAATATCTCTCCACTGGTCTTAGCTCCGGACAATTTGGAGGATTGGCCTCTCTTGGTACAAAAACTATGTTTTTACTTTGATACCACTCCAGAACTTTCTTGCCGTAGTGACATGATGCCAAATCGGGCCAAAAATATGTGGACACATTGTGCTCTCTTATGAAAGGAAGAAGTCTATTTTTCAAACATTCTTTGATAGATATTTCGGTATTTATAGAGCCCACTGTAACAAATGACTTGCTTCTTTTGTCGCAACTGCATATAGCTTGCCATACCAGGAATTTTTTAGGAAATTTTATCTGCTTTTGGATTCTAAATTGTTCTTCGACTTTTTCTCGAGCATCAGCATAAAAATTTTGACCCGGAAGCTGCGTAAAATCTGCTAGTACATACGTTTCGTCGCCCATTATACAACACGAATATTTTTGTATGAAATTCGATTTTAATTTCCGAGCCCTACGTTTGGCGTTTTAATTTTTCGCAGCATTCCTGTCTGGAATTTTTTGGACTTTGTATGTTTTCAAACCTGCATTGGCTTTAACTTTTCGCACCAAATAGTCAGAGCACTGGGCTAACCGGGCAGCTTTTCTACTAGATGTGTTTGGAGACCTTTTCAATATGCTTTTTATTTTCTTGACTTTCCTTTTTTTCTTCCCGAACCAGGTTTCTTATCGAAGGTCAAATTCTCCTGAAACTGTTTAATAACATTGGAAACAGTTTGACGGCAGACCTTCAATTCTTTGGCCAATTTTTTGTAGGACCAATTTGGATTTTTTTGAAAATTTTTAATAACTTTAAGACGTACTTCTTTTTCTTCACTCATTTTGATCAAACTCACAATAAATCAACATATTTGTCATTAAAAGTAACAACTGACATATTTTTCAAAGATAACTAGATCAAAGAAATTTTCAAATTTTACACCCAAAAATATTATTAGGTAAAACGTGTGTTAAGATTTTTTCAATCTCACTTCTTACATATAGGCATGTACCAAAATAATGGGTTGTTGGTCACCAGAACGAGGATTCGTGGTCAGATGTGATAGAGAAAATTTGAATCGGAATAACCTTTAAAAAGTTATTTATTCGTCGTTTGAAATTTACTGTTGCACTGTGTAATAAATATTTAAATAGTTTTTGTTTTGCGATAATTAAGTAAATATATGCATTGAATTATTGCCATTGTTCTTGGAATGACAATGGCTTTTATTCAGTTCAAACAGCCTAGGACGAGTGTTATAAATTGTAGACGGGCCGAACCGCCCACTTTAATTAATTTATGGATCAATTTTTAAGCTAGTAAACATTTAAAAGGGACCAACATGTTCAAATAAATGAATATTTCTTAAAAATTAGTTAATTGTTAAAGCTTATTTAATATTGCATTTTATTGAGTTATTCACTTCATTGTTCTGCATATTTTTCATGTTTTTGTTTTTGGTGCCATACCTTAATCTTTTACTTTCTTGATTTTATATGCAGTATATACATCAGCGGATCCAAGTGCGGATTTTGGCGTGAATCATCCTTCCCCCTTCCTAAAACTGAAAGAAAAATCATGCCCACTATTAAATTTTTGCTTATGCATTTCTATTCCATTTAATGTAATTCTTCATTCTCACAATAATCGCATTTTAACTTTGAACAACAACAACAATGAATTATTTTATTTCATTTACAATGCAGACATTTTTCTCACTCTCCTCTCTCTCTCTCTCTCTCTTCACCTTCATTCTCTTTACAGTTGTAGTATAAAAACAAGCGAATTAGTTTTTTAAAAGATACCAAACCGACTTAACTGTACCCTACTTACTTAGATATATTGCAAATTTCTTTTTATGCCTTTTTTTGGTAGGTACTCATACTATAAATTCGGTTTTCAAAATTGCCTCACACCGATTACACTGCCCGACACATTATTTTAAAATATGGCAAAGGAATTGAGTTTAAAAATTAATTAAAAGTGGAAAGTTATAAGTAAATCGATGTAATATATTTGTATTTAAACATATTTGAATTTGTTTGGAGCTAAGAAGAAAAAGAATCTTCTTACAAAGTTCTGTGTTGTGAAGTATTTGAAGCATCTGAAGTGTAATTTCATAAAGAATTTCTCCGGGATATCTCATAATTTTTCCTTAAAATTTTCATACTTGTTGAGTAAATCAATCACAAATGAGTTCAACCTTCACAGTTTTTTTTTAAGATTTTGTAAATTTAAAGATAGTGGAGTTATTAATAATAAATAAATTATTTATAAATATATAAACCAAATAAGTGCAAGATTTTCTGATGTAGTCTTATAGACATTTTTCTGGAAATCTTTGAACTCTGAGATGATCTAAAATAAATAATAACAGGGTTGTGATTAGTGACGCCAAATATAGCACTAAAAAAAAATTTTTTTCTTTAATAAATATAAGTTGCATTATGGGAAAATGATCACTTTTTCTGGCCAAAATGCAATGCCTTTAACCTTTTTGTAAAGTAAACACCCGGAAAATTTGCCATAACTTTTTAATTTTTCAAGCAATGCAACTATTTTCTGCAGCAAAGGTGTAGCCCAAGACATTACGTTTGCAACAGTATATAGCTTTCTGTGATATTTTTTTTAGTAAAAAATTGTGGACATAAAAACAAAACCCGTCTCGACGTGCAAGCCTTTCCCCTACTTATTTCTAAACACTTTAAAAAGTAGTTATCAGATCTTCAAAACTCGAATCACGAAGAATATCACTCTCCAAACTAAGCGGCACCAGATTGGTCAAACGATTTTGTTTAATACTCCTTCGGAATCTGTTTTTGATGATCTTTAGTTTGGAAAAAGATCTTTTACTATAGAAGTCCGTCACCCTTATTGATAAGTAGATGCGAAGAGCTATTTTGGCATTGCGAAATATGGACCGAACTTTATTTTTTAAAATTATATGATAACATTCTTCATAATTCTTTCTTCTCATTTTGTTTCGAAAAAACAGCAAAATGTACCAATTCGTTACATCAAAATCGCTAAATCAACTTCTAAATCTTGAGGGAAAAAATGGCTTTAAGCTGTAACTGAGAAAGTTCCATTGTACTTATCCTAGCTAAAAAAATCGAATCGTTCATCAATGATTTCGTATGCAGAAATTCGTTCATCCAAAGATGAAATTAGTTGATCGATAGCAGGAAAGAAAGATTCTGGACGAATTTTTTCTTTCAGTAATAATTGTGTTGCCGGCGCTTTCCCTAATCGATGGGTTCAAGTCGTATATTGAAAGATCGAAAAATTGAATCTATTCATCGGAAAATTTGAATATATTAATAAGAAACTGCACGGTGACAGCAATCTCATAATTCAACTGTTTCACTTTTTTCTGGTTTTTTAAATCTTTTTGGATATCGCTTTAATTGGAAAGCTACATCGCATTGTTCGAGGCCCCGCTGGTCCCGCGCTTTATCCGACCCTATCGAGAATAGAGGAGGTTCGAACAGGAATATTAGAAACTCTAACTTATCGTTACCGAGTTCTCATATATGTATACATATTTACTAATTTCAAGTAGGGTATGCATGTAAATAATATTACTCAAAGCATTCATTGTCTTCTGCCTCGTCTTTCCGACTATTTGAGTGTGTGTCTGTCGGTTTGCCTGCGTTTCTATACAACTGAAATTGCACACAATTGTGCAAAAGTTTTATGCAAAGAAATTATTTTACGTAAAATTGGATTATAATTTATTTTAATTGGCAAAGAAGCAGGAAGCTGACGGTTGATAGCGAAGTTGCCAAGGTTGCTAAAGCAAACAGTCCTACTTTGCATTACCTACTATTTATATAATTATATGTGGTTGTTGGGTCTGGATATTAATGTCGGCGCTGATGCTAAGTTAAATGCTAAAGTTCTTAAATGCTGCATTGATGAAGAGAGTAAGAGGGAAATAGTTTTTAACCAGGCTGAGTATATTTATTGTGCAATCTTTAATTTTAAGTTTTTTTTTCCATATTTGTTTTTTTTTTTTTTGTTTGTTTGTTTGCGACTTTTTTGTTTGATATATTTTGTGGTTTTTATTTACCACTTCCTAGCGAAATAACAGAAAAAAGGATTTTTATTTATTTAGGATGCTATGCAGATGTTGCTATTCTTGCAGTATTATTATTATTACTACTACAGCATAGTTACAGACACACACATATACAGGCAATGTGTATGTATGTGTGTGTTTGTTATGCTCTTATGTAATTTTGAGCTTAATCTAGTGTGATTTATTCATTGCCTTTTCGCTCCATTAGTTTCGCATTATTAGCATATAAAAACTGATGCGTTGTTTGCACACAGACAGATACACGAACACATAAATACATCCAAACATGCACACATAAAAAAAAAAAAATAACTACTTAAAATCTGTGTATGTGTGAGTGTGTCTTTTTAACCAACATCATCAAAGTTAATATTGTGTTTTTGCCTGTGAATTTGCTTGAAAAAGTTTGTTGGAAAAATTTTCATTGTTGTTGTATACGGCAATAATAAGTATGACATGATGATGTGTTTGCAAATTTAAAGTTGACACAATTTCCACCTTTTTTTTTGTTTGTTTGTATGCTGGTTTCACTTAGTTGAAGTGAACTTTTTAAAAGCTTATTTAAAATATGCAAATTTGCCAACAACAACAAGAAAATTAAATGAAAATTTGAATAACATATACGACCACATACATAATTAACATATTCAATAAGTATCATCGCACTTTGATTGCGATCACAAATTTAATAAATGAAATGAATCTAATCGACAGAAAAAGCAAACAAGGCAGACAGAAAATAATGTGAGCAGATTAAAAGAAGCATGCTCATACGTATTTTTAGGTAGAAAGTGGGCATTGATGTTTTAAATCAGTGGTTCTCAAGTGGTGGGGCGTAGACAGATTTGAAGGGAGGCGCGGAGATATTTCAATAAACATATATTTGAATACTCTGTAATGCACCATAATCATACTCTGTAATGCGTTTTCATACCGACAAGTAACAAAATAAAGAAAAAGAGAAAGTAAAATGAAAAAAGTGAACAAAAAGGAAACAAATTCAGAAATGTTTGATATTATTTTGTATATTAATACTTTTATTCTAATATTTATATTTAACTTAATAGTTAATTGAACTGGTAAAAATCTGTACTAAAGAAGAAGATCGCAACAGTGTGTGCCTCTTTGCTTTTCGAAATTCGCTGCGGAGACGCATCAAATTCAAATTCGCATCGATAATGGCTTTAAACAGAAAAATACGACAAATTGTTAAAAACTATTATTAAAAAAATCGAATGTAAATTACCATTTTCAAAGAACTTTAGTTCAAAAAAATTTAAACAGTGCTTTTTTTTTTTGCCTTTGGTTAATTTCTCGACTACCTTTTACTATCAAAAACTTTAACATTAGGAATCACGTAAGATAATGCATGATTGACTCTATTTATTAATTATTTGGTTAGTTCCGGCTAGCGAATTTCCGACTTAAAACGTCACTTAAACTTCACCATCCTAGTTTTCCTCATGAGGAACAATTCAACTACTAAATAAATTTTCTAGGCTAGTTTATATTTGACGTAAACTAACCAGAGCCTCATCCAAACTATGGAAAAACCAGAATTTTATCAAGGCGGGAAAGATTTAATTTAAAAAATAGTAACCTAGCAAAAAAATATTGTGTGAAAATCAAAGTAGGGGAGGCGGGGGTTTGCCACGAATTCGAACAGGGGGCGTAGGATGAGCACAGTTAAAAACCTCTGTTTTAAATCCTTTTTAAGTGTTTGTTATAAATATTTATGTTTGAAAAAATCATGTCTAAAATCAGACGTTATTTGTATATAACAGTTGAATATCTTGAAAATGGGCATGGTTGCTGACAGGGTGATTTTTGGCACACAAAACTTCAGTTCGAGAGCTACAATGCTGAAAATACAGTAAAACTTTTTTCAAACGCGGAAGCATCAGCAGAAATTATTCAAATTGACCTTGACTTTATTAAAAAGATGCTCATTTTGGTTGCCAATAACCAATAGGGCCAAGCAAAACTCAATTTGGTTATCTGTAACCATTAAGACTAACTAAAATTTATATTGGTTGCAATAATCGATTATGTTCAACCGAAATCTGGTTTGCTTACCAGTAACAATTTAGATCAACTAAAATTATTTGATAACCAATATACGTAACCAACATTGTTTTGGTTACCTATAACAAATATCAGCAACAAAATTGTTTCACTAAAAATCCCCAAAAAAAAAAATAATTGGTTATTGAATGTGACAAATATGATCGTTCCGATAAATTGCATCTGAGAACACTCTCTGGTCAATGCCTGAAATTCCTCAACTTCGGAAAATCGTACTTTTTCTTCTCACAGTAATCCAAGAGATCAGCTTCTATGTCGATACGTTTATCTCTATACAGATAGATTTCGAGGTAAACCTTCCTCAAAGCACCAGAGATATCACACGAAGCTTCATCTTCCAGGTTTCTTAAGAATTCCCGTATTAGAAAAAAAAGCTTATGTTGAAGGACTGATCAATAAAGATACCCTTGGTTAGATAGATATATATTAAAGGGTACTAGTCGGTAACCGGGACTATTTTTTTGCGGAAAAAATCTCTTTATGAAAAAAACAAATATCAAAAGAGAACCAAACTACTCGTATGTGTTTGTGTTGTTATTTGTGTATGCAGATAATTCGTTGGAAAATTCTGAGAGATGCCGTTACTCATGCCTTCTCTCTTTCTCTTATTTATTATTTACTCCCGCTTAAGCAATGATTTTTTCAACGATGAATTAAATGCTTTGTTCAATGAGCGAATTTTGAAAAACTTCCGACTCTAATATTTTGGAGTTGGCTTAACAGATTTTAAATCTGATAATTTTTGGCTAACCTACTAGTCAAGCTCTTTAAATTGATATATGATAGTGTATTACTTCTGGATCTTCTAGAATAAGGATGTAGTTACACTAATAAATGTATGGATAGTGTACTGCGACCAAATTTGGTGTATTGTACCCCCCGCAGGTGCTTATTATAAGCACTCAGATAAGCCGCGTTTATGATGTCTAAACTTTCTGGCTAGTAGCGACCGAGATATCTCTTTTTTTACATGTGAGTGTATCACAATGTAGAAGTATATGCTCTGGTGTCTCAGATTTTTCCTGACAAAATCTACAGGTGTTATAGATATAGGCATAGGCATAGATATGTCATGTAATCGCCCAATTTACAATGCCCTGAAAGAAGTCCGTGATAATCCTGAGTTCGTTTTTGCTTAACCTTAGATATAGAGTTGTTGCCTTTAAGTTAAATCCCCCAATTAACAATTTTGGTTGTCTAAGCCTAGGAATTTGAGACCAGCAGGTTAACCTACCGATCTTATCATCGCCTCTTAATTTGTTTTTTTTTTTTAAGTTGTTAGTTAAAAACACTCCAGATGAAATAGACCTATTATCAACGTGGATATACTTATATGGATTTGATTCTGTTAATGATTATTACTCTTTTACCAACTCTTCTCAAACCTGTGTCAGTGAAATCAATTGAGCTGCTAATTTTTTTTAAGTGGACTCTTGTTTCATCTTTCTTATTTGTTTTATGAAGTTATTTTTCAAGAATAAGGCGGTTGAGGTTGTTTTGATGTTCTAGGACCGCTAAACTTTTTAATGAGCAACTTTTTCCCAATCAAGTCCGGTAAAGTTGTCTTCTTCATTTGTATGCTTCTTTGCTGTAGGCGGCTACCAAACAGGCTGAGGTGATAGACGTCTTCCTAACGCAGGAAGATTGGATGCATTGGCGTCATGAAAACCGATCTGATACAATTTTTATATCTTATTGAATGTGAATTTTGAAAAAAAGTGTTTAAAGAATTTTAAATTTTTGAAGTGTCTGCTGAAATCCCAGAACCTAAATTGATTTTAGTGAAATTTTAGACGACCAAACACAACTTTTCCGCACTATTAATTTTTGTTTTGCATAATTTCGATTTTTTGGCGTGCTCTAATAGACATAGACACTCGTTAATGACATCACTTTAAAAACAAGTCATTCCAATAAAAGTTCCTAAGACATTATTCCCATTTAATTCACTTCTCTTCACATACCCCGCTCATTGAGGGGAATTCCTTTTGTCTATACTTTTCCGCCAAATCAAATTCAGCTCATCAACGGTTCGCTAGCAACGGGTATTTCCAGTTTCGAACAATTAAATCAGTTTTACCCAAGATGCTGTTAAGCGGATTAATTCAAGAACCGCAATAAAATAAACAGCAGCAACAACAATAACAGCAGCAACATTACATCAATAGCAACAGCAATGAAAGCAACATTGTTGGCCACTAAAGTCGCATCATTCCGTGCGATATTGCCATTTCCATTAGGCTAATTGTTACAGTTATGTATGCATAAGGATGTTCCCATATTGTGACACACATACTCGTACAAACACAGAGATACACGCACATAAATGTATGTATATTTGAGTAAGTATATGCACAGTTGGCGAATACTCTTAAAAGGAATTACCAGGACGAAAATGCGCTCAAGTCATGTCATGTGCTAAATTGAAGAAGTGTGTGTTAATTACACAAGCACACACACACACACTCACACAAATTTGTAAATACACACGTACATTTATGTTATAGCGAAGAAAGTAGAAATCCTTTTGGCAAAATGTTTTCCATATTTACGAAATTAACATATAAACACGAGCAAAGGACCAAGAAAAGAAGAAAAACCCTTTTTTGGCCTTTTCTTGAAAGCCAAAATCAGAGAATAATAAAAACGACTTGGTGTGTAGTGGATACGGCTGATGACGAATATAGAGTGCACACACATACAAAACTATGCAATCAACTTTTGACACGCCCCATTATAACAAAAGCAATGACAACAACAACAACAACAGTGGCTTTTGACTATAGCTTGCGACATTACCCTTATCACTTTGACATTACACATTTGTGCTGCAGCATTCACACTAACAAGCTCTTGCCCATTATAGGTAGGTGTACGAGTATGTGCATGTCTATTTGCGCCCAGAATATAAACACACACACACCAATAATCTCTCGTTCATATGCAAGGATTTAGTACAAATGGAAAGACAAATGCAAACAACAAACACAAACAACAAGTAAAAGTGCGTGTACTTTGAACAGCATAAATGTTGGTTTTCATTTTCAGTGTGTACGTGTGTGTGTGTGTGTGCCTGTATGTATGTATGTATATGAGTGTATACGAATGTTAAATGTTACAGAGAGCAGCAGCTTCTGCCTTTCTGCTTCTATGCTTTGAAAGTTTGTCCATGTTTGTTTGTTTTAGAAACGGCAAGTATCCTTAGGCTCTTCTCTGTTCCCTCTCTCTCTCTCCCCCTTTGTTGGGAATTTGTTGGTTGTTTATGTTTGTATTGTGTTTACAATTGCGGCTAAAAGAAAAGTGAGTTCAATTGTATGTAGGTAGGTAAACTTAGGTGGGCAGGTAGACAAAAAGCAGATACAACAAATATTGTGAATTGTAAATAGGTAAATTTAAATTTTAATTCACAACTTAAGTTACTTTCCGCATGCTTGCAGTGAGGTAAAGTTTTACTTTAGTAAAAATTTTAATTTGTATTTAACATTTTTGTCTGAGTTAGAGTATACTAGAGTGAACGAAGTCCGTAATTGAATTTAAAGATATACCTATGTACTTCCTTCGGGAAAGCTGCTTAGATTTTTTATAGAACAGCTTTATCGCATACCCGATATAAGTATACCCGAAGAAGCATAATATTTTGGTGTATGTTATATTTAATATATGCAAAAATAGGCAGTTTTAAAGTCAAACCGCGGGCCTCATGAGCATAGCAGATGGTTTTTTAATTAATCATTTGTTTTACTACAATAATAAAATGAAAAATAGGAAACTATTATTTATTCGAAAAATTTCATATTTTTACAGTGGTGGAAACCTGGTTTTAACCAGTTTTGAACCTAACCATAAATTATAAACGTTCATGAATTCGGTTAAATATCACTCAAACATAAAACTAGACACGAACCAAAAACTAGATATGACTGAATAAAATAACTTTTAGATCTAATTTTCATAGTCTCTCGAAAAATCATAAACCAAACTGCTTTTTTTTCACTTGAAACCAAATCAAACAGTTAAAAATGCTAAAAATGGGTGGGTTAAAGCCAAATAGTTATTTACAAAAAGTCGTTGGAATATTTTAAAAAACCTTAAAAAAAACGAAATGTTAACATTTATTTAAATTTGTCAATTTTCTGAATTTTTGTAATATATTTTTCCATTCTGTTTAAGATAACCAGAAAGTCAAACTGGAATGTAACTGAGGTATCAAAATTTACTAAGAAGTATTTTTAAAAATATGTTTAAAAAATAGAAGTATTATTTAACATTATTCAAATTGAAGCACATTTGTAAATTTAAAATAGCAAAAGTTTCAGGGTTTAAAACAAATTAAGCTACGGCTTTTTGTTATAAAAACCAAAGAACTTTAATATACTCTACGTTTACCTTTGACTTAATAAACTTGACGCGGCCCGACCAGCTTTTTGTTAGTTTTTTCTCATTTGAAAATGTTAAACTGTTGAGCTCAAAAATTAAAAAAAAAAGAGTTAATAACAACAGTTTTTTATTTGTTTAAAAAAAAATGTTTTTAATCAAAGTCTGTAGTACCTTAAAAATGTAATGGTTTCAAAAGAATGGGACCTCGCATAGTTAAAGAGAAACAAATGATAAAATAATACTACCTCGGATCTGATTTCGTATCATATCGAGCCGTAAGTGCTGAATTAGTGCAATCCAATTTTTTCATGCAAACAATTTTTTTAAGCAGACGCAAACCATGGATTAGTGACATGACATGGGCACTAGTCACTCAGCATAATGAACTAAGGCGCCAAATGCAAAATAAAATCTCTGACTTAAGAAGAAGTCAATTAAAACTTGAATATAACGCAATTGAACTATACGTTAAGAAAAACGCGAAGAAGGACAAAGAAAAGTTCTTGAACTCGATTGCCCAAAATGTGGAAAAGGAAGCGGCTAGTGGCAATATCAAGGCTGTATACGATGGTATTAAGAGTATGACTAACCCCAAAAATGTAATACCGCCGATCAAACACTTGGCTGGCAACGTTATTTCTATGACCGATGACCAATTATCAAGATGGCAACAACACTTTGAAGACAGCGAGCAGCATCATCAATTCAGACGAGATCAAACTTACAGGCGCAGAAATCCTTTGCGAGAAATATCAACTGCTCCCCCTAACACAGCAGAGATCGAGGAGGCGATTCAACAGTTAAAAAACAATAGAGTGGCTGGCTCAGACTCTCTGAAAGCTGAACTGCTAAAAAACTCACCCCAGCATGTTGGCTCATGCACTTCTCGATATGATAAGAAGAGCTTGGAGCACATATAAAATTCCTTCGAGCTGGAAAGAGGGAATGATTGTACCTGTTCCGAAAAAGGGCGACTTGAGCCAATGTGCCAACTATAGAAGTATAACACTCCTTAACGTTATCCAAAAACTCTTGGCCCCTATTATTCTCAACAGACTCAAAGATCCTATCGAGAAACTACTACGTCGCGAACAAAATGGCTTCCGCATCCGTCGGTCCTGTGTAGACCATATAAACACACTTAGAAAAATAGTTTTATTATAACTAGAAGTGAATTAAAGCGAGGAACCGATAAATTTCACATTTTGATGTCATAACATCTTTACTCGGGGGTGAAAGAACATTTATAGTATAATGAATTGCTAGAAATTAAACTCAAATGCCACGTCAGTGTCGTGTGAGGTTTCATAGTATGTATGAGTTTATAAGTGTGTGTTTTATAATATCCCTACTGGAAATGGAATAGGTTCTGGAACCTATAACGTGATTATGATTCGAACTTTTACGAATAAAAAATTTTTAGTACAAAAGAGAACTCTGCAACGTCGCCGACAAGTCAGTATGAATACTCAGTGTGTACGCAAGTGCAGGTTCAAACCCGGCGGATTTGTAATTTTTTTTTATTTATGGAGAAAAAACTATAGAAACACAAACGAATTGCCCCTCTCCATATCATCTTTCAACCAGATCGGTGACCGGTTGCCTTGAACAAGTCACGAGACATCATTTGAGGACGATTTACCCCCAATTTTTCGTAGGGATATTTTGCTTTAAGCCCAGAAGTATGCAACCCATAATTTCTATATCAGAAATGGTTGAGGTTGACTTACAGTACCTACATGTGTAACAAAATTGAACAAATGAAGGGACATTTTTGGGACATGAAAAATAGCCCAAAAATGGCGTCCAACTAAAAAGTGATAGCATAGTAAAGTTTCTTCAGATTCAGATGAACAAAAGTGGAAAGAGATTTTTGAAATCAGATAGCTCCTTCAGCTTCCAAAGAGTCTTGAAAATACCGAAATTTCGACAGTAAATTAACATTTTCAAGCAAGAGGTACAAAGCGTGTAAGTTTTCAAAAATTCAGCAAAAATTGTATGAAAAGTATAAATTATGGTCGAAACTTTTAAACTTTAAACCTCATTTGGTACAAATAAAAATTATCCGATTTCAAAAATTCTTTTTGCATTATATTCGTACACTCAAGGGGAAATACAAAAGCTAAGAAGTATGAAAAAATGTTGGCCAACAAATTTTGAAAAAATGAAAAAATTTGAAATTTATTTTCGAAATTTCGGTACTTTCAGAACCCTTTTGGAACCTGAAGATATTGTCTGATTTCATAATCATAATCAGTATTTAATAGAAAATTCAGAAAATCAGTGCATTACTGGAAAAATCAGTACGTCTATCTACCCTTTATGGGGTACTGGGTAGTTCTTCATGGAGTTGAAATTCAAATATTCTCTACCTATTTTACCCCTAGACTATCGATATCGCAATCCTAGCTAATTTAGTTTCAGTGGCTTCAATACTTAAATTATAAATTTGGGGTTGTTTTAAGTAAGAAAGAAGTTTTAAAATTTTTGCTGTGTTATTTTTTCATACAATTTTATGTACATATTTCCGACCATTTCAAGCTTTTTTCTGCAAACAACCCTTAAAAGTAGCAGCATGCATTGCAAGAATAATTCGATAAATGTTCACACTTCATTATTTGTCTTAAAATATTACATTAAAATCATTATTAAATATTTGTTATTTTTTTGTAATGATTTTGAGCCGAGCAAGTGCGGCATTAAAATTTGTTCAACAGTTACCGCCGGCTTTATTGTTATCATCTGCAGCAGGAACAGCAGCAGTAATAGCAGCAATAGAAACCAACCACACCCTTCCTTCTTTTCCGGCTCATTTTTCAAAGCATCCAACTGTGACAGTGCAATATTTGTTTGTTCTTGACTGCCGCTGCTGCTGTTTCTGGTACCAACTGATTTTACCTTAAAGTGTTCGTAATTCGCTTAACATTTTCATAACTCCATAAAAATGAAATGTTCATATTTTACGCCAGCACATTTTCCCCCACTTCTCCCTGCTTCCTTCCAACAAATGGAAAACATTCACACTTTTTAATGGTGCGTGCAGTATTAAATCTTGTCTGCCTGCCTAACTGTCTGGGGTTCCATATTGCCCCGCCCCTCTAAGAAACTCTGATAAGTTTCAGAATTCTGTATTTGCGTATATTTTCGATTTGATTTTAATTATTGGATTTACGATTTGATTTTTTACGATTAAATTTTTATTTACTAAGTTTTTATTTCTTTTTCTTTCAGGTAATTATTTGTAATGGTTTTTACAAAAAAAAAAAAATGATGCTTTGCAATCATGAAATCGTAAGGTAAGTTGTTGTTGTACTGATAAATGTCTCCGCTAGATACCCTCAAAAGTTCAAAACCATAAATTGAATTTATATCAATTTGCGTGAATTTTCTACGAAAATTGACATAATTTAGCATCCATAAAAAAAAGAAATCGAAGAAGTAAAGAAGTAAAAGTCGAAGATGCAGGCACATCAGCATGGAAAACAACAACAACGATGAACTTTCGGTTGCCCCCTATCTCCCCACGTGCATCCGTATACTAGCTTGTGCTTCATTCATTCTTTGTCGCCATAAAGTCTTCGCCGTGTTACAGCGAGCGCATTTCAACTTGAAAATGCTTTAATATGCTAATAAAATTTTTATTAAGTCGCTTCCGCAGATCACTAAAGATTTCATTCGCTTGCGTTGATAATAATTTCCAAAATTGTTCATCATTGCTCCACCCCACCCTCCTCCAGAATAGATAAAGTGGTTTTTCTTCTACTTTCATATTTCAACAACCGACACCGCATGCATTTTGTTGAATGAAAAAAAAAACAAGTAAAATATTTATTGTTGTACGAAAACGATAAAATTCGAGAGCAGCAGCAATGGTAGAAATGGTTTTGGTGACTTTTTGGCGGATATGGCGGGGCTGGCTTGGCATTGACTTCCGGTTTCACTTTTGTTTATCGTCGTGTTTTTCTTGAAAATTTAAATTTTACCGCGTAAAAACAAACGCTGCAGGCGAAGCTCTGTGAAACAGAATAAAAATAAATAAACAGTGTCGTCATCACCCTAACTTACTGCTGCTTACTTATCGGTTTCTTGGTTATGCTCCCACTCCCAATCCCATTCCACCATCTGCTACTTTTACGATTTTATAGATATATGTGCCTCATATCCGTTAAATGGCGGAAGATGTTGCAAATTTTGTTTACTACAAATCAGCAGAAGTTGCTACTTTGTTTTATGTGATTTTTTTTTTTTTGTTGTAGTGCGTTTGTTTATTTTAGCTGCTAATATTTTGTATTGCATATGTTTCGGCGTTTAGCATGATACTTTGATTTAATCATCGCATAATTCATAAATTTTTATATTTCTACATTGATTTATGCAAAACAAAAAACAAAACAACTTTACCTATTGACTAATTTTACAAAATCAGCATTTATTCCTAACCTATTCAGCTTTAGCATGAAGGTGCATGTACTCTTCCCCTGTTTTCTTCCACTTGTATTATGTTTTTTTTTTATTGATAAGCATTTTAAATCCGTACATAAATATGTGCATATACATTAGAGTGGTTCTTAGGCATATGGGGAAATTTTTTATATATTGTTTTTACTCTACGTCTCCTAATTTTGTTCCTTTATGTGAAAAGTGTAAACTGAAAGTTTCAGGCAAAAATATTTCAATTTAAACGTGCCTCCTCGGACTTTAAGTTTATATGTGAAAAATACTCCCGTATTATCAAATAGTCAAGTCGGTAGAGTAAAAAATCCACCAAAAGTTCATGATAATTCTTATTTGAGATTTTTTTTCAGTAATTGTTAGTGGGGGTATAGTAGATGGAAAAACCAATATATAAATAATATAAATAATAATTTAAATAAATAAGCAGCATAATACATACATACATACATATCACATTTTTTGAAACCGAGGAGGCACGTTTAAATACAAATATTTTTGTCTGAAACTTTTACAGCTTACATTATTAGCATAAAGGAACAAAATTAGAGGGCGTATGGAAAAATTTTCCAAACTTAAAAAATAAGGACCACTCTAATATACATGTGTGTGCTGTCTGTGTTGTGCGTGTGTGCTGTTTTGTTATTGAATTTTGCAATGTGTCGGAAATTGAGAAATTAAGTTTTAATGATGTGAATGTGTCATATGTGCCACAATTGCTGCATTTATTTAATGCATTATTTTGAATTATTGAGTAGATTAAATGAAAATTCTAATTTGGAAAACGCTTAAGGAATTTTCAATTACTTAAAGTTGATATACAAATTTAAATCTGAATTCAAAATTTAAGGCACAACAGCCATTGAAAAATAATGAAAGCATCAATTGACTACACAGTCTGACCACAATTTACTTTTTTTCCCCTCAGAAGAAGTTGCCGGATTGCACTCTTCGATGAATATTTTAGGGATTCTCGTAATAACGGAAAGTCCAGCCATTACCATAGCCGAAGCTTTTTAAAGTCATTTTAGTTTTGTGCATTGAAATTTTAATCAACCGTGAACATTTTTTCATCCGTAAACATGATAAGTATTTTCAAGTTTTTCTTTTACGGAGCATGTATGGCTAAAGATTTAACTTTGAAGCTTCTTAACGATATTTGCAATATCTACAAAATCTCCAGCTTCAATATATTGAATAACTCTTATACTAGTTCAATTCCTTTATCATTGAGAAATGCAATAAACTTTTTCAATATGATCTAGTGTTATTATAGAAAAGAAAACCTTTATCATTTTCTTACTTTGGTTCCTCAAATACACCGTTTAATATATTTTCTTGTATGGGAGCTGCCGTGCCCACTTGCCCAAAAAACACCACACACAACTTTGCGCCACTCCGTCGTTTTCAATTTCATTCACATGTTTCATGGAGCATGGTGTTGTCAACCAACTCCTTTGCACAACATCTCAGTACAATAACATGTGTGGTTTCGGAGATATACTCAAAATAGCATTAAGATTGCATGAGAGGTGCCACGCCTATTTGAACACAAATTCAAATCTGAAATTAGAGTATAAGCTCGGTATTGGCTAATAATATTTCCATACAACAAATGGTGCCTGAGATATCCTATAATAAATATTTAGGTTATATGTTAGGTGCCACACCCCTTTTTCTAGCTCCATCCCCGCAGGACGCAGTAAATTGCAGTACTGTACTATAAATGGTATTGGTAAAAAAGTATAAGGTTTGTATGGGAGTTACCCCACCCACTTGTAATTACAAACTTTTACCAAGTTAATAGTTAGGTCAGAGACATGATGCAGTATTATATAAGTTTTTATGTCATTTAGGAAGTATAATCGGACATACAAACAGATTTTCACTTTTATATATATTGTTAGATTATTTTCTTCATTGTTGTTTCGAAACGTAAAACTTTTTAAAAATTAAAAACATATTTTTTTCAATAAATGTACATATAAATACATGATTCTTACATAATATATAGTGTTTTCATACAGTTTACATTAAAAATTCAAATAAACGCAGTATAAATGTATGACGGTCTGGCTGGACCGTGGTGGTAGCTATGTGACAAACAAAAGTGGTGCCAACAGAAGAGTTAAAAAGAAAAACATTTAGCTTGTCGACAGTAAATGTATTCAAAATTAGAATGACCGCTTTTTGTTTTTTCATTAACTATAATTTAAGACCATATGAAATGCAAAGTCGTAAATGCGTATAGTTTAGTTAACCCTTTGACACCCGAATTATAATGGGGCTTGAGAGAAACCTTTTGTTGTGAAATTATGGTTACTTAGGTCTTCCACAATCATGACACCAAATTTCTTGAATAAATTTTAGATTTTGATGAAATTAGTCTATTTTAACAATGAACGGTATGAAAAATGCCCATATTATATACACTTTTTCTTTTTCGCCAGCTAGTTTAAATTGTGCGAATAACCAAGTTTTTAAGTCTCTTCTTCGTTATATTGTTATTCACAATAAAACTCCTGAGCAGCTAGAGGTGAAATATTTTAATGGATTCCAGTCATTGCGCTTAATCGTGGGCATTGTTTTTAGTTTTTACCCTTTGTAAGAATATTTAACGATGATTTTTACTTATTTTCACCGGCAGCCATTTCGAATCTTTTCAGTTTTTGTTTTTTTTTTGCAATCCGTCATGCTTCTTCATTCACTATTGGCAGCTCACAATAGAATTTGATGTAGCTAAACTACTCGTTAAGTATACATAACAGCTATAATTATACGTGTTATCTCTGCCTCTTTGTTGTTGTTTCACATATAATTATCGCTGCTAGTTAAACATAACTAGAAGCAAGTGGCGAATAAAACGCAGCTTTTTTAATTTGAGTTTGTTAAGTTTTCATATCATATTACATATGCAATATGAACAATTTTTTTGCTATAAAATATAAAATTTTGCCATGCTTAAAAGGAAATTTTTTGTTGTAGTTTTTGTATTACCCAAACTTTTCCAGATCCGGACAGCGCCCAGCTAATGATATAATAAAGCATTCCGCAGTAAGAAAGCAAAATAATCTGAAAATTTGAATTTTTTAAGTTTTAAGTATTAAAAAAAACCGACAGCTGCTGTCCAGTCTTATGCCTAGATTTCTTCCCTAAATTTGTATTGCCCTGAAAGGAAACCTGTTATAATTCTGAGGTTATTTTTAACTTTTTGACTTTGACATTAGACTTCTCTTTTGGTATTAGTAGATCTAGCTTCGTAGGCTTAGGGATTTGAGCCCAGGCCTTTTGCTCTTCTTATATATAGTTTATATTTTATAGTGTGAGTTCCTATACCAAGAAAGGGTTCGGAACCAATGTGATTCTTGGCCACTGCTTTCCTTATTAAGTAGGCGTCTATCTCATTTCCATATATTTATGCATTCAGAGGCCCAGTTCACCATATATATATCAAAGGCATTCAGTGTTCTGTTGTGACTTGGATGACTGAGTATAGTAACTTACTCAGACAGCCTTATACCAATAATCTCCACTTAGAAAATGCTTAGAGTCTTCCCCATAGGCTCATATTGCCTAGTTTCAGTTCATATAACCATGCATCAGTTCCTTTTTAAAACCACCTGTGTGATAAGGCATAACTAAGTCGAGTGCTTCTATACCCATATACAGCATGACCAGTAAACATGAACATGAACTTTCAAGTGCCTTATATATTCTTGAATATCATTAGTCAACAATCTTCTACAAATGGACAAAAATCAGGACTCTCTTATTTACCGTATCCGTTATTTTAGCTTTCGATGAATAATAGTGCCACTGTCGGACCGAGATACTAAGAGCTTTTTGAACTTTTTATTAAATAAGCTGACATTGTTCTTTGAAGAAAGTTCGGCCCAGCCTCCCGTCGGCCCAGCCCGACTTTCCTGGGCCGAACTTTCCGCCTCTACTCACGTTGTGCCAGTTGTACTGTGGACCAATCGTTTTGTGCCGAATCCAAACGGCAGAATGAAAAGTTTTTCTTTGACAATTTTTACTCTTCTAAGTTTGCCATTGTAAGTGTGGTTTAGAAAAAAAGTTCTAATTTGAGTTTTCAATCCTACCGTGTATTGAATCCGTCAAATACATAAACATTAAGCCACAAGAGGCGAATTAATGTAATATAAAAATATTTCTAACACAGAGAACTTCAACAATTGATTAACCAGAACACGATCCCCATTAAAATTCATAAACATTTTAAATATAGCCCAATTTCTATAAATTTCCAGCCAATAAAATCTAAGAATTTTTTTGCTTTCTAAAGTCAACACAATTCTTGTAAGTTAGTACTTGTTGATACAGCAAATTGAATACCTACTTGAATTAAGAAAAATTGAACTTAAAACTTTAAACCTTTTGGCAATAAACGAAACGAATTTATTTTTCATCGCTGCACACACCAACCCTCAATCGTCTCATTCTGTTCTCAGCTATTGTATTTTATTGAGCGTATTGTGTGTCAAGGAAATCTTAATTGTCAGACCCTACTCAAATGCGCCTAAATACATGCTTCCCATTTTCCTTCCATACTGATCAAAATGAGTTCTTTTTATCAACATTTTTTCTTTGACCCAAAAAATTCCATGCAAAAAAATGCTTGGCTCAATAGTTTCGCACATAATTTTATGCTTATATTAAAAAATGCCAGAATCAGCAAAAAAAAAGAAAAAATACTAAAAACAGCAAAATGAGCCAACACGCCTCTGAAGAGAGAAATACATTCGCTGGCTGTTTGCCTGTCCACAACATAAATAATCCCCAAATGGATTGACAATTTCTGGTTCCGCTTGAGCAACAAAATTCCACTTAAGTTGTCAACACACCTTAAATTCCATAAAATACAAACACACACTAAATATATAAATATATACATACAAACCACCATCTACCCTCTACTACCCACTTACTGACTGGTCGTTGGGTGCATATCATACATATATTTACCTACTTGTTTATGGTAAGAGTACAGTATAACCCCAAAACATAAAAGTCGCATTGAAATGCAAACAATTTGCCTACGTGCGTAAAATTCTCAATGGTCACCTGCACCGCACATACAACAAAGACAAAAACAAGTTGACCTTTTATGCGGTGGTAGTGATGAGACTTAGGATACTTCACTCACACACACACATACAAACAAAGATATGGATGTATGTGGGTTGGATTGCTTTGAGCAAATATGAATACTTATGTACGTCTATTTAAAGTGGTCGAAACTATTTAAAATTCTTGATAAAAACAGCAACACCTGAGCTCTTTCTTTGTAAACATGGAAAAGCAAACAAAAGTATAGTGTAGCATAGCTTTAGGCGTTGTGGAAAATTTTTTCAGTTTTTGAAATTCAAAAGAAAAGATGTGACATTTAAATAAAGTCTCTGTTTATTTTTTTCTTGTTTCTTTTTCAACTTTGACATTTGTGCATCTATTTTCTACAATAATAACCTCGAACTTTGTCAACATGTTGACACCCATTTTTCCCCATCATCAGCAACTCCCCCTTAGTACATACATACATACATACATACATACATAGTATGTCAGCAGCCCTATAAATATGGCAAATAAATAAAACACATTTTTCACAGCTATCACTTAAAATTCCATCTATCTGCCTATGTAGCTTCTACTAGTACCATAGAACAATAAGAATGAAACATATTTACCTATTATTTGACTACCTCGTCCACCTAACCGAACCCCAAAAAGGATATGTCTTTTGCCCCCGTCCTTCCTGTTCTTCCTGCCGTACTCGCAAATACTGCAAACTAATAAAATACGTTGAAATGTTCACATTATAAATGAATAATTTTGGGTAATTATTTTGAGATTCTTCCGGGGGCCACTAATTCGCTCTTGTTCGCTTCACATTTTCTGCTGTTTGCTGACGCCGCCGTTTGTCAAAATGCCTTTTGAATTAATTATTTTTTGTGACTGAGCTGTTGGCATCGTGTTGCAAAAAATATTATTTGTGTATTTGTAGAAAGTATCGTTGTTCATTTTATTGGTGGTTGGTTGTGAAAAATCGTACATATTTATACTAAAAAATAATTTCAATGTTTTTAGGCGAATTAATTGGCTGTAGAAGTTTTTCAGCGAGCGCGCCGTCTCATTTAAATTATGTTTTAGGAAGCCAACAGGAGCTTGCTTGCAAGTTTAAATAAATAAAAGTTAGTAAAATAATTTCATTTAATTAATTAAATTAAATATTTATGAGCTTATCAGCATCATCTGAATAGATGAAACTTAAGTAGAATCGGCAAAGTGTAAGAGTTTAGGAGTAAAATTTATTACAGGTATTTGTCGCACTTTGAGGTGAGGTATGAGGCTGAATAGCTAAAAATTCTATGATATAAATATTTAAAAACGAGTGTCTGGCTCCCTGGCAATTCTGATCATTAAGCAGAACCGGAAGCTTATGCGGCCTTTTCCCGGATACGCCGCTCTTTCCCAAATAATGGTTATCCCAAGAGAACTTTTTGAAATTCAAACTGGGAATTTTTTTCTCTGTCTATTTTTTGCTAAGGCACTACATATTTTTTTTGGAAAAGCTCTCAAGACAACATTTATTTGCTAGTTTTGTAAAAAAAATAATGATAGATTTTAAGAAAAAAATAAAAATTCAGGGATCCAAAACTAACCGTATACAACTTCTAAATTAACTTTTTTGAATTTAAATTATACTATATGAACAAAACGATACCAAATTAATTCGATTATTTTCATTTAAGGGGAGGAGAGACATGAAAATGCAAAGGCTTCGAGAATTTTTTTTAACACTTTCGCGACCGTAAGGCATACCAGAGGAGATGGCGTAAATCGAATCCGGATTCGTATTGTTTGACCTCAATTTCTTGTTACAGTTTTTGATCACAACAGACATTTTGCGCCTCTGAAGGCCTGAACTTTCATGGTTCACGGGTGGCCCCATGATTCTTAATAGGATTTTGTTTTAGTTATTTTTTAAAGACAGACAAATTAAGTTTGTTGTAGTTTTTCACTTTCCTGACCGTAGGGAAACTAGAACCGGTAGAGCCACATTTCATTGAAAAAAATTTCTTAAAAAGTTTTCATTTAAAATCTTAGGGACACTAGTGAACCATAGCAAAACTTGCATTTCCAAGAAGTAAGCAAAAATTTAAAAATATGGGAAATCCTGTTTGAGTATGGCTTTTCCCATAACAAAAATTTTGTGTATTTGGGCAAAATTTTGTAAAAATTAAAAAAAAAAACATAATTTTTTCACTTTGATCCACCACAATACCGTTACCAAAAAAATATTTGTAAATGTTTTTAATTGAAATTTAAGAATTATCAATTCTCTTTCTAAAAATCCTAAAATCATAAAAATTTATAGTATATGTAATTTTTAAAAAATCGTAAAAATTAATCTTGTGACACCGGAGCCACCATGGTACCGAAAGGGTTAAATATTAAATAATTATTTCCAGAAATGAATTTTAACGTACTTTATTCTTGTATTAGTGGGCAGTAAATTCCAGTTCTATTTATAAAAAATTCAAAAAGACGACTTCGAAAAACCATGCCCTCCGTGTTTCGGTTTGCGGATTCAAAAAAATCCGATTTTTTTGCCTTGTTTTTCCCTCCCACAGACGAATCAATTTTTGACCAATATCGCTTCATGACGGTCCCGAGAACCAAATTTCTATTAAATTTTGCAGAGATTCATGTGAATCTATTCATCCGTTGAAGCTGTAGAGCGCTTAGCTCGCTGAAAAATGCTGTTTCCAGAAAAACACATTGAAAGCTTAACGTTATAAAGAATTCAGCCGGCGAATGGTTCCGCTCAACAGGCTGTAAATTATAAAATTCTTTAGATATGAAAATATTCCTTAACCCACGTGTTCTAAGGATGCAAATTATGTAAAAAAATTAGTGGAATTTTTTGTATCGTCATAAACGGTAACCTCCCCTTAAGTTTGTCCATTAGTCTTAATTACTTAGTTGCCACTGCAATCGACGATCGGTCTTTGCCACCTCATCATTCATTGTGCATAATTCTAAAGACTTTAATCTTATAAACGAACCAGTATATTTTAGAAACTAACTCTTAAAATTTTTTTGTGTTT
The DNA here is from genome assembly GCA_963691655.1 of Toxonevra muliebris. Lineage (NCBI taxonomy): Eukaryota > Metazoa > Arthropoda > Insecta > Diptera > Pallopteridae > Toxonevra > Toxonevra muliebris. Next base: position 54,962,459 of record OY829327.1, read on the forward strand.
TAGTTTTTTTATGGACTGCAACTAAATTTTATTATTTTATGTAGTTCAAACTCCCAAATTGAAGTACATCAAAAACTAAGATAAAAAATAGCTCTGTATTTCCTTGGCAATAAAGAAAAGTTTCACTCACTGTTAAAAAAAATGTAATTTATTCAAAATGTTTTGCGCAAACACACACACACACTTACACAAATATTTTCATCGACTTCAAAGGAAGAGGGTCGCCGTGCAAAGGACAAAACAAACGAAACAAAGTCAATTGTATGCGTCTATATTGATAACTTAACATTTAAAATCGATTTCCCACGCTACACATTCAAGCAAGCAAACAAACAAACAAGCAACAAGCCGAAAATGGACTATCATGGACCTCATAGATAACCTATTACTCCTTCTCCATTTCGTCCTGCTACTGCCATCCTCTGTCCCAATTTAACTCAATTCTACCATTCCATGTGCATTATAAAACAGAGATGATGATGATGTTGTCGTTAGCTTTGATGGTTACTCCTGCTGTTGCTTTTAGATACTCGACTCCAGCTACTACTACTACGATTAATGTCACTACTTCACGCAGTAACAGAGGTGGAGAAAATGGTGAATGGATGAAGCTGACAAGTGATAGTGGGAGGAAGAAAAGTAACGTTAGACCAGCGCGTAACATTGGCAAATCATTAATTTTACGTTAGATAAGTACAAACGGAAGTGAGGAGACGGAAAAGTTGGGGGCGACATTGAAGCTACTGGTTAGTGTCATGAAGAGGGGCATTTTTGAAACAAAATATTTTATAACTTTTATATTATAACTAATTAAAGGTTAATGAAAACTAGAATTTCGTTTCATCCTCATTTCTTATCCTCAATCAGGCTTTTGAAGGTTGGACTTCATTATCGGTATTGCTATTACTCGATTTTAATTGTAAATAGCTCAAAGACTGTAATGTGTAGTACATTCCCCAAAGACATGGCAACCAAGAGTACTTATGTAATCGTCATTCTTGGAGAGCTGTGCAGTGATAGTTTCAACTAAAATACCGAGCAACATATTATTTCTTTCTTTATTTTAGAGAAAAACTGCCGCATGCCTTTTTAAATGCACCTCAAAAATCTATTTTCCCCACGGACTTTCTTTTTTTCTGTAAAGTTAACAACCAACCTCATCTATTATACTTTCTTCACTATCTTCACTGCATTCTAGATACGAAGATACTACCGAATCTTATTGGATCATTGTTTTATTTGAAATTTCCATAGATGAAAACATGAGTAGGAAACGCAACTTTTTATTCCTCATCCAAGCCACTTTGCCTCACTGTAAAACATCAAGGACAACAACATAGTTTAATTTCAAGTATTTGAATTCTGAATTTGTGCTATAGAATTTTTGGGAATTTAAAAAAAAAAAAATAGAAAATATTTTTGGCTTATCGTCCACCAGTAGCAGCGGCCGAAGGACTCTATCTAATATCACTACGTAGTAGTATCATGATAATAAACTCTGTCGATTTGTGTGCATAAGGAATGCACGTAGTGCGTATAGTATTCATTAAGGTACATACATATATATCTACATCAAATATCACATGCAATTTTAACAGTAATGGCGCAGTGGGTGTGTTAGGAAGGACATCGAATTTTAATGTTGTTGCTTTGTTGTTAGGGCGGGGTGTTGTTGTTGTTGTAAAGTCTCCTGTATTTCTATACCATGCTGTGAGTGTGTATTTGTTAATGGAATCATAATTACCTTCTTCGTAAAAATCCATTAAATTAAATTAGCTCTGCTTATTTTATTGGCATGAAAAGCGAAATTGAATTGCTCTGCAGGAAATGTATATATCATCAAAAATTGCGCGCAAATAATTTTCAAACAATTTCAATTCAATTCTTCCATTCTGTTTAATTTCATTTATTGATTTGAAATAAAAGAGAAATAAAAGTAAATGTTTGTGTTTGAAATGTTAAAAATAAATGGTAGGCAATAATGGATAGAGAAAAATTTAAAATAGTTTGAATTAATTTAAAAAATAAAAATAGTTTCGAATAATTTAGTCAGTCTCTTGAATCTTTTGAAAGTGAGGAGTACAGTATATTTCCTTGGAAGAGTAATTAACTTTCTGACTAAAATGGGGTAAAAACTACTGATCGGTATCTCTGCTATGTAACACCGTACTCTGTAATAAAACCTTTAAAACTAACATCAGAAAACATATTTTTTCTACTCAGTAAATCTTCATAAAAAGAAAAAAATCTTCAAATTTTAAATTGTCATTCCGAGCACAAACTCAAAATAACAATTTAAGTCAGCCGCAATTTTTCTAATAGTGTTTACTTAAGGCTGCTGCCTTCAAACTTCACAAATTTTGCATCTTCTTTGGCATAATATCAACGTATGCTGGTTTGTTCTTATTGTATTCCCCCCCCCCCCCCCCCGCCCCCCTTGACTCTTCTTCCTCCATAATCCTTCACTTAATACAAATATGTATAAACTCTTTTATTTTTTTTGCTCTTTCATTTGCAGTAGCTCGCTCGCGAATGTTTTACAAATGTACTTCCGTTTCCGTTGCATGCATGCCATAAACATTTTTGAATAGATTTAGAATTACCCGCACATCTACGCACGTTTTCTTTATTTCACTCGCAAGTATTTGTATGTAAATATATGTATGTGTGTATGTGTAAGTACGTATATAAGTGTGCACATATTTCCATTTTTTCTTTGCTTGTTTACTTTACACTTTTCCGATGCATAAGGAAATATAATTTTTTCTTCTTTTATGCTTTTAATCCAGCAAGTTTTATACTTTTCATACCCTATGCACCTATTGAGGCAAGATTGTATTTTCAAATTTTTAAGTTATTTGTTTTGAATTTGAAACGTGATTACGTTCTGCTGAAACGTGAAAAACAAAGTAAGAAATATGAATTGGTTTCTCATTCCACAGTAGCTAGAATATTTATGAAAATAGTTCCAAAAATACTTTTATATCAAAGTTATTTGTTAGGAAAAACAAATGAAAATTAAAACTCTTTTCTTTTTTTTTACTTAATACTAACTTTAACTCCATATATCTTTCATTTCTTTTCGTAGAGCCATTCACCACAAACCCCAAAATTTGTCAGTAAGTAACAAATGCCATCAAGTGCAGGGTATAAAAAAGTCGTTCTTGATTGCCTATTGTCTGTACACATATACATGTAAAATAAGAAATTGCTGAGAATATGTTGTTACGAGTAGGCATGAACGTTTTGTTTAGCGACAAAACGTTTTGCTCATTTATTAGAATTTTCTTCGCCTCCTTTTCTCCTTCGCACTCTTACGTTATCAAAGCATTCATGAGAAAGGAGAGAGAGAGCGAAAATAACATGATGTGCGTGTGAAATTATTTGTGTGCGTTACCGGTATTGTTAAGGTAAATTGCTGTGTTGCTTTTATATGTACAACTGTATTAAAATATATAATACTTTTTTGTGCTATTTGCTTTTATGCGCGACCACCTCCCATTCACCTACCCCTCTCTTCCCTGCGATTTCTTTCGTCATATCACGTGAGATTTCCCTTCTACTTTATCACAATATGTACTATTATGCTCTATTCGTTTTTAAGCACACCCGCAAAGTATGCTATAGATCTACTTTAAAGCTTCTATTTTTTACGTACGTACGTACGTACAATTGTATGTGTGTGTGTCTACGAAATGTATACTGCATTTGATGAAAAGCCCTTTTTATACCTACCTCTTATGATTATGTGTGTATGTAACGCTAAAGCAAAGCAATTTCTTTTAAAATATTCTCCCTAAATCACATCTACTTTGCTTCGTTCGTTTTCTTTTTTTTTTATGTGCTGCATACTTTTGGGCGCTTTAACATATGTGAATGTATGCGATTGAAAAGAAAGGGAATAAAGTAAAGTAGGAAAAAAACGCGTGTCGTGTGCAAATTTTACCTGCTTTAGTTTGATGATGCGTGCGGTGATTTTGTGTTTATTCTGCTGCTTAAAAAAAGGAAAAATGTAATCATTTCATTTCTTTTTTTTTTTTCCTCATTTTTTACTTTTCTTAAACATGCAGGAATTTTTCTCTTTAGCAATAAGTTAATGTAAAACGTGTTTAGTTGTTGCTGTTGTAGAATGATGACGACGACGATGATGATGATGAAAAAAGAGGTGCATCATTTGTGTTTTTTGGGATAAAACTTGATATGCTGTTGTCATTAACAAATTGCTAAACTTCGTGAGATTTTCTACGGTTTATGAGATATACTTGTGATTGTGTACATATATATGTGCATGCAAGGATTCGGAATATTCTTTTAAAACTACAAAATACGTACAGATAGGGCGTTAGATTTAGAATAAAGTTAGTCAATTCAATCAATTTTCAAAAGGGTTTAAATGGCATTATACTACGATACTGAAACTAATACCAAGTTTTCTTGGTATTTCATACAAACAATTTCTCTATGCCATTTACACACCCTAATGTGCCTTTGACATTAGAGTTAATCCTAGGGTTACAAACTTTCTTAAGTGCCAAACTCGTAGATGTCTACAAAAGGATATAATAATTTTGTCAATAATATTTAGTCGATACAAATTTCTAGAAATTCAGATCCCTATTTTTCTTGCAGCCCATTTGAATTGAGCCATTGTAAAACTGCAAAAATATTTATAAAAAATAGTTTTTGGAAAAATTACGCAAAAAAAAAATAAAGGCAAATTTAAAATAAACCAGTTTTTATTTTGGACTTAAGCAGTTTTGATATAATTAGGGAAGAAGTTTTCAGGCTTAAATGATTTTGATAAAATTTCACTTAACAACATTCTTTTAAATAATAATAACTGCAAAAGCTTTGAAGAAATATCAGTCAAATAAGGTGGTTCGATTAGCTTAGAGAGACTTCGACAAATTTGATTTGTAAGCATATGAGACCTCAAACATTTTTGAAAATATCTTCAATGTTTAAAACTTTTTGTCGACTTTTGGTTGGAGAAATATCTTCTAAAGCTGCTTATAGACGGAACGACATTGTCTTAAGACAAATACATTTTTTATGAGAAAACCGCTGGCCGATTTCTCAAATTTGTTTTAATTTCCACAAAAAAATTTAAGATGAAAGAGGATGAATATATCCCCTGCTTCAAATTTTGAAGCCACAAAATTCTAGCGTCAGTGTATCAAACAGGGTTGGTAGTACGATTTTATAAGAAATTTCTATAATCGTAAAAAAAAATGTATACGCAATAACAACAATTCTATTCTTTCGCCACGACTTAATCCAACAAAACCTTTTGCGTTTCTTATTTGCAAGTTTACGCAAATCCTCCAGGATACAATATTATTTGTGTACTCTTTTGCCATTCGAATTAAATTTGCTGTTGAATTCCGAAAGTATTTATATTTTCCATTATTTTATTATTAAAGACTATGAAACTGTTCATATTTCATAGTATGACTTTTACTTCATTAATAACTCAACAGTTCAAGGTTTGTTTATCAGGCTTAATGAAACATTATTTTTGACGAAGTGACAAAGTGACTAAGTCGCAACAGTGTATAAAGAGCAGGCAAATCACACGGCCGTTTCGGAACCCGCCACGTTTCATTCGAAGGAAATATAATTTTTATGAAACTGATGTTCAAATACAATAAATTAAATATGATGATGCATTTGATGGACCCTATCAGACTAGAGACAAAAGTGGATAAATGTCTTGAAATGTTTAGAAAAAATGTTTGTTTCCGAGTTTTTCTAATCTTAACCTTGACAAAAATGGCCGAAAATGACAAAAAACTCACAGAATAATCAATTTAAATTTTTTCAAATAATATATATTATTCAATGTGGATTCCAATTCATTTTTTTTTATTGTGAATGACATAATTTCGATAACTCGTCGATTTGCCATTACTGATGATGTACCAAACCTAATTTTTTTCAAATGTTTATCATTGTCAATGATGAGTAACCCGAATGAGGTTGGCATATATTCTCTAAATTCATGCAGTCACAACATTGAAAGAGATCTTTCTCTGAGCAATAATGGGTTAAAGAGTTAATTACATTTTAGGATTGTCTCCTAAAACTTCGGAGCTGATCCAATAAAACTTTTCTGCATGGGTTTTGTGAATAAAATGGTTCCCAGTATTTTCTAATGAATTTTTCATGCTGAACACGAATCTAAGGTCAAAAACTTCCCATCACGTCACGTTTTAGAAATGGGGTTGAAACCCCTAAAAATAGCGTTTTTGCTCATTTTTGAAAAATTGTAAAGTTGAATCCTGACGTACTACAAACTTCGAAATTTAGAAATTAAAGTCTGAGTCATGCCCTTTCAATTGAGCCGAGTCCGAATCCAAGTTGTTCGCATGTGCTCTTAAAGCAGGGGATGTGTTTATATCTAAGGGTGCAGAAAAAAAATGTACACAGAATGGATTTTATCTTACTTACACCCACGGTTAGACATAATGAAAAGTGTAGTGGTCCGAAGTGTTTAAAGGGTCGCTGGTTACAAATCTGCAGTCAGATTTAAAAATTCAAAATGGCGGATCAACTACGGTGGACGAGTTTAAGGTGAAAGAGCCATCTGATCGTAGAAAAACTCCAACTATGCTATATAATAAAATGTTGCTTTTTATTACCTTTCGAATAAATCTAATTTTACATGGATCCGATAATTTTTTCTATTTTTCATTAATTTTTAAACTTTTCCAACTGTTTCAGGACGAAACTGAACCCTAAATACAGCCTTGCTCGTTACATTATAACTTTTGACTTTTTACACTTTTATTCATTTTTCATCATGATTACAAAATCCTGAAACATATTCTCTAAACCTTCTCTCCCAACATTCGTCAAATTTCGTTTTCGTTATTGCAGAAATACTTAACTTTAGAAGCAATGTAGAATTTTAAGCTTTCCGAGGAAAGAGAGTTTGATGTGGTGTTACAAAGAAGAAAGTAAAAACCGGAGATGGTGATTGCGAAGTGGAAGAAGAGGCAGTTTAGTTGGAGAAATGAGATAGTGAAAAGGAAGAGTACAAGAGAGTGAACGGTTGTAAAAAATGAGAGAAGAGAGAGAAAGAGGGAAAAAGAATGGATCAGAAAGAACCGATTCGTTACATCTCATAGTTCTACTATTTTAACGTAATTTTTTAATTTCGGTGCTGAATCGAGGGTTTCTTCAATTATGCATAACGATAATTTAGAAAAATGTAAATTTACTTAATTTAAATTTATTTATGCTTAAATTTTTTGAATGTAAGATAATTTTATTCACAAAAAGAATATTTTGTACATGTAATTTTCATTAAATATTCCATGTAGAATGGCTGTGAATTATTCTTGACATCCATTAAAACTTGCTGTTCCTGCTGCTAGTACAACTCAACGCCATCTGTTGGGATGCAGCAGTTTTCATTTATCGGCATTTAACAAAAAAAGTTGTTCCTTTTTGTTTTAGCTTTGTTTTTTTCGTTGCAATATTTTAAGCCAATTAGATGAAACGTTCATCATGAGACACACAAAAGTGTCTGGCTGTTTGTCTACTGTGTGTGACTGTGACGATGACTGCTATTGTCAGATTTGGCTATTAAATAGCTGCTGCTACTCCTGTTGTCTCATGATAGGCAAGATCCTTCCTTTTCACACTCCTCTCAAACGAAAAAGTTGTGGGGCGCAGCAAATGCATACATAAACATTTTGGGTGAAAGAGTTTGTTGTTGTTATATGAAAAGGAATTTTAATTGAAAAGTTTTTTAAATTTTTTTGCTTTTTGCTTGTACCTAGCAATACAATTTTATTCATATTTGAATCCAATTTACATTTGAATTGAACGCGCGATGGTTATTCTCCCTTTCTTCTGTTTCATATGTTAACAAAATGAAATGTTTTCATTTAGATTTCATTGCCAAAAATTAGCGTCAGTTAATACCCATAGAGACGACCCCCTTTCAGCCATGCAGACGCAGACCGACTGTGCTGACCCAAGCGAGACTTCTTTAACATATTTCAAATGCCAGCGAAATTCACATTTATCGTTTTCAGCACAGATATGAACTACTGCCTGCGTCACCCTTCGAAATCGAAATTCCCATGCAATGACTGCATGCCCCCAGCGTACCCGCCCTTCATATCGCTGTCATAGCGAATAAAGCGTACTTCGAGTACCGAACAAATACAGAGAGAAGTTCATGCTTGAAAAAGAATTCAAATTCAAAAGTATTTAATTTCAATTTATGGAATTTTCCAAGTAAGCGACCAACCATGCACTAAACTGAGCGAACAAATTGAAGAGCAGCAGTTGAGCGTGCAGAGAAAAAGGGAGCTGCGAGTCAGGAGCCATGAACCAGGGAGTCGTTGGTATAGGATGATAACCAAATATTTATAGCAACATTGGCAGAAGAAGAATCTCCTACATATTCTCGTCGTTTATTTGCGAACGTTTACCAAAAAATGATTTCGTTTTGTTATTTCTAAAACAAAAAAAAAAACAAAATAGAAAAATGATTGCAGAATGAAATAAAAGCTTTTATTTTTAGCTCAACTTGCTGTTTGCTGTTTGGTGCTTGACGCTCAGTGTTTAAGAGACGACGCTGTGGGGTTTTTAGGTTATGCATGCGAATGGGCGAATTGCGGGTTAATAATTTGGGGTCTGAGTTCTGTTATTATTGTATACTGACGATGATGAATGCAACTGCCACTTGCGATTATTCGCAAATCAAAAATGAACGTGTTGCTTTCATCTTTTTTTGATTATATTTTGTTGCTGATGTTTAAGAGAAGTAAAGTTGAATTGAATTAGTTTTTTTTTTTTCATATGAATGAAATGAATGCTATGATTGTAACCCTTTTTTTACTGGTGTCTACACGTACACGCATTGAACTTTCAATTAAATATTTCAATGTGAAAAATTGAAATTGAAAGCTGCTTTCAGTAAGTTGTGTGAAATATTGAATATGTTATGAAATTTGCAGTAAATCTTTAAATTCAATTCACGACTCTTACAATTAAAATTTGTGCTTTCAGAAAGTCTCATGATGAATATATTAGAAATGAAACTTTAAACGTTGGTTGGGTGGTACGATTTGTTACACTGCGTTATGACCAGGGGGAGAGTAAAAATTGGTCAAAAATTGGTAACGTTTTCAAATATAAGCCACTATTATAGAATGCTGGTAAGAATCATCACAGAGATCATTGATGAGGAATCGTGGCGGGTTCCGAAACGGCCGTATGATTTGCCTGCTCTTTATACATTTGCGACTTAGTCACTTTGCCTCTTCGACAAAAAAATGACGTTTCATTAAGCCTAATTAATAAACCTTGAACTGTTGAGTATCAATGAAGTAAACGCCAAACTATGAAATATGAACAATTAGGTTTCATTTTCATAGTCTCTAATAATAATATCCCCAATTATATATAAAAATAAAACGCCCGTTTATTTGTGCTTCTTCCACTTCTTCCTATACAGCTGAAAGTAATTATTTAAAAATAATAAGTAATAAACATAAATATATAATTAATTCATTTGTATTGAATGTGCCACGCCCACCTTTTTCCAATCCTAATCACATTTTTGTGTAGAGTGGCATTGCGTTTCCGAAAATATACACACGAAAGTATAAGACAGTTGTATGAGAGTGCCAAGCGTATTTAGACAATTTTAAACTTAAGGGATCAGGTTAGATGAGAAGCATATTAGGTCGGGGCTTTTTTTTTTTTTTTTTTTTTTTGTACGTTGGCAGGTGGAAATCTTCATAGATACCGTAGAACTCCAGTTCTACGGTTATGTCGGATTCCTACCGACTAAAACCACCTACTTCCTCTCATACCACTCTCCCCGCGGGACTACCAGTTGGTATTACTTCGCAGGGCTGGTTCAGCTTTATGCTGTTACTCGTTTGTTGATTCTGTTGTTTGGATCTATTTGTGTTGTGTCAATAATTGTTTATTGTTCATCACCCATCCTCGTCGTCTTCTGTATTTGCGATATTTCGTTGCGCACGCTCGGCTTTACGTTCAGATTCAGCATTCCTTAATAATGTCAGAATGCTCTTCGCCATCTTGCATACTGCATTCCACTTCTCTATCGTTTGGCACATCTGTGCTGTCAAGTTGGCTACCGTGGGGGGTTCCCCAAAAGCTCTCTCTAGTTCCTCCCTGATGCTGTTGAAGCGTGGGCAGTGGAAAATGATGTGTGTTGAGTCCTCGGGTTCGCTCGGGCAGTTCGGGCAGAACGGGTCTTCTTCAAGTTTAAATCTGTGCAGATATTGTTTAAAGCACCCATGCCCGCTGAGCATTTGGGTGACGAAATAATCGACTTCTCCATGTTTGCGCTCCATCCACGCTGCTATATTAGGGATTAGGTTAAAGGTGCAGCGACCCTTTTTGGACTGCTCCCAGTTTCGCTGCCATTCCATAATGGTACGCTTCCTCTCTTCTGTTTTCCTGACGTTCGTTGGCCTTTCTCCAGTTATACTATAAAGGCGCTTCATTTCTATTGCTAGTAGGTCAATGGGCAATTTTCTTGCTATGACGCAAATGGCGTCGTCCGACACCGTACGATAGGCGCTGGCAATCCTCAGTGCACTGAGCCTATAAATTGAGCGAATGCCCTTCATATGTGTCTTCTTTGCGTTCGCCCAGATGGGTGCTGCATACAGTATAACGGAGCTGGTTACCATTGAAAGCAGCTGACGCCTGCCCTCCCGTGGGCCTCCGATATTCCACATAATGCGCATTAGCGCGCCGTTTATTCTAGCCGCTTTACCACTGACGGCTGCTAAGTGCTCCTTAAATGTCATCCTTGTGTCGATGAGTACCCCTAAGTACTTTAGGTGTGGCTGTGAGGTGATGCAATGATCCCCAACTGTGATTACCAGCTCTTCGCGCTGTTTTCTTGTGCTCAATAGCACTACCTCCGTTTTTTGGGCTGCCAACTCCAGTCTTGAGCTATTTAACCATCTTCTCACCCTTGCAATTGCATCGTTGCATCTAGCCTGTAGTAAGTCCAGATGTTTGGCGACTACTACCATAGCTATGTCGTCGGCATATCCGACGAGTGTGGCATCTTCGGGAAGATCAACTTTGAAAATTCCGTCGTACATTGCGTTCCACAATGTGGGACCGAGAACGGAGCCCTGTGGTACACCTCCTGTGACCTCGTACTGCTTCACGCCGTCGTCCGTGTCATAAAGAAGCACTCTATGTTTGAAGTAATCTGTGATAATTCTCAGCAGGTATTCCGGCACGTTGAAACGTTGCAGCGCACTCATAATCTGGGGCCAGCTCGCAGAGTTGAAGGCATTTTTTATGTCCAGCGTCAATACTGCGCAATACTTATTTTTGCCACTTTTCCAGCTTTTTCCACTAGTGACTTCGCGAGCAATGTTCATTACTGTGTGTATAGCGTCAACTGTGGAGCGCGCTTTCCTGAAGCCGAACTGGAGCTCGGCAAGCCCGCCCGGTTTCTCAAGGAATTCCTGGAGCCTGACGCATATGATACGTTCAAGAATTTTGCCAAGCGTGTCCAACATACAAAGCGGGCGGTATGATGACGGTTGGTCCGGCAGCTTCCCTGGCTTTAGCAGAAGCACCAATCGTTGGCGTTTCCATGGGTCTGGGAATACGCCCTCTTTCGGGCAGGCGCCAAAAAGCTTGACGAATATCTCCGGTTTCGTATTTATCGCTGTTTTAACTGCAATGTTGGGAATCCCATCTAGTCCCGGGGCTTTGTTGTCAGCGATCCTTCTCAAGGTTTCAAGTACATCGCTGGTAGTGATGTCCGGGGTGACTACACAGGTGTATTGGCTTCGGTTTGGGACGAGCTGTTCCTGCGGTGTGAAAAGAGCAGCTACCACTGTTCGCATTAGCGATGGGCAGGTCGGCTGTGGGGACCTCGGGCCTCTGAGTTTGTTCATTACCATTTTATATGCCATACCCCAAGGGTCTAAATCCGCACTATCGCACAGTGCTTTTTGAGGTCGGGGCTTGCTCATTTCTATTTTGGGTAACAGTGATGGAACTAAGATCTCAAAAAAAAAAAAAAAATTTCATTCGGTTCCAAAGCTATCGATTTTTTTCCGCTCTCCATATAAGAAACCACACTATGCGGTGTGTTGAATCGTTCATCCTCAATTAATCAAAGAGAAGACAAATTTTTTTTTTTTTTACTGCTGAAAAATTTCTTCCGCAATATAATATTTGTATACAAAAAGGAGATTTCTTCAAGGCAAACGAATGTGTGGGGGCAAACTGAGACCCCTGCCATTGATCTTAACGGATTATAAAAACCGATATGTATCAAACAATAACATTTACATATAGTATGACAGAAGGGAGGCTCTCCTTGCACTTGCCACTTCCCAAACTAGTTCGGTACTGCCCTAAGTTATGTAACGAACCTTCCTGTTTCCTTTTCTCTTAGCTAAGGTATACTCAGCGAGTAACCAGGGTGCGTAAATAATAACTCACGATAATTTAGTTTAATGCACAATGTTTATTTGTATTATTCACTTTTACACTGTGATCGTAGGCGTTGCTTCGTATGCTTTGTAGCCTCTGTGTCGCTCGTTTTACCTTCGCTGTGCCTTTCTTGGCGCTCGGTTCTCTTCGTTAGCCTTTCTGGGCTCTCGGTTTGCCTTCGTTGGCGCTCGTTTGTGTTCGTATGTTTTCTTTGTGTGTCTTCGTGTTACTATGGTTAGGTCATTGTCATTTGTTGTATGGTCAGTGGCAACTTCGTGTGTTCACTACACCAGGGTACGTGGATACGACCCCCTGATGCCAATTAATACCTCAGGGGAATCTTAATCTTGACGTAAGGACTTACGCCAAGATCCAATTAATACCCCCTGAATGAATAATGTATCACGAAGAACCTAGCATGCGGACGCTCTGCTGATATAAACTAACGACTCTTTTGTACTATCCTTCCATGCGGACGCATCGGTTAGGTTTACTACATATAATCTAGCGAATAGAGACCACGACCTAAGTCTGAGTGTCTTCTTCTGTGCGATGCATGTCCTTTTAAATCAATTTCTTCTTGTTTTACCGTATTATTTCCATTCTGTGAATTATATATATTATAATTAATTAAATATAAATATTAATATATGTTTATCGGCATGTATGTGTAAATTACTGATAATTGTATGTCGTCACAGTTTCTAATAAAAGAAGCATCTCCCAAAAAGTACAACTCATTTGGCTGCCTGGTTGATTGCACAACATATCGAACAATTCTCCTAAAGAGATATTCCAATTCCAAGCTTTAGAAAAATTATGAAAACTCCGAGGGCTTCACATTAGGCTTTTACTGTCGGCGGTGATTAGAAAAAGTAGTGAACTCCTCCCCTAAAATCTCATGCCTGTGAGGTTTTACGATGCTTAAAACCAAGCAGTGGCTTCTTATGTAATTTGTGTGCTGAATACTAATCGGGATAGAGTTTTTATGTCTCATCTCAAAAGTGAAAAACAGCAATTTTACTAGTATCTCTAAAAATTGTTGATAATTTCCTATTAACCTATACTTAATTCAATCCTTAAAATCTTAAAAATGTTCTACTCTCTACTAAAACCTCCAGAAATAAATATTTAGAATTTATTAGTTTCGTTATGAAATACTTCCAATGATAATTTCTGTATAATTCTCTAATTGTCGTATATTTTTCCAAATTAACTAACAATCAGTTTTATAAATTTACATGGCAATATATATTTAAACTAACGATACAATGCTGCCGCCTGTTATTCCCTGACAGAGCAGTCAGAGGAAGGCAGATGCACAAACAACAATAATAAAACTAAAATTTAATTTGAAAACCTAAATTGCACATAAGAATACAATTATTACAGTAATTACAATGATTTATCATTTTACTCCTTCGCACAGAGTCCTTACACCATTCCCCCTCTCTACTCCCCACCCTACGGCATTTAGCGTGCACCATTACAACACGCAACAACACAAGGTCTTGAGTGCGAAACCACAGCCAGCAACAACAAAAACAAGCTTCAATTGCTGTTGGTACTTTTGTTTTTGTTGTAAACGATGTTGTTGTTGGTGGTGTTATTATTTCTGTTGCTGCGGCTATTGTTGTTGTTTCTTTTCTTGAAAAAGCAATAATATCTTGTAACGACCTTAATGTATACGTAAATACATACATACATACGCACTTTCTCAGCCTCTAGCGTGTTCTGTGCTTATATACACATACATACAAACATACATTTACAAGTATATAAGTAGGTATGTGTGTGTTTTTGAGAGTGTTTTTGTATGTGTTTGAGTGCCTCTTATACTACAAGTGCAAGCAAATTTAGAAAGATTTAAAGATTTTTCAATGTATCCTTCTAGATTTTTTGAACTAGAAAGTCGCAAATGGTATTAATTTAATTTTTAAAATAAGCTGTTGTTCTTGTTGTTTATTTATGGGGAGAGCGAGCAGCTAGAGTGGAAAATTTAATTATAAATGTTAGTCAAAAAGAACAAAAAAAAAAAAAAAAAAAGTTTGTGGCCACAACAACGCATTCATTTCAAGTAATATGGTTGGTAATTATTTTATAGAAATATACTGTGCAAAAAACCGTGATATTTATCTTTTTATTTTAATAAAAAAGTCGGCGTTTAAAGGTTAAAATCCGTAATTATGTTTTTGTTGTGCATTGAATTTTTTATGCAGCATTAGCACAAAATTTTCATTGTCATAGAGTTAATTATATACTTACGTATGGAAGTATGTATGTATGGGTGTGTGTGTGTGTGTATGTATATGTATAATACCATTTTGTAACGGGTAACTAAGTTTATTTGAAATCATAGTAGTGCGAATATGAATAGAGGAGCTACAGCAGTTACTGGCGAACTCAAGCGAGAGTTCGAACTTGCGTGCATAATCAGTTTTAAAACACAACAACTATAACTTATAATCAGTGGGAAATGAACACACATGCTGTAAACATGAAGAGACATACAGGCACATTTAATTTATAGCGACAAAATATATATGTTTAAAAAATGTTTCAAGCACCGTACTTCAGGTCATGTATATTTCCGATACGTTTCGCCGGCAATTACCTGTTGATTCTTGGTTATCTTCTTCTTATGCCTTGCCTTTCCTGCCCCAGCTATAGAGTGAATTTCCTCTATTGAATGCAATTCTGTTTAGTTTCTTAAATTATTTTCCAGTATTTCTTTTTTCAAGTGTTTTCTTCCAAGTGTTCTTAGCACTTCCCGCACTCTTGACGGCATATCTCTGTCGGTTGTTGCAGATTATGCCCAATGTAGCTCAATTAACACAACTTAACCGATTTTGAACATCTGTTAGATTTTTCGTACAGCAATTTTGAAAATTCATTAAAAACCTTTTTAAAAACTTATTCCAAAAATAATGGCTGTTTAATAATTTCACATGTACTGGCTTTAAAATTACATTCTATATTTTATCTGGCTAAAGAGGCTAGGTAAACAGGCTTACCTTTTTTTCAGGAGTTTATGGGAATTAACAAAAAATCTTAAATGAATTTATTTTACTTTGAAATAGTAAATATATTTAGATAAAATTGTAACTAAACAGGTTTCCGTATATATTTGCAAATTACTGCTGGACGAATTAAAAAAAAAAAAATAAAAAGACCTAGAAAAAATTTCGGCAAATTTGTATTTTACCCAAATTTTGTTATTTTTATCTTATAATAACTTCTAAACTAATGTTTTTTCTATACTCGTACGTAAATGTAAAATGAGTATAGTATGTTTATTTTGTTAGACAGTTCGTCACCTTATTAAGGGAAGTTATCGTTGAGAGCAGGGCCGTAGCCAGAAATTTTTTTCGGGGGAGGTTTTCATTCTGATTTTTAAATACAATAAATTAAATCGATGATACATTTGATGGACCCTACAAAATTAAAATTTTAGGAAAAATTTTCCGATTTTTTTTATATTAACCTCAAATAAATGGCCAAAAGTGACAAAAAATTCCCAGAATAATCAAATTAAATTTTTTCAAATAAATATTATTCAATGTGCGTTCTAGTGCATTTTTTTTTATCGTGAGGGACATAATTTCATTAACTCATTGACTTCCCACTTCTCATGATGTACCCAACTTCAAAAAAATCACCAAAAATAGTAGAGGCTCTTTTTTTTCAAATGATCATCATTGGGAATTTGAGCCATTATCAATGATAAGGAACCCGGATGAGGTTGGCTTATATTCCCTAAATTTGTGAACTCACAGCATTGAAAGATATCTTTCTAGTCGTGGTGCTCTGAGCAATAATGCGTTAAAAAATTAATTATACTTTAAGATTGCCTCCTAAAACTGCATGGGTTTTGCTAATGAGATGGAGTTTTTGCGATAGAATTTTTCACGTTGAACACGAATCTGAGGTCAAAAATTTCCCATCATGTCACGTTTTAGAAAAAAAATGGGGTTCAAGCAAGTCTAATTTTACAAGGATCCGATAATTTTTTCTATTTTTATTAATTTTTAAACTTTTCAAACTGATTCAGGACGAAACTTTAAATCAAAAAGAGTTACTGACCTAGAAAAACTATGATTGCAGGAGTGCTCAATATCACCTCCTCTTTTTGAATCCGTAGTCAAACCTCATGTCGAAGAAAACAAATCGGATTTGATCGCATAGTGTAACTAAGATTTCAATTTTTTTTTATATATTTGACTTTTTAGAAAAAAACCGATGGAAGTAAAAAATATCGTTAAATAGATCTTATTTTGACTTTTTCCCCATCCATTGGCAATTAATCTCAAAAATTTGAATAAAGTTTCCACATTTCGGAGGGGGGAGGGGGTCAGAACCCCCAAAACCTCCCCCTAAATACGGCCTTGGTTGAGAGGCATGAAAAGTGTACGGACTTCGGGAATATTTTTTTGAATATAACATGAGTTTTAACGTATTTTATTCTTCTATCATTGGAAAGTAAATTCCAGTATTATTTATAAAAAATTGTGGCTCCCGCCAAATGAAAAATGGATAACAGTCGTATAAAAAACCCAATTTTTGGACTGTTGTTTTTTTTTTTTGTTTTTGCTGATGGACGCTAAAGAATGCTATTTCCAGAAAAACGCATTTAAAGTTAAACGTTCTAAGGAATCCGGCCGGCGGACGGTTCCGCTCAACAAGTTGTAAATTATAAAATACTTTATAATTGAAAATATCATTTCACCCACGTGTTCTAAACATTTTAGACATGCAAACTATGTTGTTGTCGTCCTGAACGCTTAAGCGTAAGCTTACAACAAAAATGTCAAACAGTTTCAATAAACAAAAATCAATCCACTCTTTTATTAACTAACATTACTAATTTCAAAAATGTTGAGCTTTTTTTTAACTGTTATATCTGCCAAAAATTATGAAAAATTAAATTTCAAATCTAATTTAAGACGAAACAATGAAAACATTAAGAGTAATTCATTTCCGATCAGCGACCTTAAATTTTTGTTATATCGATCTTGATCGTTAGTATTTCCAAAAGAAATTTGGGTTATAAGGATAATTTACGTCGCTTTTCACAAATTAGTTATCAAAATTTTCCAAATAGGGTGGGCGAATTTCTTAGAAACTTACCCGAGTATTACAAAATGCTACTTCACATGTTTTCACATTGCCAACACGACGAATGTCTTTCTCAAAACTCTTTATTTCATTCTTCACTTTAATTTTTTGAAATAAAAAAGTTATTAGAGAAATAATAATTTAAAAAAAAATCAGTTTTAACCATTGCGGGTGCCTCTGTTTTTATTTTGGTTGCCCATAACAAATACCGCAATTAAAATTTTATTTTGTTTACCCATAAACAATTTGAAAGTCATCAATTTTTTTTGGTTACCCATAAGAATTATCACAACCAAAATATTTGTTTGGTTACTCTTAACCAATATCGCATTAAAAAACCGTTATTTGTAACCAAAAAAAAAAACATTGTGGTGATATTTGTGATAATTGTTATGGGTAACCAAAAAACAAATTTTGGTTAAGATATTGGTTATGGGCAACCAAAATAAGATTTTAATTGTGGTTTTGGTTATGGATAATTGGCATTAAAGGTTGACGTAACATTAATTTTGCATTTGATGAAACCTTGTTTTTCGGTAAAGCATGCACTGGCACTCCTTCTATGACAAATATTAAGCAAAAAGGCATTTTTTAAACTTGATTTCTTTATATTTGTCCAGCTTTTCAAATTTTTAGCCCACTGTGCGTCAGAAACCGCTCAATATGCACAAGCTATACTTATTGTGCTTAGCCTTTGCACGATCCGTATTTTCGTTAATTGTGCGTATTTATCAATCAGTGTTTCGATAACAGTTTAGTTATAATTTTTTTCATTAATTTATAACAGTACGATTGGGTTCGAATGTGATTGTGAATGTTGTGATAATAATCCATTAAGGTTCTGATTACAAGCATTCCTCATAATCTAATATAACATGGAGACAAGAGTGTAGCGCACAGTAAGCTGTACATAATAAAAGGTTAACTGAACAAAGTGATGAAGCAGGCAAACTTAATCGAATCAAAGTGAAAATTTTCCTAAACAACACGATGTTGTTCACACCCAACCCGCCCCCCCTCCCCCCCACTTACATACATGCACATTTACGTGTGCATATACACATACACGTAAGAGCTGCTTATTGTTATTATATTAGTGTTTACGTATGTGTGTGTGTGTGTTCAGTGTAACGTGATATTATATTGCACCTTTCCGTTTCCGCTTAAAGCCTTTGCACTATGGTGTTCGTGTTGGGTGTTTATAGCATTTCGTCATCATCGCCGACGTCATCGTCAGCAACACGTTTTTCATAAACGAATATGTTGCTGCGCTTTTAACTATTTATAACGATACGTCAACGCATTCATAATAAACGACGTTATTGTTATTATAGTTGTTGCTTTTGCTGTTGTTGTTTTGATTGTCATTGTTGCTGCCTGGGTGCGGTGTAGTAGCGCGTGTCACATATGGAAAAAGGTGAGAATTGTTATTTGTTTATTGCGCCTTTTAATACTGCGACTTTGTCGTCCGACGATGTCGTTGTGGCAACAATCGTTGCAATAACATACGGAATGCAACTTCTGACCATAATGTGGGGAATGATTGTGGGTTTTGGTTGGCTGGTTGCTCATGGGCTTCATGTGCTCATTGTGGGCAAATTTCATTTGTTGCTACTTTGTTATTATAATGCTGTGTTTCTATTCTCAACACACCACCACACCTATCTTTTTCCCCCTCCTTTTTCCACCCTTTTCCAATTTTTTCGCCCTTTTTTATGTCTGCACTCGCACTCTGTTGAGCTTTATCGCGTGACATGCAACCAAGGATTATTGCCACTTGTCTTTTTGGATGTCTTGCACACAACCACACATGCACGCACACCCACTCTACAACTCTGTAGAATATGCAACAAATTGTAGCTCGACATATACGAGTAAATTGTCTCTTGCATGAAATTCATCGTTATTAAAACCATTCATCCGTTCGTCTGATGGTCTGTCTGCCTATCTAGGGTATTTTTCCTGTTGCTATTGTAGCACTCGTTTAAATTGCATGTTAGAAATCGCCATTACACGCCTAAAAGTATGCACGCAAGAACTAGAAAAAACAACATTCGCTGGCTGCAGCACAATGTAATCGATAACGTGCTTGCTCATGTGAATATTACATGCCCCTGCGAGCGCCAAAGCGATTAATCCAACAAATATTAGTGGCGACATTGATAAATCCTTCATCTGATGTATGCGATGGGATTTTGTACATGTTTGTATTATGTAGGTACATGCAATGTGCTTTGAAGTCGTCAAGCTGGCCATTAGCATGCTTTCTATTATCATCATAAATGAGATTTTGTCTTACATTATAATCGCGATTGCTAATAAAAATGTTCAGAAATAAATTGAATGATTTTGAACACGTTGAGAGTAAATGCAAATTAGTTTATAAGGACTAAAATAAAAACTACTCAGAAATCTTACTGATCTATGAGGGACTGAGTACGATAACTGGAATCTCTAATTGATTAATTCTCTAATTAATGAACAAAACTTTTTTCCCCGAGACGTGCCTAAGTCTTCTACAATTCCATGCCACATACTCAAATAGAATATTTTCTGTTACTGATAGTTCAGAACATATCGCTCCTTTGTTACAAGACTGTTAAAAACCAATTAAAAAAAGTATACAGAAATAGCTATTAATTAATGATTTATCTTGAGTAAAAAAAAAAATCATAATGGTGTTATGAACTGTCCTCGTAAGAGAAGATTTTCTCAAAAATTAGTTTTTTTACTTATGACAGTTTTGCAGAAAACGAGCCATAATCTATGGCCAGACAAAAAAGTTCACAATTTTTTTTATATTACCTTTATAAAAATAACCACGAAGCTGGGGAATGGACGTTCCAGTGGGAGAATAAAAAGCTGGCTCCTATCAGAACTTTCCTTTTTAAAGATATTGTAGTCCTTCCTCAACATGATAAGATCTGAAAATGATTAAAGTGTTATTAATTCTATTACACACAATTATCTTATAAATCTCGGCTACCGTAAAAATCATTTTACAGATAAAAAAAGTAAAATTCTAAAACTACAGTTAATGCTCGATAATCTCGAAACTCGTTAACTTGGAGAATGCAGTAATTCGAACACTATATTTTCTGCCATTGTTTAATGGGACGTGGCCGAACCTTATATACCCTACACACCCATTGACAAACACCGATTTCCATTTACCGGTAGGTGGACGTGGTTATTACACGATATTGATTGTATTTGCATGAACGATTTTATCATCATAATTCTATACCAAACCTTGTTGATTTGTACCAACATTTATTTTTTTTTTATTATTCTTTGAAGATGTCACTTGTATGGGAGGTAGGCGTGGCTATGGCGCAATGTTAACACAACAATCGTTCCAGTTATTCTAAAGACTATTTCAACCGTGGGTACCAAATTTCAATTAATCTCATTTTAAATTTCATTTGATACACTTAGCCACATAAGTGAACTTACGATACAATTTTTCGATTTTTTTCGTAATATTTAAAAAGTTTGGTTTTTTGCACTGATAACAACAAACAAGGCAATTTCTATTAAAGTGGCATGTAAAAAGAAGGCAAACCGGAACCCCTATATTAGGGTGGCCCTTAGCTGTAGCTAATTTTTCAAAAGTAAAAATGTTGCTACTCCCTTGCACTAATCTGGTTCCAATCAAGGAAAAAACGGACTGTGCAAAACTTCAGCTCCATCGGACAACTTCTAGGCGACACTCAAACGCCTTAAAGTTGAAGCATTGTATACGCAACTATTAACTCCATGACCAACATGAAAAAAAGAATTTTAATGAAATTCACTTGAAATGCAGAAAGTAACTCAGCAACCCTCAAACATATGCTTGTCGAAAACAGGGCATATATGGTATATTTTTTTAGCGTTTTGCATTTTGTTTTCATAACAGTTGCTCTTGTAATATTTCTGTGGTTAAAATTAAAAACAGCATGACTGGAGTTAAAATGGAAAATATTTTATCACATATTTTTGACTATAAATAATTAACTGATGCGAACTTTTAAATAATTTTTAGAACTATATATCGTTTTTAGAATGATGTTTTTTTTGAAGATAAAATCGTTTTAAACAATAGCTGCGTTTTATTCGCCACTTGCTTCTAGTTATGTATAACTAATAGCGATAATTGTATGGGAAAACAACAACAAAGCCGCAGAAATAACACGTATAATTATGGCACACAAAAATTATTCTTCTTCTCCAAACTTATAAAGTCAAAAACGAAATTCGATTCCCAATGAAGTTCCTCTTTTATCGTGTGTCCACCTAAATTCGAAATTCAAAATTTCAACGAAATTCACTTTCGTGTATCCTCACTATAACAGAGAATTTAATAGGGTACTTGTTGGGTATATTTTTTGTTGATCAACTTCATTTATTGTGAAAATGTTATTGTATTTCTGAATGAGTTTCCCTTTTTTTCTGCAACGTCATCGACAACAACTTTCTTCCCAAGTTTTTCAATTCCATTTTTGTAACCTGGATCATCTTTCCATGTTGAAAGTTCTTTGTTAAAGAAATCGGTACTGATAGAAAACTTTGCGAAGAAAATTTTTGTACCAGGAGTTACAAAAAACGTAAACTCGATGTTAATAAACAAAGAAAAATGAGTTTTTTGTAGCCTGCTTCCAATATAATTTAAGCTTTGTATGCTGTAACCGCTGTTGGCACATTTTCATCAAATAATGATAGAGCTACTGTTTGGGAGCTAAGTACTCGAGGTGGGTGACAAACTTCTCCGCAGCACCTTTCTGATTTTTCGATCAATATCTTGATAATTTATCAATGTAGGCATAAACAAAATGTAATGATAAGGTGTTTTAATTCCATCTGGTTACAGAAACTAGGCTCGAACGTGCACCCGAGCAGGAAAAATACAAATTCTTTTTAAGAATTCTTCCCCTTATGAGATAACTGAAACTGATCTTGAGAAAGGTTTATCTTGAACGCATAAGTCCTTTTTAACTCTAACAATTCTGGCTAATCATCTCTGTGTTGTTTCTTCATAGAAAGGTGTTATTCAAGAAATCCAAAAACAAAAAATAGATTTATCTGAAAAAATTACTTTCCGAGCGGCAATGTACAAATTCATGATCGATAAGGGTCGCCTAGCAGTTGTCCGATTGAGCTCAAATTTTGCACAGATTGTTTCTTTATTAGTTGAAACAAGATAGGGGTCTGGGAAATAAACTTTTAAAAAGTTGAAATGTAAGGGCCACCCTACCCTATATAATGAAATCCTACAAAACTACAGCCTTTGCCTTCTCGTCTATCAGAGGCCGCTAAGCCAATTTAGGCCATACAAAATATTAAACTTTAATTTTAAATATTGTATTACGTTAGAAAACCGAATTGAAAGAAAATCGTATGTTGACTTATGTGGCTAGGTGTATGTGTTTTTGAAAATTTAATTTACATGAGAGGCGCCTACTTAACCGATTTGTCCCATTTCAAAACTTAACATCAACCTGATCATAAGAAATGTTTGTACTACAACGAGTTATCTTGTTCACAGAGGGATGGACTAAATCGACTCCGCAATGTACGCTGATCATTTATATACATATATTGTAACCAACCGTTTCCCGGTCTAAGGCTGAGGTAGTTTCAGCGGTCTGCAGACGTTCTTTTGTTATAAAATATACAATTTACAGGGGACCCTTACTATTTATTTTAGACACAAGGATAGCAATACAATTGTTTAATATAAAAAAAAACAACAACTCAACCACAATTTCAAATTCACAATATTTCAGTGTAGCGCTGCTGTGCGCAATGTTGGTAACAATACTGGGGCGCTAACTGTAGCGCTACTGTGCGTACTGTAGTTAACGATGCTGGTGCGCTGGTAGTAGCGCTGCTGTGGGTAGTAAGTAACTGTGCTGGAGCGCGGACGGTAGCGCTGTTGCGCGATATCTAAGTAACAATGCTGGGGTGCGTGCCTTCTCATCGCAGTATACTCTGCTGCTCCGTCGTCTTCCGTCCGGTTAACCAAGTCGGCTTACAACCACGCACGTTGCTCCGTAACAAGTTACACACGTCATGAATGGAAGCAAGACCTGGAGTTTTTCAAATTTCGTTCATTACTGCGTCACTAGGATACGTCCGTTCCTGGGTGGAGCTTACTACTAGGATATGTCTGTCACTGGGCCATTGGCACACTGCTGATTACTCACCCGCACGTCTTTCCTTCAGCAGCTACCCGCACAATGAAAGTTGTTGTGCTATCGGCACAATGGGGAAGAGCTCTGCCTTGCCCGCTTTCTTATAGGCATTTCTTTCTTTTCTCTTGATTTTCCAGTTTGCTGCAGTCGCGATTTGGCCCAAAATTATGCCGTCGCAATATATCCACATATATGACTTATCCCTACGACACCTAGTTATGGGCTTTAGAAATAACTTCAGTGACCTCAAGTATTTTATTCAAGGGTTAATTTCTAAAAAAAAAGTTGATGGTTTTGACCTTTAGTGACCCCAAAATTTTTTGATGGGAATATTTTTTAAACTACACTTTTATAGGTTCCCCAACTATTTTGTCAACATGGTCATATATTAGATAATACTGTGCAACAATTTTCAGGAAATTGTTTCGGGGCTCAACGAAATCTATCTGATATAAAAGTATTAGTTAGTGGTGGTACAACTCTAGTTGGATTTTGGTTCACCTCATAACAATTTTTTTTTTTACAGTACCTTTAAATTTACAAAGTTTATTTGAGATGAATCTTGCCTTCAGGAACCCATATTAAAATTCTACGCGAAGTATTTTCTCACAATGTTTTAACCCATTAACTACTACGTATAAGAAATTTCATAAAAGTCTCTTTCAAATTTTTTTAAAATTTTTATATATCTTGAATATATGTACAGTAGACCTTTGGTACCGTTATGTTGTCTCCTGATTTGAGAGAGACACTTTTTGACTCTATTCGGCAGTTGGCTTTATCCTGCCGTTACCCTTTCCTTTTAACAGCGGATGGTTAGTCACTGAAAAATGTTTTGATTACATCTAAAATTTAACTTGGCTTTGAAATGAACATGTTTAATTCTATCCTTTTTCTATTTATCTTTGTGACAATTTACATATAACTTTTCAAATTATATAACACTAAAATGTAACCACATAAGACTTTTTCGCCACAATGTATGCAATGAAAATATAATGTTGCATGTAATTTACCACACCCAAAAAATTGTTACAATGCTGCAATATGAGAAAAAAAATAAGCAAAAATAAATACAACAACGACGAGAAGAGAACATAAAATCATTTTTCGACATGCTTGTATAATGCTGCAATATGATATGTTGCTGTTGCTGGTGATGTTGCTAACTAAACCAAAGATATCACACATAAATACACCCAAACGTGAATGTGCATGTATGTGCTTTCCCACACCCCAAACTCTCAGTATAGCACTATATTTGGCTGTAAGCCTTGTGGCGATTATGTCTGGACATTTGTGTTTGTCAACCAACAGCAACAACTACAGCATCAGTGTTGCAGTAGATTATTTTTGTGGTTTTTTCATGCGGTGGTCGCAAAAGCGAACGAAACATTGTAGATGAGTGTAGAGTGGTGGGAGTGCTGGAAGTGGTGGAAGTGGTGGAAGTGGTAGACAGCAACAGTGAATTCGGTATAAAGTGTCAAATGTTTTGGTCTCGTACAAATGACACTTGAAGCTTAACATCTGCAGGATGTACATACAAAAATACATACAATTTTCTTCTTCGTATTTCTGCTGCTTTAACAACAGCAACCAATTTGTAATGTCACTACAACGACATTATACACAATGTTGTATATCCAATTAAAAAAAATCAATGTGTGATGGATCTAATCCTGCATCTAACTACGAGCATCTTTTGCAATCGATGATTTATTGTTGCACAGACCGAAGGGGATGGAGTGATTTGAAAATCGATACGAAATTTTTAGTATTAAGTACTTTATTGTGCTCTATTCTAAATTACATGTATGCATATCTGACTTTGCTGACTAGTGTTTTTTCGCATCATATATACCTACACAGATACTTTTGGATCTTTAATGCTTGAAATTTAGCCAATCAAAAAGTTCATATGAGCTTCCGCAAGGATTTTCACAATTTGAATCCTGATGACATTTTCGTCTCGTCTCCGTTTTAAATTAATTATGAGTTCATTTAATAAACAATTTGACTTGTATTCTTTCCGTGCAGGAAATTTCTTGTTGTTGTTGTTGTCTGCTAAAAAGTACTTTACTTTTACTTCGTTACTTACACACATTCTAAATAAATGAAGTCTTTCTTATTACACTTGGAAAAATAAATCTTACATAAGTTTTAAACGGTTAACCCTCTAACCGGCCAATTTTTGTTTTCGATGAAACAATTCTCATAACATTTAGGAAACCATAAAAAAGTGCTAGCTCTTTTTTTGGTAGAAAGATTCCGGATGTGTTGGAAATCAGAATAAATAACTCACCTTGCTATATTGTGAAATCAAGTAAAACGTTAAAGTCCGATAAAAATTTCACTAATCGTTCTTTGCCAC
Organism: Toxonevra muliebris; assembly: GCA_963691655.1. Classification (NCBI taxonomy): domain Eukaryota; kingdom Metazoa; phylum Arthropoda; class Insecta; order Diptera; family Pallopteridae; genus Toxonevra; species Toxonevra muliebris. Next base: position 54,988,589 of record OY829327.1, read on the forward strand.
CTAATACCTTAACCCTTTTGGGACCGTAAAGAAACTAGAAGCTATAGCGCAAACCAAACCGGATATTTCCTGACCGCCGTGCTCCTGAAGGTCTGAAATTTCATGAGTCACTGCCCACCCTGGGGGCTTAATGGGCATTTTTACGAGTTTTTTTAGTAAATTTTTATCAGATGTTTTTTCAAAGATGGGCAGAGTCTTTTGCTGTTAATTTTTTACTTCATTCTTTCTTGACCGTAAAGAAACTAGAAGCGATAGAGCAAAATCGAATTTGAATTCGCCTGCGCTGACTCCCATTTTATTGTAAAAATTTTGAAAAGTTTCTATTGAGGACTTTAGGGTAGTTAGTGATCGATATCAAAACTTTATTTCCAAAGAAAAACTAAAATTGAAATAAAATGGGAAATCATGTTTTATTTACCTACCAGACAGTCCTGAGATGGCCGTATTTAGGGGTTCTGACCGACCCACCATTTGAAATCTTAGTTACACTAGGCGAGCAAATCTGATTTATTTTCTTTGACATGAGGCTTGATTTCGGATTGTATGTATTACTGAAAAGTAATTTATCATTTTCTTGGCTTGAACTTCGATCTGAAAAATTTGAGTTTTCGTTTGAAATTTGATTGAAATTTCCGCTTAAATTTCTATCCGATTTTAGTTTGAATTTTGGACTCAGTTTTGTTCCAGATATCTCTTAATTTTTGGTCTGTATTTTTTGGTATAAAAATTAATAAGATTTTTGCACTAGTTTTTGGTCTAGGTCTGGGTTTTGCTCAATACTGAAACTGATATTTATCATTTAATTTAGTAAAATCAGATCTCCCTAAATCCAAATTATAGAACCCCCACTACTCAAGTGGATCATAAAATAAGAAACAGTCTGAAGTATTTATTTAAATCAGTTTACCCATTTGACGAATCTATCGTATCTACCAAATGTATGATCTGTTGTTTCTGTGGTTTTTGCTAGTATTTTTCTTCCTGTGTGCAAACTTTTTGTATTGAGGTAAAACTTGTGTGTATTTTACAAAAAGAACAATGACAATGACCATAGCAAATTCTACATAGTGTAACTTTTTGCTGTGCTAGTGCATATCACATGTCGACATCAACAGTGAATTCTTCTTCTCTTTGTCCACATCCGTAACCGGTTCATATATATAGATACTTCCGTTCCAGACAACAACAACAACAACAACGACGACAACTGTCAGTAGTAGACATTGTCTCCGTGCAGTAGCATGCAACCACAACAACAACACCACCAAGCAGCGGCAGTAGCATCTGTATGTAACTTCTTTTGCATTTAGTCCAAATGAATTGCTACATCAGCAGATGATTACATGGTTTAGTATGATGAAATAATTCTTTAGCAACTGCTTCTTTTTCCTTAACATTTTCATATACAATAAATGTATAATTTTTTCTGGTGACACTTGCTGCCTCACATATACATACATACATACATGCACATAAACAACATATACATACTCGTATAAATTTCTAAAACAAAAACATGAATACTTTTTATTATGACAGCAGACATCAGAGACTTGTAGCTTCAAGTTTTATAGGAAGCAGCATGCAAGGAAAGCAGCAAAAAGCAAGAAGTACGCATGCAACAAAAAACTACAACGCGGAAGCATTTGAAGGAGAAGCGTCAGTAGCAACAGCAAAAAGAGCTCTCAAAGTCGCTGGATGCTTTTGCTGCTGTTCCTGGCTGGCTGGCTGAATCTAAGGAGCAAGTAGTTGAGTTATGCAAGATAATGCATAATAATAATAATACATATAAATATAATAAAATTGTGCATGTGTGTGTGTCCGCACATGTGTGTGACAAAACACTTAAAGTGTGATGAAAACGTTTGCATCCACAAATGATGGTCATTAATTTTCGCTGTGTGAAAACGTTGGCAAGGATACAAATTGCACAAACTGCTGCTGCAAAATGGTTGAGTATGCAGTTTTTGTTTTTATTCTCTTTCTGGTCTTTTTTGTTTGTTTTCTTCATCATTTAAAACGGAATTTAAAGGATATAATAAAATATGACATGAAAATTTTATGAATTGAAAAGAAAAACAATTTTAGCAACTTCAAAACAAATACTCGCAATTTACTGGAAAACTTTTTAATCATAAATGCTAATAACAAAAATACCAACAACTCTTGCATTTAGTTTTTTTTCACGTAAATTTACCTGTTTTTTTTTAGTTTTCCACTTTTTTTAATATTTTAGTTTTGTTAATGTATGTGTTTTGTGGAAAAGATCAACAGCAACATAAAATTTTTAACCAACAATAATAATTAAGTTAACAATAACTAGAAGAAATTCCTGTGAAATTACAAATTTTTGCTAGCGCTCACTCGCGCTGTTATCTTAATTGACAGTGGAACATGAAGTATAAAAACAACAACAACCTGATGGACTTACGAATGAATGGACGTGGATGTAGATATTTATGTATGCTGACTGAAAGTGCCAGGAAATGGATGGTGTAGGGATACACGAATGGACTAACATAAATGAATAACAAAAAGTTAAACTTTTCAAAATTTGTTTTTTAGTTTTGAACAGAAATAGCCAGAAATTACATTTTAGTTCTTTTTTTTGGCAGATAGAGAAAGGAATCTCAACTGTGCTGTTCTTGTTGTTATTTATGTTGTATCCAGCAAATAAAATACTCAAGAATTTTAGTTTAAATATTTGAAATTGGTAAATTTCAAAAACGAAAACCTAATTAAATAATACGTATTGAAAAAAAAAAAACTTTTTGCTAAACATTACATATGGACGGACTAACAAAAGTTCCCTAAGTTAGTTGGAAAAATACAGACAAAAAAATATAATTTCATATCTTAAACTTTCATAAATTTTTATTTGGGAATTAATTTTTCAATTTTTGTTTTTTTTTTTTTTGGAAACAACCAGAAATCTCATGGAACTAGATCGGAACGGATTTCTTCAATGCCTGAAAGCTCCATAAAGTTTTTTGTTTTTCGGCAGTGCGCGTAGGCGCATTATAGTGATAGAGTGATTTTTTCTAGATTTCAAAAAAATTTTTGAATACCACTTAGCAGTTATCACATGACCTGTTTCCAGTGGTACATTAGGTATATGTTTGGTTCTGGTATAGTAAATCGACATGATCAGTCTTATTTCTGACTTTTGTTATATTGCTTTAACCGGCGAATGCTAATTTTTTAGGGTTCCATAACGTGGATTGCTGATTCGCTTCCGGATCGTACATAAAGAACCCAGCTTTGTCATCTATTCCCAAATTTTGTAAGAAAATATTGAGCAAAACAAATACGTTCTTCTTTTTGATTGGCATCCAAAATTCGTGAAACCCAACGAGCAGATTTTTTTTTATGTATTCCAGATGATTCTGTAATAGTTTTGGTTCTTTGTAAATTCTAATTTTGCCCAGTATAGGTACACTTGTATCGAGTTGCTCTCCACAGAAAAATATCCTGCCTGAAATTTTTGTAAAGAAAGACTTGACAAGGGATGACACGTTCACTCCGTGAACATTTTGGTATTCGTGGAAAATTTCCACTGACTTAAGTTCACATTGAACCACGAAGAGAATGAAAATTCGAATTTCTTGCTGTGTTGGCGGTGGGATTTCTTCAATATTCAATATTCTTGTGTTTTTAATTTATTAATTTCAAATGTTTAAACTGAAATTTCTTGAATAGTAATACTTGGATAGTGAAGACCCTAAATTGGGCATACGATGTCCCATTTCCGCATTCACTATAATCGAACGCAGATTGTGTTGTATGGTGATAGGAAACAAACATCCCAACAATTTTGTGATTTGTATCTATTCCTTACCAACACAAGCATCAACAAAATTCATTGTTTACATAGAAGCGTACCCACTTTCCTCTGTACCGAAAATTATGGAGACATTTTAGTTTAAATTACAAATATCAAAATGTTTTTAGCTCCTCTTGTAAAATTTTATAAAAAGTTAAAAAAGATCGCTATGGATAACTTTTTTCTCTTCAATTTCCTAATTTTTATATTCTCTGAAATTTTATAAATACCATATACTAGCTGACCCGGCAGACGTTGTTCTGCCCTTTCTACGAAAAAGCGGGAAAATTTAAGTTTATTTCAATGAAGAAGAATGAAGTTTCTTGGTGTTTAAAATTGAACATTGGTAATGACAATTCAAGCTTAAAGGACGTACATTGAATTTGGTAAAAATTCTAGATTTCAAAATGAGGTATCAAAATTGGCATTTTTAAAAGCAATTAATTTTTAGAAGAATATCAAAGAAACATTTAGCATCATTAGTAAAATTTGTGAACCATCTATTTATAGTCGGGAATAAAAGAGTTAAGAATTGATTTGGTCTCAGAATTCGTGCATTATCGTATTCTTCAGTGTTTGCCAATCCTTTTACTCCGATTTAATTGATTTCGAATTAATCCCGAGATTTCAAAAATAGAGTTCCCTTTTTTTCCTTCTTCTTACATGCTTTACTAATAGGAATCGTTTGTTTGTTATTGTTGTCAGTGTAAAAAAGGAACAAAACAACAAAACTGCATTCTAAAAATTTTCACATTATAATTATTACGTTAGAAAATCGAAAAATTAAATCGTATGTTCACTTATGTGTAGTGTCCGACCGAATATTCGGTTTCGGCCAAAAATACGGTTTCGGCTAAGTTTCGGTTTCGGCAAAAAATATTAATTTACTGTAAATTGCATTTCAGTACGCAAAGGACTGTTTTTATTTTTAGCATATAACATAAAGTTATTCAATTTTGAATATTTAAATAAAAATGTGAGTTTCATTTGTACCTATACCACAAAATGTATTTTTTTTAGTGCCTTTAATATGTATTTTCTTTATTGTTAAAATAATATTTTTGTTATTTTGTATATACATATATAAGTATGTATATTAGGGCGTACCAATTATGTATGGATGAATTTTTTTCGGAGTACCGACAGAGGAGTTCCATATTCTATGACAAAAAAATGGAGCTTACCCCCCGTAAAATTCGTAGAAGTAAAGCTAAAAATCATTTGACTATCATATCACTTGATTTCGAAAAAGCGTACGATAAAATCGGGCTCCACACAATAATCGATCAGCTGACTTTATGAAAAGTAGGCCCGAAAATAATTAATTACGTATTAAACTTTATGACCAACCGAAAAATAACTGTTCAAGTAGGAAACCTCCGCTCTAATGTACGGCCCATACACAACGGTATACAGCAAGGATCACCACTCTCAGTTATCCTCTTCCTAATCGCCTATAACAAACTATGTTCCACCTTATCCCTACACAAGGGACTAGAATTTTGCGCGTACGCGGACGACTTTAATATAATTGTAAAATCAGATAAGAGGAAAAACCCGACCCTAAACCTAAACATGTTATTCCAAGATATATCAAACTGGTGTGAATACTCGGGAGCGAAACTTTCAGCAACAAAATGCAAGTATATCCACATCTGTCGCAAGCATAACTGTCAGTGTCGAATTCTCACCAACAACACCCAACTTACTGAAACTAAAGATCTAAAAATCCTTGGAATAATAATAAACAGAAAATATAGATGGAATACTCACATTGAACACCTTAGCTCTTCTCTTGTTAGACAACTCAATATTGTGAAATGTCTATCAAGCTCGAAACTTAACTGCAACATATCGTCAATAGTCGCAGTAATCAAAGCCATAATTATCTCCAAGATAAGCTATGGCATATTTTTATTTGGCTACGCCAAGCTAAACGCTGCAATAAGGGCTGCCCTTGGTGCACTCCGATCAACTCCAATCAACAATATGCTTTTCGAAGCAAACGTACGCTCTATTGAAAACCAAAGAGATTCCATAACAACAGGTCTTATCAAATCAAGACTCTACAGCCACGATAACCCACTACATGGCATCACAAAGAATTACCTAAAAAGAAAAAAAGTACCGAAAATCCCGCCAGCTATCAGCAGAATACTACAATTCTGTTCAGAAATGACCCTACCATCAAAACCTTTCAAAGCTATACATTGCTCTCACCCTCCATGGACTATAAAAACTGAAGTAATAAACACTTCACTTCGAGGATACACAAAAACCAGCACTAATCCGATACAATTCCAAAAAATGTTCTGTGAACTACAAGAAAAATTTAAAAATTACACCTTTATCTACACAGATGGTTCTCTTACAGATGGGAACGCCACATATAGTATAACGCACCTGAATCAGATTATAGAAATCTCTAACCTACCTCACTACAGCACAATTTTCTCAGCCGAAGTGATTGCCATTTTCCAAGCTATAAATCTATTCAAAAACAACAAAGGTAAATTTGCCATTTGCACAGACTCATTATCTGCTTTGGATGCCATATATAACATTGAAAATAGAGATTATTATATTTCACAGATAAGAAATACCCTAATTATTAAACATCCAAAAATCAAGCTGATTTGGATACCTGGTCATACACAAATTGCAGGCAACGAGTTTGCAGATCAAGCGGCAAAACACGCCCACCGGGCACCTTTAAAGACAACCGACAACTTTAATTACAATGACATAAAAAAATATATTAAAAAACAATTCTTAAAGAGACACCAACTTATATGGACCTCAACAAACAATTGGTACAAAGCCGCAAATAAAGACAAGCTCAACATCAAAAACTTCTTAACACAAAATGACGACAGGATCAACAGATTAGATGTCATTAAATTCGAGCGACTTAGATTAGGACACACTAAGTTAACACACGGACATTTAATGACTAATAACAACCCTACCCCCTGTTCCTGCAACCCACAAATAAATATCAATCTCTGCCATATTCTTGCAGATTGTCCCCTTCTTGCCCGACTGAGAAGCCAAACCTTTGGCACGACTAATCCCTTAAAATTGCTTTCTCTCCCATCCTATGAATCCATCATCCTTATTTAAAAATTCCTTAGATTAACTAACTTATACGATAGTATTTAACATGCATATAAAATAAAAAAAAAAAAACATTAAGCTTAAGGCCTTGTTGCCATAGCTTCTGTACATTTTATTTAGCTTGTAATATACAGTATTATTAGTTAAATTGCTCAAATAAATAAATAAATAAACTATCGATTTTTATTCAAACAACTACAGTACGTAGTACTGAAACTTCTTCGAATTTTACAGAGGGGGTAGAATCCATTTTTTTGCCATACTTTCTTCGGCAAAGTTGATCAGGATCGAATATAGAATTTTTCTGTCAACGTACTTTTCAAAAAAAAATAAAATTGGTACGCCCGAATGTACATGGATTTTTTTTTTTTTTTTTTTTTTTGAGTTTTAATTAATGGTTTACGAGATATTAGGGTGGAAAAATAGCACAACTCAACCTGATTACTCTTAGCACTTGAACCTTTGAAGTGCTCTCCTGTAAAATAAAAAAAAAACATACTTATACTGTTATGTCTTGTGACCACAGATAAATACATATATATTAAAAAATTTCGGTTTCGGTTTTGGCCGAATATTAGAAAAATGGCCGAAATTCGGTTTCGGCCGAAAAAGTCAGTTTCGGTCGGACACTACTTATGTGGCTAAGTAGACGACTTCAATAGTCTACTGGTAAGTGCACTGGATTTTCATCCAGAAGGTTGTGGTTTCGATTCGCGTCTTGGTCTGGTGATTAATTCTCATAAATTTCTTATATTCACCATATATATGAAGTGAATGAGAATTATTATAAGAAACTGTACTAGTACACACCTTGGTTGGTAATGGCAAAACCACCGAGCCGATAAAAAATTGTCACACAGCCGTTCGGAATCGGCGTTAAACTGTCTCTCCATCGCCACTGTGGTCTAGTGGCAGAGTGCCAGGCTCTTGTCTCTGGAGACTCGAGTACGATTCTCGGTATGTTTCTTATCTATCTTTCTTTCTCTCTTCCTTTCTTTCTTTCTTAGGCCTTTGGTACAATAGACCTTATAGGTCGCAGTGCCTGACTTTCGTGTCATTCTTCCTTCAAATAATATAATTATTATTATTTGGATAAGTGTATATATGTACTTATAAATAATCTGCGCGCGTAGCTGAGTAGAGTTAGCCATGTACTTCTGTCCGTCCGTCTGTTTAATGATAATAATGATAATGATAATTTATTAAGTTTCTTATTGTATCCTTTGATTTTAAAATCATTGATTTTTAAACTATTTTTAATGAAATCTTCATATTCATCTGGATCAATGTCAATAGAAAAAAAGGAGGGGGGAATATTCCAATTTTTGAGGTTCCACTTATAGCTACGATGAAAACGAATCTCAATATCAGATATCAGTCCTACCAGTTCAAAAAACATAATTTGGAAAAAAAAGAAGATTTTTACGTTTAAAAATTATTTGTTTTTTTTTTCAAATTACTTTTTGTCAGCTGGTGCTGTACATGCTCCTTTCGAATGTTCTCCGCTCCTTTTGTTGGCTTAAGCTATGCAAGCTTCATCGGTTTTCATCGTCCGAAAACGTTTTTTTTGGCGATTGTGATAGAAAAAATTATGGTGATTACGAATTGGATGTCAGTTTTTCCAAATTCAAAATGGTGGAAGATTTTTTAAAAATGTATCTGATTAATTTGAAATCCGTTGCTCGGGAGTTTTTGGGGGCGCTGATTGCGAATCTGGCATCAGATTTTGAAACTACAAAATAGTGGATTCAATATGGCAGAAGAATTTTAAAAAATTGATCAGATTGGCTTGCAAACGTGTTAGAAGGATTTTCGGGGTCATTGATTACGAATTTAATGTCAGATTTTTAATCAGTGACCCTGAAAACCCTTGAGTAACGATTTTTAAGCGAATGTGATGAACTTGAAAAATATTCGGCCATAATGTATCCGCCATTTTGTGTTTTGAAAACTCGATATCAGATTCCTTATCAGCGTCCTCAGAAATCCCCGTGTAATGAGTTTCAAGCGAGTCCGATCAATTTTTAAAAATTCTTCCATTATATTAGATCCCTCCTTTTGAATCTTAAAAATTTTATATTAGATTCGTAATCAGTGACCCTGAAAACCCCTGTTTACTGAAACAGCTATTTTCTCAAAAACTAGTTTTTGGTCGTTAGGTCTCTTTGTAAATAACTTTCGTTTTGCTTGGAATTTTTCAGTAATATTTTAGGGGAGTATACTTGAACGAGTCATATCTCTTATTTTGCATACTTTTTACTGGTCCATAGGTCACATATTTGAGTTGCTTAAGATAATTCTAAGACCCAATCAGTTAATTGACGATGAAGTTCATACTTTTAAATCAACGTTTTCAGTGATTGTAAGTTTCGGATCGACTACTCCAATGGTTGAGTGTTGTTTCCCTAACATATTAATGTCCTGAATGTCTGTCATCAGACTTTGTCTTTACAATAAGGGACTCGTGTTTTAAGATCGTTAGTGAAACACCCTATTTTTTCGGCGAGTTTTCGAGCCGCATTTCAGAAATCAAACAATTAGCTGTTTTTTTATGTTCAGTTTAGTACACACAACCGTTGTTTGAGGGCATGGAGAAATTCCTGTAAACATTAGTTCAATACATGCGAGCGTCAGATCTCAATTCAGTCACTAGGAAGCTGTTTAAAAAGACTAGAATCAACTATTATTTTGTATTCCCCGCTAAGGTTCACTCAAGTTGATTTCACCATGTATTTTAAAATTATGTAAATTCGGTTGGTTAATAAGACAAACAATAACATCAAACTTTCCGTAAAAAATTTTCCGAATTTACATAAAATATAAAACGCATTAAAATGCATATTTTCCTCTGTAACAACAACAATAACAACAGAGACAACAACCAGGTACTTCATAATGGTTTTTGTTATTTTTATTATTATTTTTACTATTATTATTATTGGTGACGGTTGTGGTGTTGGTGGTGGAACTAAAAACTTTTCAACAAAATATGTACGAGTAAACATAAAAATTTTAATATTCCAAAAAATACTGGGATACTGTTTTGTTTGTTTTTGAAATGTTTTCATTGTTAGCAAATGCATAAATATTTTTTAACCTTCAGGTTTGTTATTCTCGTGACATTTCATAGTACAAATGTTTCATTATTTTTGTGAATTAATGCAATTAAATCATTCTTATCTCTAATGTGAGGTTCTATGTATTGGTATGTGTGTGTGTGTTGACTACAGGAAGAAGCTGCAACATTATAATAACCCCCCCTTAACCGCTTCTTCCATCAAAAACAAAGTTAGGTACTGATAAGTGCCGCAATTATAAGAAAAACCTGCTATTGTTATATCTTCTTCGTTCTTCGTTTCTCTTTAAAATTTGCTTTACAGTGGCTTTCAAAATGTTTCATTTTAATAAAAATTGTATTTGTTATGTTTGGCAACAATGTAGTTGTGTGCGTGTATACACATATACACACTTATGTTGGTTGATAAGGCGCGCCTCTCGTGTAAATGTTGCTCGTTTACGAGTTGCGGTGCGAGTAAAAGTTTTTCCTTTTGTATTCTTCTGCATATGTGTGAACATCACGTGTACTTAAACGTATCTGTATTTGTATGTGTATTTCAATGAATTGAATCCAAAAGGCAGCGGAGTGTAGGAAAAGCGAACAAAACAAACTTTTTTTTTAACATTTTGTGGTCTTGCAAGGTTCATCTTTATGTTTTTTGATATTAAAATTTTGTTTTTTAGGGTTTTGTTTACTTTTATGTGTTTGTTTTTTTTTTTTTTTTTTATGTGAGTGGGTATATTTTTTGCATATAAAAATGATTTTTGAGTGAATTTTGTGGCATTTGAACTTTTATACATTAAAAACATATACAAACACTCATATGCATTCATATATACATATGTAATTATTTTAACCGGAAAAGGTGCTCATTTTATGTAGGTGCAAATGTGTGTGTGCTAATATTTTTAAAAATCATTATAAAGATAAAATTTATGATGTGAAAGATTTTTTCCCCGAATACGGTGCACTCAGCTATGATTACATCCATTGTAAAACAAATTTAATAATACCACCTTGATCAAAAAGTTCCCGGAATTTATTCAGAAAATTAAAAATACAAGTTTATTCATCTAAATCTATATTGTCTCCTTCAAAGTAATCTCCATCGACTGCAACACACTTATGCCAGCGCTTGATCCAATCCTCGAAACATTTTTTATATTCGGTTTTCGATATGTCCATTAGTGCTTCCTGCGATTTTTCCATTACTTCCTCTCTGCTGCTGAAACGCGTTCAAAAAATTACGAATAATGATGGCACTGTGCGACGGTGCATTATCATGGTGCAAAATCCACGAGTTTTCTGTCCGAAATTCTGGTCTCTTTCGGCGAATTGCTTTATCCAATCGCCTCATAACGCCCAAATAATACTCTCTGATGGTTAATTTGCGGTTATTGACCAAAATTTCTTTTACTTTATCAACTTTTTCGTCGGTTTTCGATGTCGATGGTCTGCTACTGCGTTCATCATCGTCGATTGACTCACGACCACTTTTGAACCGCTCGTGCCATTGGTAAACGACCGTTTTCTTTCAAGAATCGTTGCCGAAACACTTTTCAACGTTCGCGCACCATTAAATTCATTTTTTACGCATTTACAATTTAATAAAATTGTAAAAAATCGCCAACACACACAGAGATAGATGTACTCTTGGCTACGTAACTTTTGCAAATGTCAAGCTATGACGCTAAGATTTAGAGGGAATATCAACAACAGATGTACCAACTTAACCAAAAACAGAACTCAAATCGGAACGATGGGAGCGCCACACGGTGGTTATTCCGGGAACTTTTTGATCAAGGTGGTGTATCTGATTCATTCCTTCGGTGTCAAAGATGAAGTTCCTCGTCTCTTAAGTAGCAAGTCCCCAATATGCTAGCTGTAATTCGATAAAAAGCAAGGCACACTGGTTTGAGGGTGCAAAAATATCATATTTCTCATGGATTAAAATTTTTTTTTTGTATTAATAGATATCTAACTAATGTATTTATATACAAAATTTTAGTCTGGATGTGGAAAATATTTTTTTACCATCTTTTAAAGTCTGTAAAAGCCGTTTAGCTTAGTACTGATATGAAAATGTTCAAGTTATTTAAACCTCAATTACTTCTAACGAAGACGACCTCGATAGCCTAGTGGATAGTGTACTAGACTTTCATCTGGGAGGTTCGGGTTCGATTCCCGTCTTCGTCTGGTGGTTAATTTTCATAACTTTCTTATTTTCACTATCAATATGAAGTGTATGAGAATTATAAGATAGTGTACAAGTACACACATTGATTGGTAATGGCAAAACCACCAAGCCGATAAAAAAATTGCCACACCGCCGTTTGGAATCGGCGTTAAACTGTAGGTCCAACTATGTGGTATCACAATAGGTCGTTCAGGTCTAAGTGTGTCTCTCGACAGCCACTCCAACCTAACCTAACCTACTTCTAACGAAATGATGCAATTAATTTTTTTTTAGCTTAGATGAAATTTCCATTATTAACAAATTTTTGTGGTTGTTTTTTAATTAATAGTTTAAAAATAGTCCTTTTGAAGGGTTTACTCAGCCACTTTGTTGGAGTATATCTTTTGATCGGCGATGTGTTCTAGTTACTAAGTATCAAGCGAAAAAAAATTGGCTGCTACCAGCCAAAACACTGAAATGAAAATATGACCAAATAAGTTCAGTTTATATATGCAATAACACTTTTTTTTGGTTTTAACTAAAGGGGGAATATACACCTAGAAGCGTGGAATTTTTTTGAAATGAAAACCCTCACTTTTGAGAATAGGTTTAATTTTGTTTTATTAAAAAATATTCAATATTGGCTAAGTATTTGTGTACTCCTTCAACTGCCGCAAAAAAAGAGGTCCTTCACGGTGACCACTCTCATTTCATCTGCAATCGACAGAAACAAAAACATAAAGATTATTAAAATTGGGATAATCTAGTCTTTGTCGGAGGGGATTTTGAAAATATTTTTATTGGTCAAAATGGCGGGCGTTTGACCTTAATGTAGTGATTTAAATGCATTTTAGAGTTCAGCAATGATTTGTTCTCTCTATCTGATCATCGGTTATTTTTTCGAAATTTTTCTCGAAATTTTCACCAGACATTCTTAAGACCTCAAGCTTTAACAAAACACTAAAAATGAAAAATCGATTTTTTCGACCACTCTTGGCCCCTTAAAGACAAAATGCTGCACAAAATATTGGAAAATCAATTAATGGAGAATATATTGTTTTTATGTCTTAGGGTAGTTTAATTGATGTTATTATTTTTTTATGTGCCTATTTATGCAAAAATTTATGTTAAAATAAAATATTTAATTTTGTATGTTAAGAAATTTTAGAAAATTACGAAAAGGTTAGAGGATTAATATATTAAAAACTAAAATTACTTTCATTTAATTTTTGATGGGGGCTATTGAACATTAATAAAGATTGGAGGGGAATTAATTTAAAAAACTAAAATTTCTACTCTGTTACAAATATTTTGGTTTAACCAATAGAGTTTCGTTGCTAGCACATTTTTGGCCATATTATTAATTTAACAGATTTCTCTTGTTCAGAGACCTATTGTAGAATTTTATGGGAAATATTATTTTAGAATGTATTAACCCTCTATCTACTTTAAGTATGGGTCTTTTTTGTTACATGGGTCAAAAAGACCCATAAGTAAGGGTTGCAGGTTAATGTGCTCTAGAAAAATATTTTCCATAAAATTCTACTTTAGATATCTGAACACAGTATTATTCTTAGACTTGAGTTTAGATATTTAACAAATTTTCTAATTTATAGACTTTTAACGCTTTGTATGGCAGCACCCCCAAATAAACGTTGATTTTCCAAAAATTTTTATTTTTTCTATTAGCGACTTAAAATTCAAGTCACTGTGACAACTCCTATTTTTTCCATTTATTGTATGTAGTCAAACCAGTGTGCGGGGCAAATACTAAGAAAGTGGTCGGCAGTCTTTTCACAGTCTTCCTCCGAACTGCAAGCAGTTCAGAATTAACTTTTTCGCAGACCAATCATATTTAAATGTTTAGCTCAAAAAAAGTATATATGGGGAGTTTCAGGCCAAGTCAGCAGCGATTCACACCTCATGTCTCCGATAAGTTTCAAATTTGGAGGGCCGATAGAGAAACATGAATAATGAAGAAATACAATATTTCAGTTTTTTCTATACATACAATAATTTATAGAATAACAAAACATAAACAAAAATAAAATGATACGCGTGAAATCACTATCCTCGAGCGATTTTTTCGTCTCGACATAGAAACATCAAAACCCCATACGAAATCTTAGCTATACAATTCTCAAATAAAGTATACAAAACATAACGAAAACAACTTTTAATTTAACAACTAACAATTCAATTATTTAATGCTGCACTTTTTATTAAAAAGTTCATAAAAAATTACTTAGATTTTGACAACGGTTCCGGAAAAAAGATTTAAAAAGATGATACATGTGCCTCTGCGTTTCTATGGGAGTATACTTTTTTCCATACAACCGGCTATTAAAAAGTTTTCCTGTTATGGCTTAGTTTTCGGTTTATGTCGCATTTAAATAAGTGCATATTTGAGCCTCAAAACGGCGGATTTCGTTTTCAGTATCTAAAGACGAAATCTACAGAAAGGTATGGGAAATATTTCATCTTAACCCTTTGACGCCCGAATTTTAATGGGGCTTGATAGAAATCATTTGTTTTGAAATAACGGTTACTTAGTTCTGCCACAATCATTAAACGAAATTTCTTGCTTCCACATTGATTTCTTTGTCATTTATTAAAAGTTAAAGAAACATAGCTATGAAGCTGTATACAACTACTGGATAACCCTTTTTCTCCATTTTTTTGATTTTCATACTCTCTTATCTTTTATAAACATATCTGAAAAAGAAAATTTCCACTTAGTAATAATTAAACACATTTTTTTTTTCAAAAAATAGTGCAAAAGATTTTACTACAAAATTTTGCACTTAGTTTTTTTACTGGACTTCAAAGACAAAACATTAAAACAAATTACATAAGCAAGAAATTTCAAATTTTCAGCAATCAGCAAACGTGTAGAACATCTAACAGAACTGAATGCATATATTATTCTTAGTGAAATTTGTTAATCACCTATTTTATGCCACATTAAAGTGAATGTTGCATATAGGCAACATTGGATATGAAGGAGTTAAGCAACCGATGCTCCATCTGCCCCGAAAACCCCGCAAAATGACCCAAACCCATTTTTTCCCACTTTGTTCATCACAACTCCCAAACTATTGACGTTTTCAAATATCTACTTTTGACAAAAATGTCAAAGTATTGCGTCATTCTATAACACAGATTAAGCCAGAATTTACTTTTGACATAGTTAACAGCTAAAGTAAGGACTTTAGTGCAACCTGATTGTTATTCATCTATTGTGAATAACATGGTCCATTTGCTTGATGATTGAAAAAACCTCTGTCCGAAAAACAGAAGCATGCCAGTTTTAAAGCCAGGTTTCGGCCACACCAATTTTTGTGCTTTCTGGAATTTGTATTGCATTACTACTGGAATAGACGACAGCGCATTAGATAATGGCATTGATGAATACGTAATAGACTAATTCGTAATAGCAGGAAAGAATTTGATTAAGTTAATTGGAATAGAATCGGAAGTATGTGGTTATTCTTTCTAAAATAGCTGAACAGAAATGAGTTTGAATTATACATTACTTTGTGGCTGTTTAAACGGGCGCAATCACAAAGGCCTGTCGGAAAGAGGAAGATAGAGAGAGGTAGAAAAATAGGTAGGAAGAACGAAATAGGCAACGCTGATATCTCTTTCTTACTACCTATTTTTCTAACTCTCTTTTTGAGACAGCCTTTTATGCTTGCGCCCGTCTGAACAGCCTCTTTAATAGAAATTTTTTACCTCGCATTATCTTCAACTCCTCCTTATCATAACCTTCAAAAAACCAAAACAAAAAAAAAAAATGAAAAACCTTTTAGAATCAAAGAAATTCGAATGACGCAAAAGAAAAAATGTGCCTCGATTTATGTGCGCTCTAGTTATATTCACAGGATAAACTTAATCCGCTTGTTTTTTTTTCGTCGGCGCGCACAAAAGTATGCAACATAACGATTTATTGTAGTAGTAAAAATGGCAAAATCGAAGTCAATGTCATTTGGCAGTCAACAAGCCAGACAAAAACATGCTCTAAGCAAATCAAAAGCAACACAAAGCAAGTACAAAAAAAGGCCGCATTCCTAGAACTGAATTACTTTCGTATATGTATGTGTTAGCATGTGTGTGTATGAAAGTCTGTATGCTTTCAGCCAGTTGAGTCTTTTATACTATTTTTGTGCATACATTCAGGGGTGAACTCCCCAAAGCTCTCAAATTTCAAATTTTGTTATTAAATTCTTGAACCCTTTTTGTACAAAAAATTTTTTTTTTTTTTTACTTTTTTCAATTTTCTTTTCTATTTTTTGCAACTGAATTGCACAATGCAAGAATTTTCTTATTGTTGCTGGCTGTCTGTCTACGTTTATTCCGTGCTCCTTCTCCTCTACCCCTTAACTATATTAAACGTCTACTATTTCGTTGTACATATGCCATCGACATTTTTGTCGAAAAAGTTTTATTGAAAATGAAAAGAAGCAGCAAATGTACAACGGCAACAAAAAAAAATTTAAGGAATACATACATATATGCATGTAGAATATATCATTCTTTTTCCATTTCTCATTGAATGAATGAATGAAAGGAGCGTACAAAAATAAAATGTTGACTTTACTTTCAAGTTTTGCAAATAAATTGTACTCACACTTGGTCAAATGAAAAATTGTATATCAAGCAGATAAAGTTATTGAAATGGCAGCACCATCATTGCTACTGCTGCTGAACCCGTCCCCATCCCCTGCCACCGCCGGAAAAGGGTATTGCGTTTTATATCTATTACTGTGAGTATTCCTTTTTCGTTGTTGCTTTTGTTGCATATACATACATGTAACTTATTCACATTACTATAACTACTTACTTACTTTTGTGCTATGTTATAGCTACTACTATTTCATGCAACATATTGAATTTGTACGTTAAATTATTCCTTCAACATATCCTGTCTACCTACTACTACTCCTTTATGCATATGCATTGCATGCTGTGTTTGCTTCTTGTTCATGTCCTAGTCGTCCTTGTCATCATCGTCATTCTTCGTCGTTCGACGTCGTCATCATTTGGTGGTAGAACTCGCTTAAGTGGTTGCTGGTTGTTGTTGTTGCCGATGCTGTTGTTTGGTTGTAATAAAGGAAATATCAAATAATATTTTTGCAAAAATATTGCATACTTATATGCGTCGAACAATAGCAACTATATATATGCACACACATCCTTTTTGGCATTATCCTCCGTTTCTCACTCAACTCGCACTTAAAGATTTATTTTTTCATTTGCTCTGGTTGTTGTTGTTTTTGTTGTGTTCTTTGCCTTATTTGTTATTGCATATTTACTCTTCACCCTTGGCTTTGAGTGTGTTTGCAAACTCATAAATAATGTTGCAAATTTTATCCTCTGCTATATTATAAAATTTATTGAAGGTGATGTACATGTTGTACATGTGTGCGTGTGTGTGTGTGTATATGAGTGGAAAATTGAAAAGGTTATCGTTATGATAATGTTGATATAAAACTTTGGATTATTGTATGTACTTATGTTTATTTTTAATAAATACGTAATTGTTTTCTTAATACTACAGATTTAACAATGTAAATACTTAAAGATATTTGCATACAGAAAAGAAAAAAAACGGGTTCTTGTTTGGGTCCTCACATCCAATTAGTGTTTATTAGTGATGGTCAGGGATTTTCTTATTCATAATTATTTAATTGAATATTGACGGACAGAATTCTAGAGCCAAATCGTAACCCCCTCTTTTGTTATCATATCAATCAATTTATGACACTATTCAAGTACGAAAAACACCGTGTTCCGTTACTGGTTATCTTCAAAAACGTATATACCTCTCTAACGAATTATTTAGATTTCTTAGGATAGCTTTGGCTATACAGATCTTTCATGCATGTTCTCTGCCTTCTCATATCTCATGCCCCAGGATGGTTTTTGATCCTATTTCCAAAGTTATTATCTTATAAAGGTTCTTCAGGTAATTTCAGACCACTTTTAGTTGGGCCAGCTCATGGTGTTTGAACCCACAATTTTCTCATAGATCTTAGTTCCGGTTATACCAGTGCAGGGCTTAGATAGAGTCAGGGTAATCTAAGATATTTATTTCCATGGTGAGTGGGTTATTAGTAATAACTTATTATTCTTTATTATACTCCTCGTCACGTAAACTGAACAAACGAATACCTTATACTGTTATTTATTATTTATTAAACAACAGCAAAAAATCATCACAAATATTCCGATGCTTTTTTGACAGTAAGACCCCAGAACTTTTTTATATTTATTCGCTCTAACAAGGTTTTCAAAAAAAAAAAAGAAAGTATTTTGAGTTTTTAATTTGGAAAATTTTTTTAAAATTTTCCTTCAAATTTAGCAGGTTACATTTCTGATTAATTTCTGGAATCATATAAATTTCAACGAAAGTTACATATTTGTTTTTCCTTTTTGTAAACAAATAATTTAGCTAAAAACAAATATTTTACGTCTTTGAATACGTTATGAATGAACTAGAGCATCGCCTTCCTGGCTTAGCATTTAGTGGAACCAAACGCCATTTTCCAAACAATCGTTGTCTGATTTTGGACGGTTATTGTGAACATATCTACGAATTTTCTTTAAATTGTTTCATTCGATTTATACGCTTAAACATTTATTGGCGTTCCCCTTTTTTTACATTAAAGCTCTGTCTCGTTTTACACGGTCTCGATTTGCACGATTTTTGGTGTAACGTATCTAGCGTGTAAATTGAGAGACAGGTGTACACACGTATTTTTTTCACGTTTGCTGGCTGCCGAAATTGATTATGGACCAAATTTTTGCCCCCCGTTGACGCTCAGTTTTTCTGAGCACTTCCTTTTAAACATAACCTAACAACCTAAGTGCATAATTTTTCTTATTATCTTTTGCTCCATTTTTGGAAAAAAAAAATGCTCTAAATTATTACCAAGTGGTAATCTTTTGTATCAAATCCTTATATATAAAATCGTAGAGTTTTGTGTGTATGACATCGTGTAACTTCTAAACGACTGGACCGATTGAAGTCATATTTTCAAAATATATTTTCATGGGCTGTAGGATGAAACACAGCTATTCATAATGGCTTTTAGGAAAGTGGGCGTGGCACCTCCCATACAATTCTAATTGTTTTCTTGGTATATCTTAAGAACCATTTATAGCACAGTACAGCAATTTGGTACAATAACGAGAATTGACAGTGCCATGCTACAACAAAAATATGGGTGGGATTGACAAAGTGGGTCTGTCACCTTCCATATAACCTGAATTCCCATTATGAGACATCTTAGGAGGCATTTATGGTATGGTACTAAAATTTAAACTCTTTCAGTTTGTTGGAAAAGTGGGTGCGGCACCATGCTTCACTTTTATTTTCAACTACTATTTCTACTACTATTTCTATTACTATTTTCTACTACTTTTGTTCTACAGTTTCTTCTTATTTTCTACTACTTTTTCAACTAATATTTTCTGCTACTTTTTCAACTAATATTTTCTACTACTATTTTAGTACTTTTTTCTACTACTTTTTTAATATATTTTTTCTACAATTTCTTTTAATTTTATACCACTACTTTCTACTATTTTTTTACTACTACTTTTTAAAATTTTTTTTCTACTATTTTTTATTATTATTTCTACCACTCTTTCTACTCCATTTTTACTATTTTTGTACTACTAAATTTAACTATTTTTCAACTACTTTTTTACAACAATTTTTAAATATTATTTTCTTATCTTTTTCCTACTACCTTTTCTCCTACTATTTTCTTCTACTTTTTTACTACTATTTTCTACTACTTTTTTCATTCCTTTTTCTACTATTATTTCTACTACTTTATGAAATATCTTAAAACCCTGCTTCGCTGTCTTAAAATCCATTAGATGACGCTGTAACAAATGCTATATTTATAATAAATATCAAATTGGTTCAAATTTTTAAATAATTTTTGGGATATAATTTATAATTATATTTTTTAGTTATAATTTCAAGAATAGTCTTTGATATGAATATAGAGCCCCCGAAATATTGTTTCTATACCTCAACTGAAATCCAATAAAATTGTTTAACAAAAAACACTTAAAAGTTATTCCTTTTTACTACAGATATGCTGGAATTTCTATCTAATTAAATAACACAATATTGATTTGAGATTTTCATTTACATATATACTTTTGTAAATGTCAATAATGAAATTCATTTTTTTTTCCAAATTCAATGGAAGCCTAAATTGTCATTACGCATGTTTAATTTTAAATATCAAGTACCTCATTCTTTTTTAATTTTCGCGCTTTTTCGCAGAAAATGCAGAACAACGTTTGCCGGGTCAGCTAGAATATTTGTCAAAGACTAGCTGGGCTTTGCTCTGGTTCGCTAAGCGGCCCTTGCAAAGTTTGGATAAAAAATTACAACAACCGCAAAATATAGAACAGAAATTACCATATAAGTGTAGCAACCTCCGATATCAATCTAACTGGTATTTCTAGTCCACTTGTCCAACAGTGTCCACATTTTTCTTTATATGCAAACCTTTATAACTTTTTCGATATGTTTTACCTTAAACTGTGTTTGAGGTGTCATCCCATAACACATATCCTTATCTTAAAATGTCATTAACTAAAGTTTCGCAGAATAATATAATTGATGAAATATAGATTGCATTAATTACTTGACCAGTTAGATTATAAGTCAGCCCTGAATCGTGAATGTTCCGTGAAAAGATGCGCTGAGATCAGGCCAAAAAAGAGTAAGTTGGTTGAGTTTTACTGAACCCGTTTGTTCTTAAGTTGAAGACTTGAAACGGAAATTACAGTACTTTGCTTTTTAAAAAAAAGTTCAAATTAGGCATTCTGGTTTCTAGCTGAGTTAACGTCGGCTTGAGAACAAAGAAAGTTTGTAACAAAATGCTTTTCTTGGATACTACATTAAAGTGTACATTAGGCTAGTTCGGAGTTCATTTCAGTTTCAACTCTCATTTCACAAACACGTTGTAAAATAATTCAACAAAACCAACATTTTCATTCGGAATAAAACTTTATTTTTGCTTTGTTGCCTTTTCTGGCAAGCCATGCCTACATTTCAACCAACAAAACAATAATAAAAAAAATGGTATTTAACGAATGTGACATACGCAAAGACTATTTGTCAAATGTGGATTTTTTGTGGATTATGAATACGTTTCTTAAATATGGCTGACACCAGAAAATTATTATGCGATGATTAATGGATGTTTGCACAAATGAATGGACACATACAAACGCAAATGCAGGCACACACACACAAACGCACATATAGCAACAACACAGGGAGAAGCAAACAAACAAGCAACTCACAGCGGGTATCAACAACAACAACAACAGCATAGGCTGGTAAGATGAAAAACGAATAAAAAGAAAAAGAAGCAGGAAATTCTAGCAGTATTTAATTTAGATTTATACGCAAAAGAATTGGTGCAGAACGAACAAGCGAGCGAACGTACCAACAAGAAGAAGGAGAAGAAAAAAAGAAATAAAATCGAATGGGAGAAAGAGAATGGTAAAAATTATGATTTCTTGATTTAATGCTGAGGCTGTGGCTCTGCGGTTGTGTGTTAGTATGTGTGTGTATGTGTGCAAATGATAGCTTATCGGCAAGTAAAATGGCCTAAGGAAGGACAAACTTATGAACGAATAAAAAAGATGAACACTACATGTATGTATATGTGTAAATGTGGATGCTCAACACAAACACACACATGCATACGTAAATAAAAAAGCAATAAATCACATGATTGGGAACCATTATAAATAGATTGAAGATCAGAAAGGTGTTTATGGGTGCGGCAGCGATGGTGTTAGCTGTTTAATGGGGGGTGAGGTGTGCGAGGGGGTGTCGGCGAAAACTTCGAGTGCGAACTTTAAATATTTATGTTTATCCCTCACATACCCACACAAGTAGAGCAATTTTCTTTTATGCGTATGTGTGTGTGTGTTTGCATAATAAATTTCTCATTTTACATTTTAATTATAAACAATAAATTCAAAAGTTTTTCGTAAGAAAATAAACTCATAAAGTATCAATAAAGTTTTTATCGCATGCATGCATGAGATTTATTGCACGACAGTAAAATTGCAAAATAAACGACAATAAGAGCAAGAAAGAGGGACAAAAAAATACTATTTCAATAGAGCATCAAAGAACAAACAATCAATTCAACTGGAAGACACAATACTATAACTGTTGTCTCTCAATTTATACAATCGGCAATCGAATGCTTCTGCATTAAGACTCCAGCGATAAAATATGGAAAATAACCCATAAACTAGCAATGCAATTTAAGCTTTTATTTTTTGTACTTAACTGCTAAGCAACATTGTTGCATGCATCAAGTCATAAAATTGTCACATAATTTTTGTTCAATACAATGTTGAGCAAATGCAATAATTGAAATATAGGAAAGTTTATTTCAACTGAACTGTTGTGTTCTTATTGAGAAAATTTCACTGTTATAGCGGAGCAAGGCCGTAGTCGGGATGCGAGAGGGGAAATGCCCATATTTAATTCTTATGAAACTGATGCTTAAGGAGACATTCCAGTTTAAAATTAAAAAAAAAAAGATTGAATTTTTGGAACTCTTTTTTTTTAAACTATGATATTGTATTATAAAATATTTAGCTTAAATATGTTATAAGTATCTCATTGAAGAACAAAAAATTCTGACCACTTTTACTGTGAGACGGCGGCGGTAGAGGGCATCTCCAAAAAAGTTTATTTTTGGTGGTAGGATGGATTCTGAGCTTCCTAATGAAGGAAAAGACATAATCTTAACTTTCTCTATAAATGAAACTACAAAAAAGTGAAATTTTCCCCTTCCCTTTGCTTTAGAGTCTTCGAAAATTCGAAATTCGAAAAACACATATTTTTGTTTAGAATTTTTCTTAGAGAAAAAAAGGGGGGATGGAATGTTCCAATTTTTGAAATTCCACTTATAGCCGTGATGATAATAAATCAAACGCATTTCGATTTTTCAAATCAGTTCAGGAGAACTCGAGATATCAGTTATACCAGTTCAAAAAACATCATTTTGAGAAAAACGTGTCTGCAGTTTTTTTTAAAATAAATTTTTACTTTTAAAAATTTTTTATTCAAATTACTTTTAGTTTCTTTGCGATTCTGAAAAAAAAGCATGCTGATCGAATTTCAGTTTTTCAAAATTCAAAATGGTGGAGCCATTATGGCGAAAGATTTTTTAAAAATTTATCTGCTTAGCTTGAAACCCGTTAGTCGCGTGATTTTTAGAGTCTTTTTTTAGGTAATGTATAACAGGCTTAAGGAACGTATATATGTAGTCATCACAACAACAGTGTATACAGAGACGGGCAAATCAGACGGCCGTTTCGGAATCAGCAAAATACCTTATCAGTGATATTAGTAATAGCTCTTAATCTTTCAATATCCTATATAAGCTACTAATATTTGAAATCGTAACCCAGAATTACAGATTTGATTCCAAATACCTTCACTGAATAGAGATAATGAAGGAAAACTACCACTACCGTTCTGTGTACTTATTTGTTGTTACATTTTCTCATTGTAACTAGTCAGCATAACCATTCTTTATTGAAAGTCTAGTACATGAGTGTGTGTGTTTGTAAAAAAATGATTCTAATTGTCATTTTTCTGAATCAGGCCCCATTTAATCAATTTATTATATTTTTAGTAGACTATGAAAATTAAATCTATGCGTTTATTTTTCAAAGTTGTAGTCGCCGATTACAAATCTAGCATCAGATTTTGAAAATGTAAAATGGCGGATACAATATGGCGAACGAATTTTTAAAAACTGATTGGATTTGCTTGAAACTTGTTACTGGGGACTTTCGGTGTCACTGATTACGAATTTAACGTTAGATTTGTAATCACCGACCTTGGAAACCCCCGAGAAATTAGTTTTTAGAGAATTCGATGACCTTGGAAAATAGTAGGGCATATTGGATCCGCTATTTTGATTTTTAAAAATCTTATCTCGGACTCGTAATCAGCGACTCTGAAAACCCCAGAGAAACGAATTTGATGTCAAATAATTGTTTACTTTAACAACTGTTTCTCGATTTGTTTTTGGACATTAGGTCTCTTTTTTAGTACACCAACGCAGAATCATTTGTTTAACTTTCGTTTTACTTCAAATTTTTCACTAATATTTTAGGAGAGTATTTTTAAAACTACAAGGAACCCAAAAACCAAAAATCGATGTTCTTCAAATTTTAAACTGAAATGTCCCCTTACAAGGCCGTATTTAGGGGGGAGGTTTTGTGGGTTCTCTCCCCCTCCCCCACCTCCCCCCCCCCCCCCCCGAAATGTGAAAACTTTTCCTAATTTTTGATATTAATTGCCAGTGGATGAAAAAAAAGTCAAAATAAAATCTATTGAAGTCAAATAAAAGAAAAAATTATAAAAATAAATTTGAATTGAAATCGTACGAAGTTGTGCTACATGGCCAAAAACGGTATTTTTAGGGGTTTGAACCCCATTTTTCTAAAACGTGACGTAATGGAAATTTTTTGACCTCGTGTTCAGCATGAAAAATTCATTCGCAAACACTAGGAAAAATATTGTTCACCAAACCCATGCAGTGCAGTGTTATTGAATAAGCTTCAAAGTTCTTAATCTTAAAATATAATTAATCCTTTAACCCATTATTGCTCAGAGCACCCGACTCGGAAGATTTCTTTCAATGCTGTGACTGCACGAATTTAGAGAATATATGCCAACCTCATCCGGGCTTTTCATCATTGGTAATGGCCCAAATTCCCACTGATAATCATTTGAAAAAAATTAATTTCTGCCTTTTTTTTTTTTGGCATTTTCGATCATTTTTTTGAGGTTGGGTTCATTATCAGTAATGGCAAGTCAATAAGTTATCAAAATTATGTCTTTCACGATAAAAAAAATGTATTGGAATCCACATTGAATATTTATTTAAAAAAATTTAATTTGATTATTCTGTGAATTTTTTTGTCATTTTCGGCCATTCTTTTAAGTTAAGAAAATTCGGAAACAAAAATTTTTCCTAAAGCTTTAAGACATTCATCCACTTTTCTCCCTAGTCTGATACGGTCCATAAAATGCATCATCGTATTTAATTTATTGTATTTAAACATCAGTTTCATAAAAATTTTATATGAATATTTTCGTCGAATGAAAACCCCCTTCCCGCCCCCCCCCGAAAAAAAATCCTGGCTACGGCCCTGACCCCTTAAACAGAAAATAAATACGATTATTAATTTAATGGGCGCTACCAAACAGCACAAGATTATGCTTAATGAAAAACAACGACATAGAAATTTGGTAAAAAGATTTTTAATTAAAGAATAACATTTTAAGACTGTCTTCTAAATTTCGGGATTTATTCCGATAATTATCGGAATTTAACAAAAAAAAATCTGGCTTTTGGCCAGTATTTCGTTTTTTTTTTTACCAGCTCTCGGCTAATTTTCGGCTACTTGGTAACACTTACTCTTTCTACTAGGTTTTTTGCACCGTATATCTCCTTTTCTGTGTAACCCTGGGGCACAGTATACAGTAACCTAGAAAGCTGGAAGTATACTGAGTTTTGACAACAATGATTTAAAAAATAAGAGAATCATTTTCAAATTTGGTAGACGTCAGGAAACTAGAAAGAGGCTGCCACTTCTACTATTTTCACTATGCCTTGAAATATTTCCTTCTCCGAAGCGTTTTCGTCTAACTTGTCAGCTAGTAGAGCCTTTTAATGTGATTGAGCGCTTTATAGAATGTGACAGAATAGAATCGTGATAGAATTCTTCTTCTCAATTGATGACTGAGTCAATAATTGGACACTTCAAGATCCGCTTATTCGCCAGGCTGACACTATTTCTTCCATACATAACAAAAATAAATATGACATAACACCTCAACTACCTATAGATCAAATGTTTCTCCCATTATGTAGGCTTCTTTCTTCACTAATCCCGCCAACGAATATCAAAACAATTCATAAATCTTTCTCCGTTAAAATCCAGGCAGCAATAAAGAATAAAGCATTTTACTGTCACTTTTTGATTTGTCAAAGAAAAAAAAAGAAAATGAAATACGAACAGCAAACGAAAAATCAAATAAATCAAATCAGAAAACATCAAAAGTGATTTAACGCCAACAAATTCGGTGAAAAAACAACAGAATCAAAAAATCACGACTTTACTCGCACTACTTCTCTCCATAACGATTGACAAGTCTGTCCATGCTTGACAGTAAAACAATAGCCGTAGCTCCGCCATTGTCCCAATGCAACCTCACCCACTCTCCTCTAGTGGCAGACACGCTGACAGATTCATTACATACACACACTATACAACAATTTGGAAGCAGCAGCCTTCATTTGTCATTTTTATGTAACTGAGCGAAGTAGTGAGAGGCCCGTTCTTTCTTCTCTTGCAACGGTAGAAAATTCGTTGAGATATGAAATTGTACATATTTGTATTTTGTATCAGTGTTGATTGCGTAGGTTTAGTTGTTGATCTGTCGTCCATTTCGAAGGAGGGGGGAAAAACAAACAGAACAGTAACAACACATCTCAATAACATTTGCTGGGATTTGTCAATCTGTGCTCTGCTTTGCAATAGCGGTTATTCTTGATGACAGCTCGCTCTCACACTTTGCCCTTTCGCTCATGAGAGTGGAAAATAAAGTAAATGTCACAAATGTCAATGCAATTGCGTTAATGCACTTACAATATTTGGACTTTAGCTATGGATATAAGGGAATATTTGATTGTAAATCGATTAAAAATTTTTTGAGAGTATATACGAAATTTAAGAAGAAAAATAAACTATGGGTTTGCGTTTCTATATTTTATACCATTTATTTTTATTTCAAGTTATGTTGGTACTTTATGCTTTCACTACCATTAAAATAAATTTAGTGACAGTGGGAAGAGATGTCAACTTCCACTATATTTAATTGCAATGGTAGTGAAATATTCTCCAGCAATGTTATAAAATAGCGATACTTTTCCACTATCACTTAATATTATTAGGTGTACAACTTTGCTTCCGCCGTTTTTTTTTCTGAAATTAAAAGGTTTGTAGTCAAAAAGTACTTACAAATGTATTGCCCATCGTTAGCGAGAACTTTCGCCCATCTCCCCCTCAATTTTCGGATCCCATCTCGAAAAAAATACGAATGAAAATGCTGATCCGCCAAGCTGTGCACAATCGAAAGAAACAGATGGTAGTCGGAAGGAGCGACATCTGGGGAGTACGGCGGGTGGGGCAAGACCTCCCATTTCAGGATTTCCAAATATGTCATGACCAATTTTGCGCCGTGTGGCCGAGCATTGTCATGCTGGAGGATGACTTTGTTGTATCTCTCTTGGTACTGTGGCCATTTTTTATTTAATGCTCGACTCAAACACATCAATTGCGTTTGGTACCGTTTTCCTATGATGGTTTCACTCGGTTTCAGTAGCTGGTCCCGCAAACGTTGAGAACTTGGCTCAAAAACCGACATTTTGAGAATAATTTAAAAATGTAAACAACTCTTTAAGAGATGTCCAAACTCACTTTATGACAATGTTGATCTACGTATTTCGACCAGCCGTCACTGATGCAGCCATCTATCGGGAAACGGCTGGAACAAAGTTGTACTCCTAATATTTACCCCTTACCAATGAAAATCTCATTTAATTTGGTCATTGACTGGAACAAAAATATATAAATAAACGAAAAAATTAAAACTAAACGAAGGAGGTGGGTGCCCCCTCCTTTGAAAAATTGTGGATCGGCTAGTAGCTGAAGGTACTCCTGGTATGTTTGTATATCTAAAGATATGTAGCGTTCAATATGATCATTAGTTGGCAACAGTAGAAGATCCAATCACAATCATTTTACATTTTATTAAAACCCTCCTACCCCTTGAAATCTGAACAGGTGATCCTATTATGCTGAAAATATCGGTTGAGTATTTCCAAAGTCCAGTCGATTCCATTAATATATTTTGATTTTTGGCTAATTTAGTGAAAAGTTTCTCTAATAATTTTTAAATCACAGGTTCTAATAATAGAATGGTAAGTCGTGAAATAATTGGGGATAGTTTTTCTGAAGGACACATGGCAAAGAAAAACCAAATTAGACATGGACGTTTTTTGCAACAGCTGGCTCCTCTCTTCCAACTTTCGACGGCTTTTTTTAACGAGGAGTAAAAACATTGAAAGCCAAAGTCAGTGCGAGACTTTCATCCACTAAAAATCTCTCGTCCGACGGAAAGCTCCTCCCGGAACCACTGTTAAGTATTTAGTCGGGAGGCTGTCTAGAGCATTACTGCTCTATCGTCTGGATACTTCAACGTCGTTCATCTACATTCGATGTTCCTAGACCCGTTGTGTGTATGAGTTGGAGTTTTCGCGTCAAAATATCTATTGGTGGCTTATCCGCAGTAACCAGCATCGCGTCATTGGATACTGTCCGAAAACCGTTGGCAACCCGTATTGCACGATATGTCCCTCGGATGCCAGACATGTTAGTGGCCTTATACGTTACCTCAACCCAAATCAGTTCAGCGTATAGCACGATAGAATTGGTAATTGCTGCCAGAAACTTCATTTTACTTGCACATGGTCCACTGAGATTCGCCATGATACTTTATAATGTTCAATTTACCTTTGAAGCTTTGCCATTAACCGCAGCCAGATGGTCCAGGACATTTGAGTGTCGATACGTGCTGCAAGATATCTAATATGTGGCTGGGAGATTATCTCTCGGTTACCAACTTAGAAAGTAAAAACCTCACGCACTTTTCGAGTGCTCAAAAGGACCGCCTCAGGTTTTTCGGCTACTAGAGCCGAAAAATCTGAGTTCTGCGTTGTTCAGCCATCTTTTGACCCCAGTTATTGCTTCATTGCACAACTCCTGTACTTTATCCATTGTTTTAACACGTTTGCGGACGTGAATACTATAACATCTATTTTCATGGTGTCACAATATGACGTGAATGCTATAGCATTCAAATCTATAATACAAATTTCGGCATTCAATTCTACATAGCGTCTACATAATCCACAACAAAACTGATCTATATATCGAAGTAAATGCTTTAGTATTACGATTACTTTAAGAGAGCCGCCATATGTCTCTTTTTGCACCTCGATACAGTTTTGAGTGTCCGCGAACGTGTTAATAAGTACATACAACCAATGCAATGTCGTCCGCATAGCCCACCAACTTGGTGCCTGCAGGAAGGCTAATCCCCTAGTCCTAATACAGAATATTATGGCCCGCCTAGTATTGCCTCACACTTTCTTCGGTGTCGTAGGGCAGCACTCAGTCTACAAGGAATTTGTAATAATTTGTACTAGGTACTTCGGAGTACGAATATTTGTGAGTGGCTCTGTGATCTGTAGCCAGCTTGCTGTGTTGAAGGCGTTCTTGACGTCAAGCGTTACTACCGCTCAGTGCTTCTTATCACCCCACCTCCACTTTATTCCACCTTTGGCATCGCGAGCGATTTGCATTACCATTTTCACCGCGTCGATAGTAGATTTTTCTTGTCCAAAGAATCGAGCATACAGAGTGGTCAATATGCAGAATGCTGGTCTGGTTGCTTATCTGGTTTAAGTAACAGTACCAGTCTTTGGCGTTTCCATACTGCGCGAAAAACGTCTTCGTTGAGGCACGTGGTAAACATCTTTGTTAAGATTGTGGATTCCGCTCGAATGGCCGCCTTAAGCGCCACATTTGGGAGTTCATCTATTCCTGGTGCTTTATTGTCTCCCATTTCCTTAATGTTTGTAGGACTTTTTCAGTAGTTACAGCCGGTACTTCTTCTATCTGGTTTTTTATTTTTTTCTTTTTTTGGAGGAGGAAAGCATAGACAAAACCACCTCACATGTCCGGACGGTAGGTCCTCCCGGAACCACCGTTAAGTATTTCATCGCGAGGCCGTCAGAGCATTACTGCTCAAGCGTCAGCTTCTTTGGTATGTCAAGATATCCGTCTTAGGGGTTATCTGCATTGCTCAATTGGATGCGTTCCATGTTGCAAACACGTTCAGTGCGCCAAAGCGCAGACATTATCTTAGCTGGGAATCTCTGGACTGCTTGCCACTTATGGGCTGTGGGGAGCCTCTTCTATCTGGTATCGAAGGCTATACGGGTGGCACTAACCTTAAAAGAAGTATCTTCCCGATGTCACATGACACAATACCATGTTGAAAAGCGAAACTCCAGCATCGTTTTAACCAGACCTAGGGCCAAAACTGGAATGTCATCGCATTTTCGCTGATAGATCCTGAACCGACTAGAGTTCGGGATTGAGCGCATTGTTTAATCTGATGGAACAATGTCGCATTTCTCTTTTAAAAAGAGAGTTTCACTCTTGTAGACTAAATTATTGGTTATTCTTAAAGCTTTGAAATATGCCAAACAAAATTGATGGCGGAACAGAGGGTCAAAAAAAAAATTAAAAATTAAAAAAACTAAATGAAGAGATAGCAGCTTGTACTGTTTTTGAGTTACCTGTGAATTCAATATTATTAATCTTAGAATGGGGAAATGAGAAATAAGTATGAGATAATTTTGTTGCATGCAACAGTTTCATGAAAGTTGTATGTATGTGTGTGCATTAACTTTTTGGCATGAAAGAAGCGCTAAGTAGTTGCTGTCATTTTCTGCATTTAAGCTAAACGAAGTAAAAAATACGAGTTAATCTGCCATTTAAGGAACTTTTTCTTCATTCTCATTTTTTCTACTTCACATTTCACTGCGTTTTCTTTACTTTTTTGCTTTGGTTACTTCCTTTCACTTCTACTTATGAGATTTAATACGGTTTTGCAAGTGAGTTTCCGTTGCACGTAACATGCGCATCCGGTTTCTTGTGTGTGGGTATTTGTATGTGTGTGTTTTACCTGTTGTATCGTACCTACATAGTAGCAATGTTTGAAATTTTTTAAAGCATACACACACATGCGAATACACAGAGAAAGTATAAAATACACATGCAGCTTCGTAATGGAGGAAATAGTGTTGGTGGATGAGTGAGAAATTGGAGGGGAAGTCAAAGGAGTGTTTGAGGTTTACAGTAATATACTGTAATGTTACTTCATTTCGTTACTAAAACTTGAAAAACTGAAAAAGTGAAAAAAAAATGAAAATCGCAGAAGCAGAGAAGAAGATTCCGTTCCGTGTTTTGACATTTTCTTTTCTATTTTCTTCAACTTAATGGTGGAAGAATTTTAAGCTTATCTCAGAAGTTGCAAATGTGTGGGTATGTGTGATTGTGCGAGTGTATGCAAAATGCATGCATTGAAACAGGATGCGCAGCCAAGGAAGGTATGAGTACAACTCTCCTGCTACTGCATATTATCCCCTAGAACAAAGATATATCAGCCATAAAAAGAAAATAGTGAAATTCGCTTCACCGAAAAATTTAAAGAATTTTTTCTTTTTAAATTGGCTTCACGAATATTGCAACTGCATTTTTTCTTATTTTCGCATGTACATAAATTAATTTTCATTGCGTTGTGCCAGTAATATGAATTTGTTTAATAAATCAGTATTTTTTCGTATGCTTCTTTAACTTTTTTCACATTTTATTATTTTGGTTTTATAGACTTTGACAATTGTCATCATCGTCATCGCACTGGTTATTGCTGTTCTCATTTATATTAACACCGTCACCCCAACCACCAACAATTCTTCTATGTATGTCGTCGTATTCGAGTATTTTCATCACTCATTCTTGTTGATTTCAATTTTCAATTCAATTTCCATTCGTTATGGATGAATACAGAAATTTGCATAAAGCTTTTAACTTAACGATGCGACATTTGCTTTCGTTTTTTTTTATTTTTTGGCTTTCTACTTCTTGTTTTTGCTATTTTTTCGTTTGCATTTTTCAACAATTTAAACACGACAATCATATTCAATGTCCATCTCTTGTGTAATATTGTGACTGACTACAAACGAAGGATGTAAGTGGTTGGCCAGGGGAATAGAGATGAGGGCAGTCAGTTTACAAGGAACTAAGTGACTGGTGTATTGTATACATTAGCCCATTTCCGTTACGACCATTTCTTCCTCTCTACTCTATTGTTGTTGTAATGTTACAACATCGACATTACATTAAGTGGATTTACTAAAATTGAAGTAGTGGAGCTGGAGACGGGTGAACAAGTATTAAGGGGGATAAAGAGGAATAAATGGTTTACATTTTATACATATGTACATCTATTTATTTAAATCAAACAATGTTATGAAATGTTGGCAACAAATTAGGATGCTTAATTTTGGAAAGTCAGTCGATTTTTTGCAAGTGTATCTTCTTTCAGTTTTATCGAAAAATATCGATGGATAGACAATAATTAATTGTTGATTTAGAAAGATTTTTCAAAGGAACTTTTCTAAATATTCAATAATGCACATCTAAATATTTTAATTGGTACCTCAGATTCATACCAAGTTTTTAGGGTAAAATGCTATAAATGGTTGTTCCTTATTAAACCAAATACTTTGGCAATTTTCTGCTTCAACTCTTTCAAAAAGAGGGAGGTTTTCCAGATTTTTGTTTTTTTTTAACCAAATTTCGTTTTAAGTAATTTATGTTTTTCTTATCATCTAAATTAAAATGGTGTGAGGAAACTAATTACAAATAACAAAATAAAATTTTATTTGTGTCAAATGCTTTGCATACTTCCTTAGAATTAACGAAATCAAAAACCAAGCAATATTCCGTTGAAACATTGTATCAGGGTCGTTAGCAAGAGGTAATAGAGGGCAAAGTATTGATTGCAAAGGAAGAGTGCCGAGAACCAGCAAATTTTCCATCGAATACCAATAAGGGAATGGATCGTCTTCTTCAATGTGTATCTTAATGTGTATCTCTAAAAGTCATTATGTTTCAGAACATCCTCAGATTGTCTTAAAAAGACCGAAATGCATGAAGGGAAATGAAAAATGAAGTTTTCCTTTAACCAAGAAATGCCGAAAAAAAAAAAAATTTCTTTGATCTAGTTATCTTTGAAAAATATGTCAGTTGTTATTTTTAATGACATACATGTTGATATATTGTGAGTTTGATCAAAATAAGTGAAGAAAAAGAAGTACGTCTTAAAATTATTAAAAATTTTTAAAAAAAATCAAAATCGGTCCTACAAAAAATTGGCCAAAGAATTGAAGGTCTGCCGTCAAACTGTTTCCAATGTTATTAAACAGTTTCAGGAGAATTTTACCATAGATAGGAAACCTGTTTTGGGAAGAAAACAAAGACCACATGATATTGGGAAAGCCAAGAAAATAGAAAGCATATTTAAAAGATCTCCAAACACATCTGGTAGAAAAGCTGACCGGTTAGCCCAGTGCTCTAACTATTTGGTGCGAAAAGTTAAAGCCAATGCAGGTTTGAAAACATACAAAGTCCAAAAACTTCCAGACAGGAATGCTGCAAAAAATTTAGACGCCAAAAGTAGGACTCGGAAATTAAAATCGAATTTCATACAAAAATATTCATGTTGTATAATGGACGACGAAACGTAAGTACTGGCTGATTTTAAGCAGCTTCCGGGTCAAAATTTTTATGTTGCTGATGCTCGAGGAAATGTCGAAGACCAATTTAGAATCCAAAAGCAGATAAAATTTCCTAAAAAATTCCTGGTATGGCAAGCTATATGCAGTAGCGGCAAAAGAAGCAAGTCATTTGTTACAGTGGGCTCTATAAACACCGAAATATACATCAAAGAATGTTTGAAAAAAGGACTTCTTCCTTTCATAAGAGAGCACAATGTGTCCACATATTTTTGGCCCGATTTGGCATCATGTCACTACGGCAAGAAAGCTCTGGAGTGGTACCAAAGTAATAGCATAGTTTTTGTAGCAAGAGAGGCCAATCCTCCAAATTGTCCGGAGCTAAGACCAGTGGAGAAATATTGGACTCTTGTGAAAAGAAACTTAAAATATTGAAAATTAAATTTTTGGGATAATGTTACTGTACTTATCTTCTTTTGGTTAAGTCATTAAAAGTTTGTATTTTTATCAATCTAGCTTTGAAAATAAGTATTTGATTTTTGTCATGTTTTTTAACTATTTCAATTTAAATAAAAAATATTGAGAGATATCAAAATGATCCTGCTTCGGACGGGGTAGAACTACAGATGCATTGAAGATACGATGAAAATTTAAGCTCATTAGTTTTGGAGATATCGTGGCAGCCATTTCGAAAAATGCTGTTTTGAGAAAAACTAGTTTCAAAGTTCAAATATGCACGACTATAACTTTCAATCGACTATGAATTTCAAAGAATCCCTTTACACATATATTCTAGAGCGATTTTAGCCAAAACAATTTTCAATTTTTTTGACCTACTTGAAAGCAAAAAAAAAGTGAAGCGCCAGTAATGGAAAATGTCGGCTTTTCTAACAATTCACGCTTCTTTTCAATACGCTTCAAATCTTCCTTAAAAAGTAAAAAAGTTTGGCTTGCTTCTGCTGCCTCTAATTGTATTAGCTCCAGCAGGTTGTTCGTTAAAAAAAAATCTCTGATTACTGTTTGTACGGTTGTAAATCTGTGGGTTACTTCAAAAGTAAAAATGGAACGAGCAAACGGAGAAAATATAACACAGAAATTGTAATGTAAATACTTTATATAACCACTTCGCATTTATTTGTTTGTATAAATTTTTAATGCTTATAAACCAAAACTTCGGCGATTTTTTGCCGAAGTCGATGCCGAAGGTGCAATTTTAGGCCGAATAGCCGAAGAACCGAAGCCGAAGCCGATTATTCGGTCGGACACTAGTTCTGAGGCTCTACTTGGTATGCCATTTGCTTTTGCATACAACCGCGCAAAAGCAAATGGCATAGGATCTGAATTTTGCAAAATGATTTTACTGTATAAATAAAAACATTACATTCATTTAAATTTTGGTGTTTCTAAAATTT
Source organism: Toxonevra muliebris (assembly GCA_963691655.1). Classification (NCBI taxonomy): domain Eukaryota; kingdom Metazoa; phylum Arthropoda; class Insecta; order Diptera; family Pallopteridae; genus Toxonevra; species Toxonevra muliebris. The sequence continues at coordinate 55,023,693 of OY829327.1, forward strand.
ATAATTTTTTTTAAAACACCCGCAAATTAAATGGCGATTTAAGCGTCTATATAGTATCCTCTTCTTAATCCATTTTGAACATTTGTACGATTTTTCATACAGCAACTTTGAAAATTCACCAAGAATGGTAAATGCATATGTTTATTTTGCAATTGAGAGGAAAAATTAATTTTTTTTTATGAAAATCTTTTGCCCATCATTAATCCCCTTTTTTCTCATTTTGCAAATTTAAGCATTTCAAGCGCGCCATCTGGTAGTTCTTTTTTACTATAAGCCTATATAAGTCTAAATTGCCAAAGATTCGACAAACCTTTCTATTTTTTGTTATTTTTAAAATTTTTCATCTTTTGACGAAAACTTGAAACTAAGAAAAAGTCCTTACCTTTACTAGCATAGAGAACCTTTGAATGCTGGATGGCTGACTAACGTGTACTAAATATAAGTAATATCTAAATATACATACATATATCCAATTATGTGTTTAACCCTCTTAGGAGAAAGTGTCCTCCCTGTGGTGGGAAAAAGTCGGAATGCTGATTTTCGTGTTTAGTATTTTTAATAATTTTTTGAAATTGATGACACAAAAAAACAAAAAGAAAAGAGAACACAAAAAAAGTGAGGTTGTCCAATAAAAGTCACAATAGTTTCGAGGGCTATGCTTCGATTGTAAGGAAACAGAGGAAAAAACAACAAAGACGTCAATACCAAAATTGTTTGGTTTGCATTTAATTCAAAGTCAGGAAATATGTTTAAATTCATGCACACATTTGTGTACGAAAATCTTGAGAGGGTTAAGTCTGTTATTGCTCAAAGATGTACTCGAGAAATTCTGTTGAGGAAAAAGATTCTTTCTTCAATTTATTTTTGTTTTTTAAGCTAAAAGAATAAAATTGAAGTCCCACGAAGGATAAATCCAGCGACTGGGGTGGGTAGCAATGGGTTAAAAAAAATTAAATAATTCGATTCACTTTAATAGTGGAAATAAACTTTTCTAAGTAGTATTGAAAATCATGAACATTTATCTCAATGAATGATATGATGCTACCCTATTGCATACCTACATCTAGATCTCGTGTATACAGTGGCTCAAGATAAATAGCCGAAAATGGCGTCCAATAACAGCATAAATAATAATGCTGTAACTTACCAGATGAACAGAGGTGAAAATTTTGAAATCAGATAATATTTTCAGGTTCAAAAAGGGTCTTTAAAGTCCTGAAATTTCAACAATTACATCTACACGGATTTGCTAACTTTGTTTGCACTTTTCTTGTCATCTTTTATCGACGAAATCGGGATTTTTATTTCTGAATCTCCTAACCACGATTGATATTGACTTAGTTATTCACTTAGTTTTTTACTTTTAAATTCAGCTGGCAATCAAAAACTGAGATTTCTACTACATTTCCCCTTCAGTTTGAGATTTATCCTGTTATGCTTTCTTATTGGGCATAAATAGCTCGCATCAAAAGAATTTATATTCGAATTGTGTATTTTGCGCTCACTCAATAAAAATCAAGGACTATATTCTGTTCCTGCCAGCAAATATGAAACCTTTTGATGGAATGTGTGCTTTTGATCCTACCATTTTGGTCTAAAAGGTCTCCGAATATATTTATACATAAATACATACACTCATGTAGATAAGTGATGTTAAATTTTTAATCCAGTTAATGCGACCACAGTCAGTTAAAAAAAAAACGGAAGTGAGAAATGCGGTCGGATTTGATGGCAATTGATGAATTCGAATAATGTAAAATGGAAATTGAGGACTTTACTTATTAAAATCATCATACATATTTACAATTTATATACAGATGAAATACGCTTATCAATATTTATTATGAAATAAGAGCCATCAAAGAAAAGGATGTCCGTAGATATATATGTATGCATGTATGTATGTGTTTCTTCTTTTTGTTAAATAAAAATAAAAATATCCAAAGAAAATTTTCCTTAATGCATTATTTCTTCTTAATTTGTTTTTTTTTTTTTTTTTTTGGGGGGGGGGGGGGGTTGGTTTATAACCATTTTGCATTTACAATATGTTTTTTGTCACTGGAACTGAAATTGCTGTCGCTGCTGCAACATCAGCAAGATTTTTGCTTATGGTTATTGCCATTATTGTGTTGCTGTTACCATTTTCTGTTGTTGCCATGGCTTAATGTTTGTGTCACAAAGATGTCTTTTCTTTGTACGTTGTTGCCATAAAGGAAGACATAAATAGCGCTCATGGGTGGACACACAAAGACCCACTCACATACACGCATACACATGCATGAGTGTATGCATTACCATAAGTAATCATTAAGTATAAAAAAATTGTATTTTGTGCCTTGAGAGAGTTGCCTCTGTCTGGCTCTGGCTTTTGTTCTCATACATATTCGGTAAGCATTTTGTATGGCAGCAATAACAGCAACAGCAGCTGTCCACCTACCACTACTGACAGCAGTTGTCGGAAGCGACCACGCCATTGTCTGCATCCTGCGGCATCATCATCAGCAGCAACAGCAGCAGCAAAGGCTTTTGCCTTTTCCTGCAGTATTACTGCTTTATTTTGTAGCATTTTTCTTTTTGCTGACTGGAAGAATAATTTTTTTTTCTTTGTTGTTAGTAAAAAAGAAACTTTTGAGCTTTGGCGGCAGCATGTAGGGAGCAATAAAAACTGTATTGACTAGAAATCGTATTTGAATGTCTCGTTTTCGACAACAACATTATTTGGCTTGCCGCTGCTTAAACTATAAAACGCAGCAATGCATTCTTTGTTTGGGTCTTCTCTAGCAGACAAGTACAGATACCCTCCTCTTCGCATTTTCGGATATTTGTGGACTCTCGCAAGTTTTGATTGTTCCGGCGAAAAAAAAACAGAAAAACATGTAGCCAAAGTCAAAAAACAAAATTGAAAGAATTTCACTAAAAGGCAATAAAAATGATATAAGTGCTTAACAATGCATTACAACAACACAACCATATTACTTTATAACCAACTCACAAATGATCCTGCTTTACCCCTGCCTCCCTTTTTCACTCCCTTTCTACATATGGTTCTCATCGTTTCGAATAGTTTCATATTCATTGAACACAAATTGACTTGAAACTTCTTCGCTACGGAGGGACTAACAGAAGTCCGCACAAGATGGTTGGAAAAAACGGACAACAAAAATTGTATTTCATATACGTATACGTATTTTCATAATTCTTATCTTCTTTACATAATTTTCATTAATTTCAATGGATTTCTTAAGCCAGTTTTCGAATCGAAGATTTTCGTCAAATTTAACACTAACCAACGCTATATTTGTATAGTTGGTCAACGATTTTGGGCGGCCTTTACGAGAATCGCCCTTCACAAAAAAATATCAGAAGTGGAATGTTTAAAACAACTTAGAAACAGTCACAACTGGTATTCGTCTGAATTTTAAACTTGCTTGAGTCGATGTCAAAATCCGAGAGGTTTCTGTCGATCTTAAATCAGCAATATTAGTTTTTCGTCTCCATTCCTACTGATCTTCCTGAAATTTTAAGTTAATTTTTCTTCTAAACTTTTGTTAGTCCCTTCGTAATGTCACCACTGCATAAACTTGTCAACAATAATAATAACAAGTCGACGAGCACACGACAAAGCGCCTAAAAGTATGCTTTTAGTTGCTATTTGCTTCTTCTTTTTTTATGTTGACCATTTTGTGCGTGATTTATGAATTTAATGGACTTTGATGAAAGTTTCTTTACCCTCTCCCTATCTTTGGCAATATCAACAACTTCTGAGACGCCATAGCCGCCATCTTGGATTATGGTGAGTGAATGTGACAATTCACGTTTTATTACCAATTATTGATGTCTTTTTCGTCGTTTTGTTTTGTTTTTTTTGACAATTGGCAGAATTATGCGTAACATGTGTTTTTATTCTACTTCTGCGAATATAATAAGCATTTAAATCCATTTCAATTGTCCACTTTTGGTGGCTGAGACGAAAACAAATGCCATTCTATTAAATGTCATTCTATTTAAACGATAATCAGCAATTTGTGGCGAGAAGTTTAGAGAGCAGGAAATTTTCTGCATTTGTTACGGAATGATATTCTATTATATTTAATAGTCAGCAAGTGGTGCAGAAATTTTGCGAATTATCTTTCCAATTTAATTTTTTTTATTGTTTAAAAGTTATTTGCTTAATTCGAATTTACATAAGAAGTATTAAAAGGTTACACAGTCTTATCAATTTTCCTAAAAGTCTTCAAAACATGAAATATTTATTGTAATAAAACTTGCAAGTTTTTTTAATTCTGAAATGTTACGTTCTTAGAATTGAGGGATTTCATTAAATTTGTTAAGGGTATTGGTTTAATTGGCGAACAATTACACTACATTTCTATCGATTAAAGAGAAGGTAATTGAGTACTCCGAAGATGCCAAGTACTGGAGTATATGGTACGTTATACAAAGGCATCAGGTAAAATACTCTTATAAGAATAACCGCGAGACCTTTCAGGGCCTGACAGAGAGAAAACTCTTTGCAAAGGCTTAGAGTCTCAATTTTTATGTACAGTCTTTTCAACAAAAGCGTGTATGGCCTAAGTCCTTCAAAAAATGACCTTATATTATTTGTAAATATTGGTTTTTGTCCAATACGCTGGAAATGGTGTCCAGTGATAAATGGATCATATACTAACTAGCTTGTTCACAAAACTCAGTTTTGTCAAGCATCTCCAAAAATTAGCCTTTCTTGGACCATCTGAACCATCTTAATGCCCTTAATGGACCTGGCACGTTTTGATAGGATTGGCTTCAAAAACTCACGTTATGCTGCTTTGTTGTTGATCCAGAAGGACAATGATTTAGTTAGTCATAAACATTATAGGGTTTTAAAAACATCCGGTTCCAATTCTTTACAAATACCTTCAACTTTTTAAGGTATTCGCAGCACCTCCCTAGGATATTTTAGGTTCCTTTCGATGTTAGCAAAGGGAGATAGCTTCAAAACGTTTTGCAGCATGGAGCTCACTTTGTAAAATTGTTTATGCAACGAAACTTCGATTATGTAGAAGAACCGGATTTTGAACCGAACCAGTGGTTCAGAGAGACCATATACCGCTGAACCGAACCATACTACGAAATTTGTTTGTTTCGTATCCCTGCTAGTAACCCTGCATATCTTTTAAAGGAAGTTGGCATAAATTACTGTTCCATGGTTGCAGTTTTCGTATCCGCTGGTGGCCAAAATAAAATAAATAAAATACAGATGTAATTAATGCCATAAAATTTACGCGTGTGCTGTGTATTTGCCAGGCATATTGCAAAAAAAAAAACAAAATTACGGAATCCAGAGACAACGGATTTGTTTGCGATACAGTAAAAACGGTATCCCTTTCAGGCCGTACAGAAACGGAACGTTACAGACACATGTATGTACATCGTTGTTGAAAATAAATCATATTTTTAAATATACATTGAGGGGTTCTATTTATTGGTACCTTTCAGTTTTTAATAAGAATATACTTCCCGAAAACGGTCCGCCATATCATATTAATATCGGAAAAGAGTCCGTTTTTATAACAAATACACATAACATGCCACTGGTTATTTTCAAACATCTAAAACGTCGGAGGACTGTGTTATCATTTCATTAAGTAATTAAGTCATAAGTGAGTTTACAGCAAGCAATTCTCCACGTCTGTATTATCGCTTTGTAACTAAGCTTACATTAGGGTCTTCGATCGAATCGATGCATAAGAGCCATAAACTTGTAAAAGGGTCTAGCTTTCCCTTTATGAGCTACTTTTGTCATTTCATTTCTAATTGGTTTATTTGTTTTTTATGCTGATGCTCCTGGTCAAATCATTAATTTGGTATTAGGCGTGAAGTAAAGTCTTGGTTTGGTCCCTTTTCACATAGCGACATTTAAAATCCTCTGAATTGTTTCGAAACAATGACGCACTTTGATCGCAGGTGTCCCCTCAAATATTTTGTTGATTTGGATACACGATCTGATGCGTTTGAGCTTAGCTCAAAATATTGTGGGGTTAAAAAAATAATCGACAACTATAAAATAATAAAGAAGTGGTAAAATCAAAACATACTCCAATCCATCGTATGTTCAACATACCGAACAGCAATCCTAAGTTTTTTTTTGCAAATATTTATTTTATATTTAGTAATTAAGAATTAGAATGAAACAACTGCTCATTTTAAATTCAGAAAAGCTTTCGTAACCACATGTGAAGAGAACAAATTTTAGAACTTATTAGGGTATTTTAAATAAGCCTTTCCGTGTCAGATTAAATCATTTTAAATCATATTCTTACTTATTTTTTTCGTGTTATTTGTTATATGCCTCGATTTATTTGCACTACAAATCACATTCGCTTATTATTACTTACTAGTGACAAGCAATTGTCATTTCACTTTTTAACATTTACGTATACACTCACAAACACTGGCGGATCTAGAGATTTCCTAAGGAGGAGGTTTTAATTTTACATCTGTTTTTGCTTCATGAATAACAATCAAAATATATGAGATTTTTATCGATAAAAGGGAGGAGGGGGTTTAACTTCAAAGCCCCCCTTGGATCCGCCAATGCTCATAATTATATACAACCAAATGCATATTCCATCTTCATGATCAACGAATGGTGAAATGCTGCTGCTGCTGCTTGCTTCATCTTTTCACGCCACAACAGCCGCACACATCTTTTGCACTCACTCACTCCCGGACTTTTGTATTTAAAATTGTTGTTGTTATTACATCAGTTGTTGTGGTTGTTGCAATTTATGCTGCTGTCGTTGTTGTTGTTGTTGCTGATAATGTTGATGTTGCAGTTGTCAAATGCATTTGAGCGCAACGAGGAAAAGACAAACTTTTTCAAATTGAAGAATGTCAATGAAACGGAAGTGATTTGTGTGCAATGGCATTTGTGTGTTGTATACTATGTCTGTGTATGCGTGTGACAGTGTGAATGTGTGTGTGTGACTGATTTGTATGTGCGTATGGCTGTGTGTGTAAATGGCGGACGGAAACTACTCTAATGATACTTCCGTTACACTTGCCGTTATTGTCGTTAATGATGATGTTGTTGCTATCGTTTTTACTGTTGCTATCGCTGTTCTTGTTTGCCATCGTAGTAAAATTGTTTCGTTGTCGCCGTAATTAAATTTGTGATTTTCAAAGTACAACAAATTGTGCATGAAAATTCTATTTAAGTTGTGGTATTGAGAATGTAATGTCAAAGTGGGAAACGGAAGCAAAAAGCAAAGAACTGGGAATTATTCACTTCGTTTTATTTAAATTAATATGGTAAGGTAATAGGTAAAAGTTTTTCATAATATTTAAGAAGCTTAAAAGGGGTATCAGTTCCAATTATGCACAAAGAGCAAATACATAATTCAATTATTATATTACTGAATATGATACCAGAAATTCACAATTCATTGCGTTTGCATTGAAATTTTAGTTTCTTTCTTTCATTAATTGCATTGATATAACAGTTTTTTAAATATTAAAAATTAAAACACAATTTTAATTAAATATTGCGATAATTGCTTCTCATGTCGTTCTCATTGTTCAACATGGCGCCACTTTTTTCCTCTACCCACTCGCCTTCGCCATCAATGGAAAATAAAAAGAACAGGCAATTGACCTAAGCTGCCATATGCCGTCATATAAATGAAATCGATAAACTATAATTAATATACACACACATACAGGCATACATACGCACTTATATGGGCAACTCAATAGTGTCATAAAACAACATCAACCACATCGAAAACTATAGCGAAAGCACAACAACAAGCAATAAAAAAACAAAGTTGTAAACAAAAATATAAAAAATCACTTCATTATATGGTGAGGAAAATATAGTTTTCACGCTTGGGAAAAATTATAAAAATATACTACATTTGTATTTATAAATCTTTCGAATACATATCGCTCGTTTGCTGCAAGACTGTCATAAGTCAAAAAAACAAATATTCGAGTAAATCGCATTTGAAGATTTCGGTAAAGTTACACTCGGTAGAACATAATAACGATAAATTTTCTTCTCAAGAGGAGAGTTCATAAGATACCGTTATGATTTGCTTACACAACATAAATGATTAAATAACAGTTATTTCTGTTTACAAAATTCGAAACTTTTCTTGTTTTTTTTTGAAGAAATGGCAATGGTTTTCAATGATCTACCACTATGTATAATGCTTTAACTACAAAAAAATCTTCTCACGAGAAGAGATTATAAAATATCCTTACAATTTTTTTACACAAGGTAACAGTTAGTTCTGCGTACTTAACTAATTTTTTTTTTTTGATTATGACAGTCTTGCAGCAAACAAGTGATTTGTAATCCGGCATTAAGCGGGAAATTTTGAAAAATAAATTAATTCTTTACCATGGCACCTGATTCCAATGACAGCCACTATGGTCCTAGAGTACTTTTGTGTATCCGACTTATTTATGTAAGCAATGACCGATTTAGGGTTTACAAAACGTCTTTGACTGGCCTGTAGGAGCCGGTTCCGTAACATACATATTTTTTAATTTTTAACCTTTTAAAGAAATTCTAAGCCCACAACGAATCCTGTATCTAAAATATTGAAGATATAAGTAGGTATCTATTTAAACGAGTCTTGTCTATTCTATCTTTAAACGATCTAAAGAACTTAAACGCATTTTGGGCGTGATAACTGCCACACCGATCTTCCAATTTACTTTATCTTTTATATGACCAATTTTTTGGTCTTTAACGTTACAGTCGTAGGGTAGAAGGGGGAGCATTCGCCACTGGGGAACATTTGCCACCTCCCCTTTTCTTCTAATTTAAGAAAGTTTTATAATTGAAACAATCTATAATTTGTGCTTTTATCGATCATCTTTCATCCCTTCTACTTTGACAGTTGAGCTTTGTAAGTGATCGTGGGCAAACGTGTTTTTGTGTTTTTCGGGTGGTTCCAAAAATATTTGATAGTAAGTAAATCTTGTAATAACTTTTTTATTTATTGAGTGAGAAAAAAGTTGTTCAACTATGTTATTCCGGTATTATTTAATTAAAGAATAAGCAATAGCTTCTTTTTATAAATGTTCAAAAAGTTTAAAAAAATTATGTTTTTATGAAAGTGGTTGCTCCTGGGGCACATTCACCAGAATGCGAATGGGTCGATTTTGACGGCATATGATATGAATTTTAGACAGTATAATGTTAAATTAAGTCATATCTAAATAAATTCCTCTGGATCAGTACTATCCACTTTTATTTACATGTATATACAAATGCTTATTTTTTTTAATAAATAAATAATCATTTATATTTTTGTTACTTTATGTTATAAATAAATTTCCATAAATTAAAAATAAGTAGAACTTATTCTGACTGATAATATGTAATAGTAATATACAAGAACAAAAATTAAAAAAAAAATAACTATTACTCTATCAAAAACCTTGAATTTTATTCCTTGGCGGTTGCACCCCACCCCCTTGACGAATGTACCTCATGACTGGGGCACTTTCACCTTTTTGGACTACTTGGAAAATCATCAAAATAATAGAAATCATTGAGATAATCAACTCATAAAGATAACAGATGAAAGCTAACAAATGTAAATTTCTAATTAAAAAATAATTTAAAAAAAAAACTATTAGTTTAACACTTTAAAAAAAAGTGGCGAATGCTCCCCCTTCTACCCTACGCATATTTTTGTAAATATGTCGAAAATATTCCATGAAACCCAATTTTTTTTACATTGACATGAAAATAGGCCTCAAGGCCTACATTTCATGTGAACTAACTTTTTTCTATTTTGCCAAAAAAATGTAACGTTATAAAGACCACTTAAAACGGTTATATCTTTTAAACAACAAAAGTTAAAAAAAAGTTTGTTCACATGAAATGTAGGCCTTGAAGCCTATTTTCCTGTCAATGTGAAATTTGCAAAAATATGCGTACGACTGTAACGTTAAAGACCAAAAAATTGGCCAAGATTTTATATCGTTTTAAAAATTAAATAAAGTTTTTGGCAAAGATCACAATCATTATACATTATAAGCGATGTTAAAAAAAACAAATTTATTAATTATTTTGTGATTTTAATTCTTGCGATCAACGATAAGAATTATTACTTAAGTTTTTATTTTTGTCGATCTGGCGTAAAAATTATAAATAATTTGATTTTTATGTTATTACTCAACCGTAAAAATCAATTAAGATTTTTTTTTGTGTTTCTCGAGAATAAAAATTATTGTATGTCAAATTTTTTCTCAAGAATAAGAATTTTTTTTGAGTTTTATTTTCAGTTCAAGAATAAAAATTAATAATTGACTTAAAAACGAAAAAGTGAAAACGTCACGCAGCTTGTTATTGTGGGCACGGTGATACGTATTTTCTTGTTACGCTGTCATCTGCGAAATATCAACATAAAGAATTGGTTCAAAGTTATTTAAGATCAAAATTAATTCATTTTTAAAAACACAATTTTTTCAAATTTTCTGATAACAAATGAAAATGAAAATGACTGTTCTATTGAAAGGAATACAATTAAGTTAAGTGATTTTCATGCGATTTCTTTCTGTGATTCTCTTTTGTAACACTATTCTATTGCCGGCTGCTTTTCGACGCAACTATTTTGATAAGATTGAGATTTTTTCTATTTGTTTGCTTCTTTGGCATTCATTTTACATGAGTGCAACTGAGATGCAACAGGTAAACGTCAAAAAATTGCAGCAAAATCGCTGTTATGTTCGATTGGGACTCGCCCCATTTCATTTCCCCTCCCTCGCCCATAAACAGCAAATCGCGGAGAGAAGTCGCATTAAAAAAGCTGTGTCTAAAAGGCGAGTAAACGACAGAGTAACGAGGAAAGATTTATCACCTTGCTCACAATAACAAAACTGTGTTTTTGAGTTTTTCATTTCGTAAAAAGAAATAAAAGTCCGACAATCATTTTGTTCGATAATTTAAAAATTATTCCTGAGCAAAAAAATTAAACTCAAACAATAGTTTCTATTAATAAAAAAAAGTAAAATCGCAAAATAATTTTTTCGGTTGGTCAAAAATATAAAAATCAAACAATGATTTTATACCAGATACCAGAAAAAAAATCTGTAAATAATACCTAATTGTTATAATTAGTTCTAAAATTTTGGGTGTAATGCTCAAAAAGTAAAAATCTTTACTGGTTCCAATAAAGCACTCCACTGTGGTCTCGTCGACAATATTTCATTCAATGTGTGCATCTACAATGAAGCGATGCGAGCTCTCGTCTCGCCAGTAAATTTCAAAAGATTGGTAAAGACGCGAGCGAGAAGCGATGTTGATACAAGTACTCTACTTAGCTATATGAGCTATATCACTGTTGAAATAAATTAAAATATCTAGCATATTTGCAGAAAACTGTGTGGCATCACAATGGGCCTAAGTGTATCTCTCGACAGCCACTCCAACCTAACTTAACCTAGCAGAAAACTTAAGAAAAACGAAATAATCCTTAGTGCCGCAATTATTGAACTAATAAATAATCTTTTTCACTATATTTTCCTGTGAATAACTTCATTTTAAAATATATACACTATTTTTGAAAAAGAAAGATGGTAACTCTACATGAAGTAAAATCATTTTAAGAATATGTTTCATATTTCATTTTTGTTGTTGTTTTATTAATCGTGTCTCGCTTAATTGTAAATTGAACAACGAGAATAGCGACGAGTGCTCTCGTTTCCGAAATCGTCTTCGAAACTCGCCTCGCGCGAATGAGGCTTAACGCAGTTATACGCGGTGCTCCATTTTGAGTGTGACTAGCTGTATATCAATTTCGAGTCAAAACTGGTGAGGTAAGTCTGAATAGTTTCTAATTACCGAAATCACTAATGATTCCAATTTTCGATACCAAAATAACGTTTCTAAAGTAATTTTGCCAGTATTGTTCAAACGTGCCAAATTCGGAGACTAAGAAGTTTTTAAAGGGTATTTAATTGATTGTTCAATTTCTTTTTTTTTTATGAAACAATAGATGGACGGGATCTGCAGCTTTAAGCTGAAATCGAACCGCGAAGTGAAAGGTGGTGCCCCTGATTCAACGTTTTTCCATTTATTTCAATTTCTTCTTTGTTTTAAATGATTCGTTCCGATGTTGAATCAAAGTTCAACCGGGATAATAGCATTTACAATAAGAGTGACTCGATCGAGGATTTTTTGGATTTAAATTTAATAGTATAATTAAGGTATTTTTTCAAATTTTGACCAAAGTTGTCTTTGACGAAATTTTATTCCAGAATCGCATATCATACCTTAAATAAATATATTATAAAATTTCAAATCGGATAGTTCTGAATATGAAAACACTGTGCGCCTGAACCAAATTTAATGTAAATTTAAAAGTCTTCCTAGATTCGACTATAATTTCATACAAATATCAAAAACTTCTCAATTAATTAACCTAACTACGTATAGTTAAATTAATTTAGCATTAATGAAAGGTTTCAAAACAGTTTCCATCTCTTGTCAAACATAAAAGGGTGTTGCAAGTACTGCATTTAACTTTAAAATTTCCACAAGTAAATATCTTAATTGCATTCCAGGAAGAGATCTTTATACCTATATATGTAATGTTTTACCGACGATATTAAATATGGTACCTGGGGACTGAACAGGCTATCAAAAGTATCTAAGTATCGGATTTTGGTTTTTGAAAAACTCCAGTGTAGATACCACTGAGGATTGTAATTTTTTTAAATGATTTGAAACGAAAGCCAAACATTTTCCGATTTAAAAATCTTTACCACGCTATTTGAGAGAAAGTTCACAGATCGAACCACTTTATTGTTCATCCGCATGCAGTAAATTAAGTTTCATTTAATCTAAGAGGCTTCACATACATACATACATACATATAACCCTGTAGAGAACGTGTGTGTGTGTGTGTAAATGTATGTAAGGTAATAATCGAGATACATAAACGTGATATAAAATATGTAGCTATGTATGTATGAATAATAAAATCAATGCTATATTTTTCCAATTAAAAATGTAAGAAAGATTATTGCGAAAATATAAAGTCAAAGTTAAATCAACGTTTGGGATGGGAATTGAATGTCGTCGATTACGTAATCTTCCAAACACACTCACATACATATATTCACGTTTAAGTGCTTATTGCAACCACAACTACATATGCCATTTTCACGCCATCGCGCCGGAAACTCGAGTACGTAAGTAATTCATCCAGTTGAAAGTGTTTTTTTTTTCATTTCGTTTCTTTTTCTCGCTGAAAGGTTTGATTATTTTCATAATTTATGCCTGTAATGACACTTGCGAGTGTGTTCATGTGTGTGAAAAGGAGTGAAATGTGCAATATAAAAATTATGATTTTTAATTAAAAAAGTATGTTAAGTATGAAATATCGTAATACTATAAAATATTCTTGAGTAGTACGTACTTACTCTGCCATAGAAGGAGAAATCATTGAAGTACTTACATAAAGTTGTATATAGACTTAAAAATATAAAACAGAAGTTCTTAAAGAGTTTACATAAAATTTTTCTTTCGAACATTTATGGGAAATCGCTAATCTAAGAAACTTAGACCACGTGCGCAAAGACACGCCCTCAATGCAGTTGTTACGCTGTTTACTGGATGTTTTAAATCTTCAAACATGACATTTTCAATTTGTTGTCATTATTGCATGGAGAATAAAAAAAGAGCAAATGATAAAAAGGAAAAGATACGCCTATAAAATATTACCGGGCGGTAAGGGAACGAAACAGGGTTGCAAGTTTTTTATGTTGTACATTGCTACGAAGAGTTATTTGCAACATGATATTGGGTCATTAAATTCGCATTATAACGCGAACGTTGTAAACCACCGCAACCGCATTTCAACTTCTCTCCACTTCGCCCTCAAACGCCAAATTGAGTGTTGCGCTGAAAACTGCCACAAAGTTGGCGATAAAATTCACTTTCAAACAAATTTGTTTTTTTTTTTCTGCTACAAAATTCAAATATTTCTGTAATAATGGAATAAAAAAACGAAGAATTTCAATTGCGAATGCGTCCATCCGTCCGTCCGTTCGCTGCAAAAATTCAGCGACTCATGAGTAATTCATGCGAAACATTTCAGTGCCTCAAAATATGCCTCCCCCCACCGTCTGCTTACATCCACCACGCCTCCTCTTTGACACGGCGCCTGCCGACTTTTGCATTTACTGCAAATTATTTATGGCGACGTCAGGCAGTCAGGCATTTTCGCATCTATCAATTTTTTACGAAGCAGCCAGCGTACGTTTACTTGTGCCTGTCTATGTCTGCCTGTCTATTTGTGCATTTTGTCGATATCCGGTGAGATGAGTATCTAAATTGCCTCTGTTCAGTTTGCTCTTCCTCCTTATCTACGTTTACTATACCGTACAATGTGATGAATTACGTTGAATGCTGCCTGCCAATGCCAAGTTTTGACTGTGTGAAAGATGCTTCTGCAATTCGATTCGATTCAATTGAAGTGTTGCCTCGAGTTGCTGCTTCAAGTGTGTTACGCGAAGATAAGCAAATTCGTTTCTTTTTTTGTTTTTGCTTTTTTGGAGAGATGGAGGTGGAAGATTCAGAATGGCAGCTTCAGATTTATTGTTATTTTGCAAAGGAAATGCATGCAATAAACTAAGAGAATCAATTCCAGACATTCATTATTGAATATTAGGCATGGCGCAATATTATAATTCTAAAGTATTTAGTTAAACAACATGTTGATGGAAAAAGCTTTTTGCATTTTGTATTGGCCGCTTTAGGGGGAGATTCAGTTTCTGTTAATTCAAGAAGCAATTAAGATAGTAAATTGATGATCAGAACCTTGGGTATCTATGTAAAATACGATTATTACTATTTTTTTTTTTTTTTTGTTCAGCGCTTCGTATTTTCATGGATAGCGTTTTATAATTTTCATTGTTGCTCAGAATCTATCACTGAATCGAATTTTATTCCCTGCTAAGTGTTTGACATTTTATTAGTGTTTGAAAAATTCTAAGTTTATAGAAAATTTGTTATAGTATTACTATAATCCATTTCAAGGTTCAGAAAATTCGATAAGAATAGAACAAAAAAATTAAATTACTGATGTAAATTCGGCAAAAATCTCAGCGCATAGCAAAAAAATTGATTTGTCATTCCCTTCGAATTACACTGTGTGACAGTGATCTGGCACTTTTATGGAGACCTAGCACAAATTGTAGGTCTAGTAATGCTAAGAAAAATGGTATGGCGGAAATTTCCCATACACCCCCAAAATCTCGTTTTATGGTCAAAAACCCGTTTTCTCAAAGTAAATTTAATGCAGTGTTGAAGGAACTTTTTTTGAATGAAATTGGGTGAAAATTAATGGAGTTGTGTGAATTTTAAGATTTTAAGAACATTTTGTTATTTATAATCATTCAGTACGGTGCAGAGTGCTCTTTGATTCAAAAACGTTTGCCTCTTTCATTTCAACGACTAGCAGTAATCAGCAAGCATGTTGATGGAGCTCTTGTCTTGGAAACGTTTTTCAATGATTCCTATTTTCTGGTGGAGTCATTTACCTTATAGCGGTGTTCTTACTGAACCTTTACTAACAAAAGAAGGTTGTTTTCCGACCCGCTTCATTATTCAAAGTTTCAGTGCTCAGTTTAAAATTGTGATAGGCTATTATTTACCAGAATATGTAATTTCATCACTATATATACAATGGGTCTAAGATATAGAGTTTTAAAAATTTCGCATGTATGAGAGGTAGGCGTGGTAATAATCCAACGCAGTTGAACTTCGGATGATCGTAGCAATCGATTACTCCCTATTGCTCCAGAGCTCTTGCATTTTGTTCTCCTTTTTAACATTGCATGTCCTAGGGGATGGAGTACTCGTTTTAGCCTCCAAAAGGAGTAATAAAGGAGGGCACGATTACGAGCATGAGCTCACTTGCATCTCATAGAAAAACAACACTCCGAAATAGTTCGTTACAAAATTTATGACTCCATAGACCAGTTATCTAAACCGCCAGTAAGCATTTGTGTGTGCCAAGGTTCAAATCCCACAACATTTAATTTTTATTTTTTTTTTTTTTAATTATAAATATTATATTCATTTTTGCTCATTATTTTTTTGATGCGTAAACATTTTAGCTCACGGTATGGGCAAAATTTTAAATGTGTAAAATGTAAGAATAACTGTATCGTAAGATGTAAGATAACTGTAACGTCCAGTTCCCCTCTCGCTCGCACTACTGCGCGGCATGACTGTGCTACTCTAAACAACAAAGAGAAGAGAAGAAGAGAGAGAAATTAAAATACGAGAGGAGTTTGTTTGTTTATGTTTCGATAAATTTACTCACACATACAAACGAAACATACGAAAACAAAATGTGTGTGTACATTTATTCGTGGCAGAATTATTTGTTGGTGTTAAACGTGTGGAGATCGACCATATCATACAAGCAGAGAAGTCGACGTAGCAAACACAGGCGTTTGATAGGTTTTGCATTCGGTTAGTTAGATTGGATTAAAATTAAATATTTTTTTAAATATAAAAACAATACAAAATGATAAGTATTAAGGAATCTAGGTTTCAATAAATGTATAAACAAAATGTAGTGATAATGATAGCAAACCACGGCATTGTAAAACAGCAACACTTTTTTATCTATGTAAATAGCAAATATGTTAAACAGAAAAAATCAAACTTATTTATTATAATTTTCACATCTAATAAAATTTCAAATCGACAGAAGGAAAAACTTAAAGCGCGGAAAAAAAGATGCAATTACAGCTGCGTATATGCGAACATATCGTGCTCGATGCATTGAGTAAAAGAAAAATAATGCAACTATGATTTAGAGCAATTGCAAAATATTTTTGCTATCACAACAACCAATATATGCGATATGGAATAAAAATTTGCATTTGCAATGATGCAAGATCATTTGCAATTTATAGTGAACTGGGCTATTATATATAAAAGATAATGATATCTAATAAATTTTTAAGTTTATAAAATAATTGTTTTAATTTGAATTATTTACCTAGCATATAGATTATACATCAAATCTCTATATATGGCTATACATATGTGAGCTTATGTATATGGCATTCAGTTGGCTTAACTGTTTACACATCAAATATCTTGCGTGCCTTGCACACATCCATTGTTTTTTTTTATTATTATTTACTATTATCGTTTTATAATTTTGTTATTTTCTTGAGTTGCCTTTTTCCAGGCCCGAACCTGTGTCCGAAAAATTCGCATCGTGAATATTAAACGACGCGCTTACCAACTGAGCCACACAAGCAAATTTATTCCCATTGAATTTTGTTTCTTTTAGTCTTGCAATGATTCTAGTACTAGTTACTGAATTTTAACTCTTTGCTGCACACGATTTTAAATAAAATAAAAACACCAGTTGTACAGAATTTTTTTTGGTTTATATCATTATCAGCAAAATGGGAAACTGTAAATAAAATATTAAACTGTGTGGCTATAAGTAATTTCAACTTTTCGGGGTGGGTTAAAATATATCACACTATGCATAAAAAAATATGCGGGGCAGTTTTTACCCTACCTACCGTAAAGGGTTAACTGGGCAAGAGAGAGTAAGATATACAAATTTGAACTTCTCAATCAGGCTGTCTTTGTTTATCATTATTTTTAAAAATAGACCATATAAAATTATAAAATTGTGTTAGTGAAATTCAAAAATTTTATTACTGTATTGGAGTTGCTCGTTTATCCCTCCTTTTCGAGTAATGAAATCATTAATCGTTTGAGGAGTACTCACTGTTTGTGCAATTGGGAATCTACCCCATTTTTGCAATGATATATGGCAATAATAATGTTTATAAGTACACCAAATTTCATGATCATATATATAATATATACAAGTTATACCCTTTTCGCGGTGTTATTTGTATGGGAGGTAGGCGTGGTAATAGTCCGATCGTTATAATTTTTCACACAGTACTTGGTAATGACCTCATAAGCCAACAAACTGAATTTCAGAATTTTGGACTAAAAACGGATTTGGCTCCATAGTGCACTGTACTGAATGATTATAAATAATAAAATCGTAAAATTTACGCAACTCGGTCAATTTTCATCCAATTTCACTCAAATACTTTGAAAAAGTTTTATCGCAAAAAATCTCCAAGATCGGATAATATCGTAAACACATCGTCCAAGCCGAAAAATTGATTAAAAAATCGAAAAATCGCAACTACTTTCAACTGCAATCTCGTCAATTCATGAAAATAAACAATACATGGTCGGAAAGAACAATTTTCCCCCTTTCAAACTAAGAACAAAATTTGTAAATCGGATAAAAATTAGCAAAGTTATGAGCAATTGTTTACATAAATCTACCCAAAAATGTTTTTTTTACCATAAAACGAGATTTTGGGGGTGTATGGGAAATTTCCTCCATACCATTTTTCTTAGCATTACTAGACCTACAATTTGTGCTAGGTCTCCATAAAAGTGCCTACAATTTTTTTTTGTCACACAGTGTTATGCCAACACCTCAAGCCAGTGCAAATTCTTCACGAATACGAAAATGCATATGGAACTATTATGTTACATCAGCCCTTGTGAATGTTTCCAAGCAGCTGTAACCGCACTTTTTTTTTTTTTTTTTTTTTTTGTAAAGGTGACCCTTGTGAAGTTCGCCCGAAATCTTCAATCGAGGATACAAATGTTGCCTGGCTAAAATTGCAAGATAAGTTATAGCTATTGAATTCCATGGCAATATGTACACGAAGAAATTTGACCTCCAAGAATTTTAAATGACAATGTCAAAAGAAGCACATGCTCATTTCGCCGAAAGTTTTCTTGGGAAAGTTGAAAACGCAGGGTGCATCGAACTAGGGCACCCTTCGTAACAGTCCACGGCGACCACGGACAAAGTTAGGCACCTTGAATGAAATCATAATAAAGTGTGATTTTTTAATCATTTCGTTCTTAATTTTCATAAAAAAGAAAAACACAGAAACAGTTCAAAAGTGTATCAAAGTTTTAGTTGAGTCAACACATCGGAACTAGGGCCTTGCATGCTGAGATCGATTATGCCATAAGAATTTCTCATATCACATTAGGTTCTTTTTTCTTGTTAAAATTGAATCAGAAAACCTCCAGACTGCAATATACGTTTTACTAAGATAGGGAAATTTGTGAATTATTACAACCATCCATAATAGAGGAAATTTAAAAATCTTCGTCATACCAATATTTAAAAGATTTTTAATCGCTGAACTCGAATATGCTCGTCCCATGTTTTTCATATAAATCGAGTTGAAAATACCCGATCAGAAGTTCGAGATATCTCAGATTAGAATAGATACTTTTGGTTTCAAGTAATAATGAACTGCTGAGTGACTTTGAATACGCAGCGAATTTCACTTTGATTGATCCACTTATCTCGAAAACTGAATTTGCTATAGAAATTATGTATCCGGCTTTGATTTGTGAGCACAATATTTCATATGAAACCATTCATATATCTCATGAAAAAATCGTACTTCCCATTTTTGTTTGCTTCCTATATCGAAGCATTAGGCGTTCGATCCACTCTGTTGTCGGAACATTTATTTACGAATTCATATTTAAATATAATGTGCAACAAAAAGCTCGACATAGATTGTTGTTTTTTCCCCATATTTTATGTTTACTCATTAATTTAACTAGAAAAATTAATGAAAACAAAGATAAACTTTAACCTTACGATATACCATAACACAATAGAAAAACAAACTTTACTCTGACCTGTTTTTCCCTCTATCTTCTATAAAATGTGTGGGCCTTTTAGTGTGAGACTACCATTTCTTTCACAAAGTGAAACAAAAAATGTCAAAAATTCGCAAAGGCATGTGTGAAAAATGAAAATTCTTCGCCTAGGTTTTCTCTACTTCACACACACACACACTTTATGATGAAAGAAAATTTATCACACGCTCTCCAATTTCAAGTGGCTCCATTGATATAAATCGCAGCGACACGGTTGCGACATTCGAAATATAACTGAGGAAACGATAAAAATACAAACAAACAAAAAAAAATTTTCATTTGGACATGTTCGAATTTTTAATACTCTACAATAAAATAATATAATATATTCAGGCAATGGTAACCCATCGGAAGTTATTTCTACTGCATCGTTCGGAATCGGCATAGAACTGTACGGTTAATTTAAGATATTAAAATTATTAAAATAATACTGGGAAAACGTTTCAGTTCCTTTTTGCTTAATTACCTCTGCTCGAATTCAAGAAAAATTTAATTTCTTCTGCAAAGAAAATACTTGAACGGTGGTGGACTCTTTGACATATATTTCTTCTTTATCGTTCCGTTATTTTATTACCATTGAGGCTTAAACATATTTTAAGTTGGTTCGGTTCAACGGTTCATAGTCTCTTTCAACCAATAGTTCGGTTTAAAAACTTTTTTTTTTGAAGAAATATTTTACGAAAAAGTTTCGGATCAAAAGCAAGAACAAAAATCAAAACTTCCACATCTACCTCCCAAAATATGTAATGATCATATTCTGTAGACTAACAACAAAGAAAAGCCAATGTTATGTGTGCTCAACCAACATCTCGCACTACCAGCGACAGCTGTTGTCTTCCAACTTTTGTGGATAGTTTCATGGCAATTCACCTGCCGTCGTAACAAACTTTAAACTAAGGATTTAAAAAGACAATGTAATTCTTTGTTCGATGATAAAGTACGAAGAATAGGGTTGCCAGATTCTGTAAGTACAAAAGCAGCATTTTCAAACGCACACATGAAGAAAGGACTACATTTAAGTAAAAATAAGTATGTACAACTTTTTTTTTGTTCCAACTCATTTTTATTTTAAAATTTCCAAAACATAAACAAAAAACATTGCAAAAAAAAGTGCATTGCATTAAATTAGTAACTCTACAAATTTTCTCAAATTTTTTTTTGTAATCTTAATGAGTTTCAAAAAACTAACACATTCTTAAAATGGTAAGAAAAAATAGAGAGGATAACGTTTTTTGAATTCTCTCTTTAGGACGACTTTAAACCTCGTAGAGATACTGCGAGAGATATAATTCTCGGGGCGCCACAATGTTTCAAAATATGAATCTAGCCACCACCCTTTCAAAGTATGCTCCCTGTCACTTGCTAAAACGTGTGAAAAATATAAAAAACGTGCTGCCACCTTATCTTTCTTATAGGAATGCTTTTTTGAGTTGCATTTTGCATTTAAAAAACAATTAAAAAAAAAGTTTAATGTATTTTTAAAAAGAACAAAATTTACTAAGAAGTATAAATTTAACAATAAAGTATATTTTTAAACTTTTTTTCAATAGTATAAAAAAGAAGTACAGGAATTAAAATGAAGTATAAATATATTTCCCATCTGGCAGCCCTACCAAAGAAGCAACTGTTTAAAAAAAAAATTTAATCAGTTTGAGTTTTCAGAGCTTGTGGAAAATTTTACTTCCAAGAGGCAGGGAACTGATTGTCAGCGAATTTGAGACGAATTCTTACAACTATTTTTTTTATTTATGCATATAATTGAAAAAGTCTCCGAAACAACTGAACCTGATTTACTAAGAGCCACGCTAAACATAAGCCATATTTAACTTCCAAAATTCGCCGCTGGTGGGCACCTCACATATGAGCTTAATAAGATTTTCGCAATAGCTCGATAATCGTTAAAGATATTGAAATGCAATTTGGCACAAGGAATACTCGTAGCAGTAGCAAACCTTAGGATGATGGGGTTTGAGGATACAACCCCTCCTTACCGCTGAAATTATCATTCATTTTAACCCTTGGTTATGAATCAAAAAGTTTTTAAAAAGGTGAAAATATAAAAATTCGTCCCTTGGGAAATGCGCTAGCGTATATGACCAACCAAAGTTAGCAAGGACGATGATGACGTTTTCTTGATTAAAACCGAAATTTGGTAACTGAAATAAATGTGGACACTATTGGGCAAGTAGGAGTAGAACCACTCATGCAAGCGATATGAAAGCAAAGTGCAGTTATTAGATTCAAACCGAAGGATGCAACTTTGTTCTTGTAATTTTCGTATTACCCAAACTTTATCAGGGCCGGAGTTCTATCAAAAAAATTTTACTTTTCTTACAATCGTTTTCAAATTTAAAGAACTTATTTCTATATTCATATTCTCATAAAAAATGAATGTAGAAAGTCGTTTAGCCTTAAAATGGCATAAAACAAATTCTTTAATTACAAATACAAATTAAATTTTATATTGCTAATATACGAGTACTATCCAAGTGAATATACCTGAACAAATCACCTGTAGGGTATAACAATTCTGATAGACCATACCATATGTTGTGCCTGTATATGCGTGTGTGTCCACAGTGGAGACCAAAGGCAAATGCTAGACAGTCTAAATGGACACTTGAACACAGACAAATTGTTTGTGTGTGTATGGGTATGTATGGATGTATGTGTGCATGTGTTCGTTGGTATTAGGGTGGCAAATACCAAAATGAATTAGTGGTATTATTCGTTGCTCACCCTCGTTCACGACGAACAACGCAAGGTACCAAACTATAAGGATAACTTAAAGCAGATGTTTTTAAACTTAAAGCAAAATGCTGGGCACGGCAAACAGCAAAAGTTTTTCAATTGAAGTTAATAGCGATGAACATATGTGGCCAAAAAATACGAAAATAACTTTACTACATATTTAGTATTTTGGTAAGCTGGTAAGCGAAATGCTTTTAAGAATGGTATTAAGGTACTTTTGCCGATTACAAACGGTCTATAAAGAGATTGCATCTTGTGAGTAAAAAGTAATATCAAGTACTATGAAATACCAAGTGAGGGGGAAAGTTTTTTCCTTTTGCGTATGTTGAAGAAAATCGAAAATTTGTTTTCAAGTGCAGTTATAGAAATCATTGGTGAACATCATGTGACAGCATGAGTGCGATACTTAGCTCGAAAGAATCTTTGATATGAAATTAGATTGTATTCATCTTGAAACTTTAAGCGTTTCTGCTTCAGCGATGCGAAACTTAATTAATTTGATAAGGAAATTTGAAATACTTCAAATTTAGTGAAATAAATCAAATGCCACGCTTAAATCACTTGAATCACTCTCATGCACTCATATATACATGCATGCATTACAATGTCCACGTTAATTTCCGCTGCTTCTATTACCTTCCGTTGCAGAGTCGCGTTGTGCCATATTTGTTGCTATATGCAAAGAACGCATTTCCGTTTTATTTAATTTTACTTTTTCTTCCCCTACTGCCTCACATCCTCCCCAAACCCCAATCATGGTATCATAATTTTATTTGCTCATTCATTGTTATTCTCATTGCAAGCGAAATATGTTGACCACCGCAGCCATACAATATCCATCCCCTTCAGCTTCACTCCAGCCTCTGGTGTTCTATGCAAATAATGTGAGGTGGCTCAGGTGTGCAGTGTATACGCGAACGAGTATGCATTATGAAAACTCGGCAATTTGTAAAACCGAAAAATGCACAAATTTGAAATTATTACATTTTCATGAAACCAAATTACATACGAACACCAGGGATGCAAATTTGGCGTTCGCTTCGAGCATAAATTACATATACATTGTCCTGTCCATGATTGAGGCCGGTTTGGGAGATATCGGAACGGGTGAATGGAACGGTGTAGCGTAACGATATTTAGTGATATATTGTGTGTGGTAGCAGCGGAATCGAAAGCAGTGGTTTCAATACCTGTGTGCATGTATGAGTGTGAGTGTATGTGCGAGTGTGTGTGGGAGCATTCGTTGCAGTGGTTGACCATAGCTTTTGTGTGCTGGTCAAATAGTTGCAGTTCAGTTTTTAGCTAACAATTCTTTTCTCATAGCATGGATTGGGTTAGGAGACATATTTAAATTGTTTTAAATGCAGATATTTCAAAAGTAAATTATCAAATTGTTAGGATAACGTGTGCGAATATGACACAAACGTGCTTCAATTGGTTTGCGTTATTCAATAGTTCGTTATCTACAACTGCAAAAGCCATTCAAGTTTTAGCCAAAAGCGAAATTTTCTACAGATTAACCTTCAGCATGTTTATTTGTAGATTTAAACATGAGCAGTTCTTACGTGTTCAACAATTTACATAGAATTAAAGAGTAAATATTTTTTTTATATTACTTACTAACAGGAAGCGGATTTTAACGTTCTAAAAACTAAGAAAAAGGCAAACTAAAATTGCAAAAAAGACGCTAAATAACATCAAAAATTACAGCATAAAACTAAAAAAAAGGCACAAAACAATTAAAATTTTTTTTTTTTTTTTTATTCGAAAAAAAAATCATTTAAATGCGTTGTAAAACAAATTTTTAAATTTATTTAAAGAATATCTTAGTTAGCCCTTTCAGGATCATAGGGAAACCAGAGGAGATAGCGCAAAATCGAATACGCATTGGGATTGTCTGACCCCAATTTCTTTTTACAATTTTTGATCAAAACAGACATTTTTCGCCTCTGAAGGTCTGAACTTTCATGGGTGAGCCTTAATGGGATTTCTTTCGAACTTTTTTCTGTACATTTTTGTTAAATATTTTTTAAAAGATACACAAAGTAACTTAGTATTAATTTTTCACTTAACACGTTCTTGATCGTAAAGAAATTAGAACCGATAATAGAAAACCGAGTCCAGATTCGCATTTTTGGACTCCCATTTCATTATAAAAAAGCTCTTAAAAAGTTTTCATTGAAGATCTTAGGGTCAATTCTCTTTCAAAAACCGCCAATTTTATAAGAATTGATTGTATAGTTTTTAAAAAATCGCAAAAATTATTCTTGTGACACCGGTGTCACTATGGTAATGAAAGGGTTAAAGGCATTAAAGAGCTTACATAAAAATTTGGATGTTTAAACCAAAGAGAACAGAGTTTAAATAAGTAAGTTGCACTTTTTATCATGTATAGCATGACGTCAATTACAAAGAGCAAAAAGAAGATAAATAAACGATTAAAAAGGCACCATACGCAGAAAACCCCCCAAAAAAAGTAATACGAAAAAAGCCCTAACCAATAAAAAAGGGAAAACTTTTAGAAAAAAGAAAAAAAGACAAAGTAAAATTTATGTATTCGGAATCAGGGGAGCTTGGAATGCGTATATATTTTATTAGCCATCATGTTGGATTAATCAGAATTTCGCATCATCCGCTCCCTGCGTATTAATATATGGTAGATTTCATCTCAAGAGAAAAAAATCGATCGGGCTCAAACTTGTACAAAGTTTAGTCCTATCTGGCACCACACCAAATTTGGCTCTGCGAAATAAGGCCCAGGAAATAAAAACGAAATGAAATAAAAATTTTCCAAAGAAATATTTGGGGCCTTATTTAATACTTTTTATGCAATATTTTGAATTTTGTGAAGGCTTTCTTTCATTTTTCTAAAAAAGGAATATTTGAATATTTTGCATTTTTTTTGAGACTTAAGTTAATTGTTCATAAATGTAAATTTTTGCAAAAACTAGGCAAATAAAATAGTTATTATTCCTAGAATGAGCAAAGGGACCTAGTGTGTCAAAAAATTGGTTTTCAGATTTTGGTCGATTCTGACGTAGAAAGTGTTTGTTTACTTTAACAGCTGTTATCTCGAAAATCTGTTTTTCATACACTACATCGCTTTCTTCATTCCAAATCATATTAATACCTTCCCGGCAGAGTATCGTAACCAACAAAAAGGTAATTTTACTGGAAACGCAAAAAACGTTTTACAATCACGTAGTTTAGATTGTTTTGGATATTGGTTTATGGGTGTTACGTTTTATTTCATATTCTATTATTAATTGCGAAGAAAAAGCAGTTACGATGTTTTGAAGGTAACTATTTTCAATGGAACTTGCTTAAAACTACACTTACGATAGTAAAGAAAAATCTGTTAGAGAGTTTTTTTTATTAAAAACTTGCAATTTATTTTTTATTAAAAGTGAATAAATAAAATATAAACGAGAATTAGAAATTTCGCTCTAGTTAATAACGTAAACGAAATCCAGTGTTTTAAACGAGTTTATCGCTTAAATGTCAGAAAAATAAGTTGTATTCATATCATCTTGATCTATCTTAGACAAAGTATGGGGTATTTGAGTGTCAGGAAGGCATAAATATCTCTCTCGGAAAGTTTGTGGAATAATACCTTTGTCGCATAGTTTTATTAAATCATTAAACTTTTCTACAGAAATAGGTAAACGATAAAAATTTTTTGCAAAGAGCTCATTCGGTCAAGCTTGAAAAGTGCGAAAATGCTTTCGGTTTTTTTTAACAAGTTACAAAAATAGAAATTATTGAACATTGCTCAGTTGCGAATAGCCATTAATAACCTCAATAAAATTGTGTGTTTTATCTTTGGTATATAAAACTGACTTAAATTCATTATATTTAACATAGGACTACTGCTAATACTATTATGGCACAACCATGACCATGTAGAGCCTCGACCGAGCTTTTCGCCTTCATTCGTGTTGTGTGAGCTAAATTTATACTCGAATGGATGCAAAAAGCTCGGAATGGAAGGGACCTACAGTCCCTGTATGACGTCTAAACGCGTGGCTAAACGAGAATGTTTCTGTTGTTGCTGAAAGTGTGGCTGAAGACCCAGAGTTGGCCTATCTATGACTTTTTGTGGCCTCAGTTAGATGGCATATGGTTCCAACAAGACAGTGCAATGTGCCACACAGCTCTTGTTACATTGGAGTTGTTGCAAGAAAATTTCGCAGAATCCATTATTTCCAGATGAATCGATATGAAATAGCCGCCTAGAGCATGCGAACGCCCCTACACTTTTTCAAAGGGCTTATGTTAAGTCGCTGATTTATGCCAACAAACCAACAACAATTGGCCAACTGGAGAACAACATCATTCAAACCATTGGTGAGATCCAGCCCGACTTATGCAATAGAGTCAAACAAAATTGGACCTTTCGGATGGAGTCTTGTTAACGAAGCAGCGGAGGCTATTTGAATGATATCATTGTTAAAACTTAATTGCATTAAATGCACTTTAATCCACAATAAAGGTTTCCGTCATATCTCACACACAACTATTTTTATTCAATTTTAAATTTCAGACACGCTTAATAAAAAACCCTATTAGAAAACGGTAAGGAAAGCAAACATTTTATCATAACCAACAGTATGAGATTTGCATTTTTTTGAGTTTCAGTTACGATAAAATGGTTTTCACTTTTTCCCCCCTTTAAATGATTAAGTTTTAAAATTGGTTTTTAAAGTCTTGAAAAATAGTATACGCAATTCAAAAATGCAATAAAAAATGTTGGTTACGATACTCTGCCGGGAAGGTATTAAAATATACAAACACTTTTTGAGAAATTGAAAAAATATTAAATTCGCAATTATTTCATATGCGCAAGTTTGTGAGTTGTCCCACCCCGTTGCAAATACAGCAAATCATATTCATCAGTATTAATATGTAACCCCTATCTTTCATTATAGATACATATTAAATTCTGCAGAAACTTAAATGAAATTTTGCTTTAATTTTAGTTAAATGCTTTAGCTGGGTGGCTGGCTGTGCGATTATTTAATTGTGTTTAAATTTCAAATATGCAATTAAACAGATAAGATCAAATATACACAATTCCAGTTAATTACTATTTTCCTCATGCTATTTATTAAATAATAAAAATCGCCACTTATTGGATCAAGTATATACAAGCAAACAAACATGTTTAAGTATCCTGATGGTGTGGCATCATCATCTTTTCATCGTCGTTGCCGTTGTCATGGTCGATAAGTGTAACTAATTTGTAACGGATAATCAATAATAATAACTATGAGTTAGTTAATGATTGTATGTAGTGAATACAATTGCAAATGATAGTCAAAATTGCGTTAATGCCATAACGCACAGTGGTTCTATCGCATACAACTATTGGATAAATTCCGAGAAATCTGAGTAACCGATTTTAATGGTTGAGAGCAAATTTCTCGAAACGCTTACTGCGAAGCCTACTGCACTATGCTTGTGTTGGTATCACAGGTGCGATGAGAGGGACGCTATTCTCCGCCATGGTAGCGCTGCTGTACCTTCCATTGAAAATGAAGCCTGAAAATCTCTGTATCGTATTAGTACATTGCTTAAAAGGAAAGAAAAGATGCCAAACCTACTCTTTAGCAAATGATTTCTTTACATTTTCCCCGACTGGGATGAATGGCATAAAAAGGGGCTGACTGGTTTTCGCTCAAGGTGCAATTTTTTCTATACTGGATGGATTTTCATAGATAACCAAGCTGGTGCTGGTATATGTTCTGCAACCAACAAGGTCGAAGATTCTACTACACAGCTGTTACTGAATAGCAAATGGAGTGGTAACTCTATTTTTATCTGTTCGGATAGTCAAAGCCTGTTCGGCTTACACAGTTGCCTCGAAAATCGTGGACGCAGTAATTGTCAAGCTTAGCCGACTTGCGAGAAGAAATTCAATAACACTGATATGGGTACCTGGCCATTCATGTATCCTGGGTAACAAGAGCGCAGGCATGCAGCCAGAAAAGGATCAGCATTGGTTTTTATTAGTCCACATCCATCTATTGGATACAGCCCTTCTTTCATTAAACTTGATATGGAGTTGAGGTTAAGTAAATTACACAACGACCATTGGCGAGGACCAAATTCTTGCCGACAACTGAGTCTCTTAGGCAGGAGTCTGCGAAGGTGTGGCTTGAGACTCATTGGAGGACCCGTCACTAGTTTCGTTACAATCACCGATTTTCTAAGTAAAGTCGATGCCAAAGAATTGAGTTTATGTGATGCATTCATTGAAGATGATGAAACTGTTCATTTGTAAATATCCTGCTTTCTCTCAGACGAGATTTGCTACACTTGCAAACACTTCTTCACGAAAGAGGAATTAGTCAATCTTGATTGTATCTAAGCTATGCAAATTTGCAAAGGCTTCTGGTACGTTTAAGGCTATTGACGAAACTGCAGCCTAACTAAGGAATGTGTTCTTCTTCGGGACGAAGTGCTACCTGGACTCTAATCGTAAAATGCAACACAATACAATGCCAGATTCTGATGGAATTTTATGTTTCACAGTTTTTTATAATCGAACTTTTCAAAATATTTATCAGCTTAAAAAACTGAAAAAATTGAAAATCGGTTAATATTTGATCGAGTTATCGACACGAGCAGTTCGAAAAAGTCGTTTCGAGAAAAACGCGTTTAAAGTTTTCAGTCTACTTACTATCACTAAAATGGCTGTAACTCAGGCAATTTTCGGAGTTTTGACTTGAAATTTTGTACACATATTTTTGAAAATTTTTTGACCCGTCACAGTGGCCTTCCCCCTTAATATAATCAAAAAAGTACGATAATATGATCAAGTTTTTTAAAAAATTTATGTTTTTATTAAATGAGAATTTTATCTTTAAAATTATATCACAATTGTTAGGTTTCGATTCTATGGATTTTTTAACTTTTGTCTCAGGGATGTATCACTGTGCAACGGCTCAAATTTACTCGAGCATACATAAATGGTCGCTTAAGTAGATTCGCTCGATACAATGTAGAGTAGATGTTTGCATTGCTGTGACGCGTTTCCATAAGGTCGCTTAAGTTTACCTAATTGCACACACAAACACGCTCAGAAGAGATAGATACGTGTTTGTAATTTGCTTAAAATTAATCTGTTTCGGTTGGCGTATTTGCGCTTGTGTGTATGTGTGTGCGTATTTCCATGTACTTGCGAATTCATTGTTTTGGTATCAGTAAGTAACTAAGTAGCTTATTATTTATATATTGACATAAATACAATGTGTGAATGTATGTACCTACACAATCCAATATGCTTGTATGTGTGTGTAAATACTCATTTGTGTAATTTATCATTAAAATACAGTTATTTGCTAATATAATTAATGAAAAACAAAATACAACAACAAATACAAACACAGCTGCACCTACACAAAAGTAGGATTATCTTTGAAATTAATTATTTATCAATACACACACACACACCCATTTACACATATACATTCGCATTCACACAGATATGGAACAAAAGCGCCATTGTTATGCTGCTGCTGCTGCCTACTATCATATTACCTAAATATGTTTTGGCAAAATTAATTTTTGGTTTAAGTTTTGCTGTTTTTGTGCACATTGTGAAACATGATAATAAATTAATCAGGACATTGAATAACAGAGGACCGCAGCAGCGGTTCAAAGTTTAAAATTGACCTCAGTGTGTGGCATTAAATTTAAGAGATGATTCGGATTTATCAACTTGAAACCATTGTGGTTCAACTCTCTCTGATGAATATAATCTCTCTGCGTTTTTTTGTCAAAGGGTCATGTACTATATGTAGTTGGTATATTTAGTTTGCGGTCATTGAGCATGAATATCCCATTATTTGAAGTATAAAACATAATATTTTAGTTTATTGTAAAGTACAATATACATAATTTACTACGAGTATACTTACGAATACAATGAAGTCCTTTTTAAATATCTCCATTAATTTTAATGTTGTTATCACTGAGTTAGTGATAAATAATCGGCTGTGAATTACTATAGTCTGGATTTCAAGTTATAACAAAGTCCCTTGAGTTAGCTGAGGACTGTGCTTTGCAGATTTTTCTATTTACTAGAAGCCTGGCTATTGGGAAATTGGATGTCACAGCGTCGCCTGAAGAATTAAAAAAAACTGATATCAACTTGTAATTTGAGAAGTAAACTAGACGAAGACTGAACTCGTGGAGTAAACTATGCAATTAATATTGCAGGTCCTTGACCTTCAGTTCTCGAGAATTATGAATAAAACCTTTAAAATTAAGAAATCATGCTGTATGGGAGTATGAACCTATTGCGATTAATTGAATAATGAACTTAAACTATCAGAAGTTACAAACCTGCTGAAGGAAAACTGCTTAAAAGGGGACGACTACTTCCTAACCTCAAAAGCACCTCATTCTCGGCATATTTTGACGTTTATTAGATATTTTTAAATTAATTTTACTGGCACCTTGGGGATTTGTCGGTGATTATGCATTATAAGAAAAAATCAACAAATTCATTGTACCAATTAGTGAATTCAAGGAGGAATTTAATTTACAAAATAAGCCATTTCCCGAAACAATACTTAAAAATTGTCTGGATCCTATTGTGATCAAAACTCAAACCAACATTCATTCACTTAAAAAATTCGAATTTAATCAAATCAAATTCAGATCGATATTCAGAACTAAACTCAGACCAAAAATTTAGCAAATGTTCAAACCAAACATAGGCCAAAAATTTAAACTGAAATTCAGTAGCTGCTCTAGGATTCGGATTTGCGGAGGGCTGATTTTACTAAATTAAAGGATAAATATCCGACTCAATATCGACCAAAACCCAGGCCTAGACCAAAAACTAGTGCAAAAATTTTATCAGTGTTCATACCAACAAATACAGACCCAAAATTAAACTATAACTGGAACAAAGCTGAGATCAAAATTCAAACTAAAATCGGATAGAAATTTAGGAGGAAATTTCAAACTAAAATTCAAATTTTTCAGATGAAAGTTCAAACCAAGTAAAGGACCAAATTCAGATCGAAAATCTAGATCAAAATGAGACCAAAACTTTGATTAAAAAAAAAAAACAATATTCAGACCACAAATCGGACAAAAATCAACCAAAATTTAGACGAAAACTGTGATTAAAAACCCAAATTCAGATCGAATCTAAACAAAAATCAGTTTAAAATTCAGACCAAAAATCAAACAAAAATCAAACAAAAATTTAGACCAAAATTTAGACCACAACTCTGACTAATAGTTAGACAAATCTTTAGGCCGAAGAGACGCCAAATACCGAACGAAAGCAAACCAAAATTCAGACCAAAAACTAGTGGAAATATCTAATAAATATTCACACCAACAATATTTAACTCAAATACAGACCAAAAGTAGACAAAATTTTAAGTCGAATTCAGACAATAAATTAAACAAAAAACTGGACCAAAATTTCAGCCGAATTCAGACAAAAATTTAATACGAAATTCAGGCCGGTTTTGGACCGAAATTCAAACCAAAGCAAACAAAACTTAGAGCGGAAATCAGATCAAACGCTGAGTAAACGCTGGCCTTAGCAAAATTTGGGCCACAATTTATACTAAGAGTTACATACATAAAAACTCAGACCTGAAGCCATATCAAATACAGATTAAATTCTGACATACAATTAAACCAGAATTCAGATCAAAAAGGAGAAAACGGAAAAGTTAAACCAAATATCAGACTTAAATTCAGTGCAAAATTCAACCCAAAAACTAGACCATTATCAAGTTTTCTTAATGTAAGACTGGTGCTGATTTGATGGAATCTGAGTGTATTTAATAATTTTAGTTTATTGGCACGTCCAGTATGTCGGCTAAAATATTAAATTGTTATTATTAAAATGAATATTAAGATATTATATAATAAAAAATAATATGATAAATCCTAAAGTTCTTCGTTTGTTGAAAGTAAATGCTTTTCACTACTGATGACTTTTTTTGGGAAAAATCGAAAAATCTTTGAGCCTTATCAAAATTTACTGCCTACTACAAATATACTGCTCTGCTAAATAATTGCCTCTCCTGGACCCGCCACAGCTAAAATTCAATCGAAAAATTACATAAAATTTGAAGAAAAATTTAGACAAAATATCAGACCTTAAATAAGACAAAAATTAGACCTGGGGATAGATCAAAAACCAGGACATACAAATGTATATCATCTGTAAACTGACCCAGAAATTTTAGATTTAATATAATAAACACTTACGCTTTAGAAAAAAATTTTAAATAATATAAGCATTCACATTTTTGGTAGAGTCTGCAACCTTTTAAGTAAAGCCGAGCTATGGTATATCTATTCTGCATCCTCTTGTAGTGAACAGCCACTGAAACTGCAATGAGAATTACAACAAAAGATAAGTGGGTGTATGGAACAGTTGTGGTAGTTTCATACATCATTTCTATTTTTGTAATTCTCGGTTACATTTTCAAAAATTAGTAGATTATATAGAGTGTTCAAATAAGAAATAACCACTAAGATCACTGATGAAGAATCGTGGCGGACCCCAAAACGACTGCCTTATATACAGTAAGGTTACTTTGATGAAAACAGCTGATGAAAAACCCTAAACAAAATACGTGAACCAAGTCACATTTTTATAGTCTCTAGAAATCAAAAGTTGACATCCCAACTGCTTACACCAGCATTAGTGAAACTGCTGAGGCAGCTGGTGAATAATGCAAAAAACTCTTTCTTCATCCAATAGACCAGCGGACAGACAAAGTTAAACCACAACTAGAAAATAAAGAACCGCAATCAAAATGAATGATAAATCTTATCTTACTAAACATATTTAATTAAACTGTTTCTTAACAAGCTGATACACAATTAGCTAGTAATTTCCCTAACTAAGTATGTCTCTAGATCTTTTTGCATTTTTGGCATTACAGTATAAATTTGTCCTTGAATTAATTTGAATTGAATTACATCAATAACTACATAACTCTCTTTATGAGCCGTTGATCAAAGTCAGATTCCATGAAGTCTCTGCTGTTCATTACCTTTTTTTTTTTGTTTTGTTTGGGTATGTTATGCTTCTATAATCCTTTTCTTTTTAAGCAAAAATGCTACATCATTTAATTTAATTCTGTTTTGTAAACTTTAAACAAATCAAAGTATTTCCCATAAATTATATTCTATGTGGGAAGCATTCAGTAGCGGCAAATCACAGATGAAGAAGAGAAAAAGTGAGATAGAGAATGAGCAAAGAAAACTGTCTTAACGAACTAACTAAACTAGAGAAAGAAAAATCTGACATCATTAATCAATTGCGTAAAATGAAGACGAACCAATGACGCCAAACACACGTTCCTATCTACATACACATGAACGTACATTGAAGTGTGTGTGTATCTGTGTATTATTTTACAACCACTACATATACACACATGCAAACAAATCATCAAAGTCTGCATGGAAAACTGAAATAACAAAATTGCCGCCATAGACGACGCCATCAACTCAGCAGTCCTGTTCTGCTTTGCTCTAATGAAGAATCCAAATCTCAATTCATTCAAGTTTCCTTTTTTGTGCATGCAATCATTTTTGTTGTTTTTTTTGTAACCTTCTCACTGATGGCACGCTTCACAAACAAGAACAAGAAGAACCTATTAACACATAAATTCATTTTAGTTTGGGATTTCAATTTGGTTTCTGATTTGTGTTTTGTGTGTCTGTATGTTGGTTCGCTCAGCCGCGTTCAACCGACTGACCGTCCAACCATATGCTCTTCCCTGCCCTGCTCACTTCTCGTACATATTCATTCGCCTTTCGATCTTTTTTTGTATATCATATCGTTTGGTAATCGTATTGCATCGATTCATTTGATGATTTTGGTTTCTTGGCTTGTTAGTTCGTCGTTGTGGTCACGTGGTCACTTCCCGAATACCGATGAAATTCACAGGAAATTTAGATTTTCGGTTTCTTTGACGTCGTAGTCGTCGGTGTCGGAAGGCACTTTAGGTTCTCTGTTAATGGCAACGTTGTGCGCCATTGCTGCTGCTGCTGCTATTTGACGGCTATATGAATCTATGTATTGGTGTATCAACGTGTCGATAACATCGATTTCGATGTAAACTCACACACAGTACGCACACATAAACTCGTACTTGATTAATGAATTTATGGCTTTAGCGATGGTGATGATGCTTTCAGGGCGATTTTGGCTCTGGCTTGGATTGGCTTGGCTTCTTTGCTTAGAGCTTGCTTACTTAACTTGGTCAAATTTGACCAACATAAAATGATTGTGCGTGTGATTGTCGTTGAACGTGGGTGTGTGTGTGTGTGTTTTAAGCGCTCGTTTGTGTTGTTTATTTGATTGTTAGTGCGAATAAAGTTATGTTGTGTAAATTATGTGAAAAGTTGTTAAGATAAAATTTTTCTATTGCACATGAACACATGGAAGAACTAAATAAATTTCGTGAAAATTAACTTAATGGCTTTAAAGCTTCTGGAGTTTTATTTATTTATTTCGAACAAAGCCAAACGATTCTACAAGACGAAACTAAGCTGGCGATTTTTTCTTATTAATTTACACTTTCAGTGATTAGGGTGTCTCCTGTACTTTTGACTTTGATGAATGGGGGTAGGTAAGTGCCTGTGCAGGGGCCAGAATGACCCATTTGTGATACTACATGATTGGACCTACAGTTTAACTCTGGTAAAAACACATAGGACTAACGAGAGAGTTGTCGCATCCTTTTGTACCAATGTTGGCAAAAAACTCTTTATATTTATATTGGATTAAGCGTTAGAAAAACAGTAAACAACTTTCGAAAACATATTCAGATCTTAATCCAATTTAGTGTAAAAATTTTGTGGTTAGGCAAAAGTTTGATATGTTTGGTAATAATCTTTTTATATCAGATTAAATGTTACAATGATAAGGAATTTAATGATAAAAAAACTTTCTTTTAGGTCACGCAAATACCAAAATTATGGGTTTTTGGCTTCTATAACGGGAATCCCAGACGTGGTTTTCATGATATTCTTCTAATGCCATTTAAAATTTACTGTTGTATTGATGGCATGTTTCCTCAATTTAATTCAATTCCTCGTCTAGACTTACTAATTTCGGCGCCGTTCACATTTTACGTAACGCAAATTTGTGGCCAATTTCGACCCCTCTCCCCTGGTCGTAACGCAACGTGACAAAACGTATTTTAGGTTGGTCTTATTTTTTTCCATAAAAGTATTTACGTGCACGAAGAGGAACTAAATATTTTGCATGATTTTTTATTATTAAATTAAATTAAATTTGATTTTTTCAAAATCTGACCTATTTTCAAGATATGATTTTTAAAGTGTAAAAAATTCGAAACAATGAAAAAATTACAATATCTCAAAAACGGATCCAAAAAAAAAAATTGTAGCTTTGATTTTCGAATTCAGCGGGAGAAAATCCATAAAAAAGCGATGTCTCATCAAATGTTTATGAAAAAAATTTAATTTTATAGACAAGTGTAATTTTGAACACATTCGTATTTGATTGTGTAAAATCAACGTTACGTAACGCAGTTTATGACCCTTCCCCATACTGTGTAACACTTCGCAACAAATAGACCGACCGTCTCCCGCCTCGCGCGTTACTTTATATGTGAACGGCCCCTTTTTAGATTTACAAGTTAAGGGGGTATTCTACCCGAGATGGTGCGAAATATCGATGTTTTCAAATCGTTGTTAATGAAAAGCTTTTCAATATTCGAACTTGAGCCTGCCGAAAATAGTTGCTCCATAGTGGACATGATATCTCCGGTTTAAATATTCTGAAACACAAAGTGTAACCCATTTTGTAATCGTGAGACTTCCTGCTATCGCCTCATCTAGGGAATAAGAAAACAAATTTCAATTTAAATCAGACGTTTGAAAAAAATGACGATTTTTTTGCATTAAAAACATTAGTTAAACAAATGCTTTCGCCATAATCCTAGATAAGGTCATACCTATACATTTGCTTAATAGCCTTGTAAAATTTCAAGTCAATTGGACAAGTGGTTTTTTGTGAATCGTGTTCACCGTCCCGAAAAAAATGGTTTCGAGAAAAACGAGTTTAAAGATTTACAGACATGGTACTTACAAATGATGTAACTTACGGTTAATCAGCGATTCCAGGACCATACATTGCCCCCTCTTCTTTCTCATTAAACTCGTTGTCTACATCAAAAATATTAAATAAAAAAAAAATCGATTTTTCGGACCATCTCGGGTAGAATACTCCCTTAAACGCTTCTACGAAATTTTGAATTGTTTCCAACTCAAAAACCAAAATATTTTAAAAATTGTCGCTCTTCCGGTTGAAGCCACACCTCCATTTCAGTCAATGTAAAATACAAAAAACGGCATTTAAAAATTGATTCTTTAGCCGATTTTACCATGTTTACATGGCCGCACCAGTCAAAAACTTCAATTATAACGTCAAAGCTGCTGGTTCAAAAAAGAACCAGAAAAGTATAATGAGTAAATTAAATTTATAGAAAAATAATAGCGCATCGTTCAATTATTGGACAACATTGATCAGAACTGAGAGCAAAATTTAACCGTAACCATTTAAATTCGGTACGAATAAAAAAATCTCCAAATTTAGTAAACGAAAATTTATTCAAGGTAATTTTTCCTTGTGAATTTATTTATCTTCCTTTGTCTATCGAATTAAATGAAAACACAAATAAAATTAATTTGCAAGTAATTGATTGAATCTACGTACCTACTTTCTACTTTCGAACGCAACGTAAATAAATCACAAAATTGCTTTGGTCAACATAATTGCATTGGTAACTCGGAAAAAGGCCATGCATATGCCTCACAACGGTAATAACAACAGTAAGTATGCAGCAGTATTGAAACACAGTCCAACCCACTCCAGCCCAGAAACAAAATGAGATGCAATTTAACAATAGGAATACAAAAGCAACAGTTAAATTTGCTAGTTCCCAAGGGAAGAAATGAAAAAGAGGTAGAGAAAGGCAGACAGAGGATGGAAAACGGAAATGGATATCCTGTTGTAAAGTAACTGATATCCAAAAACAAAATGCCACCAGAATGTACAGCTACATTCATAATGCATGCATATCACACTCATACTCACATACACTGAAATTGTATGTTTGTAATTGTAATTGTGGAAATTTATAGAAGGAGCAATATGATAAGAATAACACAACAACGAAGTAGAACAAACAGGAAGAAAACAATTATCATTGCAAAAGTTTGACACCAACGGAAAATGGAATCAGAAACTTGTGTGCAAGAGCAACACACATGGTATCTTTTAAGCAATACTCACACACACTCACATACATACCTGCCTTCATACAAACTCAGAACAAATAGAAAATACACAGGAAACGTGCTAATTACAAGATTGAAGTAAAAGTTAAGTAAAGTTCGGTAAGGTCAGTGTCCATCAAGTTTTGGTATGGGAAAAGTGGGCAAAGAAAACTGAAAATATCAATAGGAGCAGTATAATTTAAGAGGTAAATTATTTTCGTTTACTTTTCGTTAATTAATTTGGCAACTAACAGTTGTAACTACACCAATGGATACATACTTACATATTACATGGATTAAGGCGATGCGAAAAAACCAAGTTTCAGTTTAGGTAAGTATATGTATAGGTATATGGCTTTTTGGTACCACATCCTTACTTTGTTAATGGATGTTGCTTGCCTGAAACCGCTCATAAGATTAAGGAATTGGAGAAACTTCCCAATTTCAAGTCTAGAAATCTCGGCTATATCAAGTCTAGATTAAGGTTAAGGCCTGGGTAAGGGGCAGCCTATGGCAACGTGTTCTTGTTTTCCAAATTCCCGCAGCTCTAACAATGTGTGTTGTGAGGGATACGAAGTCTGTCACATGTTGCCCTATTGTCCAGTATGAAGTAGGAACCTGGTTCCTTTATGGAAGTTTACTTTAAAAGAGACAAGCGGATGCCGGAGAGCTAGCTCAAAGGAGTTTTAAGTAACAATACCTAAGATTTGCAGAGATAATAAATAGATAAAATAAAAAAGTAATACTCAACCATATAAATGAGAAATATCAGCTGTATTTCATCATATCAGATTGCACCTGGAACGCATTAAAACGCAAAAGAATTTCAGTTGAGGTAATCCGTGGTACGTAACATGTGCGCAATATGAAGGATTTAAGGCTTTGGTCTCTGCTAGTGGAGCACGTCAAAAATGTTTAATTTCCACCCATATTTTCAGCAGTCGGCGATATCTTAAAAATATCGCTGTATTCAAATTGTAGAGAAATTTTTGGAATTATTTGGAGCACCTGGAAGCTCCAATTTACGCGGATGGCATAGTCCAATCAGACATCTAATTTGAAGATTCGAAAAACGGGTTTAAAAATCAGTTCCCTCAAGGGGGTATCCTGAATTTGAAGGTTAAAATGAAGTGTTCTTTAGTGATTTTTTTAGAAGGGGGGAAAAGAAATAAATCCATTGAACTTCAAGGTATGTATGTATTTGTATATATTCAAAGTATATAAAAATAGAATATTGCCGCTGCGGTCTTCAATCGGCGGGAAAATCTACCTCGTAATTCTTTACTGAAACAAAAAAACAAAAAATAATTTAAATTCTTATATAATTTTCTTCTGGGTGAAGAAGAGAATTTTAAACTGAAGAAAAAAAACTTTAGATCGATTCAATAGGTCGTTTAGTTTTTTATCTATCACGCCTATTTAGAAAATTCTTCTAAATAAAAACTGGAGAAAACGCACTTCAATGTTTTCAATTGCACCAAGAATCGATTTAGGCAATAAAAAAAAAACAAAAAAATAAATCTGGACATGTCTTTAAGACAAAAAGCATGAGATTGGTCCAGCTGATTTAATCATTGGCTAAAAAGCCGATGAAAGTTGAAAACGGCTTTAAAACTCGCACTCGTCAACAATGTCAAAGAAACTGGATTGACGTGGAGAGAAACCGTATCCATCATAAGTAATCGTACTTCTTGAAGAAACTTCATAACTGTCCTTTGTATCCCCAGAAATAGTATTACTGAGGTGTTCTTATAGAACCTTATAATAAAACCTTAAAAATGTTTAGTTTCTTTATTTTTTTATTTACTTTTTCAAATGTTTTATTTATAAGTTTATCCAAAAACCGCTAGCAGCTATTCTTATGAATATCTTTGCTCTAAACAAGTCAACAAAATCGGATAGAGGTTCCTTGAAAACCTACTTCAATTATCTAAAAATTCTATCGTGAT
This sequence comes from Toxonevra muliebris, assembly GCA_963691655.1. Classification (NCBI taxonomy): domain Eukaryota; kingdom Metazoa; phylum Arthropoda; class Insecta; order Diptera; family Pallopteridae; genus Toxonevra; species Toxonevra muliebris. The sequence continues at coordinate 55,063,473 of OY829327.1, forward strand.
GACAGAAGTTCGATGACAAATTCGTGATGAGCGTCTCAAAATTATCCTACAGCATTCAAAATACTTCAATGTACAATCTTCATCAATCATATTTAGTTTTATTTTTTTGCTTTAAAAGAACGATATGTTAAAAATTTATTTTTTTGCTTGGCCCTAAACTTATGTATGAGTTTAATGAATTAAATGTTAGTTAATGATTTGTTAAAAAGGTACGAAAACGTAGCAATTAACTTTGTACAGGCACGCATCAGCCTAATTTGGCGAATTCTAGATTTTTTTGTTACTTTAATGACCTTTGAACTTTTGCCCAATAGTTACTTGCGTACATACATAGGTTTTCAGTTATATGTACAAGTATATTTTATCATTGAAATGCCATCATAATCAAATCCCGATCTTATTGTTAGCAATATCAATTTCTTTTTTTGAAATTGATATTGAAATTGAATATTCTATTTACTAATTAGAAAAACACTTTACCAAGGAAGTTTCCATTCACTTATACGCTTAAAGTCTTCTTTCCTTTTGCTTTTAATTCTGTTTTCGACTCTAGGACTTGCTTTCGATTTTTAACAATAACAACAACAACATGGAGATACCTAGTACGTCAGTTCATTCATATGTCCACATGCAATTCAATTCGCGGTCATTCGCTTGCAGTAATTAGCAATCCAAATGATGAGTATTTTTTTTCTTTTTTTAGTGTACACAGAACACATTAACTACCAACAATACTAAGGAATATGTTAGGTCCTACTAATAGAGTTGCCAACTTCTGAATTGGCTTTTAATTTACAAACACCAAATCTATTTATTTTTATATACATTTTGTACTCAGAGGCTTTAAAAATCATACAAATGGTGGTAATAGTTGAAACGGCAAGAAAAGTGTTCAAAAATACAGCACTCAGACAAGTTTTACGTCCATTGTACTATAGCTAGTGCTCCCTTTCGAATCTACCAGATTTATTAATAAATTTGAGCAAATCCTGCAGTGTCAAAGAGCTCAGGTGTACGTCTCTTAACACTCCAGATCCATATATGCTACTTTTAATCCGACGGAAACGGGTGCAGAAACTAAGAAAGTGGTCCGCCGTCTGTTCACTATTTTCCTGCGAACCATAGGCAGCACAGAAGATACTAGCTCCCACGCTAATCATATTCAAATGTTTGACCCAAGAGAAGTGGCCTGTTTGGAATCCCACAAGCTACCTACAGCTTTTTATTTTAAGTCATAACAGAAAATCAGTTAGACTCTTCGAAACCGCGGAAGATATATCAGTATTCACAGATGGGTAAAAGATGGTAACTGGAACAGTAGCCGGTTTTTACTCGGGGCAACTAAAAGTACAGCAATCCTACAGATCGCCCCATACATGCAGTGTTCCAAGCTGAAATCTTTGCAATCAAGAAAGCAGCAAAACTAGTACACGAGGAAAACATCCCCACCTCGACGATCACATTCTTCGTGGATAGTCGCTCTGCTTTGGAAGCTCTAATGTCAGTAACCACGAAATCAAAAGCGATACAAAGTTGTAGACGCTCGCTGCTATCCATTCGAGACCACACTGTCAATCTCTGCTGGGTTCCTGGACATAGTAATATTGAAGGGAACGAAAAAGCGGATGAAATGGCGCGGCTGGGGTCCACTATGGATACAAGCGCAGCGGACACATCCATACTTCCACCGATTTCTGAACTACATGGCATTATTGACGCCATAGTAAGCCACGAAACAAATCACAACTAGACAAACAGAAGAGATTGTGTATATCTTTTCTCTGGGGAGACTCCATATTCGAACTCTCCCCAGAATCATCACAGGCCACTGCGCAATAAGAGCCATGCTTCAGAAATGGCGCATCGAGTCCACCGATCCCTGCAGGATGTGTGGAGGTATTGAGGAGGCTGAGACAATACACCATCTACTGTGCAAACGCCCCGCTCTGCAAGACGATGATTCCGTACTTTAGGAACCAGGTTCTTTGTAGACATAGCAGAGCTTAGTACAATCGATCTGTCCAGCCTTTTGGATTTTGCCACTAGAATAAAAATGTTAAGATGGCATAATACTTGAGCGAATAGGAGATATACAGGTTCCCACAATCGGTCGACTCCAGACCAACTGGTGAAGGCAATCTCAATGAGCCTACTTGGCCTCCGAGTGGAAGTAGCATATTTCACTTGTCTTGGTGGCTGTAAACAACAAAGAGAATATGGGTTATGGACTCAAGAAACCAGTTTCCGAACCCTTTCAGACCAGAAAGTTTGATGTAAAGTTTATTACAATATATTGCTTATAGCATTCTATGAAGGCTTTCGTTGTTTTACGTGATTTTTTAATGTACACAAATTATCCGCGGGCATTTCAAAATTTATCCCAATTAGAAGATGTTTTTTGAATTTTTCAGTATACATAATGGCACCTTTTTTATGGCCTACATAATATAGCACAAATTTAAACTTTTTCCTATGTTGGTTTATTAACCAGCACCCTTGAGGGTTCCGTATGCCATACGCAAACTTTTGAGCCAAAAAATTCAAACTCGGTGGCACCACAACCTTTCGAAAATTCTTAACAAACAGCCACCTACTTAAACATTTATGTTACTTATGAGAACATTTTAAATTATGTTTTCACTAAACTAATAAAGCTAGAAGGTATAAGGTTAAATATGTGTTACCGCTTACTTTAATCCTGAACATATAAAATTTGTTCAAAAGAATGCGTTAAAAATTTGCAAGGAAATTTATAAGGTCATTTATGATAGCCTTCAGTTTTGATAAATCAAAGAGATTGTTCTTTTTGGCATCCTAAAACGAGCCTAACAACTAAAATATTTACATATTTTGAAACTTTATATTCTTTGAGATTTTCAAGCCCTCTAAAAAAGTCCTGGCGGTCTAAGAGAAACTAAGTTTTACCATATGTGACCAGTATGTAAAATATTGTGTCGACTTTATCAACAACGCTATTAATGTGTGGCTTCCACGAAAGAGTTCTGTTAAAATAAACGCCACGATTTTTTTGCTAGGTCAACAGAATCTATGGCAGAGTTATCTAAAATTATTTTAGGTAAAGTGTCAGTGTCAGTATTAATAGACATTGAGACTTTTTTGGATTGAGACTCCGACCGTTTCTGCTAGCCCATTCGTTAATACGTAATAGATTCATATTGACCTTATCAACGCACTCGTTAATTGGGCTTGTGCAACAGGAAGTATATAACTGGACGTCATCAGCGTACATGTGAATTTTACATTCGCTTAGAACATTTGGCAGATCATTGATACTATAAACAGAGAACAAAAGTGGTCCTAGTACTGATCCCTGTGATATGCCCCTACTGAGAGTTAAGGAACGAGATACTGAAACGCCGCTGCAAACTGCTTGTGATCTTTCGCAAAGATAAGAATCTACCAGTTTTGTGGCAGTAGGTGAAATCCCATACATATGCAACAACTTTTTGACCAGAATGTTGTGATTTACAGGATCAAAGGCTTTTGAATGATCTAAGAGTGTTAAAAATGATACTTTATTTCCATCAAGCTCTGAACGAATCTCTTCTGTTACATCCAGTAGGGCAGTAGTTAGTCGAAAATCTGATTCTTTATCACTGATGAGCGGCTCATCCATGAGAAAGCCAGTCATTTGTTTGCACGCTAATGACTCAAATACGGCTAGATTGCGATGGGGGCGGTATTCACCATAGGGTTTGGGAATGGGTATAACTTTTGCATGCTTCCAGCAGGATGGGAAGATCGATGTTGTAAAAACTGTGTTAAATAGGTGTGTAAGATAGTGGAGAATCTGAGGAAATATAATTTTTATAAACAAAGAAGATATATTGTCATAGCTGGAAGCATTAGATTTAATAGACAGGAAGCTTTCTGAAACATTACATTGATCAACGCACATAAAATCTAACTTACGAATTGGATAAACTGGATTGTCAAAGATCTCATAATTACTGGAGTCTACAGTGCGACAAGAAATATTCACAAATTTAGAATTAAGGTCATCTAGATTGTCTGGAACAGTGGCAAAGGTTATACCTTTGCCTATGCCGATATTCCTGATTTCGTTCCATGTCTGTTTGCTGTCTACTGCAGAAGAAAATTTTCTTTTATAGTACTCACGTTAGGAAGATTTTATAACTTTAACAATATATTTCTTTATATGCTTGAGCTTGTCATGTAGCTCAGGAGTTCTGTATCGCTTCCACCTTTTATACAAGTGATCACGTTGGCTTAGGTTTTTAATGCCATTGTCAAACCATGGCCTTTCCGTGGATCTTAAAGTTTTAGTTTTTGTGAGTACATTTTTTTCAAAAAGGAATTCTATATTATTAACAGTGCTTGGTCGTTAGGGGAAGTTAGGTCATACACATGTCGCCATAGAATGTTTTCACAATCAACAAAAAGTTTAACATAATCTATACTTTTAAAGTCACGAAAACTAAAACGCTGAGTGCATACATTAATGCGAAAATCATATGTCAAAAAGATTAGGTCATGCTTAGAGAAGAAGGGTACGGACAACTGGTCATACAAAAGACTTTTAGACATATTGATAACAAAAAACAAATCAAGCAACGTTTCACTAGTATTTGTAAAATGGGTTGGTATACTAACATTTACGGGATATAAGCCCAATCCAGTCATATTGAAAGTTAACGAATCATCATTTAAAATATTACAGTTGAAATCACCATTCAATAGAGCTATCAAAAGCAGACTTGCGCTTCAATCTACACGTCATACCTTCTCTCACAAAAATTGCTACACCCCCTCCATGTCCTTGTGTATCTGCACGAAAAATCTTGTAACCGTGAATTAAGAAACGGTTTGAACCAAGTCTCGGAAACACAAATTATGTCCACAGTTGAGTTTTCAAATATATATCTAAACTCGTCAATTTTTCGACCAAGACTTTGCGCGTTAATATGACAGGTTTTCAACCCAACCCGATGCTTACTTAAAATACGTATTAAGTTGTGAGTGTTGTCTCTGGAACTCATACAAATATTATTCACAGCAGGTAACAAGTAAAAATTGATGTCTCAGAATTAGTTTTTTTAAATTTTGTTTACTTATTTTTTAGAGTCATCCGACTTGCGGTGAGTTAAGCTATAAATACGAAGAATTGTGTTGATTATGAAATAAAAAAGGAAAACAAAAACAAATAAGAAGCCATACCCAAGCCGGGAAGCTATTTTTGCATTCAAAAGCTTTACACCTTGTTTGTTTATAAAGCATTTTTCTGCCACATTCGAACAAGAATACATACACAAAATATGAACGGACAAAAAAGTTACAAAATTTCTTTGACAATGTTACCTAGCTAAGAATAAGTCTGTAAGTCTCATAAGAACCTGATTGACCAGAATCAATAGTAAACATAATGTTTGTTGAAAATATAAAATAAGTAATCTCTCAAAAAAATATTTACTGGCAACTCTACTCAAAAGTTCACTGGAATTCCTAGCAAATGTTTGAATTTGTATGAATTTTTGTCGCATTCATTTGGCAATGCCGTTGTTTTTTTGGGGTTCTTTGTATTGCATCTCGTCGTTACTATTGCTGTTGTTAAAACTAGCTTTCAGCTACCAGCATCCCATTTCTTTTTTAATTGTCATTAGTTGATTATTTGCTATGCATTGTGCTCTCAGCCACAAGCTTCTATTGTATGTATGTAGTATAGTGCAAATGCCCAAATGTAGGTTATCAGCACAGTAAGTATCTATTTATGTATGTAGCTACATACCACTGCACTTAGTCGAAACATTAATACTGTATATCTATATGTAATACATACATATGTATGCAGTTTAGGTAATTCATGAGACACATGTGTGCCACAATCTAAGTATATGCATATATACGTAGTAGCAAGAAATAGGGAGCATTGATGGTTTGCAACTGAACAGATTTTCTTTTATTACAATTCCTTTATTTTGCAAATTGATATCGCAAATGGAATTCGTTTTGAAATTATTTGAAATTCTTTAAGTAGAAGTTGCATTTACTTATTTTCTTTTATTTATATATTTATCCCATACATAGCAAATCATTGATTCCATGTCAAAACATCTTGTAATTTCAAAGAAATTTTCTAAATTTTTTATTTACAGTTGAGACGCCATCAAATGAAAATGAGTTAGATGAAAACGATGATGAAACCGATGATGAGGAAAATGAGGAAATGCAAGGTAAGAGTCCGAACTAGTTAGTAATGATCTTACATTATTACATTTTAATATTTTTAATGTTTATGGCTTCTTCTTTCATAGATAATGGAATGGTAGAAAAAACTTTTAAATTTGACGACTTTGCAAAGAGGTAAATGAAATACACATAATATGTAATTAAAAACTTATAATCTGAAAACCTTTTGAGGGCGAATTCTGGTTTTATTGGTTGAAAATATTTTATAACATTTTATTAGCAAAAACCTATATATAGAAAAATTAATGTTATTGAGCTGAACTGATTCAGCTGAAATTAACATTTGTATGATACTCCGAGCGAGGTTAGGTAGAAAGGGCTTGCACTTCCCTTTGAAAATAGTTGGCTGTAAAGGAGCCGAATGGCCCATTGTGATCCCTTATATAGTTACTTTAACTGCCAATACTCTAATTAGAGATCGCTGAACCATTCCGACCTTCTGAAGAATCTCAGGAGGTCCTCCAGTGATACGTTCACAACGTCTGCCAGGTCAACGAAAAGTCTGCTTCTCATGTAACGGAAACCTCTAGCAGCAACAGATTTGGTTTCCTTGACATCCATACAGCTGCTGGTATGCGCAACCTTGATGCCATTATCTAAATGAGCTCCTTCTTTTCAAGTTTGCAAGTGGTTTTACAGACGTCTCTCAATCTTCCGTTGCAGTTGACTCGCTCCTTTGTTTTTTCATCTATATATATCGCTCTTTGTTAAGCTTATCGGGATAGGTGATTTCTGTTCGGCACTGTTGAGGCAGAGGGTTGCACCAGCTCTGGATAGTTTATCTGCTTCTTCATTTCCTTCAATACTACTATGTCCAGTAACCCACCAGATGTTGACCATATGAGCAATCCTTATGAAATTCAGGGTTTCGAATTCGCATTATTTAAGGCCATGGTCGCTGCACGACTGCCCACGATTATTCCGTAGAATCCTTAAAGGACCAAGGCCGTAACCTAATTACACTTTTGGCTCCTGTGTTTCTGATAAACTCTTCGATTGGCGGGAAATGGAGTATGATGTCCAACCCAGCTTGTGGTGTTGTTATCCCTACGCAAGCCATTCGATGAAATTTAGCCAGATCAGTGACATACCTGCTGTTGCCCATAGCATCCCACCACACCAACGAATTGTAGGTCACGATTGGTCTCACAATTACCGTATACATTCAGTAGATAATGTAAGGACGAATGCCCCAACGATTTCCAAAGGTTTCTTTGACCTCTGTGTTTGGCTTTCATCTCAGTTTACTATCTAGAACGACCCTTAGATATTTGGCCCCAGACAAAAGTTCCAGAGTTTGATTATTGAGTTTGTGGCTCTTAAAAAGTTCAAAAAAGTTTTTTCAAAATTTTCCAAATTGTTGAACAGTCAATAACACTATAAACAATTTTTTTTACGGATGAAACCAAAATGAATCTCAAATAATTGCATAGTGATTTTCGCCGGAAATTCCACAGTTATTTGCACCCAAAAATAATATTAAAACATATATTTATGTATATCATTGACAGTGTTGTGTAGGTAAATGTGAACATAAATGAGTTTTCTGCTTATGGCAGTTGTGCCAGAAACAAAATAAGCGCTGCGATAATGAAGAAAATGTCAATTTTCCTAGCAACTGCATTTTTTTTTTTTTTATTGATACCACGTGGTGTTTTCTCCTAATAGCTATTTCATATACATGATTTCTTTTTAAATTAAAATGATATTAAAGTATACACTTAATACTTTTTCTTTCGCTTAAATGCTGTTTTCGTACCTTCCTTTTTCTTAACTGCCAGTTCTCCTATTTGCTTGGAATGTCGGTCTAAATTAATTTACTACCCATTTAAGACGCGTTATTTTTTACTTTACTACACTTCTGTGTGAGTAAGGAAGAATTGGAAAAAGGGTTAATTTTAGCGCTTGTCGTCGTCTGACAATAAAAATGCGGCAAATAAAAGGAATTAAAAGGCTTTAGAGCAAAAAAAAAATAAAAATAGAAGAATAAGCTGCTACATTTTTCCTACTCCATCTCCTTTCTGTGCCTCTTTATAAAGCAGGGAAAGTCGCCAGTTAAATAATTTATATGCTCGTTATGGAGTCAAATTTGAAAAGAACGTATAAAAGAATTAAATTTGGCGGGAAAAAATTACTGCGTAACTCAAGCTGAATAGAAAACACAAAAAAAGTACACAATTATATTGAAGAAAGGAAGAAAAGAAATAAAAAAGGGTTGCATTTTTTATGGCCGAAACACACTTTCGCTAATTACGTGGGCGTCAACTTTCGTGTAGCAATAAAGCGAAATTTTAAAGTGGGTGTGGAAATCAAAAGTGAAAGTTTATATACCCAGGCATTTTTAAGCTATTTTCATTTTATACCATGCGAAAAAAACATAGAAAACCAAAATGTAACAAAATAAAAAAATCTAAATTAAATTACTTACTCTAACGAAATTAAATTCCTTTGGACTTATTTACTTTTGTTATAGCCTTTACTGTTGTTTTTGTTTTTGTTCCTCATTTTAATGAGCTTTGCATTCTGGCATTATATTTTTAGTACTAAATTCTACTCTACAATCTTAAACAGATGAGTTAATTACCAAAGAAAAATGGGTTTAATTTGATTTTATTGTAGCGACATTTCGTATTCGTAGAATCGTGGAAGAAGTAAAAAAAAGTTTTGAAAAAAAACTGTAATATATATTTAAACAATTGCTGTTTTTTTAAGTTTGATGAATAAGCTTGTTTTAGGCGAGCATATATATTGATCTTGAAAATTTTTTTCCTAAGTCAAAAGCAAAGAAATTTTGAAGCCCAAGTCCAGGAAATCGTTTTTAATTTTCTTTAGCTTGCCTATTATAAAGCCGATGCAGCCATATCTAGGATGAAAAAGTATTGAGATGATGATGCTGAAAATAAGAGAAATTAGTAACGAAAATTTTAACTTTTAATTTTTAATTTAAAACGATCAATATATTTATCTAATGTGTGGAAGACTGAAGCCATTAACAGTCTGATTAATTAGATTTTTAAACTATGTCAATTTCTTGGGAGCACTCCTTTGATGAAAAGTTTAACCCACAGTTTATTCATGGTGTTCTGGTTGCAATACGGAAATTTAATCTTACAGAAAATTCTTAAGATTCCCACAGTAAATATAATGTACCATGTTAACCCTTTCCTGCCCGATGTTGCCTATGAATAAAATTCATTTTCAATTTGGTTTGACATAAAATAAAGGTTTAACAAATTTTGCTAGTAATGTTATATACAGTAGGTTTGACGCAAAATACTCCAGAACGATGTAAAAATCTTGTGTTCATTATAGAAGACCAATTCACTAAAACTGTTAGCGAAAAAGGTGACCATTTTGGATGTTGAAGCTTTTGATAACTTATTTTTGCACTATCGTTGTGTCATTTACTAATATTAAACTTTAATAGAAAATCAGAACTAAATTTCTTTCTCCATAATATTATTGCTATTTCAACCACATTTCACTTAGTTTTTTAGTAATGTGAAAATAAATTTAAAGCTATCTATTATTGCGAAGATATTTGGTGCTAAATTTTGTTTTTATTTTGATAACTTATTTTTTCCACCTACTGTATACTCAATTCTGTTGAGTATTTTTCACGTTTGCTGGTTGCCGAACTACTATTCAAATTTTGAGCCATTTTCTACATTTTTTGTATCAGAGGTCAAGTCAAAAACCTAAGTGCAAAATTTTTTATTAAAATCTTTTTCACTACTGTTTTGAAAGAATGCTTCACAGTATTACTAAGCGGACATTTTTTTTATCAAACATGTATATGAATGGCAAGAGAAATCCAAAAATTGAAGAAAAATGGTCAGTGGTTGTCTGCAGTTCAATAGTTATGGGTTTTTTGTTAAGATATGGAGCTAGTGCATAACTTAACTCTTAACTACTCAGGTGTAAAAAAATCACTTACAAAAAAAAAATTTTTTTTGTACTCCTTGGAAAACGTTGCTTTATTGCGTCTGCTACACAGTTGATCGGGTATAGGATAATTACATAAAAATCTGTGAATTCTTGACGGCTCAATTTGTAAAAGCTACTGTTTTCGAATTGTTTGCCTTGCCGCTCGTTTTCGTCGAATAATTTTCAATAATTAGGAAATTGTTGGTCCATGTATAAAATAGTTCTAGTTCTTTGAACTACAGAATGTAAGTCAATTATTATTAACTAAGTGAAATCTATGTACCTACTTCTTAAATGAATTGCCCTACAATGTATTCTTGTTAATAATAATAATCAATTGAATTGAAAATAAGTATATGAAATTATTTTAAGAAACGAAAACTTAACTTTAATTGAAGTATTCCTCCTTTGTCTGGACAGCCACTAAATAAGGTTCGCCTGCCTTAGAATCTGGCACGCTCCAGATAGTTCGGATTTTATAGCCGGTTTCCGGTTGATAGTTCTGTTCCTAGTATCCAGATCTGTTTTAGATGTCCAGATCTATAATAATCCAAACACTAAGAAGTAGTAATTGAAACTGCTAAAGGGTGGAACTACATATAAAGAAGACAGGAATCTTAATTTAGAAAAGGTGACTGAAGAGGAATTCTACACTGGAATAAAAATTAATTTATTAAACATTACAAATGGCAGAAACTAAAACATGTAACGAATCTTCGCCTGGAGAATAATATATTATTTACAGTACCGCAACGTGCTAAGTCTTTACCATTTTAGAAAACTACGCGTGTCTCAAACTCTGCAAAACAAATGAATGGTAGACAACCAACATTCATATCTCCAGCATTTTTTCACGTTAAACAATTCTTATGGGTGTAGTTTTTTATTTTCAATACAATTCAGTTATGTATTTCATTATATACAGTAGTTTTTTTTACTCATTATAAAGGACATTTTTGTTTGACCCTCTGAACGTTGCCACCTACGCGCACATTCACATTTCAAACGTTTTAATTAAGAATTCAGTTGAAAGGATATCCTTCATTACTTTCTTTCTTCTTCTTTTTTTTAACTTTTTCTTTTCCTTTCTCTTTTGCTTCTTATATCTTATTGTTTTCCCCTATTTCTTGTTTGTTGTTTTGTTTCGAAATCTTACAAAAAGACCTAACCAAAGAGATAATAGCAAAAACTTCATCTTCATTCTTTTACTCCTTCTTTTTCTCTCCTACCACCTTCCAGTTATCCTCATCATCTACATCACCTACTCGTAACATTGAGAATTGGAAGAGTACAAAAACTTTTGATTTCTATGAGGCGCCATCTGGTTGGCGATAAAATGTACGAGTATTTGTTGCATTTGTATCGTAATATGTATTGGTGTTGGTGTTGGCATTGTAATTGCGTTTGTAATTGTAACTGTACACTTGTGAGCGTATGTACATGTGTGTGTGTGTGTGTGTGTGTGTGTAAGAAGATGCCCTCAAGGGAACTAATTAGAGATTAACGTCAAAAATGACTTGAGTTGAGTTTAATTTCAAAAACGGAAGTTGCTTTCAGCTGCCATTTTTTATTATTATTATTTCTTCCAATAATACGATGGCGGCAGCTACGACAAGTGCGCTGCTGCTATTGTTGTTGTTGTTATTATTTAAGTTGAGTTTAATGGCAATTGCTATTGTTGTATGCTTTTGCGTGGACGTGTATGTGGATGTGTGTGTGTGTGTAAGTTTGGGATCTCTTTTGCGTAATTGTTGATTGTTTGTTGTAGTGATTTTGTTGAATGTCGAATGCTTACCACAAAAGGATTTCAATGGTAAATATAAAATTAAAAGCATTCAACGAACATAATTGCGGCCAATTATGAGCAAAGGGGGAATTGTTGTAAACTTTTCATTTGGAAACAAGTACAGAAACAAATATAAAACAACAATAACAACCACAAAAACGGACTATGAGCAAAAGTTGGTACTTGAAAACTTCCGAAAAAGTGCTTTAGGGCTAAAATATTAGGTTTCAACACAACGTAAAGTGCTGATTAGCCTTTGGGATATAATATGAAATCAGAATTTGTGAAATTAGAATGTTTTGGAGTAATTTCAATTGATTGAATCGGCAAAATTGTATTTAAGAAGAAAATTTAACTTTTACAAATATGTATGTAGTTTTATATCAATGATCTCAATAGGAAGAACTTTACAATTGCCAGGGTTCACAATTGACTCTGGTCATAGTAAATTTACTTTGATTTAGTACAGATATTATTCAACCTCTTATTAATTCAATAAACTTGCATTAAAATAAATAGTGCAGTAAACCAATTGTAGGTTCTTAATTTGATAGAGAGGAATGGAAAAATTAAGATTTATTTTATAAGGATTCAATCCATTTGTGCACATATGCCTCTAAGTTGAAGGCCTTGGTTGGTATTGGCATTTTCTGCAAAAAACTTAAGGCAAATGCATATTTTAGCGGTCTGGCGAAGGTATAACGTAATATCCAAAAAAGATAAATGTATCTTTGCCGATAGACCGGCAGTGTATATATATTGAATATATTGGTGGGCTGAAATATATTGTTAGCTCAAAGTGGAACTTGTCAGACATGATACTCAATATAGGAGTCTTTGCAGGAGCTTTGGTGACTAAAAAGAATATAAAACTTTTATTCATTTCCTCTGTGGAGGTCCGGCTCTCATTTACGTACTGAAGAAGTAGTTAGACAGTTACATATTTTTTCACAGACATAACAGTCTTGGATGAAACTAAAATTAGATACCTGTTCTAACTGGTTCAAATGATCTGAAGTAGAGAGATAGCGGCTAAGATCTTTTTACATGGAGCCACAATGGGTCTTTATGGCCTAAGTGGTAGTTGGTTGTATTACTATTTATCTAAAATATTTCATTTGCTTCTGCTGTTGCTTTGCTACTAATAATGAAATATTAAAAGCAATAACAGAAGCAGTAGCACATTTTGGGTAGCCAATGATGATGTACTGTTGCTCTGACTGTCGATAAATCGACAGCACATCAAAAGCCAGTGCTTTGATTTCTAAAAATGTGTCTTCTGCTTTTGCTAAAGCTTCCACGAAAGAAAATTTATAATGGAGTGAATTAATAGATATTGAAATTAAATGTCACGCCGCACCGAGGGGTATTTCGAAGATGATACACATACATAAATAATTCATATCAAAATTCTCTTGTTTCGTTGTTTTTTATTTCATGCAACAAAAATTCGAAAAAAGTCGATTAATTGATTTTCATGAACTTAAAAATTCGATTAATCGACTTTGAATTTCTGATCAATTCAAAAGTGGAAAATCGATTTTTCTTTCCAGTTGCACATATTGTAGTAAGGGAAACACTGTGCTATGTGGCAGCATATAGCATATCAACTGTGAAAGCAAATGCAAAGCAAAAGCATATGATTTTATGTTGCTATAGCTTTTATCAGCGTAGTAATAGCATATTTTGCAAGTTTTTACTGTTCTGCTGGCAGCATTTTAAACCTTGATAAATACAATAGTTTTTCTTTAAACTAATTTTAATAGAAAAAGTTATGATATGAAAATCCTGTTAATTTAACCATTTCATTTTTATATTGATTTTACATTATCATAATTATTCCAAAAGTAAAAACGTTGAAATGGGCGCCTTTTTGTGAACCAACATTCTAAGAAAATTTTTCTCCGAATTTTATCCTAAACAAAACTAAACAAGAATTTAATTTAGGAAATCTAACAATAAAATTCGCTCGTCGCCTGGTCGGAAGTAATGAAAATCTTATCTTGAACCTTAAAAAAAAGAAACATAATGCCTTAATTTCCTTATCCTCTTTCCCACTCAGCTATATGTATTTGTTATAACGGGTGATGATAAAAAAATTAGCTCGTTGTTAAATAATATATCAAAAGTGTATTTTACTTTTATAAAGAAGGTTTATAATGAGAATAATGGTGCAATATATGTGCCTAGTAATTAAAAAAATTAACGTGTGGTTGAGAAGTGAGAAGGGTCCATGGTCAGCCGCACGGCGGTACTTTGTTGAGATACTTCCAAAAGATCGTTGGACAGTATTTGTATATTTTTCTAGGGCATGGTAGTTTTTGGCTGTCCAATTCTTTGATTTCACGATATTGGATCCAAATTGTTTCAATGCATTTGCTACAAAGTTCACTTTTAGAAATCTTATGTGTTTTAGCGCAGTGTGAGGATGCTTTTTTAGGCTCAGGGTTCCCAGAGACTTTCAAAGAAAAAGCTTCATTTCAAAGAAAATAAATCGTCATTTCCATTAAATTAATTAATTAATTTCTTTTGGTAGAGAGGCATAATAAAACATTTATATTTCAATGATATTGAAAATAAACTATTTTTCTAATCTGCATGCATTACACAAGCCTGAATGGGTTTTGCGAATAAGATTATTCCTGTGTTCCCGAATGGATTTTGTATACTGAACCCGAATCTGGGGTCTAAAACTTTCCATCACGTCACGTTTTCAAAGTTTGTATATTAACAAAGTTTGTAGCACGTTGATGAAAGTTTTCGACCACAGATTCGAGTTCAGCATGAGAAATTCATTTTGAATCACTAGGAATCATCTTATACGCACCAGAAAAGTTGAAATTTGTCAATATAAAAAGACGTTGGTAAATTCTCGTACGACAATTTTGGATAACTTGCATTCTGTACATTTTCTTGCTAGCATTACTTATTGGTAAATGCATGTTGTAGAGTATTTTTGAAGGGGATTAAAAATCATCTATCGTCTTTGTGGTTCTAATATCGTCAAAAGGACGATAAAATCGCCGTTCTGGCAACGCTGTTCAGTCCAGGAGAGGTAATTGGTGGTGATAACAAATCTGGCATGAGCAAAAAAAATCGTTGTATAAAGTTTTTTCCTATTCTACATAATAAAAATTTTTCGAATATAGGGCCCGGACCCGTCTACAAAATGTCTTCATGATTGATAGATAATTAACCCGATAAATAATTTTCATGGTTTGTAATTCAATTTTCAGACGCATAGACACTTGTTAAAATTTTTCTGGATTTTACGACCCACCCCCTCTCGTCGGACCTGCCTATAACGTGTTCTGCGAACTTTTCTTGCAATAACTCCAATGTAACACGCGCTGTGTGGCACGTTGCGCCGTCTTATTGGAACAACCTGTTTTCCAGGTCCATTGCATCCAATTCAGGCCACAAAAATTCGCAGAAAGGCCAACTTCTTGTACACGACAAGGAATCAAGATGTTTGGGTTTTCAGCCACAATCAGCAACAGCAGCATTATTCTCACTTGACCACGCTTTTAGGCATCGTACAGGGATTCATCGATCGGCAACCGAACTGCTTTACTCCAATTTCGCGATAATTCGTTCAATTGATTGCTCTGTTGAACGATCATTTCTGTCGTAAATATTTCCTAGTTCGCGAAAATTTTGGTGAACGAAACACAAATGATGGTATAGCGCTCCATGATAAAATGATGGCTATGGCAGAGCACAAACGTTGAAGAATGACAGTGCAGTGTTGCCGCCTGAGACGTCTGAGCGATAAGCTCTCAAAGTTCTGTTACTTAAATTTTAATTTCACATTTGAATCACATTTGGACGCTGCATTTGTGTAGACTTAAACTTAAAATTTGTTGTTACATTTTCGGAACATCAAACGGCATTGTAATTTAAATGTGGATATTTGCTCAACGATGTATTCTGGTGATGTTTTCAAGCTTTTGCAAATGGAATTTTATCTAATTAAGGATTGCTTTTGGGAACAGGTGAAACTTTTCCTAGTTTTTTCTTTTTTCATAAAATTGTACAGAGCGCTCGCGAAGACATGTTTTTTCAACGGCAAACTATGAATATTTTTTTTTGCAAAAATATTTGGAAAACCAATTTAGAATATCCATAGCAATAATGAAATCAACGCCTACTATTTCGAACTGTTTGGTTTGAAGATATTGAAATTCAAAACCAAGTTTCATTATTTGTCATCACCCGTTACAAATATTTCATTCATAATCGTTTGGCAGACATTACCATTTTCTTTTTATATATTGGTGTGGTTTCAAAGTTTTAAAATGGCTTTTTAAACGCACACACTTGAGCAAAGCGCTGCACGTTTTCAATTCCACACATTTTGCAGTTTGCTGCGTTAACCTTGCGTTAAAGCGGAAATCGTTTTCGTCCAGCGAAAATTGTATTTTTATAGCTTTTTCATGTTAATTTCGCTTCATTTTTGCTTTTTTTCTTGTTTATATTTTACAATGTGAAACATCAGAATTGATATTAATAAATTTTTGTGCGGTGCACGGTATGCGCTAAATGGTGGAAGCTGACATTGCTTGTTGGCGGTATTAAGTGGTCATTAAATGTGTCTACAGGACGAAATTAAAACAACAACAATCTGTTACATGTAATAATGGCAAAAATTAAACAAATTTATGTACATAAAAAACTCATGTTAATTTTGCAGTAAGTACTTCAACTTAATTATTACTCAGAAAGCTGTTAAAATTGTTCTACCATTCTTGATACGGTGAATTTGAGTTCAACTTTCTACTTTTGATCAAACATGAAAACATTTAACCCGGCGTCAATAAAAATGGGTGTATTATAACCGAGCTGTTCACTGATTTTAGGTTAATTTTGATTATCTTCTTTTTTTGTTTCAAAAAAATATATTTAAGGAGATGAGAAAATTTTTAAAATAAATTTTTTTTTTAAATATGTTTTATAAAACCTAAAAAGAAAACCTTAAAATAAAAATCTAGTTTTATTTTAAGGATTTATTGTTACTGGGATGTCACGCACCCATTTAACGGTGTAACGATGGTGTAACAAAAAGTATGTTCATTCAACAAAAATAACACTGTCCTGCATGGGTTTTGCGAATAAGATGCTTCCTAGTGTTTCCGAATGAATTTTTCATGCTGATCACGA
The DNA here is from genome assembly GCA_963691655.1 of Toxonevra muliebris. Classification (NCBI taxonomy): domain Eukaryota; kingdom Metazoa; phylum Arthropoda; class Insecta; order Diptera; family Pallopteridae; genus Toxonevra; species Toxonevra muliebris. The sequence continues at coordinate 55,080,574 of OY829327.1, forward strand.
ATCTGGAATCCATCACGTCACGTTTTCGATAAAAAAAAAAGGAGTTGATACCCCTAAAAACAGCGTTTTTGGCCATTTTTGAAAAATTGTGGAGCTGAACCCTGACGTGCTACAAACTTCGCCAATATTAGAAATTAAGGCCTAAATCATACTTTTTCAAATGAGCCAAATTGTTCGCATCCGGCCTTAGATCAGGGGTTGTGAATATGTCTAGGGGTACAGGAAAAAAATGTGCACAGAACGGATTTTATGTTACTTACACCCACGGCCATACATAATGAGAAGTGCAGTGGTGCGAAATGTTTTAAAGGTCATTGGTTACACATCTGTAGTCAGATTCAAAAATTCAAAATGGCGGATCTAATATAATTGACGGATTTTATCTTATTTATACCTACGGCCAGATATAATAAAAAGTGCAGTGGTCCGAAGTTTTTAAGGGTCGCTGATTACAAATCTGAAGTCAGGTTTTGAAAATTCGAAATGATGGGTCAAATGTGGCGGGCGGTAAGATAAAATCAGTTCTGCGTACATTGTTTTCGTGCACCCCGAAAAATAAATGCCAAGGAGACCTAAACATCTCCTGCGTGTATACGAGAGGAGATGTTTAGCGGGTGGAAGTCTCGCACTGACTCCGGCGTTCAATGCTTTTACTTCCCTCCTCGTTAAAAAAAAAACCTATACATTCAATTTGATGTAGCATAAAATAGGTGTTTAGCAGATTTTACTAGTAATAATACATGCATTCAGTTGTCTTAGGTATTTTTCACGTTTTCTGGTTGTCGAATATTTTAAATATCGTGCTTATGCCATTTTTTTAAATTTTTTTTCTTTGAAGTCAAGTCCAAAAACCTAAGAGCAAAAATTATTCGTAAATTCTATTCTATTAATTCTTTTCAAAAATGCTTTAAATTGTAACTAAATGGACATTTTTATTATAAAATATGTTTATAAAAGAACAGCGAATATGGAAATATAAAAGTGGAGAAAACGTGTTATCCAGTGGTTGTCTACAGCTCCCTACACTGAGGAAAAAATGCTGTTATATCAAACGGAAAGGATATTAAACCAACAGATTTTGCTGTTAAATCCCATCCAAAAGTGAACTCTGTTATATTAACAGACAATGTGCTGTTGATTTGAAAAACAAAACTACAAAATAGAAGCTGCAAAAATTCTTCACGCTATAGCCTAGTTGTCTAGTGCGCAAACAAGCACGCAGCCACTTGTGGCTAAAGTTCAAATCCCACAAATTTTTTAAATAAATTTCAAAAAAAAAAAATTTTATTTTTGAATTATTTTTTCTTTTTGTTTTTTGTTCAATTTATTTTTTTATTTATTATTACCGTTTTAAATTATTTTTTCTTGAATTGCTTTTTCCCAGGCTCAACCCTGTGTCCGAAAAACATTCGCGTAATGACTGTCGAACAACGCGCTTACCAACTGTGCCACATAACTAAATTTGTTTCCAATGAATTTTGTTTGTTTTACTCTTTCAATGTTTCGAGCAGTAATTACTGTTTTTTAACTCTTTGATGCACATGATTTTAAAGAAGATAAAAATTCTAAAATAAATTGACAACTGAATGAGAAACTGTAAATAAAATGTTGAACTATATGTCTATAAGTAATTTCAACTTTTCGAGGTGGGTTAAAACATATCCCACCATGCATAAAAAACTAAGCACAAGTTGGGACAATTTATACACTACCTAACCTTAAAGAGTTAACTATGCAAAAGAGAGCAAGATATACAAATTTGAAATACTGAATCAGGCTGTCTTTGTTTATCATTATTTCTAAAAATAGACCGTGCAAAATTTTGAAATTGTGTTAGTGAAAGCCAAAAATGTTGTTACTGTATTTGAGTTTCCATTAGCCCTGTCTGGCAGGGTTATGAATACAAAATAAAAAACTATTGAATCAAACAAATTGCGTTCAATACAACAGATTTTCTTAACAACAGCGATGAACTGTTAAAATCACAGTTTTTTTTCTCGGTGTAACTATGTTATTTTAACCTTTAATACAGGATAAACAAATTAATGTAGAGTAGAGATGGGCGCGTGAGTACTTTTTGACTCACGCATGCTTACGGCTTTGAAAATACTATTCACACGTGTTCCCGGTCCCTGGCATTTGAAAGAAAATCAGGCATGTTCACGCACGCAGTCTTTTTATTGTTATATTTTTATTTATATAAATAAAAATTAAGTGCCTATATAATATGCATGTGTTATATGTTACATAATGGTGCCAGATTTCGAATTTGTAAAATTCTAAGGTGAAGAAAACCACAGGTTTGATTTTTTAACCACCACATTTAAGTATTTAAGAAATTGTGAATTATAAAGACGTCATAGTCAAAAGTAATTTATACTCACGGATTTTTACGTCGAAATCATGTCACGTTCATGTAGAAATTATGAAAATCTAATCACGTGGAAATTATGAAACGTGCGTGCGTGTTCACGCGTGTCACGTAAAATTCATGCCACGCTCCCATCTCTAATGCAGAGGGATGAAATTTGGTTTGATGATTGTGAAAATCCTAAGTAACCATTATTTCAGTACAAAAGGTTTGGTCCTTAACGCCCAAAAAAACTAATCATAAAGTATTGTCTATTGGTTCTCCCGACTATGCCCAAAATAGCTAGCTAATTTAATTGATTGATTATAGAACAAATTTTATGGAGTATTTCATATGTACAGCTCTCTTCTCCGTTACTTTACAACGATCGAATTTCTCTTTGGCGAAACCTGATGTTCCCGAAATTAAATATAACTTTTTTGAAATTGTACAGTATGTACAATATTGAATATATGAATAGGAGATTGTCGTCTAGATTGAAATACTGTATAGGTTCGAGCACCGCGTTTTGTTTTTTTCGTTTTTTCACGCCAGCTCCATCAACATGTCTTTGCAAATAATAACAGCACATTAAAGATAAAATATAAAATTAAATTTCGTTTGTGTGCTTTTTATTTCAATTTCAGGTTTTTCCCCTATTTTCATGAATATTTTAGCCTTTTTCTTTCATTTGTAGGCTTTTTCAATCATTACCCTCCATATTTCCTAGACGTAGACTGCATGTTCCAATCTTGACTACAATTTTTTTTCAAATGCCTATAACTCTTGAACTACTGACCCACTCATTTTTGTAATTTTCTAGCGAAAATATGCCTTTTGACCATAACGGAAGTTATTGTCAAAAGGTGTTCCATTCTAGATGGCATTCCCCTATGTAGGAATCTAAAAGTGCATGTTAACTTTATCTCTTAAATAAAAAAAATAAAAGATATCTACGAAATACATACAAAAATCTAATTAGAAGTGCATGTTGGTTTAGCATCAGCAACACATACTCGGGCACTTATGCATGCATACATATACATATGCATCATCAGCTACAAACACATTCATACGTATGTACAGTATGTACTAATATACCCAGTTGAACTTAGGATGATCGTAGGAGTAACCATCGAGCGCTCCAAAGCGAGCAATTGCATTTTGTTCTCCTTTTTAACATTGCATGTCCTAGGGCATGGAGTATTCGTTTTAGCCTCCAAACGAAGTAATAAAGGAGGACACGATTCCAAGCATGAGCTCACTTGCATCTCACAGAAAAACAAAACTCCAAAATAGCTGGAGTAGTTGTCTAAAACGCCAGTAAGCACGCAGCCACTTATGGCCTAAATTCAAATCTTACAAATTAAAAAAGTTTTTTTTCCAAATTATAATATTCATTTGTTCATTCATTTTTATTTTTTTATTTACTATTATCGTTTTAGTATTTGATTTTTCCTGGATCTTCTATTTGAGTTGCCTTTTTGGACGAAAGTCCGCATCATGAAACGCGCTTACCAACTGAGCCACATAAAAGCAAATTTACTTTCATTGAATTTTGTCTCTTTTAAACTTGTAATGTATCCAGCACAAGTTACTTTTCTTAACTCTTTGTGGCACACGATTTTAAAGAAAATTAAAACTCAGTTGTACAGAAATTTTTTGCCAACTTAATGAGAAACTGTAAATAAAATATTAAGATGTATGACTAACATATAAGTAATTTCAATTTTCGAGGTGGGTTAAAAAATATCCCACCATTCATGAAAAGCTAAGCAAAAGCTGGGACAGTTTTTACCCTACCTAACCATAAAGAGTTAGCTAGCCAAGAAAGAATAAGATAAACAATTTTGTACGACTCAATCATGTTGTCTTTGTTTATCATTATTTTTAAAAATATCCTATATAAAACTAAGAAATTGTGTTTATTGCTCCTTTTGGAGTAATGAAATTATTGCTCTTTTGAGGAGTGCTCACTATTTGTGCAACTGGGTGCATATATATACAAGTGTATTAACACTCTCACACACCCACGTGAATGAAACCCAATAACGGTATTAGAGCCAAAAATCTTTATGCATATCTACTGCCAAAGTCTGTCAAGCTATGAAAATGCTGATAAAGTTCTTTGCTAATGCTTTCACTTGGGTACAAGTGTAAGAGGGGGAAGATTTTCAATAAATGCTACATGAGAAAATTAAATTTTACAAAAGACGATGACGACGGCTACGACTACGATGAACCATGGAAGCATAGAAGCCAAAATGTCTTCCGGTTTATATGGGGTTGAATGATTTTAAGCCTGCGGCAGCTCAGGTGTTGAAAGCTTGCTATTGTATGGCTGTATATATACGGGTATAAACTTGTATGATTGTCTATAAGAGTACAAGGGATATTGCGGTGATATTGCGGTATCAGTGACAAAAACAGGGGAAATGCTTAAAAAGGTCTCAGTGGAATACAACATTTTAAAGGTATGGATGTGTATGTATATTGTAGTTGTGGGCATTAACCACTGCATAAACAAATAGGTTCAGTTACTAATGCAACGACGGTTGCTAGTGCGCCTACCATTGGTACTTTGTTTTTGTTTGTATCCCATACATTGTCATGCAAATAATTTTTGTACTTTTAGTTTTTTATGCAAATTTTAATTCAATATTCTGTAAAAGAAGATAGAAATGGTGAAAAAAGAAGAAGCAAACATTTGAGTTGAGCATCAAGAGCAATTGAGTGTAGTCCTATGATCCTGGAGGGTATTTAATTCGAAAGAAAGCATAAACAATGAAACTTTTGAACCTGTGCTATTTTGTTGTTTTCCATTTCGTTCTTTTCCTTTTTGATATGGTAGTGGTCAAAGACCTTTTTGCTTACTGTTTCCAAAGTGAATATTATTCTCTACAATGTTGAGGATGACCAAACAAACAAACAAACATTGACATCCATACAGCAGGCAACAAAGGTGAACTTGAAAATTTCATGTAAATAATTTTTAATCGGATTAAAATTCATTTTCATCTTTCAATTTATTGAAAAGGAAAATGTTACAAAATAAGTCTGTATTGATATTCAGATAGCAAAGTTCTATAATTTAAATTATGAAATTTTTGTATCTTTTAATATTGCTAATTAGATTTTCAATTTAAGGTTTGGTTATCGTTGAGAACTTTAGAGATTATTGAATCAAAATAAAAAAATTGAGAAAGTTCAAAAAATTTTACCAATTAAATAGTGAAATTATTTAGTTTAAATTGAAAATTTCCGATGAAATCGAATGGCTTATAAATTGTTATTTTATAAGTCAATCAACGTTAACGTCAAAATTTAGAAAATTGAGGAAGTAACGAACTCAACATATAACGACACGTAAGATGAACTATTTTTAACACGTTTTTTTTTTAAACCTAGTCGTAAATCTAGTATTTACATTTAATGTTTCAATTTGTTTGCAAAGCGTTTGAAAAATTCAAAAGGAAAAATAAGACAATAATATAGCAAAACTATGCTCGCTTTCTGTCACATATTAGGAGCAAGGCATATATTTATGGACTGGGCGTGATTTTTTAAATCATGAAAACATGAATATGAATTCGTCAATAAAATTCCCGGTTCGCCTATGAAATTCCAGGTTCCCAATATTTTGATAACCATTTTCCCTATCTATTCTCCCTTATCCTGTTAACATAAAATATTATATACATTCAATCCCCAATGTTTTATAACATCATCGAAAGTTATAAAAAAGAAAAAGTAGGTACCTTAATCAAACATTTGCAATTTCAGCAACAAAAACAGCAGAAAAGTAATTTATCAAAGTCCCTAAAAATATGCAATGAGCAAACATGAAATAAAAATATAAATCGTACTCTGTTTACATTTTATCATCGCTCTACTATTTACATTTAATACTTTATTTCGTGTTCTTTTTTGTGTTTGTTATTCTCATTCTATTTTTTCTACTTTTGTTTTTTTGCAGACTGTTAAATCCGAAAATTGTACGTGCCTGCACAGTGGTGCTCAGCGACTGGGAGCAAATACCAACGAAATCCCTAAAAGCAGCGGTTACCATTCTTCATCGCATCGCATATGGTTGTTCGTGTCCGGCTATGTTATATCAGGTGAGTGCTTGTCGTACTTCTGCTTCCATTAACAATTGCGGTTTGCGTTGCGCGTGTGAATGTATGTGTGTGTGTGTGTGTGAATGTGCATGTGGTTTGGCCTTGAAACCTGCTACCTGCTACTAAAGCCAGCCAGCGTTAGTAAATACAAAAATGGCGTCAGGCAAAACTTTTTTTCCTTGGTCTTTTTTGTTATAAAATTTAAATGAATATTGTTGTTGTTGGCTTTAAAATGTGTAAATTCTAAATTAAAACGTTTTTCTATGTTATTATTGCTGTGTGCATGCCCAGCACAAGTTGTCAGCTAGTGTTGCCCCTTGGGAAGTTGCGAGCTAGGTTGCTCTGAACACACATACTTACGTGTGTGCAAATATTTCTATCCCTACAAACACGTTTTGCTAATAATTTTGTTGTTTGTTGCTTGTAATTTAATTGAAATGTTGCATACTTTTAGGCGCACAATCATTGCAAACACAAGCATACATATACATACATAAAGATTTCCCAGTGCGCTTGAAGTAAAATTTTAATTTCAATTTTCGAAACATGTTTATTTTTGGTTTTCACATGTTTTCTCACTTTGCCATTTTGGCGATTGTTGGCGCAACTCCACGCTTACTTTTCTAGTTAGTTTTCCATCTCCTTCTCCTTGTCTCATCTCTTGCACTTCTCACCTCACCCCTTTGCCCAGCTTATATTCCACGCAAAACAAACATAAATCAAAGTCACAAGCACAAAATGTACGCGTGCTATCCCGGAATTGCGAACAGCAGAAGAAGTAGCATCTATTCCATTCAATTCAGTAGCAATTCGAGTTGCAGTAGTAGCCATGCTATGAACTACTATAGCAGCAGCAGTAGCCTGCCGGGCCTAGGATGATAGCTTCCGTCTGTCCTGCTTACTTGCCGCGCTTGCTTGCTCACCGCTTCCACCGCATGATGCTTTTGCAAAAAATTTTATTTTTTATATAATTTTTTTTGTTTTGTTCCACTTTGTACAAATTAAATGAACTTGAACTTTTCCAACTTACAATCATAGTTGGTGGCCTGGAAAAAGAGAGTGGTGGAATGAGAGATGATAAAATGGGCTTGGAGGTGGGTAAGAACGGTTATGAAAATGATACAGACAAAATAAATTCCGAGGTGCCATAAGCATAGGAATTAAAACTTTTTTCTGGAGTTTACTTAGTTTTTTCAAGTCTGCAGATTTCAGCTTTGTAAATAGCGAAACCCAAAGAAAAAAAACCAAATGTATAATTTACTTTGTAATATCTGTTGTTTCTGCTGTTGTTTGTTAGAAAAGAAAAGGATTTTCACGGATGTTCATAAATCAAATGTTGCCTTTTTTCTCTCTGTTGGTTGTCGCTGTGTTTATTGTAGTTACTTACAGTTGATATATTATGAATTAAATTAAAATCTACGTTTTGCCGAAGACCTTCTGCTGTATCCGCGACCTTAGTATTTTTTCTTTGGGCATATTTCAGCATTTAACTGTTGCTTTAAATTAAAATATTTCATACGGTTTTAATTTAAAAACATACACTTTCGAACAATTAAAATATGTATCTTATTATAAGCTTAGCAAGTTATGCCAGATGGTTGCCTGTTTGCAAGTTACAGTGGGTATTTCGGGGAACATGGCTATAGTCAGGGGCGGATACAAGGGGGGAGGGGACAGGAACAGGGGGAAATTTTCAAACACTTAAAAATTTAACAACTTAAACAGGCAAAAAGGTGAACATAATTAGTTATTGATGATTTTAGTTATTACGATTTACTTTCAATTATAAGAATAATGAATAATCTTGCTCATTAAACCACTTTCCTTCTCTATGGAAATGTGCTGAAATAATAATGATACCTAAATCAAATAAACCTGAAAACTCAGTGCCCTCATTTAGACCTATAAGTTTGCTGGCAATATTCTCAAAAATATTCGAAGTATAAGATTGCTAATAATACAAGAAAATAAGAATATAAATTCCGAATCACCAATCGTCATAAGCACGGTACTCCCGAGCAATATCATCGCATAGTGAATATTGCCACTGACTTTCTGGAACGCAAAAAATATTGCTCTGCCATTTTTTTGGATATTCACGAAGCGTTCGAAAAAGTTTGGCATCAAGAGCTGTTATACAAATTAAAAAGTTTACTTCCATCTCCATTTTATTTCGTCTTAAAGTTCTATGTCAAAGTAAATGATGAAACATCAGCCAAATGTCAAGTGAAAGGCAGTGTTCTGGGTCCTGTTCTTTATTCTATTTTTCCCTGCGACTTGCCTGAAACTGATGGTGTTACTATAGCTACTTATCCAGACGATACTGCCATTTTAGCGTCAAATTAATCTCCTACAGAAGCTGCTTATCTAGTTCAGAATCAGCTCGACGACGTTCAACAATGGTTACTTTGTGGATGTGTGCTTGACTGGAGTTCCATCTGTCTCAGGTTCGATTCCCAGATGGGGTTAAATTCTTAAAAAATGTCCAAATGGATTGTTCTAATCAAATGGATTATTTCGGTGATTTAGTTCTTAAATACGTGACTCAAGTACCAGTTCGACGGGTTTTATTCTCAGGTAGAGAATTGAATCCACCAAAAAAAAAAACAAATTATAGGTTTCGGGTCGATATAAGGAAAACCCCAGATAGGAAAGAGAAAATTTGAAAACTAGGTAGGAATCAGCGACCTTAAATTATTCTTAAAATTCTACTAATTCTCGAGGCCCATTATAAACCAATCTAAAACCGAAAACTGAATAAATGTATCCTATTGTTATATTCTCCACGTTCCTTTACCTTGGAAATAGATCATAGAAATTGTGAAATGCTTTGCTACAAGAAAAGGGTTTCCCCTTAATGCGTAACGTACCAGTAAGTTTTTACATGGCCATATCTTTGAAATTGTGAGCCATCGAAATAAAGTTTTTGAATAAGCAAAAAAAAAAACGACTCACGAGCGAGAAAAAAACGCTCCAGTCCGCGTTTTGGTTCATATGTGTTTCCTGTATCCGCCACTGCTAAAGTACTTATATTTTTAAAAGACTCATTTCATTGCTCTAAAAGTAGTTCAGGCAAGCAGGGATGTAAACCGGTTTTGAACAAAATTAATTTTGAACCGAACCATCCGCGATTTGAGTGGCATAAACCGAACCATGAACCAAACTGGGTTTATTTTATTTTAGTTGAACCAAACCAGTTTTGTTCAAAAAAATGTTTTGGTACAAGTCAAAAAGTCTTTGTAGCACTGATTTGTTTACTCTTTGTGTGCTGTCTATATTGGATTCGATCGGGTAACAATTGTTTATTTGGCCCAAATAGGTATCGTAGGTATGTACATACTTATGTATACTCATTAAAGCTATGCCCTTAACTATATTAGTAAAGAATGATATAGAAGAAGTGGTTTTAAAGATAATACCAACAATTTTGGAGGATCTGTGAACTGCAGTGATAATAGAATGACAAGCGATTCCTTTTGGGAGATACGGAGGATTAGTTGACTATATACTCCACCGATGTGTCGCTAAGGTAGCCAAAATAGCCCATTTTAATAAGTTTTAAGAATACTTACTAGACATATCAAAGTTATTTCCCAAATATTATTCCTATCCCTGTTTTTATTACAAGCACTGATTTTGACCAGTCAAATAATGAGTTGTGAGAGTTTTTTATAGGTACAAATTATTTTTGTAACAAGTATAAAAGCTGTTATTAATATCTAAACATTATATAAATATATAACAAAAAAATATGAAAACATTTTTCCTCTCTCACTGCTTTTTTATTGTACACAATTTCATTTTCATATCTGTAATACATATTAACCCTTTGACGCCTGAATTTTAATAAGGCTCGATAGAAACCTATTGTTTAGAAATAATGATTTCTTAAGTCTTCCACAATCATGACACCAAATTTCATACTTCTATATTGATTTGTTTGTCCTTTATTAAAGATTTAAAAAAACAGCTATGGAGCTGTAGACAACCACTGGATAATTCGATTCCTCAAATTGTTGGATTTTAATATTCCCTTATCTTTTATAAACATATCATATAAAGAAAATTTCCGCTTAGTAATAATTAAGCGCATTATTTTTCAAAAAATAGTATAAACGATTTTACTAAAAAATTTTGCACTTAGGTTTTTTGCTGGACTTAAAAGAGAAAACATTTAAAAAAATTACTTAAGCAAGAAAGTTCGAATGTTCGGCAATCAGCAAACATGAAGAATACCTAACAGAACCGAATATAAAAAGCGTTAATAGTTAAATTTGTTAAACACTTTATTTATGCCACATAAAACTGAATGTTGCATACACAGAACATTGGGTAAGAAAAAGTTAAGTTATGCCCTGTTAACATTTTTTTAATTTTTTATATATGTTAGGTAGGCGTTGCCATAGTCCGGTCGTGAATATTTTTATCAAATGGGCACAATTGACCTCAAATATAAATAAGACAAATTTGAGAGTTTTGGCTTGTTAAAAGGAGATTTTGTCCCATAGTGGTTTGAAGACGCAGAAAAACCGGTTTTTGAATCGAACTAGTGACTCAAAGAGACTGAACTGAACCAAATTGCAAAACTTGTTGGGTTCACATCCCTGCTCCGCTTCTTGGAAGGCACATCACAAGACCAACAATTTTTTTTATTCGATTTGCGTTCCAAATTTCAGTTTTTTAATTCAGGATTTTATGAAAAGAAATAACTGTTTTGCCCGAAAACATCCATTAGTCGTAGAGATATGACGTAGAGGTATGACTTTACATCGATAACGACCAACCAAGACTTTCAACATAATGCCAAATATTATTATTAAGCCAAATTCTTTTCAGCTCTCACAGTTGTTTCGCTAGATCGGAACACGACCTCATATTTTGTTACACGGTATTGTTATAAGGATTTTTACGCTTTGCCATTGTAAAAGTTTTGGTTGATGACATCAGATTAGAGGCATGCTTGTTCAGGAGAGATAGTAGGCGGTTTTTAGTGGTCGAATTTTTTCTTTTACAGTTGAAACGTTAATATCGCAATGAAGTTAGTTTTTTGTTATTATTATGGTATATTCACAATAATCCGGAGCATTTTTGATTGGAGACGCTGAATAATATCAATATTAGGAATTTTACTGCTCTATGCTTCCGAAACATTCAAAAATTCGCGAACCACCAATTTGATTTCCAACAACAACACGACACAATTGAGCAATTCCACAGTCTTGTTGATGAAAGACACGCCGTGTTCGACAGCAAAATGCTCTGCACAACAGCCTTTCCGGACATCTTACAGGCATTCGATCGAGTAAGGAATGAAGGGTTCCTATATAAACTAAAAAATATGTTGCCAAAAAATTTCTTTATTTTCGTGTCAAATCAATCAAATTCAAGCGGGTTTTCTAAAAAATAGTGTTTTATAACGTATTTTCTACTTACTTTTGACTTCACCTTCGCTTATGATAGAATGAGTGATGCCTTCGTTGATGACACATCATCATCATCATTTCCTGTATCTCCCACTGGAGCAAACGGCCTCAATAAAACATTTCCATCTGGTTCTATTTTTTGCCAACAACTTCAGTTCATTCCATGATTTTTTAGAATCGTCGATTTCTTTTTTCAGCGTTCTTCTCCACGTGGTCTTAGGACAGACCCTCTCTTTTCTCAGTGTGTGACCTTACCATCGCCACTTTCGTAGTTTGATATAATTGGCCATTGGTTTTCTATTGTATTTATTGTATAGAACGTTATTGCTAATGACATTTGGCAACCACACCTTAAGAATACGATGGAGACATCTGTTTACAAAGCTTTGGATTTTTGTAGTGAGAAACTCAGTTGTGTGCCAGGTCTCGCGTAAAATTTTCACCTTGTTCAGTTGCTTTGCCGTACAGCGTGAAGTTGTTGTTGTTTTTGGCGTTCATTTTAATGGATTTTTTTGTCAATATTGATCTTTAGACCGGTCTTTCCCGATTTGACACATATAACATAAAGTTTTTCTTGCATGTCGAAATGTTTCGCACCGATTAAGCAAATGTCCGCATATGCTACATAGATCTTTCAGGTGTTCCAGGTGAAGCTCCAGTAGATGCCTCTTCGCTTTCGGTGAGAGAGTACATAGTTGGCTGACGCCAGTGCTGGTTGTAATGTTGTGTGAAAGTAAGTTTTTCAGAAATTCCTCTGGATCTGAGCGCCTTCCATATAATACCGCTATGACTGCTGTCTAACGCCGTGCTGCAGTCATCGAAAGCAAGATGGAACGTCGACTGCCATTCATACATTAGTTCGACATGATTTGAACGAAAGCCAGTTTGTTGTTTTCTCAGTGAATGGTCAAGTTTCATTTTAATGCGGCTTAAAAGTATACTAGACAGTACTTTGGACATGATGGAGAGAAGCATGATTCCACGGTTGCTGTTAATTTGCGAAAGATCTCCTGTCTTTGGAAGAACAACTAGTATACCCTGTAACCAGTCCTCGAGAATCTTTTCTTCGATTCAAATAGATTTGAACATTGAAAGTTGCCATGTGTCTGGGCACACTTTTAAAATCCCAGCCTGTATTTTATCATTTCCTGCAGTGATGGTACGGTGGAGCTTATTCTGTTATGGCGCGGCAGCTAAGTACTATTGCGGCCTTGTGGCGCAACTTCTGCGCTTGATTCTTGAGCTTCAATGTTAGGAGGCTTTAATACTTCAGTAAAATTCTCCCTGCCTTGCTCAATTCTTCTCGTAAGCAGAGTTCCGTCTTTCGATCTTACTGGACGCGAAGCTTTATTACTTTTGCCGGTGATCTTGCTTGTAATATTGTACAAAGTTTTGATCTTATGTTGTTGTGCTAGACTGGATTATCAATCTAGTTTATCTCGTCTACACATTTTTTGACGTCTTTGTTGAACTTGATGACAAATCAGTACTTTCAATTCACAGTCATTCGCAAAATTACAAAATAGTCTTAAAAATAATATACTATAGCTGGAGAAATAACGCATAAAATCTAATAAAAATAAATCTGTGCAAATTATCTTCGCCACTCGTCCAGATGTGTGTCCTACAGTTAACATAAATGAAAATTAAATACCACAATCCAATGAAGCAAAATACTTAGGAGTGTACCTGACATAGAAAATCACATTTTCGCTAAACTAATGATACTTGAGCTCAAATAAAGCAACCTATACTGGCTTCTAAAACAAACTCAAAATCATAACTATCCAACAAAAATAAACAGCTGTTGGGTACGACTGCAAATTCTAATATTGACATTATTCAAAAAGTGTATAAAAAATTGTTTTATCAAAATGCGTACACTCTAATTTGCCCACCACTATATTTCAGTTTCGGTTTAACATGAGTTTAATTTTCACTTCCTACAAAAGCGTTTTCTTCTTTCGGAAAATGTTTCTTCTGCACATTCAAAGTAATGAAATCTTAACTTCAAAAAAAAGTAAAAACCATGAAAAGAAGCTGCAAGTATTTTTTCCAAGTCATGTTGCAATAACGCGACAACGACATCAACGACGACTACGATAACAACACGTTGAAAATTGCTGTCGCACGGGTGCATTTTAAATTTCATAACAGTGTCGCCGGGGAATGTCGTCTGAATGAATATTTGCCAGCAACTTGAGTGTTTCTGGCAAATAAATGAGAAGGATGCGGACGAGTATGAAAAGGATCATATAGTTTGCTTGTGAAAAGTTCCCAGTGGCATTTGTAACTTCAAACATGCCACTGTCTCTCTGTCTGTCTATATGTCTTGCTGCTGTCTGTCTATCTGTTTGTATAATTGTTTGTCGTGTAATGGAATGTTGTAGACTTTTGGGAGTAGTCATCGTCATCTACACATATACATACATAGAGTATTGAATTGGTACATGTAGCATCTTATGCTGTTGCAAAATGAAATAACCACTAATGGATGGGTTTTGCATAATTATAAAATAGATTACACTTGCACATACATATGTACGTTTTCAAAAGTGCCCAGCCAGCAATTGTGAAACAGATTTGAAATTATTTTATTATAACACACTTTAAAAGTTAGTAAAATTACAAAATTGAAAATTGTTTCTTCTCTTGTGCAGGCAAAACTTTTCCGCATCTTTCAACAAGTCTTTCACGCACCACGTGATGCACATCAAGATGAAGTGCGTCGCCTTGGCATTTACATTCTTCGCAAATTTGTTGAAACTGCTCCCAGTAATCCCAAAATCTATGCAGAGCTATTATTTTATAAATCAATCAAAGAGGCAAATGAGCTGGAATCAGGTTATTGTGATGCCTATGATTCGTAAGTATATATCCTTTTTAAATACATGCGCACACACACCCATACATATACAAAGAGTGAGACAAATAAACAAGCATACACTCAACCGCAATGCCTTGGGGAGCTTTTCATTTAAACATTCATTATTAAATGAAGTTTTCTTTCTTGTATTGTGTTTGATTGTGATTGTTGTTTGCATCTTAGTATATCAATCTCCATCTCAACGTCTGCATCGCATCGGTGTGTGTTTGAGTGTGTATGTGTGTGCGCAAAATACAAATGATAAATGATTGTCTTTTGCGTCAACACACCCTTTCTTTCTTTCAAACAATTTCATCACTCTTTAATATTTTCCAAAAATCTTAATACAGCGGCACCAAAGGCACTTGGACCGAGGAACAAGAAACCGAATTGCGTTTTCTATTCGAGGAGAATCAACGTAATCCTGAAACTGATAAGGGTAAGTTCAATTTAGTTCAAAGTTTATACTGCTCTTGCAGAAGGTTATCAAATCTCGTCTTCGCACAAAGAAAATGTTGAATGTTGTTTTCGGTTGGCAAAAGTCCATATAGTCACACCCTAATAATAATGATGTTAGTGATAATGACAATCAATGATGACTAAGTATGATGACAACGAAGATGATGACTGATGAGTGCTTGAGCAATGCGTCAATTGCTTTGCGTTGGAAGTTTCAATAATTGAAATTATTCTCTTTATTATTATCGTCAAGTAGCAGCATCTGTTTTCATTGTTATGTCCAGCTATTTATTATTGAATGCTCACGTAACGTTATGAAAATTTAATTTTTCCACTTGTACTTTTTAATGGAACCAATGTTTAATTTGATTGACAAATTTTCTATCGATAGATCAGTTTATGACAGAAGAGGAGGGACTGCAAAAACAAACGAAGTTGCAAAGTTAACATTATACGAATATACTATAGCATGCATTAAACACGAATGAGTTAAATTTATTTCTTTTGATATGAAAACTCGTCTAGTGACTTCGATGCTGGTGGGTTGTTAATTTATTTCTCCATACAAATTCTTCCAAGTTAAACACATTTGCTCCAGCTTTTTCGATTCTACCTAAGTCTCTTCTAGCTAGAAGCTTTAAAATATTTGGAGCCAGGCTATAATGTAATGATGCTAATCCACGAATCGACACTAATCGCGTTGGTTGGTTTCGATAGAATTCGTTGGCATCGAAAATAAACATTTAATTTCTTTATCAAGTCTGGAGATTTTCGTAATTTAAATTGTGAATAAAGCATTTTTTTTTTGTTGTATTAAACGGTCTATAAAATCTGCGACAGATTTTTGTTAAAACTACAGTCCGCGATAAAAAAGGTAGCCCTTTAAATTTGCTTGTTTAATTTGTAAGAATTTTCAAATTTATTTTCAATATCCACTTATGTTAGCCTAAATACATTAAAAACATTAATATATGTAAATTCATTTAATTAATTTTAAATAAACAGAAAATAATTATGATTCCTTCATTTCAACCTGCGAAAAATATGATAGGACTTTTGTCATTAATTATTAAAAAAATGATACGTTTGTATTACCTTTTTTGTTTTATTTAAACCACTGCCAACCAGGGCCGTAGCCAGAAATTTTTTTTCGGTGTGGGGCGAAGGGGGGGGGCGGGGCGGTTTCATTCGAAGAAAATATTCATAAATAATTTTTATCAAACTGATTTTTAAATACAATAAATTAAATCGATGATACATTTGATGGACCCTATAAAATTAAAATTTTAGGAAAAATTTTCCTATTTTTTTTTAATCTTAACCTCAAAAAAATGGCCAAAAGTGACAAAAAAATTCCCAGAATAATGAAATTATATTTTTTTTAAATAAATATTATTCAATGTGCATTCTAATGCATTTTTTTTATCGTGAGGGACATAATTTCATTAACACATTGAATTCCCACTACTGATGATGTACCCAACCTAAAAAAAATTACCAAAAATAGTAGAGGCTCATTTCAAATGATCGTCATTGGGAATTTGAGCCATTATCAATGATAAGGAACCGGGATGAGGTTGGGTTATATTCCCTAAATTCGTGAAGTCAATGCATTTAAAGAGATCTTTCTAGTCGTTGTGCTCTGAGCAATAATGCGTTACAAAATTAATTTTAAGATGGGTTTTGCTAATAAGATGGCGTTTTTGCGAAAGAATATTTCACGTTAAACACGAATCTGAGGTCAAAAACTTCCCATCACGTAACGTTTTAGGAAATAAATGGGGTTCAAGCATGTCTTATTTTTCAAGGATCCGATAATTTTTTCTATTTTTATTAATTTTAAAATTTTTCAAACTGATTCAGGACGAAACTTCAAATTAAAAACAGTTACTGACCTAGAAAAACTATGAATGCAGGAGCGCTCAGTATCACCTTCTCTTTTTGAATCCGTAGTCAAACCTCATGTCGAAGAAAACAAATCGGATTTGATCGCATAGTGTAACTAATATTTCAAATTTATTTTTTGTATTTGATTTTTTAAAAAATATCGTTAAATAGATTTTATTTTGACTTTTTTCCATCCATTGGCAATTAATCTCAAAAATTTGAATAAAGTTTCCACATTTCGGGGGGGGGGGGGGTGTCAGAACTCCCAAAACCTCCCCCTAAATACGGCCTTGCCGTTCAACAACATCCGTTTTGGCAGAGATTTAAATGTATTTTAACGTATTTTTCTAGTATTTCCATTCTTTCAAAATACTTGTTTTAAGTTCTCCAACAACTTCAAAAACTGCCGATTTTCGCTGTAAACTACTCGTCTATAGGTAAACTATAGAATAGGCACAATATTCTGAGCAAAATACTCTTAAAAACATTTAGCTGTGTGTATTGTAGCATAATCTTGTTGAAATATTAAAGTTTTCTTGACTATATTGTGTGCGTTGTGTAAATTAATTGCCAATACGCTGACTACTTAATTATCGGTAGCACAAACTGGATTTCTGTTTTTCTGCCATATCCAATGCCGGCATCAGTATTTTTGAGCATCAGTTGAAATTCGAGGAACCCATCGTGTTGATTTCATTGTGTATCTAAGATGATACCTAAATGTGGGCGATACAACCATGGCATTCATGCTCAGTTCTTCAGCAATCATTCCATGGGTCAATCTTGGATCTTCGCCAAATTTGGACTTCACTAGAGCCACACTTACATTAAGTATTTCCTCAGACTTGAGGTTACGCCGAAACCCGTTAAGAATAGCAAACCAAATCTCTTGCTGTGGTAGCAGTGGAATTTCTACCGTCTCCTTCTCAGTAGCTTTGCGTTTTCTTGTCTCCATGTTTACTATCTGTAGTGAAACTTAAAATGAAATATCGCAATACTAGGCCAAATCAGCTGCTATTTTTTGACTTGCCAAAAATGTATTCAGTGTTGCCAACTAAGCGAACTTTTGTTAGCCCCCTCGTATTGCTATCATAAACAGAATTAGATTCTTTATGTTTTTTGTAGACTATGAAAATTAAATCTAGTTTTTAATTTTTCAAAGTCTTGACTACTGTTCCATGTATGTGCTTCATTAAATAATGTGTAACAGGCTTAAAGAACGTATATATGTACTCATCACAACAACAGTGTATACAGAGAATTCGCCACGATTCCTCATCAGTGATCTTAGCGATAGTTCTTAATCTTTCCATATCCTATATAGGTTAGGTTAGGTTGGAGTGGCTGTCGAGAGACACACTTAAGCCTGAACGGCCCATTGTGATACCACATAGTTGGACCTACAGTTTAACGCCGATTCCGAACGGCGGTGTGGCAATTTTTTATCGGCTTGGTGGTTTTGCCATTACCAACCAATGTGTGTACTTGTACACTATCTTATAATTCTCATACACTTCATATTGATAGTGAATATAAGAAAGTTATGAAAATTAACCACCAGACGAAGACGGGAATCGAACCCGAACCTCCCAGATGAAAGTCTAGTGCACTATCCACTAGGCTATCGAGGTCGTCTATATCCTATAGAAGCTACTTATATTTGAAATCGTAACCAAGAATTCCAGATTTGATTCCAAATATCTTCACTGAATAGAGATATTGAAAGAAAACTACCATTACCGTTCTGTATACTTATTTGTTGTTGTGTTTTTCTCATTACTGCTAGTCTGCATAACAGTTCGTTATTTCAGTATCGTTGGTTGTCCTCCCCAAACATAAAATAATGTTTGGCTTAACTATGGGTGAAAAATCAGGACAAAAATCACCTCGAATTTTTCAATCAATTCATTGAATGTAAATCGGCACAGCACTGATAAAATCCGCACGCTTAGTTATATTAGGTAAAACAAAGCATTATTATAAAACAATTTAATTGAAAAAATTGCGTAGTAAAGTTTTCTAACTCCTCTGATACCATACAATATTAAAATTGAATTTCTGAAAACTTTCTGCACAAATTTTTAAACATACCATTCTCTTTCCAAGTATACTGCCTTTAAATTTAAATAACTACTACTTAATATCTCGCGTTTCGATAAATACTTGCAATAAAACTGATGTGAGTGAGACCTGTATAAGTTTTCTGGAATGATAAGCAGTTTCTAATGCCTAACTGCCTTCATTCACTTATATGTGCTTGCGAAAATAGTTTCATAGAATGTTATACTAAAAAATACGAAATCCATTCTATTTAATCCATTAAAGTTGATAGTGTTAACGCAAATTCTCGTAGTACCACATCACCAGCAGCACCACATTGCTGCATCCACATTTCGCACACTAACCTCAACCTCAACGTTCATCGTTCAACGTTCAACCTCAAAACTAGAAACACTTCGTCACTTCATCACTTGGCATTGTCAGCGGCGGCAACTTGCCATTTTGGCAAATTAAATTTAAATCCCCAAATGTTTCAGCGCACACAATCATATCAAAAAGTACTATAAGAGTATAGATAACCAAAAAAAAAAAGAAGAAGAAGAAGAGGATAGGAAACGAAAGAAGGAAAATCAAAATCCTTTTATCGTGTGGTAGCGCGGGGAAGCAACAACCATTTGAAAATAGTTTTAAGTGAATTTCCAACTCAAAAAATCTGCTTTTTTATTTACTCATTGTTTTTTATTTTCATTCTTCTTGCTTTTTTTTTTTGTTCTTATTTATTTATATGCCTGTGCAGATGTGATTGATTGGATTCTGGAGAATTTAATCGACAAAACACGTACACGTCGTGGTATTCTAAAGAAGCTGAAGGAGTTGGGTTTATTGTTCAAAGCACCCACTAAGAAAACAACAGCCAGTGCAGCTGCTGCTAAAAATCTATGGAGGCCAGAAGAGGATGAGGAGCTACGCAGTCTGTACGATCAACATAGAATGGAAGAAGGTTGGTAGTAGTTTTAATTAATATATGTGCAGTTAAAGTTGCTAAGTTTTTCTTTTGTTACAGATTGCCTGCAGCGTATATTGGACGAGTTCGAAGATCGTCGAAATAAGCCGCAGATTATCAAACGCATGCTGCAGTTGCATATGATTGCTGATAAGTCCGAGATATTGCCGCAAAAACAGCGAAAACGTAAGCCAAAGAAGAAAACTGAAAGTGGAAGCGATGATAATGATGACGACGAAGACATGATGGAGCCACAATTCGATGATGTCTCAACAATGCAGAAAAAGAGTAAAAAATCCAAGCCGAGGAAGCCTGCTGCCCAGCAGCCGAAGCGTAAAATTGTGCGTACACCATTGGATGTGGGCACGGTTCGTGCATTGCTGGCTCAAGTGGATAGCGAGAAATATCAGGAGGCCATCGATTGGCTAAAGGAATGTCTAGATGATGCAGCCGACGACACAGAAGAACCATCTGAAGAAGATGATGGTGTACCATTGCTGCCACTGCAAGAGATTCCAAAAGAAGCAATGGAAAATGGTAATTTCCAGAAATTGCTGGTTGCTTTGGGCATTCAACCGCCAATAGTTGGCATTGAGAATTACTGGCGCATCCCAATCTATTTAAATTCAGCTGATTTGAAATTGCGCGCCAAGATTGTGGCAGGAGAAGAAGTGGATGTCGAGGATATCGATGATGACGAAAATGATGAAGCTGATGCTGTCTCACAAAGTGCTGGCGAAGAAAGTGAAGAGGATTTCTTCGATGATTATATGAAGCGACAACGTAAACAATTCGATGCAATAGAATCTTATATGGATCAAAGAATAGAGAAATTGAATAGTATCATGTTTAACGAGAGCGATGATGAGGACAAGGAATGCATACTGCCAACACTCAAAGAGAGAAAAAAGAAGCAGAGGGTGAAATCTGAACGTAAACAAAAGAAACAAAAAGAAACTGATGCATCTGAAAACGATGATGAAAATGTTGTAGATGAGATTCAAAAGAAATTAAATAGAAAAAAACGCAAGCCTGATTACTTGAGTAGTGATGAGGATGATGATGGTGAAAGTGAAAATGAACCACCAGCAATGAAAGAAACAAAAAAAACTCATCATAAAAAGAAGATAACAGAAGAAATATTACCAAATTCAAATACTGACAATTTATTCGATCAGTTGAGAGCCAAACGCGCTAGTAAACCTAGTCGGGTCACAGAAACTGCTGTAAAAGAAACCAAAGCGACCACATTTTCACAAGAAATCGAAGAACTCAATTTTAATTCGGAAGATTTTCGCAAACGTTTACTTGAACTGGGTGACTCCGATGATGATGACGACAACGACATTGATAATACCATCACTGAAACAAATGCCACCAAAAATCGTACACGACGCGCTAATGTAATTGACTCTGATAGTAATGACGCAGACGAGGAGTGGAAGGAGTCAAAGCAGTTGAAGCAGGAGGAAAAGAAGGAGAAGAATGCAGCCGGAGTAGACAACCATAATAACGATGATGATGACAATAACGACGCTGACGATATTGTTGACAAAACAAGCAATCAAGTGAATGTTGTTGAAGGTGGCGCCGATGCCAGCGCTGATGCTGATGGTTCTACCACTTTGGCAAGCACTTCAAAGGTAAACAAAAAGCGACGTCGCCGTCATCGTTCAAATGAAAGTGATTTCGATGATGTCAACAATGAAAATAACGTTGCTGCAGATTCCGATGCCGAGGAGCATGAAGACGAGAACAATGATGCACACTTTATTATACACAAGAAGAAGCTACACACATTGATTGCTAGCGAAGAAGAAGAAGAAAAGGGGATGCCTCCCAAGCGTCGTCGCATCGCTATCATTGATGATGATGACGACGATGACTAGAATATTGTTTTTTTTTTTTCATTACTTTATTTTCATTCTTTTTATACTTCATATACTACTTTTTTTTATTTGTTTGCTGCTACTTGCATGCAATTTAATTTTGCAACACTTTGCATCATCGTGTACGTACTGACAATTTCATTTAAGCCATGAATGTTCCCTATCAACACGAGCTTTGTGTGTGTGTGTGTGTACTTCATATTTTAATTGATGGCAAATCTTCGTCTCTGATGTTGGACGTTGAAAAACTTGAGTTGACTTTCATATTAAAGTGATTGTCAATATAATAAAAAATCATAATTACATAACTTTTAAGTGAAGTTGCACGCACATGATGCCAATAATGCTACCACAAAACAAAATTGCCAGTACTTTTTTATTTATATTAATTTAAAGTTATTGTACTTTCATAATTTCTTTTCATCAATAAAATGCTTTTAAACAATTTTAAATTGTAAAAGATTTTGTATCCACATGTCTACAGATTTTTTAAGCCTCAAATATGAAAATTTACAGGAAAGCAAAACTGATTTTTCAGCAACTAACACCGCGTTCAACAGTGTCACTTACAATAATTGCACACTAGGTAGGTAATATTAGTTAACTAGTATTCAGTTAAGTGACATCTATGAGATTAACCGTGATGATCTAGAGTACGACCGATTACAATTTTTGGCCTAACCGATGATAGACTATCGCAAAAGGATTGGCCAAAACCGATGCCAATACATATGTACAGTAAAAACCAAAATTACTGAGTGGCGGCTCTCGCGATCGATAATGTGTAAGCATCAGTGTTAAACTGCAAATATACTTTCAACTGATATTTATTTTTTTACTTCATTTAATCATTTATTTACTTAGTCCATGACTATAAAGTTTTTATAGACTAATTAAAAGAGACATTCAGGCATGTTCCAGAATCCGAGTGAAAGTGAATTTGAATTCGAGTGAAATTGTTTTTGGTGTTCTAGAAACCGAGTGAATTCATATTCACTATTTTGTTTTAACTCGTTGTAATGTTTGAAACTCGCTGTAATTTTCAATCAGCTG
Organism: Toxonevra muliebris; assembly: GCA_963691655.1. NCBI lineage: Eukaryota > Metazoa > Arthropoda > Insecta > Diptera > Pallopteridae > Toxonevra > Toxonevra muliebris. Next base: position 55,103,623 of record OY829327.1, read on the forward strand.
ATTGTTGGCGCAATGAAAGAAAAACCAAACAAGTTGTGAAAATTTAAAAATATTAATGCTTTAATTGTATATGCGCTAAATATTGAAGCCAAAAAGCAATGTGCTAGCGTAAAAATTAAAAGGCGAACATTAACAGCGGCAGCGTTGGCAGCCGTGGAAGTGGCTGATGTGGAAGAGGCGGCGGTACTAGGGGCAGCAGAAGGAGCAGCAACGACCACAGCATCTATCGAGGTGGACGGCATTTCCTCATTGGAGCTTGTGCTGTCTACATTTTGGAAGTGGAAGGGGGACCAAACTGTGTAGTTCCGGTTACACCTTCAATTACCGTGTAAATTCCACATATTTGGGCAATTGACTCTTCTGTGGAAGACAAAACGAACTTATAGGCCGTCGCGGGTCGCTCTAGCGTTGGAGTTCTGCGCTATTTTCTTCCTAATACTTTGTCTTCTAATCCATCCAAACTTATTTATGTGTTTAATTAGAAAAATGCATACAAAAATATATGTATGAAATCACCTTTTTCCAATCAGATACATGTCCGTTTTCAATTGTCGTCGCAGTGTTTCTACTTTTGGTTGGTTGGTTAAAGAGACTGACCCACAGTAGACCCACTGTTAGTCAGAAATAGCACTATAACGCCGTTTTGAAACCACTTTCTCACCTAACTAAAATTAAAGCTGGACTCTTACTACTCCAGCTGGGCTCTTACCAACCCCGTGGAGTTTACGTAATCTATCAGATTCTTTGGACTGACTGCCGAGCAATCGGACAGGTCAGGAAATACTTTCTCAAGAAGATGTCTTGATGCTTCTTCATAAACTTGAGGAATAAGGCATCCTGAAAGGAGTTCTTATGCTTTCGCCTTGAAATTTTTATTTTCATTCATATATTTTATACTTGATAAATTTTTTATTAAATTTACTTACATTTTTGCTCCGACTGGTCTATTTCACTTGTTGCTGCTAAAGTGAATTCAAATCACTTTTTTTTTGTGAATTCGGTTTCTAGAACATGCGAATTCGTTCGAAATTAACTTTTAACAACGAGTAAGAAAAGTAAGTGAATTCAAGAACACCAAACAGTGAAATTGATATGATTTCAATTCACTTTCACTCGAGAGTGAATTCTGGAACATGCCTGATTGAAATTATTAGGAGTAATTTAGGATAACTCTGAATTATTCGTTCATTTTATTCCAAATCCGTAAACCATTTTCTGTCGTCTTATAGCATTCGATATATGTATGTGTTTGTTGGTCATCATTATGTCCTTGTTTTCGTTTCCTAAATGAAATATTTGAATATTCTTACATGAGATTAATTATTTTAAAGGAACTCTTTATGTAGGATAAAGTGAGGTACCTTTGACACTTAATTTTCAAAGGCTTGTAATTCCGAAAATTTGTAGATTTTAAAAGATGTAGCTGTTTTTACGACATTGATTTTTCTTCAAACCTCGAAAAACTATATTTTTATAAAAACTGCATCACTATTTTTTTTGTATTTTTTCCAAAAAACCCATTTTGTCAAGTGCCCCAGGCACGGGGCACATTTGACTCTACAAGGCGCACATTTGACAAGGGTCAATAACTTTGTCATATGTCTATATATAAAAATTAAAATATGTGTGTATATCTCGTGTGTTCTGACTATTATTATTTGCCCTTTATTTATCAAAATTTTCATTTGAAATTTCATAATGATGCATTATGTCTCTGGTCATAAGATATGCATTGTCTGAGTTCAACATTACAAGTGGATGTGGCACAGTACTGAAATTTTGCGCAAGGACGTCGATTGACAATGTCATACTACAGGAAAAACGTGGATGGAATTGGGAAAGGGGTAAAACTCTAAAATTTAATATGAAAGACTTTAAATGTTGTCCTATTTACCCCATATTTTTCGGAGGCTGATGTAACCGTTTCATGCTTATTTCTAATATCTGAAATAGCTCTCTTCACTTTCGCACCGATTTGTCTTTTTAGCTACGTGCCATATCTTAAAATATGTATAAACAGAAAATATAAAAATTGTATTCTAAATACGTAAATCTGCAATATAGGGAACAATTGATATATGTCAATTTATCTTGTTTTATTTTCACAAAACTCACTTTTATTTTGTTAACATTGAAGAGCACTGCTAACAAATTTTGCTACACTTTTTTAAAAAACAGTTACTAATACAGTTAATAATTCACAAAACGCTTACATAGTAGTTGTCGAAAATAACATCAGCGTTAGCAAATTTAAAAAAATACGTTTTACGTCATACTGAAAATGGCAAAGTCAAATGTGCCCCGGTGTCAAAGGTACCCCACTTTACCCTACTTACTTACATGTTCAAATTTGTTTCATTTTTCGCAGTTGTTAAACTTCAAATATCAGGCGATGTAGACAATTTGATAGATATTTTATTGTATAAAAATAATATCTTTTTGTTTTTATTGTTTTGATATTTTGTAATACGTGTTTAAATATGAAATGCGGTTTTTGCCTAAAAAAGACACATTTTCAATTAAGAAAATGAATGGATTCCGTTCCAGTACCACTCCTCTGGCTAATCATCCATCAAGTCAATTTTTCATTTCTTCGTACAAATTGGAGTGCTGTTCCGAAAGTCCGTGCTGAAGCGATTGAAACAAGTAGTAGTCGGAAAAAGCCAAGTCTGGTGAATACAGCTGGCGGGGTAAAACGTGCGAGGTTTTCCAAGTAGTTTTTAACACAATGCTCAACATGAGACCGCGCAATGTCATGTTTTAAAAGATTTTATCGTATCCTTGGGCATATTTTTATCGTTTTTCTTTCGGTATCGTTCAGCAGTAATTATTTTACCAGGTTTTAGCCGTTTATAGTAGACAGCTCCCATCTTCAAATTTTCTCGATGGTTCTCCTTGGTCATTGTTACTGACGTCAAAATCACCACTTTTAAATCATCGTTCATAAGTGTCTTGGCTTGGATAACCATCAGCAGCCGTTTTCTTCAAATGAAAGAAGGTTATTAACCTTCCCCGCAAAACTTCTTTTGCTGGTAAAATTCGACATTTTTGAAGCGTAAAAAATATTTTATTTGTACAACCGCAACCTAAGATATTCTCGATCTTATTGACAAATGTCTACTTTCCAAAACGCCATGTTAATTATCCTCGATACCATACGCAATAGTTATGCCATATGTTAGTTAAAACCACACTTGATATTTATAACCTATTATGTAATTAAAGTGGCTGTCATACTATAAATACTTTGCAGAAAGTGATGTACACAGTAGGAGTCAAACCAACCAACCAAGTTGGTTGAGGTGCCGCCTGGGTGACAAAATAGCAAAAAAAACTTTTATACTATCCTGTGAAGTGTAGAGATTTCAGCCTGAAAATATGCTGTATTATAATTATTATTTGGAGGATCGTAATCAAGGGGGTCAAGGTTCCCAGATTTTTGGGATATTAATTTCACTTGAAAAATTTGAAATAACATGAAAAAAAAATTTTTAAGAAAAGCGTTCGCCTCGGCGGGAATCGAACCCGGGACCCCTGAGATGATAGGCGGTTATATTTTGTAGTTTTTTCTTTTGTTATTCGTACCAGATTATACTATTATTTTGATTAGAATAAATGAAATGACTTCTTTTTTTTAAAGAACCCAGTGACCTTCTTACAGTGTAGTGTGGTTATATGGTTTATGCTTTTAGGGATGGGATGAAATAGTTTGTCATTTCACTCCCATATAAAATATATTCAGAGTGCCGCTATAAGATTTGAGCACGATGAAACTTGTGAACAAATAAATCAAATTACTTCTGAACTAGTTAACATTTTAAAAAGAATAAAAACGTTTTATTAACAGAAATTTCATTCATGTTTTTATTCATCAAAAACATATTTTTTTGCTTTTAATAAAAATTCTAATTTTTTTCGAAATGCCTTCCATTAAGCTTTTAATAGTTATTTCAGAATTTTTTTTACTTGATGACAGTCACTTTTTGGAAAAACTGGTAACTTTTACAGCAATCTGTATTGTGCCCTTCATAGTCCTTTTACCAGAGCCTAATATTTTTCTATTGGTCTGAGTTCTAGGTAGTTAAGTGGATTCGCATATCTGGGTACAAGTGTGTCATTATTCTTTTCGTACCATTCAACTGCTGCTTTACTGTAATGGCACGCAGCCAAATCAGTCCCAAAGAAAGTAGAAACCACGTGCTGCTTTAGGAATGGCAAAAATCATTTTTTGGAGACACCCCCGGTGTTGATTGTCCCAGTTGTTACAAATGAGCTGCTTCGTCTATCACAGCTACAGATTGCCTGCCACACCAAAAACTTCTCCTCGACACTTCCTCTACGATCTGCAGCCTAAAAATAGACACCTGGAAACTGTGAAAAGTCACCCAGTACATAGCTCTCATCATCCATAATGCTGCAATCAAAATTCCTTATGAAATGACGGTGCAATATTTTGGCTCGCTCTTTTGCCTCACTGTTCTTCTTCAAATTTCTGTCTGGAACTTTTTGGACCTTGTATGACTTTAGCCCTTCCTTATTAAACCCCTTCTTTTTGCCACTTCCTTGCTTCCTAATAATGGTCAGGCGTTCATTGTATACTTTAATAGCATACAAAACGGTATTTCGCGAAACCCGTTGATTTTCATTGCGCAGTCTAAAAATTTTATCACCCACTTTTACTTTATTGCTCATTTTGAAGCCAAAAACTATCGAATGTTCTCAAAATTTGACATGAGAGCATAGACATGTTTAACAAAGCTACTTTGATGTGAACAAAATTTTAAATTTGAACTAGGAAAACACCATGGGTAAAAACGTACGCACTAGTTTCATGTAAACCTTAGATGCTTAGACATCAAAAATAAATTTTTCAATCCCATATTTTAATAAATGAAACACAACAAAAGTAAGTAATTTTGAACAAGTGGGTGTGGCACCTCCCATAACTGAAGTGACGTAAGTGCTTTTGAACTTATCCAATTGGTTTGGGTTTCAAGAGTAATTCACTACTTTTTTTACCAGTCCGCCAACAAATGGCCGACTTTTCCCCGATCTCCTCTACAAATCTAGTCGTGTGCATGAAATATAGTCAGGGGAATATTGTGTGTAACTACATTTCGTTTCTATCCTGAATGATTGTTTTTTTCACCGACTTTATTTGAAATAAATACCACATTTAAAATATATTTGTTTTAATTATGTATGTATTTTCAAAAATTGAGTACATTATTTATTATAAGAAAATACACAGAATTATAAAAGCTTTTTGTTTGTGATTTTTGCAATACAATTGTTAAAACATTAGAAATAAAATGTAAAAAATATAAAAATATCATTTATGCATTTACACAGTTTGATCCTAAAAAATTGATTTCTTTCTTTTGCGAATACATAAAATATTTAAAGAGCAAAATTTTAATTTTTGTGTGCTTTCTATTGTCTTTAAATTGTAAAGGAAAAGGAAACAAAAAAATGTACTGAACAAACGTTTGATACAAACATTCGAGATGGCATTACAATATTTCAAACGATATACAATTAAACTGTTTCTATTTATAAATAGTAAGATATTTGCATGAGAAGATGAGCGAACGATTTTGAAGTTGTTGTTGTGGCTGACAGTGAATGTTGTGGGCGGGATTTGGAGTGTTGGTTGATTTTGCTAAAATTTAACTTGAATTAAATGATGAATTTATGTGTCAGCGAACGATTTCATTTTTTTTTCAGTGTATGTCTTTTGCGTGTGTGGCTAATTTGCTTTAATTTGATTTATGATGAAAATTTATAATGCTAATGTAAGTCCTAAAAATGCCTAAATGCCTAAATTAATGAGCGCTACTTAGAAACTAGAAATCATAAAAAAAATAATAATTTTGAAATACACTTTGATGTATGTATAACAAAAATGGCGTATGCTTTCACGAAAACTAATATTGAGTTCAAACTAATACCAATGCAAGAAGTGTATGTATGTATGTGTGTATTGATGTTTAATCTACATTTGCATACATACACGTCCATTAAAAACATAAAATGCTAAATTTGTTAAATAAATTCTAATTTCTTTTCATTTTTGTGATAAAATTTGGTTAGAAAACCTAAAGCGAGAAATATTATTTTTACGAGTATGTGTATGTGTGTGTTGTATGTATGAATGTGTGTGAAAGCGCCCAAATTTTAGTGCTACATAGTAGCAATTTATGGCTAGCTACTCTCACTGATATTTATTATTAATTAATTAATTAAGTTGTGACTAAATTTTTGATTTTGAAATGATATCGCAGAATTTTAGTCAAAAATGTTTTTAAAAAAAATCGCTCCTAATTCTAAATTCTAGCCACGCCACGTCAAAAGACTCCAGCCTTTTTTGGCTGCCGGTTTTGGCGTATTCACTTCGGGTTTTTGCTCAGATGCTTCGATTACATAAATTTCGGGCTCCGGTTGCTGTTCTTCTTGTTGATCATCTTGTTGTTGTTCATTTTGTTGTTGTATTGGCTGTTGATTTATAAATGTCCGTAATATTGTGTGCTTGCGTATGGATTTTTGGAATTCAAACGCTGATGGCCTGTACGCTTCGAGCTTGTTTTTATACTTGTATGAGCCGGTCTCACTTGAGTACGTCTTATGACCACTGTAGCCTGACGATGTCCCGCTGGTGCCGCCGCCGATGCTGGTAAACGTTGATACACCACCGGATGACGTTGAGGTTTTTGCAAACGACGTCGCCTGTTTGGGGTATGAAGAGGAGGAAGGGGGTGCAGGTTGAGCAAATTGCGTTGAATATGTTGTTGGTTTGTTGTTAAAATTGTTGTTATTTAGCTTGTACTCATACGTTTCAATTGTGTTGCTGTTGATTCCGGATACCGGTGAGATGGGCGATGAGCAGAGTCCTTGATAGTGTGCCGATGGTCTCATGCCGTAGGTGCCGCAGTTTGGATTTCCAACATCGTAGGGATTATAGCCGACGACGTTTCCACTGAAAATATGCATAAAAAGAAAGGATTAGATAAATCTGTGACTGACATTGTAAAACAATTGGAAAGCTAATAATAATGAAAAGCCAATGAAGCGACAAATTTGAGCTTGCTGTCTTTCACATGTGGATTCTAAAAGAAAAAAATCTGCTGAGCAGTCATGCATTCACAGTTTTTCTAGGTAAGATAAGTTAAGGACTTATTTTAATACTGGAAAAAAAATATTATGCTCAAGATTTTTGTTAAGTTTTATATAACAAATTTTTCAATTTTTCAATACTGGAAAGTATTGAGTTTTTTATATTAAATTTACTTAAAATCTTCAGAAACGAGTGTAAGAAGAGCAGTAAGAAGTGGATGTGTAAACAAAAAATGGTTTTTTTTGTCATCAGGGACAATTTTGTCTCAAGCATGGAACCTTTAGCTCTTGAAATGTATACATCTACCTATTGATTAAGGTGGCAAGACTTCTCTGAACTTAAAATACAGGGGAAAAAAACTATGACGTGATGATCTAGAACCTAATTCAGTAAAAATGTTCAGTATGAAGTCCTTTTTTGGGTTGTCACCAAACTAGAGGCAGCAGATCAACACAATCCCTAGAACCTAACAGTGCTTACGTTTCTAATCTGTTCAGTTCTAATCCATAGCAGTTAAAGAAAAAGGAAATTAAAATATTTTGCTCAATTTAGTGGGGAATTGCCGTAGGGAATGGTTAAATTCTGCAACGCGTTTGTGGACAGACAAATAATCAAGAGTAAATAGGCTCGAATGGCTCTACAAACACTTGAACTTGAACGTGAAATTCCACAGGCGACTAGAGTGCATTCGGTCAAATCTATACCGAGAATTGCTAAGTAAACAACTTCGCGTATGGAAATATTTTGTTTTGTTAAGTATGCGTAATTGTTTTTATAGAGTTGTGGCGCTATCTGTCCACCAGTTGGTGATCGGATTAATCAAGTGTGCTTTGCGATTTTTTAAATGAATAAGTATATCGAGCTAGGAGTTTGCCTATACAATACAAATTCCAGAGACCCAAAACTTGGTTTTTGCCGGGACATAGGCCTGGAGTAGATTGTAAGCGCATTTTCGCTGACAGCTCCAAAACAAAATACGGTTTGGGTTCTGGGGTCTTCATTGAAAATGATGGAGGGCATCTTCACTTCTCTCTTGGGTTGTATGCTTCAGTTTTTCAAGCAGAAATTTTTGCAATCATCAAGGTGTATTTAGTGACATCAGGCTGCGTTAAAATCCTTACTTAATCCATGGCAAACACAATAGCCTGCTGTTGATATGGGTTCTTGGACACTTAGGAATTTCAGGAAATGAACCTGCTGACCTCTTGGTCAGAAACGGTTCGGAAACTGGTTTCTTATGCCCAGAACCTGTACTCTCTTTGTCGTCTACAGCCATCCAGAAAACCATTAATTAGTGGGTCGATTTCATCTCGAAGCGTCTAATAGACATTCTGTTATCACTTAACAGAAAAAGCTGTAGGCGGCTTGTGGGATTACATACAGGTCACTTCTCTTGGGCCAAACATTTGAATATAATTTGCATTGAATGCCTTCTTTTAAGGTTATTGTTTATGAGTTTTAAATGAATTTTTTGAAAAACGAAATAGCGGATCCAATTTCATTAAAGATTTCCCGATTTTCATGAAAAGTTTCTCATAAAAGTTTGCAGATCGCTGATTGCGAATTCAAATTAAAATTTTTGAGGAACAAAATGAAACGAATCAAATGCAAATACTGCACTGATAGATATTTCATAGTAAGGCTGTATTTTGTACATTATACAAAAATCGAGAAAAAAAACTTCAACGTTTGATAATGTGAACATCCACTAACGTGAATAATTTTTTTTCCATAGACTATTCTAAAACGTGAACAAAGTCTGAAAGCTCTAAAGCGTGAACAAAATATTTTAGATTTTAACATTTTTCATGATTTTAATAGTTTCGGGAATCCTCTAAATATGTTAACTAAAAGAACTTAGGAGAAAATGTAATATTTAAGGTGAACATCATACTGTGGTAAGATTATAAAGTTTCCGCTTAGAAATCACAAAGTATCTAGGTGCATTAGTACCAACTTGCAGCAAAAATAATTTGTTCATTATTTTAATCTCTCGTTAAAGGTATGAACAAACACATATTTTAAATGAAAAATTCTCGGTATTTACAAGTATTTGACAAAATGTTTAACTAAAAACTTAACACATACTACACAATAATTTTGTAACTTACCCTGGTCCATAATTGCAAACATATAATTTGTTATATTTGGTTGTGTCTTTATATTCAGAATAACCGCAACCAACTAAACTAGTTTCACCCCAGACCAGCTGCAAAAATAAGGAAGAAAATATTTTCATTAAGTTCTAAAATGAAAGAAATCTTTGAATAAGTCGTCGTCAACTAACCTGAGAATAATGGCCAGTCTTTGGTGACCAAGCATCGCCAAATGAGTATTTTTGCACCTCATTGAACCAGCTTTGTATGCGAGATGGAAAATCACCGTCGTCGGCATCCAATGGGGCTGTGCTCCAGATGACTGCCAAATTCTGACCCATAGTAAAACGATCTATAAATGTGCCATAAAAGAGAAAGATATGCAAGGAAAGAAAAAGCATGGGAAGATAATAGATTAGTAAAGTTTGATTTAAGATTGGACAGCGACACAAGACACAAAACATGAAGCACAAAAAATACAAAAATTTTTTAGAAATACATACATACATACGTGCAATAATTAATTCAAGTTTGGTGTGAGTTTGAGTTTTGAGGTTTGTGGATTATGAATGTTAAACACAATTGAGGATGATGTAGTGTACCTATTTTCAGTTGAAATTGTTTTTAAATTTTTTTATCGGTACCTTTGACGTTGGTGGTGCATTAAAATATTATAAAACATTTGAAGTTTCATGCGATTAATACTTAGTTGTAAATAAATGTTAGCAGGTAGGACCACATACCAGTTTTCAGGGCTTCTTTTTTGGAAAATAGTCCTGTGATTCCAAAACTAGAATTACTGTTTTTTATTTACTACATAAAGTGCATGAAAGAAATTTGCTGTTTGAAAACTAAATCTTTTTAAGTTTGTAATTAGTTTTTTATTCTTTTTGTAGAATTTTTTTTGGCCAATTTCTTTCAAGATCTCAAACAGAGAAAACCAAAAAAAAAAAATATATAAATAATAATTAATGATGACATTTAAGCCCACAAATGCTCATATCGAATGTGGGCAGATTGATTGGTGTTTTGCTATTTTTATAGATGGTGGTAGTGGCAAATATTGCATGACATTGAAGTGAAAAAAAACGCAACTCCATCACTTACTTATCGTCCGAAATGGATCATGTCGGAATTGACAATTGTCAGCCCATTGTTGTGCGCGTACCGCCAATTCATCATCCCATACAATTTCGCGCATATTTTTAGCGCCCGGCTGTCCGGGGTAACGTCCCGTTGCGACAACTTGTCTGAGTCTATTGTGTTCTTGTAGAATTACTCGTTTATCTGCTTCTGTGATGCCAGAAACTGTAAAGATAAAAAGATAAGAAAAAATAACGTAAAGTTAGTAAAATATAGAAAAAATTTACATGTATAATTTTTTGTAAAATATTGCGATTTCTATTTGTATTTTGCTCACGTTCCCAAAGAGAATCTCTTTGTGATCATTTCTATTTTTGTTTTTGAGTTCGTTCGCAGAATATTATTTAAATTATTTTCTTTTGTTCCTTTGCTAATTTAATATTAATCGCCCAAATTTTCTTGTTTTAAATTAACTTAAGTATTATTTGTTATTCTTGAACACGCACTCATATTCCCGATCAATGCTTCAAACTGGATTTTTTACATATCTTGCGGGTTCAACTTTATAACTATGCTATTTTTTTTTTTTTTCATTTTACTTTTTCTATTCATAAAAGATTTATGAATAAACCAACCAAAAAAAGAAAAATAAAAAAATGTGTATATTTTTGATGTCATTTAAACTTTTACCAATTATTTTGTTTAATACCTGTTTATGGTTGATGTCTTTGTTTTGACAATGGTCACAATTTAACCCGATTCAAGAATGTCAATTTACTCTAGCCCTTTAGTAATATCTTTTTTGACCTTTAGCCCTTGGGTTAAATAGTAAAAATTGTATTAGCAATTATAGGTTTGAGATTAATTTTGGAAAAACCAGGCATTGTTAAGTCAGCCCAATTGGGCGATATGTGAAAAACTCACCCAATATAGAAACATAACTAAAGTGGCACTCAACAAACAAATAAATACTTAAACAATAATTTTAAGGTAATAAAGAGACGACTACCACCTAGGCTCTAACAACCTATAAAACACTGAAATTGAACGAAAGAATAAAAAAAATGGGGAAGTGTGTTTCAACTAGCACACAATTTTGCATATTTAAAATAGCATAAATACTTAAAAACTTGAATTTTACACTAAATGAATATTTCTTAAAATAAATATAAAAAAATGGAATTTAAAACCCAACCCCCCTTCCCCCCCTTTACAATCGTAAATACGTATATTCTCATAGTTACATTCTAATGTAAATTCACACCAAAAAAAAAAAAAAAACAGAACAGTTAAAACTTAGCGATAGGCGACGATCCATGATCTTTTTAAATGACCAAAGCAAAGTGAAACCTTAGCACTTTCAAATATTAAAAGTTTATATCATAATTAATTAATACACGTGAGATTTTTTTTTTCATTTTTTGGCTTTAGTTAGTTAAGTATTTGAATAGCATTTAGAGGTAAAACTCATTAAGTAACATAATTAAAAAACACAGAAAATATTTTAAAAATCGAAATTAGAACAAAATTGTTTTCAAAGGTTTTGTTTTATACTTTATTCGAGGTTTACGCGTGTCGTAGGTCTAGTCAACTGCATATTCAGAATTTTGAATTGACTCTCAAAATCTGGACTTGGGGTCGAAAAACCCAATTTTGATAAGTTGAAGAATATAATTACCAGTAACTTTATATTTATTTATCTAATGAGTAAGTTATAAGTCTTTCAAAAGAAGACATTTAGTTTCTTACAACGATATATAAACTAGTAATGTATCTTAACGAATACTGGAGTTAGAGAGAAAAGTAAAAAATTTTCAATTTTCTATAAATTATCGAGAACCATACCACCTTGATCAAAAAGTTCCCGAAATTTATTCAGAAAATTAAAAATACAAGTTTATTCATCTAAATCTATATTGCCCCCTTCAAAGTAATCCCCATCGACTGCAACACACTTATGCCAGCGCTTAATCCAATCCTCGAATGTCCAGCAGTTCGGTTTTCGATATGTCCATCAATCAGTGCTTCCCAGTAATGTTTTTTTAACTCGATTGAACAGAAAGAAGTCACAGGGAGCCAAATCAGGTGAATTCGGTAGCTGGTGGATTATATTTGTTGCATTTTTCGTCAAAAAATTACGAATAATGATGGCACTGTGCGACGGTACATTATCATGGTGCAAAATCCACGAGTTTTCTGTCCACAATTCTGGTCTCTTTCGGCGAATTGCTTCACGCAAACGCCTCATAACGCCCAAATAATACTCTCTGATGGTTAATTTGTGGTTATTGACCAACATTTCTTTTACTTTATCAATGTTTTCGTCGGGTTTCGATGTCGATGGTCTGCGAATCGTTGAGAATCGATGCCGAAACAATTTTCCAACATTTCCAACGTTCACGCACCATTAAATTCGTTTTTTACGCAACATTTAATACAATACAATTAAACAAAATTGTAAAAAATCGCCAACACACAAAGAGATAGATGTTCTCTTGGCTACGTAACTTTTGCAAATGTCAAGCTATGACGCTTATGAGAGGGAACATCAACAATAGATGTACCAACTTAACAAAAAAAAAAACAGAACTCAAATCGGAACAATTGGAGCGCCACACGGTGGTTATTCCAGGAACTTTTTGATCAAGGTGGTATACTGGCAAAAAATGCGTATATTTTTAAGTTGCTCAGTGATATTGTGCGTTTTTATTTAATTTCTGCAAATTTTCTTTCTCTTTTAATCTGAAAAAATGCGGCTAAATCAATCAAAATTTTTATTTTTGAAAAATATAAATAAAAGCAAATAATTTATATCATAATTTTTTATATATTTTTATATGGGTATACCATATAATTGAAAATGTTTAGGATAGCCAAAAAAAATGCTTTTATTTAACTAATACATAAACTGTAGATGATAACTGATATTACTAGCATGACTGAGTTTTATTTATATTTATATTTCAATGAATAGAAATTATGATCATTTTTATTTTTCAATTAATAAAAGTTAAGATTGATTTTTGGTTTTATCCTTCAATATTAATAATTAAAACTGATTTTTATTCCTCTTATATATCATCGATATGAAAATTCATAAAAACTATACTATTACAATCATGCCATATTTTGAATGAGCTACCTGAAAGCTCTACAACACTACCTGAAACATCTATCCACGATCAATTTTTACGTAGGATTTTTTAATGTCAAAAAAGAAAAAAATAATCATTTTCGGTCTCTGATTAAAACTGCATACTTGATGGTTTTTGCGAGTTCTGTATCAAAATTTGAGTAATCTAAAAATTGTTTTTTTCTAATGAAGATTGCCTTAAAATTCAAGTTTTTAGCAAATTTTACGTTAGTGCGTTTTACCTCTGAACCGACGATATTATTCGTCTATGAATGGTGAGGCTATAACAAGTTATTAATCACAATAGAAACTTGCCGGAATAGAATTAAAATAAGCAATCTGCATAACTTATTGAATTGAATGAATGTAACTAAAACTACTTCCTTTCATTTGGATTTGAGTGCAATAAATTTTAAGAAATTATTTTTTGAACCGGATAATTATTTTCTAGATATATTTGTATAAATGTTTTTGTTTTAATCAAACAATAGTTTAAATAAAACAAAAAAAAGCGTGAGATCTACTATTTCTGATTTTAAACGAGGAGGCGATGTAGTAGTTTACGCCTTTCAAATTGTGTTGCAAAGAGGGGGTGAGACGAAAGAGATATTCCCCCTCTTCCCATCACATTTGACAGTCGTAGGGAACTAGTTTCCTTGTCTAAAAGCGGATAGAAGAGAAACCTGAAAAGTAGCGGATACCATCGCTTTTTGCAAATCAGTCAATTTTTCAGAATTAAAGAAGCGAACAAGTTTAGGATATATATAAAAACCAAAATTTAACCAGTTTATTAGATATTTAAATTACAGTTCAAAAGCCTTCCTGAGCTCCAAAAGAGTTGTTTGATCTATCTGCTTTACACACAAACGGTTGTTTTGGAGCTCAGCTATTAGAATTTTTTTTTTTAAGTAAGATGTTGCAAAAAAAAATCTTAATAGATGTCAAAATATAAATATAAGTTTTTTGTGCAATTTATTATAAAACTTTATGTAATATATTTTAATTCTACAGTAATTCTTCATTTAACACTTCAATCCTAATGATCTTTAATATTTCACTCTCAGAAACAATTTGTTGATTTAATGAAAAACGGCATACGATTTCATAAATAAAACAAAACTTGTAAACAATAATCGTCTACATGTCTAGCATAAACAATGAGCTATAAATCTCTATTTATAGCCAAAAATATAAAGCTCTTAATCATAGTTTAACTGTTTAATTTATCAAGAAGTCTAAAATGCTAAATGGATTTTTTTTGTCTTGTATTTGCAAATGAATAAAGAAATAATAACCTAAAGAATTATTGAAGATTTGTTTTATTAATCATTGTGAATATTTCCGAGATATTCAATTAAAATATATATATTTTTTTTTTGTTTGTTTTGCTTTTAAAGAAATTCCAATGAAGATGAATCTACATATGTATATGACCATGGTAACAACTTTTTGTTTTACTATTGTCTTTTTTTTTTTTGTTATAAATAAAACCAACAGATTTTGTTAATTAAACTTGATTTACAACCCGGTGACATTTTTTGCCATCAAACAATATTTATAAAAAAAAAGAAACAATAAAAAGAAGGATAAAAAAAAAATATAAGAAATCAATTAAAAGCACAAAATCAAATAAAACTTCAACAATTGAAAACATAAAAACCTCTTAGTTCTCTACCCTTCTAAACCCCTCGAGCGCCAATTTCGACTTGCGACAACTGGTGTCAAACACCAGCGTTGGGAAAAAAACCAAAGTTGATAAGTATTATGCAATATATTCTTCTTCACCGAGATTAAAGTGGTTTAAAAGATACCGTTTTTTCAATTATACATATATCTATCTATACTTTTATTCATTGTGGTTAAAATAAACCAACCACAAAAATCAAGAAAAAATTAATTCGCAATCGAAATCTATGAAACTAGAAGGCGCGTGTCAATTTTTACTTTAGCCATACTCAAAACTTTATATACCATACGAGTATTTTGGCATTGTTTCGTTTTGTCGTGTGCGTCATGATCGATCGATTGATGTGATGAGATGAAATGAAGTAGTGATGTATTTTTGTG
This sequence comes from Toxonevra muliebris, assembly GCA_963691655.1. Classification (NCBI taxonomy): domain Eukaryota; kingdom Metazoa; phylum Arthropoda; class Insecta; order Diptera; family Pallopteridae; genus Toxonevra; species Toxonevra muliebris. The sequence goes on from OY829327.1 coordinate 55,119,116, forward strand.
ATTATATACGATGTTTCCTATTTGCATATACATACGTTCATATGTTGTTGTTAATTGCTGAAGGTGTTAATTACTGTTTAGCATTAAAATGACAGCTGCCAAATGCAAACGTAGACATAAACGTGTATAAAGTTTTCAATTTTACAAGGTAGAGGTAGGCACTTGCGTATGATATTTATGTAAATAAATTTGAAAAACTTCTTAGATCTTTTACATACATACATAGCTGTAAAATAAGAACTTTAATTAATTTGAAAATTATCACTACATAATTTTTCAATTCATTTTAATATATGTAAGTAACTACATATGTTTTTGGGTTTTTTTTTTTTTTTGTTTTTCTTCTGCGATTGATTGTGCATCAATATTACATCAATATTTATATGTATGGTATTTACTTCCTCATCCTAAACATTCTTTGTGTTTTATGTATGATATGACAACAAACAACATCCAACATGGAACTTAAAATGTTAAATTGGAAGAATCATCTTCTTCTCATGCCTCATGTCTCACGTAGTAGTAGTTAAGAGTTTTGTGAGGCGTTGCTTCGTTTATTGCCAATTCATTTAAAATTTAAATAATTATGTCTGTTTAATAATTTTTTAATAATAATGCTTCATTTTGTTGTTACTGTTGTTGATACTTGTGTAGGTACCCTTGAAATTTATTATAAGAATACGAATAGTGTAGGTAGGTGTATATATATTCTGCATTCTTTCATGTTCACAGTAACTTAGTAACTACATTTTAAATAAAGATTCAAGCTCATCTTCGGTTTGGTATTGAATGTGAATAAATCACTCAGAACTTGAACTAAGGAGTGCGCACGAAAAAATTGTAACATACACTCCGTGCCAATAAAAACGCATCACTGCTAAAATTTCATCTTTTTTTCCCCCCTCAATAAAATTGTCTTAACAGAAAAATTATAGGATTCCCTTACATACACAATAAATAATTCAAAGTTGGGTTTGCAAGGATTTACTAATGGTTATTGCATCGGGCCGGATATTTATATTGCTAAATGCATGCAAAAGAGGCTAAAATAAAGTATTCAACTTCTTTTCACCTGATATCAATGCCAGTGACATAATAGTTTTCACTTTCGGCGTTACTATTGTGTAATTAAATTTTACAATTAAAAAAAGGAATTAAATTTTTTTTTATAAATTTATTTTTTTATAAAAATAATTTTTGAATAAAGTTTTAAGGAATTGAAACTCTATATATCGGCAAAATTACAGATTAAGCAATGAATAATACAACAAAATATAAATAAAATTGTCTTTAATTCTGGCATAACTTGAAAGCGAATGCAATTTTTAACAATTGATTGCTGGCAATAATTGCCTAATTCAGAAAGGGGCATGGACTACTTGGAATAGGGAAACCTCATTTCAGCAAGTCAATATTCAAATACAACACGAAATTCGCATAGTTAATATTCATATATATATATATATATATATATATATTTTTTAGCTTCGATTTCTATATTCCTCTGGTAACGGTACAAAAACTTAACGTCTAAGCATAACGCTCTAAGGCTTACGTTGTCATTAGGCTTTAATTTCAATTTCAGATTCCATTTTATGGGGTCTTTCATTAAGACTGTGATTTTCAAGCTTGAAGATTTAATTTCATTTACAAGCATTTTTTTTTTGTGTATTTGTACCCTGTAGATCATTTAAATTTGAAATTGTATTATTTTGTATGAAACTAATATACCTTCATGAAGTTCGTGTAGTGCAAACTACTAATTACAACAACAACCACAAATGAGCTCCAAAAATAAAAAGAAAATGTAGTTTCTTTAACTTAAACCACATAAACGTGAGAACATTTAATTTTTATTTCTGTTTTAGTGGTGTCGCCGCTTTTGATCGTCTTCATCATTTATATAGAGTGCGAATAAATTTAAATAAAATTAAAATCAGAGCATCACTATCTGCACTACTACTACTGCTACTACACCACTATTGCGGGTTGATTAAGTGCGTCACACACACACAGACACACAAGCACGAGTATTACTTGAAGTAGAAATGCTTCTACCGATCCGTATATTCTTATTAATTTGACCCTGATCATTCGCATTGAGATCGATTGCGAATTAAAGTGTGCGAGATAATATTACTATGAAAATAATTCATCACTAAATTTTTTTAGTTTACTTGAAAAAAAAAAAAATTCAAAAAAAATATACGAGAGTTTAATTAACAAAAAAAAACTACAAAAACAACAACAACAGCAAAAGTGAAAGAGATTTAAAAACCCGCATGTATAGAATTTTTTTTTAGAATTGATTTCTTTTCATTTTAATTCTTTACGATTACAAAAGTTCATCGTAAATGTTGTTGTTTACAATTCATTGGCGCAATTTTTAAGCCGGCATCTCTCGCGCCATTGGCATTTATTATTTATTTACAGGTACTTGTATCTACAATTCGTGAAGCCTTTCGATACGCTTTAATTGCTTCTACATTTAAATTACGCAAAATATTTTATGTTTTGGTTTTATATTTCTTTTTGTTTTTAGTAAATTAGAATTAATTTTCAGTTATTCGCAGCGTGATATGAACGCGTTAAAAAAGTAAATATGGGTTTGGATGTCAATATCAATAACATCGTGTTTAAAAATTACTTTGCTTTGCTTTGCTTTCAAGGTAAACCTGACATCTCGGAGTGAGACTGTAACTTTGATATTGATTTTATTTGATTATTTCACTTGTTTTTTTTCGTTGTTTTTTTTATTTAATTTTTTAATTTGTTTATATTTTTACAATAAATAAGAAAGTATATATACGGGATATACTTGTCGGTTTTGTTTTAATTTTTTGAATTTTCAGACAACACAGAGTATATAAATAACAATTACTCTTTACTCTCTTATGTTTATGCAAATTTGAATATTAAGGGTAATTACAATTAAAATCAACAGACTTGGATTTAGGATTTTTGTATGTTAATATGTAAAGAATTTATTTTTAAAGACTATTGAAAATAATTTAATATAATGACTTAATGCATGTCTAACTTGTTGAGTGACAAAAACAAAAATAACAATACTGTGTATAGAGACAGGCAGACCAGACGGTCGTTTCGGAATCCGCGAAGATTCTTCATCAGTAATTTTAGTTCTTATTGGAAGATATCGAAAAACATCGTTGTCCTAGAATTCCGAGAAAAATATTTTTTTGGCTGACCATTTCACTTTTTTCGACCATAATAGTACTTGAGTAGTAGTAGCAAATGACACACATATAAAAATACTAATAAAATTAAGAATATTAAAAGATCCACGGTTTTGTGTAATTTTCAACCTGACAACAGCGCACATATGAATTATTTCCTCAAATTTTCTTAATTTGCACAAGGAAATTACATATTTACAAAACTACTTCTTAGTTCAACTAAATATCGACATTCATACATATATACGTGTATATGCAAATTTCAGCCGCTTCTGTTCTGTTCCGTGCAAATTTTACCTTCAAAATTTAATTATGCATAATTATGGAGGCATAAAAAATCATGTTGACAAATTGATCATAAAACTGTCGTTCGATTTCCGTAAATATTAAGAGAAATGAAAGCCCAAAAATCAACAATCATATATTGTAAATGTAAAAGAAAAACAACAACAACGAAAACGCAAACTCAAATGTTGACAATAAAATGTCAACAAGTTGCAGCAACAACAGCCATTCACTTTTGTGTCGCATGCAATTTTTGCTTATCTTCATGTTTAAATCTTTATATATTTATTTATTTATTTTTTTTTTTGGTTTTCACTATATTTTTGATAAATCGATAAACACCTAAACTTGATTATAAATTAGCTTCCAAAACGAAACAACCGCAAGCCAAAAAAAAAAAGTTAAAATCTTTATATATTTTAGATTACAATCAAAATAACAACGATGCTCAGTTGTTGCAATTGTTGCAATCTCAGTAAAAGAAATGCCGACATTGTGTTAACAAGTGGTAAATACGTCAAAATACTCGTCTTATATAGTATGTACGTATGGATGCACGTAGGAGCATTCGAGTCGAGTATGACGCACGTACAGCAACAACTTAAAGTAGCTGCTTTGTTAAAGATTCGCACTAAAGGTTGATGCTTGTGTTTCGACATTTCGACATACATAACCTTGAATTTTTCATTATCGAAAAATTTGTAATTTTTTACAAATTTTTTGTTCATTTATTTTACCGTATTTTTGTGGTCGTCGTTTTTCTTTTTGCGGCTTTGTATGCTTTATGTGCTCGTTTTCTTTTTTCTTGCGCTCATTTATCATTTCGTTTACAAATCGTGTTGGCCTGGTCAAAATGTTTAATTGCATTATTAGCACGAGCCCCCCTACATTGCAGATGGATGGATTGATATATTGTATGCATGTAAAACTGATCGGAAAGGTAAATACCCTCTACTTCTTCTGCTTCTTCTTCTTCTTCGTTTTTTATGGTATACGCCAGACAATGAGGCGTCACCACGTCATTCAATCTGTTCATCCGTCTGCCTGTCTGTTTGTCTCTCGCATTTATCTGTTTACCACTTAACCGCAGTTTGGACTGTTTTTAATGCGGCTTAATGTCTCGGGCTTTTCAACGATGAATTCATTGTCAGCTTCTTTAAGTATTGTACTTTTACACTCAAATGCATTAAAATTAACTAATAGTACGTTCTCACTGCACCCACCATAAATACAAATTAAAGAATTAAAGATTTTGTGTTTATTAACAGCTGATTTTCGTTCTCACTTGAGTGTTTAAAAAATTCCAAGTAAAATTATATTTTACAATAATTCAAAGATATGTGCAAGCTGAAAAAACGAACGGCAAAACCTTTTTCATTTGAATCGATACATATTAAATATGCCTAGGTCCACTTTCTAAAATTTTTGAAAATTTGGAATAAGCAAATATTTTTCCAACATAAGTACATAATAATATTTTTAAAAAATCTATGGCAACATAAGTTGCATACTGGATAAAATTTAAAAAAAGGATTCATATAAATGCCGATGATTTTTTCAAAATTGCTTTAGTAGTCAGATGTGTGAAAATCAAATTTGCCTAAGTCCCTCTAAGGCAATCCCATCGCATCACATCACATTGCTGGTATTTCTAATGAGCCTGGACAGTTTTCAGTATTTGTAGAAATTTTGTATTGTGAAATTTTATCAAAATCATTTAAGTCCAGAAACTGTTCACTTAATAATATTAAAATAGCTTAGGTCCAAAATAAAAACTGGTTTTTCTTTTTTAAATTTAACTTTGCTGTACTGTTTTCTAAATATTTTTGCAGTTTTGCAACAGCCAAACACCAAAATGGTCCATAAACTTGATTTTACTTATGCTGCAGTGAGAACGTACTATTACGTTCATATCTATTTTACATACATTTAATTGCAGGTATATTGCTTTTAATATGTTGTATATTTGACATCGGTTTAACACATTGAAGTTCATATTTTGCCATTACTGACAATTTTTTTGATTGCGATTAATTTTATTTACATCCTTTCATTTTTCTTTATTTTTGGATTATTTACTCAATTGGTTACAGTTAATAAAAAATAAAAAAATATTAATGGAGCAAATTCATAAGAATAAATATTTTATTATGAAGCTTTACAAAATGGAAAATATACCACAAACTGTGAACGCTCGTATTACTTCAATAAAGCTATAAAAACCGCTTATGCTTACAACTTACCTACAAATTTTCGCACGCTAATTAATTAATTAGTTCTAGCCCTAAATATCAATTGTTTTATTACATATTTTCAGTGTTATTCATAATGAATTTTATTATTGTGATTATCCCATTTATGGTGTTTCTATCTATCTTCAAATTTTATTTTCCAACAATAGCTTTTATTCGTATAAAAAAACAAAACTCTTAATCAACCACTTTCATTAAATGGCGCCTACAATAAGCTTCAATGACCTACATTAACAATTAGATACACTTAAAAAAAAAAGTAACAAAACAAATTGACCTTCAAATGAAAGCGAATTTTATACAAAAACCCCACTGAAAAATAAAACTAACAACTTATTTGTAAGTACTTCCTACTACATGTTGAACAAGCTCGAAATTGTTGAACAACAAAAAGTGCTGTCAAATTAACACAAAAATTTGTATAACAAAAAAAAAAACAAAAAACAAAACAACACCAATAACAACAATCAAAAATAAGCCGGCAATAAATGTATGGAACAGATACGATATAATTTCGGCACTCAAGCTGAGAGCTTGTACGAGCACTGCCGGCATTACCTTGTACAACAACAAAAAAATAACAATAACATCCAATATAAAAACAAAAATTAATAGTAATATTGAACAAAAAGAAAATAAAAAAAAAATTAATAAATAAATGTTTAGTTTCTTGGCTTTTTCATCGCTTTTCATGTACTGTATAACTATCTATTAATCGAACTCTATCAGCTTGGGTGTTGTCATAACAGCAACAACAACAAAAATTATAACAAAAGAAACAATGTTGCGCCAACAATGAAATTAACTGCTAAAAAATCTGTTAATTTTTAACAGCAAACAAATCAAATGTAGTAAATTATTTCAACACTTGATCTCTTCAAGATCAAGTTCAAGTACCCGATATAGTTGTTATTGTTTTTGATACTTATTGTTGTTATGGTTGTTTGCAATGTAATTGGATTTGGCGTCCAAATTTAGCACAATATTTATTTATTTTTTTTTTTTAGTATTTAACTGGCAATTTCTCATACATACATAAAAAGTTTTCGTAATTAATTTAATTTATGATATCGTAATTTTATAAAAAGTTCATTGAACATTCTTATTTCAGAATACCATTTAAATCTTTAATTCTAATTTATGCTTTCAATATTTCGAAATCTTGTTTAAACAGTAATAATTAAAGTTGGTAGAAATTTTAATCAGTTATAATTAGATTGGGTGTTACCCTTGCCACTTCAAGTTGGGCACTAGTTTAACTTTTAGAGAATCTTAAACTAGCTTAATTTTTTTTTACTTCAATTTTACTCTATTCATTGTTTACGCCGGGGAAAAAATCAATTTATTATTACATAATTTTCAACAACTTTAATTATTATATACCCAACATTCAATACCCAACACTAGGAGCGTTTGTTCGGTTTTTTGCGCAAAATAAGTGATTTCAAATCCTTGAGCTGAATTTGTAGAAACAAGGTCCTATATATGAAATCGAATATACGGTTTCGAATTATTTTTCGTTTTTCAAATAAATAAATATGAATTCCATTAAATATTTTACTTACTGATTAAGGCACGTGCGATTTAAAATTCCATTTAAGCTTTTTCTTTTTATTTTTTTTTTGTATGTGATTTGTTTGACAAGGTCATAGAAAATAGAACGTGCCGAAAATTTGCCAATTTTATTTCTAACTATTCATAAAATTATATTTAAATATAAATCCAAAATAATTCTTCAATAAATTTGATTCTGGCTCAAACCCCAAAAATTCCTACACGTTTCATTAATAAACTCTCCTCAGAATATTAAATATTTTATAGCTATATTCTATAAAATATCTAAGTATACAGAAAAAAAAATTATCTGCCTTTAATTTCTAATAATCATTTTTAAGTATTTTACAAACATAAAGTTTATTGACTTTACAACTTTGCAAACCACATTACTTTCATATTCAAGCATAGAAAAATTAAAAATTAAAAATAAAAATAAATCTTACTGACGTCAAAGTAACCGGTTGTTTAGTTCAATATTAACAATACAGATGGTATATTAAATTCACTTGCCAAGTATTTTCTCCAATTTTATATTCCTCTTTTTTCTCTATGTTTTTATGTGAAATCATAATGACAAAAATAAATATTAACAAAAAATAAAAAACCTAATGCAAAATAATGTTAACAATAAACTTTAACACCTTTAATTAATTTATAAACATACATTTTTCAAACAAAGAGACTAATGTAAAATTTAAATATATATACATATATGAAAAAATATTTAATTTGCTATGGTCATAAAATTAAGCAAAAAAAAAAAAAAAATATATAAAAAATTTAAAATGCTAAAAAAGGCGGAAAAAATTCAATAAAATTGGTTGAAACTTGTTAGTATTAGCAATGAATTTATAAGCAGGCTTCATTAATTTAAATTGTATTATGAAAGAAGTTGTTCATCATCTTTCTAATTGAATTAAAAATCTGAATATTAACGAAAAGGTTATGGAAAACATGTTTGGTTGTCGAAGCTTTCACATTTTTTTTTTGTTCGATATAAAACAAAATTGTAGGGAAGACAATATGTGGTATCTGAAGTTGGACTAGAAAAGAAACAAATAAATAAAATAATTTAGAGGGTAGCAGAACGAAAGTCAAGTTTAAACACAGATTAATTAAATGAGATTAAAACACTTTGACCAATAAATGATTTTTTAAGCTTCTCTACTTCAACCAAACCAATTTTCTTAATTCAAAATAATGCCGATATCTTAAGTCCTCCGGACGAGTCGTCATTAGGATTTGCTTAACTTTTTTTGCTAATTATAATTTTTAAAATATAGATACTTATAACTTTTTTTTACCGAATCATAATGAGTCAATTTTCGGCCGTCGACTTTCAGATTTTCTTCCCACTACCATAGGGAAACCATTCAAATTTTAATCAAAACATACATTTAGCGCCTCTGAAGGTCTAAACTTTCATGGGTCACCGGTGACCCTGTGGCCCTCAATGATATTTTTAATGAACTTTAACTGTATATTTTTTTTTATATATTTTTTAAAGATACACAAAGTAACTTACAATTAATTTTTCGTTTAACCCTTTCTTGACCGATAGAGCGAAACCGAGTCCAGATTGGCATTTGTAAAAATTGATTCGATAGTTTTTAAAAAATCGCTCAAATTAATTTTGTGACCTACCGAAAGGTTTAAACCCTGGCATTATCAATCGATCGTGGATCGAAAGAAAAAAGTAAGATTTAAAGTAAGTTAATTTGTGTAAAAAACACTGAGCAACAATATTTCAGTAGAGCGGGAGCCAATTCTAACATATTTGAGTTGTTTGAATACGAATTTGTCGTTGTATTTTCAGGATTTAAATAGTTCAGATATAATTTAATATACCATTATTTACCAGAATTTTATGTATTCCGCTATTTTTCTACCGATTTAAACACGTATTTCTTAGAAGAATAATAAACCTTTGCAATGATGGATAAATCTATGAAAATAGTAGAATTATAACCGAAAATATGAAACAACTTTAAATTTTCACCGTGCTGTTAAAAATATAAATTGTTCACAAAAATTTAAAATTGCTTAATATTTTTGACTTTAGTTCCAACATTTTCATCGGGGCATGAAAGTTTTAAACATCACTGTAAAAGTTTATTATTTTTCTAAAAAATTTTTTGGAAATCAGTTGATAAATGATTGAGCTATTTCATATATAAGAATCTTGAAAATAACGGTGCATTCTAATATCTCGGAAACTGGAGTCAATGTTTTAACGCCTGATTCGTAATCAGGGATCCCAAATTAATGAAAAGGCAATATTTTGATCTTGGTCTTCCCTACAATGACTTCTGCAGAAATTACGAGGACGAGAAAACAATCTGCCACCTTTTGTACAACTGACCTGCTCTTGCAGCACGCAGACACAGAATTCTGGGGAAACTTTCTATGAGAGACGCAGAAAACTTTCATCCTCTGAAATCAGGGGTATAATACCCTTCATCTAAAGCCCCAAATGGTCTAACTAGGTAGGATCAAGAGCTGACAACTCGCCCCAGAGGGTATCACAATGGACCAATTTTTTTTCCAATTTTGTTGCTCTGCATAATCAAAAACCTTTTATGAAATTGTGCTTGAATAGAAAATTTATGAACTCATTAAAACTACCAAATTAAAAATGCTTAAAAACTCCTCAACTGAATACTTAATTAATAATACATATTTAATTAACTACGAATAAATGGCAAACATTTACTGGTATTTCAGCAGACAGACAAACAAGCTCAAGAACAGCTAATTATGCATAAATTTGCAATTCCAACAGGAGAAGAAGAACTATTAAAAAATATATACAAACATACAAATTCGATAACACATTTTATAATAATGAATTCAAACTGAATACAAAATCACAAAAAACGAAATAAACTAAAAGAAATAAAATGTTAAACACAAAACTTTTTGTTTTTAAAAGTCGAAACAAACTAGCGAACCGCACACAAATTTAAAACTATAGACGCTTTTTGTTTTAAGATAACGAGTGAATGAGCGACACCTGATCTACATGCAAATCACACACCGCCACACTAAAATGAAGCACCCACTCAAGCAAAAGCAAAAGAAAAGGCACAAAAGCAAATAGTAGTGCGATTAAATCTAATATGATAAAAAAAGATGGAATCGAGGTTGGCTGGTGTGTTACTATGGCAGTAGTTTGAATAATTAATTAAACATTTTGCATTTACCGGTTTCGATAATCCGTAAAAATACACATAAATATTTAACAATTTTAACACAATCAATATTCAAACTATTAACTATTAGCATAATTTATTGGAAACCGCTAAGCTCACACTTAATTTTCTTTAAATGACTTAAATGTCTCTTAGAAGTTTCTCTTAAAATTTTATCACTTAGATCCTTATATGAAAAACTACAGTCGGCATTCACCAACATTATTAGTTACAAACGCTTACCCAATAATTGTCCATGACATGCGAAGGCTACGCGACAGGATATCAGCACCAAGGCGATATGTAGAAAAGATTTTTGCAAAATCGTTGCTGTAGATGCCATTTTGTTGTGTTTAATTTTTTGTATTTCAATATTCAATTTATTATTATCCTTCTAGCCGCTGACGAGGAGCACTTTGATTTTTATGACTTTTTTCCACAATTTAATTTAATTTTCAATATAACTTTTTTCTTTGCACAAGACAAAGATATATTTTTTAATAATATATAGGTATATATTTTATGAAATTTATTTTAAAGAAATGCACTTTTTAATACTATTAATTTTTCTCCAGGAGTCGAAAGTTAAATTAAAAACTCCGAAAATTAGCGTGCGTGTGTGCGTTTTGAATTTTGTGTTCTTTTGTTTTTGTTTTTTTTTTTGAGGAAACCGAAAAGCGTTGAAGACTCAACTTCAATATCCACTCTCGTCGTGTGTCCAGTCAGCTAGACTTGAAGGCGTCTTATGGTTGGCGAGTGGTCGCTGCCTTACGCTTTTATATCATCAAAATCAAAATCGACTCCCAAAAGCACAAACGCAAAACACAAAATCGACGAAAAAGCGAAAAAAAACTGAAAATAACACACACACGTGCACACTAAAAATGTTGACTGAAACTGAGACTGGAGATCGCGCACAAAATCGTCTCACTAATCGAACACTCACAATGTGTGTGTGTAACTGCGTGTGCAAGTGTGTGTTATGTGTAGTCGGCCACTCAGTCAGCTAGTTGACTTAGTAGCTGCTGATCTCTGATGTTGAATCTCACTTTTTGTAGACGAAGTGTATGTGTGTTTGTATGTATGTTTTCTTGTTTTTTTTGCTTAATTCAGCTCAGCACTAAACTATCAATAACAAAGTTCTTAAGTGGTGGTCTTTTCAAATATCAACATGCTGCTGGATACATGCTGCTAGATACATGCTCCTGGACACATGTTGCTGAGTACGCTCTGCTTTGCATATTGGTGAATGTTGCTAGCGAATCTTAAAACTCTTGATTGGTTTAACAAATTGGAATAACAAGCTATTTATTTTTAATAGCTTATGCGTTTTGAAAGGTTTAATGAAAGTTCAAACAATAAATATAAAAATTGCAAGTCAAACTGTTCAAACTATCAACCTCAAGTAAATTTTCTACTCGTTTTCGCTATTCAAACCAAATTATTTAAATACTTACATACATAAATATGCTTGCGTTCTTATGTACATATGCATGGATATCAGCTGTCTAAGATTTTGTTTTTTGTTTTTTTGTTCATATACCCACCAGCAATAAACTTCAAACGTTTTGCTGATTGTTACTTGCTTATCTTCGCTTATTGAGAATAATACGTCGCTCACTATTCATAAAGTGAGAAAAGTTTTAATGTATTTTTTTTTTTCAACTTAAATGAAACAAGTTTTAGTCTCACGATTTAGTTTATAAGTTACTCCAAGATGAATTGTCGGTTGATATTTCTTTTTTTATTCACATAAAAATTATTTCATAGCTCATTTCTCCGTTTATGAAAATACATTTTCAATAGTTTATTATCTACGCGTGTATGTTTATTTTTAGAATAAATCTACAAAACATTTAATTATTTTATAAAACTAGAATAGTCATTAAATTTATTCTACACATAAACTTTTATTAAGTCATAAACTTTCAAACAATTTGTTTTAATAATTTTACGTTATCCCACAAAAAACATGAAATTAATTAAAAATATATTAAAACATATTTGTGCTGAAACCATGAAAGTGTTTTTTTTTTTTTTTGGAACTTCGTGTTAGATTATCTTCACCCAAGCCTGTATTTTATTAAGTTAAATATTATTAGAAGTTAAAATTTCCTTTTTTACAAATTTTTCAATGAAAACTACTAAATAAACTAAGTAAATTAATAATATTTTTAGGGCTTTATGTTCTAAGTTCTCGTTCTAAGTTTCCTTAGAGGATTTGATCTTATATTTAATACACCCTTTTAACTTTCGAAAATTATTTTTATTACTAAAAACATCAGGTATTGCACTGCACATGAAGAGCAAAAGAGTGGTGTTTACCCCAATAATTTTTAAAATCCAGGGGTAAATGGAAACATTGGGTTCGTTTCCTATACACACTAGGTACTTCAGTTCAGTATGTATGTAAATAAGCTGATTTTTACTTTTAGGACACACGATTATTAAGGCCACCTTCTGGTATAGATTTTTCAAAAAATTGATTATTTTTTTATATTGATTATTTTTTTGATTTGATTCTGTAAGTATCAATATTTCCAGTATTTTGACTTCTACAGCCTATTTAGCAGGTGAGCGCAGAAGCAGGTAAAAGGGACGACTGAAGTTTAAACTGATTTATCTCGAAACTATATTTTTCTGCACGGTGGGAGGCAAAAAACAAAAACTACTCGACCGATTCGTCTCAAATTTTACTATATTATTCAGTAAACCAGTGTGTATCGCAGGATCTACGTTGAATACTTCTTACTTTTTACATACAAAAAGTAAATTTTCGTAAAGTAAATTTCAAAACGCGCCATTTTGTCAAATTTTTTTTTTTTCATTTTAGTTTCTGCGATAGCTACACTCATACTGATTGCAACTTCTTTTTTTTTTGTAAGTAAGATCCGATTTTTTGAAGAGGGCAACTGTAACCATGAGCGTTATATCCGGGCACCATCAAAAACACTTCTCTTGATTGTCGTAAGAAGAAAAAGATGCGTTTTACCGAACTGTGTTATATTCACAAGTGTTTTCTTTACGCATCACTAATATCCCACCCAAGAAATATACTGATGCTTAAAAATTCTCTCTAAGGCGAAGTTTCTCGAAGAGAGAATCTAAAATAATAATAATAATAGTAAAATATTTTTTTTGTCACAACTTTTGAAAAAAGCATGAACGCCAAATTCTTATATATTTAGTACATATTCATAGTTCCCAAGTGCATAACTAATACTCAAATGCATAATTTCCAAGTATAAAATTAAAACCCTTTTGCTCTGGACGATTTACAGACTATGACAAAGGTTCATGATACTAAACTAGCCGAATATATAAATTTCTTTGGATAAATTCATATAAAAATAAGTACCGTGAAAAAAATGAAACATAGTTTCGTAAGAATTGTCGAAGAAAGCAAGCGCTTAAATGTGTTACACTTGTTCCGAATTTTGGTGAATCATACGATGAAATGATCAATATAATTAACACAATCAAAAGGTCAATGTAACACAAAACAATAACAATAATTTTCATCACGCATTTCTGGTTAAATAAAAAATAAGCACAATGGCATAATAAGCTGCACGAAATTTTGATTTCTGAAAATAAATTAAACATACTGATACATACACACGATACAGTCATTACTCAAAATATAAGCAGAAACTATAAAGTGTTCAATTTTATATATTTTTTATGAAGACAAAAACAATAAGTTAGCTCTTCAGTTGTAGATTTTGCAACTAGACCACTGAAATTTTTTTAGTTTGAATGAACACCTCCAAGTGGTTGTGTCTATATCGATAACTCAAAAATTGTAAATTTTGAGTTATGACGTTATAGTTAAAAACGGACAATATGTGTAGAAAATATGCTCAATAAATATATGTACATTTATTCAGAAATGAGAATGAGTGCAACGAAAAATTACCCAACATTTCTTTTACCCAGATTACTTAGCAAATAAATTAAATTACTGAGAAAGTATCAATTCATGTATTTAATTCGTCATTATTGGTTTCTCCATGAGTTAACCGTCTTTTGAGTGCACGTCTATATAGGATGATTCAGTTCCGTTGATAAATGTGGCATAAGGCGATAGGGGAGGCCCAAACAAGTAAAAAATTATATTGGTGGGGTACCTATTTTCAGCCCCTTACAATTTAAGGTTAAATCCGCTATAAGTATTTACTTTTCTCGCGTAAAAAAAATTTAATTTTCTTGAAGTAATGTTAAGACGTTCATTAATTGGCTAAACCAGTGCAACCAGGTTAGGGACAACACGTAACATTTCCCGTGGAAAATAATATTAGATTCATGTTCATTAACTGAACTGAAAAAAAAATTGCCGAGGGGCAATGAGTGAATGGTTTTAGAATGAGGACACGCTTCCTAGAAATATATAGAAGTGTCATCACCAGCGTGGCCGTTATGAGGCTAAAGTTGCAATTTGCAACCTTTTTGACTTCTTGGAGACTTTGACACGACTTTTCGAAAATACCCGAAATTTGAGACTTTTTTAAGAATCCTTGCAAATTTTGAGACTTTCTTGCAAAAAATGTTATATTCATATGAAATTATACGAAAAGTACATTGCCTTTAACTTGAAAGTTCGCAACACTAATTATATACATACCTTTTAGTTGCAACACTGTCGATTTATGAGATTTTTTACAAACTTGTTTCTATTTTCAAAATTGCCACAATGGCTTACGGAAAATTGTTTGGCCAATTAAAAGTTCACAAATGATAGATACTAAAAAATGCTAGGGTTCTACATAAAAATTTTTTTAAATCTGCTACAAGGTTCGAGAAAATTGCGAGTTTTTAGAGGTTTTTTTTCAAAATGAAATATTGTGGGAATCATCATAAAATAAACCGAGGTTTATTTTTGGAGATGCACAACTTTTTTTTTTTAATGTGTTAATGTACGATAACTAATTTTTTTTTTACTTTCAATACATTTTTTGTATATGCAAACTGCTGTGAAATGAAATAAATATTCCGTTTATTAAAGAAAAATGGGATGAGAGTGACACTTTTTTTCGCAGCTTTTTGAAATTCATCAACGGCAATGCTGGTCGTCACTGAGACGGCTGTTAACATCAATGTGCCATATTTGTGCATCGGCTTCTATAACTTTCTCCCAACTCAAAAGTGTTATTACGGAAAATTTCTAGAAAGGAAAAATACGACTTTAAGCAATGCCAATTAACCCATTAAGGACGGGACGGCAATAATTTTTTGAAAAAGTTTTGATATTTTTTAAAATTTCATAAATTTTAAAAATTAAAAAAGTCGTTCGAAAATTATAAAAAAATTAGATGAATTTTAAGAAGTTTTTCTTCTATAAATTTTTTTTCTAAGGTTCACTCGTTCTATGTAAAAATTCCTTAAAGTTTTGAAGCGACAATTGAACGAGAATTCAAGCCGCCATTTGCATATTTACATGCTAAATTTTGAAACACCAAGTGACACATTTTAAAGTTGAGGATGCATGGACGCCGGAATTTTATCAAATATAGGGGATGATTTCATTCCGAAAATAACTTAAGAAAAAATAATAATGATGAATAAGTGAGCATAACTTTTTGAATTTTAATTTTTATTTTGACTGCATATTTCGAAGGTTCATAAAATTTTGCATAAAAAATGATATGGCTCAAATTTTTGTAAGTTCGCTTTCATAGTTAACGGAGCCACTTAAATAAGTAGTATTTTTGCAGAAGAAAGTATGCATTATTTCTAGCTGAAAAATCCCATAAAGATGAACCCCGAGCGAGTTTAAGGGGACCTTCTGGTTTAGCGCCATTGAATTTGACGAGTTTTTAGGATTTTTTTTTAAAATGAAATAATGAGCAATAGTATTTAAACTTTCAAGATATATTTTATTACTTTTACAATATACAAAAATAAAAAAATTAAAAAGAAAATTATAATTTTAAGTAAACTAAAAAACTAAAATTGGTGTTACAGTGGCCCTCTTCAACAAAAAATCAAATCTTATTGGTGGGACACGTTTTGGATTTTCCACTGATCTAAAAAAAAAAAAAAAAAAAAAATGAGTGTAGTTATCACAGAAACTAAAATGAAAAAAAAAAAAATTGACAAAGTGGCGCATTATTGAAATTTACGTTACGAAAACAGACCGTTTTTTCATTACTTTTTGTATGTAAAAAGTAAGAAGTATTCAACGTAGATCCTGCGATAAGCACTGGTTTATTGAATAATATAGTAAAATTTGAGACGAATCGGTCGAGTTTTGGTTTTTTGTCTCCCACCGTATAGAAAAATATAGATTCGAGATAAATGAGTTTAAACTTCAGTCGTCCCTTTTACCTGCTTCTGCGTTCACCTGCTTAATAGGCTGTAGAAGCCGAAATACTAGAATAATTGATACGATTTTACAGTATACTTTTAAAAGCCTACGCTTTTGAAATTTATAAAAAAAAAGAAGAGATTTTTTGAAAAATCCAAACCAGAAGGTGGCCTTAAGGAATGATGTTAAAATAAAACATATTTAACTTTTCATAACGAGAAACTTTGTCTTAGAAGTCAAAGTAGTAGGATTTTAAATGCTTACCAATTTCAATCAGCTCCCCACCGTAACCTTCAACCACCCATACAAAGATTTTGACCTATCAGTCTATATGCGTTTTAAGAGAATTTGATCAGGTCAGTGTCCTCGCATTAGGATCGCACATTGGGAAAAATATACGCAAAACCCCCGCATTAAGGGTTTTTCGAAAGTTACGGGGTTTACTTTTTTTCTTTACTTTTTGTAATCTGGATATATTCAATATATGGAAAACCAATTTCTGAAGTCAATTAACCATAAGGCTTCGTAACCGGGTCATCCACAGTTGAGCTTCTAAAACCATTTTTTATTTTTCTCATTCTATGTTGTTAAAATAACTGATTTGAAATGAAAGTGGAATCTTTATTTTGCATTGGAATTTGATCTAAACTAACATTTAGGATGAGAATACATAAGAAAAGCAGTTACCGTATAAATTTTTCATCTAAATTTATTTGGGCAGATACGGGTTTCTGAAGTTATGCTTAGTTTTTCGAGTTTTTCCGAATATTTTTAAGTTTTTGTTAAGCTATAACTTTTTTGATTCCACAGGTTTCCTCGAAATATTCCGGATCTAAAAACTAGGAGTATTTATCTAATAGACGATACTAAATTTATCTGCCGCAAGCTACGACAACTTCAAATTGAAGCAGAGAACACAAATAAAAAAATGTATAGAAAAATTATAAACATAGTTGGTGCGACAGTTTCAAAAAAAAAGAAAGTTAAATGTCTTAAGCTGCACTTGTAAGACCAGTTCTGGAGTATGGTTCTGCTGTGTGGAACCCTCAGTACGACTGTTATGCTGATAAGTTGGAATCTGTGCAAAAACAGTTCCTCTTGTTTGCTCCACGTTCGTTACACTGGAGTCCATCACAGCACCTCCCTCCTTATGAGCAACGGTTAAAACTTTTAAGCTTGCCAACTCTTCGGAGCAGAAGAGTTATGGTAAATGTGATGTTTGTGACTAAATTGTTAAATGGTTATATTCATTCTCAATTCTTACTCAATGAAATCAAAATTAATGTTCCAAATCGCTGTTCTAGATATCCCATTCCTATTAAACTTGATGCTTGTAGCACAAACTATGCTCAAAATAACTCTTTTCGTTGTATGTGTAATAATTTCAATTCACTGCACGACATTTCCGGCTCTCTCCAGTATATAAAATTAAATGTATTAAATTTTCTTAATCGTTAAACAGCTGATTACTAATAATCTGTAGCTGTAAAGAAGACCAAATAGGGATTTATTCTCCCCAATCAGCGCTTTATCAGGGCATTCCGGAATGCATCTGAATCGGTCACCAAATCCGTACGACATGCGGATGTGCCCCTCGTGCGGATGGGCGGGTAAGTGGGTAAAAAAAAAATAAAAATAAAAAGCACTTCTTTGCATAATTTAGAGATAAGTATTTAACGTAATTTCTTAAATTTCGTGATTTATTATAACGGTACAATGCTAACATGAATTATATGCTATATACATAAATTTTAGTTATGTTTATAAAAGATAAGAGAATATGAAAATCAAAAAATTGGAGCAATTGTACTATCCAGTGGTTGTCTACAGTTCCGTAGCTATTTTTTTAACTTTTAATAAAAGACAAACAAATTAATGTGGAAGCATGATTATGGAATACCTAAGTAACCATAATGGGTCAAAATATTATGACGAAAATATTCCTCGTAAAATTTTAAGTTACACCAAAATTAAATTTTATTCCAAGTCATATATTTTACTAAAATTTTTTAAATTTTGAACCTCTATCAAAAAGTATTTATACAAATTATTTATTTATGGTATAGTATTTATGGAAGTATCAAAAAGTCTGAGTTTCCGAACGTAGGGTATTAGCGCCTAATGTTGCAAGTTAAGAAACAATAATACCATCCGATGCTTTGAGGGATTCCAATTATCATGTCCAAAATTGTGTTTCTAACTAATAGTATGGATGCTAGACCTTAAAATAAGCGATGTAAGGGTTTTACCTATATTTTTCCCAATGTGCTATTGCTTTGCTATAAACTTTGCTATTGTTCTTAAGTCCTTAGTGTTAGAGCTCAGTGCATTGTTAGCTCTAGCAGGATAGTAGAGACTCTTAATGGGTATTGTATCATACATTGTAGTTAATACAATTATTATAATCATAAATTATCGTAATGAAAATTTTGCACGTAAATAAGTCCTGCCTGCAACAACAAAAGAGAAAAAACAAAAGAAATTGGTTTAAAGTGAATAACTTCGCACAATGATGAATGCTTGTGTGTGTGTAAATTGCTTGCGTGCGAGCGGAAATACTATTTGTATTTGGTCTCGCTACTGTGGTTGCTGTTGTTGTTGTCAATAAAGCAACATTTGCGTCAATATGTTAATAATTTGTCATTTCAGCAACCCATGTTCGCTGAACGGCAGACAGTTATAAGATGTGTGCACGTTTGAATTACTGTGTTGCTGAATATTTTGTTATTGCTTGGACGTTGCGCGCACATGAGCGATCATTTACAAACAAACAAACAAAAAAGAAATACAAACAATTGGCTCGGCATTAATGAAATAATTAATGCGCAAGTAAAAAAAGTGTTAACTGCAATATAAAAATTATTTTTTGAGATAAATAAAAGTATAAAAAATGAATAACTCTGAGCATATAAAGAAAAACCGAAGGCCATTTTTATTTTTTTTTTTTAATTTAATTTTTATTTACAATTCGAATTACACTATGTGCCTAGGTTTATGTATGTTTACTCCGGAATCGAGGTAGGGATCGATCTAAAGTAGGGGACACTGGGGTATTGTGGACCACGGGGAATTGCGGACCAGCGTGATATTTTTTCTTTTAGTAGTGGTTGACAGCTGCAAATAACTGTCATATACTCGTCTCTTGTAAAGCTCATTTTCCCTTCAGTGCTCGACATGTGTACATGCACTGTTACCTCGCGCTTCGATAACAAATAGAAATACGATAATTTTTTTTTTCCACTTGGTGTTTCGTTTAATTTGTCCACATTTTTCGAGAACCAAATCAGGTAAATGTGTTCATAATATTCGCCGCACTTCAAGCATTCGATACAGACATTGTGGTCCACTGTGGTCTAGTGGCAGAGTGCCAGACTCTTGTTTCTGAAGACCCGAGTTCGATTCTCGGCTTGGGTATGTTTCTTATCTATCTTTCTTTCTCTTTTCCTTTCTTTCTTTCTTGGGGCTTTGGTACAATAGATCTTATAGGTCGCAGTGCCTGACTTTCGAGTCGTCTTTCCTTCAAATAATAATCAATAATCATTGCCTTCTTCTTCATCTTTATTTAGGACTTAGTCCTATTATTTGCAATGAAAAAATGTTTTTACATAATTTATTTAATTTCAAAGTAAGTATTATTCGGATAGGGATCCCGACGTCCAGCATTCATGCCATCTTTTTGGTGGTCTTCCTGGGGGCTGCATATAAATAATGGGCAAAAATAGGGTTTTGGTCAGAAATGAATTATTTGAATTGGTTTCTTGGTGGATAATGGCACACTTATTCCAAAAATTTAATCAGCATTTTCGTAAAACCTACAGGTTTTTAAAAATCGAGATTTTTGCATGAATCTATGTAGTTTTAAAGTACATTTGATTTGTTTGTTGAAATTAAAAAAAAAAAACTGCACAAAATTTCTTTTTTTTTTAGCAAATTTCTTTGCTAAAAATAAACACAAAAAAAAATAAAAAAAATTATTAAATTATATAAAAAAACACCGAGTTATAGTGATCAAATTATTAGTTAACCTTAGTGTCCAACCTTTTTAAATGCTACATATTCCAAAATGGTAAAGTACCTATTTAAAATTTTTAGGAAACCTTACAATACTTTTACATTTAATATAAAATTAATTTTTTATTAATCACTGCTTTTGGAATTTTCTTCAGAAGAACTTAAACTTATTCTTAGCGATTCATTAAGAGGACATTCCAGTTTAAAATTTGAAAAACATCGATTTATATTGGTTTTGACTTTTTGGTTCTTTAGTTTCAAGAATACTTAGTGAAAAATTCGAAGTAAAACGAATGTATACATATAATTATGCCTTGGTGTACTAAAATGAGAACAACAACAAGTTTTCGATTAAGAGAAAAATTATTTGTCTTCGAAATGGTTACTCAGAAGTTTTCAGGGTCACTGATTACAAATCTGATATACGGTTTTTAAAATTCAAAATAGCGGATCCAACAAGGCGGAAGAATCTTAAGAATTGAGAAAAAAGAACATAAAAAGCTTTTGTATGGTTCCACTTACAGAGAAATGTCTACCAAACCAAATCTTGTTTAGTTTATGCTTTTGTCTGTACAGAACAGAACAGAATCCAACCTATCACCAAAAATTAACTTTTTTGGAGATGCCCTCTACCGCCGCCATCGTGGATTTTTTTTTGTTCTCTAATAACATGTTTATAACACCTCTGAGCAATTTTGTAATTATATATCATAGTTTCTGAAAAAATAATTCTCAAAAAGTCAACGACGACAAAGGTAGATAGAAGGTAGTATCTTCTCGTCCAGTTTTTCTAGTATGCGCCAATCAATTTCAATCGAACAAAATAGCAATAATAGCATGAATACTTAGTACCACTTAACCGTTCTCTGGGTGACGAGGTACCCGAGTACCTTTTTCGTTTTTAAACCAAATTTTTTATTGTTTATAAGCATGCTAGAAAGCTGAAACTTTATGAGAACTCATAACTTTTTATTAACTTCATATTGTTAAAATTTGTATTCTATTGGATTTCTTCCAGTGGGTGTGGGATAAAACAGAGAACGGTTAAATAAATGAGATAATTACAAATTTTGCAAAAGAAAGAAACTAAATGCCAACCGACGTGTGTTAATACTAAAACATGAACAATTAAATTTAAGACGATTTTTTAAAATGCATTTTTTCCAAGAATCGGAAAATATCGGAAAAGTTATTATTTCCAAATAATATATAGTTCATTTTAACAAATTCTGAAAAAAAAATTTAGGAACTTTCAGGAAGTATTTTTTCCGGGTCTACAGAAAATGGCGAATTGAAGAATTTTTTCAGTTAAAAATATTTTAACTTTGTGTACTCCCAAAATGTTGTGTTCTAAAATTTAGGGAAAATTACTAATACAACTATATTATCTCACCATTTTAAAATGAGAATTTACCTTACTTATTTTTAGTCAAAAATGTATTTTTGACAAATTTTCTTTTGAAGCACCAAAAAACATTAATACCAGATTTGAATATTGCAGTATAAAAACCAGCCACTTTGAGATGCTACGTCGAAAGGAAAAACTTTTTTTGAGCAACGATTGTTATGGTTCCTTCTTAGTTGTCCTTTTAACATTAAAATGGTATCAATATTGCTAACTTTGGCGATACTCATTTTTACTATTTTTGTCAACCGACGGAGCACTGTGGGCCGTGCTGTTTTATGTTTGCCCAACATTCGCTTCACATGCCGGTTCCATTCTTTCCTCCTTCTGCGACTGCAACTAATCACGTCGGTTATTTCTTCATTACGTTTTAGATAATTTTCATGCAAAATTTGAGCACAGCATTAGTTTTTCGGTAATTTCTAATAGTTTTATTTAGTACGAAAATAATTTTTCAAATGTAAGTATCAAATGTTGAGGTTAGTTTCTCTTCTGTAGAGAATTTCGGGTACATCTTCAAAAAAACGAACATATTTACTCTTCATATTTATAATCTCGAACATTCGAAATAATCGCTTCGCTCTCAGTAAGAATACACGCGAGCTCGACGCGATATTTTCCAAAAAACAAATAAGTCCGGGACACCACAGAAGAAAGAACCCTCTTCAACCGATTGTGACGTGAAAGATAACATCGATTTCTGCATAATTTGTTAGTAAAATATGCCAAGCCGTCAAAATTACATCCATTGCAACGTGTGCGATCGAGCTGATCACTTGGATTGAGGAGGATTGACTGCAAGTTGCGAACATTGCGTTTGGGACTGATTTTTATTGTTATTTTTCATTTCATTTCACTTTGTTTCTTTTTAATAATAAATCTTCTGTCATTATAAATCAAAAATGAAGTTTATCTACCACATTTTTCCATTTTTAATCGATTTACAAAGTGGTCCATAATTCCCCGATATTTTTCAAAACCGCAAAAACACCAACTCTTATAACTTGTATAATTTAATACAATTTCACCAAAATGCTGCTACTCAAAGAGAGGTTATGTCTCATAATACAAATTCTAGCTTTGAAATTTTCGGAAAAAGTTATTTTTTTTTGCGAGGTTTTGGCCAAAATGAAAATGCGGTTCACAATACCCCAAAAACTATCTAATATTAATATAAGTATCTATTCGTCTTTTAGAAACAGTAAATGAATGTTTGCTCTTCAATGATCCAAATTTGATCCGGCAGAGTTCCTTCATTCTAATCATTCCTGCATGGGAGGTGTAAGGATTGGAATCGTTCTAAATTTCATAAAATTTATCTCCAACACAATGACTGAGAAAATGATAACCTGTTCACATAATGTAATTCATGTTGAATTTAAAACAAAAAGTAATGAAAATTCGCGCTTTTTTCTGCTTACTGGAATTTTTTCTTCATAATGTTTTTTCGCATATATTTTAATATTTATTTTTTTTTTTTTACTTTTTGAAACAAAATAAATCACGCAACGACGTCATTTCGATACCACCACTATCACCGCCACGGTTGCTGCTGCAGGCTGCTGTTTGCCACCGTCTCGTCATTCTCATTATCATCGTCATGTATTGTTGATGGTGATCATCATCATCATTATCATGATCATCATGTGTGGCATTTTCGAGATACCAACCAGTTTTTTTAAGAACCAAAAATATCTACCTTTACTACATTTGTAGTTCGTTGCCGCATTGTAATTGTTTTGTTGTTGTTGTCGTCGTTACTAGTGTTGGTATTGTTGTATTTAGTTCTTTATTTCTTTACAGGAAATTTGCAATTTTTAACTTTCCTTTCCAAAATTGACCCCGCAAGCAACAGCAGCAGCAGTAGCAAGTGCCGGCAGTATATTTAAGATGATTATTGTTGTAGTTGTTCTTGTAATTATGATTAACAGAACATATGATTGTTTAAACCTACACAAATACAAACATAGAATTATACACATACATACATATAAACTCGCATGTGTGTTAATGCCCAATTGAAGCGAAAATGTTGCGCCAACACGTGTTGCTGTTTTTTTGCTGCTGCTGGTCCGATTGATTGTTTTTGTCGCTGTTGCTGTGCTGCTGTTGCGGGTGAAAGGATCATATACAAGATCTTTTGTATTTCTCTTTTTAATTGATTCTTTAGTTTATTATTGTTGTTTTTTTTTCAATCAATTTTTATAGCGAATTGTGATTAAGATATGAGATTACTAAAAGCTGTTTTGCTTTACTACTTGTGTATTGTACTTGTGAGGTGCTTTAAACATTCAGGTTTGCATATCCCAGTACTGGATCGGAAGTCAATTGATTGCAAGAGTTTGCTCAACGAATAATGCAAAACGTTAGTAATTTCTAAAAGAGGAAAATTTGCTCTTTTGGAAAATTGATGAAAACCTATAAAAATTCATAATATTCAATCGCTAGTAATGCGTAGTCAATTCAAAAGTTATGCAATTATCATAGGTAACGCTCGTATCTTTTTTCAGACCAAAAACGTTATATTTATACTAAAAACTGTTTTTTAAAAGTAAATCAATTTGAAAAAACTGTATATTTTGCGGTATCAATTTTATTCAAAGAAAATTAACAAAGGAAGCATCCATCATCTGAATCGTTTTTCTTCTCCATTTCAATATCTCCTTCTGTAATTGTTGTATTGCATTTGTCCTTTGAAGAAATTCGAGGAATCAATTCCGGCTTTGTTATGAGGTATTTATAGAAATCAACGCTCGGTTATTTCAAGTTACATTTGACGATCAGAATCGCCTTCAATGTTTCCACTTCTATAAAAAGTATACTCTCACCGTTTGCCATTGATATCTCTAACGTTTTTCATTGCCATTTTAAATTTTATATTTTTTTCTTAGTATAAACACGGTATTTTGGTGAAAAAAGCGGTATGTGATTTTAGAGTCTAAAAAGCAATACTTACTATCGCGAAAAACTATATAGATACTAGCGTTAATCATAGGAGATAATCAGGGAGCGGAAAAAATGGCAAAATTTTCTATCTCTGCTCAGCAACATTTAGAGCTGAAATATCAGAAAAATAATACGGTCAATGAAATGACGACTGCTCAATATAATTTTTGTTGATCATAAAGTGGTCAATTTGCGTTCATAAGACACACAGGAAGCAATAGCGGAGTAGAAGCGTTTTCTGAGCGCAAGCATTAACTTTGAAATTTTAAATATCAAATTTTCGTATATATGACTATGTCACTTATGGGAAAGAAAAAAATAGAAATAAAAACATTTTTGAAAATCAATGAATACTATCGATTTGAAATTTAATTTTGCCTTTTTCCGCTCCATGTTAATAACTAAGAAAAAGCTAAAAAGGCAAAGTAAAATTTCTTACCTACAATTATCCTTGATTTTAAAAAGCTAGATTTCGTATTTCTCGCTATGAGAAAGAAAGATAGGATTAAAAAAAATTTTAAAATCGTTTTTATTTTTCTTTACTGGGACATACAGTGTCCCGTATTGAGTTGTTCTACTATAAAACGAAGAATATTTATTTCCTAATTATACATAAAAACTTATGTTCGTGTGAATATTTTATCGATACGTTTACAATCTAATTTATTCACAAATCAATACTACATCAAGTTAAATGCACCTGAGGGGTATTTGTGCCATTAAAGGGTTTTTTCTCATTATAGATGTATTGAATAACAACTTTTTACTTAATGTATATTACTTTTAAGGGATAAGAAGTAGAAACATTTTAATTGTTTCGTTATCTTTTGTTAAATCGCTGATTTTTTGGTCATTGAACTTTTAAATTTAACTGAAGTCGTTATTGCATACAAATTTATATATTTTAAATTCCTACAAAAAATAAAAAATCTTATGCTTAATTAAAGGCATAGAGTGAAAATGCATTAGTTTTGATTAGTTCTCCAAAAACTTAAGAAACCTTTCATTGTCAGGAGTCAAATAGAAGTGTATTTCTTTATGTTTTTAAACGCTATCTGCCTTTCCTCAGCTCATACTATTATTATTATTAATAAAGCTATACTAAGAGAAAAACCGCTGTCTAAAAATAAATCCGTAATTTCAACTTATTCTGTAATTATTTTATTTTATACTGAATTTATTAAATTTAGCACAATATTCTTCATTTAAGAAGAGAAAAACTTATTTTAAAACTCTTCGGTCGTAAATCAAAATTGATTCTTGAAATTTGACCAAAGCAATGTTAAAACAGTAACGAAATCTTGAATTAAGCCAACTATGTAATATTTTACTTCACTTTAATTTTGAATTCAAATTACACTTTCGTATTAAAGCGCACTGACATTTTAATTATGTTCCTGTCAAATATATTTGTTATTAAAACAAACACAAAAACATTTATTTTATAATAATAAAAAATTAAATTTTAATAAAAAAACAAAAAATTAAAATGTTATATGCAAATTTTTGTTGTTGTATTCTGAATTGCCAAGTGCAAATCGCAGAAGCAAATCACAAAATTAAATTGCAACTAAATTATTGAACCGGAAATAAACATGCATTGTTGATAATTTTATTACATTAGTTTTTTGTTATTGTTGCTGTTGTTGTTTCAGTCAAATAGTTATAACATATTAATTAATGATTTTTTTAGTTTTGCTTGTAATGTCATAATAATTATTTTTAATTTAATAATGGAACAATAATGATTTATAATCATAATTCATTTGTGAGGTCAGTTACTTTCGAATAGTAAAAAAAAAAGTTAAAAATCATAAAAGCAAAACGCATATTATGATAATTGAGGATGTGCTTCGAAAGCATATTAAATATTATTTTATATTAGAATCTCTATGACTAAATGGTAATACAAGTATGCAAATACTTGAAGAATCTTTAAAACTAATGGAAAATGTAATTAAACAAGTCAAAAGGAATATGTCGCTTTTATGCCGAGGCTAACATTCTTCCGTATATACTTGCACTATTATCCGCATTTGATGCAGATTAAATGTTCACTACAATCTCGCTACACATGCAGCTTTCTTCCAGATTCCATCAGTTTGATCTTGCTCTACATACTTCGAAACCCAGTTATTAATTGCACTTTCTAGAATCAATTGCCTTCATTTAGTTCAATATTATATAATACAGTAGAATCCCGATAATTCGTAATCGCAAGGGACGAGCAATTTTTTACGAATTTCGGAGGTTTTCGATTTTACGAAATTTTGATTTAACCCTTTTATCTCGGAGTTTTTTCTCAAAATCTGGTTGAATTTCAAAAAATATGTCCTTACTCTTAATCCTTACAATTATCCTTAAGTTTTCTAATGGGGTATAATGTCTACTATAACCTTTCTAACCAGGAATTACAGCAAAGGCAACTTACGGCGAAGAAGCGGCAAGTATACAATCCACTCATTGACAGCCACCATCAGTATTTTGGAAAAAACTCAAATAAAATGGAAACCATACCTCCCATTTTACTTGACTTTTCGAACATTATTGGGACATAAAATCCCAGGGTTAACGAGGTTAAAATAAGAAAAATACGAATTGACGTTTTTTTCAATTTATTTAATTGAAAGAAAAAAGCAAAAACAATTATTCATTCAACTCAAGTATGTATGCAATTATCTACACATATTGGACCCCATTAAAAACTTTGTTCTAAAAAGCCTGTAATTTTTAGCTGTTTAAGGCTCTTCTCGCGTATCTTGTCAACCACGAAAAACACAAATAATTCAATCAAAAGAGAACGTTGCTATCTACTATGATTGACGACCTCGATAGCCTAGTGGATAGTGCACTAGACTTTCATCTGGGAGGTTCGGGTTCGATTCCCGTCTTCGTCTGGTGGTTAATTTTCATTACTTTCTTATATTCACTATCAATATGAAGTGTATGAGAATTATAAGATAGTGTACAAGTACACACATTGGTTGGTAATGGCAAAACCACCAAGCCGATAAAAAATTGCCACACCGCCGTTCGGAATCGGCGTTACACTGTAGGTCCAACTATGTGGTATCACAATGGGCCATTCAGGCCTAAGTGTGTCTCTCGACAGCCACTCCAACCTAACCTAACCTATCTACTATGATTGATCTTTTTCGAATCATAGTGCCATATATAGTAATTTTGATTTGCATTACGAATTATAAAAGGTTGTCAACAACTAAATGCAATTTATAAGAGGTTAAACAGAACTTGTATTGAAAAAAAATACGAATTAGCATGGAGACCAAAATGTATGGAATTTTTACGAATTAAAGCGATAAATAAAGGGACTGGCAATTTGTTACGAATTATTGAGATTTTCGAATTAACGGGGTACGAATTATCGAGATTCCACTGTACTAACGAAAAGTATTTCGATTTCTAAATTTTTTATCGTTTAGCGATTCAAAATTATAATTTTTTTTCAAAAGTAATTACTGTTTAATAATTCTATATATGCTGACTTTAAAATTGGATTTCGATAACTTAAAAATATTGTATTTCACCTGACTTAAAGGCCAGGTGAACAGGCATACTTTTTTGGAAGGTGCTTTTGAAAAACAACAAAAAATATCAAAAATTATTCATTTTGCATTTGAAATGAGAAATTCACCTAGATAAAATGTGAAAGTTATAACTTCACAAGTCCTTATATATTTTTAAAAGTCGACAGCTGACCAAACTTTTGTAAAAAAAAAACATATAGAGAAATAGGCAAAATTCAACAAAAATGTATAATTCCCACATTTCGCTGTCTTTAACTTATAACAAGTTTTAAAATACTGTGTTAAATACATTTGATCCCAGGGAATACTTATTGCTCCTGATGTGGTGTATAAATATTTTTAATTTTTACCCCTGGTCACCTTATTTTTTCGCGGTAAGCCAAAACCTACTTCGTCCTCCAAAATTCAGAAACAAATTTATTATATTTTTTTAATTATTAAAATTTTCATTATTAAAAATCTTATCTGACACTTTTCTTCAGTAATTGTTAGTGGGGGTATGAAAGATGGAAAAACCCCAAAAATCAGTTCTGGGGTTGTAGAGCGACGCCCCAAAAAAAACCTCTTTAGTGGAAAAAAAAACATTTTTTACTAATAACTGGTTAACCGTTGGAGATATCAAAAAATTATTTACTACAAAAAAAAATTTTCGTATATGTCATAGTTTTCGAGATATTCAATTTTTAATGATTGCAAATTTTGTACTTTGGATTTTTGTTTATTTGAAATTTTGCGCGCGCAGCCTATAGGAAAAATTTAATTACTCGAAAACCAAGCAAGCTTGTAAAAAAAAATCAAAGGGGATTTCGGTTTTGAAGGGGATATAAAGTATAACATTTTCTGTTATTTTCATTGACTACGGATAATTTTTACTATACAAACATAACAATATCGTATAGTTGCCTATTTGCAGGCCTAATAAATATATGTTTCAATATATGGTATGTTATAAATGTATTATCTTTTAGTTCAAGACATTATTCTGAAAATGCTGAAAAAGTTAGTTATAAAAACATTCACATTTTGCAATTTTATCAGCATATTAAAGTTAGCCAAATTTTTGTTCGAAAAACTGGTAAAAATTTTAACAAAGCTATTTTTGAAAATTTTAAAATATTTTCGTGGCAAAACTGGACGAGTACATCATCAATATCAACGACAGCGAGTTATTTGTCGAAGATATGTAAAGCCCTTTGATGAAAAACGAAATTGCAATTTATCTCGTAGTGGTTTTTTTGTAGGGGAATGTAGGGAATGTCGAACCACACTTTGATTTTGACTGATAACTCACCCTAAAATCGTAATTTTTCAAAATTTGAGAAATGGAGGTTAAACTAGAAGCAAAATGCCACGTTTTGGGAGTTGCAGAATTTAAAATTTCGAATTTGTTGTAAAGTTTTAAGAATTATACCAAAATATTCGATTTTGTCATTTTGAAAAATCGTGGGGAATGTCGAACCACTTTGCAAATTGAGAAAATTCGAACAAATATTGATGTAAAACGTTTACTTATGACTTGGTAAGGAAAAATATAAGATTTGAATGAAAAATATAGAGAAAAAATCTATGTTATTTATTCGGAGTCGCAGTTTTTGCATGTGAAATAGCCACCAGTCATGTGTACATATCGCAAGTGAGCATTTTTGTCGATAATTTACTATATAACTGAGTGGTTAGAAACTCCCTACAAAAAGTGGTTCGACATTGCCCAGAAGCTGTGTTCCACAAAATAGCCGCCCATGAGTCGCAGAACCAAATTTCATGCAAAAAAACTTTTTTGACTGTAAATAATATTCACACACAATGATTTGAAAAATATTTACCTGCTTGGTTTTACGCAAAAATGTTGAAAAAGCAATGTAATTTTTAAAACACAAAAACACTTTTGGAATCTCAAAAATCACTTGATTATAGCAGGCAGCACACAATACGTCTCATCGGTTCGACTGCTAATGAAAAAAGGAGGTGAAGCTGAAATAATACGATGGCAAGAGTTTCGTATAGATCGAATGTCTCATAATGCAGATAAAACTAATGGTTCGACATTCCCCATGGTTCGAAACTCCCCACATTCTCCTATAATATAAAAACACATAAAAAAAGAGCGCCTCTTCCCCACTAAAACCATTTTGTGGCTACGTCACTGCATGTATGTACAGTTATATATATTTAAAATAATTTGTACAGTATACACATAAATATGTAGATAAATGTCTACATACATACTTATGCATGTACTTTTGAATTTATTTATTTGTAATTACAATCGATTGAATTTAATTGTGCAGAAAAAAAGCATTTTAATTAATGAACAAATGCGGGAGGAGAGTAATTAAGTGGCAATTAAGTGGTTAAAGTGGCTAAAGTCTTTTTTATATTTTCAAAAATATAAAAATACTAAATTATTGAGTGGGTAAAAAAATCAAAATTATATGTAATTTGCATATACTTATAAAGATATAAGTTATTGTTGAAAAGGAGGCGCAGCTCTTATAACTTCCAAATTGAGAATGAATTATAATTTATTCAGTGACATAGATCATTGACATTTTTCAAATAGTTAAAAGTAATATATATAAATCTTTATAATTCGGTTGCTTGTAAAGCATTCTATCTACCATAGGGTTTTCAATAAGAGTAACATCTCTGCTTATACTATAGAAACCTCTCACGTAATTGGGTCTAGCAAATAATTTGCTTTATATATTTTGGAAATTCGTGTCAATGAATTTTTTCTCTTTGGAATGAAATTTGCGAATCCTTTTTGTCCAGTGTAATCGCAAGTTCCTCAAATACTTTCAAATGGACAGTGGGATTTCTTCCCAAACATGGCTCATATGACGTTTTTCTATAATAAGTTTAGTTGTTGAACGATTTTTTAAATAT
This sequence comes from Toxonevra muliebris, assembly GCA_963691655.1. NCBI lineage: Eukaryota > Metazoa > Arthropoda > Insecta > Diptera > Pallopteridae > Toxonevra > Toxonevra muliebris. The sequence continues at coordinate 55,150,701 of OY829327.1, forward strand.
GCAGCAGTAGCTTTAGCTTTGACCCAGAATGACTCATCTAAACCAGCATGAACCAGCACAATTGCAGCCTTTTTTATCAAAGTTCTATTGGCACGTTTAACAACCCTGTTTTGTGTAAATTTATATGTACTTGTAAGTTGTCGTTGTATGCCACATTAATCCAAATAAAACTGTCCTGCGAATTTCAGCTTTTCTTGTACGAATTTGATAACTTATTGCAATTCAAAGCAACTCTTCAACTACATAAAATTATTTTTACAAAGGAACCAACTTATTTTTATAATAGATTGCGTTTCCCTCGTTCAAATCGTGGTAAACAACTAATACAGAATAGATACTTGTGCCAAATATCTGAGCGCCAATTCTTTGTGAGCTCAATGCGTTAAGACCCTGCTTCGCTGTCTTAAAATCGGTAAGGTGCCGCTGTAACAAATGTAATAAATATCAAATTGGCTCAAATTTTTAAATAATTTTTGGGATATAATTTATAATTATAATTTTTAGATATAATTTCAAGAATGGTCTTTGATATGAATATAAAGCCTTCTGAAATATTTTTTCTATAATTCAACTGAAATCTAATAAGATTATTCAACAAAAAAAAAAAACTTAAAAGTTATTTCTTTTTACTACAGATATTCTGGAATTTCTATCTAATTGCTAAATGACCCCTTTAGCATCAACTGGGTTAGTAATTTTGCTCAAACGGTATCATCAGCCGATATGGCTTGGTTTTTGTCGAAGTTCACTCACTGATGCGCCCAACGGTATTTTTTTTTTTTGTAAATATTCACTATGTTCGTCGTTGAGTTCACATCGGTGATAATACAATAAAAATGTTTCATTTTCTGGTCGTCCAGACGCAATGTAAACTTTCGTTTCTAAAATTTAATTATCACAATATTAATTAGAGATTTTCATTTATAATAATTCTCTGCTTTTAATGTACAGTTCTGCAAGTTAAATACTTTTGAGAATGTCGATTGCGTCAATAATGAGACACATTTTTAATTAATTTTCGCGCTTTTTCGCAGAAAAGGCAGAACAACGTTTGCCGGGTCAGCTAGTATACATATAAATAGTCAATATTTTGTTAATATTGGCTATGGATTTATATAATTTTCCTTGAATCATCTTCAATTTTAAATAATTCATCTTCACAAATGTTAGCCAGAAAAGACAAATTAATAAAAGCAAAAACGAGTATTATATTTTGAATTGAAATTTGAAACCAGCACGTGTATTAATTTGAAAACCGTAAAACAAATGAAATCGATTTAGTTAGAAAACGTTTCTTCTTGGCTTTGTTATAATGTTCAGTATTCTTATACTGAATCAAAAACAAAAATAAATAAAGCCTATGTATCTTCTTGATTTTGACATACGAAATCGAGTTTTCAGCTGCTTTGAACTACTGCCGCCACCAGCCAAGCCCAAACATTGAAGCAACTGTTCGGTTCTGACCAAATCTGAGTCTCATTGAAGCAAACAATTAATTCACTTTAGTGGCAACTGTTTTTTCATTAAAAACCCGTCAGCGTACAATAAATTTAACAGCTTCGATTTGATTTTAGGTTTATTCTTTAAAGTAGAATACACGATTACGAGTGTATGAATTTTTTTCACGTTCTTTCTTATTGTCACGCATGCGCAGAATCAATTTTAAAGTGGATGCTGATTTATGTCACCGGTTGACTTTGCACAGTGTAACAAAGATGGCCAAAAATTAAAAAAATATAAAGCCGGATTTTACAAAAATGTAATGCGATTCAAAAAATTTAAAAAACAATTTTTAGTCTATCATTGACACGGATAAAAAAATAAAAGTTGCAATTCATATATTTTCTAAACAAAATATAAAATAAAAAATTGTGTTATTTGTGTTATAATCAACCAATGGCAATGCTTTTTTCAGCCTTCTTTAGCAACATATTTATTTTACCACTACCCCGAAATTTTACCATTTACATGTTCAAAATTTCAAATAAAGTAGTGAATCAAAAGATTATTGTTTTATGGATAAAATGTGTAATAAATGCTAAATCTTCAGCTGCACATATTTGCACCTTTTTTTTGCTTTTTCCTTTTTTTAGTGGAATTTTATGAAGTGGGAATGTCCCTTATGCAATTTGGCTAAAAACTATTAGTATTTGTTAATATTTAACTCGGCAATGCTTGTCCTGAATTTCATTGTTTTGCAATAAATTACTTTATTTTTGACCACCGGTTGTATGAAAACGCTATACTGTGCATTGTCGTATCGTCGTTTATCTTAAGTTTTTCAATTTTAAAATTTTAAGCATTATCTTTTTATTCTTATGTATATGTTTTTTGATAGTTACTCGTATATAACATACTTTATGATGTAAAATTACAATAAAGTTGTAACATGCCGACATATTATTTATAAATTATAATAATATTTGTGTATATATTACAGGTTGCTTAGAAAATTTCATAAATGTTTTTTGAATTACAACAGAGATCAAGTTGTAATCACTTCTATAATAAATCCTTTATGCTGTCATCACTTGAACTTAACATGTAATTTGTCGAGTTTAGAAAAAGAAGAATCTTTACACACTTTTCACATTGATTTTTGAATCATCATAAATTTTTTGTTTATGAATTCTTGAGCACGTATATGGTTAAAACTTTGCCTGACAAACAGTTATACAGGAAATATTTAAAAGCAGTTAAAGAAAACAAGAAAGAAAAAAGAATAAGTTCTTTCGATGGAGATATTTTTGAATAAAAAAGAACATCCAAAAATTGCCGCAAGAAGTAATTTTGATAGATAATTTTCATATTTGACGTTTTTCTTCAAAATATCAATATAATTTTTATTTTTCTGAGCTTTGTCCCACGTTTGCTATAAGTATATTGATATACAGGTAGACCTCGCTTCTTATAGTACGGCCTCGCTCTAACCCGTTTCACTTTTTGCGAAATATTTTTGTTTAACATGGTAAAAACCTCGTTTTAACACGGTATCGGGTAAAACAAGTTTTTTTTACTCGTTATGTTGTTTGGTTTATACACATGCATATATATATTGTATGTATGTGTACATTAGGGTGTCCCTTATATGAGGCAATTTTTTTTTTAAGAATATGGCAACGCATACCCTCCAACTTTTTTCAAGCCGCTATAGCTTACCCAGTTCAAAAATATTATTCTCCTAAGACCATGGTAACCTGTGCCAAGTAGATCGAAAAGTCAAAATGAAAAATCGGTATGAAGGATATTTCATGTTTTTTGATTGGCTGATTGATTGGCATGATTGATTTTCAAGTGACAAAACAGATTTTTATTCTTGATCGATACAAAATCATCTAGCGTATGATCTAAAACAGGACCGTAATTATTATAAGCAATATGTAAAAAATCAAAATTTAATGCTTATTACTTGAATTTTATTTATTTGATCATGAATAAAAATTATTTTTAGATTTTTTAATTTTTTGCTCAGAAGTTATAATAATTCTTTTATTTTTATCTGTTTGCTCAGAAATAATAATTATTTTCTGATTTTTTTTATGTTCGGGAAGAAAAAATCATTGTTTGATGTTTATATTTTTGATTGAAACGAAAAGATCAAATCGTTGCACAGCTTTGGACATCGTGTGTTCAGTTAGACCGAAATTCATGTGATTACTTGTGTTGTTGTTTTTTGCACAAAGTACCGCTTGTCTGTATACATAAGGGTGATTCTCTAAGTTTAGTATATGCCCTTGCACGGTAGCACGATAGCACAAACAAGCACGATAGCACTAAAAAGAAAACAATTAAATGAGCTGGACACATAAATGGCACAACCTGGAAGAAATAGAAAAAAATCATATTAAAATTGGATTTGTTGATTTTTGGTATGTACAAACTTTTAAAAAAATAATATATTGTGCTGTAGCCTTTGTTTCACAGCTCCACACTTGCGGGCCATACTCTCCACATCGAAGGCATATGGTTCCATATAGTTTTTCTAAATGTTCAAGTACTGAAATTTGTCCATTGATTTTAATAAGCGGACCTAAGCAATGCCAAGAAAATGCCATTTTAAAGTTATTACTTTTTCAATTGTAACCGAAAAAGTCAAGTGAGTATGTGCAAAATACATAACGTTAGTCAATACTTTTCAAATAACATACAACAAAATAAAATAACGGCTTGATAAAGGGTTAAAATTTGTTGTATATCTCTTAAACCATAATAATATTAATTATTTTTTCTAATGTAGATCTAACTCCAATTTAATTCAAAATCCCCTTTTTTCAAACTTAATTCACTAAATAATTCATTGATTAGAACCACATATTTATCACATAAGTAGAATTCATTCTTGAACATGTTTATTATTATTAATGCAAAATCTTCTTTCCAATATTATAATATTGTTCATCGAACATCTGCTATGATTATGCAATATTATTTTAATAATCGAATTATAATTCGAAAAAGTTTTTATTTTTTTATTACCAACTTATTTTAAGCAATTTATTTGAAAAAGGCTTTTGTGTTTTGACAAATCTACTTTAGAAAATTAATCAGATTTTTTATTATAATTATTAACAGTTAAAATCAAATTAAATACAGATTTTTATAATAAACAATAAACAAACAAGATTATTATTAATAATTATTCAAAATTGATTCTTTTTCTTGGGCAAAGTCAATTCCTGTTCGATCACTTGTGTATACAATAAATAATGAGCGGACTCGTCATATTAAGAGTGATAACTCAATCATAACGATACAATTGGAGATATCATAACTTCATGCTAATGGCCTACGACAGTGGTGGATGGTAGATGCTATACGATTTAAGACTTATATCAAATATTCAAATTATCATTTGATCGATCGATCGATGTGGTTCTTAATCTCCCAGAGACAAATCGAAATAATGAATGAATGGGAGTTGATATAAAAATTCGTTCGGCAGTTCACCTTGAGAAACGTTTGATGATTCCTCAATTCATTCAAATAACTATTTATTAATGTGTGAGTATCTATAATACTTGACTCTATGAAACATCTGTTGCTCTAGCTAGCTTACGTGGTCCTTGGATGAGCTTCTTGTGGAAACGTGTCTTTTGTCATGATTTCTTGAACACATTAAAAACACTACATAAATTTTAACCACTTTTAGGCTTAATTAAGAAAGATTTGTTTATATATTTTTAGAATTTTCCCACATCTTATTTAAATCAATCGAGGTTACTGTATGCTAGCTGCTTTTGTCTATACCTACATATTCATTGTTCTATTTCATTGTAGTAGCCGAATTCACAGCGGAAGCTTCCTATCAACTCAACTAAAACTACATACAAATTTTAGCTAATAAAAATATAAATAAAGTTGAATGATATAGATATAGAACAACAAATTATCGTTAAATTCAAAATTAATGTTAATTTTTTTTTTAAATTTTTTTTAATTAGTTGGTGGATTAAATTAACAAGCGTAACGCTTTTGTAGCATTAATATTTTTAGCACTCGTAAATTTTCAATGAATTTTTAAAATTTTATTTTATTGTATGTTTTTTGATTCGTTTTAAATTTTAAATATTTTTGTTCTATTTCCATTTAAATTGTTTAAAAATACTGCTTAGAATGAAAAATGAAAAATGTTATATTACACGCTGTCAGCTCAGCTGAGTAAATTTTTTTATTTTATTCTAATTGGAAATAAGCTAAGCTCATTTAATTTTGCAAAAATGTTCTCAATTTATGGTAAACATTTAAATTATGGTGTCGAGCATAATTGTTTAATTTTCATTTTATTTTTGAGACGTCTCAAATGATTTTTTTTTTGTCGGACATTATTAGGATATTTATTGCGTAATGGTTTTCTTTTATGTATGTAAGTATGTAAATGTTGTCAAAAGTTATTAATTGAATGATAAATTATTTTGTTGAAACATAATTTTTCTATTATCTTAATTATGTTAAACGAATAGTATTTTAATATCTAGACAAGCTTCACTGCCTGTTAGTTGGTCTTGTAATTTATGCAAAAGAAACTACATGAATTGTTTAGAAATTTCTGATTTATTTGAATTTGCAATAGTGTTCCGTGCAAGTCATTTACAATTGTTTCTTAACCTACCTTAACTTTCAGATTAATTTTTACTTTAAAATTATGTTAAAGTTAAGCTAAGATTATGTTAATATTACTCCCTCTGTAAATTAGTTATTCTTTTCGACCCTTGACGTTAGAATTTTCCGTAGGATATAACTTAGCAAGCTGGCAAATATTTTATTTTACACCTTTATTATTATTATTATATTTGGCGATGTGCACCGCGTCCTAAAACACTATTGTGCCCCCTTAGAAGATTATATTATTATTATAGTATAGTGTTCCTATGAGCCCAGTAATCCTTAAAATGTTATAATAAGTATTTCTATATGTCCTCTAACCATTATGAATTTTAGTATGAAGCCTATTTCTAAGTTTTTCAACATGCCGACTGGTATTTGGCTATATCCCAAACCCATTTTCCGGCTTTGCATAAACGTAGGACATTGTCCTAGAATGTGTTTTGGAGTTTCGGTATCCTCCTCACAAAAGGTTTGTCAGATGATGGTTCCGCCTGCAGTGTCCTGTCGGAATACCTGTATATAATTCTCAGATTCTTTTTTGATAAATTCTCACGTTCTTTAAATCTTTTTAGTTTATATGTTCCTAAAAGTGTTTTTGATTGTTCCATTCTTGGTAGATTATCCCAGTATGATGCTCGCAGGTGCTCTTCTTCTTTCTTAACGTCATTGTTAAAGACCTTTTTCCTATCCCACAAAAGGGTTCGGGTCCTACAAATGGGGTTTCTGTCTCCTTATCTGCCTTCTCATTACCTTCTATTCCTACATGAACCCAAAGTATAGTCCTTGTTCTGCAAGCCATGCGTATTAAGTTTCTTAAGACACTCTCTAACCAGTTTAGAGTTTACCTGATAGGAGTCGAGTGCCTTGATAGCCGCTTGGCTGTCAATTAGAATCGTAATGTTATGATTCCGATAGTTCCGCTTGAGGTAAGTATACACACCTGTCTATGGCGTATATTTCCGCCTATAAGATTCTGGTGCATTTACCCATGGGCGCGAAGTAGTTTGTCCTTGGCCCATATACCCCGCTCCTGCTCCTTCATCGGTAAGAGGCCTGTCTGTATATCAGGTTATCATTTGTTGGTTTTCATTGTAGGTTTCAAGCAAAACCTTCCCAATCCTTAGCTCCTAAACTTCGGTATTAGGTAATTTCTCGGTATTAAAATTTCAGGAAAACTTCTTCCGTTTTAGGCAATGTCCTGACCCGAGACATTCTATAAATGCCCTCTTCGCCTGCATCTGGATATAATTTTACATATTTCTAAACTTAAATTATTTTTGGTTTGGGTCAGTTCATATTTTTACCAGTTTTTTTTTTACAGTCGCGCAAGGTGGCTCAACAAAAAAAAAAAAATAACGCTCAGAAAAAATATTTCAAAAACTACAAAATATATTTCTTCGAATTTCAACTTGTTTTAGAATTATAATTTTCACCAAAAATTATAAACGAACTCCGTGGTTTATTTGCTGAGACCAAGTGAGCACGAAAAGCACTGAGATCGAGGCAGTGGTCAAAAAATTAATATTAGACATTTTTTTACCGATTAAAGCACTTGCAAAAAGCTCCATTGATTTTCACCCATCGATTTAGTAACGGTGAAAATGGGTTAACTAAAGCAGCTGCAAAATAGAACCAGATCTGGAAGCATACACTATACTAATATCAATGAGCACTTGGCTCTCTCAGCTTTCGTTAATCGGGCACACATGCCTTGGCGTAATGAGGAAAAGTAAATTTTTCTTGTGTGAAAACAAAACATGATTTTTGTCGCACTGTGTTGTACGATATAGAATAAGCAATACCGTAAAATATTTATAAAAGTCAATGAATCAAACAGAGATCACTACTTTCGAATACTTAATTATTTCAATGTCAAATTAGTGTGAAATATTCGTATTTAAGCATATATATTTTTTTTTTTTGGAAACTGACAATATCATACATTAATTACTATACGAAAACACAAAAAATAAATAAAAAAAAATTTTTCTGTTTATATATAAACACTTTTTTTTTTGTTTTTTTTAAGTATTGTTTACAAACTTTACTACAACAATTAACAACACGTGCACGTGTTTTTTGGCCAAACTGAAATCAACTCAAGTGCAACCTTCAGATATCATTAACCGGCAGATGAATGGAATTCAAAAGCTCACAAATTGAATACACAAGTTCTTCCGACTGGAATTACACATTTTTTTCTTCCCTACTCGCAGTTCTTTAAATGCCAAATTTCTAAAGTGAACGGGGATTTGTATTTTTATGGGAAAAACAGCTGAAAAAAGATTTCATTTTGTTTTTGTCATTTTGTTTTAGAATTGACACTTAAACGGCTGTCAAATTAGAAGAACAATGCAAAAAATCAACTGGAAGCTGTTATAAACTAATGACCAATGATTCATGATCTGAATGATGAATGTGATCTCTTTATTTCGCTCTCTCATTCTCGCAGCAAACAAATTGGCACTTGTTATGATTACAACTATTTAACCTTGCGTGTGCGTGGTGCAATATGTCACTCAAATTTACGTGGTACAGGGTTAAACTACCAAATATGACCAACAACAATTGACAAATCTATTTTTGTAATAGAAGAAAATTGTGTTGAGTTAAAAATTAACAGCAAAAAGTAAACAAGAAACTTGACATTGAAAATAATAATAATTTTACCATATCACTCTAGTCAACGCCCAACGTCATTTGAATTATAATGACAATATCTGTCGTTGTATTTTTGTGAAAATGACAATGAATTGACATTTAATTGACAGCCAATTGCAAGAAGATAGCAAACGCTAAATACATACCAAAAAAAAAACCAGGCAGTATATTTAATTAAATAAGCAGCACGGTTTTGTAATGAAATGACTTTAAAACAGGGAATGATTAATGAGATTAGTAAAATTAAAATATAAGATAATTTTAACTCATTCTCGTAAACGTGCAAATTGCCAGAATCACAAATAGTTGTAATTAATGTGGGCGAATGTGAATGCGAATTTAGCGAAATGTGTGAAATCTTCTACAAACATACGTTCATCTACATTTTTGGTATTAAATTTAAAACTATTTAAATATTTTAGCATAAAATTTATGTACACTTATTTAGGTGATTCACAAATTTTACGTAAATGAAGATTGAAGTGATGCGTAATGCGAAAGGCTATTGTGCCATCAAAGAAAAAGCAAAAAGATTGAAGTGACCTAATGCACAGTAGGTGGACACTTTTAAATGTTTCCGTTTGATTAATTGCATAGCTGACGCAATTAAATAACCGTTTAATTGCGCTAAGAGCTAAGAAAAAGCTAAACAAAAGAAGGAGTTGCATTGATCCAAGGCGCTATTTTGGATTCCAATTTATTTCAGTAAACCTCCTTCATAATATCTTTAAATTTTATGATTTAGTAAAAACTATTTATATATATAACATGTCAAAGGACAAAGTGAAACACTGTAGTAGGGTAAAGTGGGGTACCTTTGACACCGGGGCACATTTGACTTTGCTATTTTCAGTATGACCACGCCCAAAAAGCCAAAAAGTTGAAATGCAGAAAAAGCTTAATTTGATTTAAAGAAACGTTATGAACTTTGAAGATTATAATTTAACTCTTTTTTGATTAAAACGTATTTTTATAAATTTGCTAACGCTGATGTAATTTTCGACAACTAGTATGTAAGCGTTTTGTGAACTAATCGTAACTGTTAAACAAGAATAACAAAATTTGTTAGCACTGCTCTTTAATGTTAACAAAATAAAAGTGAGTTTTGTGAAAGTAAAACAAGATAAATTGAAAAAGAAGAAACATAAATGCGTTGAAATCATTATAACGCTACTATTCTGATGTACCCACATGTACAACAACGCTTATGCATAAATATAAGTTGTAATAAAAATGAATCCGACGGCGACATCATGCTCATACCATCCCTAATCTGTTTGATCCATACATAACCGCAGTTTGATTTAAAATATTAGGAAAAAGCTTAGGATCAAATGAATGATTCAACTGGATTCAAAAATATTTATATATGTAATGTAGGCATCATTCTTGTCTACGTCGAGCCGGTAGCACATATTAGTTTGATTTATGTTTTCAGAGGGACAGGAGAACAATTTATACAGAAAGACAACGAAAATTGTAAGTTTATAGAGAAATATTTTAGGAAAAATCTAAAAATGATGTATATTATTATTTTTAACCAGAGGTTTCGAATAAATGGATGACAATAGCGAGAATATAAAAATTAATGTAAATCTAAAATGAATCCATTTTTAAATTATTTTTATGAAAATATTTCTTTTTAATTACATTGTACTATATTTTATTATCATTTTTTCAATATGTAAATGTAAAATGTAAAAATAAATAATTTTCTTTATTTCTTAAACATAATAATAAATATAGTAAATGTAAAAATAAATTAAATATAAAATTAACAACACAATTATTTATTTCTTTGTTGATATTTCGTAAAAAAGAGAAAGTACCATGCTAACACAAGAGAGCGACGCACACCCGCATAATGTTTTTGTTCGTATGCAAATCATACTAATTTTGCATTGCCTTTACACATTGAGTGACGGAGAGTCGAAGTATACAACGTCATACATGTTGTTAAATATGAGTATGATGCGAACCTTAAACTTAAGGGTGGATATGAGATTCGACAGCATTTTAATAAATATGGATGGATATGGATAGTAGAATTTTGGGATCATGAGTTGACTATATTCAGTTTGACAGTACTCATTGCAAATCTCTGATATAGACGTATGTCAAATGTGCTCCTTGTAAAATCAAATGTGCCCCGCGCCTGGGGCACTTTTGACAAAATGGGTTTTTTGGAAAAAGTACAAAAAAAAATATTGATGAAGTTTTTATAAATATATAGTTTTTTCTAGGTTTGATCTAGAAAAATCAATGTCTTAATAACAGTTACATCTTTTAAAATCTATCAATAATTTTCGGAGTTAAATTAAATGTCAAAGGTACCCCACTTTACCCTACTGCCACAAAATAATTAAAAAAAAAACTCACCAAGATGTAAAAAATTTAATATCCCGTGCACTTTTTAAATCACATATCATTAACCAAAAACTGTTTGTTAGTGTTGTTATGATGGCGGCTTGTACTCGATACCAGTAATCATTAATACAGGGTGGTGCAAAAGTTTCTTTACACCTGTTCTTGATATTCATCTAGCTTTGAAGCAGCGAGCGAAATTTTCTAAAAGATAAAAATAGGTACTTAAATTTTAAAAGCAGTGATGGTTTTTATAATAAAAAATTTTGGGGAATTTTTTAAAATGAGCGCACGTTATTGTTTGTGAGTTGTTAACACGAGCACTCCTTTTCACTCAAATTGAGTTTAAAATCGAACAATTTTAAAAATTTTCCTTGTGCTTTCGCAATGCATTTTTTTATTTCCTAAAGTGGTTTAAGCCATAAAAAGCAACGGCGTGTAAAAAAAAAACTTTGAGCAATACTGGAATGTCAAATCCTAAAATCAGCAGACAACTTCAGGTTTCCAAACCTACTGTAATTAAATGCGCTAATAGAGTTGATGGAGACGTAGCTGTTTAACCAAGTAGTGGTCGATGAACAGTATTGACATAGGAGATGAAGTGGAGAATTTGTAATATGGGTAAAAGGACACTTGGTATAGGACCAATGACCATAACCAAAAGACTGAATGCGCCGCAAAATCATACTAGCGCGAAAGGAAAAAAGTGAGGCGATTCACCGTTTTACGATACATCAAAAGCTGCCTCTGGGTTAGCACGCCTGTGTAAGACCCTTTAAGCCGCTTTTAACCGAAGAAAATGTAGCTGACCGCAAGCAATACTGCAAAAGAGAGCATTTCTGTTGCAAAATGATTCTTTAAAGAGGTCTGGACTAATTGGCCCAGGAAACAAAACCAAACGAAAACGTTTGGGCCAGGATTCAGCAATCAGTATCCCCAGAAATCCCCAGTCCAGAAAGACAACAGTTAATTGTCAGAATTAAGCAGGAGTGGAACTCAATTACGGACGAAAACATCCTCGTTTTGTATAATAGCTTCGAGTGCAGAGTAATTGCTTTTTACGAAAATCGGGCGCTCCATACAAAAGATTAAAATATTATATTTATAAGATAAAATATTATGAAATATATTACAATCACTTTTTTAAAAAAATTAAGTTAGGTTGGAGTGGGTGTCGACCTGAACGGTCCATTGTGATATCACATAGTTGGACCTACAGTTTAACGTCGATTCGGAACGGCGATATGGCAATTTTTTATCGGCTTGGTGATTTTGCCATTACCAACCAAGGTGTGTACTTATACATTTATGAAAATTAACCACCAGACGAAGACGGGAAGAGAACGCGAACCTTCCGGATGAAAGTCTAGTGCATTACCCACAAGACAATCGAGGCTGTCCTAAAAAAAATTCGTTAAAAAAAAATTATAATGCGTTTAAATTTTATAGCCACTTATATGGTGTAAAGAAACTTTTGGACCACACTGTAGTATCAGCGAAAAGTTTGGATGTCTTTTTTGACATTACTAGTGTTTTAATTACAAAAATGTGGACGTCGCATGAGCCCTGGACTGCCAAAACTTCCGTAGATTTTCAGATATACACTAAGTAAAAAGGGCAAAGTGAATTGATATTGTGTGATGTCATTTTTAATAGTAATTGTACGAATAAAAATATCACATTGATATGTTTCATATTAAATTTTTATTGAAACTATTTAATTATTGTGTAGCTTGTTAACATTTTCAGTGCTAAAATTACATTATTATCACATCAATTATTCATTTTTCATGTTGAATTCATTAATGCTAAAATTACATTTTATAAATTCAATTTTAAAATTTTTTAATTTTGCTTGAATATTGTAAATAAAAAGTGTTATTTTTACAGTGGTTTCATGTAGTTCTTTATTTGAGTTGAGTGTAGCCGCTATCAAGGCCTTAATATCCTCCGAACCTGTAAAGACAGTGTCCAAAAACATTTGGTTTTGGATTTTTTAAACTTAATTTTCTCGAAAACCTGACGTGATAAGAAACTATCTATCAGATTCATAAAATCGTATTACGGCCCTCGAATCATTTTGTGTAAAATATGAAGCCAAACTACTAATCCAGGCGAGGTCAACTGAAGTTTTTTCGTTTCTGAGCCCAGAGGTTGACATTCAAATCATTACACTTACTTTCTCTACAAAATGATACTGGTCACACTTTTTTCCTTATTAAATAGATTTCCAATATTTTGATTAACTTATAGTATACGGATTTCCATTTTAAAAATGTCCCAAACCGAATCAAGTTTCGTATGAACCCTTTTGAAGTACTTGGCTTGGCAAAATTTTCAGACCATTATCTGCAATTTTTAATTGTAATGGCTGATTTTGCAAATTTCGTTTTTTGCGTTTTTTAGTAAAATATTTAAAACTATTTTAGGTTCGTACTAGCGTTGATATATTTATTATAACTCGGGCAACGAAAAAAAAAACGTTTTCAATTTTCAGAAAGGAAATTTTTTGGAAACAAAAATTTCAAAAAAAAAATCTGCGAAAATAGCGGATATTTTTTCATATGGAGTGCCAATTTCGGTTTTTAATTTTTTTTACACCCTTCCAGATCTTACAAAAATCTGCTAAAATTAGAGTATGCATATTCGGAAGTGTCTTATTTACATAAGAAAAATCAGAGTAGTAAACCTACTTTTAGGATGAAAAAATCGCATGTAAAAATGTTTGCAATTTTTTTCATCGCGAATGTTAATTAAATTGAAATCGCGAAAAAACTTCAAACGTGTCTCCTAAATCAAAGAACCACTGTGAATTTTTTCAGATTTTTCCTATGATTAGTTGGACTAAAAAACGCGGAAAACGAAATTTACAAATCCGCCATTACTCATTAAAAATCGCAGATAATAGTCGGAATATGGTTTTTAGCCAAATCATGCTTAAATCAAGTACTTTAAAACAGTCCATGTAAATCTTGAATCGGTTTGGGGCATTTTTAATATAGCAACACCTTTAAATAAAAATAAGAAATATTTTTAAAAATAACCGATAGGTATATTTTTATTTCAATTTAATTAATTATTTCAATAGGTAGTTATGTTCAAAAGAGCGGGCTATTAATAAGTTTTCGAAATAATTTTGCAAATAGTGTTGTTAAAATTTTTTAAATTAATTAAACATTTTCGCCAAAAATCTTCGTCCACGACTTTCTGTCAAAAAATAGCTGAGGCGTAAGATTGGCCACTGACGAGATGTCTGGTCGGATGTGGGCTAACCCGATTAATCGGTCATAACTACTCAGCTATTTACCACACCTTCTCTTTCCGCCTTTATCGATTGCATCTTATTACACATAAAATGTTAAAAAATGCTTCCCTTCATAAGTAGTGTCATAAAGTTGTAATATTGGAGTACTTCGTTAGATGACATAATTTTTGGTTTCCGTCAAGAATTACTTGTTTTTATTAAATATTTATAATTATAATCCTATCACTATGAATGTTTTAGGGAGATCAAGAAGAGCTTGATAGCCGAGTGGGCATCACATTCCGCTTTCATCTGCAAGATTATGGATTAGTTTCCTCTCTCGGGCTGGTATTTTGTTCTCAAACCTTTTTAAGTTTCTACTGGCATGCTGTAAATGAGAATTATAAGATAGTTGCACAAGTGAACTTCTTGGCAAGCAATGGCAAAATCACCAAGTGTTAACAAATTGCTGTTTATAAGCTTACCTACATCGACGTTTAGAATGGGCATAAAAACAGTACATCCCTGAGCTGTCCGTAATCTCCACTGGCAAAACTTCACATCATATCTCTGAAGAGCACAGTTCTTAAAGTTATGCATATTGCGAGTCCACTGTGTGTTTTATATATCGGCAACTTATTTGTTATCTGTTTTACATATGAAAAATTTATAAGAAAATTCTATTACGCAATAATAAATTTTAGCATGAGTAAATTTCAGTAAATTTTAATAGTAAATGTTTACTTTGTATTTTCGCACCTATTTCATGAAAACATGTGCACCTAAACAAAAACGTTAGTCACTTTTGTTTTCAACTGTTTGTGTTTTCTTTGCTCATGCATGAACTTTGGACACATACATACATAATACTAAAACTAAGATACATAAAGCAAACAAAAAAAATAATTCTGTTTAAATCGCTGCCACACTTGCTAATTCAATGAACATTAAGCTGGCTACATGTCGAACATCATTTGTTCGTAATTAATAAAACAGTTAATAGATTTAGCTCTAGCTAAATGAATGATTGTTTACCACCACTATACAACCATTAAAGCCATCGGCATTCGCTGGCAGGTTCTTATACTCTCTCTCTTTCTCTCTCTCTCTCCTTCTCTCTCCTCACAACCGCCCGCTCTTTACTGTGAATTTTAATTAAACGCATGAAGTGTTTATGTCGATTGTCGTCGCGTTGCTCATTTGAATTCATAATTAACTTAACCGAAATAATACAAATAAGAAAAATACATTAAAAGTTCAACAATATGTCAGGTAAAGTAATTGTGCTAATAAATTTTATACAAATGAGCAACCAGCTAAATAAAAAACAAAAGATTTAAGTGACAAACTCGATTTAATTGAAAAATTCACTACATATTATGTCGTATGAAGAAAAGGCACAGTGCCATGCTATAAATAAAATCCAATTTATTTCAAATTTATTAGGTCAATTTTTCGGTATTATTATTTTTATTTACATTGTTCACATGTTTCATTAATGAATAACACTGGTCGACATGAAATTCGGCCAAAGGATCGAGCATGATAATGCCATTTTTTTAGTTTAATTCTAACTTTATGCTTCAAACATAAACATATTTTATTTATATAAACGAACAATTTTTCATATTTTTAATTAAATAAATTTGTAAGAAATAAAAATATATTTTGCTGCTGAGTTTACTTATTAAATACTTGAGTAAATCTCTTGGAATTGGACGTGTGCTTATTTTAATAAAGTTGATTGATAAGGGAAGTTATTCACGATTGTGCATTATTGTTTTTATAATAAAAATTTGATATTGAAATTAAATTTATGGAATGAACTTTTGAAAATATTTTTCCTGGCAGCTGCGTTTAGTTTTTTTATGATTGTAATGTATTCAAATTATATTGAGCTAAGTGTTCAATATCCAATAATACAGATCAGAATATGTCATTTACATATACAGCAGGCAGAAAAGTAAGTTGCCAAAATGAAGATAAAACTTAAACATCAAATATCTTTGAAATAATAGACATATTAAAATTTATTTTTACATCATTATAGAGCTACGTGAAATGTTGTTGAGAAAGAAATTCAGTTCTGACTTTCTACGACGGTGTAAAATTAAGTGGTCAAAATCTTCAGAATCCAAAGTGGCCAACAATTTTAGTGAATTGTTCTTCAATAACGAAAACAATATTTCAACATCTTTCTAGAGTATTTTTCCCAAAACAATTTTTTTGAAGGTTTTTATTTAAAAAAAAATGGTTATGTGACATACTCAAAACTACATAACAATTGATATTGATTGTTTTAGCATTTAGCTATAGGTTAGGTTAGGTTAAAATGGCTGCCAGCGAGCGCCAGCACACTTAGGCCAGACAGGCCCATTGCGATACCATACAAAAGGAGCGAAGTCCCTATCCCTCTAATTCAGGCCATTGAACCATTGAGTACCTTTCAGGAAGTTAAGTAGGTGTCTGATTTGGATGTCAGTCAAGTCTTTAAGGTCATTGAAGACAAAATTGTCCAGATGTTTCTTTCGTACGTGAATCAAAGCTGGGCATTCGCATAAAAGATGAGTTACAGTTTCCTGTTCTTCCTCGTTGCCACAGCTCCTGCAATGATTTCTATATGGAAGACCCAGTCTTTCTGCATGTCTTCCAATGGGGCAATGTCCAGTAATCACCCAAGTCACAGTACTGATGTAGTGCCTGTTGGTATGTATCAGGTCATTTGTCCGGCGACTATCCAGCTTAGGCCAAATGAGTCTAGTAGTTTTGCAGGTGTTTTCCAGTGACCACCTTTCGTTAGTAAGTTTTATTGCATTCGTGGCTAGCCTTAGTTTACACGTTGCCATAGGGACGCCTATATGCTCCTTGTCAGGAGTGATTTGCAACAGTGTTCCTTTTCTAGCTAACCCGTCAGCAGTTTCGTTCCCCGGTATACCTATATGCCCCGGCACCCAAATTAGGTGCAGATTGAACTGATCGGACATCTCGTTAAGAGACGCTCTACAGTTAAGAGCTATTTTAGAAGTAAGGTAGACAGATTCAAGGGATTTTATAGCTGCCTGACTATCGGTAAAAATACATATATCCCTCTTGGATATCACGTTATACCTCAGCCAGTACGTGACTTCCTTGATTGCCGTGACCTCTGCCTGAAATACACTGCAGTGATCAGGCAGCCTGAAGGATAAATTTACATCCAGCTCTTCACAAAAGATGCCAGGTCCAACTCTGCCATCCAGTTTAGAGCCGTCAGTATAGAAGTGGATAGAATCCTTTTGAAACCGCTCTCCATTCTCCCATTCCTGTCTATCAGGAATAAGAGTGTCGAACTTGTCGTTGAAGATTGGTTTCGCAAGGGTGTAATCAATTGTCTTAGGTACGAAACTAAAATTATTTAGGATCGTGGAGTGTCCTGATCTGCCTGTTGACCATTCCGAAATGGAATTTAGTCTCAGGGCAGTACTGGCTGCACAATGTTTGCCATAAATGTCAAGAGGAAGGAAGTGAAGCATGATATCCAAGGACTTGGTGGCCGTGCTTCTTAGTGCACCAGTGATACAGAGTGAAGCAGTTCTTTGTGCTTTCAAAAGCATATTCATATGAATTGCCTTGTCCAAAGCCGTCCACCAGACCGCAACACCATACATCAATATGGGCCTGACTACGGAAGTATATAGCCAGTGAACCACGTGCGGCTGCATACCCCATTTGGTTCCTATTGCTCGTTTGCACGAGTAAAGCGCTGTTATTGCTTTATCTACCCGCCATCGGGTATTTTGCTTCCAGCTGAGTTTTTTGTCTAAAATGAGGCCTAAGTATTTAGCTTCTTCATTGAGAACAAGCCTAGTGCCATTGAGTGAAGGTGCAATAAAGGGTGGTACTTTGTACCTTCTAGTAAAGAGGACAAGTTCGGTTTTCTGCGGATTGACGCTCAGTCCACAATTTCCTGTCCATTTCGTGAGAATGTTAAGAGCAGATTGCATAACATCTCCTAGTGTGTTGGGGAATTTGCCTGATATAGCAATGGCTATGTCATCTGCATAGGCAATCACTTTGCAGCCTGTTTCTTCTAGGGATAGAAGCAATCCGTTGACTACAAGTGTCCAGAGAAGTGGCGAGAGTACCCCCCCTTGGGGGGTACCTCTGTGAGCATACCTTGTTATGGAAGAGCCCCCCAATTTCGACTTGATAACCCTCCTTGTAAGTAAGGAGTGTATAAGTTTCCTCAAAGGAGCCTCCACCTCAAGGGTCTCGAGAGCATGAATGATCGCTTCAGGAAAGACATTGTTGAAGGCCCCCTCGATGTCGAGAAAAGCCACCAAAGTGTAATCCCTGAAGTGAAGGGCCTGTTCAATAGTGAAAACTAGAGAATTCAAGGCCGTTTCAACCGATTTGCCTTTGCGGTACGCATGTTGCGACTGTGATAGTACATCTCGGTCGACCTTATGCCGAATAAAGGTGTCTATCAGCCTTTCCAGTGTTTTCAAAAGAAATGATGAAAGACTTATTGGTCTAAGGTCTTTGGGTTTGCTGTGAGAGCATTTCCCTGCCTTAGGGATAAAGGTTACATTCACCACAGTCCAGCTAGAGGGAATGTGGTATAGGTGCAGGCATGCCTTAAAAATAGTTTCTAACCAAGGAAGAACAATTTCAGAGACGGTTTGCAATTCAGCAGGTATGATGCCATCCGGTCCTGGGGACTTAAATGGCTTGAAACTGTTGATTGCCCACCGAATTTTGTTCTTATCAATGATAGAATGTCCCAGGGGGCTGTTAGAAACAGTCTCAGGGATATGTGAAAGGGTGGGTGCAAGGTTATCCTTGGAGCAACCCGGAAAGTGAGTATCGAATAGGAGCTCCAAGGATTCCTCGCTGCTGGTTGTCCAGTTCCCGTCCACTTTTTGGAAAAAGCTCGGAATACTGGGACTAGTAGAAAGGATCCTCCTAAGCCTCGAAGCCTCTGAAAATTTACTTATGCTTCCGCAAAAGTTTTCCCAGGAGCTACGCTGGGCCTTACGAGTCTCTTTCTTATATACCTTGAGAAGGGTTTTATAGAAAGTCCAGTCGTCATTTGACCTACTGTACTTAGCTGTGCTAAAGGCTTTACGACATTCCAACCTTAGAGAGCTGAGCTCAGTAGACCACCAAGGTGGTTTTTGCTTGCCGCGTGGCCTTACAATCGGGCAGCAGCTCTCAGTAGCGTGCTTAAAAGAAGAGGTAAGCACATTGACCAAACTGTCGAGTTCATGTGCATTTGAAGGTTGCTCAATTGCAATTGAGCTGAGTGAGTGGTTTATAGTGTCCTTAAACAACAGCCAATCGGTCTTCTTACGATTTCTGATTCGGCAATTCAGGCTGTTGTATCTCGAGACTAAATTGTATATAACGGTGGTCGGAGAAGGAGTTCTCATTGGAAACTCTCCAATCTCTAACCTTTCGAGATAGTAGTTCAGATGCAAGTGTGATATCTAGTACCTCTTGCCTGTTACTAGTGATAAAGGTAGGTTCAGTGCCAATGTTACAGATTAGTAGATTAGTACTTAATAAATAATCAAAAAGTAACTCACCCCGTGTGTTAGTGTCGCTGCTTCCCCACGATGTGTGGTGAGCATTCACGTCTCCGGCGACAATGTGTGAAATGTTCCGCTTTCTTGCCTCTCTTATTGATTCTTCCAATGGAGAAGGCAGGAGAGACCCTTGATGGTCATGGGCCAAGTATATTGATGTGACCCAGAATCCGCCGTTCGGATGTTCCAGGCACACCGTGACTGTGTCTCCGTTACTGTAATTGGAAAGAATATTAGCGTTCAAGTTTTTCTTTACTAAGATGCAAGATCGAGGTTTCCCTTTGTCTCGCACATAGAAAAGTTTGAACCCAGTGTTACTGAGTCCTCTTACCTGATTGTTGGTGATCCAAGGTTCTTGGATCAGTGCGATATCTTCCCCTCCTGACATCAGGCGAAGAAGAAGGTTGGCCGAAGCCAGTTTGCAGTGATGGAGGTTAACCTGCACTACCCGAAGCATGGCTAGCGGTGGCAGAACACTCCACAACGGTGGAGTCCATGTCCTCTTCATCGGACTGCAGTAGTGTGTCCTCCGTAAGAAGGTCAAAGAAATCTCGAACCAGCTCCGACTGCGACAACGAATCACCGTTCGCAGCGGGATCTGGCTCTGGATCTTCAGGGTCGGATTTCGCCCCGATATCGAGAAGCGAATCCGGATTAGTGGCAACGTCGGTGACTTCCAACTCATCCTGTTTGTAGACCTTCAGTGTGATCGACTCGAAACCGTAGTTAATCACACCTCCGGTTTTCGCCAAAGGAGCCAAGGAATCTTTGTTAACCACTATGCAGGCGCATCTGTGGTCACCTCGAGGCTCCTCCAGCTTAGCTACCTTCCAGTGATGAGTTGGAAGATCCGGATTGCCAATTTTTATAAGATCAAGGATCTCCTGTGGATCAGCAGGATACACAGGGATCCAAGCCCGAGTTCGGGGACGTGTTGGGATTTGATCCTTGGGAACGACCTCTAATTTGGCGCCGGGCCAGACTTCCCCAAGCCTGGCGACCGCAGCTTTGAACAGCTCTACTGACCTCTCGTCACTGCAAGCCATCAGCTTAATGTAGCCTTGATGCCAACCAGCGTCTCGGCACGATGGTGCAGGTCCTGGGTTACTATGAAGTACTTCATAATAGACCTTCATCAGCCTGGACTGAACCAGCTTCCAATTGGAAGGGCTGATGGCACCATCGTCAATGGCTCTGTCGATGAACGCCAGCGTCAAGCGATCTTTAAGGACCTCACTGAAAGACTTACTAAGGGGTTGGCTATGCAGCTTAACCCTCTTAGGGTCCTTCGGGGGCTCCTCAGAAGATCTTTGACGCTTGGCGGTACCCACAGAGTCAGTCGAAGACGCCAGTATATCTTTGGCCCACCCGAGGGAGGCTATCTGCGTTTCAGATAAGTCGCCCACAGGAGTTTGCCCGAACTTCTCATGAAGCCTGCGGGCAAGTCTCCTGTCCCTATACGCCTTTTTCGAAGGGGGAACGTGGCGCGATCTCGTGGCGTTTTTCGTTGCCTCCTTCGACGTACTGGGTCGAGTGTTGAGGGAAGTACTGCTCTCAGCTGTGACCTTTTTGGGAATGGGGGTGGCCGGGGATGGCCTGTGCTGAGCGCTACTAGCGCTAGGCAATGATGCTGAAACCCTAGCGGCTTTTAGCAAAGGTGGTTTATTGGAGCGTCGCTCCTTGTTTATGTGACCAGGCTCAGAGGCCAGAGTCTTTTTGCCGCCTGTTTTCAGTAACGGCTGTGGTTTTGTGTTTTTGTTTTGTTTATTATTGTAATTCATATTGGCGGGGCGGGTGCGCCTTGAAAGGTGCCCGAAGGCACCAGGGCACCCAAATAGAAGTAGGGGGAAGTATTGGGGTCCTCCACGGCAGCGCCCCATACCGTGGTAAGGCCGTAGTTACTCTCTGAATTAGCCAGGGATGAATACCAGAGAGGCTCCGTTAGAAGACAGCCTATTTTTAGCCCCAGCATCCCACTCATTATGGTTCTCACGTGCTGATTTCACATAGGTACGTATACCTACATAAAAACAAACGTTGGAACTATATGAGACGGTCTACTGAAGCTAATCCCCTGGCTGCCAAACCAATGGGCACGGGTCGCATGACACCCTGGATTAGGGGAGCTTTTACTTAAGAGGGTCAGCTCCCTCCGCCTGGTCTATCTTAGCCTGCTGCAATATCAGATATCAGATGTGCCATGTCATTCGCCGATG
The DNA here is from genome assembly GCA_963691655.1 of Toxonevra muliebris. Taxonomy (NCBI): domain Eukaryota; kingdom Metazoa; phylum Arthropoda; class Insecta; order Diptera; family Pallopteridae; genus Toxonevra; species Toxonevra muliebris. Next base: position 55,172,858 of record OY829327.1, read on the forward strand.
ACAGGTCACAGCAGTCATCTGATATGCAGCAGTTTCCAGCCGTCACCGCGTGGAGGTGAGAGACCACACTACCATCAGATCACTCAATTACGGCACGTACACGATATACCGAAATACGTGTTGGTCCCCTTGAGTGACTGATGGCATGACGACCATTTTTAGCTTAACATTTAGCTATAACATTTGTAGAAAAAACGCAGTGAAATTTATAATTTATAATATATATTTTTGAAATTTATTAATTTTTCATTTGAAACGGAAAATGTGAAGTGAGTGCATTTGCTAAGTTAACAGTTATCAATACTGTTCTACTAGCATAAAATATTTTGCAACAGGCTTTACTTAACCTTAGAAACAGGGGTGAACAGTCACCTCACAACTTTTTAAAAGCACCGTAAAGAGACTTGCCTTAACTGCATTTAATAAAAAAAAAATGTATTAAAATTATAGAAATGAATAAAACAAATGTTTTTTAAGTTTTTACTTATGTAAATAAGTTATTTTATAATAAATAAGTTTGATTTTTTCTGTTTAACAATGTTGCTATTTACATAGAGAAAAAAGTGTTGCCTTTCTAAGGGTTATCTGTTATAATGCATAGCAAAGCAAAGAAACATACCTCCGGAATTTTGTGGAGGAGAATTGGGTATGTTACAGATCTGTAACTACAGATCCGTGATAATAGGGTAGAGTTCGTCATTTTTAAACTATTTTGGCAAATAAAACCTAAGATATTTTAATTTCTTTTGCTCTGAGATGATTTAAATGTTCGCCGAGTTGCCAAAAAATTTTCAGTAGAATATTTATCCGAAACATACTAACCCATTATATTCCTCCTTAATAGATTTTTTTTTATTTTCTCTTTTTTTTAAACTTTTTTAAAGAGTAATAATATATTCCAAAAAGAATTATGCTCCTAAAATTTTCCTATAGGCGATCGAAATTAATATGTTCAAAGCTGAATAAGTCCGTCATTAATTCAGGCAAATCCATCGAGTCTTTTTTATTTTAAAACTCTATATTAGTTTTTAAAAATAAAAATGATCGATGTAACACAAAAAAAATAATATTAAAGGTTATTCGAAAGCCTTTGGGATTTGGTGTGCCAAGTATTACCTCTGTATTTTTGGGAGATCGTTACATAAATTTCTGAAGTGTGTTGTAAATTTCTTAAAAATTTGATGATATTAAGGATTCTTTATAATATTCATTTAAATTGAAAGATATTTCCCTCCAGGAAGCTTTAAATATTTTAAGACTATTGTTATAACTATACTGTTTCCACAATTTTCCCCTTTACGCTACAGATACCTCTTAAATTTTTTCCGTAATGTTTGAGCCGTGAAACTATGTAGGTCAAAATAAAGTTTGAAAATTTTGGCTTACAATATCCGATTTTGCAATCTATACAATCGTTGGAAGGATTTTTATACTGAAAATTTTAAGATAGAAATCCAAGCTTTCACGGGACTAAGAAATATTGCTTGATTTCATTACTATATATTACGTAACGCTTAACACCACAAGTGAGCCTGGGAGTTTAAAAAATTATTCCATGATCTTGTTAATATTTGTGAAGCGGAAATGTAATTGAAGCCATGAATTTACAATCCTGATAACATTCGGAAGTTCCCTTAAAATGCAACTCTGACAGCACTTTTTATGTTTCCGCTAAAAAAGTAACTAGTGTTTTAAATAATCTAATAGCTTTTTTTTTCTCAATGAAATGTTGCATTTTTTCTGCGCCGTGCGAGGACTGTCAAATTTCGTGCTTTTTTCTGAAAAAGAAACAGTCTTTTCAGAGAGTATTGTGTTCTTTCCTAAAAAATCAAATGAAGGGGTGAGAATGTTGCCCTGCAAATTAGCGGTTTCTGACAGGGTAGCACTTTTATGTTCTTTTCTCTCACTAAAAAGGCAACATTTTGTCAAGAAAATAAAGCTCTATAAATTTAGAGTTTTTTTTTTCATTGTACTGTCGATTTAATTTAAATACCGTTTAACTACATCACGTTAGGTTTTCGAGATAACGGTAGATGAAATCAAAATCGTTAATAAGACTTGGTACACAATTTTTCTCTGATATTCATCGTTTTTGGTGTGTATGGAAAAGTTATTTAGTATCAAGAGAAAAAATTATTTGTAAAAACAAAAATCTTCTATCTCACATTTTGGGAGTTTCTTAAATATAATTTAGAACAATATTGCTAACGATGTAAACGAATTATAAAAGTAGTATAGTGTGTTTTGAAAAAAGGTTGCTTATCAAAAAGTATGGAGGCTCTAGAACATTAAAATAACCCTAATCCCCCTAACCTCGCAAAGCTAAAGGTCATGCTTTTCATGTGCCGTTAGTTAGAAAACCTGAGGTGATAGAAGAAAACGGTCTTAAAATCCGAGCTAAGCGACCACAAATTACTCTATAAAACAAGTGAAATCGCTAGTCCAATTTTTGTTATTGCACTGTATTATTATCAATAAAAAACATGAACAACAAACGTTTTTGACCACCCAAATCGAGGCTTTGGTGTATTTGAGGTATTGAAATATTTAATTTCAAATATTAAAATATATAGAAATTTTCAACAACTGAGCAAATTTGTTTCATTTGATATCTCCAATAGTTCTAGCATCAAATTTCGTTTTGATTTTTCAAATATCTTAATTGTTTATAAGCTCGATCTGGCAAATTGAAAAGGCGTCTAAAAATATGTGTAGCATATGCCTTATGGATAAGGTTATCCTTAATTGCAGCCCAGGGTCAACGATTTTCCTTGTAGGACAATCAGCCTTTTTTTAATTTTAATTTAAAAAAAAAATACCCTATGTATTTTTTTTAATTTACAATTTCTAATAGAATTATTGAGTAGGCGTTGGTTTCCTTTCAGGTAAACCGCTGGGCAATGACAGTATTTCAAGATGCGGTGTTAAAATATTTTGAAAATGAATTTTATTTGTTCCACTGTAAATTTTGAAAACAATATTCAAAATAATATCGTTAAAATTGTTAATTGATAATCGAAAAATAAAAATGGAAATTAGAAAGAATACAAAAAAAAAAATTCTAATCCAAAACTTGTCCGAAAGTTTTGAAGATATTAGCATATTTGACAATGACCGCACAACAGCGCGCGACTTGAATTGAGCTGAAGCCAGCATACAACAAAAAAAACAAAACCAGTCAAAATGTTAAACAAAAATCATCTTCAAGAAGCGAGTATGCAAAGTGTGCAAAGAGTTATATTGTAGATAAGCCAACAAGTTTCATCGTAATTGGCTATTATAAATGTAAATAGAGGGGCTTCTTTTTCTTCTGAAGAAGAGCTCAGCTTAGAAAACAATACGCGAATAAGCAAATAAAACTTGGTGATAAAAGCTGAAGACGGTGACTGCACGAAGTAAGTAAGCATGTAAGTAAAAAATATAATTTATAGCGTTTGGTGACTTGTTGTCTATGCTCACGCTTGAGCAATTTATCTAAATAAAAATAAATATCAATAAAATATTAATAACTAATAATAATTTGGCAGATATTGTATATATGTGTGTGTTTATATTGTCTTCTTTTCCATCTACGTCGTCTGCTATTGATAATATTGACAGCTGTGCTGTCTTTTTGACGTTAGGTCGTTGAACATAGAATGACATTCAATTATTGTGTTGCTGCCAAAGCACAGCAAAAAGATGAAAAGAGTGTCAAGTTGAAGGTTTTTGTAAAAACAATGCAAATTTCTGTTTAATTCAGGTTTTCGAGTTTAATCCGCAAATTAACTTAGTAAGTATATAGTTTATGTATTTTTAAATGTAGTTTCAAACGGAAATAGTTGTTTGGGATTCTCTTTTAAGAGTTGAGGCAAAAAGCCAGCAGTAACTTATTTTTGTGATTATTTATTACTTTTTTTTGTCATTTAAATGCTAATTTGAAATTCTTCCGAAAGTTTTTTTCCTCACTGATTTTGACTTTTAATTGCTCAGTGCTGAATTTCTATAAATGATTTGTCAAGTATTAAATACGACGCAATATTTTAGATGAACTTTTGGACAAATTTCTAAATTAATTTGCGAACAAAAAGTAAAACAGAAATAAGATTAAATTGAACTTACTTATTTGGTTTTATTGTACAGACGTTATAAAAATAATAATTATATTCTAATCGTTGATTTAGTTGCAAGTGTAGGGTTACCAACTCTTGCTTGGCATAAATCAGTGTTTTGACAAACATTTATCGGTATAAATCAATATAACTTTTATGACTGCACCGTATAATACAATATTTTTCATAAACAAACTTTTTGAAAGCTGAGAGCTCTTCCGATTTGAATTCTTTTTTCAACTGGAGCTGATAGGCCTAATAAACAAAATTTAAAACGGACTAAAAAGTATACAGTCATACAGATTTCTAACCCCATACAGATTGTGCTGAAAATTTGTAATTGTGAATTTTAGTAGGTACGAAAATACTTGCATGATTTAAAACAAAAACTTTACATACGCGACACAAACCATACATAAAAGCTATGCCATCTGCTAGTTGAAGCCGTACTGCCGATTTATACACCTACTATGTAATTATAGTGGCTTCAAACTATAAATATTTTAAATAGAGTGATGCAGTGCCTGCCAAACTTTCATTCCAGCCTGAAAATACACTGGCGGTCACAAAAACCGCACCACTCGCAATACTGCTGCAATTTCGGTAATATTTCCTAACTATGCCCAAATTTCCCTTCCTTTGCTTATGTTTTAAGGAATGTACCATTTTTTATTGCGCTTGTTTGGCGAAAAGAAGAATTTTTGAAGAGGTGCCAAAAGTATAAACAATTGTCGCGCCACCAAAACGTCGAAATTTTTGTTCTGAGGTATCAAGGAGTGTCATAAAGTACCTGAAGAAATCTGATGCCTGTCTGATCCAGAAAAAGGCAATTTGTATCCACTTGAAAGGACAAAAGGATCAAGAAGACTATGGAAGACAAATACGAAAGAAAATGGCACAACCTGAAAGAGAACCATAAATTATCGATTCCAAAGTGCAGTCACAATAAGAACTGAGCTAAAGAACTATTACAACGTGAATATAAATGCCTTACGCAGAAAGAAACAAAAGTTTGGTCTGTATGGGAGACGATCAGACAAAAACTCGTTGTTGACGAAATGGATGGAAATAAATCGCCTGGCATGGACTAAAAACCACAGCTATTGAACTCTGGCAGATTCTCATTTTTATGCGCATTTAATCTTCGGTACGTGCGTCGCTCAGATACAGAGCAATACAAGGTTAACTGTGCAGCGAAAACGGTCAAATTCCCACAAAGTCATATGGCTCGAATCGATTTTTCCTACTATATCCGGGGTTCCTTATACTATATTTAAGGGACTGTGAACGCCCAAAAATATGGATAAAATTTTATGAAGCTATTCCTGTAAGCCAATTATGGTGCGCTTCCACTCATTAATGACGTTTTTTCCGGACGACTTCTGCGGCATATCATCGCGCCAGTAATTAATGTCTAATGATTGATAACTTTAGAAATAGTAAAAAAGTTAGATTATTGATTCTTATTTGTTTGCAGATTAAAAATTTTTTCGATGATGTTAGAATTTACAGGCGGAAATGATCAGGATTTAAGTCCGATAGAGACCTTTGTCATATAATGAAACGGAAAGTTGCTCAAAACATGCCAAGGAATAAAAACCCCTTGTTGGTGTTCTGAAAAAAGTTTGGTATTAAAAAAATAACGAATGATATCCTTAAAGTGTTAGTCGACTATATGCCATTCAAGATAACGGTCATAAGAAAGACTAAGAGAGGGGCACCATCAAACTAAACAATTTTAGTTATGACTCTACAACGAAACAAATTAATCTTAGTTTGCACCTTCAAAAAATAGCATTATTTTTACATACTTTTAATTAATACTCTCAAAAACGTGAAATTTTTTCCATATTTTTGTTTTAATTAAAAAGTAATAAAATGTGTGTGTAATATGATGTTTCTTTCGCAATTTTGTTAATTTTGTTCCCGAAAAAAAAAATTACATTCACTAAAACAAAATCGGGTTTAGGTCTCATTTTAAACAATTTTTTAGAAATTGGTGGGTGGTGCGGTTTTTGTGACCGCTAGTGTATGCTGTACTATAATTATTGTTCATATAAATAAATAAACGCTAATATTTTATATTATATTATATTTATATATATATATATATTTCATATTGCATTGTCATCCAGCTCTGAACTATGTTTAAATTTTCAAGTCTCTAGCTCATCGGGAAGTTAGTTTAAAATCGATTGTAAAATTCCACCCGAACAGACTGACAGACAGACACCATTGAAAGTGAGTTGATATAAACATAGTTAAAAATGAAATCGATGATATAGAGAAATTCTACTACAGGTATCTGCTGCGCAAAGTTCTCAAAGGAAAAACCTGAGCTATCTTTTGACTCAAAAAAAATTCCTTTTTGAAAACAAAGTCAAAAACTTTTCGGATTTTGAAAAAATGGTAAAGTTTTGGATGTTTTGAACTTTTTTTTAATTTTAATTTCAAAACCAATTGAAAATAATAAAATAAAATAAAATACAAAAATATTGATTAAATCAGTATAGTTGGTAACACTATGTAACACTGTGTCTGTGCAAATATTACAAATTTGCATACATTTTGCCAATACTTATTGCTAATTTTTGGTGCGGTTTAAAGAATGCAGCTGTTTGATTCAAATTCCAGTGATTGTGATTGTTGTGATTTTCTAGAAGGCAACCTGTTCTGCAATCAAATGTCGAGCTTGTTCAAGGTTGACAAATTAGAACAATGTGGTCAACATCTTCATCATCGTCTCTGTTTCAGTATCTGTCTCAATAATCTATAGTTTTTTCAGTCTTAGAGACTTCATATTTATGTATTTTCTTACTTCTTTTATTTTATGGCGATTTTTATGTATCTTGCTTGTTTTTTAGCATGTGACTTAAATGCAAATAAGTCATCATTATTCATACACCAATTCTTTTTTTTTTTTGTTAACAATTTCGCTAAATATCTTTCAATTTGAATGATATCTTTGTTATTAGATTTGTTAAGCAAAACGGCAGCCACTCCTTAGTATTGGGTTATTTATATTCCTACATTTTTAGTTTATGATCAAAATCTTATGGCTAATATTATTTATGAATTTCGTACGAGTGTTTTAATTTAATATTAACATATTAACACCTTAAAATTGCATTCACAATTCAATCATCATAAGACTTTTGTATTATAATTCATTTGGAGAGAAAGAGGATTTCATGGTAAAACTTTTGATAACAGTGGGCTTGAAATAAATGGAAAAACAAAAATAAATAAATTTCATACCCATAGATAATTTAATTTGGAAAAAAACTTCTACATTTGCCAGTTCATATTTTAGATTAATTACTTAAATTAATATGCTTAAATGAGCAATAATTCCAGAAGAATACCAAAAAGTCATAGAACAAGCAGATCAGACGACCATTCTACGCTAATGTTTCTCATCAGTGATTCTTGTGATAGCCAGTGCTATTTTTGTTTAAAAAAAATTGGAAAATTATGCAAAATTCAATGCAATTTGGAAGTAAATCTTTGACATAATAAACACATCCAACCTTAAAAATCTGGTGCACTATGTGCTCAGTGTTGATACAACAGTAGTGCAACAGGATAATAACCACTAAAATTGCTCCAAAAGACACATGAAACTTAAACAAAACGAGAATTGTATTATTGAAATGGTCTCAACAATTATTAGATCCTAACCCTATCAAAAATTTGTCCGGGCATTCAAAAATTAAATTTTCAGTTACCAAATTTAATTAAATACAAGGATGGGCTTTTGGGAGTCTTGTGTGAATATATATGCCTCCATATCGCAAAACAAGAATTTGAAATCATGCTTCTTTTATACAAGATGTGGTAGAAGCTAAAAAAGTCAACAAAACATTCATCCACATTTTTTCTTTGATAGAATTGCATTTTGCTAAACCGCGCCACAATTCTTTAAATGGCTTCCTTTTAAAAATTAAATTTTTCTTAAATAAATTTGAAATTCTATTCAATTTCTTTTTTAAACAACTAATTACTTAATTAATGATGATTTGAAAACATATTAAAAGGTGTTTCCCAAATCGGTTTCATACTAACATATATCATTGATTTGATAGCATAACTATATAAAACATTTACACAGTTGTATCACGCACTGTAGATACTGGTTATGTTATTTATGTCGGAGTCAAGCCTGCAAGTGGAGCTTCAGTTCAAAGTACATGCTTTGCAAATTATTAATTTTTCTGTGAACGTCATTTAAAGTCTTTACATGAAGAATGCAACCAGCTTGCGAATCGGATATCCTGGGTTTCAATTTCATCCTTTTCTTAGAATTTTGTGGGCTCCAAACTTATGCCAACCCGTCGGCTTTATTACAACATGCAAATCCTTTCTACCTGAATGAAATGAGATGAGAAAATAAGTATATAATATTAAATATTAAGAATTCATCATTAAACATACTTGATTTATAGCACCAGGAAGCTTCCTCAGAAGTGTCAAATATCAGTGAGACAGTCTTCGAAAGTTGTAATAAATTTCTCTTTTTCTTGTTTCCACCTACATGAAAAATATATTGATAGAAAAATTCATGTTCTATACTTTCAACATACGTGTACAGCAAAAGTCTTGATATTCCTAATTTTTTTACTTTCTTCTAAAAAATTTCGTATATACAGTATTTCCCGCGTTTAAGCACCCTCGCTTACATATATGCAAACCCCGCTTAATAGTATCCAGAATGCCCCCGCTATAGGCACTGACTATGCATATAAGCGTGTATGCATCCCTAATATTCCAATGAAAAAACAATTTAAGATTAAAATTTTTTAGCACACTAAGCGGTAAAACAAAAATGGTGTATGGAAAATTATTTTTTATTTTAAAATTTCTTTAAACTTCTGACCTATGCTTTCGTCGACATCTTGGAAAATTTTTAAAGTGTACATATTAGGCCGGGGCGATTTTCATGGACTAAAATTTTTCGATTCCTTTTGCGAACAAAAAGTTCTTCCACGACATAGGTCTAAAATGATTTTCGAGGCTCCGGTATTTGATTTTAATGGAAAATGTTCGGTTTATGTAGAATTTTCAAGGCACTTGGAATTTTTGTAATTACACAGCGCAAAAGTAAATTTCAAATTTCGAATGGATAACTTTTTAAGGGTAATTTGGGGTCGCTGTCACGTCTGAGATTCCCGATATGGGGGCCGAAACCCATAATTTTGGTATACGTGGGACCAATATAATATATTTTTTATTTTTTTTTTCCTGACTTCGATTTAAATGCCAACCAAACCATTTTGGTATTGACGTCTTTGTTGTTTTTTCCTCTAACGTTTGAAATTTATTTTGTTACAATTGAAGCATTACCGTCGAAAGTATTGTGACTTTTATGGTATAACCTCACTTTTTTTTTGTGCTCTCTTTTTTTTTTTGTTTCGTCAACTTCAAAAAATTATTAAAAATACTAAATAATAAAAATATGTGTAAAAAACGAATTTTTAATGTATATAGAACCTTCCTCTGTCGATAGAGACACATTTTGTATAAGTCGGAGTATTTCATAGCTCCCTAAACGTTTTTTTGTACATATTTGTATACCTCGAGTACGGCTAAACCTGAACAGGTAAAAATTCGTGAATAGTTTTTTTTGACTATTTGGGGGCTCCTAAACACAAAAAATTAACATCTCAATTTTTCCTACCACTGGAAGTACACATTCTCCTGAGAGGGATAAATCGATCCCATCCAACCCATTGAGTAATATGTATATCCACTTAACACTATTTTGCGTTTAAAAAGCCTAAACGCGTAAAAAGGCGAAAATTGAGTTTATCCTTTTATTCCCTTTTTCAGAATCTTTTGGATTTTCTTACGTGTGCACAAAAAAATAAATTTTGCCGAACTGCGTAATATGTATGGAAATTCAAACTTACCGAGTAATAAGTAATTAACCATTATAAATCTCTCCAAAAACAGTAATACATACTTTTTTTTAATATAGAGTGTTTTATTTGGAAGATTTTGCTTTATGGGTAATTCTAACTGGAATTAATCAAGAAAGTTTGTTACTCTCACATCTCCGATCTCGATAATTGTAATTTGAATTAAATTTTGGATTTAAAAAGATGTTTAATTCCTTTCATGGTTCGTGAACAGTTATCACTCAAAGTTTTTAAATATATATCACAGCCCTAATTTTAAGAAGTCTCTTTACTTTATGGAATTTTACAACATGAATGTATCTAACAAGAAAGAAAAGCAAAGAAGGATGTTATGAAACTCATAAAATACTAATAAGGACCATAACAAAGATCATTGATGATGAATCGTGGCGGATCGCGGAACGTCCGTATGCTGCTACTTTGTCACTTTGACAAAGACGACGTTCATTAAGCCTGATAAACATCACTCTAAACTGTTAAGTATACATGAACTAAGTCGCAACTATGAAATATGAACACTAAGATTTTATTTTCAAAGCCTCTAAAAATAAAAAAATAAAAAAAAACGAAAGTTTTAAATTTTGTCATAGAAAAATTAAATTGGGCATTAAATTTAGGCCGGCGATAAAACAGTCGCCACAGAATTGCGGCAGCGCTTTTTTGGTCGACTTAAATTTATTCCCATTTTTGCTGTCGAGCCGCGACGGCACAGCGACGGCACAGTCGCTTAAAAAAGGAATTTCTCATCTTTCATCTTCAGTTCCCAAAAATTAGTTCTCAAGCCCTTGTTCACCTCAATGTTCATAATAACTTTTATCATTCAGACTAGTCTTCAAATATTTTTGTCCATTTTTATTTGAATCTAATATACGCGCACTTACTGTCACAAAAATATATCATTTCAATATTAATTTCCAATTAAAAAATGACAACTGGTTGTCGTTGACTGTCGCAACTCTGTTTAGAAGACTTATTAGAAAATGGAGCAAATCGAAAACATTAGATGGACTTGCAATTATTCTTTATGAACTACTATACTACTCCTCAAGACAATCGCCTTACAGCGGGCGCATATGCAGAGGGGGCGGCGGTGTAGGATTTAGGGTGTTCAATCCCAAACGTAAAGTATTTGCAAAGTCCTTACAATTTCACGCCAACCGTACTTCTTTTCATCATTATTTTCTAAAGCCCTTTCTTTGGGTAAAATGGGAGTTAGAACAAATAAAAATTAACATGTATCGCCCGGATACCCAAAACCATCAAAATCGGATATGTGTCGAGAACAATTTTAATCGATTCTAGCCGGAGTTACCACATTAATGGATTTCTTGTGTTGTTTTTATTTCATTTGTGTTTGGTTTTTGGTTATCACAACAAATTAACAATTAAACATGGAACTAGTATAATAATTTACAATTTATTTTTTGTGAATATTTAAAAGAATTTTAATTTTTATTTTTTATGGTAGACTTTGTGAACTTTCTAAGCATTTCTGCTTTTTCAGTAGCTTGTTTTTTGTATTCTTGAGCATGGAATATTAAAATGGAAGATATTTCTGTTGTGTTAAATACATAATTTAGATGTTTTAGTCTATGCGTGAGTGTGTGTGTGTGTATCTTATTCTATTCCATTATCATCATTCTTCTTTTGTTTTTGTTTTTATCATTTCAATTACTTCACGTATAAAAAATAGATTTGATTGCATCAAAAATTTCTTCTTCTTCTTCTTCTCCGTAGTGTTGGAGTAAACAAGCAAATAAATTCGTTTCGATGCTTTTCGAAAACCAAAAAAAAAAAAATTCCATAATGGCACGTTTCAATTCCAGACAGTCTCTCTCACGGTGCGCTCGTGTTCGAGTTTTATTTTGTTTACATTTTTATTGTTGTAGTTTCAATGAACTTTTCAGCTAAAAGCTTCTTCTTCCTTTCCTTCTTTGATTTGTTCCTTTTTCTAGTCGCGTCTCAAGCGCTAAACAATACGTCATCGATGTTAATGATAATATCAATGACAATTTTGAAAATGATGGTGACGATGATGATGATGATGATGTTTTTGCTGCTGATGAAGAGGACGTTTTTGTCATATTGATGAGCATTTTTGCCTATATTATGTAATTAAAATGCATGAATTGTCATTGTGTGCGGCCGATTGATCTTACGATCATGCGCGCGGTCTAAGTGAATAGCGGCAGAGCTTTGGAGTTGGCGGCAATAGTGACGCTGATGTCCGTCAATTGCAATGAGAGCCAGATGCGTCATTCAGTAGTAAGCTGCTTGTGAATATGTTACGATTTGTGGAGTAGAGTAGTATTCCTCAATCGTGATTGGAATATTTGAATTCTTGATTGATTGATTTGACTCTGCTTTTCGTTTATTCATTTAGAGAAATGGCGTTGCTGCAATAAATTCATGGATGCGTTTTTCTTATTTTTTAAGGATTAGTGTTTTGCCAAATTATGATGATTTTAAATTCGTTCGATTGCTTCAATTCCAATTTCATTTATCCACTAATTAACCATTCTTTCAAGTACAAGAAAACATTCTCTGCTGCATCGGAAAATTTTCTGGTAAATTCTGGAAAGACAAAAATACACAGACACTTTAATATTTTATAATAAAATTCACAATACAATGCAGCAATTTTAAGCTTTTGATTCAAAAACGAAATATTTTCTTCGAAAACGATATTATAGTTTTCTCAGCGGTTTTGTTTTAAGCGGATATTATTAGAATATGGGGTTATAGAAACCAATTTTTGAGGGAAGGGATCGAAGATAGAGGGAAGGTGACGACCTTGATAGTCTAGTGGTAGTGCAATAGACTTTCACTCGAGAGGTTGGCGATCGATTCCCGTCTTCGTCTGGTGGTTAATTCTAATAGGTTAGGTTGGAGTGGCTGTCGAGAGACACACTTAGGCCTGAACGACCCATTGTGATACCACATAGTTGGACCTACAGTTTAACGCCGATTCCGAGCGGCGGTGTGGCAATTTTTTATCGGCTTGGTGGTTTTGCCATTACCAACCAATGTGTGTACTTGTACACTATCTTATAATTCTCATACACTTCATATTGATAGTGAATATAAGAAAGTAATGAAAATTAACCACCAGACGAAGACGGGAATCGAACCCGAACCTCCCAGATGAAAGTCTAGTGCACTACCCACTAGACTATCGAGGTCGTCGTTAATTCTAATAACCTTCTTATATTTATTATCAATATGCAGTGTATGAGAATTATAACCAAGCTGATAAAAAAAAAAACATCCGACAGGTCAAAAGTCCAAGCTTTCCAAAAAAATCGCATTATTTTCTCGTGGTATAGTTTAAAAAAATAGAATTTACTCAAAAATAGCTAGATTAGAGGTATAAACTTTTTATCACCATCCTGAAAAGAATTAAGGCCTCAAATTCGTATCTGTTAAAATAAGTATTTTTTCCTGATTTTGAGAATTTTTAGATATTTTTAATGTTTATTATTGACGTCAACTCGTAGATGTATTTTTTATGGGCGAATTCTAATTCACAGAAACCGCGTATTCCCTTTAACACTCATTGCAGAAATTGTTGAAACTTGGAAGAAAAAGAAACAGTCATTCATTTTATTTATGAATGACGACGGTCTAGTGCGGGGCTATCCATGGTTGTCCAAACCAGATACGTTTCCAATACAAATTATTACATAGACGGAGGGTCGCAAAAACAAATACTTTTAGTTTTCAAAAAGAAAAATACAGGGGGGCTCTGAACAGCCCTTGTCTATTGGTCAGTGCACTAGACTTTCACCTAGGATGTTGCGGGTCCGATTCCCGTCCTGGTTTGGTGGTTTCTCATACCCGTCTTATACCGAATATAAGCAAGGAGTGAATGAATATTATAAGAAAGTGGACAAGTTCACCTCTTGGTCGACAAGGCAAAACCACCAAGTGATAACAAATTGCAACACCTCCGTTTGGAACCTGCGTTAAAGTGTAGGTCCAACCATCGCATCTGTAGTCCATTTGCAGCGTCCCAGACTCTTTCTTTAGAGTTCTGGGTTCGGTTCCCGGCTAGGGTGATGAGGAACCGTAGCGGGTTCCAAAACAATAGTCTGATCTGTTGATCTATGAACTTTTTGGCATTCTTCTGGCATCATTGTTAATTCAAAGCATAATAATTTTAATAATTAATTAAAAATGTGAACTGCCGAATTTGGAAGAAATTTGTATAAAAAAAATTTCCAAATCGAAAATATTAAAAAAGAAGAAGAAGGCTTAATTCTAATGCCTGGTTTTCACTATGTCAAATTCAATCAAATTTGCCAGCATGTTGGCAAATTTCATATGGGAAATTCCCTCTTTTTCTCTCTTTGATGGCAAATATGACACAGTGAAAACCAAGCATAAGTACCTATATAAAAAATTTTCAACAAAAAAATCTTTTATTCGAAAAACAGGAACGGTTCATATTAGAAGTCAGAAAATCTGACCGATATGTAATAAAAGTGTCAAAGAAGAATGGCAAAAAGTATCTAGAACGATAGAGGTAGTTCCTTTTAATAATATTATTCAGTGAAAAGAAGGAATGTCTGGGCATGTACCAAGTGCACTGTACTAAGCTACGGTATGGAACGTACAAGTATGAAACCACCATATATTGGAGAGAGAGAGATTTGGTGAAACACTCTCAAAGAAAATATCTCTAGTAATACAAGGTTAGGTCAGGTGGCTGTTCATAAGGACTTTAGGCAAATAGAACGTGTTGTGTTACCACGAGACTGCTCCATCCACTCTCTTTAAAATAGAACCACTTGGACTTTGTTATATATTTAAGTAGATCCCTCATGTCAGTTGACCCCAAGTCGGGCAGGTTGTCCAGAAAGTATTGGCCTAGGGAATAATCAAGGTAGTGAGAAATGGATTCTTCTTCATATTTACTATTGCTATAATCATTTGAGGAGGTCCAAATCAAAACGCAATTAAAGCACAATAGTCCAGTGTCGTTTATAGCGTTTTGATTTGGAGCTCCCAAATGACTATTTGAGGAGTTCTAAATCGTCTTTGTATTCCCCTTATTTCTGAATAAAAAGGTCCAATAACTCGATAGATATATTATTCAAGAATATATATTACAAATTTATAGATGCCGATTCTAAATATTTTTAAAAATACGAAGCATAAAGTTTGAACTGCGTTTACTCCAGTTTTTATTTTGACGAATTTTGTAAATTGACGGGCGTGATAGGTAAAAAACTAAACGACCTATTAAATCAAACCAAAGTTTTTTTTTCTTCAAGAATAAAATTTCTTCTAAGTAGACCAAAAAAGTTGGTCAAAAAGTCTATTTAAATAGTTTTTATAGCTCCTTAAAGTGCTCTTTTTTTTAAATAAATTTTTTTCTAAAAGGTGAGAAAAATTATGAATTCACGATTTTTTTCGCTTCTTTTTAGTGCACCCAGAAGAAAAATATATATCAATTAAAAGTTTTTTTGTTTTTTTTTGGTTTTTTGTTTGAGTAAAAAATTACGAGCTGGATCTTTCCCGCCGATTGAAGAGTGCAGCGGCAAGACTGTCATGCAATAGAAATACTAAATATATTCAAAAATATACCTTAAAGTTCAGTCACAAAAAAACACTTCTTTTCAACCTTCTAATTCAGGACACCCCCTTAACTAGCTTCTTCTAGTCCCAAATACTTCTGCACCCGTTTAATCCGCCGATTCAAAATGGTGCGTTTTCGCACCATTGTCAATCAATGGTTTAACTTCGCCAAAAAATGTTGGTTTAACGGCTCTCATGCTCTCCCTTTAATTTTTATTCATTTTACGACTGCTCCTTTAGAATTACCTTTTACTACGAAGTCTGCTCAGTTCTCCTTGCCACTACAGTTGAGGTCATTCAGTTGGCATTTATTAAACATCTCAAGCAGAGCTGTTACATAGAACAGAAATTACTATTTTTATATTGCTATATAATTTTTTCTTCTTGAAGCGGAACAACTAATTTTTTCATCATTACAATGCTGTTTTTTATAATTTCACAAACTAATGCCTGAACGTATTTAGAAACTCTTGTGATTTTTTTATTTTAAATACTTGACAGTAGTGATCTATAAAATTGTGAATTCTAAACTCTACTTAAATATTTCATCGTAAAATTGAGAGTGAAATTATAACTTTTGTTTATTTCTTTCTGCCAGAGTTAATGATTATTTTAATGATGATTAAGTTGGCGGTGCTTATAATGATGATGATGACTTTACAAATCCAACGGTTTCATTGTTGTTGCTGTTTATGTATATATACGAGTAAATATAAACGCAACCGTGCATTTGTTTCCTGTTCTCATATTTCCGTAAATTTTAACTTCAATTTGTGTATTTTTTTTATTTTGATCTCTGAGGCTGGCAACAGACGCGTAACTTGAAACAATTTGATTTAATTTTCTTACTTAAATTCGTTGTCATAATTCATAATTTGCATTTACTCGGTAAGATAACAAGACAAGGGCATAAGGGGCAAGCAGTCAAGCAGTTGTCTGAGTTGAAATGAGTTTTTGTATTTGTTCGGAGCGCGAAATGTCAAGGTTGGCAACATCACAAGTCTATACGCCGGCATCTACATTCACATCTACATTAATAATGCAAAAGTTCAGGTTGACATTTTTACCAAGGAATAAGGTGTAATTTGTTTCGCTTAAGGATTTGTATTTCAACCAACAACTTTGTTGTTGTTTATGGTATGAAATTTATTAAAATGCCAAACCAAAGCCAGAAAATTTAGGATTTGAGCAATGGTGCCCTTTAATTTTAATTAGCAATGTTTAATGTTGGTGTTAACTTTTTGAGGTTGGTTAGCTCCGGAAATTCCGGATAGATATTTTACATGATGAAAATTTATAAATTATTTTTGTATTTTTAAGGCTGGATCACCATGAATTGAATAATCTTTAAAGTAGGAAGTGCTTAAATATTAATAAAGGGAAACATTAAAATTAATTTTTGGCGACTAAAGTTAACAAATGAGTATATATCAATAACCATAATAAATGTTCAAATATGAGAAATTTCAACCTTAATTTGACCTCATTTAAATGGTTTAACTTACATTTTTATTTAATTTTTCATTTGATAAACTAATTAATTATACATTAAACATTTAAGTTGATAATAATTTTTGAACTATTGCTTTAAAAAGACCAACAACAAAATAAATGCATTGGTAATTTCGTAATATATATAGCTACACATAAATACTACGAGCTCGCTTCTCTTATCTCTATCGATGTATGTATGTATGTATGTATGTAGTTATTTCTACAGAGACAAAAGCAATTTAATTAATTTTAAAATAATTTCAACAAAATTTTATCGTGTGCCCGATTTAATGCCTTGGCAAAAATTTATTTAAAACAATTAAATATCGCTCACTGTTATCTATGCATAAAAATAAACATTTTCATTGTACAAACTTAAATTATATGCATAATTATGTAATTTAATTGAATGCCGTTTTACAACTAATGAATTTTGCGCGTTTAATTGTAAAAAAAAAGTAATTATGAAGAAAATATTTGTGGATTATCAAATTAAATAATTGATTTTTAAATTTCAATTTAAACCGGGAAACGCAAATAAATTTCGCAGGTTGGCCATCCTGTCTCAAAATGTTAGCCAAAATTAACAATTTTCAAAGAATTCCGAATTTCAGTCCCTTTTTTGTAAAATTGCTGAGAAACTATATAATCAAATTATTGCAATATTAAGTAATTTTTACCTTTTTTGAATATTTTTGTTAAGTGGAAGACGTCCAAATAGAAATTTTTTAAAAATAATAACAACATTTATTCATAATAACAATATTTATTCGTGGAAATCTTTTATGGTTGCAGCAAAGCTCTTTTAGGTTGCGTATACAGACCAAACCGCAATGTAAATTTAATGCCGCTCCTAAGCCTATGTGAAAATCTATTTTTAAGCTATACAAACATCCTTATTGCCGGTGATTTTGACTCTAATATTTTAGTTGACAATACATTCGTTTTTAGTATGCAAACTTTGGGTCTTTTTTCTGTTAATTGTACCCTTGCCACCAACTTTACAAAACACAAGAATACCTTGCTACAAGGCCGTATTTAGAGAGGGGAGGGAAGGGTCTGGGGGTTCTAACCCCGCTCCCCCCCCCGCTCCTCCGAAATGTGGAAACTTTATTCTAATTTTAGAGATTAATTGCCAATGGATGGAAAAAAAATCAAAATATAATCTATTTAACGATATTTTTTACTTCCATCGGTTTTTTTTCGAAAAAGCCATATAAAAAAAAAATAAATTTGAAATCTTAGTTACACTATGCGATCAAATCTGATTTGTTTTCTTCGACATGAGGTTTGACTGCAGATTCAAAAAGAGGAAGTGATACTGAGCACTCCTACATTCATAGTTTTTTTTAGGTCAGTAACTGTTTTTGATTTAAAGTTTCGTCCTGAATCAGTTTGAAAAGTTTAAAAATTAATAAAAAATAGAAAAAATTATCGGATCCTTATAAAATTAGACTTGTTTGATTCCCATTTTTTTCCTAAAACGTGACGTGATGGGAAGTTGTTGACTTCAGATTCGTGTTCAACGTGAAAAAATCTTTCGCAAAAACTCCATCTTATTAGCAAAACCCATGCAGTTTAGGAGGAAATCTTAAAATATAATTAATTTTTTAACGCATTATTGGTCAGAGCACCACGAAAGATCTCAACCTCATTGGGGTTCCTTATCATTGATAATTGTACATCATCAGTAGTGGGAAGTCAATCAGTTAATGAAATTATGTCTTTCACGATAAAAAAAATGCATTTGAATGCACTTTGAATAATATTTATTTGAAATTAATTTGAATAATTAATTTGATTATTCTGTGAATTTTTTGTCACTTTTGGCCATTTTTTTGAGGTTAAGAAAAAAAAAAATCGAAAAATGTTTCCTAAAATTTCAATTTTATAGGGTCCATCAAATGTATCATCGATTTAATTTATTGTATTTAAAATTCAATTTGATAAAAATTATTTACGAATATTTTTTCGAATGAAAACGCCCGCCCCCCCTCCCTCTGACTACGGCCCTGCCTTGCTAAATATTTTCTTTGTAAGTGACACCTCCAAAATTGTCCAATATGATCAAATTTCTGCCCCTGCGTTCTCTCGACACGACCTTATCTTCCTAACTTTTAATTTCCGTTTAAGTTCTGTTGTCCAATCTTTCCGTTATCGTGACTTCAAGAATGTCGACTCTCTCTTTATGCTGCTAATTGCAACATCGAATGGCGAAAAATTTATAAGATGCAATCTGCTGACGAACAGGTAAACTTTCTTCAACACAATATAGTTCCTCCTTGATAATTTTGCTCCAAATAAAACCAAAATTGTCAAAGCCTTTGAGCGACCGTGGTTTAGCTCTCAAATTAAAGCCTTAATAACTGAACGTAACGTTGTCCAAGAAAGTTTCTTGCATGTCAAATCTAACGCTGTTGGTTATGATCGCATTCACCCTACATTCCTGAAAGCGCTACTTCCTGTACTCTTTTCTTTTTACGCATATCTTCAACACTATTTTGACCACTTCACTGTTTCCTAAATGCTGGAAAACAGCAAAAATAATACCAGTATCAAAATTTATTAACGAGTTTAGGACTATCGCGATCCTTTCGTTTATGTCTAAAGCTTTTGAAACTATATTGCTTAAACAAATTATTTTACGCATTTCTGACAAAAACTTATTGACAGACAGACAATCTGGTTTCCGACCTAAGTGGGGTTGTGTTACTGCACTAATCGACGTAATTGAGCACATTCGTGTCGAACTTTTTTTTTTTTTTAACGAATCCCACGCCCACCTCCTGCCCAGCCGACCGAGTGGCGCTCCCAACTAAGAATGGGTTACCATAGTAGAGTGACCCGGATCACACAACAGATGCGCGTACGGTAGCAAAAACGCGAGGGGAGAGAGCTCCACTAAGCACAAAATGGCTGGATAGTGGAGAGAATTAATTAATTAAATTAAAGAATTAATTAATTAAATTAAATAATTAATTAATTGTTAATTTTAGAAAGAATTTTTTGTTTAATCGAAATTAGCGAATCAGAAAAATTTATAAAGTGATAAACTTTATTAAAATCAATACAGGCATTATTAAAAGGTTCAAATTTTAAGTAATTACTATTATAAGTTTTCAAACGTAATAAAGTATAGTTCCTTGTAGAGTGCGTAGGTATATTGATATTTAGCCTGCTTAAAAGATAAGTGCTATTTATATTGCCCTGAAAAAGTTTAAGTATGAATGTTGAATTTAACATAATTCTACGCGATTTTAAAGACGGTAATGCAATTAGTATCAAACGATTTTCATACGATGGAAGGTTTAAATTCGGGTTCCAAGGTAAACCACGTAAACAGAAAAGTAGAAATTGTTTTTGGACCGATTCTAAGGCACTTATAATATGGACACCAAACTGTTGAGGCATACTCTAATATTGGGCGTACTAACGAAACAAATAATAGTTTGGTAACATATGGGTCATCAAATTCTTTCACCCAGCGTTTAATGAAACCGAGTACACTAGAAGCCTCATTAATAATTTTGTTAATGTATGTAATAAAACAAAGCTTGGGGTTCATAGGAACACCAAGATCCACAAATGCTGAAACAATTGCAAGCTTATAATTATCAATATTATAGTTAAATAATAAAGGAGGCTTACGCGAAAAGGACATTTGCTTAAATTTATTTAAATTCAGCTTAATTAAGTTAAAGCTACACCAACTATACAGTTGATTTAAGTCATTTTGAAGAAACTTAGTGTCATCAATATTCGTCAAAGCATAAAATAATTTAACATCATCAGCTTACATTAAAATTGTACAGTGCTGAAAAATATTAGGTAAATCGTTAATGAAGAGTAAGAAAAGAATGGGACCAAGGTGGCTACCCTAAGGGACGCCCGAAGTAACAGGAAAGCTATTAGATTTACAACCTTTGAACATAAGAAGAAATCCATTGGCGGAAAACCAATATTACGTAATTTAAGCAAAAGCAAATTATGATTTACTACGTCAAAAGCCTTACTAAAGTCGGTGTATACAACATCAGTTTGTAGTCCATTGGCAAAGCGGGTAAAAACCCATGTTGAAAAGGTGAAATAGATTTATAATGATTGAAACTGATTTGCGAGCAAATAATTTGTTCAAAAAGTTTGGGAACGGCACTGAGTTTTGCTATGCCACGGTAGTTATTAATTAAAGATTTACTTCCAGACTTGTGTAGCGGAATAATGTATGAGATCTTCCAAGCCTGGGAGAAATGACCACATTTTAAAGAATGGTTAAATAGAAGAGAGATGGGTACCATAAGTTATTGGCAACATTCTTTCAGAATACATTCTGGAATGTTATCAGGGCCGGAGTTTTTACATGTTTTAAGATTTCTCATATAGTCTAAAACAACTGTTTCATCAACAGATGGGAAAGAAATATCAACTGGAGACAAAGAGTAAGCATAATAATCGCTTTGATAGGGTATTTTTGAATATGTTGACATAAAAAAATCAGCGAAAAGATTGCAAATCGTTTGTTCATTTTCTGATTCACATTCATTAAAAGGCATCCTTGACGGAAATCCGGAATCTTTGCGTTTTATGTTCACAAACTCTCAAAAGGATTTGGGGTCCTGTTTCAGCGAATCTTTAACTTTATTTAAATATCCATTATAACAAGCTTTGCACTCCAGTTGATACCTGTAGCGGAGATTAGTATATTTGGAAAAATCAGTCAGATTATTTAATTACTTGCACCTTTTGTAATAATGAGTCTTTCGGTTTCTTAGTTTACGAAGATCATTATTTAACCAATTAGGAAATTTAGGTTTATTTAAATTACACTTGGGAACAGAAAGACTAAAGCCCTTATAAAGATAATTATTGAATTGTTCAACCGCATTATTAACAGTAGCTTGGGAGTCACGCGTGAGCATTCGCTTCCAATCTATTTCAGATAGGTAATTTTTCAGTTTTGTATAGTCCGTTTTTTTAAAATTGTAATCTAAAGAAATGTCGTTTATCTTTTCAAAACACTCGGTTGGAAAAGAAAAAGTTATGTTAATAGTAGGATGATGAGGATCTTCTGGCTGGACCAATGGTAATGAACGTGACACAGTAAAATTTGAATAATCGTCAACGAAAATCAGATCAAATAATTTATTATTGGCATTTGTGAATGAGTTTGGTTGGAAAAGGCCTTCACTAGTTATGGAGTTTATTATATCAATAATATTATAATTATTGCAAGTAGGCAGTCGTATAAGAGGTTCAATGGGGCAGCTATCCCAAATGACATCAGGTAAATTGAAATCTTCCCCAACGATTATTTTATCAGTTAGTTTCAGCATAGAACAAATTTAAGGAATTGCTGACACATGGGTTAGGTATACTTCTGAAGAAGAGTTCGGAGGAACATAGGAACACGTTATGTAAAAATATAAGGATTGATATTTTACCTTAACACAAAAAAATTCAATGTTTTTAGAAATTTGAAGCACCACTTTCTCGGAATAGCAACAAGAGCTAACAGCAATTAAAACGCCTCCTCCCATTGCAGTATTGTCAATGATGGAATTTCTGTCTTTACGATAAACCGTGAAATCATGGCAAAAAACTTCAGTGTTAAATACGGAAGGTCTTAGCCATGCTTCAGTAAAAACAACAATATCATATTCGAGGTCAAAGCTAGCTAAGAATAAATCTCTTAGCTTGGTGTTGAGACCGCGAACATTTTGATATAGAATACTGCAATGGGTGCATTTAATTAGTTTTTTTTTTGGATATTTGAAGGTTTAGGTAATGTTGCAGTTTTAGGTATCCTAGTACCCTCACGATAAACAAACTCTTTCACATAGGCATTCTCTGGCCAAAAAGATGAACTTGATACATTTTTATAAACGTTTTAAAGGAAGAAGAATATATTTTATAATTAAAGTTAAATTTAAAAATAGTTATATCATCGCGTTTAATATTAGTTTCGGATATTAAATAGTCTAATTGATCTTAATTAATCTTTTTCAGTTGTGTCAGCAGCAAAACGAGACACGAACACGGACTTCCTAGGCTGAATAACGACTAGCTTATTGCATTTCTTAGCAAAAACTTCTTTAGGTGGAGGGAAAGGTTTAGGTGATAGTTTTGAATTGCTAGTAGTTGGAGTATCAGCATTTGGGAATTTTTCGCTAAGAACCTTGGGATAGTATTTAAAAGGTCCCTAACATGGAACAACCATTTTATAACTACTATTGGTATAGTGTACGGCATGCTACATGCTTTATGGGCGACACAATTTTTCATCCCACCCCGAGTCAGATTGCTAATTGCCAAAGCCTACCTCTTCTCAACACTTGTCTTCGGATGTGAAATATATGCAAATTGTGATTCCGCCTGCAAGTTATAACTTCGTGCCCTGTTCAATAATATTGGCAGATATATCTATGGTCTTAAACGATTTGACCATGTTTCACATTTTGCCGTTAATATTTTTAATCTTAAGTTCGAGCATTTATTAAACTTTCGTACATTAATCTTCCTACATAAAATCATTACCACTCGAGAACCGTCATACCTATTCAATCGACTAATATTTCCGCATTCTAGTCGGACCCATCAGTTAACCCCCTTAAAACATGTGACGTTAACAGCTGAACGCCTATTCTTTATACACTCGATTCGTCTTTGGAACTCTGTCCCCATCACTCTTCGACTGATCACTAATGCAGCACATTTCAGAAAGGAGCTGTTATTGTACTTTGATACCGACAATAATACTTCTTATATTATTTTGTTATGTTCTTTTTGTTTATTCTCTCTTTTTAATGTTAATATAACTTTATTCTGTTTGTTCATTTAGGTTTAGTTTTAGTTTAATTTAATTATCCTATTTATTGTGAAAATTCTACATAAGTATGACTAGTACTATCTAATAAGACAAGATCTTAATGTACTAGGTTTAGTAATAAATAAATAAATAAATAAAAAATAAATAATTTAAATAATAACAACAACATTTACCATATTTTTAAAGACCAAAATTGTAAAGTGTTATAGAACTTTTTAATTAGAACTTTTTTTACACTATAGAACTTTATAATTATTTACACATTATAAAGAATTCCTATTACTTATTTTCATAGCTTCCAAGAAAAAAAAAAAAACTCAAGTAAAATCAAGGTTAGCCTTTTTTATTTTATTAAGTCTCCAATCGCATCGCACACATCGCAAAAGAAATTAGGTTCGCAGGATTCGTGCCGCCACTGAAACTTGTTTCGACTTTCAATGACCTCAATTTCTTGAAGGCGCTATGTCCGGTTACAACACAATCCATTGTTTTTTTTTCATGATAACAAAATTTCACTTGAAAATAAAAAAAAAATTATATATTGGTTCCGCATATTTCAAAACTATGGGCATTGGGCCTCTATAGCCGTGGTCCCAGACGTTATAGAAACAATCTAAGTGCGGGGTTAGATTTAGTGAACACGGTTAAGGTTAATTTATACCAATAACTTTCTTAATGTATGTATGTATATTTCTCTGTGTACTATCAAATACAATAGCCACAAGTATAATTACATACGCACAACGACTACATTTTTGTTGTCATCGTTGCACACTTAACAGAAGTCAAGTGAATCCGGAAAAGTGTTTTCAGCAATGGGTTAAATTAATTTGGGTTCAAATAATTAATTGAAATGATGGAAAAATATAGATAGTATATTATTTTTCTTTATGATTCCATTTTTTATTCGATTTATGCATTATTTTAACGCTTCTCCGATTTGGCATATAACTAAAGTGATTCCTTCATTTCATATAAAACTAGGTATAAAATACAATATTAACTATTATTCTGGTTAAGTTGATGATCAAAAGAGATTATCAATACTTAATTCAATTGCAATATAGCCACAATTAAATAATAGTTAATATTTTTAAATAACAAATCACATAACTTTATTCAAAACGGGTATTTATGTATACACGAGTAAATGACACAGACAAGTTTTCTTAAGTATGTAATACTTACTTAATAACAAAACACTATGCACATTTTGCTTTATTTGCTCTTCTTGAAATCTCTCTACGAATTAAAGCGGGTATAATCAAACGCCAGTAAGTTAATTTTTTTTCATTTGATGAATTAATTAAATAAACACCACTTTGTTAGTAAGAATAATAACGCAGCGCACAGAGGGTCAATCGCATTTGCATATGCCAATAATTTTGCAGAATTGATTTGCATAATATATGGTCGCTACTGCCGTCACTACACATCCACATACATAAATATACTCGTCCACACACACACACACACGCAAATAATAGAGACACATGTAAATGAAGAAACTCAACCCGGAAATTATATAGTGAATGCAAATGGTGTCAGTGATGTGATGTAAAATTATAAATAATTCAGTTGGTAGATGCAGCAATGCAGCGTCAATGTTGGTTGCAATATATAATTAAACAGTGAGGACAGAAGTTGAAGTCTGTTTAAGCCATCCATTCAATTTCTATCGATTTCTTTCTTATTCAGTTTTTTTTTATTTCGGTATCCTTTTCAACACTAGCTTCTCTTATCTTTTTTATTTTTAAATCTTTTTATTCTCTGCCTTTTTCTGCTCACTATTCTTATTCTTATGAATATTTTCGACCGTTCGGTTGCCTTTGCTACATTTTATATTTGTTTTAATTTTAATAATATTTCAAAGTACACCCAAGAGGTAATGAAATGAAAATAATTAGAATTAATCTACTTTGAGTTTAAAATAAACAAAAATGCCATTTATAAAAAATTAAACGTAAATAAGTTAAAATAAACGTCTGTGGTCAGTGTCCCCGTTACGTAGTATGCTGGACTGTTACGCAGAGTTCCCGGGTTCAACGGTTGGAATGATTAAAAAATTTGTAATTCTACAACTTATCACTTATTGGCTGGCAAATCTCCAAGATTAATAATTGCCTAAAAAAGCTTTTCATTTTCATTCGTATACAAATATAACTCACACATGAATGGATGCGAACAGCTTAGTCTACACCATCCATGAACTGTTGTGCCATAAAATATAGTAGAAGGATCTCAGCTTTTCTTGGCACACCCTCTCTCACATTTTTTCTCGTAGATCCAAAGCGAATCTCTCATACATTTTTCCTCATTTTTTTGTGCAGGGACAGTCAAAGTATACATACAAACAATCAATAGATCCGGAGATTGCCTAAGAAGAGGCGTTAGTTAATTTTGTGTCCCTTTAAAATTTTTTTTATTCATGACCAATGACAGAATGCAACAAAATTTAAGCTTTTGGCTCCACATGGGATTGAACTACGGGTCTGTAGTATAAGTATTTGATTTTCTAAATCGATTACAACAACAAACGATTCCATTATTTACTTAGTGTGAGTGACTTGAGTTTAATGCAAAAAACTCGGTGTGTTTTAGTGCCCCCCATGATTTTTAATAAGCAACATTTTCTTCAAAGACAGGACAAAAGTTTTCTCACTGTTTTTTATCGGTCATTTATCAAAAAAGGGGTATAAAACCCTTTTTTAAGAGGAAGAGTAGGAAATGTAGAAAAAGCGTGTTTATCTCTTTGTGCTTAACAACTTTGCTTCAGATATCAAATTTCTATCTGTTAAGATAAACAAGTTTCTTAATAGGCCTAATGATCCCATTTTTCTGAATTCAGGCCCGTATTGTGGAAGAACTATAGGTGATGGAGAAAAACTTAGTACGCAGTTGAGATAAGCAATCCGAAATTACTATAAAAACATTAGAAACTCTCACACATAAAATTTTGGTTGCACTGTGTTATCGAGATTTATGAGATTTTCATCGTTTTGAAGTTGAATCACTAGTGCATACAATTGTTGTTTCAAATCACATTAATTTAATATTTAAATGCATAAATTTCTGCACACCCTAAACAATATTTGCACTTTATATTTTTATTAAATTGATAATACAACTATTTTTAGTAATGAATAATTTAGTTACTTACCAATAAAAAGAGTGATATGGCATACGTCTTACAAAAAAGTTAAAATTTTTTAATAGCCATACGTGGTATGTGTATTCTTTCTTCCACGAAGAGGTTATAAAAAATTAACCCTCTCAGGATATCATCTTTATATGGACAAGAATTTTAAAAATTTGCCAAAAATCTAAACCAAAGACGAGGAAATATCCATAATTAATTTTTATGAATCTGATGTTTAAATGCAAGAAATTAAGTGAAATCAGGAGCGGGTCCAAGAGGGGGAGGAGGGTTTTATTTATTAAAAATCCAATTTTTCTGGCCAAATTTGCTTTTTTGAATTTCAACGGCATTTGGTCAAAAAATAATTTTTTAAAAACGTTTAATTCACTCACCAGATTCATTAATTAAATGACTAAATTTGTTTTCTTCTTTGATCTCAAGTTTTGCAATGAAAATTCCACAAAAAAGGAACCCGATCGGTTATAACTCTTGTACAAATCAATTTTTCCCAACCACTTTATTTATATGAATAGCGAAAAAAAAGAGATAGTGATGGAGAGGTGGAACAGGGGGCTATGAATTTTTCATTTCTATCTTTAAAATTTGATTTAAAATCGCAACGACATTTTTGTCAGGACTCCCAAAATTCACCCCCTAAATACGGACTTACTGTGTGTACAGGGTATATTGGCTTTGTTCGAATAATGGTTGATTGTAACGCCCATAATTAGGCGCCGTAGGTATGAACATATATATCGATTTAACCATGTCCATCTGTCCCCCGTCTGCCTGTGTAAACGATAGCTCGAGTATAAGTTGAACAATCTTAACCAGTGGCGAAATTTAACCGCCCACCCCCCAAAAAAAAATTGTCAAACACATAAAAATGTAATAAATGTAAATGTAAGAGGCAAAAAGGTGAACATAATAGTTATTGCTGTTTTCAGTTATTGCGATTTACTTTCAATTATAAGAATAAGGAATAGTCTTGCTCATTAAATAAAAACAGAACATTTTTTTCAGTATTTTTGAAGGCTGTGAAGGGTGCCGAAATTCCCACGCAACGTTCCAGTCTGAGATTACAAAAAAAAAATGTTTCTGAATCTAGTTGATTGCACTGGGCAACAAATTTTTCTAACGGGGAATCGCCCAACACAGGTAGATAGTACTGGTCTAGAGTAACAAAACAGTAAAAGGATTTTGCAAAGTTAGCTCGCTTTTAAAAGATATAGGCATTCAAAGTTTGCACCTTATTTTTTAAAAACTAAGTGCTCATTTTTACTACTTTCTTCAGCGAAATAAGAACAAAAACAATTTTAACATTATAAAGTTTTTCATATTAAGAAGTTTCAACTATCTATTACACTATGCGACAATTTTCGGGTCATCGAAATCAAACTGCACCTGACTATTTTTTTTTTGAAAATATACCTATCCAAATGCAAAACCCTCGCGGGGCTTATAAAAGTTAGCTCGATTTTTTTTTTATTATTTTTTGAATTTTTCGAGCCTTAGGCCATTTTCATATACCCCAATTTTAACTTATAAATCGATTTTTTTTTCGAATGTATCCAATGTATGTCAGAGTGATTCTTTCTAGAAATGTCGTTAATGTACAAATAACCCCATTTTGTAGAGAACCTATATCCTGAAACACAATTTTTGAGACCAAATGTTAGAAAAATGGCAATTTTTTGGAATTTTTTTACTCTAATTTCGAAAATATTTAAAATTTCTTGCCACTTCTTCGGCCGATGGGGGAGGTTAGGGGGAGTTTGAGCCGAGGTCAGGGGTATTTAACTTCAAATATTTTCCCCTTTCCTACGCCCCTTATATCCGTTATTGCTCCTACGTAAGACTGCACAGTTCCATACTACTGTTTTTAATATATTCGCCTCTATCGCCCAGCCACAGCCTCTTCCCCTAATTTTGATACGTCCATGAGTAAGCCCATAATTGAGAATTAGTTCGGTGTGGAACAAATATATCTCCATATCAAATGAGATATAAAATGCCACGCCCACTTTGAGCTACTGTCGAATTTTATAGCCCACAACTTGACATACACACAAATGCATCTCAACACTGAATTTCACTAAGATCCGACAAACAGTATATGATTACATAAGGAAAATAAATAGATTTGGGCAACAATTTGTATATATGTACGTGTATGTATTTGCGCATACATACATAAATTTTTTATATATATATATTTTCCTTCAACACCAAATTTATCTTTTGCATCTAAATAAACCTCATATTAAAGATAATTTGGTATAAATTTTGCTGATCCGAGTTAAATACATACATCATCGATCCGAATTACATGCACACTCAATTTTTCGATCCGAATTACATGCAATCCATTTTTTTTCAAAGTGATGTTACCTAAGTAACTATTGAAAAAAAAGTTATGTTTTATTTTTTTTTTTTGGTAGTTAACAACTTTAAAAGAGAAAGAAATGTGCATTAATTTTGTATTAAAACATTTTTTTTTCATAAATCTGTAATCCTTCATTAGTGGCAAACTATAAAGTTAAATCGAACTATAGAGTTTGAGCACTATATAATAGCATTAAAAAAACAAAGTAACGACTTTATAGTTATACTGGTTTAAACTTGATAAATATTGTATAGTAAGGCCTTATACAGTTAGTTTTATAGTGCTTCTAATTTTAAAATTTTATAAAGCTAAAACCATTGTAAATTAACTTGTATAAGACCTTACAAAGTATTCTTTATCAAGTGACTACTTTTAATACTTATGAAGTTCTTTTAATACTTTAGTGTTTTTAAAAGGTTTTCGAAAATTTCCCACTACATTGTTCCAACTTTCGATAAATACAAAAGTTGCCATTGTTGCTGCAAGCAAAATTGTGAAATTGTGTTTAAAAATTAATATTTCTCAGTGGAGAAAATATAAAACAAGCTCACGCTATTATAAGAGCGTCCAAAATCATATTGCTCTTCAAAAACAAGGATTAGCTAATTAAAAACAGATTTTGTTCAAAAAAATATTAATTTTCAAGTATTCAGAGCGCATAACCAAAACATCGATACTGCAGGCGCAGATGTCAACAATATGGTTCCTTTTCATATGCCTGGTGATACGGAAGAAATTGAAACTAGAAATGAGTAACTGATTGAATTTGAGAATACTGAAAATAGTACTACTGATGAAAATAATTCCGAAGATGAGGATGGCAAAATCTTTGTGATTGTGAAATTAATTTAATATTTTATCCTATCTTGAAATAATAGTGTTTTATTCATTTGTGTTTATATTTTTTGTTTATATATTTGCTTTATATTTTTTATCACTTTATCAATTGTGATGTTAGGATCAGCCAATTTAATTGCACTGGTCAACATTTCTATAATATTGTAATGCTTACTTATACAAATTTTTGATGCAAAATTTTTCTTACCACCATCTTTTTTTTCGGGCCGGGTAGCACCAGACCAGGAGCAATGGGTGAGAAATTTTCTGCAAAACAGTTTATCGATGAGAACGTTTAGGCAACCAATTCCATTGTTCTTATATTGACCATCTTTTCCATACATTTCACACAAATAATTTAGCTGAAATTGAAAATTAATAATCTCTAGTTCAAGATAATAATTGCATTGCAATTGAAATTAAAATATTGAAAAAAGGATTCCTACCTATGACTGCCTAAACTGGTTATCTTCTCATAAACGTTGATTTACTTCTAGTAACTCAGCTTCACTTTTATTAGGATTATGATGGTAATCAATTTCCGCCGATGATGTTGACGTATGCCTTTTTGTTCATCAATTCAGCTATCTCATCCAGTTTTACGCTTAACGACGCTAAATGCGTCATACCAAGTCCCTTTTATCAGAATATACCCTTCTGGAATTTGCAGTATTGACTGTTCTGCTGATATAGTTATAGAATTTGAATCCATGTAAACATCAGTATTATCTATCGACGTATTTCTCAATATATTGTAAAAATTCCTATCTGATTGTATGGCATATTGTGATGGTACAAACGCTGAACTGGATTGTGTCTGATTCTTATTTGATTGCGTAAGACTAATTTTTGCCGGATGCTGTTGTTGCTGATTATTGTTTGATGGCTGCTTCAGTTGAACAAATATTGGCAACAATTTCTGCTGCTGTTGAGCATTAGCTGTTAGCGGAGTCTGCTGTACATTGGTTGATAGCAAAGTCTTCTGCTGTTAAACTTTAATTGGTGGCGTTTGCTGTTGAAGAATTTTTCTTAAAGTCTGCTGACCTCTTGTCGGCAAAGTTGACAATACTGGGGAACATATTTTAACTAAAAGCATTTGACTGCCAAGAGCTTTAAAAAACACACGATTGCTAGTAGTGGAAGCAGCTTTTCTTTTAGGTCTTTTGTTAGCATGGTCAACAGAAGCTGAACTTTCATCACCATCTGCTTCTGTCTCTGAAGTATCTGTAAATAAACTATTAGAATATAACAATTTTTTACTAGATTCCACAAACCTGACATGTCTTCACTCACTTTGTCAGCTTCCTCATACGTGTCACAATATCTTTTAACAAAGCAGTCTTGTATCTGCCAAGATTTTTCTGGTACGGATGATGGATCTTTCCGCAATATCACTATGTGGCTTGGTTTCAAGTGCGACGGCCAAAATAGTTTACCCTTGCTTTCCCATAGACATAGAACAATTGTTATTGTTGTCTCCTTTGTTCGATTAAAGCCAACTCTTTTAATTTGTTGAATTACTTTAAATTTTGATGAACTTTTCTCTAAAATTAATTACACCATATTTGATTTTTCACTTGTAAGCACAAACTCATTTTATTCAATTTATTTATTTTAATTACTTACCTATTAATGACATTTTGCCGTTCTCATAACAAAATTTTTGTGCATTTATAAACAAATATTTGAGAAGAATAACAATTTGCGTGCGAAATGCGTAACAAAAGCAAACAAATTGAATAAATGTTAAATGTCGAATTATTGACTTCGAATTTAATATTGTTGCTACAGAGTTCCTACCAAGGCGGATTTAACATGGTGGTAGCAGCATTACAGCAAGTACAACGTAACAATAACAACACGCTACTTTGTTGTTGCTGAAAATCGTAATTGTCAAAAGCACAAGAACAAATGCATGGAAAACAAAAAAAAAAACAAAGATTTTGACAGTAAAGATTATCTTCATATAAAAAAAATTAGAGAAGAAGAAGACAGAGCTGACGCTGCTATCACCTATTATAATTTCGCCATGGTTCCTACCATGTTATTATAAAGTTGCCACTCGTGTAGTTCGAAGTTAAAAATTGAATAGAAGCTTTGTTAGAGTTTGATATTGCTTTTAAAGAGTTTCTGACGTGTATAGAAGCATTATTAGAGGATCTATTCGTAGTTTCTTTAAGAACAACATTTTTTGTGCATCGCATAAGGAACTCTATAGCCGAGTTGGTAAAGCTGCGGATGGATATATGAAAGCACTTTGAATTGAGAGGGCAAGGTTCGAATCCCATCAGGTCTTTAAAGACAATTTAAAATGAAATAGAAAAATAGTTTTATTAATAGTTAGTAATAATAATAACGAATTAAAAAAAAAAAAACAATAATAAAAATTAATAGACAACATTGAAATGATTTTTTTTTATTTTGCACAAAATATAAACTTTAAAAGAATATTGTAATGACCTATTAATAGTATTATATGAACTCTGTATAACCATTCTATTAAGTTTTAAAAAACTATTTGAATTTGAATTGCTTTATAAAAACATCAAACAGACGTTTTTAAGACAATATAAGCCGATGTGCAAATAATACTTCTACCACAGTATTATAAAAGCCGAATAAGCATTACATCTTCCCACAATTGCCTCAATAGAAACTCCATGAAGACTGTAAAATACTTTACAGTGCGGGGTTTAAAGTTATTCACCTTATAAATTGACATTGTAAGAACTTTTACTGTTATTAGCCAGGTAATTTTGCCACTCGTTTTATTTTTAGCGCGCAAAGTTTCCCTTGCAAAAATCGATCCGAATTACCCTCATTTGCGTTATGTTAAAACAGGCAACACACATGCACACACTTTATGATCAACAATGCATTTCCAGCAACATGAGTGTCGGCAACATTAATAGCAGCAAGTTATAAATCTCCCAGAGTGTATATAATATAGCATCAGTAGCTAAATAGTAAAGTGCAACGCAATTTATGATCATGACATTTCAGGTTCCTTCTTCATATGGAATCGTTAATAAATTATGCAAATTGTGTCCATTGTGGGAGTGTGTTTTTAATAAAGACTTTGCAGTGACGACGTTTACTAAACACTGCTATATCTTTGTGTTTATTGCATGAATATTCATTAGGTTACGTTTGAATATTTCTCTCTTTGAATATATAACTCGTGATTTTTATTGATAAGTAATTCTAATCAAAGTAACAAATAATAGTAAAATTCAATGACTTATTACTCATTGCAGTAACTATCATACACAGAACAGAAGTGATATCAGGAACATTTATCAAATTATATTTATCAACAACAAAATGCACCTTAACCTCAATATAGTGTCATATTTAAAATTAGACTGTTGACCCATAACCGCTAAATTGACGTAAGCGACAAAAAGTAAATTTTACGACAAAGACGATTTTTAAAATTTTTTTTGTTGCATTTAACAAAGAAATAAAAATCGATTTAGCGAAATTAAAACCGCAATGCAACTAATTTTGTTTTTGGCGCTTATATCATTTTCGCTATCATGATAACAAGATACTAACATAAATTTCGAAAAGGGCTCACCTCGGATTTTTCAGAGTGGACTTTTTCGCTCTTTTTCTATGTACACAAATAGACCGATGTTCTATGAACGAAAAAGTCTCATATTGGGGAAAAAAAGTATGAAGTATGAAATGCATATGCGACCCTGTGAAACTTAAGTTTCTCAAAGTTTAAAAATTATAGAAATTGTGTGGTACAGAGATATTTTAAATTTTTCTTCCTCTTTTTGACTTATTTTCTCCATTTTTCTTTCTTTTTTATTTATCAGCCTGTTTGTTTAAAAACTGCTGTGTGGCACCGCAGTGCTGCAATTAATTATGCGATTTGCGCAATTGACACGTTTGTCGAAGAGAGCGTTCCCGCTAACAATGATGTAAACTTGCACACTTGCGCATTTTGCGAGTTACGCGTTTGCAGGAACCCCCCAAAAGTATTAAATATTTACTCTAACTTTCCCCCTGTGCCAATTATTTTCATTTTAACCAGTGCATCCATCTATGGATCTGAATAACTGAAATAAAACGCACATTTGTGTACAGTACATTATTATTATATATGAATTTTATTTATTTGTTTCAGTTTTCAGATTTTGTTATAATTATTATTTATTATTATATTTTTGAATTGATATATAATATAATTTATAATTATTTGGTAAATATTTTTATTATTTAGTAGTTGTTTGTTTCTTTGTTTGCATGTATGTGTTGTCTGTGTCTGCCTGTGTGTATATTTGTTTACAATTCAATTTAATGATCCCTACGAATTTATTTATGCTCATGTCATATGCAATAAATTTTTTATATCTGTTATTTAATTTTGTATTTTTTATTTTGGTTAAAGATCTTTCTTTTCTTTTAAAGTAAGTTTGGTAATAATATTTGGTTTGGATTTTATTTCCTTTTATTTATTTTTATTATTTATTTAATTTTATTTTTTTTTTTTTGTTATTTATCGACATAAAATAATTTAATTGATTTTATATTCATTATTTATTTATATAGTATTTTTGTTTATAAATTTTTTTGAAGTTTTGTTTAGGTATATTTGTAAAATAAAATTAAAATTTTTTTGAAAAATTTGTTTTTCTTTTTGCTGAACACTAAAGCAGAAAAATAAAATAATTTCTTATTTATTTTTATTATTTTCATTAGCTTTTTATGAATGTATCTTTCTCATATACATATACCATATATTGTATGTATATGTCCATTTATAATCTATGTATATATATATAAACATATTCTTATTTAATTGATAATACATATATATTTTTAATAATTATTTTTGTTTTTAATCCAAATAAATAATTTGTTGACATAATAGTTTATGCACGTGCTTGTTTGTATGTATGCATGTCTGTATATATACGTGTTTATACATAATATGTATGTATATATGTACATTGTACATGTTCAGTGGCTTTAAAACTAAGAGCATTTTTGCTTTTATCAGTACAAACAAAAAGACTTAATTTTATTTTTTTTTTTACATAATTGTTTAATCGTTTTTTAATTTGTGAATTTTGAATATTTTTTTTATTTTTATTGTTTTTAAAATACTAAAAATTGAATTTACTATTTGTTTTGGAGAGAATAATTTGTTTTGAAATTAAAAGTTTTTGTAGAAATGCCTGTCTATTTGCTTGTATACAGAAAAAGAGAAGCGGCGTTTACTTAAAACTTTATGCCCGTAGTATTTTTATTTAAATTTGCGTGTGTACCTAAAGTAGGGTGCATGCTGGCTTTTTCATCACTTCATTTGTTTTTTATCTCTTTTTAAGCGCTAAAATTATATGTGTATATATAAAAACTTCTTTTTATGCGTTTAAACATAAGACTCAAAATGTTTATTAAACTTAATGTAATAAATTTTTTTTTTTTTAAGAACACATAATTTTCCTTTGTTTTGTTTTGCTTTTATTTTACTTAATTTCTTGCTAATAAATTTAGTTTAGCTGTTCTTTTTTGTTTTAAACTCATACATACCTACATGCAGATTTGTTTGTGTGTGTGTATCTGTGTAAATTTTACTAATACAAATGCACGTGTTGCTTCAATCGAACAATTTTATTTTGGTTGTTTTTACCTTTTCAAAATATTACCATTTTTAAGCTTGTGTGCATTTTCTTTTCAATAAAAGTTTTTCTAAAATGGTTTGGATTTTGTTTTCACCTTTGTTGTTGTGGTTGTTTTTATTATTATTATTTTTAATATTATTAATAAATAAAATAATAGGCCATTTAGTGATATGTATTTGATATTTATACATAAAAACCATTTTGAATTCTTTTATTTATTTAATTTTTCATTTCCTTTTATTTAATTAATTTTGCCATTATTTACTAATATTTTTCTCTTAATCATATTTAACTGCTCTTTTGGTTTTTTCAAATGCATTTCTGTTTTTTTTAATTTAATTTATTTTGTTGGTTTTTTTTTACATTGTGCCATTTATTAATTTAATGTTTTTATTGTAAATGTGTGTGTAACTTTTATTTATGTTTTTATAGTGTATGTGTTTATTTAAAATTATTTTAATACATTTTGTGATTCTCTTAAAATCTGAATTGATTTTGTTTTCCTTTTTTACTTATAACTTGTTCATTTTATTATCAGATGTCATAGCTGATATAATTTAATATTTTATAATTGTAGCTATTTTCAATTAAGAATGCATCTACATAATTTACTAAATTATATATACACTTAACTATTGTAAAGTTCTGTTCATTTTTAAAAACTTATATCCGTAAAAAGCAATTACTGATTTTTTGTTTGTTTGTATTTTTCATGAGAAAATAAATGGCTGTGGTATAATGAAAATAGAGTAGAAAGAAGTGATTTTTGAGTGGATAATTCCTGTGGATTGAAGTAAGGGGGGGGGGGGGGGGGGGGGGAAGGGGGATAATAACGGGATGGCCATTGGTTCTACCATAAAAAACACATTCTATATTAGAGAAAACATACGCGAAATATATTATAGAGAATTCTAGTATCCTTTATCCAAAGTATAAACTTTTGCACTGTTGTACATGCTTCAAAATACGACTGGGCTGTGAGATCTTTAAAAAATTTACCAATAAATATTAAATTTAGAGCTCACTGACGCAACATTTGTCAAACATTTTGAAGGAAATGCCAAAATGAAATAATGAGTATATAGAAATAAAATTTTATTGACTGTTGCAGATGTTGAAAAAATAATATCAAAAAGATTACACAGATTTAAATTTAATTTATGAAATTGACCGAGTATCGAGCTTCACATTAGCTGCCTATGCGCTTAACCCTCTAACCCGCAAGGTTTAAATAATAATAAAACAAACACCAGAATTTTTATTTCCAGTTAATATTGATAAAAGAAAAATGAATTTTTTGATTAGTATTCGATTTTAGAAGTTAGGCGAGAAAAGCGAAAGGTTGCCCTGATGCGGCCTTGCGGGTTTAGGCCAAAAAATAAAGATATATTTGGGCAATTCACAAGGTGTCTTATTTGGTGTCGTATCCTCTCATTTGTAATAATTTCTAATTTTTCATACAAAATTATACGAAATTATGATTATATTATGATTATATGACAGTATATGAGGGGACTTAGAAATATTTTTTTTTTTTAATTTTTATAAAAAAAACTATATGCGCGATAATTTTTCATCACAAAAAAAAAACTTTGTACATATAAAAATAACTATAAACAACAATCGTGTAATCGCAGAAAGTGCAAACTGACCACAAATTGTGAGTTTATTCTTTCTTCAGGTCTGCCAATAATTTAAAAAAAAATATAAATTTGCACTTGTCCATTAAGGAAAATAGAGTGAAGGCTGCCTCAAGGCGGCCTTATAGGTCAGAGGGTTAAGAGCACGTGTAAGCTAGCTGCATAAAAACATGGTATTGATGTATTATTTTGTATATTTCTAAACAGATTTCTTTTTTAGCTGCATCTCGCTTACCTGCACATTCGCTTTAACAGCACTTTTCTCTTGGTCCCTTAAATAAAATGTTCATAGTAGAAATTTCATTTAACAATCTCTGTTGAAAATGCAACTCTTCAGATTTTGGCATTTTTACTTATCGATAAATCAGGCTTTTATCGATTATCGGATCATCTCTAGTTTTTAAAATGAGTAACCACGTCGCTTCCATGGTAGAAGTATTTAGAGGTAGATAAATTTTTTCAAAAAATTGAATTTTTGACAAGTAAGAGGATCATTTTAGAGATGCAATTTTTTGAAATGGGTACAATAAAGAGAGTTAGTAGTAAATTATTAATACTACTTTTATTGCTTAGTGCTAAATTATAAATTTTATTTATAATAAAAAAAGTATAAATAATGTTATTTAAATTTCTTTTCTTTATTAGCAAATACCTTGAACATGTTAAGAGTTAAAAAATAATATAAAAATCAGCAACTAATTCTCCCTATGTACATGTAATACTATGCAAATTAATTTCTCATAAATTCTCACTTAAAAAATTAAATATGAAAGTACAACGCTGTTACAAAAAGAAGAATAGTATCAAAACAAATATTTTCCCAATTGTCAAAGTTCCTCTTACTTGTCAAAATGCATCTACCTTCTTAATTCTTCTGCCATGCCTTTAAAACTGTTGAAGATCATATCCTATTTACTTGTATGTTTCATATTTCGATCTACTGACAGTGAAGTTATAAAAATAATTGATTTGGTAGAAAGTAGCGTCGATAAAAAAACAATATAAAAACTTAGTTTTAGTGCGACATATCAACTATTAACCGAATGTTGAAAAATAAAGAGACAGCAACCTTCAGCGCAAGTGCCAAAGAAAGGCTGCACACGAAATAATCGGGAAGGCTTCGTGTATTTGGTTTGACAGAAGGATGGTGTGGTAACTAGCTTGATGGTTCTGAATAAGGCGATGGAATTTGCAGTAAAACTTCATGATGACTTTAAGCTAGAATCGAGCTGGCTCTGTCGGTGGTGAAAACGCCACAGCATTAAATTAGGTGTTTTTGAAACAAACAAGCTCCTTACCATATTCCGCAAACAAAAGAGCATGGATGATATCTGATTTATGAAACCAAATTGCCCTTTCGCTTTATAAAGAAATAGAAAATAGGAAGAAAAAAATCGCTTGCTTGTGGACTACGCTGCTTGCCACAAAGTGACATCCCAGCTTAAAAATATTGAATGCTTTTAAAACACAATACAGCCATTTCATTGTAAAAAAGCATGTTTCATGAAGGTAAGAAAAATATTTTTTAAATTTACTAAACAACAATCGATTTTTTACAGGCTGGACTGCGGTACTGCTAATGAAAGTTCTTCCGAATCAGACGACGTTGGGCCAGCACATCTGGATAAAGGGCCAAATCGAACAGAATGCATACACTGTGATGATAATTGGAGTGTTATTCGTTTTCTCAAAAACAAAAGTTGCATGCAAATACTTAAATGATACAGTAGAGAATAATTTAATAAATAATTTAATAGTAAGCGATATAATATTTTATCAGAGTTTCATCGTTCTCAAAAAGATAACAAAGAATTTTCAATTTTAAATGAATAAACTTAAAAAATGAAGTCGATAAATAATGTGAGAGTCTTAAAGCTTCCGTAACGCCTGTGGATCAACATCACCCTCATTGACATCTTATAAAAACTAATTTTTGAAGGCTTTTTATCAGCGCAGAGATAACAAGAGAGAAGTCAATTGGAACTTACGTACCTAGTGAACTTAGTAATCGAATTGAAACGTGCGATAATATAATTCGTTTATTACATTTTTGGAAAACTTTCATTTTTGAGGAGACTTTTGTTTTTGCTTGTATATACTCATTATGTGCATTGATATGAATATTATATCATGTTCTTGCACAAAACCTTTCAAGGAAAAGTAGTTGGTAGCAATTCTGTTATTAAAATTAGTAACTAGACTGAGATAACAAGAAAAAAAAATTTTTTTTTTACCGGTTGCTTGTAGTACCCCGGAAAAAGCTAATTTGAAACGAAAAGATTGATAGTCCATGGATTGATTTTTAATGAATTTTCCAGTTTGTTGAAATTCAGAATACTTTTTATATATAGAAATCCTTAATTCTTGCGTGTAACTTAATAACTATTAAGTATTATAAATACTTAATATTTATACAAAAATTTGATTAAAAAAGAATCTTTTTTCGAAATCTAAATTTACAGAATAAAATAAAAATGTGTAATGGTCAGGTTTTTCTTGAGTTTGTGATAAAATAAAATAGTGAGTGAGTGGCAAGAGAAATTGTGCTAAAGATATTTGCTTTTTTAATTTTATTTTGTTTTTTTTTATGGTATGTATCTAAATAGATACAGTACCTACTTAAATCGAGAAAGTTAAAATGCAAAAAGTTTTTGTAGGTGTGTGTGATTTAAAAACAATAACACAAAATTTGGGGTTATGTACTTACATTTCTACTTTGTTCATAGTTACTCATGTATCTTTTTTTTTAGATTTTGTTTCTGTGTTTTTGTGTCTCTTAAGGCGAAATATTATATTGTCAATTTATTGGCTGAGCCTAAAACCATGCAAAATGACAAAAATACTTCCGAGCAAAATTTTTTACTTCTTGTTGCCTGTTTTGTTTTAATTTTTAAAAAAAAATTATTGGTTGTTTAAGCATTACAGTAAAAGAAAAAATATTGTAACATATGTGAAAGGCAGGAAGTTCATTATTAATTTTAGTACATATTTATTTTCAAAATTTAATATCAATACTTTGTTTTAAAATTTTGTATTACACAAACACAAACTGTGCGCAAATTGGAGACATTTTGCATGAGTTTGGGCATTTTTTTTTCTCTCTCTAATTCATGGAGGGGTGTAGTGTAACATAAATTCTTTGTATGTATGTAAAGTAAGTGTAAACTTATGTCGCAGAATGCATAAGCAAACCAATTATTTTTAAAGCTAATTTCATTTCATCTCATTTCAGTTTGATTTTCTTCTTTTGTTTTTTTTTGTGTTTTCCTTTTCCAGTTTGTTTTCTAAAACAGTTGATTTTTGTTTGTTTTTGTTTACCTTATTTGATAATTACCGATTAAGTTTAATTTCTCATAATTCGAAGTAAAAAATAATATTGTTCATTGTTCTCAATTTTTTGTCTCACAAGATATTCTTTTTTTTTTTTGTATAAAAATATAAATTTTGTATATATATTTTATATATATATATATGTATGCAATGGTTTTTATAATATATATAAAGTTTTTTTGGTTTTTGTTATTTTTTTAACTAACATTACACTGTTTACTAACAATAAAATACATAAGTTCTCTTTACTTTTTAGTGTGAAAAAAGTTTTCTAAGTTTTTGTTTTAGATAATTATAATTATAATATTATTTCGTTTATGCCATTACTTTGTGTAATTAAATGAACTCGATTTTTGGTTAACAAACACAAAAAAAAAAAAAAAATTAAAGCATTAAGGATGTTTTGCTTTTGAGTGCACATGCATTTTGTTTTATTTTTTATTTGACGATTACGAGTACATACATAAAAATATGAACCGAATAGAAAAGCTTTGTTTTTTTTCGGATACTACTACATTTCAATATTCAATATTACATATAATTAATAATTTAATTAATCTACAATTTTTTAATATAACTTTTCTTTTTTTTATTTTTTGTTCTGGTTTGAATGTGGTTGTTCTGTTGTTTTTAGTTTTACTTTATTTTAATATATAAGTATTTATGTATTTTATTGTTCCT
Organism: Toxonevra muliebris; assembly: GCA_963691655.1. Classification (NCBI taxonomy): domain Eukaryota; kingdom Metazoa; phylum Arthropoda; class Insecta; order Diptera; family Pallopteridae; genus Toxonevra; species Toxonevra muliebris. The sequence goes on from OY829327.1 coordinate 55,214,416, forward strand.
AAATTCTACAGTTGAAAGCGAACATCGCTCAAATTGGCTTAGTTGTTTTCTATTTTTTTATATTTAACAATAAACCGTAAATAATGCCATAATTTCTTCTTCTTCTTTTATATGCAAGAAACATTGATTTTCATTTATTTTAATTTTCCTTTATTTATTTTTTTGTGATTTTGTTTACAAGTCCAATAATATTGAATAATATATATGTATGTAGGTAGTAATTTTAGTACTTAAGTTTTACTATGTATCAGTGTTGCTTAAAAGTAAAGGTTTTACATTCATATAACAAATGATATTGATATGCATTTCATATATCTAAATATAAAGTTTTTTTTTCCATTTTTTAATATATATATATTATTATTTACTAATTGTTCTAGTACCATTTAACGGTTATTTAATAATAATTACATTATGTGTTTTGTTATTCGATACAGACATACCATATATTGATGATTTTTGCTTTTATTAATTATTTATTTATTCACTGTTTTAGTTTTTGTTACTTTTGCTTTTTTAAGCAAATTTTATAAAAGTTTTTTTTTTTTTTGTTCTTTTTCCTTTTAAAGTTTAGTACAAATACATAATAATATAATATACTGATATGTTTGCTTTATATATAAAAATTTCTTAGCATTTTTTTATTTTTTCTTTCTTATTTCTTTTGTTTTGTTTATTTTTTTTCTTTGTCAAAAACCAATTTTCTAATTTTCTATTTTTTAATAGTATATTATTTTGTTTGACCATAAGAATAGGTTACTTATTATTATTCAAAATTTCCAGCAAAATTAACGAAAACTTTTCTAAATACAAATAAATGACAACGAAGGAGTACACTAATGTTCAGTAATCAAAACGTGGGACGAGTTGAGAGAGTTTTGCCTACTATCATCAATTTTTATTAAAAACAAAAAAACAAAAAAATCCTAACCTCTAGATTATGGTAAAAAAAAAAATAGCGGAAGTAAAAAGATTCCCTTAAAGATTTTGAACCAAATGAGAAATTAATGAACAAAATGCGATTTAACACACATAAATTTTATGTGAACTAGAGTATTTACTATTAGGTAAATGCTTAGAAATATTATGGTAACAAGTTTTAGCTGTGGCTTGGCAAACAAGTATCTATTTTTAGAACTGCTGTGAAGTAAAAAAAAAACTATTTAAACTTAAAGAAATTGTTCGTATTTTAATTAATATCTTATTTAATCCTTTATCTTATAGTTATGAAACATATCAAGAGCACAAACTTCACTAAGATTGATCTTCCTTCGATTCGATTGCGAATTTGTAGGAATATGAATATCATAGGAAAATAAATTTTTTGAAATAATGAGAAGAATAAAAATTGCCGATGAGGGAGAAGTAAACTATTGGAATCAGTGATGTTATTTTTTTTCATGAATTTTTTTTCGAAAATTACTATAGATTACTGTGGAACTAAATATACCTACATTTTTAAAATAAAAATTTTTATAAAAAAAGTTTTGTTTTTCAGTTTTATTTAAGTGATCTTACGTAAATGTCTAAGTCAAAATTTAAATACATTGAAGTTAATTGAGTTGTGGAAAATGATCAGCAAAACTCACGAACTGAGAAAAAGTACAACTTTTAGAAATATTTTAAGCGAATCCTGTATCTAAAATATTGAACGAATCTTGTCTGGTGTATTTTTGAACTATTACAGAACTTGAAATGCTATTTTTCAAGGGGTATTTTCAAGAATTGTATTGTGTTGTGTAGTGTTTTTTTATTTAAGGAGACATGTCCATTGCTTGGGCCCAAAAAAAAAACAATTTTTTTTTTATTTAAAAGTATTCTAGATACTATCGCCATAATGTTTAGAATACGTATCTAAAATTTTATAAAAAAAATGTGGTTTTTAAAATATACGCATTATAAAAATTTCATTCTTTAAACGCGTTTTTCTCGAAACATATTTTTTCAAATTGGCGGGTGATTTAGCTTTCGAAATACTTGATGGATTTTATTCTACCTAGGCTCATTTTGTTCAGAAATATTTTTTTTAGATGATAAACTATTATTACGATTGTAGATTGCTTATTTTAATTTTTACAGCCCTTAAAAAAAGGTCGTTTTGTATTTAATTATGATTTTGCCAAAGGGTATTTTTTATTATTATAACTTTAGAGAAAGTTATGTATATTTGTAGATATTTATTAAATTTTTTCTTTTAGAGCACCCGGAGGACTTCTATAACACCCGTTGACTAAAAGGTTGATTTTTTTGGGACACCATCTACAGGGAAACTATTGAACCAAATTGAAAAAAAAAATATTCAAAGATAATTAGTTGTATGATAAAATAAAAAAAGAAATTCCAAGTCTATGGCCCTTATTATGAGCTGCTTTCGACGTTCGATCTTCGCTGGTTATCGAAGATCGAATATCGAATGTAAAATCCGTATTATGAGCAGTGCAACCATGTCGAAATTTTCGTTGCGCATCGAATTTTCTGTCGAACGCAATTTTGCTTTCGATACGGTTTATGCTGAGTAATAATTATTAAAAATTTAAGTATTTTGCTATTTCTTTTTGCTTTTTGAGGACTAAAAACAAATTTTAAACAGTTTTTGTAAATTTTTTGCTGGTTTAAAGTGGTGAGCAACATATTGCAGTTATAGAAACTTGTGTCATTGTTGGAAAGCAAGTCCTCTGATTGCAAAGGGGATTTCCCCAAAAGTTCTAGCGACGAAGAAAGAACTAAATAGTTTAGGACCAACCAATAATTCCCGGCATTCCGCTTTTATTAGCAAAATATACTTTTGCTTGTATAATTGAATTTTATTCATCTTTGGCAAATACAATTTTCCAGGACATCTAAAGCCTCTGATAATACCACAGACACCGTAGGCTGTGCAAGTCCAAGAGTATTCTCATTCCCAATGCTCAGTTGCAGCAATAAAATTGTAGAACTGCTGTCAATTTTAATATTTTTGGAATTGATCTTGCTCATGTGCATTGCTTGAGCAGTCGAAACTTCTGTAGATGTTTTCTGTAGTTTTGGAGATGCCAAAGCTTTTTCGAAAGGCTGCACTTAATCGTTTTCTACTTCTGACCAGTTCCATCAAGCTCTCATCCTCATCCTCTTCCGGTGAATCGTTGAACCATTATTTCATTGTAGTCATAACTATTTTGTCATTATTTTTTCTACTTCATTTTTAAACAAATCGTATTTTTTTTCAAAATGACGATCAGTTGAAAGAAACATACTACGGTGAACAACCCAAAATTAGCGAAATTCACAATAACGCTATTCTCTGTCGAAAGCACGTCATAATACCAAACTCAAATTCGTTCGATCAGGGCATTCGACTACAGCCGAAGATCGAACGCAGTTCATAAGGGCCTAAATCTATCGTATTTTTTTATACAATTTCAAAGTCTTCGTTTTTTTCGACTCGAGCAATGGACATGTCACCTTAATACAAAATTGTTACATCATACTTTGGTAGTTTGTCCTCAGGCGGATCGTAGTTTTTTTCAACTCTGGAATTTCTTTATGAATTTTAAAGAAAAAAAATCTTTAATTGTTAAAAAAAAAATAGAATCCATCAATTAGGCTTAAATATTTTATGCCTAGAATATTCTGTATAAACACCTTAATGTGATGGAAGTGATAACTGCCATACCGATCATCAGATTCACTTCATTCAATATATGTATATTATTAATAAAATTTAGTATGGCGGTACGAGAGCTTTCTTTAATAACTTAAACAATTATTTAATAATAGTAATAAATAAAAATTGCAATATTTTTTTTAAAGTCTAAGTATTTGCCAAAAACTTTCTTGTGTCGCCACGATCACGATCCTGAAAAATAATAAATCATTTCAAATTTTTGATTTGGAACAATTCTATGACCTGAATTACGCCCGCCCATAATTCACTTATTTTTATTGTTTTTCAAGATTTTTGTTTTTGTATAATACTTGTTGAGCCGTTTTTTGGGCATTGAAATCTTTATCGCGCGTTTTCTACAAGACTGTCATAATTAAAAAAAAAAGTTAAGTATAGATAAATAACTATTATTATTTTTTTACCTTGTATAACGGAGTGGTAGTTCATTGAAGTCTATAAATGTGATTTTGTCGAAAATTGTTTTTTTTTAACTTATGACAGTCTTTCAAAAAAAAAAAAAAACGAGCGAATATTCTGAATTGAGAAATAAAAAGGTGTTCAAAAAGAGATTTTACATATTCATTCATAAGTTATAAGCTAAAACTTCAAAGCATAAAGTAGAAATAGCATCACTGATTGGAATAATAGATATTCAGAAAAAAGTGAGAATTGATATCTTAATAACTTTCAATTAGAACATCCAACACATTTTTACACTTAAAATTTAATTCAATTTAGTATTTCAATGTATTTCATTTAGAAGCAGTTGCTTATAAACCATCAATAAATTAGAAGAAATCAGAAACTTTTACTTGCGAAAAAATTTTATGAGAGTGTAGAGCTGAAATGATTTATTCATCAGAACTGAATTGAATAACTATGATAATTAATTGATTTATGAATTAAGATCGATCACGATTACAATATCTCAAAAAGGAGTTTTATTTTTTTTTTTAAAAAGCACTACATTTTCGCAAATTAGAGGAAATTATAAAAAAAAGAAACAGGTTAACGAAATTTTCTAAATTGAAACTAGGCAAAAAAAAAAAACATCAAATCTTATTTTCTTTTATCTTAAAGGATTTTTATAATTTGGTTTTGCTTTCTTTTTTGTTTGATTTTTTTTAATCAATATCAAATTGGGTAAAAAATTATGCAGCGCTTTTTGTGCGCATTTGTTAAAAACTTTTAGATTCTTTTAAATGCGTGAAAAATGTTTGGATTTTTTTCTTTGCTTTTGTCTTAATTTCATTGTGAAAAACTTTTTTTTTAATTTCAATTATTATCAAAATTTCTTTCATTAATTTTTTGTGCCTTTTTTATTTGCTTTGCACAAATTACAAAAGTAATAAGAATGCATGCCAATTTTTTAGTTATGGCCAATATTTTTTTTTATTTCTAATAATTTGGGCATGTAAAATTTTATCGTAATTGGGAGATCTCCATTTTTTTCTCTTGTTCACAAAATTTTATTTTTTACCGTGTATGTGTAAAAATTATTAAATTTTTTTTACGGATTTAGTTTACAAATATTCAAAATCAGGTTAAAAATTAGTTTTATTGACTGCTTCACAAATTATTAACTTAACTTGTACACACTCAACTCGATTTGACTCGACTCGACTCGACGCAACTCTCGGTTTCGGATCCCACCAATATCGCCATATATTTGATATGTCTCACATACCTATACATTTTGTGTAAATTAATTTTTTACTTTTTCAGTTTGTTTTATTTGCTTTCTTCTGGTTTGGTTTAAAATGTAATGACTACGTTTTTACATGATTTTTGCTAGCTTTTTTTTTGTGTTCTTCTTTTCTTCTTTAGTTACTACCCACAAACTGTTTGCAACTTAAATAAGAATTTTGGTTTCTGTGTCACTATGTAAATTTCTATTTAATTTTTTATGTATGTGTGTGTGCGGTTTCTGTTTTGCATTCGCTTTTTTTCTGTTTAATGAATATTACATTAAGCTGCTCTTAAATTCTTTAGAAAATTATCTTTATTGGTAAAATGCAATAAATAAATGTCAGTAGCGCCATTGCAAAGTTCATACTTGATGTGGTAGCCTGTTGATACAACGAAGCAGAAGCGGATGATGCTTTTCCATCGCAGCCGGAACCTGTAATCCAAAACAGAGAATTTGTTAATTTCATTATGCAAATCGAAATTTTTTGAAAATATTTATTTACTAATATAATTCAATGATTTTAATGATCATATGAGAAGATAGCTTCAACATAAGGTTAAATAATTATAGAGTAAATCATTTTGGGATTAACACATAAGAATATGTGTATGCATGTGTTTCTAATTGTGTATGTGTAGTATGTGTATTTGGAAATGTTTATTGGGTATCTGTGTAGGTACTTCAATCTTGATATTTCAATATTTTGCATTCGATTTCTATAACATTTGTCATAAACAAAAATACATGAAAATTTACTATCTCTCGCCTTTTCCCGTTTTTTTTTTGAAATGAAGACACTCTAAATATTTTTAAATATAATTTTATTGTGAAATATTCTTACGAATATAATTAATAAAAATTAATATCATTGATCGGTGCAATGACTTCTAAATACTTATATGATTCTAGTCTAGTTGCAAGCATCTAATGTTGATGGCAAGCTCCATTATCGCATTGAAACTTATAAAATAAACAGCTGCGACTCAACGCCAACAAAAAAAATTTCAGACACTGTTTTTTATAGTAGTGAAGCAAGGGACTAACGCAAACCGAAATAAGGTACCTACTTCATGCTTTTTTGAAGCAGATGAATCCCCTGGTAAGAGATCTGTTTAAGAAATTTTGCTGAGAACATAATTATTATTAATTATATATATATAATCGAAAATAAATTTGTAAAAATTGAAAAAATCCAATCTCGAAAACGGGTGTATGACGAAATCTCGAAAGGCACTAGCCCGAAAGACAAAATCCAGAAAGACAGATTACAAACAAGACAAAATCTAGACAAGACACAATCCAGACAAATAATCTCGACAAAAAATAATAATTTAAGAAAAAATCGCGCGATTTTTTTAAAATTATTTTTTTTGTTGCAATTTACTCTTTGCTCCTCAATAATGAAATTCAGAACATAAGATTTGTAATTCATTTACAAATATTATTTTGCTAAATTCCAATTTTTAAAAATCGTTGTTTGTAGTCTTAATTAATTCATCGTTTTCTGGTATGTTTAAGTTATCTTATTTGCAATGAAATCTTATCATTAAGACCTTACTAGAAGGTCTTAACGCTTGTTCTTTTAAAATACGAAAGAATGAGGCTGACCTTAAGAGTAATTCTAGAATAAAAGAAAAGGCAGAATTAAAATTGAAACCAAAAGAAAATTAAACAAAAAACAATACGTTAATTATTATAAATTATATACATTTTCTTTTTTCAGTGAGTTAAAGGAGCTAACACTAGAATAAAGTGAAAATATAACATGAACCAAAGTAAGTATGTTTTCTAAACTAATTCGAGGTTTCTGAACAAGAAAATCACATTTAGTTGTTTTTCTATGGGTAAGTTTTCGAGATATGACCAAATGGCGATTTTACAGTCTTACTTATAAGCATATATCTCAATAACTTTAGTTTTTATCGAGCCGAGCTAATAATATTAGAAATGAAATTCAATTCTTTCTCACTTTTAATCCAATTGCTTTCATTTTATGCTTCAAATTTTGCAATTCCGTTCTTTAGAATTATCAGTTTTCAAATTATTCGATACACTTAAACGTTTCATTTTAACTTTGGATCGGGCTAAGCTTCTAATCGTTTGTAAATACCGGCTGCTTGGAAGTATTTTGTTATGATTATTGCTTTGTCCAAAAAAAAAAAAAAAAAAAAATTTTCTATATACAAAAGAGTGGCCATAAATCTATATAACAAAACAGACTTGTGGCATAATTAAAAATGCAAAACTTTTGTTTTTATTTAAAGTTATTTAAAAAAAAAAAAAGTTTCATCCATTTGAAGTATCAGAAAAAAATATTACTTATATTCTTTGGATTCTGCATCGCAGACTTATCAGAGCTCGCACGGTCGAATTTGGAGTTATTCAGTCATTCTGATATATTCTTTTTTATGTACTTAGTAGACGTCCTATTTTTTTCAACTTTGTTTTTACTATCGATTAATTTCTTTTAACAGATCTTAATTCTGGGCAATTTGGTAAATAGGCAATGCTTTTTACAAGATTTGTATTTACCTACAAATTTTAAACAACTGATGAATAGCCATAGATTGCTTAAAATTATTAAAAGAAAAACTGATTATGGATAAAAATCTATTACATTCAGGAAAATAACGAATTTATTGAGCTAGTTGGTACAAACACTGAACCAAATCACAATAGCTTACCTTCTTTTTTGGGAAATTTTCTGAAATTGATTTTTAATGCTTTGGCTCGCTCTTCCAATTATGGAATATTATTTACTAAAATTTTAGTTTTTAAAATATCATGATTTAATGTCATTCTTAAGGTGGAGTTATACACCACGCGTCTACGCTTTCTGCGCGTCAAAACTTATTTTCGCTTTCTATGCGTTTCTCGCGTCGAGTTATAAGGTACACTTTCTGCCTCTAATATCAGCAATTTATGCATCAAGAAATTATTAAAATTGTTGACATTCGTTTTTTGCTGATGTTCATGGACATAAATTTAAAAAAAATGCGGATTGGTAATTTTATTAGAATCATTTGTTGATAATTAATTTGTTTTGTCACCATCGATCTTGTGTGGAGAATCAGGAGAAAAAAAATTATGAAATGGATCAGGAATTGCCTTTGTATAAAAACTTTGTTGGTTGATATGAATTTATTAATTTTATTTTATGTGTAATAGGCAGGCTTAAAGAACGTATATGTGTAGTCATCCATAGTCTACAAAAAACATAACAAATTTATAAATTTTATTTTATGTGCTTATAACACACTTTGATAAAGACGATGATGAGTGCGCGAGTTGCCTTTGGAAAGAGACGTGAGTGGTTCCTTTGCCATAACTTTTATGAAATTAAAATACAAAGAAGCAAATCAATTCTGAATTGCAAAAAGAATGCACCCACATTGTCTGATGTTTTTTTAATTTCCTCAAATAATTTTTCTTCCATTTTTCCTGTTTGTTTTTAAAAGTTAACTTCAGAAATCTCTCACAAAATGCGTTTATCTAAAATTTTTATGAACAAAAGTAAAAGTGTAAAAAAGTTGAAAGGTGCTCAACTTTTCGCGTCATTCACTTTTTACGCGTAATTGATTTCGTTACAGAAAACTTAGACGCGTAAGGTGTAACTTCACCATTGTGATTTTGCACTAATAAAATGCTAAAGAAACGCGAAATATTTTAAATAATAATATACTATGGGTCACAAGCCAGAAAAAGCAGCCATAATTCAAATTGTAGTTGAATTCATATGAAAATTGGTGTATAACGGTTCTGAGGGGATTCAAACGGACGTAATTTACACCGACTTTAGTAAAGCTTTTGACAAAGTGAATCATGAACTTTTAATTAATAAACTTGACCGAACTGGCTTACCAAAAGTCCTTATTGACTGGATCAAATCCTATTTATGTAACCGAAGACAAAAGGTTATTTTCAGGGACGCAATTTCTCAGAATATTGAAGTTACCTCTGGAGTTCCCCAAGGTAGCCATCTGGGACCTATTCTCTTTTTACTCTTCATAAATGATCTTCCATCTACTATTCGATATTCTAAGATTTTGATGTTTGCGGATGATGTTAAGCTTTTCATTACACATTATTCACCGGCAATTCATGATTTAATACAGTACGACTTAACTTCTCTTTCTAGCTGGTGTTCTGTAAAACTGATGACCTTAAACCTTGACAAATGTAAGTTTATGTTTTTTTCGCGAAGGAAATCATTGACGCTAAACTACTATGTATCTAGCTAAATAAATTTGTATTGATCTTGGAGTAACTATGGACCCAAAACTTCATTTTAATTTGCATATAAATACTTGTATAAATAAGGCAAAAGGAGTTCTTGGTTTTATAAAGAGGTGGTCTAAGGAATTGAATGATCCTTTTATAACTAAAACTTTGTTTATTTCACTAGTTCGACCTATCTTGGAATATGCTTCAAATGTTTGGTGTCCACAATACAAATGTTACATAGATAAGTTAGAGTCTGTTCAAAAACAGTTTCTTTTGTTTGCTTTACGTAGTTTGAACTGGGATCCCTTGACAAATCTTCCTCCTTAGAAAGTAGAAGAGTCATGTTGAACGTTTGTTTTACGTTCAAATTATTAAATGGATTGAACGTTTCTCCATTTCTATTAAATGAAATAAGCATAAATGTTCCTAATCGCGTTTCCAAACTTCATACCTATCAAGTTAAGCATATGCAAAACAAATTATGCACTTTTTAATCCTGTTCGCTGTATGTGCAATGATTTTATATGTTAGTAGATTTTTGTACTCCTCTTTATATTATTAAAAAATCTGTTCTATCTCACTTAAATTAGTAATATATTTTTAATGCAGCTGTTGATAAGCCAAATCTGTAGCTGTTTTCGACGATCTCAATCGCTCTTCATCCCATCTTGTTCGTTTAACGCAACGCAGTCCGGACTGGTTGTATCGGCCACCAATCCGTGCGGTCACGGATGCGCCCCACGGTCGTACTGGGCGGGAGGAGGGTCCGCTGCGATTCGTAAAAAAAAAAAATAAAAATATATATAAAATAAAAGTGGGCATGGTACCCCCCATACGAATGAAATATTTTTTTTTTTGGACAATTTCCGAAGGATTTGGGTGAATCATTATGGATTACTTGCTTGGCTTCTACGCTACTGAACAGAATAATGGAAAAACTAAGTTGATGGCATGGGATACCAGAAGCTGAAGGATCACACAGTTTACCAAATTGTAAAGGGCGGATAGGGAGATGGATGGGAATTGCTATTAGGATAATTTAAAAATGTGTTATTAAATACTTGATTCCAAGAAAAAAGCAGTACACTCTGTAAAAACATTTAGTTTTCAAAATAGTTTTTGAGCACAGTTTCCATCATTGGTAGAACCAGTTCCAGTCCCTATTTTTGGTTTGTACACTATTTAACATAGCTTGGAGAGGATATTAACCTCAATCGCCCTTTTTCTCGGCAAACGATATACATTTTGTCTTTTTCGGTTCTACTTGCCAAATCTTCAATTAGTACAGTTTGTGGCGAAGTACTTTTGCTATTTTTTTTTTCACTTGGGCCGAATCTGGCAGTATTCGCAAACAAAAATAACCTCAAAATGAAAAATTTCAGGCATAGTTATTAAAATTTGACAGTCATTTTGTTGTCTTAGTTCTTCCAATTTAGAAATTAATGGTAGTACAAAAAGATTTCAGGCATTTAAAAAATATGGCTGTGCTGAATGAACACTATCTTAATTTTCTAATATAATCCGTTGGCTGAGGAAGACGTAATTTTTATCTAATCAACGTGATATTTTATTATGAGTCGTTTTAAATGTTTTAAAAATTTAAACTAATTTTACGCTTTTCTCAAAATCTAATGTGGGTCGAATTTTTTGGCTTGTGATGAGCGTACGAAACACCCAGTACCCGAGAATAATACATCTTATGAAATCAAAGCTTGAAATATTTCCCACTCATAACTTAAACCCGTTTTGGAAATGAGTACAATTTTTCGTATAGCAACTTTGAAAATTCACCTAAGATACATTCAAAAACTTATTCGCAAGATTTGAAACTGGGATTTGAAATTTGATTTCATAATTTAAAATTATTAGGGTATACCTGGCTAACAAAGCTAGGTAAACAGACGTTATTATTTTTTTAGGGGCATCTTTGAAAATTAACAAAAAATAATAAATATTGTATATTTATTTTGCTTTTGAAATAGTAAATTTATCTAGATAAAATAGCGAACTTCACATATAAAATATAACGAAACGGGTCTCCATACATTTGAGTCACTTAGAAAATGCGTTATAAAAATGTTCAAAATGGGTTAAAACCTATGGAGAATAACGAACTGAAGACACGAGGGCAATTGTCGACTTCGTAGAATTAAGTACTTTTTTATTTTGACATATGAACAAAAACAACAAAAAGGGCAACATTAAATAAAAATTAATATTCCCCTTCAAATGTGATTCAATTTAAAAACTTTTTTTTAAATAGAATTTTTGAAACTGGAAGAATTCAAAATGAAAAAATGAGAAAAAAAACAAGATTGAACAGCTCTATTTGATTTTTTTTTTAAGAAGCACTCGTTTGGACTTTTTTAAAACCTTTTTTTTATTTAGATAAAAGCTTTCATAGAAAACATAAATCTGTCTATTATGTATGAATATTATAGATATACAGTGGTCCTGACCCCTCTCTCCCCCCATTCTTTTGCTTTTTGCTTGCTTTCTAACTCTTTGAGATCATCTTTTTAATATGTCATATGGAATCAAAATAGCGAAAGGGTTAAGAAGACGCATTTGAATTTTATATAAAAATTTCTTCGTAGAGCAAACACTTGCGCGCAAAATTCATTCCCATCTCTTTATTAACAACGTATTTTACAGGTTCTTAAGTTTAATTATCACATTCAAATATATTTTTTATCCACAATCTACATATTTTTCTTCTCAGTGTATAATTTTTGTTTCTAAAAACAATAGAGAAAAAAAAAATACAAATTGCTAAGCTAAATTAAAAAAAAGCATAAAAACATAGCTAAATTATTGCAATTATATTAAAACATAACACAAATGAAACGAACAAATGTAACACAAATAAGCAGAACATGGAGAGGGGTGTGCGAGTTGGTGCAATTCGGCAACGTTAACAAAATACTTACCTCTTTTTTCATATGTCAGTTATATCAAACTAACACCAAAGTTGATTTCTTCTTTTTCTTCTACATTTTAAATTTTCTTGTTGTTCTTCTTTTTAATTCATTGAGGCCAAAGCGATTTTTTGTACTCAACAAATAAACTACTAAAGAAAATACTCGCGTGAACTCGCGTGTCTCACACACAAGCCACAAAATCCGCAAAGTAATACTTTAAATATCTTATTCTCAGTACTCAAAAACTCGTGTGTCAATACTCGTAGTTAAAAAATATCTTAAATAAAATCTAACTTGCATGCACATAGAGAAATCTTTGAATAAGTCCAGCAGTCCAGTCGTCATGTCTGTCTGTGTATTTCTCGAGATATCTCACATATTTTAGCATCATTATTCTATTAACTCATAAAAATTAGAAACATGTTTTCGATGGATTCATCAAAATTTGACTGACATTTTTCTCATGTCATGTTCTATGACACCATAAAATGATTTTAATTTGTTATTTGATTTTAGCTCCGCGATTTCTTTCTGGTGAAGACTTAAATTTTCAGATGATACATAACTATCACGTGACTTGTTAATTAGTTTCGTTTTATTTTTATTTCTTTTTTGCTAAATTTATAGTTTTTTAGATAGATCAAAATTTATGATTGGTAATTATTTTATATTGTATTGTACATACACTATAAGAAATACATTCCATATGCATGTGAAAAAGCAGAAACATTCCAAATAAACCCGAAGAAGTCCAGCCGAAATATGAAAATATTCTATTTTTGGTACACGCAAAGACGGAGAACAAGTTCTTGAGGTGTGTTTAAAAGACTGGGTCATACTTTTAAGCCGCTCCAAAAATCCATCAGCAATTTGTGGATAGCTGATCCAGATAATTTAAGCCATTATACATGCAGGAAATAAATGTAAGAAATAATACACCATCTTGGCGACTGCGCAATCTTGTTGTCACAGAGACCGCTGATCCTGTCACCAGGTCTACGTGAAATACCAACCCAAGAGTTAAAAACATCAGTAATTAAGAATTCTTTACAATTTCTAACGAACGATTTTTTGCGCATATTAACCAAATACAACCCCCAGTTCGATTCCCGAAGAAGAATATTCATAAAATAGAACATTTTACAGTGGTTTCAGTGCTGTCGTCTTGAAAATTTTAAGGGGAGGAAATTTTCCTTTCGATCGGAGGATTTTGCTTCACAGGGGAGGAATTTTTCAAAATGCCTTAAAAGTTTACTAAGCACCTCAAAATTTAAATGGTCAAGTAATTTTTAATAATCATTAGATTTCCTTTAAAATGGCATTCAATCGTTAGTGCATATTTTTGTATATTTTTGGGCAACTGTGCATATTTTTGCATATTTTACAATAAATGCATGTTTTTGATTTACACATTTTAATAATTTTGATAACTTTTTAGTGAGCTGCGAAAAGAAATTTCAAGTTGACCAGCATTTGAAAAGCCAGAAACATAAAGAATTGAATGATCGGCGCTCAGAAAAAACAAAAGGCTCTGCAGCTGCAGAGCTTAAAATATTTGGTTTGCATTTATGCCAAACTTTTACTTCAGCAGATATTCCATTGTATCTTACAATCAACAATTAAGATATATTAATGAAATCATTCCTCTTGAAACGTCACTGCACAAAACTTATATCGGCCAAATATATATACTCTAAAGGGCAAAAATTTTGGCTTTGGTTATTTTCGGTCATTTATTATTATTTATTATTACTTGAAGCAAGGACGACTCGAAAGTCAGGCACTGCGACCTAAAACATCTATTGTACCAAAGTCCCAAGTTATGAAAGAAAGAAAGGAAGAGAGAAAGAAAGATAGATAAGAAACATGCCCAAGCCGAGAATCGAAATCGGGTCTCCAGAGACAAGAGTTTGGCACTCTGCCACTAGACCACAGTGGCGATGGTTGGACCTACAGTTTAACGCCGATTCCAAACGGCTGTGTGACAATTTTTTATCAGCTCGGTGGTTTTGCCATTACCAACCAAGGTGTGTACTTGTTCACTTTCTTACAATTCTCATTCACTTCATATCGATAGTGAATATAAGAAGAGAATTAACCACCAGACCAAGACGGTATTCGAACCCGCAGCCTTCTGGGTGAAAGTCTTGTGAACTATCCACTAGACTATCGAGGCCATCTATCGAAAACAATTTTTTGTTGGAGAACATTCCTATACAACATTCTCTATAAAGTCAAGTTATTCACCTTTTGAAACCTTTTCAGTCAGACTTTTCTTCATAAGATTTGATGAAAAAATTTCTGTAGCCAGATTCAGATTTATCGTAAAATTCCATAAGGTATATATGGAAAACGTTAGCCTATTTATTTTCATTTCAGCAAGTTCCTAAAAGACCCAGCAAGTTCCAAAAAGAAGAGCCATACATTTTAGGAACCTAGAGATTTAAGGACCCTAGAGAATTTTGGGGTCTCTACATTTTAATTCTAATTGTAATCGTGAGTCTTTTTTCCAGATGGAAACATCAAAACAAAATATTTTAAAATAGTTTATATTTCAAAAAAAATATTATTTCTGGCACCAGTATTAAAAAACAGATAGTGCAAGCAAAAAAAAGTGCTGCGTACGACATGCTCCACCTGGAATATTATGAAAAGGTATATTAAAGTGATCCCCGTAGTCTAGTGGTTAGTATGTTGGACTGCTACCCAAAGGTGCACGGGTTCAAATCTCTATTGATCCCTTCCATTCATAACTCACACACCATAAATTGATGCGAAAAGCTCGCCCTAGGTCCTGAATGGGCTGTTGTGCCATAATAGTAGTCGTGGTAGTAATCATAGTAGTAGTATATTAAAGTCGACATTGAAAGAAAATACTTATGTACATTTACACAACTATACAAAATAAATTATAATTTAAGTATATATGTTTATGTTAGTAACTAAGAACATCATTTAATTGTTCATGGCAAAACAAAATATTATGCCAAACAATAAAGCCTTTTAAAATTTTTTATTGCAGCTATAAAATTTTTATTTTGTTGGTGGCATAAGAGAAAACATTACAATTCACTTTAATTAGCTATAGAAATAGTTCCGATTAAAATTGATTCCACAATAGAATGGAAAATGCTAGAACATTGCAAATATATATAACTGTAATACGTATATTAACCCTTTCATTCACGATGTTGCTTATAAGCACTATTCTCTTTAAATTGCCATAAAATAGGTGTCTAGCAAATTCAACGTATGCCACTATTCGAACCTAAGTTCTGTTAAGTTTTCTTCGTTATTATTGTTTTAATTTTTTGCTTTTGAAATCTAGTGAAAAATCTAACAGATAAATCTTAATTTTACAATTTTTTTAATTAATTTAAAAAAAAAATGCTTTAAGTTATTACTAATTGGGAAAAGTGTTTGTTAAATATGTTAAAAAAATAAGTGAATATAAAATAAAAAACAAATAAAAAGAAGAGGTTACCCAGTTTTAATCTATATGGAGCGCTGCGATGAAAGAGTTAAGGGCCATTCTGATTTTAGAATTTGTGGAAATCTAATTATTTTTTTAAGAAGGATTTTATACCTTACAGCCTTAAAAATTTGAGTACCATTTTTTAAATAATAATTCTAAAAATTGCCAGCTCTGACCTAAGGTCCTAGGATTGCCCCAAATGTGCCGATCATAGGACAACCTGTTGGTTCCCTAAATTGTTCATAAATGCCAGTTGGCCAAGCCGATTTTCATCTAAATCACATTGTGATTAATTCAGTGGTCTTAACTACTCACCAAACAACCAAAAGTCGAACTTATTAAAACTAGGTAACACGATCGTCTTTTTGTATAAATCAACTACTTAGGTTAGGTTGGAGTGGCTGTCGAGAGACACACTTACGCCTGAACGGCCCATTATAATACCACATAGTTGGACCTACAGTTTAACGCCGATTCCGAACGGCGGTGTGGCAATTTTTTATCGGCTTGGTAGTTTTGCCATTACCAATCAATGTGTGTACTTGTACACTATCTTATAATTCTCATACACTTCATATTGATAGTGAATATAAGAAAGTAATGAAAATTAACCACCAGACGAAGACTGGAATCGAACCCGAACCTCCCAGATGAAAGTCTAGTGCACTATCCACAAGGCTATCGAGGTCGTCCTAAAAAATCAACTACTTAAATATTAGTGTCAGAATGCAGAAGAAGACAAACAGCAAGATAGAACGGAGGAAAAGTACGTAGTAGCAAGTGTTAAAGCTTTTCTCACAGCGGACCAAAAATTGGTTGTTACTCGTGTGAATAAAAAACTAAAATGAGTCCCTTCTGCACTCGTCACAAGATGTGATAACATACTTTACGCATTGTTGTTTACTTCAATATAAAAGTTTTCATTTTTATATTCTAAAATTGCAAAGTCAAGGTGTTTTTTTTTTAATTTTTCATATTCTATTTTCAACGCACTCTCTTCTCTTTTTGCACCTCTACATCGCTTAATAAAAACAATTTTTGATATATTCCACTAATTCCATTGATATATAAATATATTCCACAACCATTTTTGATATATAAATTATGTGTTGTATACTTTTGGGCTCCTTGTGTATTATTTTTAAGATTAAAAATTCACGTATCTTAATCTGTTTGTACTAATAATAAAGCAGCATACTTACTCTACCCAGCGGTACGAAAGCTTAACATAACCGGCACTATATTTACAGACAAAATAATATGTGGGCGGTATACTTTCAGTGTCCTATTTTTAATATTAACAATTCACCTTTCTTAATCTGTTTATACCAATAATAAGACAACATACTCTCGAGGTGCAATTCACCACCCTCCACCTATTAATAATTCACCTATCTTAATCAGTTCATTTGAATTACAAAACATCATACTTTCGGGGTGCAATTTACCACCCTCCACCTTACGTAAATGGTCCCAAATACGAAAAACCCCACTTATAAACTCGCACTTACTATGAAACCTCTCACAACACCGTCGTAGCATTTGATTCACTTCACTATAAATTTCCCTTCAGCCGAGAAAAAAAGAGAAAAGTTGGGTTTTTTGCAAAAAATATATATTTTTTGCGATACTTATGAACCTCAAATCGTTCAAAGAAAGAATGAAATGAAAGTTCTGAGTTTTGGAATCATTAACCCAAAAAGGATGAGACTAGGAGCATTCTGTTGATTGAGGACTCTCTTTAATTTTTTCAAATTTTTGGTTCTGTAGAATCATGCTAAAAAATGCTTATCAAAAAAACTCCAAAATGAAGAAAAAAAGGGGGGGGAGGGGTCAATTGCGTGGGAGTAAAAATTATTCAGACTTTGAAATGAAACGAATAAATTTTTTCCGACACTATGGTATTTTAAAAACTTGATAAGCTGTAAAAAACTGACTTCAGATGCGTAATCAGCAACGCCAAATTGATAATAAAAAATTTCCGTATCCCAATCTGGGCGGAGGGAAAATGATTTTTGTTGTATAGTGCTAACAGGATTTTACAAAAAATTTTCCACATTATCACAATAACCAAATATCAGATTTTCAAAAATGTTTAAATGGCTAAAAAGGGACAATTGAAGTGACAAGCCTATTAGTGTCAGGACAGGTCGATGTTAGAAAACGGTCTAAGTTTGAATATACCCTCCTACAAACAAGGAAAAAGAAATACAGAACATTTTCTACATTTTTGTTAATTGAATAAATTCTAAATTTGATTTGAAAGAATTTAACTTCGGAATTTTCTTGATTTCGTTGTGTGTAAAATCATAAAATGTGTGCGTAAATGAATGAGTAAGCTCTAAGTCCTAAGCAGTTACAGGTCCAAATAGATTTAGTAATTCATCTTGACTTAATTTTATATTTTTCATTTGGTGAAAGCTATTGGATTCAAATAGATTCTGTTGTTTTTAATGTTTCAAATAAACTTCCGACTACGTGGTCTGCTGAAATAAAAACAACTCGATAAAATATAAACAGAAGATCATTAAAAAATTACAAAGAATTATGAGACAACGTTAAAAAAGAAAGGCATTTTAACAATCTCAATTAATTGCACGTCATAAATTCTGCATTTTATGCTAATTAATTTTCAATTTCAATTTATTACACAAGCAAAGAAGGAAAATAAAATGAATAAATAAATTTATGATTTCATGCGCGAATCAGCCACCATAATTAATTAATTTGTTCAATTTGCAGAAGACAAATGTATTAACCCTCATATGCCCCACATATGCACTAAATTAAATCGCCAACTCCATCAATGACACAAAACCAAATTTAATGCCTTCTTTGTTAGAGCAGAGACAAAAAACTCCACACTCCACAAATTATTTACAAGCAAATAACGAAAAAAATCGTTTCGCTCGCGTGTCGCCAAGAAAGTAAACCGTTGATAATAACCGCGCTTTAAAGATAAATGAAAATTTCGCTATTAATATTTATAAATATATTTTGGGAGATAAAAAAAAAGAATGGGATGTAGAAATACAATAAGAAAAGAGCTCCTCATATTTATGCATAAGTCTGTTTGCTGTTTGCATACGAATTCAATGGTTAAATTATGACAATCAAAGAAACGTTAAAAATTTTGACATAGTTTAGCCTCAGGTTAAAATAGCGATAAATCTGAACGAACTTTTTTCATTTTCTATTGCTCTATTGTTGCTATGTTGTTGTTGTACTGTCGCGTGCAGCTAATGTTCCATAAGGAGAGAAATATAATAAATACGTACAAAACATACAATAATAAAAAGCTTCGGCTTTTTTTTTTTTGGCTAATTTAAATTTCAAACAATTTGATCGAAGAGATAATTTCATCGAAATTGACAAAAAGCAAAAAATATGCAAATAAAGAAGAGAAACATTTTAAACACGTGTGCCCAAAAAAAAACGCAGTTTAACCTTTAATTAAGGAACGACAATGACAACTGCTGCTAAGACTAACTCTAAAACTAAAATTAGTAAGCATGTAGTCATTTTGGTACCAGGTCGTTATCATCGTCGTCGTTGTTGCCAGCGTTGGAATCGTTGTCGTTGTCGTTGCCGTTGCTGGCTGGTGAACTTAATAATATTGAATTTACTAAATCGAAGTGGTTTGTTTACTTTTCAATTCTAGGGTAAGCAGAAGAAACGAGAGGAGAGACCACCGCCCCTTGTCGCCACAGCGATAGCAAAAAGCAAAAATACAAAATGAAAGTATGAATAATGTATACGTTCAAATGAGCTACTTAAATGACAGTCATTGCATGGCAGCACGGGGCAGGGCGGGCCAGGAAGAGCGGTGTAAATCTACTCGTATCTAATTTAGTAGTTAGCAATCAAATTCAAATTCATGAATCGGTATCGCAATCACCGAAATGAACATTTTCAACGACGACGAATTGTCTGCTTGATTCAGAACAACACAACACAAAAAACAACAACCACAGCAAAAGTTAAGCTATTTAATTTTATTCTAAAATTTATCTGTTTTTGCTGTTGCTATTGAGAGTTAAACAAAAGATCGAACAAGTTTAAGTTGTAGTCATAAAATTGGCATCAATCACCAATTAAAGAAACAAAAAAAAAAATAGAATACAGTTAAAAATTATAAGCCCTATTCACGTTTTGGAGTACCATAAATTGCTGGATAACGTAAGGTAATGTTCTGGAATTCAATGTCATTCGGTCTAATTAACCTTGATGGGACCAAACATTTTTCGACGGTGCTAGATTCGAATAAAAAATTGTGCTAGATTCGAATAAAAAATTTTGCTAGATTGTGAAAAAATGTGCTAAATTTTAAATTAAACAAAACGTAACAATTTTATTCTATTACTAGCTAGGCTTCACCCAACTTCGCTGAGCGGTCCTTGCAAAGTTTTCGGCAATACGAAAGTTACAACAACAGCAAAAAATTTATGCAACAGAAATAACCATATGAAAGTGTCTACCTCCGATATCAATCTAATTGGTGTTTCTAGTTAATTTAGTTGCCCAATTGTGCCCACATTCTTCTTGACATACAAGCCTTTATCATTTTTTCGGTCGCATAAACACTTTTTTTATATTCAGCATTGGTATTCGAATTAAAGTTTTACTATTTATAAATTCTTATATCAAGAAATTGCACAAATATTCGCGAAACTCGACTAAAATAATTACACATAAAGATCTGTATGTCAGATTTCGCACTCTTCCATATTAAGTACATCTTTCCTTTCGTATTTCTCATTCATATTCTCAGTTAGATATTATTTATGCGGCTGTTCATACGGGCGCAAGCATGTCTGAAAGAGAAAGGTAGTAAAAATAAGTAGTTCGAAAAAACAGGCGAGTTTCTTTCTCTTTCTTACTACCTATTATTTCTTATTTTTTCAATCGACGTCCTTGTGCGAAATTTCAGTACTGCACCATAAATTATTCCGTTATACCAAAAACACCATATAGTTTGTATGGGAGCTGCCACGCCCACTTTTAATTTTGAACTCAGACTATGCTTATCTCATGCATCATTGTACAAATTTTTGTGTCAACCCGTACTATAATTTCGGTGTTATTTCGAGACATACATACATATTTTCATTTTTATATACATTTATAGAGAAGAAGAGATTTTATTAAATAAATCAAAATAATAGTAAAAGCCAAAGCAAAAATAAAAAAAAAAGTAATAATAAAAACGCTGCCCTGCATAGCTTTGCAAATAAAATGGCTCCTAGTGTTTCCGAACGAATCTGGGGTCAAACACTGCCCATTAACACACCCCTTGTTTTAAGAGCGCATGCAATTAATTTGGACTCATTTAAAAGGGCATGTTTCGTCCTTTAATTTCTGATATTAGCGAAGTTTATAGAACGCCGGGGTTCAGCTCTACAATTTTTCAAAAGTAATGGTCTGTATCGGTGATGGTCGCGGTCCTATCCGCAGGCTGCAGCCATCGGCTGCAGTTCCAATTTTATAACGTTTTTACCTCGTTTTGCTCAGCTATTTGAAGTTAATTGAATGACTCGAAATGTTTGAAAAGCTAATAAAGTTACCGCCTGAACAATTTGGTTCCATTTATTATTATTATTATTATTTTTTTTTTTTTAGTTGGGATTCGTTTTAAAAATAAAAAATCTAGCTTGCACACCGTAGCTCTTTGTAAGGATATACGAGTAACTTTCCACTCAACAAATATTTCAAATGTTCCCGAATCTTGAACTTTCAACATCAATTTCAAAGTTCATTTGGATCATAAAATTACGTGTTACTGCATATTAAAACAATAAAACACCAAATTAAAAGTTTATCTCAGAGATTTCAAATAATTAATTATGTATTTATGCACACGAAAAATATTCACAAATTTGTGTATTTGTGTTTAAATCAGATAAAATTAATTATGCATTTTAATACAATATGAAAATGATACGCCAATGACCAAAGCAGAAATGGGCTGAAAAGGACATAGAAACATCATGCTCCAATACATCATGCTTACAATCTAATCCAATTGAAAACCTTTAAACATACATCCATAAATTCAAATCTACAACGCAACAACAACAAAAGTTTTTCGCTGACAGTGACAAATATTTAAACTAGAAAATAAAAAAGAGAAATATTAGAGAAAACCACCGAATGGTGAAAGAGACAACAACGATCGATCGAGTTCGATGATGATCGATGGTGACGGCGGCCTCAACGGCGATGACTCGTACCACCAACTCGTATGTGTATTTTTATAATTATGTATCGTACATATACACACACACATATATATAATGTATATGTATCACAAAGATCATTCACGCCAGCACAACAACAATTAGCGCCCAACTGTCTGCTACGACACTTAAGACCATATTTTTTGCAGCTTACAAGAAAACAATAACAAAAAATCAAAAAACAAACTAGTAACTATAAAAAAAATTATTCGAATTTGATTAAAAAAGTTTAAACTTGAGAAAAAAAAGCTGTATGTTAATTTCGTTGGTTTTATTGTGATTTTATATTTATTTGTTGCTGGATTGGATTAGCATTATTAATAATAATAATATTAACAATAAAAGAAGATGAAATACCCCCTTCTTCTTCTTATTAGTTTTTTTCTTTTTATTTCTTTTTCTTTAATCTTTCTTTCTTTCTTTTTTACTCGTTTAGTAACAAAAAAAAAATATTCAAATGCCATGTGTCGCTCGCTTAATTTTTATTATATTTGCTATAATCCTGAGGAATTTTGTTGTTGGTTGGTTCGAACGTTTGACTGTGCTTTATATAGAAGATAAAAGGTGACTGGCTTTGTGTGAATATGAGTGTATGCTCGTAGATATATAATTTTATAATAAATACATATTTATTAATATAATTTTTATTTCTTTTTATATCTTGAACGTTTTACTAATTAATTTGTGATTTTATTGTTATGAAAGTTTTATATAAGCAACAGTGAGAACATCAAGTTTTCGCCCAACAGAGTTAAATTATAGTGTGTTTTTTTCATAATTAACTCGATTGTGTGATGTTCTGAAATTAGATTTATCCGCTCAAAGGAAGCGGAACGAAGGTGATGATCCAGCATGTGGATTAGGGTGGTCCTTAGCTATAGGCCATTTTTTCAAAAGTAAAAATGTTGCTGCTCCCTTGCACTAATCTAGTTCCAATCAAGAAAAAACCGGTCTGTGCAATAGCAAATTGAAAACATATTAAGTATTAGTAAATGAAAAAAAATTTCAGCAATGATTTAATATTAAAAGTTGCTCGTCAATTTAATTATTTAATGAGAAATAGATATAGCAAGTGATGCATAGGCTGAACACCGTCACCAGACTAGGTCTCGAGCTTCGTCTGAGATGAAACTCAAATTTTGATTGAGATGGTGTCTGAGTAATAGAGTTTACTTGTAGGAACAAATCGATCCAAATGTCTCGTCTGTAGTAATGCGAGCCAATGATATGAAGTTAGGCCTTGATGCAGACGAAGAAAACAAGTCATTTGTGCAATAGGAGATTCCAAAACCAATTTCATGTGATTGTCAATCACTTTAATTCGCTCGCTATGTCTCAAGGTGCGCTCTTGATTAAAATCAACATTCGCACGAGTCAATGGGCAATTTGCAGTGCCGTTAATAATGTCAGTGATGCGTTTGCGCGTCTGCGGCGAAGACTAATTATGTTTAGGTCATCAAGTCGCTGAGCATATGATGTGATTTTATAGTGATTTTGCTCGGAAGGATATTCTCTACGAGCAAACCTGGTGAACTGTTTCTGAATGGACTCAATTTTGTCTTTGGTGATCTTGTGAATGGGAAGCCATACCATGCGAATCACGATGCAGAGATCGACACGGTCGAATGCTTTGAAAAGTCAAGTCTGTATACAACACATCTACTTGACCGCCAATATTCAAGCCACTTTGGGTATAGTACACAAATACAGTTAAATTCGAAGATGTTGAACGCCCTTCATAAATCCATGCTGATTGGGTACAATTTTATCTCGAACTTCTTCTATCAGCTTGAGGTTGACAAGGTGTTCAAAATTTCGCAATCATTGGTAGTTTTGCGATGCACCTGTAATTCTCGATATCAGATCTGGCAAATTTTTTTGAATACTGGCGCCACACTCGATCGCTTCCACTCATCAGGAATTATACCAGTCGTAATCGAATCATTGAAGATTTTGGCTAAGGATGGAGCAAGCATTGAAGCACATATTTTTAATATAAAGGTATGAATACCGTCAGGGCCTACCCCTTTCTTGGTGTTGATCTTCGTCATTTCAATCCTAAAGGACATGAGATATTTTTAAACTGATAAGACGGTATTGTGAATGCTGTTGCTGGGATTGAGCAACTGCAAACAAATTCGCTTGTTCAGGTCCCTGGGAATCGTTTTGTCACCTAAGAGTTGACGTATAGCCAAAAACGTGTGTGATCATATTTGATGGTAGATTTCATTTTTTCAACGTAGGTGTTGTAAAGCTTAGTTTAAGGTTGTCGAACTTTTCAAATGCAGCATCAAACGGCCCCTTCACACCAGTACATTTATACAATTCCCCTCGTTGTTTTTCCTGTTTTTCAGGGATTGCAGTGCTTTGCTTTTCCATGGGCATTTTTCATTTGGTTTCACATTGTAGGTAGGTACAAATTTGTCATTTAAAGTAGTATGTAGCATGTTAACCTTCTCATGAAGTGACTTCCCCTGAAAAAGTTTAACTAAATCAATATTCACTAGGTGCATTCATATCGGCAAAACTTGCTCTTTTGAAGTTGATTCTTTTCTGGTTTTGAAGACTGGAATTCTTGTTCGTAGGATGTCATTCAAATTCTACTAGAATTCTAGGAGGGTGATGGTCGTCAACTTTAGTTAAGGGTTTCGCAGTGTTTAATGTTGAGTTTTCAAAGTTATTTGTAAAAATAAGGTTTAGTAACTTCTCCTTGGTGTTACTGATTGAATTTATTTGCTGAAGCCCCTGGCTCAATAAACCAGTAATGAAATCGGTGATTCACTATATCTAGTATATTTGCACGATAGCACGAAATGCAAAAATATTATACTAATGCATCATGCACATTGACGACGGCAGCTACATGACTATATTTGTCAAATTATAAAAACAACATGATCTTATGAAGACGATTATTTTGGCGACGACACGACCACATGACCAACGACCACAATTGTGGCTGTAGCCAATTTTAAACCTATTTCTAATTTGACAAGCGGCAGAGAGAGAAGAGAGTTTGCTTTTGTTGTTTTCGCTGTGTTTGCTGCTGGTGATGCCGCTTCCATTGTGTTTAGTAGCTGACTACAAGGCGACAGTTGTAGCCGACAGAATTTCGCGGTCGTGTGTTCGTGTAGCTGCTGTCGTCAATGTGTATAGATCATAAATTATACTACGATTCGAGAGCGCACATTAACGTAGAACTGTAATATATAAGAAAATGTAAACACTTCATTGCATTGAACATATACATGGGTATCGTTGTAGGAAAAGTTTTTAAGTGCTGCAGAACGGATTGACGTGTATTTTGTTTTTGTTTGGTTGTACGGATTGGGAAGTTTTACAATTTGTGCTATCGTGCAACCGTGCAAGGGAATGTACTTGACTTAGAGAATCACCCTACTGTATTTCGTCGTCATATAGTTTTATTTCTTCGAAAGAGAATATCTTTCGCAATAGCGAAAAGAGCATACGTGTTTGTATTTGGCGGTTTCGTCATACCGATACAGTCTTGGCAAAAGTAACCAAGATTCCGATTAGCTTTGAGTAATTTAACATCGTATCCACAAATGGCACCTTCACAGCACCCGCGATGAAAATACTTTTTGCAAAGTCCACTGCACGGAACAACAAAAGAATCATTTCTCGCAAACAATTTTGAACATTTACCACTAAAGTCATCCGTATTGGTTGAATAAATAAGCAGAGACAAACGGAGTCACAAATAGTCGCAAGATAACACAGATTTTACTACTGGGATGTAATGTAAAAGAATGTGGTTACTGCAGCAGCAGCAGCGTAAAATATATGTAATAAGCTGACGTAGCGAACGCAAGCAGAGTCAACAGTACCAGTGGCAGTGAGAAAATGCAAATACACGCACAAGTGAGGTGATGTTAAAAAATAAACAGAATAAAAAGTATAAAATAATTTCTCCTAGCTCCATAGAGATTGATAACCTCATACAGATTCCTAACGCCATACAGATTGTCCGGAAAATTTGTGATTGCGAATTTTAGTAGGTATGAAAATACTTGCAACAGTCCGATTTCAATTAAAAACATACTTTGTGATTCCGAACAACGTTTTTCTACGAGTTTTCAAATAAATTAGTTTAAAGTATTAACCTTTGGGGATTGTCTGGAGAATAAGTTAAAATATATGCGCAATAGTTTTTAAAATAATTATTTGGTGTTAACCCACACCATTTGACACAAATTTTTTATCACGGCAATATATTTGTTCTATAAAAATTCGAAAATAAAAAATCCTTCCTTTGAGCTTGTGGTTCAAAATTTTTGCAAAACATGCTTTCGAGTTGAAAATAACTGTAACTATTCGATAGTTGTTGTTTCCCCGTTCTTTGAATTGAATTTATAAAAAATTATTTTTTCGAAAAAAATCACTTACTTTTTAATTTGAAAAACAGTAAAACTTTCTTTATATGAGACTTTTTTCAAACGATGCAAATATGAATCAAAAACCACTTAAGGGTTAAAATAAACAGCGTGAGTCGCATGCAATAGGAAATTGATGTATGAGTAGTACAGTGGTCCTTAATTTGTTAAGTTTGGAATATTTTTCCATACGCCCACTAATTTTGTTCCTTTATGTTAATAATGTAAGCTGTAAAAGTTTCAGACAAAAATATTTATATTTAAACGTTCCTCCTTGGTTTCAAAAAATGTGATATGCTGCTTATTTATTTAAATTATAGGTTTCTGTTTACAGCAAGTGACTGTTTTTTAACAATTCTGGATATGAAGAATTCATGTATTTTTAAGTAAATTAAATAACCGAATGTTTTTAATGTTCGTAAGGTGCAGATAATGTTTTTCGATCGGCCTCAATTTATTCTGATTTCTCGTAGTCTAACGCGAATTTAATATTTTAGAAAAAATTCTGACTCATTTTGTAAAATTTTACTGAAATAAACCGTTACAAAAATATTAATTTTGCGCCCAGCTTCCTTATTTCAGGATGAAAATGTGTGCAACCACTTAAGAAACAAAAAATTGGCCCTGAGCTGTGTGTGTATATTTTTGAGCATTCGTTTTTATTACATTTAGAAAAGGAAATGTTGAAAAAATTGTAGGTATGTTCTTTCGTTTTGTGCAAAAGTCTTAAATAGACCTAAGAGTCCATGGCATGTCTTTTTACTTAGCCAAAAATAACCTAACAAAAAATTTACCGTACAAAATCATATATTTTGACTTTATTCAAAATTAACCAGCTTACAACAGCTTACAGCTAGATCCAAAATGTTTTAGTAACCATGAAAAAAACCAAGGTACATTTTTAGGAAGGCTGGGACTGGTGGCTCCCTAACATATGTAATTCATATCAAAGTTCTTCATCTTCTTTTAATTCCTTTTTTTTATTCCATGTAAACCAATATTGAGAAGAGTCAATTAATCGACTTTAAAGGATTTCAGACGTAGATTAATCGGCTTTTAAATTATGATCAATTCAGAAGTTGAAAATCAATTTCTTTCCAATTGCACATCCCTACCGATTAGGCACCACGCGGAAGCTACTATGGCTTGGTAATTCAAATATTTAGCATTTGAAGCACATATCTCATTTTTAGCGTGGTATCAACGTTTCTACACTATTTGCTACTACTACTATGTCGGCACAACAGCTCACGGAGGGCTTAAGCCGAGCTTTTCGCATCCATTCATATTGTGTGAGTTAAGCTTAAGCATAGACAATTTTTACTCTCGAAGGTTTGCCATTCCCAGCCAAAAGTTGGTGCCGTGTAGATAAATTTTTATTTTCGATTTTTGAGCGTGCCGTGATTTCTAGTCTATTTAGGTCTTAAACAAATTTGTTTAATTTATATCACAGAAGTTCTAAGATGTGATAATATTTAATTTTCAACTTTGATAATACGCGAGTTTTTTCAGATATAAACGTTGAGTCCGAGGAGGCACGTTTAAATTTAAATGTTTTTGTCTGAAACTTTCACAGTTTACATTTTTCACATTAAGAAACAAAATTAGAGGGCGTAGAGTTAAAACGATATATAAAAAATTTTCCCCATATCCATCAAATGAAAAGTTTTTTTTGAGCCACTAGGAATTTTATCTCTACCCATATGCGTCCCACGTTTTTCGTTTTAAATCATGCAAGTATTTTCATAACTACTAAAATTCACTATTACAAATTTTCAGGACAATCTGCATGGAATTATGAATCTGTATGGGGTTATTAATCTCTATGGGACTAGGAAAAATTATTTTATAATTTTTTTAACAATTTTTATTTAAATTATTATTTTCTGATTTTTAGTCTTGTGTGCGTGAAATTTTTTACTGGCAATTGTAAATTTTTTGTGATGCACTGTGTGATCGATAACAACCATATAAGAAAAGCAGCACAGTTTTATTTTCCTTTGAAATAATATCATATAAAAAGAATTACTTGTACTAAAAATCTTGCTTATGTACTGACATATTTCCGAACCTTAAAGTATACTGAACAAACTACGACCGTATCGAAAAATGATTTTTACAACTATGAATGTAATGCTTTGATCTATGAATCTTATTGACAAATATCTACTTTCCAAAACCATACATTAGCTATGACATCTGTCATTTAACACCGTACTCCTTATTAATGCACCAACCTAAAAGTATGCTGTAATATAATTATTGTATAATAATAATATTTATACATCATCTACACCTTTTTTTCCTGAACAAAGATGCTCAAAGAAAAAAAAATAATTTTTTTGATTTTAATATTTTGGATCGAGGGACTGTAATGTAATTGGTTTCGAAGATATACCCATAGAGGTCGTTCGAGGTTGAATTACCAAAAATACCTTCTTGATGAAGTGGTTTGGATTGGGCGTTGATATTTAAATAGCTCTTTTTTTTTTGGAGATAAGAGATAATAATGTAGGCGGCAGTCTAATCCAATAACTTTCCTTAGCTTTAACATTATTTTGGTATATAATTTCTTTGACTTCGATTTTTCTTTTTTTCTAAATAATTTTAGTTTACGGTTTGAACTTTGATTTCTCAGAAATTTAGCGGTACAAACCAAACAAACTTCACTTGCAGTCATCAGTCAAAATTTACATATGTATACAAATATGAACTTCTTCAAATTATTCTTGAGAAAAGATAAAAAGGCAAAATGAAACATGATAAATACTTTTTAGATTTTTGATAAATTTTAACAACTTTCATTTGTGACATTCAATAAATAACAAAAAAGAAAAAAAACATATGCATAATTTTACGTATTTTTACTATAATTCGTTTCGAATATTTACGTATTGAATTACTCATCTTTTCTGTTTTTCGTAATGCGCCTCAAAAATTCATATCGAATTCCATCACCAAAAACACAATCTCAACACCACAATCAAAATATCAATTCTGAGTCATGTCTTTCGGTATTTGTGAATGTTTGAATGTATGTATGTGTGTGAATATTTGTAGTAATTAATCTTCCAAATTATGCCGTTAATGTGTTGCATTTAACTGTTTTTATTATGTAAATGTGACACGCGTTTTGAATTTTTTTTTTTATAAATTAATTCCCTTCTTCTCTTCTTTTGATATGCAAATACACATTAAAAATAAATAAAATAAATAATGTACACAATATTCACTGGGAGTATCCGTAAAAGCTGAAAACGAAGTGACCTCGTTAGCAGTTTCTGATATTTCTTACATCGATTTCTTTAAATTTGATCATTTTATTTATGAATATATATTTTTATGCTCCAGCATCTTACAAAACAAAAGTATTTTTTAAAGATTCTACCGATTTTCAGAGTAAAATATGAGTATAATATATATACCTATAAAAAGTTAATATAGTTACAATATTTTAAAACATTTGTATGGATATGTTATGTTAAAGGGAAGTGCTCAGAAAATCTGAGCGTCCACGGGAGCCGGAAATTAGTCCACTATGATGTTCCTATACGTTGTGGCTTGAACACTTATAAAATTCCTGTATCTGTATATCAAACCACCTAGTACTCGTGTTGAACCTTCTTATGTTTGAGGTACTTCAGTTAGAATTCGAGCTTGTTTCTTCTCCACAAGAAGGAAATTCTGCGTTCATTTCTTATCAAGAAGAGACCATAAACTTCGTACTATCCTATAGTCGTTCCTGGATCTGTTGATTGTTTCGTTTGCTTTTTGCTCCAAACTTGATTTCATTATTTATGAGTATCTTTTTTGACACCAGCTCATTTCCAGGATTTGAGACTGCTCCCATTCTAGCTATGTAGTTCACTACGGCCGAGAACATAACAGCATTGGGGCAGCTTAATACTGCTTTGGATATAATAATCATTTTGTATAGTGCTTTGATTACAGCTTCACTGCCCAGAAGATGGTGATTCTTCAAGGACACACATTCCTTGTGATTATGCTTTGCGCCGCTTTATCAATAGCAAAGATCTCTACTTGAAAAACACTTTATTAATCAGGGTGTTTGTAAAACTCTATTATATTTAGTGGACTGCAAAAGACCGCTGATCTTCCATTTAGGACCTGCCAGTGTAGAATTGAAGATCGTTGCTACTAATAACCGCGGGGTATCTTACCATTCTTGTCTGCTGGTTGGGATAGATGAGACAAAGTTAGTAAAGAGGGAGAAGAAGATTGTGGAATCCTTTGGCTACAGATGCCGATTTAAATTTTTGCCATTTGAGAAATTTTTATATGACATGGAAACTGGTAGCACAAGTCGTACCACAAGGGGGGTTGAAAGAATCAGGGCCGTAGCCAGGATTTTTTTTCGGGGGGGGCGGGGGGGGTTTTATTCGAAGAAAATATTCATAAATAATTTGTATGAAACTGATGTTTAAATACAATAAATTAGATACGATGTGTATTTGATCGACCCTATAAGACTAAGGACAAGAGTGGAGAAATACCTTGAAGCTTTAGGATTTTTTCTATCCAAGTTTTTTTAAAATCTTAACCTAAAACAAAAGTGACCGAAAATGACAAAAAATTCATAAAATAATCAATTTAAATTTTTTCAAATAAATATTATTCAGTATGAATTTCAGTGCATTTTTTATCGTGAAAGACATAATTTTGATAACTCATTGACTTCCCATTACCCAACCTTAAAAAAATTACCAAAAATGCTAAAAATAGTCAGAGGCTCATTTTTCCAAATGATTATCAGTAGGAATTTGGGCCATTATCATTGATGAAGAGCCCGGATGATGTTGGCATATATTCACAGCATTAAAAGGGATCTTCTGAGCAACAATGGGTTAAAGAATTAATTACAATTTAAGAATATCTCCATAAATTTTGGAGCGGATCCACTAACACTGCCCTGCCCTGGTTTGGCGAATAATATAGTTCCTAGTGTTTGCGAATGAATTTTCCATGCTGAACACAAATCTGAGGTCAAAAACTTCGCATTACGTCACGTTTTAGGAAAAATGGGCCTGAAACCACTAAAAATAGCGTTTTTGGCCATTTTTTTAAATTGTAGAGCTGAACCCTGACGTGCTAGAAACTTCGAAATTTTGAAATTAAAGGCTGAATAATGCCCTTTCAAATAAGCCCTAAGCCATACTGTTTTCATGCGCCCTTAAAGAAGCATGTGTTTATGTCTAGGGGTGCAGGAAAAAAGGTACAAAGAACGGATTTTATTTTACTCCCACCCACAGCCAGACAGAATGAAAACCACCCAAAACCTCCCCCTAAATACGGCCTTGGAAAGAATCACTTTTTTGATTACGCTGCGTCAACCAAATACTTATGATATTGAAAGAAAAAATCCTAATAATTGCTGTGAAACAGCGAACTCATGTCATCTGGTAGAATCGAGTTTTTTTTTTTCAATTTCTCTATTTCATTTTAAAGTGGCGCTTATCAAGCTTAATGGTTTTTTATCTTGATTTTTTGATGATTTGTTCACTTAGTAGAATCACCTAAACAAAGATAAATCTAGTTGACATAATGAAGTTGTACAAACTTCCTGAAGGAGCTGTTCAAGGTAGAATCCCGGGGAACAGCGATCCTTTAAGCTTATTCTTAAGCTAATTTAACTAACGATTTAGTTTTCCTGAAAAGGAACGTGCATTGAATATGAACAAACTTACTTAAATGAGAGCAGCTTGAAGAAATAGCGAAACCAAATTTGGAACAGAGAAAAAAATTAACCAATATTGGTTTATTGAGAAAAACTATGCTCCAATTTGAACTGGAATACTCACAGGTTTTTGTGCCATTAGCTTGATTTCGTCGGAGGTTAGACTTATGTTACAGCAACAACAATTAAATACCAGAGACCGAAAATAATGATTATTTTACAAAATTTAATGAAAAACATTGACTTGCTCCAAATGTCGGAGAGCATAGTTGAGTTCACCAAAATGATACTGGTCATATGCTGAAGCCAGTAAAGATTTTTATTTTGTGAGATTTTTGTTTTGTAAAACTAATTGTTATTTACCTATAGATTTTTTTTGCTTCATTTAGTATAAAAATCAATGTTTTTTTATGTTTTTGCTCAAACAAAAAAAAAAGTTTTCCATTTTTTTTCTTAAGCGCAAATTGATCACCGACGCCAATTGTCGTTCAAGCTTCAAACACAGTTTTTCTAAGATACCCAATCCTAAAGCTCAACTTCCTTACTTGGATGTCTTTTGAATTCGATTAAGGTCTCTCCATCAAGTGAAAAATCCAGCGACGAGATTCCCAAGATAAAGAAAATTGGTTTATCTTCGTGCTCATAATAAAAAATCTGTATGATGTTGATGATGGGTGTCGGACGATTTCTTACGAAGTGTTACATGGGGAGGAAGGGGTCATCAACCGCGTTAAATAACGTCGATTTTATACGATCAAGAAAGAATAAATGACTTCAAAATTACACTAGATTATACTGAATTTTCTCCCGTTGAATTGGAAAGTCATGGTTAAAATTTTTTTTTGTGGATCAGTTTTTTTT
Source organism: Toxonevra muliebris (assembly GCA_963691655.1). NCBI lineage: Eukaryota > Metazoa > Arthropoda > Insecta > Diptera > Pallopteridae > Toxonevra > Toxonevra muliebris. The sequence continues at coordinate 55,247,555 of OY829327.1, forward strand.
TTGCGATATTCATAAATCTCACCAATCCATCAATCTCTCATATCATCTCAATATCATGATATGTTTTCTAAAGTGTAAAAAAAGTGAAGAAATAAAAAAAAAGAAAGTACGTTTAAGAAATGTTATAACAGAAATCGTTACACCAAAGATATGGTATGCGAAAACTTAAAGCACTGTTGTACTGTGTAATTGAGCATGGAAATTACGTGTCGCTCGTTTATAGAGTTCCCAAAATCCAAAATTTCAAAATCAAAATTCATATTTCATTTAGCATAAAATTGTTTATTGATTTTATGGTATTATTGTCAACTTTTATTTGTTTATGTCAATCGCAGTCGCGAAATTTGCGAACTGGTTATAAAGTTGTCAATATTTCTAAGAATGCTTTGGACGCTTCGATTTCTTGTCTGTTTTGTTTGCTGTTTTAAAATCAAGTTGTCGCTTCTTGCGGAGCGATTCATTAGTTTTGCCCAAAGCAACAATGTGTGCGTGTTTGCGTTTGGTTGTTTGTTAATTTGTATGCCTGAGTTATTTTTATAATTAATTTCTGTGATTAATTGCAACATTTTGGTGAATTTTGGCAAATGGCGTAAAAATAATTGCCATGCAATTTTCGAGAATTTAATGACGCCCAAATATTACTGCGAATGTACGCACCGCAGTAAAAAGTAATAAACAGCGTTTGTTAGTTGTGAAATTTTACTATCTACGAAAATTATTCTACGATTTATTTTGTTCATATTAAAGCAAGTCAAGAAGTTGTATAAATTTCAATCACTGTCTTTCTGAATTATAGTTCGACCGAAAGATCGGCTTCGGCCAAGTTCGGCTATAAATTTGGTGTTCGGCTTCGGTCGAACACAAGAATATTGGCACCATAGTCCCTATTTCTGATTAAAAATAATTGCAGCCAAGTATCTTTCCGCTCCTCCATCTAGTGTTGCAAGTGAGCTACCCTTCAGTGCTGTACGCCAGCATTATGAACATAGGAGATGCCAATTACTTGGTATAAATGCTGACAATTTGTTATTTTTACACCACAGCTATTTAACTTTGATTATTAATAATATTTTTTTTTCAGTTTTTGTGTTATGTAATATATTTTTAATATTAGCAGTATATATTTTGTGTTCAATGAATTATAAAAATTAGTGTTTTGTTTTTACTATTTTTACTATTACAAAAAAGAAATATTTTAAATTAAATATTTGTATTTCAAATTAGACCAAATTTCATTTTAAAAGCAAACAAAAAATATTGATTTATTTTTACCTGAGGAAAACTCAGATTCTGTTCAAAAGTTCTGTTCGGCCTTCGGCTTCGGCCGAGCATTAAAATTTTGGCCGAAGTTCGGTTCGGCCAAAAAATTTATGTTCGGTCGAATTCAATGCTGAATAATTCAAAGTGTAAGTAAACAAGTGCATGGGTATGGGTGTGGGTGTGTGTATTAGCTAAAGCATAAAAATTAGCATTCACAAAAAGCTTTGATTATTTTGTACATAGGTAAGCATTTGTTTGTATTTTGTTGTTTTCCATCGGTTCAATGACCTACATTAAGAATATCAACAACAATAATAACAAACCAAATACACCATCAATAAATTTTAAAATATTGCAAAATTCACTCACCTGCCCAACTTCGAACTTTAGGAAGATAATCATTCCAAAATGAGCAACGTGCTGCCAATGGACCGCGCGCCAGTTTCTCAATTTTATCATCGGTACTAAAAATATAATAAACGGGATCCTCCTTTGAGAAATTTGGCCAATCATCGCCATCTGGTGCTGGATTACTGCAATAGAAGTAACAAAAATATTATACATAAAATATTATAGCAGAAATCATATTCGAAAATGTCAAAGAGCTTTAAGCTTTTTCGTACTTTTTATATTTTCTACATGACCGAAAGTTGATAACAGGTTTGAGTCTAAGCTAAAACTTATTCAGCAGGTTTATATGTAATTCAACACACTTGAGCTTTTGGTTGGGAGACAGCTTTTAACGAACTTTTAATGTTTTTTTCTTTGGTGCGCTTTTGTTGTACTTTGCGATTTTTATTAGGAGAGAATCACTGGTTATAGTGCGGACACACGAGGGTGCATTTCAGGCAAATTTAACATTTCGTTGAGATGCGTCTGAAATGCAGAATTTCCCCATACAAAAAGTGTCGATTGAAATTCTTCATTTCAGACTCATTTCGTTGAAATGCTTCTGAAATGATGAAAGTAACTAGCAATCCTCAAGTACAATGAAAAATTTAAGATCTATTACATTTTTTAGACATTTTGGATTTTGTTTTCATAACATCTACTCTTGTAATATTTATTAAGTGAAAAAATAAAATAATGGAGTTGGAGAGTAACTCATTGCCATTCCTCCAATTATCCATTATTGTTATATAAATTTTTGTTGTTCAAATCCGATTGAAAGGTAGCACTTTTATTTATTTTTATTTACACAAAATACACACAAAAATTGTTCTTCTCCAAGTGTCAAAAAACAAATTTGAAATTCCTTTTCGTCGTATGTCCACCTAAATTTGAAATGCAGAATTTTAGAAGCAAAATGCAACCAAGCAAATTTGCAACTAACGAGTCCGATGTAAATTCAGCTAGTCAACCTATTTATTCAACTTTCAACTTGGTGAGTACTAGGGATGTCGATCTCGAAACAATTTTTGGGATTTAAATTTTAATTTCGAGATTGATAGTTTTATCAAATATGAAATAAAAACTGGAAAATTACACTGCGAATATTGAGGGCGACAGAAAGTGATCGGGGTCAGAGTATGCTTGTTGGATAGCTGAAATGCTCCTATAGTGGCTAAGTCCGTTTTTTATTTTATAGTATAGTATAGGATGGAAAAAAAAATTGTCAAAATGAAAACAAAACTTTAGCACCAAATATCTTCGCAATAATTGATAGCTTTAAATTTATTTTTACATCATTATAAAGCCACGTGAAATGTAGTTGAAATAACAATTATAATATGGCCAATTTTTTGGTCTTTAACGTTACAGTCGTACGCATATTTATGCAAATTTATCAAAAATATCACATGAAACCAAATTTGGACATGAAAATAGGCCTCAAGGCCTACATTTCATGTGAACAAACTTTTTTTTAACTTTTGTCGTTTCGAAGATATAACCAGTTTTATGTGGTCTTTAACGTTACATTTTTTGGAAATGAGTTTCGAGGTAGCTCTACATTTTGAAAAAAATTAGCAAAAGTAACAATGAAAAAACCTAAACTAAGGCACTATATCGAATATGAGGGACCAAGTAAACTACTGAAATCAAAATAATACTAAAAAAATTATGTTTCTAAGATCCAAAATGTCTGGTCTTTAACGTTACACGAAAAAGTCTATAACGTTACATATCGATTTTATTTTGAGAAACAAGAAAATATGATGCAATGAAAAACTAAAAATTGCTAGAAGGTGAAAAAACAAATATTTATTGAAAATATTATCCTTCTGTTTGTTTTCACTAGTTTCCAAAAACCAATCATATTGTAGTGCTCTTAATCATTCTTAATTTTGCACCCCACTATTTATAACACTGTAGAGCATTTCAGGTTTTTTTTCTTAGTTTTTCTGAAAGCTTGGGTTGTATATAGAAAAGTAATTTCTCAGTTTTTCCAGGTTGGCGACTTTAAGCGATTTTTTTCATTTTGAAGTTGTTGTTTTAGTCTATGACCGCGTTGGAGTAGAATCATTTGAATATTTTTACCATCAAAAAATCTTTCTGGAGGTTTTCGGGTACGGGGAATCTGAATATGCAGTTTATTTTTACCAATAACTGCCGGTAGGGTGCGCTTTGGTGCAAAAAACATGAAAAATTATATATTTTTAAGGTTTTTTCGGCTAAGAAGGTCATAAAATCAGATTAAATGTACGTGATATTAATTTTTTTTTCTTTTCATTAAGTTGGACAACTTTCTAAAACACGTCATTGACGTAGTCCAAATCGACTGATGAAATTTCAAGTCTTGACTTCTCGATTTTTTTTCATAAATTCCATACAAACTACATTAATTTTTTTATGATAGTTTTTTAGGAGACTATGAAAATCTAGAGGTTAATTTTCAAAGTCATGACTTAAGTTCATGTCAATTTCGTTATTTGAAGTTATATATAAACAGGTTAATGAACAAATGTAGTCATCACAACAACAATGTATATGGAGACGGGCAAATCAGACGGTCGTTTCGGAATCCGCCACAATTCCTCATCAGTGATCATAGTGATAGTTCTTAATCTTTCAATATTCTATATAAGCCACTAATATTTGAAATCATAACCCAGAATTGCAGTTTTGATTCCAAATATCTTCACTGAAAAAAAATCAGGATATTGGATTTGAATTTAGTACAAAAATCGGTACAACTCAGTACATTTTCCAGATATATATAAATTTTTACTTTTAATTATAAGCTCACTTTATAAACCTATTAAGGAAAGTCTGTTTCTTTCCTTCCTCTAAAAAGTGAACAATAATCTGAAAGTTCTTTCAGTGGAATCAAAAAAAATTTACATTTTTTCTACAGTTGGAAATTTTACAAAACCTATATTTAGTTTTCATTAAAATAATTCAAAATAAATAAAAAATTAATAAAAAGAGCAAAAATGTTATTAAGATTGCAAAATCAGTGCTTAAATAATGCAAAATTCAAAAATAGTTAGATTTACGTCTGGCTACTCTATGCCCGGCTCAGTGGTTTCTGAGAACAGTAAATTATGTTTTTATGTTGAATCACAAAGTACAATTTTTTCAACGAAATTGGTCTTTAACGTTACACAAGTTTGATGGCCAATACAGCGAGGAAATTGAATTATTTTCAAAAAATGCATTTGTATTTAGAACCTTGGTCAAAAGTTCTCTAGATTTTTCAGAAAAAACTTTTTGTAAAAAAATGTCTTTAACGTTACATGAATCAACAGAAAAAAATTAATTGAGCTGTATTTTGAATTGTTTCATAAGTTTAAGTCCTTTTCTATTACACAAAGCTATTGCACGAAAAAAAAATTAGAATAATCAGTGTGGCCAACTCAGCGCTTTTCCCGCTGATTTTAATGCTTTTTGAAAATCAAAACGCGGAAAAAGGTAATTTAGCGCTCATCGCGTTTTTTCAATTTAAAATATCTTCGAACAATCGAAGAAATTTTCATTGACTAGAAGTATCAGATGTGTGCCTGTATTAGTGAAAAAGTTTAAATGTATTGAGTTTTCTCGCACTTTTATAAGGAAAAAAATTTAACGCTTTTTTTAAGAAAATACGCGTTTTATTCCTCATTTTATCGGATTTTGAAAAGCAAAAGTTGGCCACCCTGAGAATAATATAGTTTTTTTTACGTTTCTGTTCCGATTTCAATTTTGGCCCATTTCGATCAGATGCGAGACACAAGCAGTGTTGCCATATTTTTTTTTAGCAAAAACTGTAAAAAGTAAAAACAAAAACTGTATTTTGGAAAAAAAAAACTGTAACTTATAAACACGAAAAAAACAAAACTAAAATATTTAATTTGAAAAATTTCTCAGTCACTTGCCCATCATTCCAATACACATTCAAAATTTATTAGGTCCAATAATATAATAGTGTCCGCATGTTTGGGAGATGCTATGTTTTCTTGAACGGGGCAGAAATTTTAAATTCTATAGCTTCTGGGAAACCTAGTAATCATAACGACAACAACAATCAGCCATCAGACTGTTTTTGTTTGAAAAAAGTAGCGTTTAACTGGTAACAGATTCTACTCGCAAAAATGCTCTGAAATAGTTAAAATTAATTAATTTAAATAAATATGTAAAAATATAAATAAAATCAAAAAAACTGATTCCTTTAAAACAAAATAAAAAAAGTTAATAAAAAAAGAAACAAATTGATTTAAAAATGTACAAAACATATATATGTTATTATTATTATTAATAAGAAAAACGAGATAACATTCTTGTTATGACTAGTTAAAAAATGAAATTAACATTTCTGGGTCCAATTTTTTGAGTAGTCATAGTTCACCAGTAATCAATACAACAATTTTAAAAGCTCTCCAAATGGTTTCATCAAATTTCTTGTATATTTCAATTGATGCCACAAAATTTATTCAATTTTATAATGTTTTTAAGTAAGTCTTTTGTTCTTTTCAGCTAATTTCCGAATTTCAGTTTTGTTAGTATTAATTTTGGGAAATATTTTTTCCACATTCACTACCTGCAAGTGCTACTCTGAATTACAATTACATTTTTATGATAACCAAAACAATTTTAAGTCTATTCTGCATATTATTACAAAAACTGTAAAATTGAGGAATAAACTGTAATATTTGAGGGAAATCTGTAGGACTGTATGCCGACCGAAAAAACTGTAATTTACAGATAAATCTGTCAATATGACACCACTGGACACAAGCAAAGAGTATAGATTGTAAAGAGGTCGCAATTCGCTCTTGCTGGAATCGGAACGTAAAATCGTAGAAGCCAGAAACGAGGTGCAATACCGATGGTGTGAAAGCGACGGTTGTCAACACATCCAGCGGACAAAAATGTATGAATGGATGAGTTTGACGTGTTTGATAAAACAAATATTTTTCATTTCTTTTGGCAAATCACATTCAATATTTACAGAACTTATATATTCTTTATATACAAATATGTAAACGTATTGTTTTGATTTTATGAATTTTATATAAGTACTTTTGGATCTTTTTCCACTGATTTCATGAAATCAAAATGCGAAGAAATTGTTTTCACTATTTTCAACATTTTACCTAAATATATGTAAATAAGTATACATATTTAAGTAAAATATTGGAATTTTTCATATTTCATAAACTTTAATAAATTATCCTCCTTGTACGTTTTTACATTCATAACAACGAATCTTCTTCTTACTATGTATTTGGCAAATGTCTTTATTTCATTTCTGTTACAAAATGTAGAATCACAACGAGGTGCAGTGTAAAAACGATTGAAAATGTTAAATTTGAAATTCTGTAATGGCTTATTTTCGTCAACTATCAGGAAAACAACAAAAACACGCATCTCCTCTTCTTATTCTTTGCTTTGGTTTTCTGTTACAATCAGATTGTGACATGGGGTGCAATGTTAATTCTTTTGTACATGCTAAATTTCAGATATCGCTGCTACGATAACATGTAAACAAACAATTTTTGTATTTAGTTTACATATATACACATAAATTCTACAAACATACCGTCGCCTGAAAATTGATTTGGCGTATATGCATACAAATGATTATACATACATATACGCCAAATCAATTCTCGGGCGACTATACATGTGCACATGCGTCGTAATATATTTTTGCTTTACTTCTTCTTTATTTTATTTCTCTTGCAAAAATCATAGCAATTGTAATTGAAATTGCTGGATAAGCAACTATTTTGAAGTCCTACAATTTTGGCATCTGAGGCAAAGTAGTGTATTACAAAAAGATAAACATTTTTTCTATCCACACCAACCCTCCACCTGCTCTCTGTACCTCTGTTTTAGAGGATTTTCGGTAAAAATTTATTTAAAATTGTTCGTACACTCTTTTCATTTAATTTTAAAGTTCAGACAGGCTTAATAAAAAAACCTTTACTTTGCTTTGCGTGATTACTGAACGTAGTTATGGGTCAATTATAAAGGTTTTTTCATCCATTACTTCATTCATCAGCCTAAATACACCGATTGTTTCTCTGATATTGTCATTTGATGAAGATATGCAACTGTGCAAATATTATTGCATAGTATAGCATAGTATTTGCAACAATTGCTCATTATTAACTTTGTAAACACTTTCGCCCTCAAGGATAGCAATTTTCTAGCAAACTATTTATGAGCAAATAAAAGAATATAATAAAAATAAAAGTACGAGAAGAAAGGAAGAAGGAAAATGCTTTACTTGTGCAACGTCAATCACACTTTCGGTGCTGTGACATTTCAAATTGCGCCATTTTATTTAAAGCAATTGACAGTAATTTAATATATCGACTCATCGTTTCTACTCTAATATCAACGCCCACAGTGATTGCATTTTGTAAAAACGAAAAAAAAAAAACGATGAGCAAAGTTGATTGCAATACCACAACCAATTGCTTTAAAGTACGCCAACTTCGCAAGAGCGAAAAAGAAAATTGCATTTAAAATAAATACATTGAAGAGATAGTCCAAACAATTTCATTTTATTTTATTTAAAATCTCCTTTATAAAACACAGTCCTACAAAAAAATTTTAACATTTTTTAACCTTAATGCGACACATAATTTCTTATAGATTTCTGAGCGCTCAACATGAATTTGACCATATAAGTGGCTGTCAGTTGAGGTTAAACATGCTAAAATTACCCATTTTAGGAATTTCCAAATCAATTTACATATCTCTTAAAATAAGAGGTCTACGAAGAATCGAATTGCATATTTGAATTCAGCAATAAAAAAACTAAAAGGATAATTAACATTAATTCCGAATAAAATAAAGCAACGCATTACCAAACTCAAAATTGTGCATGTTATTAAGGGGTTAGGTCCACTTAGCGGCGTGAAAAAATGAGTATTTTAAGCAAATTGTTTCTGACAGTAATTATATTTATTTCCAAAAACTATCAATACAGATTTATTACCATATACAGTAGAATCGCGATAATTCGTACCCCGTTAATTCGAAAATCGCAATAATTCGTAACAAACTGCTGGTCCCTTGAACAAAACACTTTAATTCGCAAAAACTCTACACATTTTGGTCCCCTCGCTAATTCGTGTTTTTTTTCAATACAAGGTCTATTTAATCTCTTATAAATCGAAATTGGTTTTTGACAACCTCTTATAATTCGTAATGCAAAGTAAAATTCTATGGAACTATGATTCGAAAAAAATCAATCAGTGTACATAGCTACGTTCACTTTTCTTATGGAATTTTTTGTGTTTTTCGTGGTTGACAAGATACGCGAGAAGAGCTTTAAACTACAAAACCGTTAATTCGTATTTTTCTCATTTACCCTGGGATTGTATATCCCAATAATGTTCGAAAATTTAAGTAACATGGGAGGTACGGTTTCTATTTTATTTGAGTTTTCTTTAAAATACGGATGCTGGATGTCTATGAGTGGATTGTATACATGCAGTGTCATCGCCGTAAATTGGCTTTGCTATAATTCCTGGTTACAAAGGTTATAGCAGACATTATGTCCCACTGAAAAACTTAAGGATAGCTGTAAGGATTAAGAGTCCTGGACATATAATTTTTTTAAATTTATTTTAATATATTGAAGAAACTCAACCAGATTTTGAAGAAAAACTCGGGGGTGAAAGGGTTAAATCGAAATCTCCTTAAATCGAAAACCTCTGTAATTATCGGGACTCTGCTGTATATCTTTACTTAAACAAAATTTCAAAAAAAATAAATAAATTGTTGACGAAGTTTTACTGATAAAGCTAGTTAATTTGCTTTACCAGTAAATTTTTACTGATTACTGAAAATTCCTACTGGTACTGAAAATTCAACGCACTCTCACCAGAGGAAAGAAATCGTTTAAGTATCTCATAAATATTTTTAGTTCGAAGTTTCTATATAGCTTATCTCCTTTTCCTCAGTGGAAAAGAAAAAGAACGTATTACAAAATCTTCACCTCATAAATGTACTGTTACCGTAATATTTTCAGTAATCAGTAAAAATGTACGGGTAATGCAAACTAAATGCAATTACCGGTAAAATTTTACTGATAATGCAAATCAAATTTCATTATCAGTAAAAATTAACTTATTACTGCTTTTTGTAATGCACCTAGTGTGCTCGTTTATGATTTTTAGCAAACACTTTTGTGGAAATAAAAATAATTTATTTTATCGGAAACCATAAACAAAAGTAGGAAGTAAAAAATTATGTTAGAATTTTTTCGTACGTACTCCATATTTACCGTGCGAATCTAGCCTTATTTTTCAGCCACGTTACTTACTTTTGTTGAAAAGAATATTCAATCCGTTTCTTAGTAAGATCTCTCATTTCTTATAATAAATAAACATATCCTTTGCGAACGCCCGAAATGGGACATTTTCTGGGAAACCTGACGTGTAACGGAATTTTTATGGTCAAATTCGTATTCAGCTTTCTTATGTGTCGCACAAAGATTAAAAATATGCGTAGGACTGTGTATCTTGTATTTGCAACAGAGTCTGTTAACTCGACTCTATTGCATCTACAGTAGGTGGAAAAAATAAGTTGTCAAAATGAAAGGAAAACTTTAGCACCAAATATCTTCTCAAGAAGAAGGCCTCCCTCTGAGTATATAAGGCATTTGATGTAGATTTCTAATAGTGTAAAAATAAATTCAAAGCTATCTACAGTATCTGTCCAGCGAATTATATTTCAACTTTGAGTAGTAATAAAAACAAAAGTATTGTGTGTAAATTAATAAAATTGAACTTTAATTGTTCATCAAAAAATGTAATTTATTTTTCTTACTAAACCTCTTGCATATGTTCAATACTTATTTTGTTACCCCAACCCTATTTTTCAACACAACCTTTATTGGAGCAGACCTGCTTCAAATACAATTCTCTATCATTGCTCGTAAGCCCGGTCCATTTTCCAACACGTCTTTAATGTTATCTTTTAGATCTGCAACTTTGATGTTTCTACGTTGATAGACCTTCCGTTTACGGTAAGCCCAGAAATTTTCTATGGGGTCAAGGTCCAGATAATTGCCAGGCCACGGAAGTACCTTTAAATTCAATGAATTTAAACATTTAATACTGGCCCTGGATGTGTGGCAAGGCGCACCATCTTGCATAAAGGTGTATTCTTTTGGCGGAAGCTGCACATGGTCTGGATGTTGTACGAGCGCATAGCACCCTCAACAAACTGTATTAGGCTAGGTCCTTCGCTGGAAATGAAGCACCAAACCATTACTGCAGGTGAATGATTAATTATAAAAGGATATAGTGGCTAGAAAACCGTTCCTCACCCTTCTCGGTACATAACGTTCGATCTCAGTCACGGCCTTCAGACGGCATTTGTCGCTAAAGATGATCTACGAAAAAAATTTAAAAACTAAAATTTAATGGTGTTCTTTCTTTCAAATATAAAAATCCAAAAATATACTTTAAAAAAAAACGACATTGTTCCAATAATTTATATTATAATCCTTATGCAGTTGAGTCCACAAAAAGCGCCGTCGCCGCCTTTAATCCGTTAATTTCGGCTTTTTAGTTGCCCTCCTATATTTTAAAGCATTTTCATAAAATCGCCTACCTAGTGAATGAAACGATATATCAACACCAGAGTCTCTCTCTTATAAAATATTATGTGGTGTTGCAGCTCGAATTACCAATGCTTTCCTCACAATTAAGAGATCTTCTCTCAAGGTGGTTGTCCGTTTGCCCTTGCAATTTTGCCGATAATTGTGGAAAGTCGTCACCTCATCAGATGAGTTATTGAACTTTTACGCGATATCAGCCATTGATGTTTTTGACATTCCAATGATTAGGGCTATTTTGGAATATCTAGAGCTTCTCTCTTTCAGAAGAGTCGCAACTTCTCATTTCTAAGAAAAACTTCAATACGAAAACAAACTCGTTTTGCCTAAAATTACATTTAACTAAAATCTAAATTTTTTTACTCACGTTTGTCAAAATCTTTAGCAAGTTTCGCAAATTATAAATTTTCGCCACTTTTTGCAATCATTTTCGAGAATGAATAAACTCAACAGTTTCGTTGGTTTTGAACCATTATTAAAAAAGTAGGGGACCTAATTAAATTTTGAAACCGTTTTTTAGATATCTGATATATTAGTCTTCTGCATTGTTTGTTTTTTTTTTAATGGAAAACCTGGTCGTAAAATGGCATATTACAAAAAAATTCCATAGTTCGTAATTCGTCGTTGGACAGATACGTCGTTGCGAAGATATTTGGTGTCTGAAGTTTTGTTTTAATTTTGACTGTTTTTTTTCTCCACCTACTGTATCTGATGCTCCCTTACTATTAAAATTGGAACAATCTTTCAATCTTTCACGCAAATAATATCCACATATTACTGTATAAGTGGGAAAGAATATAAATATGTATATCTTTGTTTGAATGTGTATCTGTCACTTGTATACGCTTAAGTGCGCAGTAGTGAAAGAAAAAGAGGGAGGGAGGAATTGGAACTGTTGCAATTAAGATTGTACTTGAAATGCAGCATATTTACAGTGCTCACACACACATACTCGCACTTACACTGCCCCTGATTCGTTTTAATCCTCGATATAGTACAGAGTCATTATCTAGAACAGCGGTTCTCAAGTTTTTTTTTGCGTACCATCAATGTACAATGTGGATCAAACGCGTGCCACAAAACTAAAAGAACTGTGCTTTGTGTTCTTTATGCCCACCAAAACTGTAACGTAATAATAAAAACCGATAAACATGAAACAGATTGTAAAATGTAAAAAACGTGCAAAAATACAGATTTTTAAAAAATTCAACCATCGTCTAATTTATTCGCAGTCTTTTATCTACTAGCGTACCACTTTTGGAGGCCTCAAGTACCACTGGTGGTACGCGTACCACAGTTTGAGAAACCCTGATCTAGAACACAGCCAACATGCTATACATACATATTTATGCTATGCAGTAGATAGTGAATGGTGTGAGTTGGCTGGTTGGTTGGTTGGTACTTACCCCGTTTTTGAAAATTCAATAACTGAGCTAAGCATCCGCTTGCCAAGTTCGCGTTCAATTTGTCGATACTGCAGTGATGTATTCAACGGTTGCCCAAAGAAGTACTCGATCTCATCGCCATGCAATACACCCATCCATTCTCCCCACAACGAGGTACTGGTGCGCTATAATGATAATAATAATAATACCAGCATGTAATAGGATGAAAGAAAAATTCAAGAAAAAAAGGATTAAATAGAGAAATGAAACTTTGTGACAAATTGCACTCGTTTCCACTGTTTCATTTTTTCTTTTTTTTTATTATTTTTTGTATTGTATTTTTTTTTTTGAATTGGCACAAGTGCCATTCAGCGACGAAAATGGAGCGGACGGATTCAACTATATAAAAAGTATTCAAGTAAATGTCGGGTAAAAGTATTTAGTAAATGTGAGGAATTAAAACGGAGAAAAAACTATCAAAAATACCGTAAAATTAATATACAATACTATGGATTGGGACCTTAAAAATCAAATAAAAACAATGGATGCGTTCAAGGCACGCAAGATATTTGATGTGTAAACAGTTAAACCAACTGAATGCCATATACATAAGCTCACATTTGTATAGCCAAATATAGGGATTTGATGTATAATCTATATGCTTAGGTAAATAATTCAAATTAAAAGAATACTTTTATAAAGTTAAAAATTTATTAGATATCATTATCTTTTATATATATGTAATAGCCCAATTCACTATAAATTGCAAATGGCCTTGCATCAATGCAAATGCGAATTTGTGTTAGATATCGCATGAATTTTTTGTTGTGATAGCAGAAATATTTTGCATTTGCACCAAATCGTGAATAGGGCTGATATGTTGTAGTTGAATAATTTTTCTTTTACTTAATGCATCGGGCACGATATGTTCGCATATACACAACTGCAATTGCATCTTTTTTTCCGCGCTTAAACTTAAACTTAAAGTTTTTCTTCCTATCGATTTGAAATTTTATTCGATGTGAAAATTTTACATAACGTCGCCTGAGAATTGATTTGGCGTATAGGTGTATGAATTTGTACACACATACGCCAAATCAATTCTCAGGCGACTATAAGTGCTTTCCGCATTTAACCTTAGAAAAGCAGGGGTGACCAGTCACCCCACTACTTTTTAAAAGCACCGCAAAGCGATTTGCCTTAACTGCATTTAATAAAAATAAGAAACAATGTATTTTCTTTGAAGTAAATAAGTGATTTTATAATAAATAAGTTTAATTTTTTCTGTTTAACATTTTTGCTATTTACATAGATAAAAAAGTGTTGCCTTTCTAAGGTTAATTAATGTACAAAGCTAAATTTTTATTACTACATTTTGTTCATACATTTATTAAAACCTAGATTCTTTATTATTATCATTTTGTATTGATTTTATATTTTAAAAAATATTTAATTTTAATGCGATCTAACTAACCGAATGCAAAACCTATCAAACGCTTGTGTTTGCTACGGCGACTTCTCTGCTTGTATGGTATAGTCGATCTCCACACGTTTAACACCAACAAATAATTCTGTCACGAATAAATGTACCCAACGGGCCGGATAGTCAGCAGCTCGCCTGAGGAGTATAAGGTCAGCACCTATTGTTTTTGTTTCGTTAACGAACACTTGCTGCCGAAAAGCAATCGTTCCCGAATCAAACGACGACAAGATCATCGTAATTTAAAATAGCAAAACTGCTGACGCAAAGATTTCGTGAAGCATTTTGAAAAAAGAAGAAAAATTTTGTAGAGCACAGCAGAAGAAAAAAGCGGGCGAACTGGTGACGCAAAGATCTCGCGAGAGGACTTTCGAAGCACTCCAAAGGGAGCGTAAACGGAGTGCTTTTTTCCAATGACATGCAATGTTAAAAACGTAATGGTGTGTCGTACGGAGAGGAAGCGCCTACAGCTGACTTGTCCACGCTCCGGTAAACGCGTTCGCCCAAAACAGCCCAGAAAGTGTTCCCGTACTCAAAAAACTTGCAAATGAGAGCAGAGATGAGAGAGTAATTGTCTTCTTCTTTTTGCACGAAATAGCCCGCACTTTTTCTTCGGGTAAAAATGTTAAAAGTGTCAAACAATCAGCTGTTTTGTATTTATCAGCTGTTTTGCTTATGTGAAAATATATTGAAAATTTGAAATTAATAAATAAATAAAGAATTTTTAGAAAAATAAGTGATATTTAAAATGGAAAATGTTTAAGAGATATCTGAAAATTAATTAATAGTATATTAGTTAATTTTTAACTACATTATCCACAAGTTAATGTCGCAATTGTCTGTTGAACTTCTGACGCTGTAGAAGCTTCTGCCTTTTCTGAATAATGCAAATGCTGATTGTGTGATTCTACAAAAGTAGACAGGCGTACAATTTATGTTTAATTTTTTTATTATTTATTTATTTTCTTGTAAAATATAACAATTTTTATTTTATTAAATATCATAGAAACTTTGTTTTTTGAATTTAAATGTCGTTAAAATTTGACGTTTTGTTTCGTGCAAGAAAAGTGGTTTTGTGCGTTCCCGTACTTTTGAGCATTTTTGTGTATCAGAGAGAGCATTTTTCGTTTACTCTCAGTTTACCAGACTTTACCCAAAAAGTACGGGAACGGACCTAAAATGTACGTCTAGTGACTCGACACACCCCATCTCGTTCAAATTTGGTGTGGCAACTACTACCCAATAGGATTAAACTGTATGCAAGCTTGAGCCAGATCGATTTTGAGAGTGGGTTCCGTTGAAGTGAAATCTTCCATGTGCCAAAAGAATTCCGGAGTCAGAAGGTACATTTCTATTAATCTACCAGTCCCGTAAAAATTAATTAAGTTTTGGACCGAGAAAGTTTTGGGTCGCCTTAACATAACACTCACTGAGGTCAATTTTAGGTAATTTTTCGTTTTTGTAAAATGTTTATATGGAAAGTGCGTGTCGCGCTGTTATAATATGAAATTATATCGATGCGGGGAGTTCGATCGAAAATCGGGGAATTTCTCGAGGGCTATCGGGGAGAAAGAAAAAATTAGTTGGTATCCCTGGCTTAACTGTTTGCACATCAAATATCTTGCGTGCCTTGCACGCATCCATTGATTTTTAACTCGTTGTAATGTTTGCAACTCGCTGTAATTTTCTATCAGCTGATTATTGGCGCAAGGAAAAAAACAAAAAGAGGTTGTGAAAATTTAAAAATATGAGTGTTTTATTGCCCTTGATGAAGCCTCTAGCGATGTCTGGATGCTTCTCCATAAATTGAGGAATAAGGCTTCCTGGGAGAAGCTCTTATGCTTTCTCCTTGAAATTTTTATTTTCATTCATATTTTTTATACATCATTAATTTTTTTTTAAATTTACCTATGGTTGTTCTATTTCACTTGTTGCTGCTAAAGTGAATTCAAACAACTTTTTTTTAGTGAATTCGGTTTCTAGAGCATGTGAATTCGTTCGAAATTCATTTTTAATAACGAGTAAGAAAAGAAAAGTGAATCGTAGAGCACCAACGAGTGAAATGCTAGTGATTTCATTTCACAAAGTGAATTCTAGAGCACCAAATAGTGAAATTGAAGTGATATCAATTCATTTTCACTCGAAATTGAATTCTGGAGCATGCCTGATAGTATACTTTTAGGACGAATTTCCTCTTATGATAGACACAATTTTTTTGATACAAATTGTTATTGAAATTATTATTACAACAATAAATCAAAACAAAAGAACGAATACTACTGTTTTGACGATGTAAAAATTTGAGAGAGATACTGAAATTGGTTGTGGCTCAAGGAGTAAATCAAAACGCATGTTTCATATTCATTTTTACTGCATAAATTTATATAAAAATATCTATAAATTTACCGTCTTTAATTTGGGATTTGAACAAATTATTTGTATAGATATTTATATAATTATTAAATAAATAAATGTGTATTTTCAAGTTTTTAAAAAATTTAAAAGTTTATACATTTATAAATATCAAAGAATTATATACCAATTTTTCAGATTTTTAAAAATCGTTCATGGCTTGATTTAAAAATTCGTTGAGGTGTGAACAAATTTTGGGCATATATACAGTAGATGGCTTATTTGCTCCATACATTTTGCTAAAGTATTTCAGATCTTAATTGTGACAGCAGAATATGAAAATAGGGTGTTAAAAACCAATTAAAATGAAAAAAAAATTTAAATTTGTGAAAACTGGATGCGCTACTCCGAAAACCGTGATTTTTAAGGATGTTTTACAATAGGTTTGGGAGTTTGTATGGAAAAAGCATTTAACTTGCATATAACAGATTCTCAGATATCCATATCTATGTAAAAAATGCCGCTAAAGCGAATGGCATACCCAGTTTTTTCAAGTTCACCTTTTTTAAATAAACTAAATTGAATTACCTACAATCCTACGTACTTTAATTTTAAAAAAATTACCCCTATATTCAAAATCCTAACGGGTGAATTTAAAAATTTGTAAAAAAAAGTGCTACATAGTCACTTTAGGCGCTAGGGGTGGCTTTGGGTTCAGTTGTATCAAAAAACTGGGTACGCCATTCGCTTTAGCGGCATTTTTTTACATAGATATGGATATCTGAAAATCTGTTATATGCAAGTTAAATGCTTTTTCCATACAAAATCCCAAACCTATTGCAAAACATCCTTAAAAATCACGGTTTTCGGAGTAGCGCATCCAGTTTTCACAAATTTAAAATTTTTTTTTTCATTTTAATTGTTTTTTAACACCCTATTTTCATATTCTGCTGTCACAATTAAGATCTGAAATACTTTAGCAAAATAAGCCATCTAATATACAGTATACATTTCTTATATATTTTATGTTCAAAACCCCACAAGTGTTGTAAATTTAGTCAATGACGTCTAGATTAAGCATTTTTTTTATGTTTAGCCGATATTTTAGACAATTTCCATTTAAGTTTATGGAAAATAAAATTATTTTATCAGCAAAAACTAAAATATTAGTTTTCGACAGATTTCGGGGGTTAGGGTTTGAACCCCCGAAACTCTCCTCTGCCGACGCACCTGATACCTCAGCAAGTATGTATCAAAAGTTGAGTCTAAGCCAACAGCTGACTTTAAGATGACCTCTCTTTGGGGAAAAACATCAAGTGATGAAAAGTTGAGCAACTAAGGATGGGCCATTTGTTGATAGAAAGACTTGCTTACAACAAATGCCTGCTGTCTTCTAATCAAGAGGGAGCAATCCTTACGGTCTCAATGTGAAATTTGCAGTGGGCTCGTAAATAATGGCTGGCCTAATCAAACACTTACTGGCAATATTTACACGTCTTTTTTCAAAACTAACTGGTAGTAACTTTTCACTCAAAAATTAAAAAACGTTGAAAATAATTTGATCGATTTTATTGAAATAAAATTTTCTTCGCTTGTGTATCGTACGTCCAATCAAAAGGTTGAGTTCTTATTTGTCAAAGAATTTTCGTTTTTCGGTTGGTATCTGAACTATTTAGTAACAATCAATAAAAAAAGGAAAGCAAAAAAATTTGTGAAATATGGAGAACAATTGGCAATAAATGCGAAATGGCAATTGATTAATTTAATCAGCATATCTAATTAAATTTCGGTTATTGAAAAAAAACACAATACAAAATTTAAAACCAAAATTATTTTAAATAAGGAATCATAAAATCAATAAGATAAATTTAGAATAACACACATTTCGACAATTTTTTTATAAACAATCTTGATTCGACAATCTGTTTTTATTTTTGGGTTATTTCAAAATGCAAAAAGGCTAATGTTTAAAGTGAAAATCCATGTTTTCATAATTTCTGCGCCATTGTTTACATGGGAACTTTTACTTTCTTTCTTCCGCTTACAGCCTTCCAACTCCTGCCTACCATCAGAATCAGAATCCCTTTCCTTTTAGTCTACCATAATTTGTACTTCACGCTTATTGTATAAGCATTGACGTGTATCTAGTAAAACACACACTTGCATCTGTACTTGTATGTGTGTGCATGCAGATATATATGTATGTTTGCATATATGAATATATTTTGTATGTGCATTATACAATCTTCCTCCAATTTGCCACTCAAATGTCAAAGTCAGACTAAAGTGACTTAACATGTAGTTCTTTATTTTGCATTGTTTTGTTGTTGTTGTTCTATTTATTGTTACTGTATTGCTGTACTCTATCTGTCGCAATGACAAGTAAAGTGAAAGTTTTCATCCGTAAGTATAAAATGCGCGGAAACATTATAAATTTAGAAATGAATTGCTGGAAAAAGTTCATCCAGCACAGACAATATTATTAATAAAATTATCACTGATAATGACAGAAATGGCAGAGAAGATGAGGAAAGGATGGAGGTTAGGAAGATTTGTTATACCCCAGTATGGCAAAGGAGGGGAAAAAGTTTATGGATTTTTTACAAAAGTATTCAGATGCTCCCGATTTTATTCGAACGACCCTGCCTTAGTTAAAATCGAAGAAAAAAGGAAAATTTTAAATTAGGGCAAATTCAACTCCACTCTCTATATCCTTAAAAATTTGTACACACGAATTTTACATATAGGCTCTCAATATTTAAAGCTCGTATAGAAATATTCTTAAAGATTCTTTAAACTGAGTGGATTTGAAGTTCACTGCACAAAACCGAACGTTTGGTAATCTTATGGTGGAGACACTATCTCTCATGAGGGAAAACACGCATAATATTTAATAATCTTAATTTGGAAATTTTTTCATATAATGGAACGAAGGGCAACATTTTTTTCTTCTCTTTGGTGAAACATAAAATACTATAAAACGGTGACAAGTTCCTGAGGAGAAAAAGCTATTTTATTTCCACGGGAACGTTCCTTACAAAACAATTGTCTTCTTTTCGTTACATTCTGCATCTCTGGCCTTCGCCGATTTGTAGTTATTATTTTGTAATATATAGCTATAATTTTCTTTGTTATACGAAATTCTAACTTAAACATTTTTCGGCACGAAATTTTGCTCCAAAAAAAAAATCTGCAGTAGCAGATTGTTCGGTAGACTATTCGACCATTTAACACCCAAATTTTCGCAAATTTCATAGATTTTTTCTCATTTAAAATTTTTAAGAAATTGTTATTAATTCGGATGGTCTAGGCAATCAACTGACTGACTAATTATAAACAGAAACAATTTGTAGTTTTCAACACGTGAAATTTTCTAAATATTTCTTAAAAAGTATTTTTTTTTTAAATGGAAAATAGTAATCATAAAAAACTTTTGTTGTAATTGTTGAAGTTATCACAGAATAGCTACACAATGGAGTAAGGTCTTTTGTGGTGAAATTAATAATCGTATTTGTGTTCTGTGGAATCGAATTAGCGATATTGCCCAGTATTATTCAAGTTATTAATGTGGAGTGAAACATGATAATGTGTATTATAATGTGGCGTTTATATTTCTTGTATGAGTGGTGGGGATGGCAGTTTTCAGATTACAGCCATTTTGTAATGTATGTTTTTGATTTACACTATTAACTCGTACAGCTGAATTTGTTTCGAAATTTCAACGTTGAATGCGATTTTACGATTGTAAAATTTGATTTCTTTTAAAGATACTATGTTTTTTGAAAGCTTATTAAACAATTAATTAAAAATAAAAAGCAAAAATATTTAACTTAAACAACAAACGAAATTTTTGTACTTTAGTCTAGGATACTCATAAAACTAAAAAATAACGATTGACCACTATTAATACGTACAGTGCACAACAATCAAAATTAATATTATTTTCCATCTCCCCTTGCTGTTATTATGGCTTCAATTTGGTTTGGCTTAATATTTTTGCCTTTCACTGGGTGTTATGAATTCCTAATTTTCTTGGATTTTGACTTTTAATTTACCAACAGTTTTTTGCGGATCATTTACCAGACGTTTCTTCACAACTGCTCAAACATCTTCAATTACTTGCGACCAGGGTTTGATAATTACCAATTTCATACACATATTTGTTACGAAATTAACCAATTTTGTGTGAATTTAGTGGTATGCGGTGCGGCAGAACACCATTCGGCTGAAAGATAAACTCTCTATGAGTGTTCAAACTATTCACGCATGGTGTGAGGTTATCTTCCAGAATGGATGCATGATCTGTAAACTTTTGTGTTGCCATTAAGAAACTGCAATCGCCCTACTCTACTTTTGCAGGCATGCACCTCTATACCATATCGCTGGCAGGAAACTTAATCAAGCCCTTAAGACAATCCAGGTGATAGGTTCAGTTTCGAAATCACTGTCTTTCGTACATCGCAAACACGGATATCAAATTTTAATATATTAGCGAATCTAATTGAGTTCCATTATCCAATCAAGTCGTACTTTCTTCTTTTTATCAGTTATTAGTGGCCTAAAAATATATATAAAAGTAAAATATGCAAAAAAACAAACGTGATACTTACCCTACATTATAAAGCATGACATTTCTTGATTGGCAAATGTTTCACAGAATGCCATTTTAATAGCAAAATGCTATTCCGATTGTTTTTTGCTTGCTTTGTTTCTTATTTCTGATTTTTTTTATAGTGTACGTATTATATTGATCAACCATTATTTTGTAATATAATGAGTATGCTTGAGTAAAATATAAAAATTTTGTTTGTTTTTTAAGATAAATCGTTTTACATTAAATTAATTATTCCATAAGGTTTCAAATAAATACAACATCTTTAACAGAAAAAGAGTTTTATAATCGTAAATTTGTATTCAAAGTTGAAGTTTAAAAGCAAATTTAGCTGTACATATTAATAGTGGTTAGGGCTTGTACATCAGAAGCACACATATGAAGTTTTAGTACTCTATCCTCGATATTCGATTTCATACCGCCTAATCGGGCACTGTAGAAATTTCAGATCGCCGATGCGGGCCGAAAACTATAACAATACAGATTTTTTTTATAATTTTTACTTTATATCAATCTGAAGGAATCACAAAAATTAACAAAAAAACACATTTTAGCCAAAATGATTATCACAAAAATCCACAACGCATTCAAAACCGCTTCATTGATTTTGATTTGTTAATTTGTATTAAGTTTTAAACCATACTGAATTTATATGTAACTTATCTTAATGCTTGAACAGAATATGAAGCTGAATATCAGTAATGATCCTTCGTGATCTTAACCAAGGTATCATGATGGTCATTTGATCTTTCAACAGGAAGATCAACTTCTCTATTTCATCATAAATTTAAATCAAATTGTTAATTGAATTCTTCCCCAGCAATGACCTTTCACTAAAGTCGTCAGTCATACATCAACTACCCACATTTCTCTCATCTTCCTCAATCATAAAATATTCACAGCACAAATTTTATACATTAGCAATTCCGACGCCGAAATTAACTCAAGAACCCACGAACACTTCAAATTACCAACAACCATTTTGTGCAATATTGACACAAAATTATTCAGCTTTAATAGGCCAAACAATGAATGAATCATGGAAAAAGTTTTCTGTCGACTCAAAGATAATAAAAGACGTTTTGGTTTTTATACTACATAAACAAAATTGCGGCGCTCGAATATAAATACATATATAAATATCGCAAGATAATCATTAATTTATGTTATATTTTGAATCTTCACCAATCACGAAAGTCTCGAATCCGGAAAAGTGTTTCGGGATCGACATCGCTAGTTTATATATATGAATGTGTGCTGTGAATATATCTGTTTTTAGTAAGGGGGTGTTCCCGGGTATGAGACGGGTTTTGTTTTTGAGCTATAAATTTTCACTGGTTAAACCAAATCGGGTGTTTTATATACTGTGGGACAGATAATAATACGCAATTTTTATCCGAAAAAAGTATAACAACTTTTTGCTGAGGATGTGTGTTTTTGCCAAAAAAAATTTATACCCGGATATGAGACACCTAGAAAAATCAACTAAAAAATGGAAAATATGAAGTAAAGACTCCTTAACTATTTATAAATATAAATTTATTATTTTTGTAGGCCATAAGTGGCTAAGATAAACAGAAATGGCAGTTTTTATTCATCCCCCTCTTAGTCCATCCAAATCGCTATCGCAATGTTTGCACACTTCCAATGAACAGGCCGCTTGCATGTGATGCATTTGGACTATTTTCTTTTTTGGGGTTGACATTGAAAAAAATACAAAAAATATGTATCAAAACAGTAGTTAAACGGCGTCTTATACCCGGATAATAATGCCATTATGAGAACAACAAAAAAAAAATTGTTTCCAACCATATATTGGCATAATCCAAAATTGGATCGCAAAATATACGTAAAGCACTAAATGCTAATGCATTACACACAGCTTTTTCAATTACTTAATTCATTTGAAAATATATCAGTTTGAAAAAAATAAAAAAAGTTTTCGTGATCGATTTTCACACACGATGTTTGCAGCTGATACAAGCAATATTTCTATTCCCTCTGGTGTTACCACAAAAACTGGCTCCTGTCAAAAGAAAATTTTGACAGCAGTCAGATCGGCAATATTGATTTTGCATGATGTAAACAATCGACTCATATATCTCATACTTGGTGCTGTGTCATACCCGAGTACACTCCCCTACTTTTTTAATTGGTTTGCTGCCTTATATTCAGAGTAAAAGTAAAATGTTGGCAACAACTTTCGGCATGCTTTAGATTTTAATATGTCTAATCATTTGAATTAAAAAATGAACAAATATTCAAAGTTGGCTTCGAATACTATTGGTATTTAAAATATTTAAATGTAACACAGTTCAACACAAAATAAAATCACAAGGTTCTAGAAGTGTAGAGTATTTTGATAGATCATACAAAAACTAAGTATACGGGTGTAAAGTTTGGAAATTACTGTTTTTTTTTTTGTTTGGCTCACGGAAACTCACGAAAAAGATATCTTGACCAGTTTTGTATTTAAGATAGTTTAAGTGTTCGCCTGAAGAATATTTTTATGTTTAGTTCCTTCCCTGAGGGGGCCTGTGTGTTTTTTTCCACAAGAATACCAATAGAATTTCTCAAACAAAAAATATATTTTAGAGACAAAATATGTAGAAAATTGTATAGTTTTTAAGTTTATAAGTATGATTAACTTAATGTTTTAAAAATGAAACGAAAGGATTTTCTAGTTTTTAGGACCTAGTATTTAGTTAAAAGTATAATTTCTTTCGAAGAAGAAAAAAACCCACAATGAAGGTGTATCAAGTATTAAGATGAACGGTTTACTGAAAATTTTATTGTAAGTAGCTGAGTTCTTAGATCATCTCTGACACAAAATTATTTAATAAGTATATATTATATATTAGGTTTTATTTTACCCAAAAAATTAAACACTGTTAAACTTTAATCCAACATAAAATATGAATAAAATTTCAGATTTTATTAAATAAATAAATAAAAAAATAAATAAACGTCGGGACATGTGCAATTTAGTTTTTGGAGCTAAATCCGCATCATTTTTTAGAACTGTTGATTTTTGCCGGACAATGTAATTCATTTGAACTTATTTCAAGTAACAAATTAAAATATCACATTTTAATACACCGCCAAGTGCCACACTTTTAGGCTCTCTCCTTAATTATGTAAGTGTGTTCAACCATAATTTACTATAATTCATATTCGCACACACACACACACTTAACTTTTGCCCATAATTTATGCTAAAAAGCATGTTGAATATTTTCCACGTTATTCTTCTTCTTCTTGTTTTATGCTGCCGTCGTTGGTGTCAGCGCCAGCGTTGCCGCCATATTTAAGTATGGCATTTTTTCCGATGTTGCCTGCCTGCCAAAGTTACTCTTTGCACTTGCTTACTACAACAACAGCGGCAACAAAAAAAAACAAACACTAGAAAATGAAAGCGATGGCGAATAGTCTCATGCAATTGCGTCGTGCATAATGAAAATCTCACATAAATATGTACAAACATTGCATACTTATGTGCATATGAATATACACACATCTATACTTACATACGTATGTATATGTAAGTATTCATACAAACAGTGCTACCAAGTTGTTGAAAATTTATGCGCTCAACTTTGTATGGATAAAAAATGAAAAATAGAAAATGACAACTTTTTCTTGCTTTTACTGTTTTTTCTGTTGATTTTAATTTAAATGCGAAGAGCGAAAGAGAAAGAAAAGCGAAAACAAAAAATCAAAATAAAGGAAAAAGTGGAAGAGCGTAATTCAAAAGTTTTTCATTTCGGTGCAACGTTTCGTTTCAGCTGCAATGCGCGTTTGCATCCCCTGAAGAGTTTATACTAGCCGCAGGTGTGAATGTTGTGGACCTTGGCGCTTGAATAGAATTTATGTGTATTTGTGTAATTCTATACATATGTGTGTCTTTGTTTATACCCAACGGTAGTGTCATTCGCATATCAAAAAGTTAAAAGCACATTTTTTAATACAGTGAAATGACTCCTTTCATTTTTTGGATGGCATACCCGGGATGATGCGAATCTTTTCTGCTTCCAAAAGTGTATAAAATGCAGTTCAGTAGTCATTTTATTCGTGCTGTACCTTAATGCAAGTATGTAAGGTTAAGACCGGAAATCGATCTTGGATGTTGTTCCATGATATTTATTTCAGAAACTGAAACTGACTGAGAAAATCCACCCCAAAAATTTCCAAATAAGCATACAATTTTGCTTCAGTTCGTTTTGTCTCAATGAGGAACAGCTTCATTCAATTTTCTAGACTGGTGTTATCAAATAAAATTCATAAACATTAAATAACTAAATAGCTGAAAAGGTAATCACAAGATAATTCTCTTCCATTCTGTAGCTTACTTATACATTGCGAACTAAAGCTGCTTCCAATCTACTCTCGAAAGAAGCACATTAGATGCGCAGCAAAGTTAACGACATTAAATATTGGGATAGGGTAAGAATGTGCACAGTACCCTGTCATAAAATTAGAACCAGTACAAGTTTTCTTTCATTTTTTTTGTAACCGCAGTGAGTTTAAAACGATGTTGCCCAATTTTTTTTCAGGAACTGTTTTGGACCCATTTGTCAAATAATAATGGAAAAGCTTATTCTTAATGCCGAAACTTATTTTAAGTACTTTTTAATCTAAATATTGGTCTTTTGAAGTACACTTTTCACTTTTAACTGCTTTCAAATGTATCCTTAACTCAAAAACGTAATTTCTCTCTGTACTTTATTTATTTACTTTATGAGCCCATGGTGAGAGAAAAAATGAGGGAATTGCGTTTTTTGAGTCTACTCTTTACGACGACTCTGAACCTCGTAGAGATGCTGAAGTCAACTGAAAGAGATAGAATAAACCTTTGTATTATTAATGCTTGAGGCCATATCCATTGGGAGAAAAGGATGACAAAAGAAGAGATTATTACTTAACAAATAAGTCTCAAATTGTCAGCAAAACTATTTCTCAAAGAAAAAGTGGGGCAACATTTTTCAAAACCGTTAAAATTCATTGTGTTTACAAATAAAATTAGAGGAAATTTGTGGTGTTTCTAATTTTTTGGTGGAGTACTGTATATGTACCTATTTATGTGTGTTTT
Source organism: Toxonevra muliebris (assembly GCA_963691655.1). NCBI lineage: Eukaryota > Metazoa > Arthropoda > Insecta > Diptera > Pallopteridae > Toxonevra > Toxonevra muliebris. Next base: position 55,273,733 of record OY829327.1, read on the forward strand.
TTTTTTGTTTAAAGTACGCAAAATTATAAATTACTGAAACGAGCACCTTCTTGGGGTTACTTTTGAAGATTAAAGCTTTTGGTACTTTCGGTGTAGTGTTGTTTTTGTTTTTAAATAAGCTAAAAAAATTTAATTACGTTGTAATTGTAGCCTTTTTATGGAAATTTTTAAAAAACGTAACGAAGAAAAAAAAAATGTGAACTGTAGCAATATTTTAGTTGAGACTTTCGTTTATTTATAAGTATTTGGAAAATTTAATCTTCAATCTCTCATTTTCTATGTCTAACTATATATCAATATCGAAAAAAAAGTTGAACAGCGTTTAAAGGAGTAATAACACAATTTGATTTTTGTGATATTTTCGATTCGCTTGATCTATTTCAGTTAACAAGAAAACTATAAAATATTTAAGAACCTCTTCCAAGGTTTATTATTGTAATGAAAAAAAACTTCAAAGACCTGAACAACCAATCCAGAATTTTGTTTCACTTAATTATGCAGACTCTTTTATATCGTCGATTTAAGGATAAGACGCATTAAGTATTAACATTATTTTAGGTCTGAACAGATGTTGATGATTACTTCTTGACTCCGTTCAAAGAGCCTACCTGAAATTTGGACCCAGTACTGTTTCCAGAATTTGTAATTAGAACTTACAGGTCGTAAGCTTTTGATGTGTCTGTAAAAATTTCGGTACGGGTGAAAAGAAAAAAATAAAATAAACTCTAAAAACCTTACAGTTAAAATATGATTCAAATTATTTTACACGAGTTTGCCAAGCTTAGCCACAATCGAAAAATTTAATCATTTATTAAGCTGTTTATTAGGCGACGCGCTTAGAACAGTGAAAGCGTTCCAAGCCACTGAAGATAATTATATCAAAGTCTTAGAACGCTTACGAGCGTTATGATAAAAAGTGTTTAATCTTTTTTAATAATGTTGAAAATATGTTTGGAATCCTTAATATACCAAAACCAAATGCTTCTTCTTTAAGAAATGCGGTAGACACAAAGTCCGCCATTTATGGTTCCTTGCAGTCTTTGGGTAGTGAAAGTGAAATAACTAATGCGTTGATTATTTACTTGGTTCTTTTAAAAGTTGATTTGGCAACAAAATCGAAATGCAATGAAAATTTAGAACATTCTACGCTTCCTACTTGGAACGAATGCGCAAAATTCTTAATTCGTCGTTGTCAATCACTTGAGGTAAATGAAGATCGGTTTCCAAAATCCGATACTACTTTCAAACAAAATTATCAATCAAACAGAAACAAAAAAAGTGAGGCTTCCTTTACATGCGCGCAAACATTCGGTTCGTAATTGTTCTCGTTCTCATTGTAGGGTTTCCCGACGCCCACACCACACGCTTTTGCATATGTATGAATCACAATTTCAACCACATACTTTTCGTTAAAGCCTTCAACTTCTGTTGCTGCATCTATATTATCACAACCAGATCAACATACTTCAATGCACGTATCGAGCAGAGATGGTTGCTGGGCAAGGTTGTGCGGTTGTGGCTGGAGCAGATGGTCAAGTCGGTGTTACAGATATTAAAACAGTTAATTGAGTTATCGTCGTGCTGTACACAAGATTGCGGCCGGCATGTTGGGGCAATGCCCAAAAATGTGTTTTTCTTATTTTAGTAATCATATATTTAAAATTTAAATTTCATTTAGTTATATTGAATTATATAAATTTGTACTGTACGAAAAGTTGGATTACTAGTATATACCCAAAATATGCATCTCTGCATTAGTTAACGAATGAATGAACGAATGTACAAATGAATTATAAAATAAAAGATCATACTCGCAAAAACCGCCACCAAGGTGTAAAAATTCTTGGATCCCAACAGTAGTTTTTATTTAATATAATTTTTATGTATAACAATTTTTAAATTTGAAGAGGAATGTTGTTAGAAACATTTTTTTTTTCAACAAATGGACAACAAAAATCAATCAACATCACACTAACCTAATCTTATCACATCACGTGACATTTTCACTCATTAATTCATTTTAGGCTGATTTGTTGCTTTTTCCATTTGACGAAACAAGCATACACCCTCACCTACATAAGCTAATATGTATGTATAGAGACAAGTAAATATAAGATACTCGTACACACACATAAGAGCATACGAATAATACTTGTTCATAGAAAAACTGTGAAAGGAGACTCAGCAGTAGCAATTGAAAGTGATGAAGCAAAATGCGTAGAAAACCACTTGACGCCAAACAAATTGAAACTGATTAAATGCGTACAAACAGAGTCCCCCAGAAGCTTTGGGAGATTCCAGTAGTCCCACTAAGCTTAACAACAAATGGTAACGAAGCGAGAACGAAGGTAAGCACGGCAAGATAACAAGTTATTACAGGTCAATTGCGCCAGATGGTACAACCAACAACCAATGCAGAGACGGATGCTGGGACGAATAAACGAACATATCGTGTCGCTATTGTGTGGAGGTATTCTTTATGTGTGCAATAATGGCGTAAGGTAAACATGTGTGAGTATTTATGTATGTTGGAGGATGGCCTATTATTGAGCGTTAATCGTCCGTTAATAATGTTTTTAAAAACAGTATCGAAATGTGTATAACGAGTTGTCAGAATGAAATGTCTAGATTTCACATTTAAAAACAAATTAGAGCATGTAGGGCGGAGTATAAAAATTTAGCTGTATGCGATGGAGAATTAATGGGTGCGGGTAGATGGGGAGGCTAGCTTTAACACTGTTGGGCAGTTAGCTTTCCTGACGATTTATAATTTCTGATTTATGCTTTCAAGGGCTTAAATATACCTTTGTTTTTTTTATGTGTAAACATTTTAGCTCACGGTATGGGCAAAATTTCAAATGTGTAAAATGTAAGAATAACTGTAACGTAAGATGTAAGATAACTGTAACGTCCAGTTCCCGTCTCGCTCGTACTACTGCGCGGCATGACTGTGCTACTCTAAACAACAAAGAGAAGAGAGAAGAGAAGAGAAGAGGAGAGGGAGAAATTAAAATACGAGCGGAGTTTGTTTGTTTATGTTTCGATCAATTTACTCACACATATATGTACATACGAAAACAAAATGTGTGTGTACACTTATTTGTGGCAGAATTATTTTTTGTTGTTAAAAGTATGGAGATCTGTACAAGCAGAGAAGTCGCCGTAGCAAACACAGGCGTTTTACATTCGGTTAGGTAGATTGGATTAAAATTAAATATTTTTTAAAATATAAAAACAATACAAAATGATAATAATAAAGAATCTAGGTTTTAATAAATGTATAAACAAAATGTAGTAATAATGATAGCAAACCCCGGCATTATAAAAATTTTGCTTTGTACATTAACCTTAGAAAGGCAACTTATTTATTATAAAATCACTTATTTACTTCAATAAAAATACATTGTTTCTTATTTTTATTAAATGCAGTTAAATCAAATCTCTTTTGCGGTGCTTTTAAAAAGTAGTGGGCTGACTGGTCACCCCTGTTGCCTTTCTAAGGTTAAATGCGGAAAGCACTTATAGTCGCCTGAGAATTGATTTGGCGTATGTGTGTACAAATTCATACACCTATACGCCAAACCAATTCTCAGGCGACGTTATGTAAAATTTTCACATCTAATAAAATTTCAAGGAAGAAAAACTTAAAGCGCAGAAAAAAAGATGCAATTACAGCTGCGTATATGCGAACATATCGTGCCCGATGCATTGAGTAAAAGAAAAATAATGCAACTACGATTTGGTGCAATTGCAAAATATTTTTGCATTCACAACAACAAATATATGCGATATGGAATAAAAATTTGCATTTGCAATGATGCAGGACCATTTGCAGTTTATAGTGAATTGTGCTATTATATATAAAAGATAATGATATCTAATAACTTTTTAAGTTTATAAAAGAATTGTTTTAATTTGAATTATTTACCTAGCATATAGATTATACATCAAATCCCTATATATGGCTATACATATGTGAGCTTATGTCATGGCATTCAGTTGGCTTAACTGTTTACACATCAAATATCTTGCGTGCCTTGCACACATCCATTGTTTTTTATCATTTTAGTGAAATAAAGCTAAAAATATTTTGGTTAGTTTTGTGTGTTAAAATTGTTTAAATATTCAACAGCTTATACAGAAATGTTCAGTAAAATTTTGCACAGGAACATATTAACCCTTTATCTCCCTTCTTGTATTAACCCATTAAAAAAATCAATTCATCAACAAAAATGGTGTTATTATGTTCATGAAAATATCCTAAAAATCCTCATATATGCTGTTCTCTCCAAAGTTATTTTATCAGATAATATTCTCCTCCAAAGACATAATTTTGTTAGAAAGCGATTTTTTACGATGTTGCAGAGGTAAGTTAATTGTTTTCTACAATTTAAGTGCTTGATATTTTAATAGATGCTGGTGTATTGTATTTAGTTTTTTTTTAGTCTCAGCTCTAAATTAATATATAAGAAATTTATCATTTTTTCTTGAAACCACATGTTATTTTTGCATGGTAAACTAAAACAACAAAGGACTGAAAAAGTAGGAAAACTATTTTTACGAAACTTGAAATAAAAGATTTCTTCTGCCTTTTTCAGTTTCATCTACACATTAAAGGGTTAATAAGTGCGCTTTAATTTGTTTAATTTAAGTAGGCATAATGATTAACGATACTGATATCAGTCATACTATTGATGATGACATCAGCTGGCAACGTGCTCAAACGTTCATAAAACGTGAACCGGGCGAATCGCCAAAAACTCCCAAAAACCAAAAAACGCGCTAAAGATTTTTAGAACCTTTTGTTTTTTAATTTATTCGTTCATCCTTCCTCTTTGGGCACGATTTTTCGTCGATGCGGAAAATGAACCTATACGATCTCTTCTTGACGTCAACCACGCTTCTGCCAAAACGTCCAAAGCAAACTGTGTGCACGATTTCTCCGGTTCAGATTGTCGAATTTTTTAAATTGGTGAAACTTGCTGTTATTATGACTGCAAGCCAAAGAAAGAGAAGCTAGATAAAGTAACATGGTTAATTCAATGTTGATTTATTGATTGATTCTGATTGAAAAAACACGATACGGTACAATGCGATGCAATAGTACATAAAGTTCGCATAGGGCAATTACTGCTTAGTGTAGAGAAAATCGTGTCGGATTGTATCGTATCGCTCCTGCTTGTACAAACTTTTATATGATATGATATAAGGCACCAATCAACTAATGATATTAAACCGCGTCTATTTGACCAGACCTTAAACTTTTTGAATTATAATCAGCAAAATATATAAAAACAAAATAACGAGATTGGAGAGAGAAAACGGTTCACTTTTTCACAAATGTTAATCGAGGCAAGGCAACTGCAAATCGATAAAATCATAATATGAAGAACGAACAATGTCACAAAGAAGTAACAACAAAACAAACGTAACAATAACAACAACAAACAACAGCCAAAATTCGGTCAATGTCCTTGACCACAATTCCAATTAAACACACCTTCCTCGAACCGAACTGAACTCACTCAATTGTAATAGCCGGAACGAGCGCTCTCCCCTGTCAATTTGAACACCCACCACCCTCATCAGTGTAAGAGTGTACGACTGTATATGTTTTAGTTGAGCGGCGATGTTCCCGATAAAACACGTGCGTCCAATGTAAACAAACACGCATATATGTACAAATACATTTTCGCTTTCTCTCTTTTTTTTCCAGCAATTTAAAACAACTGTCGCGACACTGATTAAGCGTTTTCGTAGGTCAAATTAAATAAACTACTACTTGCTACTAAACAGCGCGACCAGCAGTAATTTTCGCCCCTCCTGCTATTCCGTCTCTACTTCTTTTTCCGTTTTCTGGGGATTTTATTGATAAAGCCAGGTGCAAATTGTCAGTAAACTTATTAACAGTGAATAATATTAATTAAAGTTCATCTCTTCATTCATGCTACACCCACCACCCGTCGCTAGGATAAACAAAGAAAGCTCGTGTGCACACGCTGTATGTGGTAATGAAATTGAATTGTGTATTTGCCGCCTCTGTATGCGTGTGCATTTAGTATTGGTGTCGTGCGTTCTATTGACTCTGTGCCAATGCGTCGCCTGCTTTCATTCATTGAAAATTGAAAAAAAAAAAATAATAAATGGAGAAAACAAACAAAATTCGAGCGAACCAACGAAAAAGCGAAGGAATCGATAATTTCGACAATTTGACAGTGAGATTGAATGACAGATTAATGCCAAATAATCATATATACACTTGCATATACATTCTTACACATACACACACACACCTGTACTTGCATGCAGGTGTACAATATACAGTGCAGTACCACCGAATTATGAACGTAAACAAAAATGTATATATTTTTGCATATATGTACAAGAACAGAATAGTGGCTTTGTGAAATTTTTATGGAAAGTAACTATAACAAATGATGGCGTAAATTAAGTTGATATTTCATGTTTTGGGGTCAATTTCCATTTTTAACCTTCGCACTTACCGAAATACGAAACAAATAAAAGTAATAAGAACTATTTTCTTGTTTTAATAGATCCTTTGTTAACTTGTTTATTCCCAAAAATTATCATATTTTTGATTTAAAACTAAATTTTATAAAGCCTTCAAGAGCAAGAGCACATTGCACAAATGCAATAATCCGAATTTTTTGTGGGTGTGGTTCACCTCAGTGGTTGATGCGAAAGTTAAGTTTAGTTGTAAATTTATTATGAAATATAGCCATTAAATTTAATATATTGTGAAAAAGAACACTTTAAAAATTAATGTATGGGCTTTTTTTAATTCGGTACATTATGAGTCTGAGTAAGTTCACAGTGCACTATGGGGCCAAATCCATATTTAGCTAGCCAAAATTCTGAAATTTGGTTCATTTGTTCATTGGGTCATTAGCAATCACTGCGTGGAACTATTACCACGCCTACCTGCTATACAAATGAAACCGCAAAAAGAGTGTAACTTGGTATATATTACTTAACTTGGAACCCATTGCAGATATATTACATATGCTGGTAAATATTAACATATTCATATATCAAGGTGAAAATTATCACGATTGAAATGTTACTAAGCCTACCTCTCATGCATGTCACATGTGAGATTTTAAAAATACTATACATGATAAAAAAAAAACTAAAAAAAGTTTTCCATACGGAGCCAATAAGGCCTAAGGCTGATTCCGTATATTCCATATTTCTGTCTGATTACTATTTAAAATGAATTAAGTACAATACCTTAAAAATATGTGAAGTCATATTTTTGCTTGTTATTAAAGCTGTGTAAAAAGTTGCAAAGCACTCATACCTTATTTTAAAGTAGGTGCTTCACGGAGTATGATGGTGCTTATTTCCCCTCGAAGCAAATCGGAACTTTTTTTTCTCATCCATTCAAAAAAATAGAATGATAAAAAAATATTGTTATATTTTCATTATATTTTTAGGTGTAAGAAAATTGTAAATTTTATTTTTTATCATATCTATTAATAGTATAGAGTTTTTTCTTCAATATGAGACCAAATTAATGTCTAACTTTAGTATTCGCTAAGTTATTAGACTTTGTTTATAACACATTTTCAACAATATTAAAACTATCGCGCGAGATATTGCAACTCTTGACGCTCGCACAATCAGATCCATCGCCTAATTAAAATATCTTCAGATAAGATGAATATGATGAGGGATCTATGGAGAGTAAGCCCCTATACTTTTGGATTCAAACCGAGATAGTCGATTTTTTGAATTTTGGCTAGCTAGATTTTTCATCGGCCCCATAGTGCAATGCGTAAGCAAATTTCTAGAATTTTCCCAAAATTTTTTAATTTAATTTTTTGAAATAATCAAATTTAGTTTTCTGTTGTACAAACAACAGAAAACAAAATTGTGTGTTTTTTTTAACTTAAAAGAAATCATATTTTTGAAAGAAATTACACCTACATCCTAAAAGCAAGGTCGGAGGTTAAAACAATGCTTCACGAAAATATTTTTTAAATAAAACTAGGTGAGGTCACTGAACAACAAAACAATCGCATCTCCTTGTTTCTAGGGGAAAAAGAAGAAAAACAAAAACGTGACGTTTTTTTTAAGGAACATTTATTTGAAACATTATTTTCTCCTCTGATAATTTTTTCGGATGTATGGGGTAGTTTCTCCCAAAAAGGGGAATTTTTTTAAGTTTCAGTTAAATTAGGTTAGGTTGAGTGGTTGCTCCTCCGATTATCCGAAGAATCCCAATCAGCGCAATAACGCCTTTTTGATACCATTACCTCAATGTTTAAGTCTAAAGGAAAGCTTTCTAGCTATTCTAGTGTGTTAGGCCTCCACAAACCATTTAGTAAAATTTCAAAACTTCAACAGAATACTGAGGTTGAAACGTTAGTTAAAGGTTATGAGTTTATATCTTGCTAAAGCCAGGAAGTCACACAGAAAGTGCTCGAGACTTTCGACCTTTTCGATGTCATGACAACTACGGCAGAAATCATTATGAGAGACACCCATTCTTGCTGAATGCGAGTCAATCCCGCAGTGTCCCGGATATGCACCAATACATATTATCCGATTTCAAAAATTCTTTTTGCATTATGTTTGTATTTAAAAATTCTAATAACAGAGCTATGAAATTTGAAAAACATATTATATTGTGTCACACCTACATAAAGCAAAGCTTCTTGATGGGAAGTCAACGGGTTAATATATCAATATTTTAATATATGTTTTTCAATTAATGTGTTATCATCAAACATGTGGTCGCCATATTGATCCGCCATTTCAAATTGTCCAATTCTGATTACAGATTCTTAAACTGCTTTGTTTTGAAAAGGAGTGTGTAAAATTTCAATATGATTGGTGAATATTAAGAGATTTTAAGGATGTAGTCTGTTGTTCGAATTTCAAGAAATCGATTATTTTTTTTAATGTATGTATTCGAAAGTACAATATATTGAGAGTATACTGTAAATATTTCAGATCAAAACTCAGAATATTAACGATGTTATAGCAAATAGTCGAGAGCGCCTGTTGTGAAAACTTTATCTGTTGTTAAAATTTTAAAAGCGTTTTTCTCGAAACAACGATTTTTGATCGGCCCAAGGGTCTGAGAGAATTCTATCCAACTGATTGGGCTAAAATTTTAATACGTTACGCCAATGGCTATCCCAGGTAGTAGAATTGTTTTTTAATCTTTGTTTCCTATTTTTTACACCGATTTTCAACAAAAATTTTAAAATTTTTTAAATTTTTTTTAAAGTCCGGCCGGGCAAGTCCCATACCTTTTTTTTAGGTGCCCACTTTGAACGTAAAAAATACTAAAAATATAGTAAAATAAACTATTTTCTAGTTACTGTTGATTTTTGTCCTCCAAATTCAGAGCAATGTTATCGTAACCTACTGACGGACCCTAGGGGTGCTTTGGGATTAAACTCTGCCTCTTTTCGTTGAAAATATCATATTTTTTGATCGTTGTTTATGAGTACAACAAATTTGAAGGGACGAAAGGGATCTGTTTGAATGTAACCTATTGATGTGTAGAGGGCCGTAGCCAGACATTTTTTTCGGGGGGGGGGTTTTATTCGAAGAAAATATTCATAAATAATTTTTATCAAACTGATTTTTAAATACAATAAATTAAATCGATGATACATTTGATGGACCCTATAAAATTAAAATTTTATTAAAAATTCTCCGATTTTTTTTAATCTTAACCTCAAAAAAATGGCCAATAGTGACATAAAATTCACAGAATAATCAAATTAAATTTTTTTCAAATAAATATTATTATTGAGGGACATAATTTCATTAATCATTGACTTCCCACTACTGATGATGTACCCAACCTTAAAAAAAGTTGCCAAAAATAGTAGAGGCTCATTTTTTTTTTTAAATGATCATCATTGGGAATTTGAGCCATTATCAATGATAAGGAACCCGGATGAGGTTGGTTTATATTCCCTAAATTCGTGAAGTCACAGCATTGAAAGAGATCATTCTAGTCGTGGTGCTCTGAGCAATAATGGGTTAAAAAATTAATTACATTTTAAGATTTTCTCCTAAAACTGCTTATTAGATGGAGTTTTTGCGAAAGAATTTTGCACGTTGAACACAAATCTGAGGTCAAAAATTCTCATCACGTCACGTTTTAAGAAAAAAATGGTGTTCAACCAAGTCTAATTTTACAAGGATCCGATAATTTTTTCTATTTTTATTAAATTTTTAACTTTTCAAACTGGATGAATGCAGGAGTGCTCAGTATCACTTTCTCTTTTTCAATTCGTAGTCAAACCTCATGTCGAAGAAAACAAATCAGATTTGATCGCATAGTCTAACTAAATTTATTTTTTATATTTGACTTTTTAGAAAAAAAAACCGATGGAAGTAAAAAATATCGTTTAATAGATTTTATTTTGACTTTTTTTCCATCCATTGGCAATTAATCTCAAAAATTAGAACAAAGTTTCCACATTTCGAGGGGGGTCAGAACCCCCAAAAACTCTCCCTAAATACGGCCTTGGATGTGTACAAACAATTTTTAATTATTGTTGTTAATTTGTCAACTTTTGGTATTTAATTTTCTATTTCTCGAGGCCATGTTAATGCTAATTCAATCATTTGAAGCCATCGTTTGGTTTCCAAACACATTTCATCGTAACGGAAAGTGTAACGGTACTTATCCTATTGTATACGCAGACTACAGCCAGTGCAAAATAGTTAGGAATTGTATACCGCCATTTTTAATGTTGAGAATCGGACTTCAGATTCGTGATCAGCGACCTTGAAAGCCTCCGAGTAACAAGTTTCAAGTGAACCGAACGAATTTTAAAAAAATTCGTACGCCATTTTGAATTTTTGATATCCGACTTCTGATTCGTAAGTAGCGGCGCAGCATATTTTTAGCTTTAATAAATTTTATAAAATAAGTTTTGAATTGTATAAATTTGAAGTATTTTCCATTTTAAATGTTTTTTATTCCGAATGCTCCAAATCCGCGTTTGTGGTACATACACTAAAATAATATTTTTTGACTTGCTTGAAGAAGAGTTAGCGATATATTTCAATTTTTTCTTGATCTCAAACATGTGTGTTTTTTTAATAAGCTATTGTTTGCATATGCACGTATAGCAAGTGATACCATGAAGGCTGTTTTGTTTTCATACATTTTTTAGATTACTATATTTTCTAAAATAAAATCTAAAAGTTTTTAAGCCAAGTTACCGTGCTTATGTATAGAACTTATCAAATTGTTTTTCGGGTAATATGATACAGTATACACATTTAAATACAATTTATCACATTTAACAACGCATGTGTACCACATTACTCTCCATCTTTTGAGATAGGTGCTTTTTGGGTTTTGCTAGACTTTGTCTTTTATCTTTTTTGTTGGCCCGAGCATCTATCTCGTTGTAAAGTATCCTATCCTATCAAGGATTGGTTCAAATTTCACTTATACCTGAGCAACAAATACCAAAATAAAAATCCTATACCACAATATCCAAAGTTCTCTAAGGATTAGGATCGGGGACATTTAATTTTTCATTTTATAAATAAATAGATAAAATAATATTTGCAAAAAATAAAAAAGAAACTCAACCAGATTTTGAGAAAAAACTCCGGGGTGAAAGGGTTAAAGAAATATGAAATAAAATTTATAGTTATATTATTTATTATTATTATTATTTATTAACAGCGGTGTTCACAATTCGGTGGCACTACACTGTAGGTAGCCAAAAATAATAATGAACGAAGTTCAAATAGTGCGGCAAACTGTTCTGCTCTGCTCAATAATTATGAAAACGATAAATTATTCATGCGTAGTGGTGAATTGAAATGCGGTTTCTACACTTTCACCTGACATTTGGTCAAGGTTGTTTTGTTTTGTCTGCTTCTCTAATTGTTTGCTGCTGTTGTTGTTGTTATACTAGATTTCCAGCTCTATTCAATTTTATGAATGTAACTTATTTACAGTTTACATTGACATAAGTAAAAATATATAATAAACGATGGAAAATCTCTTTCTTAGGGGATTTTGTTTTTCTGTGTTTGTATAGGACCTTGTGTTGCATGCGTATGCATATCTTCACTACAAACAACATTAAAATATTAAATTTAGTAGTTTGTATGTACATACATGTTGTCCTCTAACGACTTGAGTACTCCGATTTTAGGTACTCCGACCAGTTATAAAGTCAATGAGCGTGAAACCTTTGATCTTAAAGGCCTACTATCAAGAATTCATGAATTGAATCAGCTTTTGCAAATTTAATCATTTTTCAGGCGATAAGTTTAGGTTGAAAATTATATTTGATTTGCTATTTGACTTTGTTATTATTAAGTTATTTCATTCGAAAACTTTTGTTAAAAGGTTTGCCCATTATCTGGGCTTTGAAGTTGCGATTTTTGAACAATTGCGGCAAATCAGAAATGATTTCAGATTAATTTAAGTTGACATAATTAAGGGGCCGTTCACATATTACGTAACGCAATTTTTGATCAATTTTGACCCCCCCCCAACCCCTCCCCCCGTTGTAAAGTATCAATTTTTTTTTATGTGTAAACATTTTAGCTCACGGTATGGGCAAAATTTCAAATGTGTAAAATGTAAGAATAACTGTAACGTAAGATGTAACGTCCAGTTCCCGTCTCGCTCGCACTACTGCGCGGCATGACTGTGCTACTCTAAACAACAAAGAGAAGAGAGAAGAGAAGAGAAGAGGAGAGGGAGAAATTAAAATACGAGCGGAGTTTGTTTGTTTATGTTTCGATCAATTTACTCACACATATATGTACATACGAAAACAAAATGTGTGTGTACACTTATTTGTGGCAGAATTATTTTTTGTTGTTAAAAGTATGGAGATCTGTACAAGCAGAGAAGTCGCCGTAGCAAACACAGGCGTTTTACATTCGGTTAGGTAGATTGGATTAAAATTAAATATTTTTTAAAATATAAAAACAATACAAAATGATAATAATAAAGAATCTAGGTTTTAATAAATGTATAAACAAAATGTAGTAATAATGATAGCAAACCCCGGCATTATAAAAATTTTGCTTTGTACATTAACCTTAGAAAGGCAACTTATTTATTATAAAGTCACTTATTTACTTCAATAAAAATACATTGTTTCTTATTTTTATTAAATGCAGTTAAATCAAATCTCTTTTGCGGTGCTTTTAAAAAGTAGTGGGCTGACTGGTCACCCCTGTTGCCTTTCTAAGGTTAAATGCGGAATGCACTTATCGTCGCCTGAGAATTAATTTGGAGTATGTGTGTACAAATTCATACACCTATACGCCAAATCAATTTTCAGACGACGTTATGTAAAATTTCCACATCTAATAAAATTTCAAATCGACAGGAAGAAAAACTTAAAGCACAGAAAAAAAGATGCAATTACAGCTGCGTATATGCGAACATATCGTGCCCGATGCATTGAGTAAAAGAAAAATAATGCAACTACGATTTGGTGCAATTGCAAAATATTTTTGCATTCACAACAACAAATATATGCGATATGGAATAAAAATTTGCATTTGCAATGATGCAGGACCATTTGCAGTTTATAGTGAATTGGGCTATTATATATAAAAGATAATGATATCTAATAAATTTTTAAGTTTATAAAAGAATTGTTTTAATTTGAATTATTTACCTAAGCATATAGATTATACATCAAATCCCTATATATGGCTATACATATGTGAGCTTATGTACATGGCATTCAGTTGGCTTAACTGTTTACACATCAAATATCTTGCGTGCCTTGCACACATCCATTGTTTTTCGCCATTTTAAAGTATTGTGCATCCTTAATACCGCTTATAGAACATTCAAATAAAAATGATTTTTTTTTTTTAGTTTGACCTATTTATATCGATATCTTTTGAACCAGTTAACCAATTAAAAATCCAATTATAAATACATGTTTGCTTTCAAAATAATTTTCATTTGGTATTAAGAACAACCGGACAATTCTAGCTCGAGATATAATTTGTAAATTATAAAAAAGTTGATAAGCTTAAAAAAATTACAATGTCTCACAAAATGATCCATAAAAAAATTTCAGCCATGATTTTCGAATTCAGCCGAAGAAAATTCATTTTATAAACTAGTGTAATTTTGAAGTTATCTGTATTCGATAGTAAAAAATCGACGATACGTAACGCGGTTGATGACCCCTCCCTCTCCCATATTTTTTAATTGAAAAATTCGTTTACTTGAATTGAATTAAAAAATCACTACAAATTTTTTTCATAATTTTATGTGTTTAACCTCAAAGAAAAGGAAGAAATATCGAAAGTATGCAATAAGTAAAGTGGTGTAGGAAAAAACATCAAAAAGTGTTTTTTTTTTTTTAATTGTCAGAATTTGGAAGATTGACTTGACGTAGAATCATGGGGCTTACCAGCATGAAAAAAAATTACGTATTATGCAGTCATGTTAATTAATCTTGTTTTTTAACTGTATAATTAGGAATGACTCGGGTGATACAGAATTTGAATCTTTTCATTATTCTCCAGGCTTCCTCATACTATGTATATATAAATATAAGGCTCAAAAGTACAAACATTTTTTCAAGAAAAAAATTGCAACACAACTTAAATTTTCATCGTTGTTCATAAGGGGATGTTCACATATTATGTAAGTGGCTGTTCTCATCTCACTTACTTTTTTAAAAAATTTAATTTGAACTAAAATTTACAAGAAAATTTTTATATATTGGCATAATTTTTTTAATACTACCTTTATTTAGTTTTTTTAATTTGAAAAGATTGGGTAACACTAATTATGTTCATGCATACTTGGTGTCATCCCTGCAAGTTATTGAATGAAAAGTGTAAGTAGTACTAAAATTACACAGTGGCACAAATTTTCAATGAAATTTTCGAGAGATTTTCCAACGGTTTTATAGTAATTTGAGGTCGCTGATCACGACTGCGACAGTTTTTCTCCATCACATCTAGTTCTCCCACAATATGGACCTGAAGTCGTAAAAATGGGGTCTTCAGGCGCTATTAAGAAATTTGTTTATTTCAGCAGACAAGAATGTGATGTCTGCAGCAAAGTTGATAAGCACAAAGAGTACGCAGCTGTGATCATCGACCCTAAATTACTATAAACCGGTTGGAAAATCTTGCGCACAAAATTTTTGTTGCACTGTGTTATCATCTCTGCGTTCAATTATGTTTATTGAAAATGAGTCCACCGATTTTTTCGATTGAACTTCTGAAATTATAATTTAATTACTTTATGTGTTTATTTTATATTTATATATTTTTTCAGCTATCTTTATGGCATTGAAGTCAATATAACGGTTTTTCGGGTCGACGAATCCGAATATGGCATTGTTTGCTTTTACAATTCATTCTAGAAGGCGCCACCACATAAAATTTTCTAAAAACTCATTGTTTTTGTAGGTCATTTGGGAAGTTTTCTGATGACTTGGGATACGTGAGGCACGAAAAAAAGTTTTTTGGTATTTTTCATTTTTTGAGGTTAGGGACGACATGCAACATTTTTGTAGAAAATAATATTAGATTCATGTTAATCAGCTAAAACTACATAAAAATAGACTTTTCCGTCGTTTTCATTTTTTGAGGTTAGGGACAACATGTAACATTCCCCATGAAAAATAATATTGGATTCATATTCAGCGAAAAAAAATATACGAAAAAAATTTTATCTGTTTTTTTTATGATGACTTGGGTAAACGTACGCTGGTAGGCTGGCAACCGCCATATTGGACCGCCATCATGCAGAATCAAAAACGGCTTTGTTGCATTTTAAACTAGAGATAATAAGCTTTCATTTGAGCCCAAACATGCTCTAAAATACCTTAACCAATTTTGGACTGGGGGGGTTTGTTTACATTTTTTTCAAATTGCTGACTTTTTTAGATGAATTTGATTACAAAATTTTTTATTTCCTCTAATAGAATCGCATTTGCTCTAAATTAAAAATTAAATTTTTCTTAAATAAAATTGAAATTAAATTTTATTTTTTTCTACTAAAAACACTAGTTTACAGCCAAAATTACCAATGAACACCACTAGCCAATTCCTATGTAAAATTGGTCGCTGAGTCCGAAAAATCAACTACATTTTTTGTTCTATGGTGTGGTTTTGGAGATATCGCCAGATGAATTTTTTTTATCGGAGCAAAAAAGTTTTATCCACATAATTACAAATATCTTAGAAACAAGGAACTCGATTTGAACAAACTGTGTGTGAAATTAAACATATGAAAATTTCTCATATTTAACATTTATACATTTTGATACATTTTATACATTTTGATTTGTTTGGATAAATAGTTTTGGCACAATTAAGTACATTGCCAAGAAATTTTGAGTTTTTTTTTTAAATATTTAAAAAAAAACAATGTTGGATTACCAATAAAATTAGGAAAACGCAATAATTTGCTCAATTTGCTAATTTGCATGAAAATAGAGTTGATTTTCGGGCTCAGCGACCGATTGTACATAGGAATTGGATAGAGGTATTCATTGCCCTGAAAAAAAATAATTATTTGTAAACTAGTGATATTACTTAATTAATGAAGATTTGAAAACATAAAAGGCTTTTCCCAAATCGGTTTCATACTAACATATAGTGCCGGTCATACCATTTGCAACCAAATTCACTTGCACTTTAAATGACTTCTTAAGCTCACTAAAATAATTTTTACCAAAAATCGTTTTTATTCAAAATAAAGTGTATTTATTGCCATTAATTATAAAAAATTAAAAGTACAATATTATGATGCAAATAAAAAAAGAAAGAAGAAGCTTGCCTTGTCGCAAAAAAATGTACAACTTCTCATTTGTCCAGTGCAGTGACCCGATCTAAACTCAATGGAGAGCCATTAGATGCTCGTGAAGCCAAAAATTGACACGAAACGTTTAAGAAACGGTAGGATCTGTATGAGGAAGTTTGAAAGCAATGGTAGCGAGCTCAAATCGATCAGGCGAAACATTTAATAGAGCCAATGCCACGTAGATGTGCAACAGTGATCGCTAATAATGAATATGCGTCAAAGTTTTGAAAACTTTTTCGATTTTTCTTCCATTTTCACATTAATTTTTTCTAGTTGCAAATGTTTTGACCTCTTCAATTCAGACTTTAATGTAATATTATTTCTTTCTTTTTTTATTTGCAACATAATATGGCACTTTTAATTTTTTATAATTAATACACCTTGTTTTGAATAAAAAAGATTTTTGATAAAAATTATTTTAGTGCAATGATTTTGGTTGCAAATGATATGACCGGCACTGTATATCTTTGATTTCATAACATATGTGAAATATTTACACATTTTTACCGCGCATTGTATAATATATTATAAGAGTTTAAAAATGTTGGTAAATCGCATTTGATATTTCACAAATCGTAGTTTTGTTATTCAGTGAAGTAAGATAGTTATTAATGTCCAGCAATAACTTTTAAACTGTGTAGAGTAATGGAAGATTTCAGGTATCAAAAATTTGGCTACAGTGAATGAAATGGTAGCAAATTGAAATTCCATGTAATTTTACTCGAATTTTTACATAATTACTGAATTATTTTTCCATATGAAAATATGCGCGAATGAGTGATTTTAATCCCATAAAGGAAATCGAACAAAGCAAGCACTTTCATTATGAAAATTAAAATGCCAACTAGTTACTATAAAAATGAAAAACGGAAATATGACTGAAATCATTAACATGCAAATAACTGATACAAAACACTACCTACCAACTTCTCATTTTATATTTTTCTTTGTATGAATGCTATTTTTAAAAGTGAACTTTTTAATATTTAATGAAAATCTATCTATTTAAAATCAACATGGCTTTGCAACATGGCCTCGTATTCCATGTCCTCATTTAGAAAGTTAGCAAAACTAAAAGGGAAAACAGAAACAAAAAAACAAATGGAAAACAGAGACAGAAAAAGAAAAAAAAAACATTCAAATTGAATATGATGTTTTCTTCTTTCAAAGTAACTATAAATACTACCTATATCACAAAATGCACATATGCATTTGCACACATATTCTGCATATGTACAAAAAGCATGAATTTTTCAGCTAGATACACACATATGCACAATGGGCATTTGAATGTATGCGTTGCAAAGCACATGCACAAGTATTTACTGTGAGTATGTCAAACTTTAATTTTTTTAACCTCAATTTACGTAGTTACTACCAAGTACTAACTATACTACTAGTAGTAGCTACCCAGCGGTTAAGGAATATGTATCAAAAGCAATGGCAGTTCTAAAAATCTTCAGTGTGGGAAGTGACCGAGATTAAAAAAGTCAACAAAAAAAAAACAAGTTTATGAAAACATCACATCAATACATTTTCTTATCACGACTAGAGTCCCTAAGATACCGTTGTGATTTTTTACACAAGATAAAGGATTAAGTAACCGTTATTTCTGTATACATAATTCAAAACTTTTCGTCTTTTTTTGGAGAAAATGGCATTTAAAGTTTTCAATGACTACAAAAAATCTTCTCACGAAAAGAGTTTATAAGATAAAGTTATTATTTTTTTACACAATCTAAACCATTAAATAATAATTACTTCTGCATACTTAAATCGATTATTTTTTTGGCGTTATGCGGTGTGCTTTATATGCACAACAAAGTGAAAGTGCATTCATCCTTGTTGTTGGGTATAGAACTATTTTCTTGCATTTGCAGTGAAATTGGCCTGAAGCACTTACAGTGAAAGAGTCTATTTTAAGTTAAATGCATGCAAATGTGTATATGTTTGTTCGTTGTTTGTTTGTATGTGTTTGTATGCATTTCATTAATAATTACGTTGTTCAAATATAGTTCTTAGTATTTTTTTTTACTTATTTGTTCTCATATCCTGCACTCAAGGTATAAAGATGTATGCGTTTTGGTACAGGTTGTGCGATCAAGCTTGCCCCCTCTAGCTTGTTTGTTTGCATAAAGCAATGAAAACAAAGCTTGATTGCTTGGGGGTTAAGTGTTATTGCAAGTCAAGGGTAAGCACTGAAGTGAAAACGCGTGAGTTAGGTAATATGCCACGCCTATTATTGTTATTCGTATTATCGATAAACTGTTTGATCGAAATTCTTTATTTGGAAGTATGGTTGATTCTTTTAGGCGAATGTAATTAGGACTCTATTAGGTTTTGTTTGCCATGTCAAATGGAATATTGAGCCGCATATACTGTCATATTTGTATGAAAAAGAACGTTCAAGTTCAACAATATTTTGCAAAAAATAAAGGAATGATGACATATGTAGCTGAATTTCATTTGTATAAATTCAATCAAAATTGGCGCAGTATTCAAAATTTTAAATTTTGTAATATTGGGAAAAAAATTTTAGGGCCCGAAATAATTTTGTATCAGGGCCGTCGAAAATGATGAGACGGCACTGTTTTGTAGATTAGTTTAGTTTCCCAGAAGAAAAACCGTGAATGCTTGAAATTTCTCGACAAAACATTCCTCTCTAAAATAAAAGATTTTTAAAACTATTTTTCACCCGTTAAGTGATTTTTTCTTCATTCAGTTTTTTCGTTAAGCTTATGGTTTTTTTTTACATGGTTAGAGAAGTTTGCTCCAACGAATTTTTAATAACATCTCTGTGTATAAATCCATTGAAGAAACCAGCTATTGGTAATTGTTAACTATCGATTATCTTTTCCTTCTGGGTTACATTCTTCCCCATTGCAATTGTGTGTTGTTTGCACTACCCAAAGTTCAAAGTTGAATGCAGTGGAAATTCTATCGGTCACAAATGAACGAAGAAAAGACAGGACAAAAAAAAAGAAAGAAAAACTTACAGTAATGTATGGAAATGAAAAGAAGAAAAAGGAAAAGAAAAGCAATAATCGTTAGAAATGGGGGAAAGGACGTAGATGTTAGCCTTGTATGAAATTTTAATTGCAAACAAACTGCAGCAGCTGAGCCGCCAAAAGTGTCATGTGTTGGGAAAATTTTAATGATTTGCACATTTTCGTGAATGTACATTTCACATTTTTTTCAGATTTTGCACTTTTTTTCTTTGAGAAGGATAATGATTTTAATTAAAAGCATATAATGGAGCAGTAGAATGAAGTAGTTTATTCCGCAGAAATAGCAAAATTATTTTAGTTATTTGATACTTACATGAGTAAAATAGTAGTAGTGCACCGAAGCACCTCGCTCGGCTAAAGCCTGTGCATAGTCATTGGTTGGGCATGTGAAGAAGTGATCGCCCACAGCGCGTCCAATTTGCTGTTGATTCTGAAATCCTGGATTGCCTTCCCAACTTGTATACTACAAATATTTAAATGCAAGTAAAAATACATTTATACATCAGTAGGAGTAAATAATTCCATTGATTATAATTTATGCACATACATATGCATGTATGTATGTTTGCTTCTATGTTTGCTTCTATGTTGATGTTTTTGTATTTACCTTAATTCATTAATTAATTTGTTATTAATTATATAATTTTTTTCTAATTACTTACACTTTAATGGCAAAATGTATGCAATCTATATAAACAGCATCAATTTGCATTTATACACTTATACTTTTAAATTGCATGTATTACTACATTTTACATGATTGATATTTTAAATTAAATTCCCATTTTAAATGTATCATATTGAAGTACTTAAATAATAATAACTTGACCTACATACATATCGAGCCCTTCCCTTTTATCGTAAGTGCCAAAAATAAAATTTTACAGGAGAAGGTTTTTTTTAGTTATCTTTGGGTTGGTGACAGATATTGCCATGATTTTCCGTACATAAGCTTTATTTCGACTTACGCATTACTTGGAAGTATTAATAGCTACTTACTAGAGATGGGCGCGTGAGTACTTTTTGACTCTGAAAATACTTCTCACGCATGTTCACGTACGCTGGTATTAAAAGAAAACTCCACGCATGTTCACGCACGTTGAAAATTTTCCAAACAATTTCACTCATGTTAACGCACACAGTTTTTTTATTGTTATATTGTACTTATAGCTGTGTATTTGTCGCGCATAACCGCTTCCAATAATTTTTGTTGCATGGAGAATTTATATTATATGTGCTAAGATTGCGGTAATATCTATTAGAGATGGGCGCGTGAGTACTTTTGGACTCACGCTCACGTACGTTCACGGCTTTGAAAAAACTAATTATTATATTGTATAATTATAACGATGTGATCGTCAGAAAAAGTTTACACTCACGCCTTTACGTATAACTTATTATGTCACGCTCACGCATGTTCATGTAGGAATATTGCAAATTAAATCACGCTCACGCATTCTCACGTAGAAATTATGTCACGTCCATGCGTGTTCACGCGCCCATCTCTAATAGCTACTTCGACAAACCAAAAATTGGGTTTTTTGACATACGATAATTTCGAGGGCACTGTCAAAAGCTATTACAGTGCTATAGTGGCACCTAAGATAAAATTATTTTGAAGTAAAGGAAATATTTTTTGTTAATGCTTTTTATTTTAAGGTACAACTAAAATAAAAGCATAAAACACAAAATATTTTCCTAAGTTCAATTATTTCTTTAATAAAGTGTTTCACTACGATATAGCAGTAATTAAGATCTACTTAAATATTTTTTCATCGTTTTAGGAAAGATATTGTAAACAAAATTTTACTTGTCAGCAATCTAAAATGTATACTGAATATAAAATGATAAAATAAAATTCAATACCAATTGTGTAATAAAAGTACTAACTTTTTCTATATAGAGTCCTGTTCGTCAGTTTCAACAAGCATATCCTTTACCATTCCATCAAATTTTAAATTTAAATGTTCATAATGGTATTTTTTTCATAAAACCTTTTCAAATCGTTATACTTCGCTGCTGAAAGTTTTTGTTCACTATCATATAAAATAACTGGAACGTCATTAGCAATGCAAACTTTGCATCTTGATTGTGTAACTACGCTGAGGTCATACTCTCTAAGCTCACAATTTTTATTTTTTGTAAAAGTCATAGATCGTAAAGTATTGAATTTAATTTTGCTGCTGGAAGTATTAGTTCAAAAAAGCTTTGCAATATCTGAAATCTAACTAGCTCATAACTATGCACCAATAGGATTCGTTCCGGCATTATACTATATACACTAGATGGCTTATTTGCTTCATATATTTTGCTAAAGTATTTCAGATCTTCATTGTGACAGCAGAATATGAAAAAAGGGTGCTAAAAACTAATTAAACTGAAAAAAAATTTAAATTTACGAAAACTGGATGCGCTACTCCGAAAAAAGTTATTTTAAAACATATTTTACAATGGGCTTGGGATTTTGCATGGAAAAAGCATTCAACTTGCATATAAAAAATTTTCAATATCTACCCATTTAATAAAAAACCGCTAAAGCCAAATGGCGTACCCAGTTTTTTGATACAATTAAACCGAAAGCCACCCCTAGCGCCTAAGGTACCATTTGTTTTTTACGAATTTTTAAATTCATCCGTTAGGATTTTCCAGATTTTCCAGTAGGTAATTTAATTGATTGATGATGAAAGTTCACCTTAGACAAATGTCGTCAAAAAATTGCACGAAAAAACAAAGCTAAAGTTGTAAAAATTGTCTTGTCGTGGAAATTTGTAATCTTTATTTTCGTCTGTCAATTACAGTATTATATGTACAGGTTTCCCACATACAACAAGTCACTCGTAGAGCACGATTTCGCTCCAACACGATTTGTTAATAGCGGGAATCCCCATATAACACGATGCCACTATAGCACGATTTCCTTCCAACACGATTTGCGAATAGCCGAATCCCTCGTTTTTCACGACTAGTGAAAATAATTTAGAAATTCAAAATTATTATCTTTATCAAATTCCAGTTCAGTCTGTGTTCTAGTTTCATTGTCATTTTTGCTTGTTAAATTCAAATTTTTTCTTTAAATGTTCCAATAAATTTTCTGTTAAGTGCTTATTATTAAAAATTTTTTATATAAAGTCAATATACTTACTTGCTGTTTTTTTACTTTTTGCAATCAAAATTAAAAACTTAAATTTTTTTATAAAAGAGAGAAAATGTGTCAAACCGTACAAAAAATTAAAATATACATGAAGCGAAATGAATGCCTCTGAATGTGACAGCTCGTACGAGCACCTGTCCCAAAAAGTTGTTTTTAAAACTCTTGGCACATAACCCTGTTTTTGTACTACTTGCTTGTCCCGTATAATACGATTTCATATATAATATGGCAGATTTCTAAATTCTTGGAGCCTAACTCCGCTTTTTATACTGCTTCCTTATTCCGTATAACATGAATTCGCACAACACGAGGATTTTTTGGAACCTAACGGGGGACACCTGTATTACATATTGATATAAATAAACAATTTTGACGCAAGCGATTAAGTATGGAAAAACTGTTAGTAGTTAGTGACAACCTCGATAGTCTAATGGGTAGTGCACTAGACTTTCATCTGGGAGGTTCGGGTTCGATTCCCGTCTTCGTCTGGTGGTTAATTTTCATTACTTTCGTATATTCACTATCAATATGAAGTGTATGAGAATTATAAGATAGTGTACAAGTACACATTGGTTGGTAATGGCAAAACCACCAAGCCGATAAAAAATTGCCACACCGACGTTCGGAATCGGCGTTAAACTGTAGGTCCAACTATGTGGTATTATAATGGGCCGTTCAGGCCTAAGTGTGTCTCTCGACAGCCACTCCAACCTAACCAACCTAACCTTGTAGTTACTTGTTAATTGGTAAGTTTTATTAATTTAAGGCAATTTTTTCAACGTATGCTTTGTTTTTTGCAAATTTGTTGGCGATATTTGTCAAAGGTGAACTTGATTTTACTCGACATGAATTGAATAAAAACTTATTTACTAGTTCAAATATAATTCAATTTTAAGTATTTTAAATAAACTAAATTAAATTACCTACAATTCTACGTACTTTAATTTAAAAAAATTACCGCTATCTTTAAAATCCTAACGGTTGAATTTAAAAATTCGTAGAAAAATTGTCCCCAATGGTCATTTTATGCGTTAGGGGTGGCTTTCGGTTTAATTGTATCCAAAAACTGGGTACGCCATTCGCTTTAGAGGCGTATAGATATCTGAAAATCTTTTATATGCAAGTTAAATGCTTTTTCCATACAAAATCCCAAACCTATTATAAAACATCCTTTAAAATCACTATTTTGTTTTTAGTACCCTATTTTCATATTCTGCTGTCACAATAGAATATTCATTGATATATTCATTGATTTTGAATTTGAACTTTGTGGTGGAGTTACGTCATAAAACTAAAGAGAGATTAAAATACTTTGTTCCCTCACTTATTCACATTTGACTAAAACAATTTTTATTCTAAAATGCAATACTAAACAGTACTGCACTACTAAAAATACTAAATTTCCGTAAAATAATGGAAGAATAAATAACATTCTTTGAAAATTATCTATTGTTAATTGGAAAAATTCATCATTATACATCTAATAAAAGTTTAACCGTAGTCGGTCGTTCAATATTTAATTATCAAAAGCCTTTTACCTTTACACAATAATAGTATCTAGCCTTGAGGCGTTTTTGTGGTGGTCATTCTGGTCCACGTTAATCAGCGTCGATAGTAACGACATTGATGAACAACTTGCGTCGCTTAGTTTTAGGCTGCTTCGTTTGCTAATCTGGTTTGATTTCATTCTAAAGCATAAACGGATTCAAGGCAGAAATATCAAGCATGTTTCCAAACACTACCATGGGCCAACGATTAGTTTTTCGTTTACAGCTGTAGCATGATATAATTTTTTCAACGGTATACACTCCGCCCTTAATTCTGTTGTAGTATCAAATAATTTCTGTGAGTTTCTTGGGGCCTTCATCAATAATTGCCGAATGGTGCATTGCACTCTGTAGTAGAGCACAAGGGTTCTGAGCAGTGAAACTAAATGTTGATTCGTTCAACAGTTTCTTTTTACAATCAAACCATTCGCTAAGAATTTTTGGCCAAGATCGTGTAATGAAAAAAAATTGTCGACTATTATATTGCGCTCCTTTAGACCATCAATTAAATCTAGCACTTCGCGTTCACCTTGTTTTTTCAGGCTTAGTTCCTCCTAATTTTCTTAGATATGGCTGAATTCTCCATATATAACAAGTTTCCATAGCCATAGTTTCAAAACGAAACGCTCCGGTTTCACCGGCATGTATTGTTAAAACTTATGGAAACTACACCAACGACTGACTACGGTTAAAAGCGATCACTCTTCGGCAGTCTTTATTAAATTTGCAGAATTTTCTATCGTGACACTTCGCGGTCACAAAAAAAGTAGACAAAGTTTAGCAGTGCACTTACGATTAATGTCTTTTCACTATAACTTCGTAACAGTTCATATGAGAAGTTTAAGCTTTTGAGAGCTGATGTCTAGTTAATGTTATTTCCGTTTGCAATAGAAAAGTGAATTTCGAAAAAAGTGGATCTTACGATAAAAATGCGGGAAAGGCTCGATATACATATTTTTCGAAATACATATTTTTAAAATACCATTTACACAATTCAAATTGAATTTTGTATTTCACATCCAATTTTATATCATTTCATTTAGTAATTTTTGCGCTCTAATAAATTAATAAATTAATAAAGTAAAAGCCACTAAAAAGCCGTTTAATGCTTTCATTTGTGGTTGCATCCGCATTACGTACTGGCGGTCAGATAGATATGAAAATATGTTGAAACATACCCAACGGGAAATTAGACAATGCATTACCACAGTAATCGAATAAATAACTGATAGGGTACTTGCATACAGCAAAAGCACACATTTTTCGCATAGGTATGTGTGTGAGGTTGGAGTTCATGGCTGAAAATTGTTATGCCCGTTTTTCATTGCGTTTGCCAGGAGTTATAATTTAGAACATGGCTGATATATGTACTTACATATACCATAAACCATACGCATGTAAGAATTCTGATATTTTTGGCAATAAAACAATATCAGGAAACAATGTTGAAAATGAGTTAATTTTCTAAAGGGTCCAAGGAATATCGTTTTATTTATTTATTTTTTTTTTGTGGGGCAGTAAATATGGAGGAGTGAAAGGGAGATGAAGGTCTTTCACAATACATTACTATAAACTTTTGTAGTGATTCTCAGCAATAAAAAGGATATTATTAATTTTTTTAATATCATGTTGTATGGGAGCTGGGCGTGGCAGTGAGCGTATTATTTTAAATTTTGCAACCAGGCGTTGTATTGACATAAGCAGCTACATTTATTATTCTACGATGACATCTTTTATTTTTGTCCTCCTTTGAGTATGAAGTTCAACCACTGTGCGACGCCTCTGCTTATTTTGAATGGGCCCGCGTCCCTTACAAAAAATGTATTCATATGAAAAAAGTCCACTCACGATGTCTGCTCTCTCGATGTCTGTTGATGTGCTCCACGATAGTCTGGCATATACATTTATATCAAAGGTACTGATTTCATATTTTAGCTATCATAAGCCAATGAATACCCTCCAATTCGAATTCAAATTTAATATATTTTATTTTTAATTTGAAATAACTCAAAGCGAACTTTCTTCTAATCTAGATTTATCCAGGGCTGCCTTTAAAATTTAAAAGAAAATAATGTATATTTACTTTACATAGTTTAACTTTTACCATTTGTGCCATGATATATTTAGTTTTTAAAATAAGTTTACGCCTTCAGCTGTTTTTAAATTGAATCATGATTTCTGGTAATATTTTTAAATTTAATTTAAATACTAAAAAAGCTCAACTGCCAAGGTATCATTCTGGCAATTATTGCAGTCAGCTGTCAGTGTCACTAGCATAATAAAAATGTCAATATTTTCTTCTTCTTTTTTTGTTAACAACTTTTATTGCTGTAATTAAATGTGCAAATAAATATTGCGAATGCACAAATGTACAATGTAATCGAGCAGAAATATATGCGACTTTCTATTTTTGGGACTATCACAGTCACGACAAAAAAATATGTAAAATGTACTGCGTATTTATTGTAGTTCAAAAAAGGATGTTCATAAAAGTTACAAAAAAACAAAAAACAATCAAAAAGGATGAAAACACATAAAAATTAATTTACGATTGCGTTTTTTTGAATGCAAAATAAATTTTATTGTTAGTGTTTTAGTGCAATTGCATACAAATTTGAAAATTAAGGCATCAGCTTAAATATATTTATGAATGCTTTCATGTTATATGAGGTATGTAAATATATATCAAAGTAAATAAAGTGCTCAGGTTTGTAACATTTACTTCTGCACCTACAATTAACACAACAATAGTGCCTACTTCAAATTAACCTTACTACTATGCACTCATTTGGCAAACCCACAGCTGCCTACTTTCTCATTTTCTACCTATTCATATTTCGTATTATCCGTAAGCCTTTTCCGGGAATATATGTTATGCTGTTGAAGTTTTCAAGGACTTCAATTCAATTTGGTTTTGTTATTAAAATTAATATGCTCCAATTACTGTACAAGGTTCAATTGATTGCAAATTAATGAGCATCAGTAAATCTTGCAAACAAACACACATACATACATATGGATGTACTACTTATAGGGTGTAACAAATGCAGTTTCCTGGTTTCATATTTTAATAAATTTTTAGAAAATAAAAGCATTAAGGTTTAATTTGTACGTTTATAATTTTATACAATAATAATTAACGAATGTTTAAAAAATGAAATCGAGGAACTATTTTTATATATCACACCCTGTCGATAGGACACGTTAGATATGGGGTAAAGTACAAAGAAAAAGCATAAAACTGAATACCTGAAAGATGATTGCTTCGCGTTCCGCTTTTGTTGCTTTCATGAAAATGTTATTCATAATTTCCAAATATTTATCACGTGGCAATGCGGTTGCTTCATCCTTATCGAAATAATCGATAAAATCATACAACAGAAAGTAGGTACCTGAAAATATAAAATACAAAAAAAGAACTAGTATTTAGTAGATGTATTTTTGCAGCTTGTCACTTAAACAAGATATGACAAAAGTTTATACAATTCAACCAATTCAAGACGATAAAGCTGCACGCTCTACGTTTTCAAATACTTCGATTAATCTTCACATTAAATTTAATTTCTTCATATATCATTATTACTATATTTCATGATACTTTGGCTTTGTCTGCAACTTCACAACTTCTGGTGTTGTACATTAGAAACTTCATACTTGATCAAAACTACACTCGCATTCAAAAGTATATGTTCATGTATGATGTACAAATACATACACATATGTCTGAGTGTGTGTGCTTGTCGAAAATGTTGAAGAAGAAAAATTTTCTTGAAGGCTCCTTAAAAACTTTTACAATATTTCTTTGAAAGTTTGATACGTGACTGGAGTTGATAAATAAATCATTGGGATCATTGGCAATACTCTTAAGATTGTAAGAGAAGTTACATTTATTTTTCGAAAAAATTAAAAAAAAATATTACATAAATTTAGAAAAAATCTTCGTCGCACTGTTCGAATATTGAAGGCACATACTTATTGGGATACTTAATTCTTTAAGTATTTTTTGTGGCTACGTAACCATAATATTACGCCTTAAAATGGCAATTCAAAAGTGACAAGGTTAAGATGATCGTTTAAGAAAAGAAGAAATATAACATATAACAAGCCCCAAAAAACATCTACTCAGATTACAAAAGTTCAGCAGAGCATTAAATTAAATGTTAGGGCCTAATTCAAGCGATTAGTGGTTTACCAAAAGTTTTGAATCTGTATTCTGCCAGAGTCGGACAACAACACAGGAACTACTTGAGAGTTTCTACCTCTTCAATGTGTCGGGAACTGTGACAGAAGTCATTGTACGGAATACCTATATAATATATATATAATTAAAAAAAAAAGAATAATGAAGATAGGCCATTTGAAGCATTTTATTGCAAGGAATAAAACCGGAACCGAAACCGTTTAAAACCATTTCATTTTTCGAAACCAAAACAGTTACTTTCATCTGAAAAAGAACGAAGCCGAAACCGATTCAAACACTGGATCCGGTTCAAATCGGCATCGGCCTAAACTTATGGTATAAATATAAATATCCCCCCAATATTCAATACCTTTCAGTTGATTTCAGGAGCTCTACACGGTCAGAGTCGCTTAAAAAGGAAAATCAAAAAATGCAGTTTCATCTATTTTTTCCTTACCATGAGCCTGTCCTTCGAGAAGATGTTATTATTTGAAAACCTTGCTGGTTTTAATTCTATTAAGATAATAGACTACAATGACAATGGTTTTTACTCCAATAACACATTGTGGAAAGATGAAATGGTACGAATAAAGTATGGGGAAATTACGTTTTTTGAGTCGCCTCTTTACGGCTACACAGGTCCTTGGAGGCATACATGTGAGCTGAAAATGCAATTATTTAGAAACATCTATGCACTTATGGTGTAAATAACAATATTCTGAAAGTCAAAGAGAAAACATTTTTTTATCCAAAAACGAATCCTTGGATTTTTAAAAAAATGTAACTAAATCTCCGCAGTAAGAATAAACTTTTCCATTATTACTTGACAAATCGGTCTTAAATTGTCACCAGAAAACAGTTCCCGAAAAAAAAGTTTAGCAAAATCTTTTTAAAACTGTTAAAACTCTCTGTATTTACGAACGAGATTAAAGGAAATTTGCGGTGTTTCTAATGGTTTGGCGGTATACTGTATATCTTCATATCTACATATAGCATTTGCATTTTTAAATTCGATTTTTCTTTACTTTAATGAATGAAAAGTATATTTCTTACTGTATGTATCAACATCAGCTTCGGTATCGATATTGGTCAAATTTTTTCTGATAGCCGATCGTCAGCATCGGCATCGTTTTGGCAAACAAAATCGTAATTGGTCGGACTTTAAATGTATAATCATTAAATTTCGGTAGTGAAGAGTTAAGTATGTCGTTTTAAGTAATTCGTTTGTATCAGAGGTACCTCGACCCTTTGCCCAAAATCGACCAAACTCTGCCTCTTGACCACTTCTAATATTCCACTTTCAGAAACAATATTTCATTGCCCTTCTTGTTTTGGTTCTTTAGATATGTATGTCGTTCCAAGTATTTCGTTTTTATGGGATGTGTCACGTCCATTTATTCAAAATCAACCAATCTCTGCTCAATGACTACTACTAATATCTCATTGTATTCCTGGCTATGGTTATCCAGATATCACAGGTGCCACGACCACTTATCCAAAACATCTTGGATAACTTTTATGGCGTGTTCGATTACTCAATAAACTCGTACACGCACAAGATTTTAAGACGATCGATGCAACGGTTGAAGTACTGTGGACATACAAACAAACATTGAGATGATGAATTCTAAAAGCATGGAAGTGGAACATGCATAGTTCGGGACTGCTTCTGTGTTCATGGCGTAGGCCCCTTGCATCCTATAAATTAGCCGTCACATATGTAAATAGACATCTTACAAAATAAGAAGATTTCACATGTACATCGTAATCTAAGTCGGAGGTTAATGCCTCAGGAAGGCAATTAAGAAGTCATGTTTCATTTGCAGCGTTTTTTGAATCCTCTAATAAATATAAAAAATTAAATTTTCTAATCTTCTTCATATTATTGAGAATAAGGAAGTTATTTAAATCCATCCTTTTAAGTTCTGAAGACCTAATACTATGAAGATTCCTAAGGTGAAATTAAAATAACACTTTTATTTCTTCCTGTTAAATTAAAGCATCTATTTTTAAACCTCATTTGTCCAGTCAGTTTCTTCTCAGGGACCGCTGTGCGGAACTCCGCTGCATTAAAGCAATCGTGATGAAGTGAAATTGGAATGCTTTCGAATGTCGAATAAAAATATTACGTGAATTTTTAAACAAAAATGAACCACAGCTTAAACACAATTTAAAACATCATCAAATAAGTATTGACACAGTGCGATTTCACCGTAATTACGACTTTTTCATATGCCAACCAAGGATCAATTCTCACATTTGCTTAAACTTTTTCAAAATGTGCCATTAACAGTTTCACCCCACCCTACCCTTTCTCCTCGCCCTCTTACTCTTCTCCCGTTGCATCATTTTCTTTTCTCTTCTCTTTTGGCATATTTGGATGAATTTATTTCGCGAGTTTACACAATTATATAAAACAATAAGAACAATAACAACATTTAACAGTAACAACATCAAAACAATGATGACAATAAATGTTGTTTTAACCAAAAGCTGTAACTTTGCCTTAGGTTAAAAGAAAAACAAAAAAGAAACAAACATGTCAAGGACAACAACAACACTAACCCCCAACAATAAACAGCATAACAAAAAATCAAAAAATAAGAATTAAAAAAATAGAAATAATGTTGGCAACAAAAATAAAAAAGAAAAGAAATGCTCAAGTTTTTTTCTATTTGTTAAATTTTATCGCACTTGTTTTTGTTGCAAAAGAGGTTTTGTGGCAATTTTGTGCTAACCAACAATAATTGTTTGCTTATATTTAAATAAAAAAAACAAATAAGTATAATGAGAAAGGGTACTTTTCAGTTCTTGTGTCATGGTCAGTAACACAACTTCTTGATTAGGATCACTTTCAGTTTCTGTTTCAGTCTCTTCTGATTTTAGAAGGGGTAGCCATATAGAAGAACCAGTAAAATGATTTGAACGGGTATTGCGTACACGAATTCTTTCAAAACTTTATCCAAAGAAAATACAATTTAGCATTAAGAAAGTTTTGTTGCTTGTAGTATTTCAACTTTACGCATTATTCGGTTATGCAAAGTGTTCGGTATCAGGTAGGGTTGGGTAATATTAGGTGACCGGATTCACAAATAGTTCGGTTTTGAAAGATTTTTCAATTTTACAATGAAAAGAACTGATCCCAGCTCAACCAATAGAGTAACCAAACTTGCAAAGACTATTTGCTATATGGGAAAAAAAAATTTCAAAAATTAATTAAAGTTGTTCAAAAATCTTCAAAGTAATGAAAACCTTTATGAAATCAATGAAAAATTAATTGAACTTTATGAACGCGTGTTGGAACCCGTTCCAAATGAATTGAATTCCTACTTCTATTTATTTGTAAATTTGCCACTATTCTATTATTTTTGTAAATTAGAATATTCTAGTACTTGTACAAAAACCTTATTAATAACTGAATTCAATCTAGTACTAGTCTAAAGCTTTCAATGAATATATATCCCTAATCTTTTCATTTTCCCGGTGGTAACGGCTATAAAAGCCGCCTACCATAATTCATTTTTTATTTCATATTTGTATATTTAACTAGGCGAACCTGAATCGCATTAAAAACATTACATCATATTCACTTTAATTAAATAAAACCCGTGAATTATAAAGTTTTAGAAAAAAAAAATAGTAAATCTTATTTCAAACGTCAGGGAATTATACATCGCGTATGAAAATATTCATTGAAATTGTTCATTAACTCAAGAGACACAAAAGAAATACATTTTTTGTGTCTGGATAATCGTAATTTTAACCGTTATATACATTACGATCGGACTTGTCTTTCGGCAGCAGAGTGGTGGCTAAGTAATAATAGTGAGGCAGAGAAACTTGGTATGGGAGTTGTAGTGTCGAATGGTTATGGTTATTGGCGGAAAATTATCGATGAGAATTGGTGATGTGTATTTTTCAACTTCAAAATAAAAATGCGTGCACATTTAATTAAGATATAAATGTAATTAGAGTAATTAAAAACTGAAACCAAATAAAATAATGAAATTTTCAATTAAACTGAAATTGAAGTAAGTATTCATAAAATCTATAAAAAATTCATTAATTTCAATTTACACATTTTCTTAAATTTTCATTAATTTATTCATTAATTTGTTCATTTTCATTGAAAAAAATACCGAAATTTCGACAATAAATTATGATTTTTCAGAATTTGGTGGCCAAAATTTTTTTCAAGTTTCATAGCTGTCTTATTTCTCCTCGAATGTACAAACATAATGCAAAAAGGATTATTGAAATCGGATCATATTCATTGATGCAGCAAAATGTACAAGGCTCGTAAACTTTAAAAAATTCAGCAAAAATTGTATGAAAAGTATAAATTATGGTTGAAACTTCTGAACTTTGAACCTTTTGTGGCACCAATAAAAATTATCCGATTTCAAAAATTGCATTATATTAGTATTATTATTATTTGAAAGAGGACGACTCGAAAGTCAGGCACTGCGACCTATAAGATCTATTGTACCAAAGCCCCAAGAAAGAAAGAAAGGCAGAGAGAAAGAAAGATAGATAAGAAAAATACCCAAGCCGAGAATCGAACTCAGGTCTCCAGAGATAAGAGTCTGGCACTCTGCCACTAGACCACAGTGGCGATGGTAGGACCTACAGTTTAACGCCGATTCCGAACGGCTGTGTGGCAATTTTTTATCAGCTCGGTGGTTTTGCCATTACCAACCAAGGTGTGTACTTGTACACATTCTTATTAACCACCAGACCAAGACGGGAAGCAAACCAGCAACCTTCTGAATGAAAGTCTAGTGCACTATCCACTAGACAATCGAGGTCGTTTGTATACTCAAGGAGAAATATAAAAGCGGCGGAATTTAAAAAAAAAATGTTGGCCAAAAAAATTTAAAAATCATAATTTATTTCCACTTTTATTGATCTGAATATGTAGAAATTTAGCTATGCTGATACTTTTTAATTTGACGCCATTTTTGGCTTTTTTTCATGTCCTAAATATGTCCCTTCATTTGCTCAATTTTGTTAATACTTTATATACCGACTTTAAAATTATATTTAGATAATTTAAAAATATTGTATTTCATCTGACTTAAAGACCAGGACATACATTTTTGGTAGATGGTTTTGAAAATCAGCAAAAAATAGTCAAATTAATTATTGTGTATTTGAAATGAGAAATTCACCTAAATAAAATAACAAACTTGATGTAGAAATTATAACTTCACAGGCCCGTATATATATTTTTAAGAGACTACAGCTGATCGAAATATTGTAAAAAACATTAGCTGTTTTTAATTTATAATAGAAATATTTTGAATTTTTACACCTGGTCACCTTATTTTATCGGGGTAAGTCAAAAATTACTAAACCATCTAAAATTCAGAAAAAAAATTCTTTTATGTTTTTGAGTACTGAAATCTTTTATCTCAGACATATGGAAATTGTGTTTTGAAAATTTTAAAAATTGAATCATGACATCTAGCACCGGGTCAAAATAAGTTAATATATTATACATATACAGTAGGGTGACTCTTATTCATGGGCTACCCTTCATGTTCAATCGGATAAGGGAAAGGGTTCCCCCTAGAACTTTAAGATCAAAGAATTCCGCAAAATATTACTTCTATGTAAGGCTAGATTTTCATACACGGGATAGCAAACTGGATAGAATTTTAATGGGGCTTGATAGAAACCTTTTGTTTTGAAATTGTGGTTACTTAGATCCTCTTCTATATTGATTTGTTTGTCCTTTACTAAAGGTTAAAAATAGCTATGGAACTGCCTACAACCACTGGAAAATCCGATTCCTCCAAATTTTTTGATTTTCATATTCTCTTATTTTTTATAAACATATTTGATAAAGAAAAATTTCGCTTAGTAATAATTAAACGCATTATTTTTCAAAAAATAATGCAAAAGATTTTACTTAAAATTTCTACACTTAGGTTTTTTGCTTGGACTTCAAAGACAAAAGACTTAAAAAAAAATGACTTAGGCAAGAAATTTTAAATGTTCGACAATCAAAAAACGTGAAGAATACCTAACAGAACCGAGTACAAAAAGCGTTAATAGTAAAATTTGTTAAACATCATATTTATGCCACATAAAAGTAAATGTTGCATATACGCAACATTGAGTATGAAAGAGTTAAACAAATATAACATATCTTGGATATTTGTTCATATGAGATGTTTCCAGGTTTCGGCGACATCGAGCAATATTTTCTATTTTGTTTTAAATTAAAAATATTAATTAAAAAAAGAAAATAAGCACGTATTAAACTTAAAATTTTCCCGTAATTTTTCTACTGCTTTTGTTGCTGTTGTTTATTTTTCACCTATTGAAAACGAAAAAATTATGCATATCCATGTAAAAGTCGTTAACACTTGAGTGTTGAATATGTTTTTGTTGTTGTTGCTGTTTTTTTAATTCATCTCCTTTTAATAAAAATACAATTATGCAAATTACGACACTAAAGTGTAAAAAAAAAACAAGAAAGAAAAAAGGAAAACACTTAAATAAGGCAAAGGAAAACAGATTAAATATGCTCCCAAGTGTTCCTTTCGTGTTGTTGTTCTTGTTCTTGTTGTTGCTGCTGCAAGTTGCGTTGTGGCAGAAATGATTACGACCACAATTTTAATTTAAGAGATTGTAGCAGCAGTGGCAGCCACAGCGGTTAATTTAAGGTATTTTGGGCAAAAAAAAAAACAAAATTTTGTGGGACGTATGGCTGTGGATGGATGGTAACGTGAGTTTTCATATATCAAGCAAGCACCTACAGTTGTAAAAGTTGAGCAACGCATACACTTGGTACAACTGAGAGTGATTTTGTTTACAAGATTGTAACCGTTGTTTGCTGAGTTCTTTAAATTTTAGGACTGGAGTATACAACAAAGCACAGCATATCGTACTCCAGTAATATGTTATATAATAAATAATACATAAGGACTGTATCGAAAAGAAACTGCACACTTCCGATTCAATATTTCTCATAGTGTAGACGTTTGATCAAAATACAGTAAGCTGTGAAATCGATTCTGCTTTTATTGTTACTTCTTTCTCTGATATTATTATTCTAGTTTTTGCGATGCCTCGAATTGAAGATCACAGCCTAAGCAAATTGTAGACAATCGCTATACTGAAAAGGAATTTGAATTTTTAGAGATAGCTGGCCAAATAGGTCTGTGGAAATGGTTACAAAAATATTACAATCAAGTTTGGAAATACCTATTCTCTCAAAGATTTGCCGAAAAGTGGAGGAAGAAAATGTCCACGAAATCCGAAATTTGTTATAAAAGTTAATAAACAAAAACAAATCAATGTTAGTGCGAGATTTGGCAAAAAAAAAGCTAGAAGCACTGGCCTCTATGATTGAAAAAGTGAAGCAAGAAACAAAAAGTACAAAAAAAGGTGGTAGACAAGTGAAAATTGGGGAAACAAGGCTTCGAAAAGTGTACAACCTTTTGCTTCAAGATGTTGTTGAGTGCGTTGTAATGGATAATGAAATCCATGTTAAAATGGAGTCAAGCATATTACCAGGTTTCCAATTTTACATAAAACACAAGGGAGGAACCTTCGAACAGTCAGCGTTAACAATTAGAGTGGAAAACTTCGGCGAGAAAGTTCTCATATGGAAGGTTATTTGCTCTTGCAGTCTTAAGACCATTTCGTTTTTTTACAAAGGGTGTTATATCCCCCCGAAATTTACAAGAAAGAGCTCCTAGAGCGTCGCCTTATATCTTTTCACTAAAAACACAATATGTCAACCATATTTTGGCCCGATTTAGTTACTGCGCGCTACACTTGTTCGACACTGGATTTTTTAGAAACAAACTATGTTAATAATATTGCAAAAAAGAAAAACCCGCCAAACGCTACAGAATTTCGCCCGATGGAGAGGTATTGGGTTATTGTTAAAAGGAACTTAAAGAAGGATGGTCGAGTTGCTGGCGACGTCGTCAAATTAAAAAAAAATGATTTAAAAATGATAAGCAGTATCGTTACAAAAGAAGGTGAACAGATATTAATGAAAGAGATAAAACAAAAATTCGCCGTAAGTTAAGGGAATCAATTTTTATAAGTTTTAATGAAAAATTAATCTAGATGTATTTATTTTTGATATACCATAAAAGAGTTGCAGGCGAAAAAGAATAAAAACCGTTATGTTACAGGCAAAACAATGTGTGCAGTTTCTTTTCAATACAGTCCTTATATATGTTAATATGTCTACCCCCTAAGAAAGACAATTATTCAAAATAGAAAAGGCGAGGATTAACATTGTTCAACACGATAAACGAAATAATCATGGTTAGACTATCAACAAACGATTTTCAATCTTCTTACAGCCTGAACTGGGTTCCCGGCACTTCTAAGTCGATAATGCCAAAGTCTTCGGGTCTTAGTCCAAAAATCCGTAGAATGGCAAGCCAACGACTTCCAGGAAGCGTTCGATACTTTACTCCACTACGCCATTCATAGGGCTCTAAGTTGTAAAGACGTTACATGAAAATTGATTCAACTCGATGAGGTTTTAATTTCGAGCATAGTTAATAGCTGGGTGAACATATAAAGATGCTGATATTCTATTACACACAGTTTTGGATGTTTATGTTTATGAAGAATGCGAATCGTGAGAAAAGAGGTATAGCTTGGTGCTAGAAGATCTCGTCTACGCAAATGACACACGCCTGTAGACGCAAATATATCCCCTTATGTCATGCAAATAACATCTTTCTGCTATCTTTGCGGTAAATAACAAAATTCAGCGAATCAAGCGAATACATAGACAATCGAATCAGAAAAACAAAGCAGTCGTTTAGATTTTGCAACTATGGACTATGCAAATCAATAGTCAAGCTAATTTAATTTTGTTTTACGGATGTGAAACGTGGAATGCAACCCGATTTTAGGTTCAAGCGCTACAAGTTCTCTTGGATCCTAAGATCCGGGAGTGCAGGTAACTCCTCTAAGCTCCGACACCGCGTTTGAGGAATCTATGAAGGCTGCTCTCTCGACAAAGCATATGCCATCCATTAATGGTTTAATGGTTAATCTCACTGCTAGCTCGCAAAGTACCGTTTAGCCGATGGATACAGAAGCAGTGCTCGGTTCAAGGGGTGGTTTGTTTAAAAGACAGAGGTGTGCGAAGGCTGTCATAGATATGATGGAGCAGCGATGGAAACTTCGACAAATGCCATTATGAAATTCCAAGCAAAAGTTGTGAAAGATGCAACGGTGAAAGCGGCCGCTATGTCTCTGTTCTCTTCCCCCCGCCCCCCTCGAAAACTCATATCAACTTTAAAACTACACGTTCCATTTCCTGTTTAGTCTTTACATTAATTGTTATGTAAATATAAACATAATTAAGTTTAATTATTTACACGGTATTTACAGACATACATACACACACACTCATCCATCTACTATCGCATATATATATACACAGAGAACTATGACTGTATGCACATATATTAAAGTGCCTCGAGTTCCATACAAAAAAATAAATATTTTGTTGTACTCCTCTGAAAATAAAACTTGGTTTATTTCATGATGGTTTTCAAAATATTTCGGTTTTCAAAATATTTTGGCCAAATATAAGCTCAAAAATGCCAAATTATGAGTTTTTTGCTGTAATTTTAGTGATGTTTTTCAGACAGTTTCTATGAAAATTAAAATATTTCCTTAATTTTTTATTTAATTTGTCAGCAGATTTTTACAATATTTTGACGCGGAGCCTAAACAGTTACTGTATGCTAACTTTTATTTGAAAAAACAGCCAGCAGAAAATTGTTCCAATACAAAGTTAACTTTTAAAGTTTTTTTAAAAACGATCCAGATCACTAATGGTAATCGTTAAAGCTCAAATATTTGGTGGAATCATTAAGGATGTAGTCTGGTGTTCGAGTTTCAAAAAATTTATTATTTTTTATTATGTGTTTCGAAAGTACAATATAATGAAAGTATTTTGTAGAAATTTAATACTAAAATTCAAAATATTAACGAAGTTATAGCACATAATCGAGAGCGCCTGTTGGTTAAACTCTATGTGTTGTTAAAACTTAAAAAACGTTTTTCTCGAAACAAGCTTGAAGAAATTCTATAAAGTCGATTGAGCTGAAATTTTATAACGTTATTTTATAATGGCTCTCGCAGGTAGTAGAATTGTTTATTTTTAATTATTATTCCCTATTTTTATCACGATTTTCAACAAAAAAAAAAGCACGATTTCTGAACATTTTTTTTAGAAGTCTGCCATTTTGTTGTTTTTTATTAAAAATATTTAAATCTACTACCTGCCAGAATGGTAAGTCTACAGAACGATATTCTATTTAAATTTTTTGTCTCAGATGACTTCAAGTGCCGCAATCAGCGGGGCCAGCCACACACTTTTTTTTAGGTGTCCACTTTGGGCGTAAAAAAACACTAAAAAAATATTGTAAAATATAATCCAAACATTTTTTTTGGTACAGTTAAAGATGTTATTAGAAAATTAGACCGGAATACCAGACTACATCCTTAAAAAAAACCCACACTTATTTTTAGAGGGATACAGCAACAATTTTTTTCATGAGGCACCTTAATGTAGGAATATTTGTGAGTATAAAACTCGATTAACCGCAAATTAAATATTTTAAATGGCAATTAGGCTCATTAATTTATTTATATCATCAGAAGATTTCATGAATATTTCAAAAAGATAATTTCATAAACTGGTAAGAAGAAGAATTTCGTAAACTATCACGTGCTCACTTGACATAATGATTGAATTTTAAAGCAAACCAGTAGGTGGACGGGTGGTTCAATGGTTTGCAGGCATGGTATATTTACTAATTAAAACGCATTCTGATTGAAGAACAAATAATAATATTGGGTTCTATTAGTTCAAATGATATGTGGAATTTGCAGCTGCTCGATTTTAAAAATTGTTTCAGTATTGCAATGGTCGTACTCCCCGTTTAAAAATAGGCTGTATTTCATTTCTATTAAAAAAGTGGATGTCACACAAAACTAAATACTTTAAGTAATTCGGGTAACCACAATCCGAAGACGGTATATCGGCAGTAGATATTGGCTAAAATGTGATCGTTTTTGGGCAAATGGGCGTGGCACCTTCCAAACAAACAAAATACTTGAAATGACGAAACTGGGGAAATACAGTTCAGAAGACAATGGCAGGTTGTGTGAGATGGCACTATGTTGGTAGTAGTTATCGGGCATAATGTGGTCTTTTTCGAGCAAACAGTCGTGGAACCTCCCATAAAAACAAACGATGTAGGAAGACAATGACGGTTTGTTGCTGAATTCATTTCGTAAAACCTAAATAAGATTATTTACCACTGGAAAAATGTGGGTGAGATTGGAAAAGAGGGCATGCAATCTCCAATACAACCTTAATTTCCATTATGAAATATCTCAAAAACCAGTTATGGTACTGTTCTAAGATTTGTTACGGAAATACTATTTGGCAATTGCATTTTGTATAAGGAATGGTAATCCTGGATTAGTAGACGTGGCAACTTCTTATGCTTTCCAGGCTATATTTCGAGAACCATGTACTGTACTGCACAGAAATCTGGTTCAAGTGGAATCCTACAAGGAAAATCTAAATGAGCTAGAGAAAGTGACCGTGAAACCTCCCATTCAAAGGAAATGCTTGAAACGGTGGAACTCGGGAACAATAGCAATCCAGGCAATGAAAATTTGTGTGTGAAGACAGTATTGGCAGTCATTATTTGAGAGCATAATAAGAAGGGATTACCCAAACTTTTCCAGGGCCAGACAGCGAATGTAAAAAGAAGAAATCCCAGCAAAAGAATTTGGTTCTCAATTTTCATCTACAACTGGTAGCTCTAGTATTTTTATAGAGTGTCAAAAAGCAACAAAAGCCATTGAATGTATACTTTCAATTTCCATATTTTTTAAGGAGACGAAAAGTAAATTTAATTTCAGCATAAAAAACTGAACCAACAAACAGCAGCTTGAAAAAGCCACAAAGTCAGCTAACGCTGTCGGTGTTGTTGTCGTTGTTGCTGGACAAGTTGTTCATTGTAAATATTGCAAAGAAATATATGTTTGTATGGATATATTTATAGCCGTCTATATGTATGCACTCGTATGTATATATATTTGTGTAAATATGCGTAAGCGTGTATGTGTATCTGTATTAGCCATATATTTGTATAGTGTTTGTAGTAAACCGAAATTGAATCGATTTCTAAGAATTTTGTTGCCAGAAATTCAAGTAACATAAAGTAATACAATAGCAATAACAACAACAACGACGTTTCTCAATGTGTACACACGACACATTAAACGAAGAACTAACCAAGTATGTACATACGTATATATTTCAAGTTGGCATCACTTGGGTCAGAAGGAGCGCAAAATTTCTATTGCCATCGCCATCGCCAACATCGCCAACATTACCAACATCACATTGCCATTGCTTGGCAGCATTGAAGCAGCAAATCAACATGACTACTTGAATTCTAAATGTTATTTGCGTTTCAACGCAGTAAAATCTCTTCCATGCAGATAGGACCAAGTAATAAAGACAAATATATGTATGTAAGTAAGTAACGTAAATGAGGGTAATTCGGATCGATGCATATAAGTCGAATCGAGAGATATTTCCCTTTCTAATGGTATGCAACACTTATTTCAATTATTTCAAATTAATCAGTTGTGAGCGAAGAAACAAAGAAGGAACAAAGCCTTAGCAAATTAAATAAGAAACCCACAAATTTTATAACAATTATAACTTTTATGCTGGTAAGTATATTTATATAATTCAAATAGGGTTTTAAGTCGGATCGATGATCCGAATTACAAGCAAATGAGGTGTTTGCATAATTAAAAAATTTAGAAACACTATATAGCTTTAATTAATGAACGTTTTTCAGTTGTGATTTAGATATAATAGGTGATGTTTGGAGATATTTTGGATTTGTTTAAAGAGTTTTTGTGGAATTTGAGTTCAAAGTTTAGATAAACTTGAGAAATATTTTGAATTTTAGTCAAAAACTATGCGTTTTAAATTAAAAAAATATTTTTTTTTATTGAAATATTAATTGAAATTAATAGCGTTTCTTAGAGTTATACCAATTTTGAAACTAACAAGTAATTTTTAGTCAAATGCAATATGAAATATATTTTTTTAATCTAGTTTGTATTAAATGACTAGGATTTTTTTTTATTCCAGACTACATTTTAATTTTTGATTTATTATAAATTTTAATTCAGAAATTTCTTAGAATGTTTCGAAGAAATGATTTTTTATATATTCCATAGTTCATAATCTCACGGGCATGGCCACGGACTAGCGGATCCATTTGTTCATCCCTTTCAAATTTTGTTTTATTTGTGGCCAACGATCAAATCAGTATAGAAAGGAGAGGGGAGTTGAGGAGGGGAAAGGTTAGGGGGGAATTGAGGGGGAGGTCAGGGGTATCTAACTCCACATCCTCTCCCCTTTCCTACGCCCCTTAGATACACTTTTTTGTTTTTAATATATTCACATCTATCGCCCAGCCACAGCCATTTCCCCTAATTTTGATACGCCCATGAGTAGGCCCATATTTGTGAATTGGTTCAGTGTAGAATAAGTAAGACCATATAAAATTTTAATAATTTAGCTCGATATGATATTCGAAGATATCACGCCCACTTTGAGATACGGTCGAGCCCACAACTTGACATACACACAAATGTATCTCTATACCAAATTTCACTAAGATCGGACAAACGGTATATGATTACATAAGGAAAATACATTGATTTGGACAATAATTTGTATGCATGTGCGTGTATGTATTTACGCATACATACATACATTTTTTTTTTATATATATATTTACCTTAAACACCAAAATTACATTTTGCATCTAAATAAACCTCAAATTAAAGATAATTTGCTATATATTTTGCTGATCCGACTACATGCACACTCAATTTTTCAATCCGAATTACATGCAATCCATTTTTTTCGAGGTGATGTTGCCTCAGTAACTATTAAAAAAAAAAAGTTATGATTTTTTTTTTTGGTAGAGGAAGAAATATGCTTTAATTTTGTATTAAAACATTTTTTCATAAATCTGTAATCCTTATTTTTACCGCTCGAAGTTTCCTTTGCGAAAATCGATCCGAATTACACTCATTCACGTTATGTATGCGTATATCAAACTTGCTTGTATTACTACCATAATAACAACATCAGTGAAGAAAAAACGAAGAACAAAATACTCAGCACGTTCTGTCTTAATATGTATGTAAGTATGTGTGATGTACGAGGGGCGAGCATATGAGGAGATAAAAAAATAGAAGAAATTCTTAATATGTCGTCCACTGCAGGGACTTTCGAA
The DNA here is from genome assembly GCA_963691655.1 of Toxonevra muliebris. NCBI lineage: Eukaryota > Metazoa > Arthropoda > Insecta > Diptera > Pallopteridae > Toxonevra > Toxonevra muliebris. Next base: position 55,316,792 of record OY829327.1, read on the forward strand.
CAGACCTAAGTACGTGTTCGTCAATCTTTTCCATAAAGAAAAAAGAAAACACAGCATCACATGATGTTATCCACTGGTAGTGAAATTGTTAAGCAGTTTAGCAAAACGCTTAAGTAATATAAAATATAATTATAAAGTTTTGAAATTTCGATATCATTAATAACTCTGCCGCAGAATCAAAAATTGGGTTCTTTAACTTTATATACACGGAATTAACCACGATTGCTTGATGTGAAATTTTTCGGTTAAAAATTAATAAGTTCTGGTACTGGTACTCGAGTCAAGCATTTAAGAACTAAATCACCGAAATTATCCATTTTATTAGAACAATCCATTTGGACATTTTTTAAGAATTTAACCTCATCTGGGAATCGAATCTGAGGTAGCTGGAACTCCAGTCAAGCACTCATCCACCAGGCCACACAGGTGGCCTGGACCCATATAAAATGTACATTGTTTTAATTCTTACACCTTTCATGCCAGAGGAAAATGTGCTTATCCATAGAACACAAATTTTTATCACACAAAAATCTCTATTATTATAACAAGGAATACGAAAATTTTAACAAATTTGTAAAAGTTTTGAATTTGTTTGGAAGCAGTGTTTAGTGCGTTTTTAAGTCTACATCTGACAGCATTGAAACTATGGCAAAGGGACAAAGAAAGTGCTGTCCGAGGGTACCTTACAAAAGCTCTTCCTTTCCAAAATTTATAATTAAATAAAAAGAGCATTTCATAAACCTCGTATTACATTAGTACCAGAAAGAGGAGAGCTATAATGGTTCGATCTTATATAGTTATTATATCTATTCACAAAATAAAGAAACATCGAATGTAATAATACTATTAAAACTTCAATAGCTATGCAAATAGAAGCTGGGGGAAAATATAAAAAATATGCTCCCAAAGTGATATTGAGCTACATTACTCTTAATGTACTAGAAAATAAAGCCAGTAAATAAAAAAGCTTTTACCTTTAGGATATTTAGGTCTTTGTGCAATGTGTTGTTAGTTACAAACCAGCGTGATTTTCCTAAGAATTTCCGTGTTTTGGATTGATAGCGTTGTAGTATTTCTAAGTTTGAATTAATAGTGGTACCCCACAATTGAGAAAGGAGATTAATTTGACACTAAAATGGCAGTATCGTCAGGATAAGTAGCAATAGTAACACCATCAGCTTCAGGCAAGTCCCATGTAAAAATTGAATAAAAATACCCTGTGGTACTCCGGCTTTTATTTGTCATATGGCTGATGTTTCATCATTTTCTTTGACATAGAATATTCTTACATGTAGATAGAACTTTAAAACTAAATAAAATATAGCTGGAAGTAAATTTTTTAATTTATATTATATTATAGCCTTTGATGCCAACGCTGTCGAACGCTTGTTGAATGCCAAAAAAATATGGTAGAGCAATATTTTTTGCGATCCAGAAAATCAGTGGTAATATCCACTATGATATGATATTGCTCAAGAGTACCGTGATTATGACGATTGGTGATCTGGAACTATATTTGTTTTGGCACAGGGCCCTCTCCACAACACAAAATGAAACACACATCAATTTAGTGGAAAAACCATTGTCGGAAAAAAACACTTTTATTATTCCTTCTTGCACTACGTTACAATTACAATAATTCAATTCAAAAATGACAACTAGACTCCCGAGCCGGGACCATCTTTCCGCCTTCCATAATCAACATATTAGCGCAGAGTCGCATTTTATGCTCAACAAGCGTATTGCGCATGCAATACGATACAATATTCTTACTTTCTAGTATTATTAGCAATCTAATCAAAAGTATTCTTTCGAATATTTTCGAGAATATTTGTCAGCAAACTTATAGGTTTATATGAGGACACAGAGTTTTCAGGTTTATTTGGTTTAGGTGTCATTATTATTTCAGCACATTTCCATTGAGAAGGAAAGTGGTTTGATGAGCAAGATTATTCCTTATTCTTATAATTGAAAGTAAATCGTCATAACTAAAAATAACAATAAAAAGCCAATGAAAAAAATTGCGAAAATTTTTTACTTTCGTATTTTTCATACTAAAAATACTACTCTGATTTCATTAGAAAAAAATATTAGGGATTTCATCTGTTTAAGGCCAGATTGACTTTAGAATTTGTCGTGGCTTAGGATTAGGAACTGCCAAGCTACACAAAGTAAATGCAAACCAACTAACCAATGATGATAAGAACTGCAGTCGAAATTTTGTGCTTTCATAGGCGTACACTCTGCGCAAGGAATTAGGCGGCCAAAAAATATCTGTAAATGGCGGAGTAAAAAATATTTTTGGAAACTTATTTTACATAAGTAGCGATTGTTTGAGTTTTTTTATATTGTTAATCAACATCAAAGGGCATTATTTCAGTATTTCTGTATCTGTGAGTATGATTAGTATTTCAGAATTTCAATCTTATTGACTCCTAGAAATAAGATTTCAATTTTTCAAAAGAACAAACTTACTAAAAATATTGAGCTATATCTGCTTTAGAAACTGCTTCAGAAACTCGCTCGCGAGTTTCAAAGTTTTGTGTAGAAATTGAAGTTACGCTTTTTGGCTTTTTTTTATCGCTGATGTATTTTTTTTTTATCAAGCAACAATTGAATGTGCATTAAGAAATATTAATAAACACAACTTGACTAAATTGGAAAACAAATTACCAATTCTTTTTGTTTAATTTTTTGTGCTTTAAAGTATTTAAATAAGTATTTGCATCTTTAATGCTCATAATTTTCATCCAGTGCCTTTTTAAACATACAAGGTCATCTATACTTTATAAATACCTTTCAATTATGGTTGAATATAAACAGGCATTGGTACGTATTGGCCATCGGCACAGATGGATGATGGACAAATAAAGTATGCCATGCTCTGGTATACGAGAACAGGCACTTGCACGCAGGAAGTCATTCTCTTCTCTTGTGTACTTTAGGAAAATTGTGGCAGCTGCTTTTATGACAATGTCAATTTCGAATTAACCTCCCTCATTCCTACCATCCATTCTTCTCAAATCTTTGCTTCATTTTAGCTTTATAAAATGAAATTGGCATTTCGACATTTGTGGTGAATTGCATTTTGAATGAATTTGTAAATATAAAAAGCAAATAGAAGGAAATGAAAGTTTTTTGTGTTATGTGTGTGTGTGTCTGTTATGTGTGAGGTTCATATGGTAAATATTTATTTTGTTGGCAGAAGGACGAATAGAAGGGGAAAAAATGATAAATGTGGCAATTTTAATTTAATTGCTAAGCTCATACAGGTTCTTATGCTCTAAATGCAACCACAGAAGTTTAGTACAAATAACACAGTCCAACAGAATTTTTCCAACAGAATAGCCACCCTATATATTGTATAGACTATTTTTGTAAAATAAACTTATAATCCAGCAAGTCTCAGTTTTTTTTTTAAAGTGAGTCAAAGTTTCATTTTTTGGTCGAAGGAAGCTAAATACTAAGTGCAAAAAGTGTTATAAATTAATGCCTGACAAAAATCTTATCGGTGAAGTTTTATGGTAGAATTTTACGATTATTATTATTTCATAGCCGGAGGTTTCTACTTTAATATATTAAAATTTTGAAACAATCGGATAAAAATTGTCATTTGTGTGTTAATATGTAAAAAGTTTTAAGTTTTACGTCGAAATGTTTTTTAGGACCCTATAGTATTATTCCACGGGAAGTATTTCAGTCGAATGTACTTTACCGTAATTTCTACTTTTGCACTTGTTTTTTACGATTTTTGATGTGGTGGATAAGAGGGGGAGGATTAATTCAGGATAAATGTTTTTATTAGTTTTCTCTACATTTTGTTCTCAGACGTAAGAAGTGAAATTAAAACAGTTTTTCGGAAAATTTCAAAAGAACCCTTTCGGAAAACTAGACGTGATAGAGCGTACCAAAATTATGTAGGGTGGCTTGGTTTCATTCAATTAAGATTTTTAAATTTTGAAAGTTTAAATGACGCCCTTCTCTCCCTCCACACTACTTTTAGAAAATTTCTGTTCTAACGACAAACAATGCAATTTATATGAACAATATGACGTATACGTAACATTTATTCACATTGCTCTACACACATACTCAATTTACAATGAAGTGAAATACGATTTTTAATTTTACTTTCTGGTAACATGAAACTATAAAACCAAATGTAAAACACCTGGGCTCTCATCACGTATGACATAGTCGTCTTGCGATATCGTTTTGACAATACTTTTACTTCACGTAAGTACTAAAAGGTTATATCGTTTGAACGATACACTGCTTGTTTCACGTATCGTCTCAACGATTGAGTTTGCACAATATGTAATTTGGTATCGCGTTTGAATTTTTCTGTACTTTTTTTGGGTTTTTAAAATTAAATAATTTTTTTTTAATTAAATAAATTTATTTTCTCAATATTTCACTATCACATTATGTTGTCCACAGAAAGTGGAAAAGAAAATGAAAATCGATTAACAATTTTGCGACAACGACGTGCATGGAGAGGGGAATGTCAAATCATCTATTCCAGGGGTGCGATTCTGAAACTTTCTTAGCGACCAACAATCGCTATCGCAATTTGCGATTTTATCGCTTGCACTAACGATATACTGATTCTGTAACTCTGTCTTAGCGACAATTTTCGCTAAAAATTCTTAGCTACAATTATCGCTTAGAAAAGTGAAAAAAGTGGCAACGTTGGCAAATGACATTTTTATTATTGTTTTTTATTTATTAATTTAAAATTTTACACCTAAAAATATTTAAATTAAGATTAAAAATATAAAAAGAGTTATATCCATGCTTCTTCGTAATCGTTTGGTTCCGAATAGCAACAAAGCTACAGTCAATTGAACAAATGGCATATTCGAAAGGACTGTTGGTGCGTTGGTATACATTAGCTTTGGCAGGATATCGCTCTACTGGAGTCATGGGGATACGAACATACTCCCGGATCATACTTTTGTTGATTGCGTCTGACTTATCAAAATGCCCCACTGCTAACCCACTGACCGCTGATTGCATCCAGTAGAAGCGTAAAGCAGCAAACACCTATAGATTTTTTATTAGTTCGATCTCCATACAACATGTTATTATGTGTGATGCATGTAATAGCATCACGCCTAAACCACAGAACGTATCAAAGCCATATTCACATCATATATTTGTTTATTGTTAAGGTTATCTCTTTTTTGGACTCGCTAGGTGTCGCTGGCGTCGAGATATTTCAATAAATTGTATTTATGGTCCGATTTAGCTCATATTTAGAATATATGTTAATTATATGCAAACAAATATTTTTGCAAAAATGGACCCGGTAGGGGGCGCTCGAGCCAAGATATGATAAGTTTTATTTATGGCCCGATTTAATTCATATTCACAATATAAGAAAAAAATCTTTTTTTTTTTGCATTAACACGATTTCTCCTAGCGTGTTCATATGGACACATGTCCTATCTAAGAAACCATTTTATAGATCACAGCCAAATGTTGAATTTACGTTATTTCGAACTTTTTAATAAGTTTTATTCTGGGATAATTTGGGTTAAAAACAAATTACATTAATTGGGCACAACAAATTTTGCCAGGTCAGCTGGTTTTCTTAAATATTTTCTTGCTTTTCTGCAGATAATGCGGTCATTCGGTGCCCTTTCAGTTTCTCCCTGATTTCGCTAATAATAATTTGTACAAGGTCGAGAGTAATGCGGTACAAAATTTTAAGCTCCTCATCATCCAAATGAAAAGGGTCATCAACTAACCTTTAATTTGTCCGATTTACCACAACGTTTTCATTTCCCCTTCTGATTATGTCGTACACTAAAAAATTAAATGCTCCTATGGAGTAAAAAATATAAAGATTTTTAATTAAATTTGTTTGTTTATTAATTAATTAAGCAATTTACCATAAATATTTCACAAAATCGCTTCTAAATGTCAGTTCAAATGTGTTTCGATTATTGTCGCAAAGCTTAACAACATCAAATTTTTTTTTTCATAGCAAAGTTAACGACAATTGTCGTAAACGAACTGTCAAACTTTGCGACAAATATCGCTACAAATTTTTTACAGAATAGCAGTATCGTTAAAATTGTAGTTAACTTCACTCAGCGATCTGAAAATTGTCGCTAACCTTCAGTCTGCCTTCCATAAATTGTTTTTTTTTTTTTTTTTTGCAATTGATCCTAAACGTAATTCACCAATATTTATATTTGTAAGGGTGTAGCTAATCTATGTGTAATTGCTTTGATTTATTTGTATTAAGTTTCAATTCATAAAACTTTTACTACTTACATTTTTCAATATTAATTTTAAAATATTTATGTAAATAACAAAAACAAAAATAACATTTTTGCCAAATCAAATGAATTTGCCAGTATCTTTTAAACTGTAAAATATAAACGATAGACGATACGATAAAAGACACGATAGTGATGAGCTTACGTGAATCAAACCACAGACGATAGCATTTAATGAGTATCGTTCTGACGACTAGAAGTTATGTGATGAAGGACCTGGGAAACAATACTTTACACATACACGCATACGCATACGCTTACGCACCCATGCATATGTACATACAAATGTATATACTTGTGTCAACACATACTTACTTACTCATTCACGCATATACAAATCGAAAAACGTAAAACAGCTGGTTTTGTTGTTTGTTTTACAAATATTGTTGTTGTTTTTGTGGTTCAAGTTTTGTTATTGTTATTCTCTTACACATAACATTATATGTATATATTTGTACATATCTTGTGTATACATAAGTTTCTATGTGTGTATGTATTACAAACAATAAAAATAAAATGTTACACCAACAACCAACAGTAACAGCAGTAACAACAAAAGCCACAATAACATCAGTGATTACAAAAACAACAATGCTAAATGTGAATACAAGTATAATAAAATTTGTGGCTTTAAATGAGATTTCAATTGTGAAGCAAACAAAAAGTGCTCGTAATAGATTCAAGAAAAGAAAAAGTAAATGTCGAATAAGTGCGAAAGAAAGAGCGATTTTCTTTGGCCCAAACGCTTGCAACGCACAGCAACAACAACAGCAAAGGCAAAGCGTAAAATTCAAAAATTACTCTCTCGTAATTGTTGTTGTAAATAGTAAATGACCTTGAACTCACATATATACTCATACATACAAATACACACGTATGAAAATGAACACTCGAAAGAGAACACAGCAACAAAAGCCACAACAACAATGAAACAATGAGAGCACGACGAAAAACAACAACCTAACAACAACAAAAAATGACAGTAAGAAAGAATATCTGTTATACGAAAAGAAAGAAGAAATAATGATGAAAGAATGCCATAGAATAGAGAAAGCAATCACACCGAGAGGAAGGAGGCAGGAGGAAGGAAAGCAGCGTAAAAAATTACAGGTTGCAGACAAAGAAGCGCGCGAAAATTGCGTGTGTTTGTGTGAATGTTTGCACGAGTGTATTCACAATGATAAATAAAAAAGCTCTTTTTTAACATTGCCGCTATTATTGCTGTTGTTGTTTGTCATTTGTTGGTGATGGTTGAAATTTGCAGGATGTCAACAACAAGGTACCATAAACGCATACACGCACATATTTATACTCACATAACATGACAACAAAGAGTGACAGCACTCAGAGAGTATAGCCGCTGGCGAAAACAAAAACAAAAAATGAGTGGAATTGAGAGAAAGCGAGAGATTGACAGAGAAACTAAAGATTTGGCAGTGGTAACATTCATGTGGTAAAAAAGAACCACAGCTTAAATTCACTACAACATTTTTTACCTTTAAAATATGAAAAAAGTATATGCAAAGAAGCACTTTAATGAAGTTTTTGTAATTCAAGGAGAGACGTCCACCGAGAAAGAAGGCAATAAAATTTTGTGTGAGAAGGAGGATGTTGATAGTAGTTATTGGGCAGAATTTTTTTGGGAAAGTATGCGTGGCATTTTCCATGCTACTCAAATGCTTTTTTAAGTATATCTCCGAAATTATTTACATTGCAGTGCTAAGATTTGGCTACAACAAAGAAATTAATAAAAGTGAGCGCTAAGTAGTAGATAGTAGTAGTAGTAGCAAGAAAGCTGATGAAGGTTTGTATTTTAATATGGGATGTTGATAGCTTTAGGAGAAAAGAATGTTGACACTATTCGGCAAGTGGGAGTGGAACTACCCATGTAAATAATATGAAAGATTAGTGGAATAACTAGATTAAGATCGGAAGCTGGCACACTCATATGATCCTTTGTTTGCAAAGTTTTTTTGTTGCCGTACAGTGCAAATGATTAATAGTAGTATAGTGCTGAAAGTGGAACATTTTTGCTAAAAAAAAGTTATATAAGAGTATATATATATATAAGAGTAGCATTGTCAACGCAATCAATGGCTAAATAAATACTTAAAGTGTACCATTCTGACAATACTGATTTAGAGGATTCTATGGTAATTACTTTAGCAAATTTTAAATGTTTTATTTTAATAAATATATGCAAAGTCTAAACAAAAATAAATAACAAAAACAAAATTTGGAAATTAATGTGTGACCATCAAGTACATAGATTAATTCAGTTGTATTAGTTTTTATATATTTGGCGGCCTCAGTGTATAATTCTATGTATTTATAATCAGGAATCTAAATAATTGATTAAAGAACTAATTTTTGTTTTTTTCAACTTCATGATAGATACAACTTCATAATTAAATACAACTTTTAAGCTTAAATATTTCAGCAAAACAATATTTTTAAATTGATGCTGCTTTATTTTCTATTCACATGCATCTGTTGTATATTTATTAATACTTATGTTTGTACATATGTATATGTAAGCAGGAGTTTGCGGCTAAAATCCTTCCCTGTTGATGAAAATCGTTGACCATGAATGAAAACAAAATTTTAAATGACAAAAAAATAAAACCCCTTCCACTCCTAGAAAATCTCTGTATGTAGTTACGTAGGTATAAATATAATACAAACTTCAAATAATAGCCTAATGCGAAATTTGGCGAAATTCTGCGAAAATGACAAAATCAAATCTAAACGAATAAATCGTAGTGGTTGCTACCAGAACCACGAATGTGCAAAATGCATGTTTAGAGAAACAAACAATTTTAATATTTAAACTTTTTTAAAATCGCATAAATTGAGATTTCTGTGAAAAGAAAATTTGTTTACCAATAAGAAAAATATAATATCAAACTCAGAGAACTTTAATTAACTGTAGATTATCCAATTTTAGATTGTTCGGCATATTTAACTTGAAGTGCAAAAAACGCAGCCACTCAACGCTAAGCTCATATACACACCTAGATAAAACGTTTATTGTATATGCATATAGTAAAATACTTCAACATATTTTCCACCTTCGTTTACACCAAACTACAAAATAAATATGAATTTTATTTGGATACAACCTAGATCTTTTACATGATGAAGCAAACTTAGGAAAAATATTTTTCTTCTAGAAAATATATTTATGAAAATACTATATAACTAGAAAATGTTTCCTAACATTCACCCGGGAAAGTCTGATGTTAGTAGTAATTTTGTTTTTCATTATTGAGGTGAAGTTTACCATGAGGGGGGGCGGGGACGTTTTTGTTTTACCTCTAGGAAACTTGCCTACAACTTCGAAAAATATCATCAGCATACAGAGAAATTCTTTGTATTAAATTTTGCACTATTTGATCATAAAAAAAAAGTTTTATAGACAAGGTTTCAAGTTTTAAGAATCGGGGTTTAGCTTTGAAATACAAAATTTTAGCTAGTGACTGATTTGCGTTTCCTACATGCAAAACATTATCAGAATATTTTTATAGGTTAAAACTACAATACACTCACTTAAATTTTTTCAGTTTGGCACCAAAAATACTAAATATTGTCGGCGGCTACAATTTCGTTATTACTGACTGTATTTAGATTTCTTTGCCATTATTTCATCTGTATTGATGTGGGTACATCAACAAATACTGACTTCAATATTTACTTTTGAAAATATTGATAGTGTAGCCGCCGCCATTTATTTGTGAATACTGGAATATAGGTAGATATGTATATCTATAACATTTATTTATATACAATAAACTTTATCTTCTAAGTTGATTATTTTCTTAAAGATTACTATATAGTAATATGAAAAACAATTTTGTATATTTTTCGGCTTAAAGTTAAAAATTTTAGATGAATTTGTTTTTAATTTTTCTGCTGAATTCGGATCCAAACTCGTATTCGCAAATGTCAGCTCTTGAGATTCGCTTTCGCTAATTTTAAACTTGTAAAATATTATCAGTACCCAAAGAAACTCCTCTGTCCCAGGTTTTCCGTGGCACGATCAAAAGAAACAAATTTGTCCACACCCCGTGAGGAAATTAACCACTTATTATACAGACCTTATAAAGGCTGAAAACGGGGCTTGCCCGACATCAACCTACATGGATTGAATATAGGAATCTTCTATACAGGATTTCAAAACATAAACCCCTGTGGGCTTACTACAGACGTCTTATAGACGGCTTGCCTAGAATCGGACTATATACATAGTTTGAATCATGGCCCGTATTTAGGGGGAGGTTTTGGGGGCTCTGACCCCCCCTAAATGTGGAAACTTTCTTCTATTTTTTGATATTAATTGCCAGTGGATGAAAAAAAGTCAAAATAAAATCTAATGAACAGTTTTTAAATATTTTTTACTTCCATCGGTTTCTTTCTAAAAAGTCAAATATAAAAAAATAAACTTGAAATCTTAGTTACACTATGCGACCAGATCCGATTTGTTTTCTTTGACATGAGGTTTGACTTTGGATACAAAAAGAGAAGGTAATGCTGAGAAATTTTGCATTTATAGTTTTTCTAGGCCAGTAACTGTTTTTGATTTACAGTTTCGGGTTTAGGGCTCATTTGGAAGGACCTATAATTTCTGGATTTCCAAGTTTGTAGCACGCCAGTGTTCAGCTCTCCAATTTAAAAAGATGGCCAAAAATTCTATTTTAGGGTTTTCCTTCCCATTCTAAATTGGGAAATTTTTGAACTTAGATTCGTGTTCAGTATAAAAAATTCATTCACAAACACTAGGAACCATTTTATTCGCAAAGCCCATGTAGGGCAGTAGTAGTGGATCAGGTCCAAAGTTCTAGGAAACAATCTTAAAATGTAATTAATTCTTTAACCCATTATTGCTCAGAGCACCCCGACTCGAAAGACCTCTTTCAATGCAGTAACTGCACGAATTTCGGGAATATAAGCCAACCTTACCCGGATTCCTTATCATGGCCCGAATTCCCACTGATAATCATTTAAAAAATTAGCCTCTGACTATTTTTAGTATTTTGGTAATTGTTTTGAGGTCGGGCTCATCATCAGTAATGGCAAGTCAATGTCAATTTTTTTCGAATGAAACCCCTCCCCCCGAAAAAAAATCCTGGCTACAGCCCTGGTTTAAATTTTTGATTGTCAAATGCGGGCCAATGTATACTGAACACTTGCGTCCAGTAGACTCTCCAAGTATCAGTCTAGTTAAGTTAAATATGGGCGTCGTAGTTTTCTTTGTAGATCGTCTATTTGATTTAATTTGCAGTGTCTGTTTTTACAATTAAGAGTTTTATAACCACAACGTTGATTACAATGAAATGAGCATCAATTACAAAATAGAACACGAAATTTTATGACTTCATTTCCTGGGTCAAGGCCTTCAAGGCCTGGGTCAAACCTAAGAAAACACATAAAGTCCCTCCCTATATTCCACCTAAGTCCATTTCTACACGAGACGTCCCCATGACTCTTTTTGAAATACTTTATACGCCAAACTAAACGCTTGTCAAAACGTATGTATCAAAAAATATATCGATCATTTACTAAAAGACTGTCATAACTCAAAAAACGCGATTTCGCAGAGAACGCGTTTAAAGTTTTCAATTGACTCACATTTTGCAGAAAAAAGAAGAACTCTTATAATTCTCACGAGTAGAGTATACAAAATATTAATATGAAATTTTTACGCAATATAAGGCGTAACATAATGAATAATTCTGCATCATTAACTCAAAAATCGTGTTTTAGTCTTTTAGTAAATGAGCGATATAACCTATCGTTGAGCTGCAGAATATTTTTAGTAATTCCTCTCGACATTATTTAAGTAATTGAATTACGTATTGCTCACTCTACATTATTAAGTTTGCTGACATTTTAAGTTTGTTAAAAAGCACAGCAAGTTCAGAAATGTGGGTTTATTTTTTAAAAAAAAGTTTAATGTTTCCGAAAGTAACACGACAAAGTATTACAAATCCAACGCTACCACAGCACAGTGTAACGTTTCTATAGAAACTCCGGACAAAAATTTAAGGAAATGTCGTTGGGCAACCAAACTGAGTACATAGGATTCTTATAGCCAAAAAATAGCATGGTTTAAAAAAAATTGCCGTAACTCATTTATTTGGGTTGAATCGGATAATGGGAATCTCCAACCTAATGTGAAAAGTGAAAAGCTTTTTCTTGGGCAATCTTTACTTTTGGAGGCTTGCCATTGCTGACCAAGAGGTAGTGCCGCCCAGAAAAATTTTCTATTTTTGATTTTTAACTGAGTGGACCCGGGCACCCTGCGTAAGCCGCAGCGCTCACGGATAAATGGTATACCAAAATCAAAATTAGGTTTTTGTCAAAAACACATACTTTTTTCCTATATAAGGATACATAAAATATGCAACAATAAAAAATGCAACTACATAAATGACAATTTTCGCTGCGCTCCTCGTTCATTCCCGTTGGCTCCATATATATATATAGCATACTTTCACATGAACACATTCGCACACATATATACTCATTTACATCCAACAACAAAAAGTACTAAAGCATAAAAATTGGAGCATAAAAAACATGATGAACAGAGTACGAAGCTCTGACGCTGAAATAGAGAAGAATACAACTGTCGCTACTATATTTGAATAAGTGGATAAGTTTTTCTTGTTATAGTTGTTGTTGCAATTCGTTCTCCTTTCGTGTCGTTTTTATGGAGCATTGCTGACGTCAGCAAAATTGCAACAATGGTTGAACTGCACAGAAGCAAAAAACAAAAAAGAAAGAAGAATAACAAGTTGGAAATGCCAAAAAGAAAAAAAAGGAAAAACTTTTTGCTAGTAGAAAAGTGGAGCGTGCGAAGTGTATCATATGGAGTAGAGCGGTGTAGAGTTGGGGGAAGTGGTAGAATAAAGCGAATGAAGTAAAATAAAATTGGCCATAAGCAAAATGCACTCGTTTTTTAACCATCTGCACATTAACTTCTTCTTTTTGTTGTTGCTCCTTTTTGCTCCAAGGATGCCATGAATTTGCCAAGTTTATTTAAAGTAATAAGATTTTTAATATTTTTCCGTATTTTAAATTTTTTGCTCTGCTTCCTGTACTCTTCTCTACACTTTTTTGTGTGGCAGATGTTGCAGAGCAAGCACAATTTGTTAAACATAGGCCAACCTATGCACCCATATGGATGATGACGATGAGGCGGCGAGTGTAAAGGCGCAATTTAATTTCATTTTTATTGTCAAGTGCAAACGCAGCACAAACACAAATGCGAGCAGTACATAATCTTTAAAAAAGAATGACAGGACGTACGGGATAGGTAGGAAGGAAGCAAAGAAAGAATGTTGAGTAAGATATAAATTGTAAACTACCAGCTAAGAGGAGTTAATGAAAGCTACTGTTATTGCAACAACAGCGACTTTGAGTAATTTTCTTCGCGATGCCATTTATACACAAATTTATGTTATTTCTTTAACCGCGCCATTTGGGTAAGGTTTTCATTTAAAAACATTTATTAACATACCATAATTTGCTTCACTTACCTTCATCTTTAACGTTTCCAACCATTATATCGTATCCTCTCATATCGGCCGTTTTCATTAAGGTCATCGGATCAGCTGGCAAGAAAGCGCCATCTATGGTGGGCGCCGATGGGAAACTCAAAATACCCGAATAAGAATTCCATTGTTGTACTGAAATAGTTTTTGCATCCACTGTGCGCATGCACGCCATCACAGCTTGTGGATTTTCCTATTTTTCGAATGAAATCAAAGGTTTTTGTTATAGAATTTTGGTAATAGAATTAACAAACTTTACGTCTACTTGCGACTTTGGTTTTTGGTGTGTATGCGTGTGACGTTTGCATTCAAATGATATGTGTGAGTATGAGGGTATGTGAGTTATGTATGTATGTATGCGTGCATTAAATTTTTATTGATAAGATAGAAGTACCAAATTTTAGTTCGTTTGCTAGTGCCACTCACCTCTAGCATCGATGCATTACAATTGCAGTCATTAACTAATGCTTTGCCATTTTCAACTGCTTTCTCTGCTGTCATGTGACTCCAGGGCGCATTCATGGTACCTGATTGCAGCATTCCACGCTTAACTACACCTCTCGTCACTGGCGATATCAGTTGAACATTCACCGAACTCGAACCAGCCGATTCACCGAACAATGTCAACATATCTGGATTACCACCAAAGGAACGAGCATTCTCCTTTAGCCAACGTATGGCCAATGCCTGATCCCATAATCCAACATTTCCGGGTGCCTCCTCTTCGTACCCAGGCATAGATGGAGCCAAATAAAGGAAACCAAATGCTCCTACACGATACTGGAATGAAGCAACAATAACATTGCCCACAGCGGACATAATATCCGCTTTATAAATATCCAACATTGCAGAGCCAGTCATAAAACCACCACCATATATCCAAATTAGCATGGGCAGCCCATTACTGGTATTGTTATTCTTCTCCGTATTGCCATTATGTATGAGATGGTCGATGTCTGGCTTACCATTTGCATGCTGCCGATAACGAAATCAAATGAATGACCATCAATAACTTACGTATTGAAAATGTTTTTTTTTTTCATTTGGCTTGAATAACTCACCTCACCACCGCCTCCTCCATTTGCTCCACGGCCATGTCTCAGTCGTGCTTTAGCTGGCGCCCAAACATTTATATACAAACAATCCTCAGATACATTCGTATTGGGATTCCACATTTCTTCGCCGGAGAATCCAGGAAAGTATTCATATCTGCAAGAAGAAAGGATGAAAAGAGTGACATAATTTCACTTCTAGTTAAACGAACTTCACAGTTTTAGTAAAACCTTCTGTTTTTACTCCTACCAATAAAAGCAAACACCTCACCCACACATCCGCCTATTAATCGAAGTTTGTTTTGTTTCGCTGAGCATTCGATTATGCCATATTTACTTCATTGCCCTCAACCTTTCTCAAGTTAACTTCCTTCCTCTAAAGAGGAGTATCCAGCTGCGTTATTTATTATATTCACTTTTTCTTGCCATCTACTTGCGACTTTTGTTTTTGGTGTGTGTGCGTGTGACGTTTGCATTCAAATGATATGTGTGAGTATGAGGGTATGTGAGTTATGTATGTATGTATGCATGTATTAAATTTCTGTTGATAAGATAGAAGCACTAATCGATATTTTTGCGCCTAAGAAAATAATGTCTTCTATATCCCTTCTCTTATACTTTTTATTTTAATGTATGTGCATACATATGTACAATGTACATATATACGAATTACTTAGTACCGGAGGAAGAAAGCTCTCGGAGAGTGGATTGTCAATTTCATATTAATTTAGAAGCACTTCAATATGAACAACAATGGTTCTGGTTGCTAAACACGTAATCGAAAACATACTTAGGTTACTTGACTTCCCTGACAATTTAATTATCAACCATGTTATTTACTTACTACATTTAATTATCATAGTTTGTGTAAGGGCGTAAATTTCCAGAGTGCCTTGATTTTCTTTTGTTGTATTTGAGATTCCTTTATATTCATTTTATAGTTTGATTTAACATTAAGTCGCATCAATGATAGAAATAATTAAAATACCCACAACCTAATTTGTTATTTTATGTACCTTACGTTATTAATAGATTTGGGAAATGCGATAGAGGTAAAATTTAATATAAATAATAAAAAAAAATTGAAGGCTATGTCTATTTACCATTGATTTCTCACTTGGCCAATATTTCGTTTATTGCCCAGCAAATCTTATAAATGCTAGAATCTTTTGATACCTCAGCTTCATCGAAAGTTCCAAATGGTTTCAGACATATGGAGAGAAAACTAATAGCGCACAAAAACAGTACTACCTCGCATTTGGGCGGCCGCAAAATAGGCCACTGGAGTAGCTAGAAAGTTTCGCCATGAACGTGGTCGCTGTGGTCCAGTTGTCTAATGCGCCGAACTGATCCACATGTTTTGAATGGTTTGATGATTAATAACACTGTTCTACAGCCAAAAATTAGCATAGACGGGACAAGCGTACTTAGGGTAATGAGGGGGGTGCTGAGTCCGAATCCGTGGTCCGTTTTGCTCTGCTACGTAACAATTTTTTTTTTTTTTGACATCAAAATTTTTAAAATTGAAAAAAAAATAAAATTAAAAATACAGTTTTTTGTTTATCAAAACATTAATTTTTACAAAAAAAATGTTTAGATTTTTTTTATTTTTTAACTTTAAGAATTTAAAAAAAAAAATTTTTTTTTTTACTTAATATATTTTTTCATAATTTTTTTCATCCTCGTTATCATCGTTTACTTTTATCTCGTGCCTAGCGGTGCCATAAGGCACCTTGTCGCTGAGCCGTTCCTGAGCCAGGTTCAAAAACAATTTTGTTCTCCAGTTACTTTCTTGATCTACCTACTTTGCTTTCCGCTCGTCCGTAATGGGTTAAAGCAATGATGGCCAAACGTGTACTTAAGTCCAAAACGTGCAACGGCATTTCACCGAAGACGAGGGCATGGTTGTGGAGACGTAGTTTTGCTAACGCAGTGGCTTCAAAACATTCTAAAAACGGTACAACTTATGCTGTTGTTGTTGCTTTCTTTCTCTAACTCCGTACTGAACATCTTATTCAAGGACGCCAATCGCATTCTTACATACATATCGTTGTCTGAGAATTGATTTGGTATATGTGTATACGTATACGATATGTATTAAGGATTTAAAGCTCATTTTGCACTTAAGTACACGTTGGCCATCATTGCTTTAACCCCTTAAAGACGAGCAGGAACTAAAGTAGATAGATCAAGAAAGTAAACAATTTTAAAACGGACCACGGATTCGGACTCAGCGACACCCTATTACCCTATGTGCATTTGTCCCGTCTCTGCTCGTTTTCAAAAGTTTCCATTTGTAGAACAGTGTAATCACCCCGCAGGAGGGGTGTTACATCCTCTTTGCTATGGCTTGTAGTTATTAATGACATTCTGAAAGAACTTGATACGAGAGGAATTAAGGTTGTAGCGTATGCGAACGATGGGACTGAACGTGATGAGTAATATCATGAACGGGTCTCTGTGTATACTAAGTAACTGGGCTGCAGGGTGTGGCCTGAGTGTTAACCCTGAAAAACAGAGCTAGTTCTATTCACCTAGGGAAGCCAGACTTACTGATTTGATCAGTACATGTCTTGATTATTTGTTTGAACACTGAGTTTTTTAAATTTCGAAATCAGTACGAAAATGTACTGATTTTTGTTTAGTTTTTTTAGGAGACTATGAAAATTAAATCTAGAGGTTAATTTTCAAAGTCATGACTTAAGTTCATGTCAATTTCGTTATTTGAAGTTATATATAAACAGGTAAATGAACAAATGTAGTCATCACAACAACAATGTATATAGAGACGGGCAAATCAGACGGCCGTTTGATTACTGTCCGCAGCTCTCACAATTCTCTAAATATGGAAACTGATACGTAATCATCATTTTTTACTAACAAAGAAAAAAATGTAAGAGGAACACACAAAATCGGAGAAAAACTTTCAGGACATTTATATCACTATATTATGTACATTGAAATTACTAAGTAGTAAAGGAATTTAAAACTGAACTGATTTGTACTGATTTTCACTGATTTCCAATGCCTAATGTACTGATTTTGCGGTTCAAAAATTTGCCTATATTCACCACTAAGACCAAGATATCGAGTTTCAATCTTCCTCGTTTGAGTAGCCATCAACTGTTTTTTTCCTCAAGTGCCAAGCTTCTAGAATCGCAAATTAAGTTGGAAAAGAAATATTGAAGAACGGGTAAAAAAAGCTTGTTCGGTTTTTTACGCTTGCAAAAAAACCTTTAATAAGAAGTGGGGGTTGCATCCTAAGACGGAGCTTTGGAAGTATACGGCAATCGTCTACCCTATGCTTACATATGGTGCGATAGTTTGGTGGACAACACTTAAGAAAAGTTGCTGCCTCTCTAAACTGTCTTCGGTGCAGAGAACAGAGTATTTTGCAGTCACCGGTGCAATAAGATCTTGCCCTACTGAAGCATTTAATACGATCTTCTGCCTTTAGATTATTACGTAAAAATCTCAGTGGTTAGTAGTGCAGTTAGACTCAGAGAGTCAGAATGCTGGACTTTTAGATCACATGGCCACAGTAATATAATCAATGTCCTACCGGTAGGCCCGTAGAGCGCAGGTGTCTTCTCGCAGGCTCTATACCTATCTGGTTTTTTCGTTTGCCAAACTTTTCTAGCGTATTCCAGGCGGAAGTATTCGCTATTTTACAAGCTACTAGGGCAGTTTCGGACAATATACCGAAAAGGAAAAATGTAGCAATCCATGATTAAAGCAATGATCTCATGAATTTCCAAACTATAACTAGATGATCAGTGCAAGAGGGAATTTGTCAGATTTGCACAGCACATTAATTTAACTCACATTTAAGTACCTGGACATAGGAACATTAGCGGAAATGAGAATGCCGATACTCTGGCTAGACATGGTTCTTCGTTGAACATTTCTCAATCGTTCCACCTCCCTAAAATTTCGTTAAGAAAGACATTTTCATGTTCTTCTTCCAACAATCTAACTTCAGATTGAGAGGCTTAACAACTAGCGCCACATCAAGAACTATGTGGTTAAAGAACTCTTATCTTTTTCTAAAGTTGAAATCGCACGAATAACAGCACTTTATACTAGAATGGGTGTCCCTCATAATGATGCCATAGTTATCATGACATGGAAAAGATCGAAAGTCTCGAACACTTCCTGTGTGACAGCCGGCTTTGGCAAGATTTATACTCAAAACCTTTAGCAAACCTTTCCTATGCAGTATAGGACAAGCTGCTAATGTCAACCTCAGCATTCTGGTGAAGTTTTGTGATTTGACTAAATGGTTTGTGGAGACCTAACAGTCGAGATATGTATCTATATATTTATTCCTCTTACTCCTGTGAGGAGCATAGGGCCATTACAAAATTCTTAAATCTACTTTTATCTAATGACAGTCGTTTGATCTCATTAAAGCTCATTCCGGTTCTTTCGATATCTTTCTCACTCGAGATAGTGGTATCAAAATGGCGTTATTGCGCTTATTGGGATACCACGCAATCTAACCTAGTCCATCGGAATTAGGAATGGAATTGCCCGAGGATTCCTAGATCATCTGGATATAATTTACAGTTTGTGACTATTTCATAATTCGTAGTCGAAGCCGAACTTCGCCTTCGACCAAAGGATTTTTAAAATATAAAAAAATAAAAAGCTGAAAATAAATTTTTTCTACCTATACATCTCCATAACGACACCCGTCTCAAAAAAAAAGTTAGTTGATAGATGCCATGATTCCAACTGTTCTGTCATCAAAAATTGAAACATCGTACCAGACTAAAGTCAAAATATTAAAAATTCAGTTTTTGGCAGAGTTTTGAAAATAAATATTTGATTACCATTTTTTTTTTAATATTTCAAATTTAAAAAAACAAAGACACAAATCACAATGATCCTAGATCCAAACCACAATGATAGTAGCTAGAACTATAAACTTAATGAAGATGCAATAAAAATTTAAGCTTAATCGGTTCATTAGTTTTGGAGATATAGTGGAAGCCAAGAAATGAAGTTTTGAGTAAAACGTGCTTGAAAGTTCAAGTACGCATGATAACTTTACCACCTCCTGCCAAGTTCTACACCTATAACTTTCGATAGACTGTGAATAAAAAAAATGGCTTACATTTGAGCCTGGACGACCCCCTTAAAAACGAAAAGAAGTGGAGCGCCTGTAATGGAAAATGTAGCCTTCTTTAAAAATTATGTTGTAAATCTGTGGACTACTTCAAGCGTAAAAATCGAACAAGCAAACGGAAAAAATATAACACAGAGACTGCAATGTAGTGTCGTCAGGTTTGGAGCATATTTTGACTTTTACTCATAATTTCCGTTGAATGCCGAATTTTTATTAATGTTGCATACCGTTAAAAAGATCTCACAAATTGCAATTTTGCTGAACATTAAAATATAATTAGATTAATACTTCAGGAGTTATGACATTTACAAAGAGCAAAATTTGTAGTCATTGTTGCTGCTGTCAGAGTCGGAGCACTGTGAAAATCAATAAGAAGTCAAGGAATATAATTGAAAATAACATGAAAATCCCTGACCAAAACACCGCCCCAACCATGACGACACTCCCCTACATGTTTTATATAACCCTTTTAAATTTTTTTATTTCTATGCAGTTATAAATAATTTTAAATAAGAGGTTTTTATTGCCAATCTGTAGTAAAATTTATTATAAAATAAAACGAAGATGAGTTTTTATGCCGAATAGACGAAGAACCGAAGCCGAATATTCGATCGGACACTAGTGTTGAGTTTGTTTTTTCCAAAAATACAGCTAACTTGCGCCACAGTTCAGGCCTAATTATTAAATATCAACTAAATTTGTTTCCAGGCTTCGACGGCTGAGAAGGCAACGCTATCATTGGAAAACCACATTTTATACATGTTCCGCGGCATCAAAATAGCGTTAGGGTGCCTTAAAAGCAAAGTGGCCAAAAAGAGTTTTTAATTCAATTATCGGAAAATTGTTTGTTTTTGAAAAATCCGAAATTACATAATAATGGTTAACTTTGCAAAGACAAGAAAAATTACTGTAGCAAAAGATTCTAGCATCTCAATAACTACTACTTCTCGATGAATGAAGATCAAATTTGGATCGACTGCCAGTGTAACCGACGCACAAACTTTTCATGCCGATAACATAACTTTTGAAATTTATATATTTTAAAATGGTTTTAAATTTTTTAAGTGAAACTTTAAATAATATTGAAATTTATAAAACGCATAGAGTGGAGGGATGTGAAACGACGGAAACAAACGAATTTTATTTTTCCATTGTAATGGGTGTTACAATTATATGCAACCTTTTATAAATAACTATAAATTTACAGTATACCTCCAAACCATTAGAAACACCTCAAATTTTACCAGTTTTAAAAAGATGTTGCCAAACTTTTTTTCAGGAACTATTTTCTAGTGACAATTTGGGCCCGATTAGTCAAAAATAATGGGGAAGTTTAACCTTAACCCTCTTCTTTGCACCAAAAACCAAACCTATGTCTTTTGAAGTATTATGGCATAAAAATCAGTGGCTTTCTCTAATTTTTTTTTGCTTATATCTTAAGTACATAAATATCCCCCAAATATTTATACCTGTCAGTATTTAAATAAATAAATATTTATAGCTCTGTAAGGGTCAGAGTCGCCTTAAAAAGGAGACTCAAAAAATTGTATCTCCCCTATTTTTTCTTACCATGAGCCTGTCCTTCCAGAAGATGTTATTGTTTAAAAACTTTGTTGGTTTTAATTCTATAAAGATAATAAATTACAATGACAAAAGTTTTTGCTCCAACAACACATTGTGGAAAGATGCAATGGTACGAATAAAAAAAAGGGGAAATTACGTTTTTTTAGTCCCATCTTAATGATTACACAGATCCTTGCAGGCATACATATGAAGTAAGCTGAAGATGAAGTAAGTAGAAGTCAAAGCAAAAACTTTTTTATACAAAAATTATTCTTAGGATTTAAAAAAAAAAATTAACTAAACTTTCGCATTAAAGATAATTTTTTTCATTATGGACAAATCGGTCCCAAATTGTCACTAGAAAACTGTTGGCAAAATCTTTTTAAAACTGTTAAAATTCACTTCATTCACGAATAAAATCAGAGGAAATTTGTGGTGTTTCTAATGGTTTGGCGGTATACTGTAGTTTAATTTCATGACCGAATTTTGGAAAAAATAGATTTAAATAAATTTATAGTAATCAACTTTGGTTGGACCGAAAATAAGTCATTTCGAAAACTCAACAATAATTAAAATCCGCAGAAAGAATCATAAAATGCGCTCGATTTATTTCACATGATATTGTGACGAAATAACTAAAATGGAATCGTCTACCAGGATTTGCCGACATAGCGAAATTATTGGGGTAGGTTAGGTTGGAGTAGCAGCCTTCTGCTTAAAAGCACACTTAAGCACTAATATTGTTATTCTCATTGTGGTACCATAGTACGGTGCGACTCCCCTATTTACGGAGTAGAGAACCATGAAAATTCCATAATGAATCAAGCTATGTCCTTAACCCGTTTTCGTCTGCCGTTGCGTTTTCGCAACACCAACTTCAAACATTTTTAAAATAGATAAGACTATGCGTATCCCATTTAAGTATTTATTTAAATGATAATTTGAAGTCGGCTTCACAATTTTTCTTGTAATTTTATTTATTTTTTTATTTTTATAATTTTACACCTGTGCTTTTACCTTAATATTTGTATGGTCTAAAAAAATGCATTTTTTAAAATTCATTTAATTAAAATATTTTTTTATTTTTTTTAACAATCATATTCGTGTTACTAAAATACCAAAATGCAATACTATAGACTATCTGACTCATTTTACCATTTGAAATATTCCTGGTGTACCGGTCGTTGCTTATTCGCAACAGGCTGCCCTTGATAACCAAGACGTTCTAAAATTTTCTCAATTGGCTAAAAGTGATCAGTGAGATTTCAATAGTCGCCACATAAAAAATCATGAAATTATCTCAACGATTTCGATGATTCGTCCATAACGGATTAATATTAATGGATGATAGCTCGGACAGACTAGTCACGAAAGATGAGCCCAGGAGTTTTAGTCTCCTCTTGGTCAGGGATGGGCATCCGGACATGAAATGGAGAACTGGTTCTTCGGTTTCCTCAGAGCCGCAGCCCCGACAGAAGTCATTGAATGGCATTCCTAGTCTCGTGAGCACCGAAGTCGTAATGCTTATGAAGTTTCTGCTAGGGCTGAGTAGCTATCTAGTTTGTCTATTGTCCATAGTGGTCCATGTTACCTCAACTATGCTCCGCTACCCAGGATCTTTTTGCTTTTTCGGGGTAGTTTTGCTTAATGGCCAATTTAATAGACGTAAGAGGAACACCAATGGTGTATGAAGGTGATATATCGGTAAGCTGCGAGCTCTGTTTACCTAACTCGTAGGCATTGTAGTTACCCGGAATATCCGTGTGTTCAAGTACCCTATGTAAGTGGATCTGCGAGTGACTCGACAAAAAATTTAGTGAAGATTGGCATTCAAAAACAAGCTTTGATGTAGTGAAAACTTCGACAAGGGACTTGATTGCTGCTTTATCCGTGTAAATGCGGATATTCTTATCGAATGAATCATTGGAAATAAGCCACTTGGACGTTTGATAAAAAGTCATTACTTCCGCCAGAAAGACGCTGCAATGGTCAGAAAGTCTGAAAGAAAATCCAAGATACCGCTTTCTATAGAAGATCCTCCTATTTAGACCCATCTATATAGATGTAAATTAAATTGTCAATAACCACTTCGTCATTAACTCATTCTTCTCTACTGAGGATGTGAGTAAAGTACGTGTGGTTTCAATTAAAAGTAGAGCAAATATAGTCTACGTTAGTTGGTACGGACGTATCGCGGATTAGAATCCTGGCATAACACAGGTTCGACCTAATCCAGCGATTTAAGGCACTGAGACTGAGAGCACAGCACTTAGTTTGTCGCTTAACCAGAAGCGAAGTTGACAACCAATGATGGATTGCGAAGAGAGCATTCGTAGTGGTAGTACGGAGTGCCCCAGTAATCAATATGGCTGCCGTTCTTTTAACCTTATCCGGTAGCTTAAGGTTGACCGCCTTTGCAATTGCTGGCCATCAGAAGACGGATCCGTAAAGACGATTAGGCTCAATCACTGCTGTATAGAGACAGAAGGTGAGTCTAGGTTGAAGATCCCATTTTGTTCCTACTGCTCTCTTACAGCAGTAGAGGGCGCAAGAGGCTTTCCGTACTCTCTCTACTATGTTAGCTTTTGATTGAAGCTTACGAAGTGAAGTACCATTAATTTTGGGTAGGGAAAATGCTAGTAGTTTGTACTTCCTAGTGAAGGGCATAACCTCAGTTTTAGCAGAATTGACATTAAGACCGTATTCATGGCACCACTGAGACAGAAGGCTAAGTGAATGGTTTAGCAATGTCATCAGCATAAGCCGGTTTGATCAAATCTGTTTAGCAGTGTGTTTACCGCCAGATTCCAAATAAGATGGAATAATACGCCTCCTTGTGGTATGCCTCTATTGACAACCTTTTTAACGTAGTCATTTTCAATAGAAGAGCTGATGATACAACAGCGTCGGGGCAGACATTGTTGAAAGCCCCCTCGATATCGAGAAACACTGCGGGAAAGTGATTTCTCAACCTCATCAATGAGTACACGCAGCGTTGCTTCCACCGGCTACCCTTTAATATAGGATTGCTGTGAATTGGATATAAGAGTGGAATTGATAGAGCTCCTGATATGAAAATCAAGAAACATTTCTAATATTTTTAAGAGAAAGGAGGGCAGACAAATCGGTCTGAAGTTTTTTGATGTGAAGTTGGACACCTTCACTGCTTTGGGTATCGAAAATAAGCTGCGGAATGCCGCACTTCCTTTACGTTTTTTCTATATGACGTTTTTACCAGAGATTTGTGGTATAAAATGGCACCAACGTGCAAATTGGACCGAGCTGCATGCGACGAACTCGGTCACCACCCTAACCTAATAAAACACAGTTCAGTTATCGAACCCAAAGAATTCTAAAATCATAACGATATCATCTATAGAATATCATCACGACCGGGAGTCGATGATACAATTTCAGTGCAAAATCTTATATTAAAGGTTGACGATGTGTGGGTAAATCATCATGTGTATTACTATATCATCATGTGTAGAAGGGGGCAATGTCGTGCACTGGCCTTTTTAGCTCAAAGAATTGAATGATTTACCAGCCGTTGGTACGGTATGGGCCTACTGACCTACGGAGCTCATGCATGCAATACTAGCAATATTCATGTGTTTGGACTATATGTGCGACGTTTTTTGTAAAACGCACGTTTTCGGGACGACAAAAGTGTTTTTTCATCGGATCAGAAAAATAATTTTCCTCGCAGGAAAATATACCAAAAAAAAAAAAATGTTTTGTTTTTGAAAAAATTTTTGTTCTCTACCGAGTTGTCGAAGTTAACCTTGAAAACGACCGTTGGGGCAATGTCGTTTAAAATTGTTTAAAAATATAAATTGTAAAATAAATTCATCGATTTTTCTAAGATCTTGGATAAAAACAGAATCCTTCAATTATTTATTGCTTATTTCTTTTAATTGTCATCATATTATTTAGAACAGTGGTGACCACCAAAAACATATTGGGAGACAAGCAACAACAACAACAACAACGATCACAACATCACCACCTGTGACACAATGAGAATGGAAGCAAAAACAAAACAGAACACACACACAAAAACAACAATATTCTTCTATGCGCACACTTCTATTATTTCAGTAGTGCGACAACAAAAATTTATCAAGTGCTCGATGCGATATGAAAGAAACTAAATTATTTTGGTGGTGGGACAATAACAAATCAAAGAAATTTGATCAAAAAAAATAAAACACACAAACAACAGTCGCTGATCGGGCGCTGCGAAATGAAAATAACAACAACAATTTTTGTGTTTGTTGTAATGAGCCTCGGAAAGGAAACGCGGTCGCCCCAGTGTCCCAAGGGAGTGATAAAGCACATAAAAAACGCCACTATCAGAAGAATATTTTTTAAAAGTTTTCTTTGATGTCAACCACTTTTTTTAAATTCGCAGAGTGTTTTTCTTTTCATGTTTTATCTGGCGAATTGCACAGTTTAACTTTTTTCTTTTTTTCTCTTTAAATTGTATTTCTTGACTATATTTCAGACTTCTATTTATTGCATAATGATAAATAAATACATAATAATGTTATATCTCCTTAATCGAACCTCTACCTATCATTTCTCACACATTTTGATACCTTTACTATACTCGCAATTCAATGCACGACATTACCCCCCAAATTTTGAGGAGGGCAATGTCGCGCTCATTTCTTTTTTTTTATTTCTACTAACACGATTTCATGTTGCACATGAATGTAACTAACGAAATTATCTTTCGATTGGATGCTCACTCGTCGTATTCGCTTGTCATGTACGGCTTTACGAGCACGTCAAAGTAGAGTGCACGACATTACCCCCTTCTACTCTATGTTTTCAATTAAATGCTATGTATGTTCTACATTTTTCACTACCAACTCACCTCTCCTGCACACATGCTGCCGGCGATCGAGTTGCATCTAGGACGCCATGCCATGGTTCCGCAGGTACAGGTTTACGAAATCGTAAATCTTCCACAGGTGGTTTGGCATATGGTATGCCAGTATAGACGTGCACTTCACGACCCTGTACTGTGCTAGAGCGACCACGCACTGGACCACTGGTCGTTTGTACGACCAATCGATCGATTACACCATAAACTGATGACATACGCAGGAGCAGAACAAAAATAGCAAAGAGACCCCGACCGATATCACCACTTAGTACTGAGGTTGGGTTGGAAGAGTGCGAAACACGAGCCATGTTGCGAATGAAACGAATCAGAGTTCGGACAATAGATCACTAATATCAACTAAGTTTTTAATACCACGATACCGATAAAAAATACCGACACACAAACGTTTTAAATTCTCCGTTAAATGACGCCACGTATCGCGATGGTAAGTAGAACAAGGGCGAAGCGTAACGAATCGACCGAACGAAAAATCGCTGTTGGGGTCTTTGCTCACTTGACACTTTTGACGGCTGCAAATACAACTCTGCTTGCACGGTTCTGTCCCGTTCTATTTGATAAACAAACCAACAATTCAAAAACACGCGAATGCCACAAATGCTGCTCGGGTGTTTAGATGTTGGTGTTGCTAATATTTGTTGCTGCTACGATTTTGTTTCTTGGCCAACAACCACTCAAACTGTCTTTATTCGGTTCAGTGAATCTGCAAATTATGCTTCACTTCACTGCTTAACTCTCGGTTTTACGAGGATAGCGACACTACGATTACAATTTGTTTGCCACGTGCACAAGGAACGCGTGATGTCAATGTGCGTCACTGCCTCACAATTACACGGTACTTCTTGGCAATGCTAATGTTGTTGGTGTTGCCGTTGTTGTTACCTTCTTCTCTTCCTAACCACGACGACGAGCAATATCAAAAGTCAACAGTCTTTGCCACATAAAAAAATGCTCTGCACTCTATTGCGAATAGGATTTAGGTACAGATACAAATGCGAACGCACAATGCACATGCACAGACACAAACACGCACAAACATAAACGCAAACACGCGCGCACGTTTTATTCGACGCGACTCGACTCGTTCCAGTCGTGTGCACTCTTTTACTTGAAGGGATATGCTTTTTCTTTACTTGCAACTAAAACGTAACTGTTGCAATGTTGCTACATGTCAATGTAACTGTTGTTATTATTGTTGCTGTTATTACAGTTCGTTGTAGTAGCTACAATTGCTAATTCTGCTACTGTTGCTACAGTTTTCCGCAATCGTGGCTCTGACGACACGACAATTGGCACACTTCAGTTTGCTGTTGCTGCTGCTACTTCACATTTAGTTGCCGCCACTACAGTTGCAGCGTTGCAGATTGTTGTTATAGTTGCTTTTGTTGTTGCTGTTGCTGTTGCTGATGCACGTGTATGTTGATGCTTTATGGCGTAGCAAAGAAAACAACCACATCGCTCGATACACTCCTCACACTCCGCTCGTCACTTACCCCTCTCTCTCACTCTCGTTATATCTCTTTCTCTCTCGCGCGCGCACACACACACACGTTGTTACTCGCTGCCTGCAATCACGTTCTTATATTGAGTACGTACTTTGGGTATTTTGTGTTTTACTTTTGTTTTTCTATATGCGTGTGTATATGTGAGTATTTTTTTTCTGCTGGTTTTGTTGCTTCTGGCTTTTGGGTTGTATTTCTTGAAAAGAAGAAGTTGTTTGTCCTATTATCCTGTTGTATCCTGTTTATTTACTTTCTGGTGCTGTTAGTGTTGCACTCATGCTCTTTCGCTTTTATTTTTTCTTCTACGCCAAAGTGGATCCTTGCTGCAGCTGTTGCACTTTTCTACTTTTAATTTTTGTTATTGTTTTTTATTTTTGTTTACTGCTGTTGTTTTTCAATCTGCAAATAAAACAAAAGAAAAATGTTAAAATGTATTTTCTTGTGTAAGCTCAAAGCGAAACAATGAAAAAGGAAACAAAAGGCTTGAAACTTTTGCTTTAAGTTCCCACAATTTTATTTGCCTTTATGCTTCTCGTACATGTACATATGTGCCAATTGGCAATAATTAAGCCATTTCCAAGCTTCTGCGCATCTCAAGTGCATCATTTAGAAACACAATTTGGATACACTTTAAATTTGACATATCGCACCATGAGAATAGAAGGGACGTAACTTCCAAAGCATAGTTTTGAGGTAATCGCGTTTCAAACATTGCAATCGTGTGATGTTTCATGTAGTGGAAAACTGTTGTTGGCTAAATAGTACTTAAACGGCAAGATATGGCAGTGTTCCATTGAAAAGAGCGATTAAAAATACATTAGATTCATTCATAACCAGAAAATTTTAATTTTTTAAGTTACGACACTTCTATTCTCATGGTGCGACATTCGAGTGAAAGAAAGCCACACCCAAATTACAGAATCGGTTTTTTATTAAACATACAAAAATGCAAGAAACTGACATGCAAGCAAGAGCCAAATGAAGTTTTCAGTGTGAGCTATTATAAAAACAAACTGAACTGTTGATGTAATTATTTAATTCTTATGAATTGTATTTATCTTTTTCGATATATGTACATATGTACAGAAATCTTAGGTTAATTGCATGTATGAAAATGTACCATTTCTAGTTGAATTAACAGGAAAACCAAAAATACAAAATTCCAAGTTCAATTAAACGGGCATTGCATATTGCGAATTTGAATTACGTATTTAAGTCACACAAAACAATCTCTTTCCCCCATTTTCCCCCTTTCTCATTTAATACAAATTGTACAACAATGAAATTGCAACCAGGCCGCTTTGTTTTTGTAAGTATTTATATAAAATGCGTATTATATTCCGGACACGCAATGTACTTATGCTCTTCAACGCATCACAGTATGTGCATCAAAAGCGTTTCCGGTGCGCATTTCGCGACCGTGGAGATTTCATAAGTATTGTATATTTGTTTCCATGTTTTAGTTTTTACTTTAAGAGGATGTATGTATACGTATTCGCATATGTAGATATCTACATTATTTACTTGTTTTTGGATCCGATCTAAAAGCTGAAAAAGTACATAATTTCTTAACTAGCATGAGTATGAACTCCTTAGTAGTTGCTCTTATTATAAACAAGTATTTTGTTTTCATAATTAAAGGGGATTCAAAAAAATGTGGGGTTTGCTTAAATTTAACCCGGTGCCAATGAACATACTTTTTGTTACACCGTCAATGAACTGGGTGTGTGACACCCGAGTAACAACAAATCCTTAAAATAAAACTCTCTCTTCTTCTTAAATATATTTTTTTAAACAAAAAGATAAGATCGACAAATCACTGAACAGCTCGGATGTAATACACCCATGTTCATGGACGCCGGGTTTAAAGTTACTTCAAGCAAAAAATAAAGTTCGGCAATATCCACGCGACAGAAACCAATTTTTAGTGTGTCATTAAAACAAAACTTTAAAACTAAGAAAATGGCAATTGCACGCCATAATTTTTTCGTCGTCATTGCTTAGATTCCAATAAACATGTGGTAAATTGAAATCGCCGAAAATAATCAAAGAATTATTTGTATTTAGCTTTTGGTGAACAACCCTTAAAACGATGCATGCTTGAGATAAATTCTTAGTTTAGAACGTGTCAAGTATATATAATTATTGCATTTCAATACGTATAAGAACACATAATAACTCAAAATCATCAATGTTATGGATACAGATTTCTTCAGACTGGTATAAGGACTTATTACGCCTCCACCGACCCTAGCCAAGCGATTATTTCAGGAAGTAATTCGGAATTATTACTAAATGTTTTATTTAAGCCAAGTCTCAGTAAAAACTAGAACCTCATGCAAGCATTCAATTTTGTACCCGATTCTTGGTTTAGGAACAAATTCTCCGACAATAGCGTCGTTAAAAAAAAAACATTAACAGGTTATGCGGTCAAAATTGTTAGGCGGGACAATAAATTGAATTTCAAGATCGAAAAATCGACAGATTTGATTCTGGATTTAATATCCTCAATATTCGGTGAAAATCTGGAAATAAAGATAAATTTCCTTGAAACCACAACTACTAACTGTTCAGGCAAAACAGCAGTTGAGATATTATCAGCAGATGGTACCACTACCATACATTTAAATCTATGTCTGGAGACTTTGGAGTCGACTCGATAACCATGCCCTCTGGAATCAATTAAAATGTTGGGATAAGAATATTTTCTTCGGAGCTAAAGGGAACAAGGGCGGGTCAGATGAAATGGTTATTTTTTTATCAGCAGATCTAGTGGTTGATCCTTTCTTCTTTGATTACATACTTAATTCAAGAAGGTTGATCAAACTTCGACAACAAATTTTTCTATCAAAGTCGCTTTTTAATATCCGAGATCCCCTTTAAAAAAAAACAAAACTCCCATATTCATATAAACATGTGGGATCTGGGCCGAGTACCATCAACTGATTTAATATTCTTCTTAAACTGTATTTAGTATAATATATTTTGAATTTGTATATTCACGACTTTAAATGAACTTCAAAATTTGAATTCTTTTAGGTCAGTTAGCAAATAAAAATTTCAATTATTTAACATACAAAATACGAGTATATTATAATACTTTCTCTATTATATATAATTTAAACTGGCTCGTTTATTTCCGTTCTACAAAAAGCAGAAGAATGTTTGTGTGTTCATTGAATATATATATGTAATTCACATATTTTATTGGATGAACTAAAAAAACCAAAATAAGGTGCATAACAAAAAAAAAAAAAAACAACAAACAATAATTACAAAAAACATTAGCAAACATTGCATTACATCATTTGAAATGCAAGAAATACAAGTACAGCATGGTGATAATTTATTTATCAGTGCCCAGACTAAAACTAACAACAACGACGACGGTTATTGGTGACGATGACGGCGATGGTACACCATGACGTATGATGAATCTGCATATGTGAGTGAATATCACTATTATAATATATTTACGAATTATACATCTCAAGCAAAATAAACGTCTTTTGGGCAGATTTATTTTCAACCAAAATTAAATTGGAATTTTGGATACCCAAAACGCAAATTCAAATCTTAATGCTTCTTTAATTGTAAATGCGCGGCACAAAGAAGCACTTAAGTTCAATACCGCCTCCTTTTTGACATACATTCCAGTCAAACCATTTTAGTAGCGGTAAAAGCAGAGCATTGCATTTAAAATGAAATCAACAAAAACAACAATATATAAAATTATTATGCACGAAAGTGTCAACTAATGGGCTTCCGTCATGCAAATCATAGCAGTAGCTTTGTGTGTGTGTTGTAGTTTAGTCAAATTCCTCTGAGAATAACTAACAACAGTAGTGAAAGTACCTCTTCTTGTAGTAGTAGTAGTTGTGTTAGTAGTAGTAATAGTAGTGATGTTAGTTCAAATTGTTATTGTAAATTCAGCAAAGCATAAGTAAAAGGAGAAGAAGAATAAGTAAAGCTCGTTCTTGCCTGCACACACTGCTCGTTCAACAAATGCACAAAAAGCACATTTCAAAAGAAAGGAAAATATATATACCAGAGGAATGAAAATGCAAGAAGTGATTTTCAGATTGTATCGCAAATAAAAACATAGAAAGTAAGAAGAGGGAATAAAGAAAAAAAAAATGATTGTCATCTTTGGTTGTTGTTATTTTTGTTGTTGTTGTATTAAAAGTAATACAATAAAACTCCAAGGACATGCACTCACTACCACAACTAAAAATACTACTACTACTACTTTTATTTCTACTACAACTACGGTTACTAACGAAAGAAATGTACAAATGGAAAATGAAAATGTTTTGCTTTCAATGCTTTTCATTTTTTTTTTTTGTTTGCTCCCCTATTTCCATTTCCATTTTCTTTTACGTTTTTCGCGTTGCAATCATCAAAATCGCATTTGAATTACAAAACACACACACACACTCGCATACTAAGTAAAACGAAAAGCGGGTTGTGGAATGTACCATATAATATATCAAAGGAAGGGTGAAGTGTGGTTAGAGAAAGGGATTGGGAGGCCAAGAGAGGTGCTGCAAAATATGACAAAGTTATGAGATTTAAAGAAATATACTCATTTGGTATGCAGTTGTGGTTCCAAATAAAATTTCAAGTGTTTGCTTAGTATACTAAGGACATACACACCATACATACATATTTACTAAACACTCATATATAAATGTGCATATACAAGGAGAAAGTATATACTTATTCATGCTCATGCACATATGTATTTTTGTGTGCACAATATTCCGAGTTGTATTAGTAGTAGCTGCTGTTGGTGAAAAATGTCGTTGCACAAAACGTGAGAGATTATAGCGTCTCTTTTGTCTTAAACAATTTAAATCATGCTCAAATGCCATAAATTTTTTAAGGTACCATATAAGAAATGAATGTATCAAAAATGGGCAGAAAACGTTATGAAAAATTTTGGATACTGTTAGTAGAAGCGCAAATGAAATGAGAAGTAAAACGGTATACATAAAGGAGTATACAGTGATAGATATCCGCTTTGTATCGTACTTTGTAACATGGTTTTATGTAGGCTGACATATAACTCAGTCTGCTGAAGTTTGTTGAAGGATCCATGTACTTTTGGTTGCAGCGTTCAAGTTTTTATGTTATTGGTTGCGATGAGAACTTCTGGTGACAATTAGTAAAATTCAGTGACTGGCTAAATAAAATAATTATGAATATGATCATATGACTATCAAGAATTGTTGAGTAAATGCTCACGATTCTGCGCAGAAAACAGACATGCAATACAAAAGTGTTCCCAGCTGATTGCTGCTGCAACGGTCACATACCTGATTATTGCCTAACAATAACAGTGTCGTTGTGCTATTGTTCTGTTAATACACCAGAATGCGACAGAGGGCAGGCAGGTTCTACACTTTTATCCACCACATTTTTTAAATTTCCTTATTATTGCAAATTTCTGTTTTTATTGATAAAAAGAAATACAATTATTTAAGCGTTCTGAAATTCCAACAAAAACAAAGACATTAAAATCACCAACAATCAACCACTAGACGGTCTTTCCCAAGCCAACAAAATATGAAGATTTTTATAATTGAGACTCTATAATGTTCTTGAGACAATAAAGCGAGTGCATCGAATCGTTTCGATAAAGTCATTTGATAAAGTTTGACATGAAACACTAATCTACAAGATTTAGCTGCTTTTATCACCAAGCACACGTAAGGTTCTAGAGTTGTGCATACAAGGCCGGAAATTCAGTATTTTTATATATAATAAAAATGAGCTGTTCGTTTGACGGCGATAAACTCAAAAACAAAAAATCCGATTGAGCTGAAACTTACACAATGTATTTGGTATGGAGCCTGAAATGCATGTCAATATTCATAACGAGGATTGGAGAAGTGGGCGTGTTACCTCCCATACAACTCTGAATTTTCATCTCAGGAATTATTTGTTGTACGGTACTAAAGTAATATTTGGTCACGTCATTCTGTGCAAACAATTAGGTTGGGCTTGGAAACGCGAGCGTGGTACCTGTCATACAAATCGTAGCCTTATTTTATTATATATCTGGGTACATACGCAATACAGTACTGAAATTTCGTACAACGGCGCACAGTGTAACGATCCCATACAAACCACGGCCAAAAATAGTAAGAGTTGTTTAATATTAATAATATTTGGTAGTCGAGATAATCTAATTAAAGTAAAGTCGTATGCCAAAAATGGTACCGATTGGACTACTGCCATGCCCAGCTCCGTTATAAATCAAACACTTAAATTGCAATAATTTTTTAAACATCTGTTGCATAATGACGGAATTCGGTATGTAAATGTATAAGAACTTTCTTATTCAATGAAGAAAAAATTAGTGTGCTGCCACGCCTACTTAAGAAAATTGCTAAAATGTCAGAAAAAGAAGCTCCATAAGAAAATAAAGCTGCCACATGCCACTTAAAAAACTCCTGAAATTCTAAACAACTTTTCTATAGACACTAAAAACGATAAAACATGAATTAATAATGTCCTGGTACAGTCTTAATAAAGCCATTTTCATGATTCCATATAACGTTATATCAAAAACCTAATGTGATGGAGCAAAATAGTCTTCAGGTTCGAGCTCAGCGGCCCCAAATTACTCTAGACTACATGCCAAATCACCAGTCCGATGGAAAAAGCTCAATGCTGGTGGCACAGTATTATTAAGAAAGTGCAAGACATTTTTTCGCTTAGTCGCTATCATCAATATTATTAGATATTCAATACTTGATGCTGCTCTCCAGACAACATTTTATCTAAAAGGTAATCTTGTTTTCTTTATCTTGGTGATTTGCTCTGTTCACATGAGAAGAGAAACCATAAGATCACGATTTGATGCTTCAGGGGAAGTTTTTCTTGTAAAATTTAATCAAAATTTTCTTATATCTCTGTGGCGTGATTCTAAGGCTTCCTCAGATAGGGCTCCAATTGGCAAACTAAAGTGTTTGACTATGTCGGTGCCATGAACAAGGACCTTGTTCGGAGAACTAGCTCTCTCTCAATTGGTTATCTAACACTAATAATAAATACTCTCATTCGAGTTTGATATTTTGTTAACTCCTCCCATTTTTATATATTTTCGATACTCGAGTCAATTTACGGTAAATTTAGATATTGTACTTATATGAATAAACCACTTGCTATTGAATTGTCAAAGAAGACACACGGTTTTTTTTCATTACTTTTTTAGTTTTCGTATTTTCACATCGTTAAAGTGGTTGACAAAAACGCTTGTCATCCCCGAAACATTGGTGACCCCGACGTGATCGGTTCGGTAGCAAGTAACACAATTGTTCGATATAATTTCTCATACCTTTACATTTTCGATTTCTACTCGCAATCAAAATTGTATCAAATTATTTACAATTTCCAAATCGTTAAAGTGGTTGACAAAAACGCTTGTCATCCCCGGACTGTTATTGGCATATTATTGGTTTAAATTTTATTATTGGTTTCACGAAAAAATGTAAAAAACTTTAAAAATCGCAGCTCTCCGCAGCAATCTTTCTTGAATTAGTGAAAGCATACTTGTGACGTTATTATATGTTAAAATTAAAAATATATTTCGATATATATTTTTTTAAATCTCTTTTAAAGTCATCGAAATCACTATGTTTTGCTGTGAAAAAATACTTTTTTCAAATAACGGTAAAAATCACATGGTTAAACAAAGAGCCAAAAAAATAGTGTTACCACATTGCGCAGATTTTATATTTTTCTCACATATGCATTTTGCCGACATTTATTTGTTAATAAGTGAAATATTGCAATTAAATAAGTAATAAAAGATATAACATTTTCTACGCATAGTAAACGTTTTCATAAAAGTTCGGCTTTGTGGTTGCCGTGTGCCTGAACCCATAGGTATATCGGAATGAAAGTTTAGTTATTTTTTGTTTAAAATATTATCTCTTACATATCATTAAAATTTTTAAAAATCTTCAACATGACTTTTTCTTATTTTTGGCCGCCTCGTTACACTGTGCGGCGTTGTTTGACAATACCATAATACAGAAATAATTTCAGTGGGATTGGAAAGGGAGTGTGGGACCTCCCATATGACCTCAATATTCAATATCAATATTTGGTAAGCAAGTATTATTTATCAATACCGAGAATATAGTGGAGTGTGAGTTATTAAAGTCAAGTGGGCGTGGCACCTCCCATACAACCTGAATATTCATGACGAGATATCTCCCGAATTGTTTGTAATACGGTATATTTCTGGAACCATATTTATACAGTCCAGTACTGAAATTTTTTTACTACCTTTTTACTATTTTTTTTTTACTACTGTTTTTACTACCTCTTTTTAACCACTTAATCATCCTACAACTGCAAGTAATATACTTTGGAATATACCTTAACTCTTCCCTGCCCATGCTGCCATGTATGGTCGCACCACTTTGGACGATAATAATGGCGCCATCTTGCGTCCAACATCCAAACAACAATATGGACTTCGTAGATTGCAGCTTTCTGTATCGATGAGCATATATAGCGGTATTAAAAAACCCCAGCCGTCAAAAGTTATTGCCATTTTTTTGTGAAAAAATGCGTTTTTCACAAAAAATAAAATAAAATAATATTTTGATTTTCTATATAGCCGAAAGATATTGTTTCTATAAATTCCACACTGAATAATTGGTAAAGATTTAAATTTTTGGTTATTTTTCTCAATAATGTGATTAAAAAAAAAACATTTATGTATTTCTATTTTACTTGATACTGCCCAATGAACCATATATGGCCCACTAGGTAATTTCAGATTTTAACACTTGTAATTAATATAATGCAAAAGTCACAGAACAAAAGTTGTTCAGAATGAAGAATGCTATCCCTTAATATTGTTTTAAACCAAATTTGCGCTGTTGGACAGGGAAGGGTTAATAGACAGCTAACTGCGAACTCACTCCACTGGCATCTTAACCCAAAATTTAATCTCAGCTAACATAAAAAAAAATTCAACTACTATATAACACAATCCTAAAACCAATATCGTCATATGCGATGTTATTCAAAGAGCTCAATCTAAAACCCTAAGAATTAACACTCTGACTTTCGTCAGAAACTTAACTGCACATCGATGAAATGCTTCATTACCAACAAAAAAATATTCTCTGAAGCTCAAACAGCTGCCAAACCCTCTAGCAAATAATCTCGCATATGTTCAACAATTTAGTCATCTAAGAAGATAAGTTTTACTTCTCACTTCCCAACATAACTAATAAATAATTCACTTTTCCAAATTAAATTTTAATTAAATAATGAAGAATTGAAATACTCTTCAGCATTGGAAACGAGCTTTGGCTTAATTTAGATCTACGATTTATCCACATATTATTAGACTCATGGAGTTTAGATCCAATAAATAAATTTAATTTTATTCTTGCTGTTCATCTATTAACCCTCATACAATGCTCAGCAAAATGTACCGCAAATAAATTTGTTAATTTGAAATTAGTAGCTAATGAATTTATTCGCCGTTGTTGGTGCATTTGTCAATGTAAGCGAAACATTTTTCTAATCCTTCTACACTTTATTCCACTAAACTATTATTTAACTAACCCTTTCGCCGAAACGTGTTTTTTATTCTTAATTTTTTCCGGCTTCTTTTTTGGAAGCTTTAATATTTTTTTATATTTTTTTTTCTTAAAAACCACAGTAACAAAGTTTTTTCATTCCATTCTTTACTTAATTTTCCGTACTTATTTGTTCTGCTGCAACGCATTTTCAGCCTTTTCCAGCCCAGATCTTCACGATGAACAGAAAACTTGAGTTTCAGCAAGACGAATCCCCTTTGGAACGCCCCCCAACGCCATTTCCATTTGAGTGTCGTGTGAGAAAATTGTGCGGAAAATTGTTGTGCTTTCTTTCCTCTTTTTTGTTTCTTTTTTTTTGTTTTGTATACTTATGTGTATTTTTTTAGCATTTTAACTTTACTTAACTTTATTTTACTTTATTCTACTTCAATGTCAGCTCCTACCCCTATCCTCCCCTTCTCAAGCCTTGACAACTGCCACAGAAGGTTGTGTATTGCGCTGTGCGCTGTTGTTCTAAGATAAGGGGATTTGTAATTGTAATGTTTGGGAAAAGGAATTTATGAGAGTTTAGTCTCAGAGCTATTTGTGATATTTTGTGAAATGATGATATCAAAGTGGAACTGCTGTGCAGTAGAGAATGGAAAATGGAAAATGAAAAAATGAAAATTCATTAAATTTCCATTTGCAGCTATATCATTCTCGTTTTAAATGTAACGTTTCAAGAAACGTTTATATAACCGGTGCATTTTTAAGATAAGAATGGAAGCTATGAAATAATTTGTTTGTTTTGGTTTCTCAATTATGAGTTGAAGTATTATGAACGAGAGAGCAGAAGGAGCGTATAATTGAGTATACAAAAGTAAGAGATGTATCGAAAAATTAAATAAAATATATTAGAATGATAAAAAGTGAAAACTAACATAATAAAAAGAAGTCTGAATGAATTATGTAAACGAAAAGCTCTAATGACGACCAGAAGCATAAATAAAATATTTAAAAAAGAAATCAAAGACGTAATGAAAACATCACATTTTTCTTCGGTGTTTTTAGGGTTTATTCATTTAGCAGAGCCGCCTGAACAGAACCCTGCTTAAATCTGTTTGAGGTGATTAAGCATCCACTGGTCTCTGTAGTAACAACCACTTCAGCGACTGTCTGCGCTGTCATTTTACTTTCGCCATTCAAAACAAACTTCCGGTTTTACAGACAAAAGGTTTCTTTATCAGTACGTATAAATGCGAATGGAAAAATAACAACTGTCGTATAGTTATAGTTATTTTTAACTCGAAAAACATGTTTTGGAAAAATTTGAACCAGAACTTGAAAAAATGGTTTATTTATTTTTGACTTTTTGTATAACCAACATAATGCCGGTTGAAAAACTTGCACCAAACGGAATGTGATAAAAACAAATAATTACACTGTGCTTGAAATTGGTACTCAAAAATTGAGACAAACGGGGCACCTAAGGAGCGACTTTCACATAGGTATCCTGAATTCAGATCCATCGGCCCTTTGGCTGGATTGGCTCTAGTTAAGGAGAAATCCGTCTTTGAATTTCGCTGATTTCAGTCGGGTTCGTAGGTTTTATAGGTCCAAACGTTTTGAGTATCACACTGCTGTCTTCGTCAAAGTTGCAGTTTTTTTTACTACCAATAAATTTGCTGAACATACTAATACAAAAAAATTGCATTCAAATAGTGACTTCGACTAAAATTTCCTAAAACCCAAAGTTTTTTGAACTTGAACTAAAATTAAGGGGTAAAAAAATCCACGAAAAAGTGGGGGTTTCTCGACATTTTAGTCGAAAACACTTTTATAATATAATTTGATTGTATTAGTGTGTTCAGCAAATTTATTAGTCATAATAATAGCTATAACTTTACCGAAGACAGCAATGTAATATTCAAAACGGTTTTGGACCTATAAGACCTACGAACCCGACTGAAATCAGCAAAATTCAAAGCCAAAGGGCTGATGAATCTCTATTTTCGACTAGCACAGTCTTATGTTTAAAAACCATTTATTTATTTCAATTTATTCTCCATATAATACCCAAGTGCTACTACAGTGGCCAACTAAGTACTGCATTTTCAATTAATTTATTTGCAAACTTATTGAACATATACCTATCAGTGCCCGTCCGAATACTCGGCATTGGTTCTTCGGCCTAAAAAAGCACCTTCGGCATAGACTTTGGCAAAAACTGGCCGAAGATCTTAAGGATTTCATTTTATAATAAATTTTATTACTGTAATTCGTAAAAAATTGCTGATCCCTTGCGATTACGAATTATCGGGATTCTACTGTATAAAATATGTACATTGCTGTTTCTGGTGTACTTTCTCCGTTTGCTTGCTCCATTTTAACGTTTGAAGTAGCCCACAAGTTTATAACCTAATTATTAGGGAAAGCAAACAGATTGTTTGAAAACCACAGTCGATCAAAAGATACAGGTGTAGAGCTTGCAATTTGCGTTATTCGAAATAGCTGTACAGACATCTCCAAAACTAATGAGCCAATTGTACCCAAATTTCCATGATATCTTCAGTACATATACAATTCCAGCTTGAATCAGGATCAATGTTATTTTTGCTCTACATTTTTCTTTTTTTCAATTTAAAACATGTAGTAAAAAAATGACGAAAACCAAATATTTTTAAAACACTGTCAAAAATTGAATTCTTAATATTTTGACTTAATTCTGGTACGGTAATCCTTCGGTCTTCGGCTTCGTTCAAAGATTATAAATTGAAACCGGATGTACTGGGCATAAATAAAAATCCGAGTTCGGTCGATAGTGACAAATCTATGCTTTCATAATCGGCAAGGATTTTTGGTTTCCGATTCAAAGGAAAAAAGGTTTTATGTATCAACAATTTTTTTGTAAGTACAGTCGACCCTCGAAACCGTGATCACTTTTAAGAGATTGTTAACGTTTGCGATTGTTGAAAAAATTACCTAAATTTTATGATCTTACCACAGAAGGAAATTTTTTTCAAACAAAAACTATACCCTACATTGTGAGTCACAATTAGGATCTATAGCGCAGTTTTGAAACCACTTTCTCCCCGAACAATTAAAACTGGACTCTTCCTAAACCCACCCCGTGGAGTTTAGGTATTCTTGCAGATTCTTTGGACTGATTGCCGAGCAATCGGAAAAGCTATCGAGGAAATACTTCCCCAAAAGCCTATATCTTGTCCTTGCCTAGGATGGACATTCACAAGGAAAGTTGGAGATTGTTTCTTTTTCTTCCAAGTTTCCGCAACTTCTGCAGTGGGTGTTAAAAGGGAAGCACAGTTTCACACAGCGTGGGTGCCTATACACCAGTGGTCGGTGTAGGCTGCTGTTAACCCAGCAGTATTGGTACGATCGCTGGTTAAAAACTCGCGATACCTACCCTCATTATATGAGGGCATGTCGCATGCGAGCTAATGCAGGATGTTAATGGCTTCCACTTTGGATTATCCAGTTAATGATAGTGCAGGTACATGCCTCTCTTGACCACTCCCAAGGTGATTGGAACCCCTAAATATAGAGAAAAAATTAACATTTTATTGGTAAAATAACAAAGCTCGCAAAAATTCCTTGAAATTAAGAATTACTTAAATAAAAATATAAAGTACAAAAATTATTCCCTAAATAAATAAGAAATAAATTAGCTTATTGGAAAGAAAGAAATTAAAAAAAATGTTTTACTTCAATGGATGAAACGTTTTTAATTAAAAATAATTAATTAAGAAAAAATTATTAATCTTCACCTTAAATATTACCTTTTCTCTTAGGTTCTTGTAGTAAACATATCTAGAGGATTCCCGAAATTATGAAAATCATGAAAATAGATACACAATTTCAAAGAAATTTTGTTTACATTTTAGAGCTTTCAGACTTTGTTCACGTTTTAGAATAGTCAATGGAAGAAACAATTTGTTTACGTTAGTGGATGTTTACGTTAGTGGAGGTTCACGTTATCGAACGTTGACTGTATATACTTTGAATATATACAAAAATATTCCTTGAAGTTCAATGAATTTCTTTTTTTTCCATCTAAAAAAATCCCTAGAAAACGCTTCTTTTTATCCTTCTTGTTCAGGACACCTCCTTAACCCTCTAGTTCCCAAGCGTGTCTCTAGACAGCCTTCATCAAAACGGGTGCGATTACCACTTTAATAGTTTTTATTGCTACATTTTATCAAACCGTTTATAGAATTTCCCAAGCTTTTAAAGAATTCTTAGTGATAGTTCTTAATCTTTCAATATCCTATATAAGCTACTAATATTTGAAATCATAACCAAGAATTACTGATGAGGAATCGTGGCGGATTCCGAAACGGCCGTCTGATTTGCGCGTCTCTGTATACACTGTTGTTGTGATGACTACACATATACACACGTTCTTAAGCCTGCCTGTTACACATTATTTAACGAAAATTAATATTTTGTTTGAATTTGAGATAACAATAAAAAAAATAAATAAAATATTACCCGTTATACTAGCCGGAGAAAAAACTCGCTATGAGTAGCTAGGAATTTGAATTTTTGATACAAAATATTTAATTACCTAAAACAAATTGATAAAAAGTTTGTTCAATAACAAATATTTTTAGACATTCAACCTTTTCGGCTTCATAAAACTACGCGCATTAAATTCTTTAGGGTTTTGAGATCAAATTTATGCTTTTTTTCATCAAAATTTATCAATTCCAATTTTTTTTAAATCAATCATAAATTTGTGGAACTAGAGGGTTAAGAAAACAAAGGGAAGACATTTCGTCTCAAACTAGACTCGATTAAATCAGCTTTCGGTAAGGTTTGGTTAAGTTTAAATGACTGCCTTGGGTTGCTAGCACACTTGGGCCAAAAAGGCAAGTTGTGATACTTTCTGAGTCAGAGCTGGCCATTTGCATAGAAAATGAGTTACAGTTTCCTGTTGTTCCTCCTTACCACTGTTTTTACAATGATTTCCTTATAGAAAACTTCGTCTTTGCGCAAAGCGTTTTCTAGTTCTAGTTTGAGCTAAACTCTCAAAATTTCATTGAGATTGATTGCTTCAATATACTATTCCAATTATAGTCTCAGCAAAAAATTTAGTTTTATTAAAATTAGAACCTCAAAACACTTACAGTATGTGATTATTTTTTGGAGAAAATTTTCGAAATTCGTCCGACTGTGTGGTCCAAGAAATTTATAGAAATCTTTTAAGGCTTACCAAATATTACACACTATTCGAAGAAGGAAAGAAAGCAGCAAAGAGAATTAAAATAAAATTACTAAAATATTTATGAAACCAGGCTATCTCTGATCTCCTGATAGAAATTGTCTGATCGAATTTCGGATCAGATAATAAATATTTTGTAATAATTTGAGTGATTTAATTGTTGTTAATATTTTTAGTTAAAATATTACTTAAATATACATAAAACAAAATGCATTGGCATATTTAAAGCAAAACATTTCATTCAAATTGGAAAATAAAAATAAAAATCCTCCCCAACAAAAGAAATG
Organism: Toxonevra muliebris; assembly: GCA_963691655.1. Lineage (NCBI taxonomy): Eukaryota > Metazoa > Arthropoda > Insecta > Diptera > Pallopteridae > Toxonevra > Toxonevra muliebris. The sequence goes on from OY829327.1 coordinate 55,359,881, forward strand.
GAGGAGGATACAAATGGGAAGAAAAATCAGACAAATATTTACTTTCAAAAATTATTTTATCGAAATGATAACCAAAAAAGCTTCACCTCAAATTTGACCTCTTTTCTTCAGTTTCGCCGTCCCGTCGTCATCACAAGAGAAAAGCAAAATCAAAAACAAGAATTTTGGCAATACAAAGAAAATTAACGAAAATATACAAAGAGAACTTTTCTCATAAGTAGTGAAGAAAGTGTGAAAAGAAGAGGATTGAGAAGAAAAGTGCCTGGGTTCGCCTGTGTAGGATTCAAAAACAATCTCTTGTTGAAATCCAAAAATCACGTAACATGAATTTCCCATTTGCCTGTGGAAAACTTTTGTGTTGAGTTTGATTTTTCTCTAATTTTCTGGAATGGAAATGTTTAAGATTTTTGTTTTCGACTGAAGAGTTTGCCAAAAACAAAACAAAAGAAAAAAAGAAGCCAAAATGTTCAAAACGAAACTTGTGTTGCTTTTTGTTTTTGTATATAAGTATACATGTACACCAGCGGATCCAAAGGGGCGTTTCGGGGATACAACAACCTCCTCTCCTCCTTGTTAGCGATGCAAATCTTTTAAATTTTGATGGTTGGTCATGAAGCAGAAAAAATATCTTTAAGGGGGAAAAAATTAAAAACCCTCCCTTTAGGATGTCTCTGGACGAGAGAGTGTGGATGTATCCGTGCATATATACTACATATTATAACCAATATACCACAAAATGCAAAAACAACAACAAAAATAAAAACCACAATAACAGCAACATAAAATTAATTGAGTTTGAAGAAAGTTTACATTTTAACGCTGAGAAAACTGAACTTGTGTAAACTTTGCATTAGGGATTGAAAAAAAGAAACAATCCGATCCATTTTTGCTGATGGTTAATAGAGAATGGTAGATATGGTGATGGTTATGGCATTTGCGGTGATGTTGGTGTTATTGATGGTGGTCGCTGTGCTGTTAGGAACAATTTTTTAAGTCGTGGCTAATTTAACACACACGATAAAGTATTCTTCTTGCCAGTTTGTCTGTCGGCTGTCTATTTATTTCGTACAACTATCGCTTTTCCCCAATATTATCTATCTATATATCTGTGGAGAACATTGGAGAACAGCCTAACACGACTTAAGGTGGAAAATATTTTATCATATGTTTTTGATTATAAATATTAAAACGGCGCGAATTTTAAAATAATACTGAGCTATAAAATTTAGTATGGAAACATGGCGACAGACGACAGAATTGCCTCAGTCGTATGTACTTATATAAGTATGAGTTTTTCGTATGAAATTGTAAATGAAAATTGTTAAATAAAGAACAAATAATAATAATAATATAGATGTCCATAGATTAGTGGGCGTCGACGACCTCGATAGCCTAGTGGATAGTGCACTAGACTTTCATCTGGGAGGTTCGGGTTCGATTCCCGTCTTCGTCTGGTGGTTAATTTGCATTACTTTCTTATATTCACTATCAATATGAAGTGTATGAGAATTATAAGATAGTGCACAAGTGCACACATTGGTTGGTAATGGCAAAACCACCAAGCCGATAAAAAATTGCCACACCGCCGTTCGGAATCGGCGTTAAACTGTAGGTCCAACTATGTGGTATCACAATGGGCCGTTCAGGCCTAAGTGTGTCTCTCGACAGCCACTCCAACCCAACCTAACCTAGTGGGCGTCGCACTTTCTTTACTCTTGGAATATATTTTTCGGTATGGCTCCGTAACCATTTACAGAAGAGTACTGAGATTTGGTACAATACTATGCCGCAGTGGGTGAAAATAGAAAATGGGGCATGGCACCTCCCATATACATAACTTAAAATTGAACTGTGGAATATCTCTGGAACCATTTGTGGTTCGGCTCTATGATTTGATATGGAAATATTGTTTATCAATGGCACTATATGGAAAGAATATGAATGGGGGCAGACACAATGAAAATTTGTGTTTGAAAGCGGGATAATAGTAGTAGTGATTGGGCAGAGCTTGGTCTGTTTTGAACATGTGGGCATGGCACATCACATAGAACTCAAATGGATATTTCGGTGCATCTCCGTAACGATTTACATTTTGCACAAAGACGTTAATTGGCAAAACCATGCTACAAGCAAAATGTAGATGGGATTGAAAAAAGGATTCGGGGCACTTTCCATATGACTTGAATTTTCATTATTGGATATCTCAGGAACTGCGGTACTAAGATGTGGAATGAAATATGATTTGGCAATATAATTCTGTGAGTAGGCTTGAGTTAGTGAGTATGGCATTTTCTATGCAACCCTGAATACGGTGTACATATTTCATAAATTATTTTTGCTGCAGTATTAATAGTTAAGATGCTGAAAGCAAAAAGTGAATAGGTTAGAGAAAGTAGGAGTGACACCTTCCTTAAAAAGAAAATGTTTGAAACGGTATATCTGAGAAACCATTGCAAGGAAAACAATGATAGTTTGTGTGTGAAAGCGAAAGTGGAAATGGAACTACCTATGTATAAGATATGAATTAAATTTAGTTCGGAGGTTGTGGAAATATTCGTTTTACCAACACTTTGCCAGGGTCGGACAAATTTTTTACTGAATAACTACTGAACTAATTTTTTACTGAATATTACATAATATTTGCTACTTTTATACCACAATAACTATTACAACAACAAAATATATTTTAACATGGCTGGATGGAAGTGTGAATACTCAATTTCCGGTGTGCACACATGTCTCTTTGAACAACATGTGCGAAAGTTTACATATACCGAGGTACGCTCACATTTGTTCATACCAAATATGCACAAATACACTTTATGCCAGTGAAAAATTAACTAACTTTATTCTTCACGGAAAATTGTTAGTAATCTGTTATATATTATTTTATATATACATTTATCAAGAGTCCTTAATTGTTTTCTTTTCTTGCATTTCAATCTTGTATGTTCTGGAAATTTTTATGAAATGCTTGAAATTTTCCTGAGTATAACAGGCAAAGTGTTTTATGTATTTCTGGTATCATAATTCTTCTGAAAGAATCGTTCTGCCAAAGGAATTTAACGATGACGATGAAATATTAGCGATGACTTGTTTAATACAAAAAAAAGAGCAAAAAATTTGAAAAATTATCATGGGTCTGGATTAAACGGACTTCTACTTGTGGCAACAGATTTATTTTACCAATATTTTTACACAGATACCACTAATTAACAGAACTCCAGTTGGCATCCTCGGCCTAAAAATAAATGGTTACCCACGCCTCATAAAGAACGCTCTTTGCTGTACCAATTTTACATATCCATAGCTATTACCTTCTAGTAGCTACCGTGTCTTAAACGATATGTGCTCAATTGGTACCTGGGTTGGTGCCTGGGTTCGAATTAAAAATAGAAAAAAACTAGCGACCTCCAAAAGTAAAAATTGCCAAATAAAAGCTTTTTGACATCATGACTCGATATGAAAAACTTGGTCTGGGCTCTCCATGGACTTTCCATTCTATTTTCCTCTACATACCACTCAAAACTGTGTACTACCAATTAACTAATTTTGAACTCTGTTCTTTAGCTCTAAAATTTAGTTAAAAAAATACAAAAATAAAAACAAATATTTTTTACTTTTCTCCACTTTTTTTCATCAATTTTTTCACTGCTGCTGCTTGCTTTAAATTAAGTTATTTGCCGCCACTTTACAATATATTTACTTTTTGGCTCACCTGTTCCATTCTTTTTTTGTCAAATGGGTGAGGTGGAATCTCTGAATGCGGAAAAAGAGACTGAGGCAAAAAGGCAGAAGAAGGTAATTTCTTTATTTTTCGCATAGAATTCGCTGCTGCCAAACCCTTTTTCTTTTTTTGTTTTGTCTTCTGGCTGTTTTGTGCTTTGTCTTCTTTTTTGTTTGCATATCTTTCACTGTCGAAACACGAAATGCGAATAATTCCAATTTTATTGTCATTTGACCTTTACAAAATTTATAAAAAAAAAAATAAAAATGGTGGAAGCAACAACAAAGTGTATAGAAACCAACGAAGAAGAAGACGAAGAAAAAAATTAAATAAAATAGAAATGAAATGAATATGATAGAGAAAAATAAATGACGATGAGCAGAGCAGAGAAGGAAAGAGAGATAGAGAAACATAAAAATGTTTGTGACCTTTTGAAATTTATAACTTAATTTGAGGGTATCATTAAATTTAAGGTGTTTTGTTTAATTAGAAAATTTTTTGTGGCTTTTGGTTGTCGTTTTGATGGGAATTGGTGTTGCAGCGTTTGAAATAAAATTGGGATAAAGTGAAAAAAATATATAAAATTTAAAATGAGAACGTTGAGGAATAGAGTTTTACTCAATTAAGTATATGTTTACTTATGTTGGAAAGTATCAGGTAAAATATTAGGATAAATGAGCATTAATGTAAGTGTGGATCAATAGTTAATGTGTGTGCCAAAAATTTTTCGCAGTTCAAGACAATATTTGAAATTTCAATTTCAGAATTATAGGATTAACTAACTAGAGGTTTTAAATGGTTCACACACATGCACCTCTGTCTCTCTCTGCCCTTATCACGATGATTGATGATTTGCAGTTGATTAATAGAAATTTCAACATACTACATGGCGTATACGTGATTTCAACTTCGGAAAGAAAGAAAAGTATAAATTGTTTAAATTTAAATTAAGCAATTACGATAAACGAAACATGCAGAATAACCAACTTCAGCATCCCAGTGTGTTTCATTTCAGCGCATCCATTCGATTGTTATAAATCAGTGCGCAATGAGCCAATAAAGAGTAATCCACTTTAATTTCACAACAATAATTAACTTCATAATAGCGTAATGACATAATGAGAGTAATTAAAGCGTAATTTATACCAGCATCATGGAGGTTGGGTAGCATCACATGCATGTGCCGGCAATGCATGCATGCTCGCAATGTATCATATTTCTGTATTGATGCTGCTACTTTTGCTGCTGCAGAAGCAGTTACATATTGGATGTACTAGTACCCTCATATGTGCATCGTTGCATTCATTGCATCTCTTGCAATATTCAGATGGTTGGTGACAGTTTGTTGTATTATATTTTTTCATATTGTTTGTTTCGCTGTTGTTGTCAGGAATTTGCAACACATCAATTATTTTCAAACAGTTGGTATAATTAACATAATGAGTTGCAATTATCAGTTGCGTATAAAATTGCATAAAACTAATCAAAGTAATTAAAAATTTTATGTGATGTGAAGAGACAGAAAGAATCTCACATGAGAACAGGAAATGCTTGTGTAGTTTAGTTTAATGAAATATGTAAATGCTATAATTTGATAAAAAAAATAATACTTAAATTTAAACAACGCCTTTAAGGTCAATTTTTAAGAATTTTTTTTCAAGGTATTTTATTGCTTACCTATTAAAATCAAGTTCTTTTTGTAAGGTTATTTAGGCTTTCAAAAATACAAAAAAAAAAATGTTTTCTAATTTTAATTTTATTTTTAAATTGTCGAAAAAAAGTCGAGTCTTAAAAAAAGTTAAGTCAAATTGTTTGGAATTTTTTGAAAATTTGAAAATGAATAAAAATTTGTTAAAAAAATTTCTTCATAAGGAAATCATGATGAATCATCATATGTGCATATTTAGAATTGTAAATTAATAAAGAATATTTTCATTTGTTAATGCATCAGTTTTTTATTTTTTATTAACTGCAGAATACTTGGGTCACTGGAAGATAAAACCGCACGCTATCTATTTTACCGCAACCAGTTCTATATGGCAAAAGTCATTGCACAGTTACGATTATCATCAAAGTACATAACTAGATTTTGTATCAAAGGACAGATTTATCGCCTTGAAGCAGATAACATATGTTCGCTGTGCAATTTGCATAAAAAGGAAACGCTTTAGTACTTTATATTTGAGTGTCTATCTATGCAGCAGTTCGTAACCACCATTTGGGGCATTGGCTTAGCACCTTTGGCGAAAACAAGGCACAAATCTTAGGCTTTCCAGATCCACAAACAATTAAATCGTTATATTTCCTTATAATTAGTAATTTAAGGCTTAGATCGTTCCTCTTAAATGAGTAAAAACAAGAACTGTAACTTATGTTAATATCATTATTATTTTTATTCTATGTAATCTTTCTTCTTAGATACAAGATAAATTTGTAAAGAAACTAAACCTCCTTATGCTACAACTCATAGTTTAGAACCAGAAGTAAAATAAAATTTGAATTGCATTTGAATTGAATTGAAAAGAATTTAACAAGGTCGTGAAGTGTATATATAAAGCAAACTGTTCAATAATTACAGTAAATGTCAAAAGATATATAGACTAAACTGGCTAAACTGAGATTGAGACTTGCGAGAAAAGCTACTATCCTAATTTATACAAATTTGTGCAAGCAGCTATAATTCTGCCATTGAGCTCTGCAGAATGTGAAAGAAGCTTTTCCACCATGCGCCAAAAAAATCTGGTTAAGAACAACCATGTTACAGGAAATGTTTTAAATTGTACCAATTACACTGTACAAGTCGAAAAATGTGACAATCGGGGCATCAAGGCGGTAAACCTAATTGGAGTACGCCGAATCCAATGGTGTTAGCGATTTTTCCAGCACTTCCCTTAAGATATTTCAGATCCAAAATTAAAGGAGCCCCTGATGATAAAATGGGTTAGTTCTTTTAATATTTATCCAATGTAAATTAAAAACTACTGTATGAGCAAGAATATCTTCATTAGAAAAAAAGCATTTGAAAATTTTTTTTATCATTTTGAACAATTTTAAAGTAATTTTTATAATTTTTTGGCCAAAGATTTGGATTTTTTTTCGTTTTTTTCTATTTGAGACAGTGGCATTAATATTGAAAACGAGTTTTTCATAAAAAAAGTTAAAGCCAAAGAAATGTTAAAAAAAATTTCCAAAAAATGAGAAAAATCGAATCAAAACAAAAATTAATATATTTAATAAATACAATTAACACATATTTTAAGAAAAATTATTGCCGATATATGTACCTATTTTACAAAACATAAAACACTTGTGTTACATACACATGCGTGACCCCACATATGTGTAAACTTGACTATTCGAAAATTCGAACGCCGGCGCTTATCCCATAGTTGACATTTCTCATTTCTTATCTTGTATTTGGTTTTAGATGTGAAAATACGCTTCATTATTTTGTTCTTATTTTATTAAGTATTTTTACATTTTGTAATAAATTTTTTGCAAAACAAAAAGGTCAATATTTGTAAACAAATTTTTAAATGTACTTTTTTCAACAAAAAAAACAATGGATCCGTGCAAGGCACGCAAGATATTTGATGTGTAAACAGTTAAACCAACTGAATGCCATATACATAAGCTCACATATGTATAGCCATATATAGGGATTTGATGTGTAATCTATATGCTAGGTAAATAATTCAAATTAAAACAATTCTTTTATAAACTTAAAAATTTATTAGATATCATTATCTTTTATATATATGTAATAGCCCAATTCACTATAAATTGCAAATGGCCTTGCATCAATGCAAATGCAAATTTTTGTTCCATGTATTTGTTGTTGTGATAGCAGAAATATTTTGCATTTGCACCAAATCGTGAATAGGACTGATATGTTGTAGTTGAATCATTTTTCTTTTACTCAATGCATCGGGCATGCTCGCATATACGCTACTGCAATTGCATCTTTTTTTCCGCGCTTTAAGTTTTTCTTCCTGTCGATTTGAAAATTTTACATAACGTCGTATAGGTATATGAATTTGTACACACATTCGCCAAATCAATTCTCAGGCGACGATAAGTGCTTTCCGCATTTAACCTTAGAAAAGCAACAGTGGTGACCAGTCACCCCACTACTTTTTAAAAGCACCGCAAAGAGATTTGCCTTAACTGCATTTAATAAAAATAAGAAACAATGTATTTTCTTTGAAGTAAATAAGTGATTTTATAATAAATAAGTTTGATTTTTTCTGTTTAACATTTTTGCTATTTACGTAGATAAAAAAAAGTGTTGCCTTTCAAAGGTTAATATACAAAGCAAAATTTTTATACTGCCGTGGTTTGCTATCATTATTACTACATTTTGTTTATACATTTATTGAAACCTAGATTCCTTATTACTTATCATTTTGTATTGTTTTTATATTTTAAAAAATATTTAATTTTAATCCAATCTAACTAACGAAATGCAAAACCTATCAAACGACTGTGTGTGCTACGTCGACTTCTCTGCTTGTATGGTACAGTCGATCTCCACACGAATAAATGTACACACACATTTTGTTTTCGTATGTACATATATGTGTGAGTAAATTGATCAAAACATAAACAAACTCCGCTCGTATTTTATTTTCTCCCTCTCTTCTCTTTGTTGTTTAGAGTAGCACAGTCATGCCGCGCAGTAGTGCGAGCGAGAGGGGAACTGAACGTTACAGTTATCTTACATCTTACGTTACAGTTATTCTTACATTTTACACATTTGAAATTTTGCCCATACCGTGAGCTAAAAAAAAAAAAAAAAAAAAAATAAAAATTTGATCTCGGATCGAAATTGGTTACGCTATGTTTTTCCAAAAAATATTCATCATATGGGATACGTCGTTTTGTTTTTGAAAATTTTGATAGCAAAACCCGTTGTTGAACGATGAAAATCTATTCAATGGGAGATTTTGCCAAGATTGGATAAGTTTTTCTATAAATCGTGGATCATATTGGATCCGACATTTTGTTTTTGAAAATTTTGATAACAGATTCATGATCAGTAAATAACCTCTGCAACCAAAATTTCAAACAATACGCATTATATTTTTGTCCCCCTTTTCGAAATTCTAAACCCGGTATATGGCGTCAACTATGCTCTGTGGCACCGCAAGGTCGAATTAGATTTATTATTAATATTTATCTAGTAGAATTGCAGAATAACACAAAAGAAATACAGAATGATGCTAAGTGCATTCTAACAAACTTTTTTGGTGTTCCAAAAAAAAATATTAAAGATTGTATCAAAATATTTAAGATTGCACAAGGTGCAACAAAAAGGTAAATAAGCTGGCACGGAAGAGTTCTACCTTCCAGGGATCTCAAGCCGAACTAATTTTCACACTACTAAGTTCAGTCAAGACTGAAATTTGAAAAAAAAAAAATACATTGTGTGAGATCGGCTTATGATCTGCAGAACAAGCAGATCGTTATTTCCGAACAGCAATTGAAGAAAATCATCACAACTCAGCAACAAAAACCTAAAGGATACCTCAAGACTCACGGTAGTAATTACTGATGTTTGGTTTATTGGTGAATCAACGACCAAAAACAACTGTCATAAATACCCAGAAGAAAAACAAACCATATTTAATTCTCACTGGAAATGTTCAGCTTTGGGACAAACCAGTACTAAATTCTTAAGCACACCATAGTTCAGCAAACTTGAAGAACAACTATTTGTAACATGCAGGAACGAATTAATAAACTTCCAAAATTTATCGCGATAGATATGCACCTCTCATAACGTCAACGGCACAAATCAACTACGGATTTATTTTTCTTTCCCCATAGCAATTTTGAGATTTTTCTACAACTTGCTTGATATCCAACTCTTTCCCCACTTAAATCTCAAATAAAGCTTGATTTAAATGTTCAGTCTGGCAACGCTCAATTGCTCATTTGTGGAAGAATAACATATGGGAGCATATTATTCGAAGTACTTGAGTTAGCAAGAATTTATTTTATATTTGTTTTCTCAATTATATAAATTAATTGTAGTAAGTGAATTCAATCAATTGAATATTTAAAATTTGTGAAAATGCCATGAAATTCAGTAATGAAAAGAAAAAGCAGGGAGATTTTTAATTTACTAACTTCGCCAAGCGCTACCAGTGCCGGCTACGACATCGCCGGCTGCGGCACCACCGGTTACACTATAACCGGGCGTGTCACCACTGGCTGTGCTATCACCACTAGCCATGGATCCAATAAATTATGAAGACGAAGGAAACGAAATAATTAGTAGAATTAATGAATTGGAAAATGGAAGTAGTTTTGGGAATGATATAAAGACTCTGACCCAAATATAAAATAAACTTTGATGCCAAAATTATTTATAAAAAAATAAATAAATATTTTTTTATATCAGACCTAAAAATTAATTTATAAATCCTAACCTATCTATCCTTGTGTTTTATAGTTTAAGTTACACGTTGGAAATCACATTCGAAATGTGCTGGAGATTTGCCCTGGATCTCAATGTTGCATTTTCCTGGAGAATGCATTGTTTCTCCACTTAAGGAACACTTGATATCCACACTTGAGAAAAGAGAACAGCGCTGGAACTCAAATGTTTCTCAAGCGTGATATCCAGCTGAATTGCTTACAGGGATCTTGTGTCATGTAAACAGGGTCACCTCGGGAAAAAACTGAATTCAGATTTGAAAAGAGTCTGAGTTTGTCTAGAAACCAAAAACCTTTGGAAATAGTAGATCAAAGAAATTGGGCTGAGATAAAGCTGTTTCAGAGCAAGTAACAATTAAATCCGTTTTTCTCAATTCACTTTGCCACAAAACCAATGCAATTGCTTCTATGGGTTTCCATTAAATAAAAACCTTTACTTATTTTCATATTTTGTTTCTTAACGAAGGGCATAATCATAGCTTCTTTCCCCTAATCACTGTCATGTAAGTGATTTGTGGTTATCTTGCATCGTCATTGTGCGCATATGTTACCAATTGCAACCACATAAACATCATCACAAAATTTGTGAGCCATGAGATTAATATTTCAGCTTCCCATAAGTTAATGTGATAAAATATCGATCGCTAAACCAAATTTTTATTGATGTGGTCATAAAAGCGAAAATATTAAAGGAAAAAAGAGAAACCATATTGTCGGCATTAGTGTTTTAATCATGCAAGCTATGGCGCAATTGCAAAACGGTGCCATCATCAATACCATCTGCTAACGCCATCATTGCCGTTCATTGCCGCCATATTCATATGTAGTTGTAATCGTCATCATGGGCTTTTGCCAACACTATTGCGGCGTATCCTTAATTACACTGATAAACAAATAAAAAATAAAAAATTGTTCCAAAAAAGCTCAACATTTTCTGAAGTATTTTTGGCGAAACTGCAAACAGTTTTTCTCGCTGTTCCATTAGGGTTTAATAGCTTTAATCTGAAAGCCTGGAATAAACTGATGACAAATTTAAAATCAACACGCAAACTATGTTTAAAAATGATTTTTGGTTGATCTAATAGAAAACCTTGTTGGCCAGTGTTATTGATTTCCGCTCTATTATTTTTATTTTGCTATTGCTAAATTTCTTAAATCAACTCGAGCCAAACACATACATACGAGAATATATAGTGTGGGTATGTATCATATGCATGTATCTGCTGACGAATATATAGTGGTGAAAAGAGAAGGATGTTTTCTCATCCTTTTACCCTTCCGCTGCGCCATGTATTTTCACTAGTCTCCCTCTACTTCTACTTGCTTCCATCATAACGACAACTCATATGTCTTCGGCGCGGTGATATCATCAAGGTCAACTTTTATGGGTAATTCATATTGGGAACGGTGGAAGAAAAGGAAGCACAACATCTACAATGAGGACATCGAGTACAACGACGAAGACGAAGACTTTAGCGATGGCGTTGACGATGACGGCAAGTAACGGCAGTGACGCCTCCTGCTCAGCGCCACCCAATCGCCCAAACTTTGAATGAAGAAATGCGAAGACGAGATTGTTGTTGCCGTCGTCGCTATTGTTAATGCTATATCGGCAACAGCAGCAGAAGCGCCTGCTCCACAAAACTAGCGCCTAACAAAAACAAACAATAAACAGCAAGCGGATGTATTAAATGAATTGCTCCGCATGCGGCTCATGAGCGCCTCATGTTTCTGGTTGGCTATTTTTATGAGATTTTGCCTTTGCTGTTGCTGTTACTTTCGTTGTTGTTTTTAGTTTTTTTTTATAGTACGGCGCCAAATTTATTTATCGACATTTCAAGCTTTCATCGAAAAGTTGAAAGGTCACTGCATTTTTCTTCTTCTTTTGTAAGAGAAAAGTTATGAGCAAATGAAAAGGTTGGAAAAAAAATATCGATGAAAAATGTTGAAAAGAAAAGTAAGTAATGGTTTTGAATTTAATTATACAACAAATAAGTATTAAATCAAATTTTATTGCATGCAACATGGAAATTTCTATATTGCTAATGCAATGCATACAAAAAAAAAATAAACCTTGGTTTTATTATTTTATTAAGATTCCCAAAATATTTCGGCGCTAACGCTAACGTGAGCTGGATTGTTTTCAAAAAATTGATTTTATATGAAGAAAATTTCTGAAATAATAGATACTCAAAAATTCTTGGGTTCTGCATAAAAATCTGCTAAGAAATTAAACAAAAAATCATACATATATTTTAATTCTTATAGAAGCCGCAGAAAACCCCAATATTTAAATGACATTAAAACTCGTCATCTTAAGTTCATATTAAAACTTAACAAACAGTTGACCCATAAAAAATCGATTTTTGGACGTTATTTCAAAACAATCTAGCTCACGACAGCTTAACGCTAGAGTCAAAATATTTTGGGAATCTTTATAAAATAAACCAAAGTTCATTTTTAATAGACTTGTTTTTGTAAATCAGATCCAAGGCACATATGAGTAGGTACATATGAGCAATTCCATGTCAGAAAACTCAAATTTGCTGAAGATGTAAAAACTAGTGTTGGACCGAAGGTGATTTTTTGGCCGTAGCCGGAGTCGATGGGGTGACAAATATTTTTCTACAATTTTCTTTAAGGGGGCTGTCTGGTGTAACAGCTGTTTTTAATCTTTTTTTTGCGAATTTTTTTAGAACAATGGAAATATACTAGCTCTGTATTTTTATTAAAAATTTATTAACATATCGAGAACAATAACTTATATGTACAGTTAAATTGATTATACATGTAAAAAAAAACTTGGCCAATGGGTGCTCCGATACCAATTGTTCTGCTTACCTCAAATTAAAAATTGAAACAGCGTTTTAATTGGTAGCTCTGAGGCTACATTTACAAAATATTAAAACTTCAGTTTTTGGTAGAGTTTTGAAAATAAATATTTGATTTTCGTAATTTTTTTTTTCAACTATTTCAGATTGAGGGATTTATAATTGATGGCGTAACTTGTACTGAATCACATCTGGCAATACTGTAACTACTTTCGTGCTTTAGCTAATCGTGTAGCTTTTGTTTTGTTTATGTATCAGTTTGCCAAAGTGTAAACAACAAAACTGTTTTGCACTACAAACATTTCAGCATACGTGCCAAATAAACAGCATTTGCGGCAACTTTTAGTTTTCATCAATTTTTTTCGGAAGCTTACGATGAATATACTCCAATGATAAAAACATGTGAACTCTTGTTGCGGCGCTTTAAAAGTGGAAGACAAGGAACGCCCTGGCCAAGTGAAAAAGTTCGAAGATGAAGAATTGAAGATGTTACTCTATGAAGACACGTGCCAAGCACAAGAGGAGCTTGCAATAACATTGGTTACTCAAGCAGCAATTTCCAATCGCCTGAAATCATTGGAGTTCATTCAAAAGGAAGGAAATTGGGTGCCATACGACTTAAAGCCGAAGCGTCGAAAGCGCTATAAATATAAGTCGTTTTGGATCGAATTATTACTGCCGACGAAAAATGGATTTATTACGACAACCCGAAGCACAAGAAGTCGTATGAGTAGCCTGGCCCACCAGGAAGGTAATGCTCTGTATTTGGTGCGATCAGAAGGGTCTAATCGAGCTGCTAAAACCTGGTCAAACTATTACGGGAGAGCCGTATCGAAAACAATTGAATCGTTTGAAGTCAGCAGTGACCGAAAAACGACCAGAATATGCGACCAGGAAAGAGACTGTAATTTTTCAACATGACAACGCACGGCCTCATGTTGCTTGACCGGTTAAAAACTATTTGACAAGTAGTGAATGGGAAGTTTTGCCTCACCCACAGAATTCACCAGAATTTGCCCCGTCTGGCTATCACTTATTTCGATCGATGCAGAATGCTTTACTTCAGTTGAAAGTATCAAAAATATGATTGATTCTAATTTCTACAAATTTCTATCAATTAAAGTGTTTTAACTTAACTTATACAAGCTTTTCTGAAAATTTGCCCAAAATCCTGATTTTGAGAGTGTAATAAAAATTTTTGTTACACGTTTTTGCATTTGACTAGACCTACAATATGCACAATAGCATAGTGTATTTTGTATCTTTTATTTATGTAGTTTTTTAGTTTGTAGTTTTTTTAGAGCAAGTAACAACTAAAACCTCATACATACACGTAAATTATTATCCTTTAAAAAGAAGCCACCTCACAAGTTACTTACATTTAAATATATTACTAATATATTTATTTATTTACAGTTTTTTTATCTCCTAAAAATATCGTCATTTACATGGCATTACAATGCTAAATCAAAAATCAAGCGATATGTTATTTTCTTTATGATGAAGGAATTTTACACAAATATATAGAATTCAATATAAATGAAAATCTGAAATGAAATCTTTCAGAGCCCAGATTTTAGTTAACAATTTCATCTGGAATCTTCTGACATGACATCCTCCCATCAGAAATCATCCTTCTATCTCTCACTATAATCGAAAGTCTCGAAATACTCAATGAAACCAATTCATTCTGTCTGGTTTATAAATAACTCTGGCTACATGTATGCAACATACTCGTAGATTATCACCTTAGTCTCAGTATAAAAAAATAAAATAAAAATTCTGCCAAAATATTATAGGCTACTATCTTCTACGAAGTATTTACTGTGTGTCCTACTTTCCAAATACATATACTAAATACAAATACAAACATTTACTCGTCACATAGTTATATACATGCTAAGTACATACTGCCACGATTTTCAGTGACGTCATTAAGCTTTCTCCTTTTTTTTATTTTTTACTTCTATGTCAATTCGTATTTTCAAGAGGCATAATTTTTTGCGCTGTCACAACTACGTCATCATATTACAAATATGTAAAAGTATCACTAAATTCAGCTCAATTCGGGGAAAAAATGAGAATGATGTATTTATGTATGTATGCATATGAAAATATTAAAAAAATAATTGAATTTCCTTTGCATTTGACTAAAAAATTATATTATAGAAAATTGTATATAGGTATATATGTATATGTCGACAGCAATTTGTGACACATTCCAAAATATAAAGCCACATACTCGTAAAGTTGCGATATTCCTGCATACATACTTATGTATGCATATAAAAAATGTGCTACACGACGTATGCGCAACATTTAATTGATTTATGTAGCGCACATCTGCCACTGGTTGTTTGTATGTGTGTGTTTGTGTGTGTGCTGCCAACGCTTGAATACTACGTCATATAAATATCTAAACCTATTTTCATCAGCATCTGATGGACGGAATATATTTTTAGATATATATTTTTTTTGTGTTTAAGCAATGACGTTGTAGGCCTCAGTTGTAAGCTAGATGATTTACTACTTACATACAAATTGTACCCATGTCTGTGAAGGAGACAAAGGACATTCCTTTGTATATATACATACATAATTATGATCTTTTTTTATAAACATACACCTGTATGTATGCAAATATGATTTTGTAAGTAAATGTTAAATGGAGATGTTTTTAAACTAGAATTCTGTCTATTTACAATTTTTTGTTTTTTTTTTTTGTTTTTCTCATTAATAAAAATATCACTAATACATTTTCCCACTTTTCTTGATTTTCTGCGATTTATTTTACTTGTGAAAACTTAAGCAATCTGATTACACTTTCAATTACTTATATTATATATGGAAAAAGTATTCACTAGGCCATCCTTTTCTACAAGATTCGTTGTACCTACAGTTTAAAATTTCCTAACTAATAAACATAGCAGGTTAATATCCTGTTTTAAATTTCGATGATTTATATTCATTCCTCAAGCCAATAGACAAACAATGATATTGAAATAGTTAAGGCGTATTTCTACACGCTTTTAGAGTATTCTAGGAATACAGACTAAGCCTAACAGTTTTTACTTTTGATTCGAAGATACATAACGTTCCATTTGTTACTTGTTTCCCGGATCACTAGTATTCCTAGTTTATTTGTTGATATCTCTTTCTTTCAACTCATTTTTTAAGGGAAAGTATTCAATGAGCTAAATTAAAATAGCCCTAACGAATTAAAGAAAATTCAAGGTAGACGAAACCATTACAAACTGGACAAAAGCTTGAGTGTTGGCCCTCTTAAAACGGAACTAGTCCTGTTCACTCGGAAGTATAAGTGCCTAGTTTTGCACTACCGAAATAAGACGGAGTTACCATCAACCTCTTGGAATCATTCCAGTTTGCTGTCTATCACGGAGCTCAAAATGTGGAAAAGTGGAGGAATACTGCAGTTATAAGATCAATTATA
Organism: Toxonevra muliebris; assembly: GCA_963691655.1. Classification (NCBI taxonomy): domain Eukaryota; kingdom Metazoa; phylum Arthropoda; class Insecta; order Diptera; family Pallopteridae; genus Toxonevra; species Toxonevra muliebris. The sequence goes on from OY829327.1 coordinate 55,376,331, forward strand.
TTCTACAATTGGGCAATGCAATAGACACAACTGGAGCAGTGAAAAGCACATCGCAAACGAGGCTAAACTTTTACTGTAAATAATCGCTTTATAGCTGCGAAATGAGCTCTAAGGCTGAGGAAATTTACATTGTTTAAAGCAAAGCAACAATCGACATACCAAATTTCTGAAAACACCTTACGATATGAAGTGTATATTCAACTCGAAAAGTGTCACGACAACATCGAATTATGTAACCCTCTTTTGCGATCATACTATAGACATTCCATTTATTTTTCTGTGCAGGGATGACTGGAAAGCAAACAAAGTGGATAGAGATCGTGGAAATTCTATCTTCACTAATGGTTCAAAAAAGCTGGACACTAATCCGAAACACACTTGTATATCACGTACAAAAATCTTTTAGATTGTCTCACGCAATTAAAAAAGCTGTCAAAAGCAATACTGGATTGTGATCTTATCCGTTGGATATCACAATCTTCTTGGGCTGCCAGGCAGTTTCGATATTAATTCTATCACGTACATATAGGCGGTCTTGAAATGTTGGAAAGCTCTAAATGCACGATCCCACATATAAAATTATACGGTGTTCCCCGACATAGCTATATGAAAAGGAACAATACAACAGACGAATTGGCCCGAAATCGGAATTCGGTAACGATACTGTATGCAACAACACAGGAATGACTGTGTCACATTTTGAATCGTATGGCCGGAGATGAGTAGAAGTAGAACAAAAAGTGTCCTGACCCTTGACAAACCATAAATCCGCATAGTGACTGGAGTAGACATTAGAGATGGGCGCGGGACATGAATTTTACGTGACACGCATGAATACGCAAGCACGTGACATAATTCCTACGGGAGCATGCGTGAGCGTGATTTGATTTCAATAATTACTATGCAAACATGCGTGAGCGTAATATAATTTCGACGTGGAAATGCTTGAGTATAAGTGACTTTTGACCATCACGTTATTATACAAATACTTTATACAAAAGTACATTTTTTATATACTCATGCATATTAGTTATATAATCACATTATTTTTTATTTACATAAATAAAAATTTAACAATAGAAACATTGCGCGCGTGAGCATGCGTGAAATTTTTTGGAAAAATTTCAACGTGCGTGAACATGCGTGAAAAGTATTTTCAAAGCCATTAGCTTGCGTCTCTAGTGGTCACGAAGCAATGTGCCATTGGAACTATACTCCAAAAATGTCAACAAGAGTACAACAATTATTGCAGAAACGTTGGTGATATACAGGAAATTCAACCAATCCAGGGTCCACTCTGTGGATGTCCTGCAATGCACTAACGACGTCTCTGCGCACTCGGAAAACTTTGCAGACATATCAGAAGTAAAGTTACGTGTTTTGCAGAAATTTGTTAAGACTGGTTTAAGTTTGGTACTTTGTGAATTTGGGTTTGAGGTAGTATTAAATAAAAAAAGACGAAACGAATGGGCTCACAATGAACCGCGATTGGCCTCCGAAGGGAAAAGATTAATCATATTAAACACTCTTCTAAGCTTACCCAACCTATTTAATAAACTCATCTGAAACTTAGAATTTAATATTGTTTACTATTTGAGAAGTTCCAAAACATTTGTGGTATTTTTTAATTATGAATTACGCTTGTACTTTTCGTCATTGACCACAAAGTCTCTCAGATGATATCTACCGTCCAGATTATCTGAACAAAACAACTCAAATAGCATTTCACTCTCTGTGAATGGTTAACGTACTATAGCATAGAAAATAAAATAAATGATGAAAATTGATTCCTCAAAGACTGAATGTCAATTTCGATCAGTCATTTCCTTTCTGGCAGTACACTGTTCTATTCTTCCAAATGACATATAACTTAATGGTACATAACAAGTGCTGGGAGCACATACATATCTCTAAATCGGTGTTTTTAATGCTTAATATATCATTCATCATGTTTGGTCTTTTTATATGGCTCAGAAATATAAACTCTGGTGAAATCTCACCTTTGGTTTCCAGAGGTAAATACAATTAATTGTTTGAAATTATGATATCAAATACGAAGATTTCTTTTTTGTCTTATATGTTTTATACGTAGTTTCTGTAGGAGCATTCTCTAAATTTGGTTACATATTACATTAATAATTATACATTAATTTCATCGCATCTCACATGCAGCTCACTGCTTGTTATTGTGCATTACTCTTTGACCACATGATTCCAAAGGTTCATCGTAGGCAGTTGGGTATATACACTACTGCATAAATTTCTTAGATGTCAGCCACATTTCACAACCATATAATAATATAGAATTAAGGTCAGAATTAAATATAGGTACTTTGGTGTTGACTGAGAACTATTGGCACAAAACTTGAAAATTCCCAAAAGTTAATTTCGAAAATTAGATTAATTTCCATACACAATTTGAACCATAAAAAATTCATAAAATGAACAAGTAGCAACAACATTTAACATTGTCAACAATACTAGTAAAAGTGCACAAAAGTGTTTGTACGAGTATGCACAACGCTGCGTATGAGCAACTTTCAATAAGGAAATTCAATTAAATGTAACGCATACATCAAATATTACCATAATTTAACCATTAATTGCGCACACACACTCACACACTCTCTGTTGTTGCCAATGGAAATGAAATTATAAATGACAGTAAAAATATTGCTTGACAACAACAACAACAACATCAAAATACAACGACAATTAAAATATATTGCAATGAAATTTTGTAAAATTAATTTATAATGAAACTACTGCACATCCGCAACAAAAGGTACATACACACACATTTAGTTTGCATATAGCTTGCAAATGAGTGTGTGTGTATGTATGTTTGTATCAGAGAGTAAAATGCCTCAAGTAAATTGTGAAAATGCAATTTTGCACACAAATTAAATCCTTTTATGTGACACACTCAAACATTAGCATATATGTATGTATATAGAGATACACATATGTAAATGTCAACTGCGTCACACACACTCACACAGCCACTCAAAATTGTACACGTGTGTAAACAAAATGGAATTTTACTACAAGTACACACACTCACACACACGCATATAAATAGGTGCTTGTGCGAACGCATACTCGTATACCCAGTAGAAAAAGTAATGGCTATTTAGTCTTCAATTCTGACCTAACCTACTGTTGTAAATATTAGCATACAAATTGGCCAACTTTTTACATAAGTTTTTGGACATTATCCATTTCTGATATCATTAATTAATTTTACCTACAAATTGCCAGATTACAACAAAGAAACCTATAACACAGTGCAACAGCAAAAAAAATACAAGACCTTGAATATACTTTTCTACATAATTCGGGCGCGCTGAATACGATGGCGTTTTCAGTTTTTCCCCTATACATCACAAATTTTTTTGAAAAATCGATTTGAAAAAAAAAATATTTGTTGCTCAGGTTTTTATTACCAATTTTCTTTACCAATATCAAAGTATATAGGGATGTAAAATTTGGTAGTTAGGAACTCAATGATTCCCGAAACACATTTTCAGTACTCTGTACATGTCCAAGCTGTATCTCAGTTAGGTAAAATGTAAAATTTTTGCGAAAATGGCATTTTTTAAGGAAATAAATGGCATTAGTTAACCTAGAACCCTCAAATTCGTTATGGTAATTAGCACTAGCTAAATATGGATACGCACAAACTTTCAATATCATACCTCCAACGATTTTCAAGTTATTACACTTTTAGTTTTATTATATACTTCTATATATCACATATGCAAATGTATACTTTTTTATATACTTTTTTCGAGGTTTGCACGTGTCGTAGGTCTAGTCAGTCAAAAAAAACTGCATATTCAGAATTTTGAATTGTTTCTTAAAATCTGGACTTAGGGCCGATAAACCGATTTTTGATAGGTTAAAGCCTGTAACTTTATTTTTATTTGTCCCATGTGTACTTTATTTAAAGAAGTCATTCAGTTGCTTACAACGATATATAAATTGATAATATATCTTAAGAAATACCAGAGTTAGAGGGCAGAATATAACGAAAATTTAAATTTTTTTTTTTTATGTAATTTTGAGTTGCGGTTTAAACGACCATTTAGTTTTCCAGTGTATATTCAAATGAACTAAACTACATTTATTTCTGTTTCCAACGATATATAAGTCTTGAAAATTTATTTGATTGAGATATCCGATTTTAAGCATCATATATTGGAAAAAAATCCATATATTTTTAAGTTGCTCTTTTGTATTCTCAAATAGTTGGAGTAATACTCGTTGCATACCTACATATTGAAATTTGTGTAGTCAAATAAAAGAGTTAAATAAGTCAGCCACACCTCAATGGATTTTGAAAATTTATAACTCGTTGGAAACAGAAATGAACGCAGTTTCATATACTTTTATATATACACTGGTAAACCAAATAGTCCTTTAAAACGTCATTCAAAATAAATAAAATGTAAAAAATTGATCGCTTTTCTTTATATTTTGCTCTTTAACTCCGCTAATCCTTAAGAGGCAAGTATATGATTTAACCTATCAAAAATGGGTTTTTCGGCCCTAAGTCAATTCAAAATTCTGAGAATGTAGTTTTTTTCTGCTTGACAAGACCTACAATTTGAGCTACGTCTCGACGAAAGTATTCGGTTGTTTGTATTAGTTCAGATTAATACTAGAGTTATTAATGAAAATTTTTTTCCGAATTTATTCAAAAGGAAATAAAACACAAGCAATTTAATAAATTATTTAATACTTTATTCTTCTTATATGTTGTCAGAAATACATGGTGGCATCGGTGGCCTGGTGAATGAGTGCTAGACTGAAGTTCCAGCTGCCTCAGATTCGATTACTAGATAAGGGATATATGCTTTTAAAAAAAACGAATCAAACTGCAATAACTTGAAAACCGTTGGTGGTATGATGATGAAAGTTTGTGCGTATATATATTAAGTTCTAGGTTAACTATTGCCATTTATTTCCTTAAAAAGTCACACTTTTCGCAAAAATTTAAAATTTTTACTAACTTAGACCACTCAGCTCCTAACTATCAAATTTTGCATCCCTATATACTTTGATATTGGTAAAGATGTCTAAAAATTTGAGCAACAAATATTTTTTTTCAAATCAATTTTTCAAAAAATTGTGACGTATAGGGAGAAACTGAAAATGTCATCGTGCTCAGCGTACCCGAATTATGTAGAAAAGTATATTCGAGTTCTTGCATTTTGTTTTTTGTTTTTCTCATTTCGTGTGGCACTGTGTATGTAATCATTCAATACGAACATTTTTTTTTCAATATTAGAAAAAAACTATTATTATTTATAAATAAATATTTTATTTAAGCTCAAAAGTAAAATTTTCCGTCAGGGAATGAGACTTTTTTAATTCCACTAGATAATAGGAAATGATATTTCGAGTGGAAGAAATGATTCAAAAATTTTCTAAATTTTTTTTAAATTTCCTTATCGAGGAGAACCTGATTGCAGTCCCGAGTTCATGCATAAGTTAGAAAAACCTTATCGATTTCTGTACTGGGTACACAAAATTCAATCCAAATGTACAAATATGAATGTTGCACTTCTAAACGTACATATCTGTGTTCATTTGGCTGTGTAATGTAAATGTGTATCACACACACATTCACATGTTTGAGTATTTACGCAGCAGCCCTTTTAATCAAACTATAGTATTGCTCACAACAACAACATACATCCCAATTATTTTACCCCAGTACCACAATATTTCTTAAATTGCCTACGTTTGGTACCTGCTTCTCATCTCCTTCGAGTTACTGTCTCCACATACCAAATGTATGTAAATCTCAAGATATTTCCAGAAATTTTTGTTTCTATGGGGATAATGTTTTCTCATTCATTCGAATTGTTAGCCAGCATGGTGCATCGCATGTGCACGGTATGTATTTATATGCAATTGTTGCAGTTGTTATTGTTGTGGTTGACGTCAATGCCGTTGACAATGTTGAGTTTATTGTAGTTGTAGATGTAGATGTAGATGCGATTGCTATTATTGCCTTTCTATTATTGGTACATATCGCTGTATGGTTCCTTTTTCTGTAGAACAATATAAACACAAATACAAGAACAAAACTAAAAAAAAGAACAAGCCAAACGATGTCAGTGGAAGAAAATATTTAAACAAATTGCTCGAAATTACCAACTATCGGAATAAGTTATTCGCCCGCTGGTTATATAAATTTATATTTAACTTACATTTTAATACCTTTCTTCAACTGCGCGAATCCAGAATAAAACTTAATATAAGATTACTACTGACTTTTCGAAAGAATGAAAATCCTTTAATCGCCATATTCACATTGTAATAGAGTAAAAATTAGTTCGAATTACTGTTTGTCAGTCTGTAGATCAAATGGAGTTTAATACTCGAAATATTTTCATAGTTTGCAATAAATTTATATGCAAGTGTGTACATAGATATGTAAAATTCAACCATAAACAAATTTATAATACCTTTCATATAAATTAAGGTTGTCAAAAAAAATCTATTTTATTAATGAGTTTTTTAGCAGTTAGATACCTACAAAAAACCAATGACGTCACATTTTTGTATGCCCCTGGTATTTTACTTTTGGCTGAGTTGGCATGACAGCGCAAATATTTTCAAAAGTTTTTCTTTTCATCAACATATTTTAAAATGAAAAGCAGAAATAAAAATGAAAGCATGAAGAGAAAAATTGACTGACATACAACATTGGCGTATTATATTTTGTTGAACATTTGATAAATTACACAGTACAACACAAAAAATAACAAAGCTCTGAAAAAGGATTCTGATAAAACTCCGAAAAAAATTATACAGGCCTAGGTGTTGTAAAAGTTTACCTCTAAGTTGTATTCTACGCTTGCTTAAAGTTTGCTCATTTCGAAAAAAATTAAGTATAATAAACCATAAGGCAATTTGTTAATTTTGCACCTGAGTAATTTATAGAATTTTTTGTAGTACATTTCCATTGAATAAATTAACCCATTATGTCCTTTGCTTATGAATATTTTTTGCTCTTTATAGAAGAATTATGTTGCTCAAGCAATTTTACTATTCTAATTATATTTAGGGATGTGCACCGGGTCCTAAAGAATTACTTTGCCCCAGATTTTACTATAAGTCACTGAAATCTGAAAAATTTCAAAAATATTTCAAATTTCCGCCTCTTATACTTAAGTATTTTCTAAATTAATGGTTTAAAAATGTGATTTCTTCCGAAAAAGGCACAAAGATCCATAAGGGAGGGAGGGACCTAATGAAATGTTCTACGAAAAATTATACTATAATTTGCTTAACACGCAAACAATCTCTGATGCAAAATTAACAAGTTGTTTAAATTTTTTTTCGGAGTTCTATTGCAGAGAACCGATTTGCGGAACCTTGTTTTGAAAAAATTGATTTTTGTCGGACAGTGTTCTAATTCGAATGATGCCAATGCAGCAAACAAATTCTATTTTATCAAATTTAATTTAATTAACAGTTTTGCTTCGAACAGCTCATATTCGAAATAAATACGAATGAAATCAAATATGTAACTAGGTGCATTTAAGTAAGGGCAAGACTTCGTCTAACTATTCGAAATTTAAAAGTGAGAGGGACTTTAATAAAATTAAAATTAGATTAAATAATTTAGAAGTCTATAGAAAATAACTTTAGATTTGAATTTTGAGGAAGTTGCAAACGTCGATTGATAATCTTAAAAAAAGCACAAAGAGATGTTTTTAATTTTTTAAGTTGCTCAAATTTAAGGTCAAGGCCTTTTTGTTAAGATGTGTTACGACCAAGGGGGCAGGGGTCAAAATTGGTCTAAATTTCGTTACGTAATATGTGAACGGCCCCTAACCGCGGAAAATTGTTCACATAATTTGTCTTTTTAAATTTGTTTATTTGATAAGAAATGGTTTGACGTGACAAATTAAATTCTTTAGTAATGATCATTACTTTCAAACCGGCATTGAACTTTACCACTATTGAGGCTCAAACAATAAAACTTATCTCAGACGACCTTCCAATGTTTCCAAAAATTAAGAATAAAGGTGTAAAAATTAATTCGAGCAACTTTAATCGACCGCCACTTGCAAAAACACGTGTGAAAACTTAAATTAAGTGCTTACCAAAATTAACAAAAGTCGCTCTTAAGTAACATTCTGATCCGCCGAAAGAGAATACATAAAGTAATAGATACAATATTTTACGTGCACGTTGTTGTTGATTTGCACGGAGGAGGCACGTCCCTAACCACGGTTTCCGTCAGCAGTCCAGGTAATGTCTTTATTGAACCATTTGGTTCTCCGGATGAAGGTAAGAAGATCCGATAGTTCCACTTTCGATATCTCTGTTAGACTTTTGAAAAAGCGCGACCCCAAACATTGGAGTCTGCTCATCTGCAGCCTTGGACATTGACATAGAAAGTGAAGAATCGATTCAGTCTCTTCTTCATCATGACAACCTCTGTACAGTCCGCTCGTTGGAATACGCCACCGTTGAAGCATTGGTGCAATAGCACAATGTCCAGTTATGATTTCGATCCATACTAAATTAGTTTATGATCTAATCCTTAAAATCATCAGAGTTTTGAAAAGTTCTAATCAACAATGTAAAAATAAGATAGATTTTAAAATTCAATTTGCAATCACCGAAAAATGATTCGATAGGAATAATTTAAAAAAGCAAAGCAAAATTTAGAAGCAAAGCTCGAAAAGTAGGTTTTATAAACTTAAATAAAACTTAAATTGGCATATTATTTTTTGAAGTTATATTTTTCAAAGTGTTATAAATTTCAAGATCGGATCAAAAACTTATAGTTGTTGGTGACAAAACAACAAAAAACTGTCAAAACTGGTTTCTGGGTTTAATGAAGCACCGAAGAATATGACTAAAATTGGAATTTTACATTTTTATGGAAAAAATTTGGTTGAAATTTCTCGAAATCATTTTGAAAATTTTCTCAGAAAATAGCTGACTGTATCGAAGTTCTTGTGACATGCCTTGCAATGGATCTACGATTTTCGAGGTAATAGCCTAACCTGAACGGATTTATAGCCACTGGCTGTCCGAGCAAATGGTAGAAATAACCTTCCATTTGCTAGTCACCAACAGTGATCATAATCGCATACATCTCAGCTTAAAATACCGAGGTGTAGCTGTTTAATCCTTTTGACTCCTTAACACTGCTAGTTTGACAATAGACACTTGGTTCCTCCGAAATAGTCCTTCCCTCAGGGAGTATGCAATGGAAGCTTAAATCTCAAATTAGTTGGTAGTGGGCTGCTCACTTAGTTTTAGTAAGTGTTCCACCAGCCGTACATTCCCCACCAAATATTCCTTCGTTTCCAAGAAATTATACAAAGATATACGAGTGGTAAAAAGTAAAGCAGCACCTTCATAGCCGTGGTCAACTTCACTCTCATCGCTATTATGATGCCAACATAAGTCCTGTAGACTATCCAGCAGGCGTTTCCTCTCGCCCAACATGTGACTTTACACTAACCTTCTTGAGACTTATATAGTCTCCAACCGCCCAAACATGGTTTGGTTAAGTGGCGGTCCATCAAGACACACTTAGGCCAAATGTGGTGCGTTGTGTTACCACGTGGGTGTACCATCCATCCCCTTTAGAACAAGAACCAGTTTAGTCGAACCAATTAGAGTTTGTTATATTATTATTTATTATTATTTGAAGGTGTGTACTTGTACACATTCTTATAATTCTCATTCACTTCATATCGTTAGTGAATATAAGAAGTTCATGAAAATTAACCACCAGACCAAGACGGGAATTGAACCCGCAACCTTCTGTATGAAAGTTTATCGAGGTCATCCAGACTTTGTTATGTATTTAAGGTCAGTTCATCCCAAGTCAAACAGGTCGTCTAGAAAGTAATAACCTGGAGCATTTTACCTACATTCTTCTAAACATTCTTCGACATTAGTGAGGATGTGTTAAATAAAGTTCCATAGAGATTATACAGCGACAACGAAACAAAGTTTAAAGTGTATAGTAGATACAGTTCAAATAAAAACCTTCGAAATCGCAAAACAAAATTGCTTGAAATTTTTTTTATGATAGATCACATATCAAGCCTTATTTATTTGTAAAAACTTTGTCGTAAAAACCAATTTAATTCCACAGCAGGGAAATAAACTTCAGCTAGCGTAGAAACCAAAAAGGAAAGAAAGTTTGAAAAGATATAAAGACGAGCAGAAAACCTTCAAAAATAAAAATTTCCAAAACTAACAATAGTGAAGAAAAAAATGTCTACTACTATTTTGCCTTCCGCTTACAATATTTTCCACTTTGGTCGAAAGAAACAACGTTAACAGCTATAAAAAAAAACTACAACAGCGAACGAGATACTACAACAGTGCAATGTTTGTTTGGAGGAGAAAAATATTGCCTACGGATATGCTTTGCACACACACACACAAAGCAATACAAATGTATATACATACGTACAACTGAAAAGTGTTGTTAAAAAATTAGAGCAACAGCAAAAATAATAATAAAAATACTAAAACATTTGAATTTAGTTGATTCCGTGAAAGAACCACAGAAGCAGAAGGCAGCGTGAAGTGGGGAGACTGGAACGGGTAAAAAAGCCGCGCATACATCGTTATGCAATCGAAATGGCCTATTTCCGTTTATAGAAAAAGCCCATGCCAAAGCGATGAAGCGAACGAAGAAGACATTTTCACAAAGACCAAGACGAAGAAGAAGAATATAGAACAAGTTGTTCTAGCATGTAGTAGCGTTAAGTAAATGTAAGTAGTGGAATTCTGAGTACTTGGGTGAAACAGCTGTAGAAAAAGGATCACGTATAGAAGAAGTCGCGTGTACCCTTATCGCCTGCCCTTCCCATTAGCTTGCTACTCTCATATACTCTTTAGTTATACTGCGGTATAAAATACAACAACAACAACATTGAGAATAATAATAAAAAACGATATAAAAATAATAAAAATACAAAATAAAAAGTAAAAAAAAGTGGAATCCTTTAAGCAACATTAAACAAAACGAAACAAAAAAGGACGAAATATTCGCTATGCATATCGTTTTGGTTTGTTGTTGTTGTTTTTGTTACTACTTCATCCTACATGTGTATGTGTGTACGTGCTAAATGTAGATCCAGTGAGAATTTCCAAAAAACAACACAAAAGAGAAAAATAAGTGAATATAAAGCTGAAGAAGAAGACAAAACTGCGGATGAATGTGGATGTGTGAGTGTATGCGAGTGTAGCTGTGTGTTTTTTGCGCGGGCTCAAGTACACAAAAACAATTTGAGATTTTGTTTTATAAAAATTGTTTGCTGCTGTTGTTGCTTTTTATTACGAATACGACAAGTACGACAAGTATCTAGATATATTCCTTATTTTATTTTTGCATGTGCCACTGGCATTATACACACACATACATATGCGTGCACGAGATACATAGCATGCATGTGTTTGCGTGTTCGTGTGTGTGCATGATTGTTTGTGTCATGCGGCAAACTGAAATGTTTTAAATAAAATATTTACCGAGGTCAGCTTCATTAAAGTGACATAAAACATTTATTTGCCTTTAACAAGATTATGACAATGAAAACCAAGTCTAATAAGAAAACGATGAGAATGTAGATGGAGAAGGTAAAGAAACTTAAAAATATAGGCAAAGACGTTGTTTTTTTTGCAAATTGAATTAAAATATCACAAGTTTAACTTTTTATAAAAATAATTATTTCAAGCATGTACACCGAAGCATTCACAAATTTCTTCTTTGGGATCCCTATTGTCCTGTTGGGGTTAAAACTCCCTCTTGCCGATAAAAATCCCATACATTTTGATCGTTGGTCATGAATCAAAAATAAATTTTAGAGGTAGGAAGTGGAAAGATTATTATTCTCTATAATTAGACCAAAAATTTAGTTAATCTTATAAAAGCCACTAAAGTTTTGCGAAGTTGGTAATCAGGTAAAAAATATAATTTCGAGAGAAAATCGTTTAAAGTTTCTACTACTACAGTTCAAACTGGTCAGATTCGCAACGCTTCAAAATGCTATAATTTTTCAATTCAAATCTCATAAAATACTTTTAGGCCAATATTGTTGCCACTTGTCATTTTACACATTCGATTTGAGCAAACCAAAATAAATTTTTAGCCCATAAGTCGGATTAGAAAAAAATAATTATGGGACAATTCTGTAAAACTTCCTCTCGAATTCAAATTAAATCGATATTCTTACATTTCAGAGCAAGAAAATTTCTTATTTATATGGTAAAAATTTTGGAGACGAAGGACACAATTTAACGTCTGTGACAGTCTCACAAACGGGTTAGTCTATATTCGGTCGTTGATTTGATTTGATCCTATACAACGACGGTATGAAATTAGAAGGTTTGCGGGAAATTAGAAGCTGTGCTATTAAATTTTTGAGTAACTAACTCAAATCTGAAGTCAGTTTTAATTAACTTGTTTTGGTTTTGCCAGTTTTAATTAATTTATTTGGTTTTGCCACAAACTAAGCTTAAAGTTACAATTTTCATCATATTTGGCAAGCTATTATGGGGGAATGGGCGGTTTGATCTTCAAAAATTGTATTTTAAATATTTAGTTACGTTGATATTTGTTTTTTCCCAAAATTAAACAATTTTTAATGGAAAAGTGATAATAGTAATAGTTGAAATAAAATTAATTAATGTAACTTTTGGCTTTTTACACTTTTAATTTTTCAGCATGATTGCATACTTTTAGGGTTAACAAAAAACGTTTAATTCCAATTTTTGGCGAAAAAATCGTGTTTAGACCTATTTGCAAATTAAATTATTTCCTGAGGATGTTTTACATATTCCTATAAAGAATGATGCCTTCTAAAATAAAAAAAAAAAACAGTAGCATATTTTCACATGTTTTCTAGATTTTCTCTCCCGAAATTCGTCAATTTTTAGTTTTCGCATTTTTCAAATATACTTAACTTTACTAAAAAATCACACCAAAAATTTCCTTGATAATTACGAATACAAAACTGGAACTTTCGGTAGGATATCATTAAAAACTTATTTTTCAGATATTTTTTACTCAACTTACTAAAAACTAAAATCGAACGATTCAACATTTTTGTGAAAAACTTGTTGACTCTTAATTCACGTAATTTCACGGTCAGGCTCATATTCAACAATAGAAAATCCAAATACATATTAAAGAATCGTATTGAATTTTTTTTTTTGTCGACCAGTGCTATTTGTGATTTTTTGTTTATCCAAAGCAATCAACGAAAAATTTCCAATACAAAATACGGTTTCTAAAGGACTTTCAAAACGATCCAACTCTGGACAGCTTATCCTTAAAGCAGAAATAATTTGGGAGTCTTCATAACATACATCAGAGTTCATTTTTAACAGCAATATTTGCAAAATAGCTTTAAATATGAAATATTTTACTACAAGAGAACCATTAAGAACCATTTACGCTTGCCTTCAGGTTATATAAAATGTGACAGTAAAATGGTAACACATACTTGAATGCAGCAAGCGCTTTCAAAGACGCTGGGATATATACAACAACAACAAAACTATAAAAGATATTCTCCTTCGGATGTATTTGAATAAAATACCAAATAAAATGTTGTTTAAATTGAAAAGATATACAACTGAGCGTGTGACTGATAGAGCAACATAAGTAAATTACAATAAATACAACAACAAAAGCGAAAGCAAAGACAACATCGACAACAATATGAAGAGATGTAATAAAAAGAATTTTATTGCATATATTTAACCTCATCATTGTTTTTTGATGACACGAAATGAAACGAAATGAAACGAAGGAACGAAAAAGCAAAATGAACGAAGCACAAACGCAACGAACCAAAACCAAACGAAATAAACTACAATAACAATTACAGAAACAATACAACAACAACCACAATGACAAATAAGAAAAGGAAAAAGAAACAACAACAACAACAGCAATAATAATAATAATAATAGTAGCGGATATGAAAATGGCGAAAAGCTCATAACACGCATTTTCCTCACTCACAATTATTTAATTTTTTTTGTTTCGTGTTTTTGTTTTTGCAATTTTTTTGCTTTCTATTTTTTTTATTTGCAATTTTATGTTTGTATTTTATTGTTTTTGTTTGTTTTCTTATCGATTTGTTTTTCTTATATTGAAAATGAAAATACCCTTTAAGTGCTGTTTAAAGCACATACACATACGTCTAAACACACACACAAATGTACATGCAAGTTCAATCTGTGTGAAAGAAAAGGTGGGCAAAAGAAGTTGAAGTAGACAATTGATAAGTGTAAGTTGGTAAAAAATAAGAACACAAACTGCAACAGAGACAGCAATCCCAGCTAGAATTTTCGATCCAGAAAGGTCGTTCTACGATTCGCCAAAAAAAAACCCTATTTCTAATTAATGAATCAGCAAGGAGGGTTATAGAACATTCGTTTTAGATTATTTTTACTGCCTTATTAAAACGTATGTCTGAAAGTGTGCTATCAGATGGCGAACGTTGTTTTCTTTATTTTAATTTATTTATAAATAGAAGAAGATGAAGTGAACCCGACACTGTAGGTGAACCCCACGACACCCCCCATTATCTCGAAAACGGAAAGACCATAGGTATTGTTGGACGTGTTATTAGCCACTAACAATTTGCTAGGAGTTAAACATTTTTCATTTATTTTTTTGCTAAATATAAAGATTAAAGATTTGCTATTGAAGCAAACCCTTTAACCCTTTGACGACCCTGAACTGCTGGGAAATTCGAGAATCCGACACCCTAATTAGTAAACAAAAGTGTCGCGAAAAAGAAAATGTTTTGCACTTAAGTAAAATTCTTCGTATGGGCCCACAAATAAACCAAGATAGCAAATACTAATATGGAACCCTGATTAAACTGTCGAACAGTTGATTTACGTGCTGATTTACACGTTTATCGAAAAATGCGTTCCCGAAAACAACCATGTAAATTTACAAATTTAACACGGGTATGAAAATTTTAATATTAATCAATAAAATGCCTTTCAGACAAAATACTTGAAAAATGCTTTTTTCAGTTTCCTAACTGCATATAACCCCTTAAGAATATGAGAAAATAAGTCAATTTTCAAATTTTAGATATTGCTATCCTAGGACATAGATAAGAGATTTCTTTTGAAGATTCATTGATGGTCATTACAATTCAGTGCGGAAAACATCTATGGTTTTAATGAGGAAATTTCCGTTGGGTTATATTATATGTTCATATGTACATATACATAGAACATACAAGAAGTGTGCTTGTGTGTATAAGTGTGTGTATTTATTTGTCACCGAATTGGTATATAACAAAAATTTATGATGTGTAACCAAAGTAAGTATTATAGCAAAAAGCAGCAACAACAGAAATAACCAAAAAATGAAAACAATCACATTATTTTTTGTCAGCAACGAGTAGTAAAAAATGAAAACGTAGTAGAAACAGAAGGAGAAGAACAGAAAAGAACAACAACAAGCAAATGATGAAGTAGAGTGATTTTGTAATAGTGGGTTCAGTTCGGCTGTGTACGGTTCAGTTTTTCTTTGCTTTGGTGGTTTGGGCACATTGGAGATTTTTCGTATTTTTTTGACATTAATAAAGCATTTTCTGTCATGATTTGGCAACCAGAAAAATTACTTAATATTTTTTCGTTTACCGTTGTTGTTATTGTGGTTGTAGCTATGTTGTTGTTGTCGTTTTCGTTCTTATTATTGGTGTATCTTCTGTTGGTGCTGAAAAAATTCGTTTGCATGTTTCAGACAAATTATACGGTATGCATGTGAAAAAAATAAGGATTTCCTTTGTAATGAATGATGAATGAAATTTTAGAAATCAATTTCGTTTCTTAAACAAATCACACAAACACGAAATTTAAATTTAAGAAAAAAATAATTATAATAATTTTATTTAATATTAAATTTTTGTGAATTATGCTAGATAAGAAATTTACATGAAGTAGGAAGGAAACTTGGGATGCACTAACAGTACCTTGGAACCTATGAGAATGTGTACACCCTTGCAACTTATATATATTATAATAAATTTCAATGTTATCAAATCTTATTATCTAATAAACAGGCACTGACACTAGTGTCCAATCGAATATTCGGCTTCGGTTCTTCGGCTATTCGGCCTAAGGAAGTATCTTCGTACGGTCGTATATTTTAAATAAGCATTTTTATGTTAAGCACTGAGGGGATAATACGACGCTACATAGCATTGAAGCTAGTGTTTCACAAGGTAGTATACTGGGTCCTATACTCTAGCTAATATTTACATCAGACCTACCACTAGCAAGTGGAGTCTTAACTGGTACCTTTGCTGATGATATAGCACGGCAGTCTTATCAATCGCCAATGACCCCAAGGAAGCTTCCTTGAAAGTCCAAAAAAGTTTAGATCTGATAACTGAATGGCTCAAAATATGGTGTATTAAAGCAAATGCAATTAAATCTCTACAAGTTACATTCGCCACAAGTAATGACACTTAATTTAACCCACCAGTCAAATTAAATGGTAATAACATACCTCAATTTGATGTAGCTACATATCTTGGAATACACTTCGATAGCGCGTGTAAAGTGCACATTTTTACAAAAAGAAAAGCTTTGGGAATCTAGTTTCGTACTATTGCTGGCTTTTAAACAGACAACCACCGTTCTCTCTCGGAAATAAAATTTTATTAAATAAAAGTAAATAAAGCTATGGGGAAAAGCTTCAAACTCCAACATCGGAATACTGCATAGATTTTAATTAAAAAATTCTAAGAATCATTGAATGCGCCATGGTACATATCTAACAAACAAATACATTGCAACCCAAAAATCACTTTTGTAAAGGATGAAGCTAAAGCCAACGCAACAAAATATTTTATACTATGTTGCCACTGAGCCGAAATTGCAAACAAGATACATAATAATTGACGTTTTTTCCTATGCACTTTTATTTCTATATATTTCGTTTATTATTTTGATTCTCTTCGTATTCAAATGGTTAAGAGCAAAACGAAACCACAATCGAAATCAGCTTCACAATGTGAACGATTGCAGTTTCGTTCGATACCATTTGCCGTAACTACGAAATTTCGGCTCAGTAGGAACATGGTATTAAGCGAATTCAGTCCCATCCAAGTGAGCTTGCGTCCAATCTGATGTCATCTACAAAATTATTTTCCAGACTGAAAAGAGAAACTCCAATTGAACTTATAAATTACTAAAGTAAATAATATATAAGGATGTTCCACTGGGAATATGGTATGCCTTCCATCATTCATTACTTGTAAATATATGTATACAAACTTTTTTTTGTATTAAAAAATCATTGTAAAACGTCTATATGAATCGACAGAATACAATAAAGAAATGAATTAAAAAAAAAAAATAACAAAAAATTCATCATTATGATTTCGGCATATTCATACTGAGAGCAAAAAAATGCCTCATTAAAAGATCAGCTTCATAATTTCGTATAACTCAAATGTCATATTATTTTCTATATTAAGATATAATAACAGTACCTGCACACATACATACACACATACCTAAACAAGCTAAAGTAGGTATATATTTGTATAGAATACCCGTATATGTATGTGAAATAATTTTTTCACTGCTGTTGTTGTTGCTTTATTTCGGTAGAAATCCTTCGGTAAATATAAATCAATGCCAAAAATTCCATTCAACAAAACAATTCAAATTGAATTTGAATATTTGGATAAGAGTTCGTTATATTGTTTGTCATTGTCCTTGAAAATGAATACAAAAACAACAACAACTAGCAACAACAAAAAATATAGGGAAAATGAAATAAAGCTGTCAATGTTGCAAGCAAGCAAAAAAATAAAGAGTATTAGGCATGAACATTTCAATAACAAACACAAATACAAAATTTTTTGCACTTTTGTTGATTTTGTGAATTCTATTTTTTTATTTTCTTTTACTCTACTTTATGCACAGGAAAAAAAAAAAGAAAATGTTTATTTAACTCAAAATATCTATGTATGTATGCGTACTTGTGTATGTACACGGAGAAAGTGGTCCCAGCTAGCATTTTCTATCCCGTAAGATCGTTCTATGATTCGCCAAAAAAATGCTTTCCAATCACCGGAGCAAAGTCCACCCTTCTGGCTAGGATTGATATAGAGGATTCGCTTGAAAGAGTAAAAAGCTCGCCAGGAAAATTATCTTATTAAAAACCTATGCCTGAAAGCGCGCAATGAAAAACTCTTGCTTTTTTTTTCTGCTGTTGCAAAAATATAATTATGAAAAGAAATTAGTTTTCATTTCAAATAATATTTCATGTACTGAAGAATCTTATCTTAACCCCAGACGGCACTTTTTATATTCTTAGGTCCATCTTCGTCGACGACGCTTTTTTGAACACGATGCCAATGGCTCCCTATATAGAAAATTCTGACTTTATTATTGTGCTTTATTAAACACTTTATTATTTAATCAAATCATTAATTATTTAATTTTTTCAATGCGTTTTATTACTTAAAAACAAAATTCATTGTTTTTCGTTAACTTAATAGGAAAATTCGCGTCGTCGATTCGATGAGGAAGTGCCGTCTAGGGTTAATGTATACAAGTATATGGAGGAAAGGGGAGTATTGTTTCTCTGGTATCGTCTAAAAATGCATTGTACGGGAAACTTTTATTTTTCATTCGTATTGCTTTGAACACAAAATAAATAAATACAGTAAAGTTACTACCAAATCATCGTTTAAACATCCAGACGATTAAAAAGTGAACAAAGATGTACGGAAAAACGAAACAATAAAGAGAAGAAAATGCAAAAACGCTCTTCTAACGATCATCACGAAACGTCAAAGTCTGTGGATTTTGTTAGCGTGATCGCGCATTGATCGAGATTGTTCAATAAACTTCTCAATGCTTGCTGGGATAAAGTAAATAGTCAATAGCAGACAGGCAGAAGCAATAAAAATTTAAAGTTTGTATGTGTGTAAGCTCAAATCAGAGTTTAAAAAAAGTTACCTTTAATATCAGTCATTTTTTTAATACCCGACTGAGGATATTCAGAAAAAAACTTAGCAATTCGGTGACAAACGATATTCATAATAAAAAACTGTAACTTAATTTCTTATGCCCAGGATAGGTTTTCAAAAATACCAAAATTTTCCTTTTTTCAATTTTAATTTTGCATTTAAATTATACGCGTTTTTCTCAAAGCTCACTTTTTGCATGGCCGATTTATATTAAACTTGGTGCGTGGTGTTCGCTAATGTGTTTTACATCAGAATCAACCACATTTATTCCGAAAATCCCCCAAAAAAAATTCGCAGAGGAAAATCATCCGAAAAACGGGCGTGTTTTTTAATTTTTTTTTTTTTAAGTCTGCGAATTTTTTTCGACTTTTGAAAAAAAAATTGATTGATTCCTGTGGAAGAAGCTTTATCTACAACATGCAAATTTTCTTTTTTGTTTCAGATTTACTGTTTCAGAAATTAAATGTCGGTTATGAGACTTTACTTTTTTTTAAGAATCGACTTTGGTGCCCTCTATAATTTAAATGTAAAACTAAAAGTGAAAAAAAAAAATTGTTTTTTATTTTTGAAAGCCTAAAAAATCTTAAAAAAAAAATCTTTTAAAAACTTCTTAAAAATTTCCTTTCGTGTTTTCCTACCTTAAATATCTGCTTTCCTAATTTTAAAAGGATATATGGACCAATAAAGTGGCAGTCTTCGATTTAAAAAAAATTTCCTAATTGCACCTTAAACTATTAGAAATAAATTATGTATAGAAAGATTATAGACCTCATACAAAAAATCAAAAGACTTGCTAGAATAGTGTAAACAAAATAAATTGTCAAGCAAGAGGAACAGAAGTGGTGCACATAAAAAAATTGAAGGAAACGGTTAAATTATAATTCGACCAAGTATAAACTGCTGACGGAACTGTGTCCACGGCTGTTAGAAAAAGCTAAACAATTGGCTGTGTACTTAAACGAAAATTTTATTCCGTCTGCGGATTGGTTGTGGAGGTGGCAGAAGAAAGAAGGAGTGACAGTGCATAAAATACATGGCGAGGGCCAATCGGCCGATACTGAAGCTGGGGTAGCTTACAAACAGACAGTTACCAGCAATCTACCTTCATTATGTAAAGCTTTTGACGTCTTAAACGCTAATGAAACCAGTCTTTTTACAAGGCCGTTTATTAATTTAATAGAACAAAAAGTGCAGTTAAGCGGAATTTTTTTGTTATTGAGCAGCTGTTCAATTAAGCGGAATTTCGTTGAGTTTCCCGGTTCTTCTTCTAACTTTTAATCTGTCAAAAACGAAATTCGATTCTGAAAGAAATTCGATTTTTGCCGTGTGTCTCCCAATATTTCAAATTTCGCATTTCGACGAACTTTGCTCTCGTGTGTCCGCTCTATAAGTCATATTTTGTTATATAACACTTAAATTGAATCGGATGAAATTTAAAAAACTTTCACTTGTTAAGATTAGTAACTTACAATGTTACAAAATTCGTAAAGATATCATATTTTGCTTTACAAAATAACAAAAAGAAGTTGTCAAATATGTAAAGCATATACTCACTATTAGGCCCGCGGAAGAAGACTGGATCTAATTACCTAACCACTTCTGTGAAGTTTTAAAGAGTGAAGGTTGAAGTAGAGTCGATATTCGATATACTATGTAAACACCCAGCCATGGTAAAGGAAGAAATTATCCTATTGATTAATACTTTTTTGATAGTAAAGTAAATTTACTTAAAATCACAATTTCAAGACTTCTGAAATTCATTAAAATCTTCGAACAGTTTTAGACGTCAAAAGAAAGGGCATAGCGCGAAAAATTCTTAGAATTACAACTTCGATCTCGTCTTTAAATCAGTCAATCAATCCACAAAATTTTAGAGAATAAGAATTAAAAATTTTTATATGAAATATTATAAGTAACAGATATTTAATTATGCGAATGTTTTTAAGTGAAAATTAAATGCTTAAACTCAAATAGCTATGAGTATTTGGATATTATGTAATCACTCTGCTCTTTAATTTCATGTAGCGTTTTTTTTTTGCGTTATTGTTTCTTCATTTCAATTGAGTTTTTCTACGAAATCATTAATACTGATAAATATTGTGATCGTTGTTCAGCATAAAATACTACCTAAATTCCAAATATTAAATAACAAAATTTTTTTATTCCGCTACAAATCACATTCAATATTAGTTGTGATGTCCATCTCCTTACTATTTGAGACAAAGAAAGAGAATTCATCAACAAAATAATCGGAAAAACAAATCGATTGCCAAAGGCGGAAAGAAAAGTCACAAGAAAAACAAACAGAAAAATTTAGGGAAGCGTTAAACTTTGCTGTTTTTTGTTTTCTGACAATGAGAACTGAAAGGAATTGAATAAAGTGGAGGAGAAACAGGGGGATATTCTCGTGTGAATTACCGGAAATATTTTGAATTTTTAGTATTTTTCCTGCAACAAAAAATAACATTAAAAAGTCAAATTTTTTACTTTGCTATAATTTTTTTTTTTCATTTGGGTATTCTCGTAAATTTTAATACTAAAATTTGTTGCAAAAAGTTTTGTTATTTATATTTCACTACTTTGTTTCTCTTCATACATACATTGGCATGTATTTATGTGTGTGTGTATATATATACAGATGTACATACAGTAGGGGCCAGATAAAAGTTAATATCCCATACAATTTGAATATTGGGAAAAGCTTTCAATAAAAAGTAAAAAAGTTTGTTTTTTTTATTTATTTATTACTTGTTCATTCCAAAAAAGTCTTTGTATTATGCTTTTCTTTTTTTGTTTCGAAAGTTAAAAGTCTAACTATTAACAGTGCAACGGTGCGTATGAAGAACAAAGATTAAATAATGGTTTGAAAAATAATATTTCGTACAAAGACTTTGGTAACTTTTACCTGACCACTACTGTATTAACATAAAAAATACTGATAAGAAGCTCATATTTTTCATTGGAAGAACAAAACGGATGAAGAGATACCTACATGCATACATAATATGTATCATACTACATGCTACGTAGTGGCCAAGGAAGCCACTTTCCATCCCAAAGAGACTCTTGTTATTAAAATTTTATAAGAACTGAAATAAAATATCAATAAATTTGCAGAATCATATATATATAAGTACAATCATACATATATGAATGCCAGAAAAGCATTGGAATTTGTTCATTGTTCAAACTTTAAATCAATTTTCGCGATTGTAAAGGAAATTTTATATTCAATTTTGATAAAAATTTGCGGTAGTCACTCACAGTTTTTTTATTTACTGTGTCTCTTAGCTTTGGAGCAAATTTTTCAATTCTTATAAGTAAAATATGTGATAGTTGTGAGGCTGTTAAATCATTGGTTGCGTTCAGAAGATAGACAAAATTTTAAACTGTTGCTTGTAAATTGCCAATAGTTGTAATATGGTGGAAAAATGGCGTCTAAATGCCAACAGTTGCGCTGATCAGAAACACACAACTTCGCTTTCGGAAAACACTCTCTCCTCTGCTGGCCAACAGTTGTCTCTTCTGAACGCAACCAATGTGATGATTAGAGCGAGGAATTCCATGCAAATACATGTTTTTACTGGGCATCTCAAAAGTGAAATGGTCAAATTATTTTTACGAATCATGAAATTTCCTTTAAAATGCATATTTTACAGTAAATGCATATTTTTGGAAAACTGTGCACATTTTTGCATATTTTTCCAATAAATGCACTTTTTTTTGTTTGATTTACATATTTTAAATTTTTTAAATAATTTTCGGCGCTCAGAAAAAGCAATACAGCCTTTGCTTACCACCTCTGCAGCGGCAGGGTTTAAAATATTTTGTTTGGATTTATGCTAAGCTTTTATTTCAGCAGATATTCCTTTGTATTTGTCAATCCACAATTAAGAAGTTTTTTCAATGAAATCATTCCTCATGAAACGTAGCTGCGCAAAAGGAATCAAGTTCGCCTTAAAAACTATTTCTTATGGGTTTCCAAAGATGAGGCCACAAATATCCAGAGATCAGTAATTTTGGAATTTAATGAAGAAAATTGTTCTATAAACAACTGTTCTATAAATGAATTTCGTGCCTTCAAATATGCTCTAATCGTCCGACTGTTGATGTGGAGAGATCATTTTTTTATGTAAACATTTTTTAAGACCCGATCGGGAAAGTTTTGTATATGAAAACTTCAAAAAAATTTATTGTTTACGACAATAAAACAATTAATAAAGATTGATCTCATGATCATTTACATATTTACTTAACTGCGATTTGAGTTAAACTTTTTATGTCCATTTTACATTTTTGTTGTTTTTTATAAATTTATTTTATATTTTAAAATGAATTGTTTTAGTCATTGGTTAAATTAAATTAAATTAAATTACATATAATAAATTTTAGTTTTTTTTTACCGAAAATATGCAATTAAAAACCTTATATTTTATTTTTAATTGCATATTTTAGATGTTTTTAGTGATTTTTTTCAGTTGCATATTTTTGAACTTTAAGTGCATACAATTCCTTGCCAAATTAAAAAGAAACAGCATAAATAAGTTTCTAATGATCCGTATGAACAGACGTGGAAAAGGGTCTTGAAAGTCCCAAAATTTCGACCACAAATTAAGATTTTTTAAAATTTTTTGGCGAACAATTTCTTAAAATTTCACATATCTGAAATTGTTATTTTCAAATATAAAAACAATACAAAAAGAATTTCCTAAATTTCCTATGTACAATTGTTAGAGTGAGAATTAATTTGAGACACATTACTTTGAATTGGAATTCCATTGCATCCCTTTTTTAGTTAAGAAATCATTTTGAAACAAGGACAAATAAGGAGGAATAACTTGATATACACATTCCTTATGCTTTTGATATTCCCTTTTATATTAATCCTTTTCACAAAGTCATTAACTCAAAGATATCGCTCAATTAAATTTGATTACCAAAAATTAAATGTTCACATTTGTGTTCATCCGAATAGCACTAAAATCACGTATACATAGCCAACAATGGCTTAATGATGTCGAATACACTCAAGAAAATTTATTCAGAATAAACATTAAACTTGCGCTCATCGATGGAACATTTTCTATTATGAACTCCATCCATCAAGTTGCAAATATTTAACAGTTAAAATAGTAAACTTTATTTTAATTTTTATCAATACTCGATAGCAAGTTAAATGTTTCCAAATAAAATCATTATAAGCTTATAGTCCAATACATTATTCAAATAAAGAAAAAAAAATAATTACAACATATTTGAATTTTTCATTTTCAGAAGGATCGAGTTTACGTAAAGGACAGATCAAAGGAATATTTTAGACTTCTTTTGGCATGAGAGATTATCACAATCAAAGGTAAAATGAAAATATGAAGTAAATTATTTTGAAATACTGCAATAATTTGTTTCTTTGTAAATAAAATGTGTCGAACAGCGATTCACTTGTAGTTTTTTTTTTTTTTTAATTGGTAACACTTCACTCACCCCGTACACACGAACATGTGGCTATAGTATACGGGAAAGTGTAGTTAATGTATATTTTATGGCAATATTCTTATATTATTACAAACACTTTTCGCTTGGTCTACTCTCAAATCATAGAGTTCAAAGATTTTCACATAATTAAACAATGTTCAAACTAATTTACTTCGGGTTCAAATGAGAAGAAAATGCAAATGAAAGGGAAATAATTAAATTTTGAACAAAATACAAAAAAAAATAAAGAATTATCATACAATAGTTCTTTAGATTTATTTATTTATTATCTATATTATTTATTCTTTATTGATCCAATCATTAGAGCAGAAAAACAGGTCCTTATAAGTTTTCTCTACAAAAAATTTGGCAGCTAAACTTCTTTAGGTGGCGCAGTTTCTTCGCAAATGCTTTTACAACTTTGAGAAAAAGTGACAAACCCTTGAACCACCGTTTCCGTTAAACCAGAAATCTCGTGACAAACATTCAAGTTATGATAAGGTTATGCTGGGAACACTTCTCGTAGTTGCACAATGGTGTTGACTGCAATCCCGCCTATGGGGAAGCTGTTCCGGAAATACCGAAGACGTTGATGTAGCATCATCAATCTTTTGAGTTACTAAAGATCGTACACCCAAAAAAAATTAGAAGTCAAGAACATAAAACATATAAAAAAATTGTCTTCGGTTGAGCTGGAGCTTGAACACACAACCCTTCAGACTGATGAACCCGTGACACACACTTCCCCCATCTGAGGAACACACAAATTTTTCTTATGGTGGCAAATTACTTACTTGAACATGAGTATCATAAATTATTTATAAATATTTATAAATTATGAAAAAAAAAATTGTTTATATGTCGGTGTTTTTAGAAATAATAATAAACAATCAGGTTATCTGATTGAGTTGTTAAAATTTGTATACCTCACTCTTTCTTGCCTTTTTTGTAAGAATTAAAAAAAAATAAAATAAGTCCCTTCTGCACTCGTCACATGATGTTATAACATACTTAACATATTGTTGTTTACTTCATTATAAAAGATTTCGTTTTTATATACCAAAGAGTCCATGTGTGTTTTTTTTTTAATTTTTCATATTCTATTTTTAACGCACTTTCCTCGATTTTTGCACGTCTATATCGCCTAATGATGATATTATTTTATAATTCTAAATAGAAAATATGGGAAAGAATAAACTAAAATAAACTATATAATAAAAAATATAATAAATAAATAATATTGAATAGTTTTGGAATGGGTTTTTAACTAATTAAAGTAACTCAGTTAATTTCGTTTAATTTAAATTTTCATATTTTAATTTAAGTTTCGCACATACTTGCTATGTAATATATTTTTTGGCCTATTGGGCTTTTGTATTACAAATGAATGAATAAATAAATAAATAAATAAAAACAGTTTTTGGTATATTCTACTAATTCCATTAATATATAAGAATATTCCACAACAATATTTACAGACAAAATAATAAATGTGCGATATACTTTCAGGGTCCTATTTTCAATATTAAAAATTCACCTTTATTAATCTGTTTATACCCATAATAAGACAGCATGCTTTCGAGATCCCATTCACCACCCTCCACCTAGCGGTACCATAGTTTAACATGACCGGCCCTATATTTATAGACAAAATAATAATTGTGCGGTATACTTTTAGGGCCCTATTTTGAATATTAAAAATTCACCTATTTTTATCAGTTTATACTAATAATAAGACAGCATACTTTCGGGATGTAATTCCCCACCCTTCACATGGCGGTACGAAAGCTCAGCATAACCACCACTATATTTACATGCAAAATAATAAAAGTGTGGTATACTTTCAGGGTCCTATTTTGAATATTAAGAATTCACCTATCTTAATCAGTTTATACAATAATAAGACAGCATACTTTCGGGGTGCGATTCACCATCTTCTACTTGGCGGTACGAAAGTTTAACATAACCGCTACTACATTTATTTATTTATACATACAGTTATAAACCCACACATACTATGAAACCTCACACGACACTGACGTGACATTTGATTTCCATTTCTATCAACTCTACTATAAATTTTCCTTCAGTCCAGAGTAAAGATGTTATCACATCAAAAAATAAAAATTTATTATAAATAAACATGCTGCGTTGCTCGACAGTCACGATGACGACTTCGCCAAAATTTGAGCGTGGAAAAACTTCACCGATCTAGGAAAATATAGTAAAATAATAATAAAAAAAATAAATGAGTGAGCAAACAATTATAACATTATTATAATTTAAAAAAAAAAAATTATTTTTTAAATTTTTAGGATAATTATGAACCTTGACCAGAAAATTTTTAATTAAAAAAGAAATTTGTGAGATTTGAACCTTGGCCACAAGTGACTGAGTGTTTATTGGCATTTTAGACAGCTAGGCTAAGGCGTCATAATTTTTTTCATGAACTGTTTTGCAGTTTTATCAATGTACTCTTTTATGAAAAGTTAAATATACACTCAGAAGTTTTATTAACAGCGTATGCGGGGTTGACCGAAGACCAAGACTGAAAAGTGTATAACGCACTCCGATTCGTTATAGTTTTAACTCCGCATTTTTTGGGTGTAGGCCTACAAAACGCCACCACAAGTTCTTATGTAGAATATGGTCGAATAAAAACATTTTGATGTGCGCTGCCCAATACAAACGAAAAAAAATTAATATTTTTCATAAATGAACACAATGACGTTAACTATCAAAATTGTAACTTAAATTTTTTAGGGTAATGCCTTGTTTTCACTATGTCAAATTTGTACAACATGTTGGCAATTTTATATGGGGATTCTCTCTTTGGCAGGGAATATGACATTGTTAAAACCATAGTGAAATAAATAAAGTGAAATTAATAGAAGTGACGCCCTCTTTTCTGTTCACTGACGTCTGTCAAATTCGAAAATTGTTCTCACTTTTCCTAAATTATTTGGCACTTCAAAAGTAAACATAAAAAAATATTAACCCATTGGAGCCATTAAAATATATATTTTAACCCAAAACTTAGACTTTTTTATTATATCACTTAAATTAAGAACTCTGCCACTCCAAAATTTAATTAAAAAATTTTAAAATCTGCAAGACTACATTTTGAATATGTAAGAAAAAACTTTTGAAGAAGATATTAGACCCACACTCTACAAAATATTTTGAGAACTTGTCTTGCAAAAAAAAATAAAAAAGTAAAACAGCAAACCAAAGGTTCATTGGTTTTTGATGCTTTTATTTAATTTCCTTATTTGTGTATAGCAGACGAAAATGGGTTAAGAGAGAAAAACTCATAAGCAAAATGGTTTGACAAAATTTATTGAGCGAATGTATGTCATAATTGTCAAATCTCAGAAGACCTCAGAATATTTCAGAATACGTTTTGCTATCTGGCATACTGTATACTGTGGTTAAAACCAGCCATAAGACTTCAGTAATTTCAACCGACATACATATGCATAGGTCTATTAAAAGAAAAATTGTTGTACGCGATGAAAAAAAATGACGCCAAAGTGTATATGTTTAACCCCATCTTCAAAAATCCATTTGGAAAGTAGGGTTGAAATTTTTCCCTATAAGATGATCCACCCTAATGTATGTACTATTTGTGCTATTTATCATTGCATGCTGCTGGTCAGCTGAAGTTCCAACACCAACAACAGCAGCTATTGTCAACACACAGTACTGGCACCATCTGTGACAATAGCACGAAAATGAAATAATATAAAATGTTCGAGTGAAAAACAAAAAAAAAGAAAATATTAATCATGAAATCGATTCTTCCATAATACCACACAGTAATAACAAAAATATAAGTACTGAAATATTAAATATTCGTTTAATATCATGCGCTAAAATTGGTAAAAGTTTATTCATTTTGCTATTCGGTTTGTGATATCATAAAAAATATATTGAACTATCAGTGGCGGATTCAGGAAGATTTTTTTTTTTTTGGGCGGGATGGAGGAGGGTATACACAATAAAAATTCTCTATATGGATCAAAACGCAGATTGCTTTTTTTGCTCATTGTTCCGCCTACTACGCACATGGGTACAGAGGAAAATATTGCTGCCGTAACCGCCAGTATTGATGAAGACTATAATTTGTCCATCCGTCGCCTGTCGCAGCAATTGGGATTGTATTACTCGACTAAGTGGACGACTTTACGCAAGTATCTTGGTTCAAAAGCGTATTAAATATAGCTGGTTCAAAAACTGAAGCCGGACGACCTGGCACTGCATTGAATTTTAGGAAAAGTTTTTACTGAAAAATTGTTTTCAGCGCAAAAAAATTAATTTCTGGCTGAATGGCAATACAAGAGCTGCCAATATATCTAGAAAAATACACTGTTTGATGCGATTTAGGGGCCGGCGGAATTGCTGGTTCGTATATCTTTAAAGATGACGGTGGCCACAACGTTATCGTCAATAGCACCCGCTATCGTTCAATGATTTTGATCTTTTTTTTGCTTAAAATGCGCAAGTTGAAACCGATTGGCATGTGGTTTCAACAAGACGATGCTGCATGCCACACGGCACGTGAAACAATGAACCTATTGAGAGATGAAAACGTTTTGGACCAGTAAGTTGGCCATATAAATCGTACGATTTGACGCCTCTAAGCTACTTTTTTGTAAGGTTACGTGAAGTCACTCATCTATGCCGATAAACCAGAGTCAACTGAAGCCTTGGAAATCAACATTACACGTGTAATTAGCGAGATACCAGCCGCTATGTTGGAAAAAGTGGTTCGAAATTGGGCTTCCCGCACGGATCACTTACAACGTAGTCATAGTCAACATTTAATAAGATTATCTTTAAAAAGTAACTGGTAAGCATTGATTTCTCGATTCAAATAAAAATTTCATGCACTTTTGTAGTTTTTCAGTGTTTTTTTTTTAATTAAAAGCCAAACGCTTAAAAAATCAACCTTTATATGGCAGTGCATTATCTATTACATTTTCCTTATTGGCTATAAAAACCGTTTTAGTTAATGCAGTTCCCTCATTGCCTTTATGAGCTGCGTTGCTTGTCCATATATGAGATCAGAAATTCGTGTTTAAAACTCTGTAGGGCAAAATGTAATGTGTGATATGAACAAATCGTACATGTATTTCGGTTTGATAGATTTTTTTTATTATGCTTCCGCATTGCTCATTGGATACATTCATATTCAATCGTACAATGTCAAAGCGGAAATACACAGACTCACTCACACATACTCACATATACGCTTAAACTTTCACACTATAATAATTTGATTTGTCAATTGAAATTAATACAAATTGTTTCCATACTATTATCATATGTACATTCTGCCTTTTGAAACTGTCCGACCCCCATTTTTTTTACTTCCCCTCCCACACTGCAACATCAGTTGTAAAAGATGAAAACTCTTATCATGTACGCTCCATTGTTACTGTGTGCCGCTACCATTGTCATTTCAGAAAATGACGCATCCGAAGCAGCAGACAACAGACGACAACAACAGCAGTTAGTTGCATCTCAATTGCAGCAACTGAACAATTATGAATTGAGTACGACAATATGTTGCAAATACGTCTCAACCGAGTTGAATTTACTTGCTGCTCACTTTTGTTGTTGCTGTTCATGTTGCTTTCACTAAAGGTATATATGTATGTGCATGTGCAAATTGTTCCATTACGGCAACATTTTGTTCAAGTCGATTGCTCTTCGTTCGATGGATGAATGTGAAAGCATTTCAGTTTGAAGTGTGAATTTAATTAAATTAATGCAAAACAAAAAATGCAATTGTTAAAACTTTGTACGTTTATGTATTTAACTATTTGTTTGTAAAAAGTAAACTTTTGCCTATGAGCAGTACTAGAATTTGTCACCATCTTAATTTGGGTACAATGACCAGTAATTGTGAACACTTGCGCATCTTTTCCAATATGTGCAAAACTTTTTTGAATTCTTCGTTTTCCTACAGTATAAGCAAGAATAAGAGCATAGCAACATCGCTGGTCCACCCAAAGCTTAACCTTTTAAAATTAGAATTTCATTTATTTATATAAAACAGCGATTGAAATTTTCAAAAACGTTGAGCAAACTCATTAAAAAAGATTTTTTTAATGA
Organism: Toxonevra muliebris; assembly: GCA_963691655.1. NCBI lineage: Eukaryota > Metazoa > Arthropoda > Insecta > Diptera > Pallopteridae > Toxonevra > Toxonevra muliebris. The sequence goes on from OY829327.1 coordinate 55,406,948, forward strand.
ACAAATTCTTCAACGCAATCTTCTTCAACTTTCAAAAAAATACATAACTAAACTGAATTATCACCACAGTTTATCAATTGTTATAATATTAGTTTAATTTGTTTAGTTTTAAGTAATTTCGATATGCGATTTCAAGGCACGAAAATTTCCCGAATATAAAATTTGAGGAAATTTAGACAAAACAAATTTAATTAGATATTTACAAAGCTATTAAAGCTATAGACTCAAACTTAATGTTCTCTAAATTTGTTAACCAATACAGGAAATTACTGGGATCGGTGTCGGCCGAAGATTACGCTAGTCGCCAATGTTTTGGACGAGCTCGTGCCATACAACAGACCACCCGAACAGCGCACTGCTCAGACAAGACCCTCCTTACAGGACCATACGAAAGAACTTGACATACTTTGAAGTCAGTATCAGCAGATTTACTGACTAGCACCCTCTCGATTCTGCAACCCATACGTCCGCCCTTGAGCAGCTACATTCAGAAGCAGTTCATCCAGCAACAACAAAACATAGGCCCAATATTGTCCTGAACGTTAGACCACCGCCAGTTGCGAATGAGGAACAAAGTCTGCCCAGATCTACGAGGTGTACTCTTGCACAACTTAGATCTAACTGGAGCAAGTTCCTCAACTACTATATGGCCAGAATCAGTGAAGAGGTCGTAAATGTGTGCCCAGATTGCGGCGCATCTCTTTTGCTGTCTGCGAAAACCCACAGACCTGATGTCGATATCACTGTGGATGAGACCTACCGACGCAATCCAATTCCTGGGGATTGATCTAACTGAACCGGAAGAAGAAAAACGACCAATGGAGTGACTCAAACAACGAGCTGGTGCCAGTTGGTAAGACGAATTGCGGCCAGATACTTCTGTACCTGATCTGTTCCTTTTCTGCCCGTGTTACCATCGTGGCTCGAATAGGAAACATTCCTAGCCGATATGACCCAGCTAGCGAGCCCACTGTATTTTTATACGAGTCAGTATCGGCCTAGGTATATTGGACCGTAATCCCGAAGCGCACTCACCAGCATCTCATCATTGATGGTTCACGCCTCAGCGCCATACGTTAAAGCTCATAGGAGTTATAGAGCGTTATTTTCATTCGTCGAAAGAGCTTTATTTCTTAGTTGTATACTAAGTCCAATGGCAATTCCGGCATTGTTGTTGCTGCTAACGCTGGATAACTTCAAATATATAAATCCCAACAGTAATACTTTGCCCAAAACACCGCGGCGCTCTGAGAATATTTCTTTATTTTCACGTTTTGTCCCCGTTTAACGAGACTCCTTTTCCAGGTTGGAAAAGGCCGTACTAATTGTTTACTCGTTGCTTCCAATGATTTCAATATTATCAACGTATGCAATGGAATGACACTCTTGTAGAAGATACATAGTGCCGAAGATCTTTGATCTTTGCAGCTCAAATTTTTTTATTTAGCATAAGGAAGAATTGCAAGATAGAGAATGACTTTGGCCGGTGTCGGTCTTCAACCTTTATCAGAATTGGAATATGTGGTCAATGAATGACTTACTAGACCTGAAACTACCCTGATAATCTCTTATCAGCCTGCTGATGATGAATTTCAGTCTTTCAATACAATATGCTCGATAAAATCTTGTTTGCGATATTAAGGAGACTTATCCCACGGCAGTTGGAACAAATAGTGGGATTGCCTTTCTAGTTGATTGGCCAGAGTACACTGAAGTTTCTAATCCTTGTGCATGTTTTCATCAGACCATAAGAGCTTGTACAAGCGTTTTGAAAGCTCTTCACTTCCGGTCTTAAACAAATCAGCCTTAATGTTTTTCACCCAAGCGATGGCTTTTAAGGCCTCGGCGTAGTCAGGCAACGACACATCCACGTACTTAGTTAATGCGGTTTCCAGAACAGCTTCCCCAGTGGCGAAATTATTGTCATCATCGCCATTCTGCAGATGCGAAAAGTGGTTCAGCCATCCTCATACCCTGGTTATCTGTCGCCAGATGTTTATTTTTTTCCTTGCAGGAAATGTCACAAGTCTTCAAACTATTAATCAGGAGTCTTATTTTTTAAAAGAGTTTTGCGACCACATTTACAGCATAACTGTTCAGGTGAATAAGAGGGAATGACATGGAGTTTCCCATTATTTTTCGTTACCACACCTTCAGCAGTGATTTCCATAAGATCCAATCTTTCTCCATATTTTCCAATGGGGCAATATCCTGTAAACACCCAAGTCACTGTACTAATGAATGTAAATTTCTTATTATCAGGCCAGGTCAGGTACGTCCACTACCTATAGAGTTTTGGCCAAGAAAGTCTTCTTAACTTTCAAGTCGTTTCTAACGATTACCTTTAGCTCCTTTGATTGATTGCATCAGAAGTTAACAGTGGTTTACCAGTTGCCATAGTCGCCAAAGACGTCAGTGGTCTCAGATTTCTAAGATTTGGTAGCTGCGCTGTGAATTTTCATAACCATCTTCATGAGTTATCTAGTTCAAACCTATCCATCAGACAACATATACATCAAAAGAGACTTGACTTAACGATCTACTCCAACCATTTTGATTGATGACAATTTTGTGTCACCTACAATCTGAGCGACACCTGAGCCTTCGGTAATGGATTCAGGCTAGGGTATTTCTTGACATTCCGGCTGCAGTTAGTTTCTTTTTAATGTAATTTTTACACAGAATGTGTGAAATATTCATGGTATCATATTACGTCTTGAATCAGAATCTTGAATTAGAAATTTCCCTAAAATAAAGTACATAAAAAAGCAGCAGGTTTTTTCCTGTTCCCGGTAGATATCTCTGATTTTTATATTCTTTTTTTAATGGAAGTTCTATTTTTTGCAGCAATTGTGTTCTCTGTTCTTTGGTAATCTTACCAAGTAAAAGAGTTATAACACTTGGAATAACACTTGGAATCAGTGTTGACAGCTGACGCGATTTATCGCCAATTAAGCGATTTTTGATTGGTACTGAATTTTTGCCTGGATGATTTTTAAAGAAAACCGATTCCACGAGTGTTTGGGTCTGCTTTCAGAAAGCGGGTATCCATTTAGTGAATCCGTTCCGTATTAGGTTTTATTCTATACAAAAACGCACTTGTACTTAATCCAAGAGTTCACTGAACACCTCAAAACGAAACAGCCAAACGCATACATTATTTATATACCCAGCTAGCATTGAGAAGATTATTGGACGATTGCGATCAATGTACGATCAATGCGAGACTTTTCTATCTGATTGCTAGAAGAGCTATACTAATAAAATGCAAAGACTTTGAATCTTTCTTCTGTAGAATTCTTAGGTGACGATCGTTTGAAGAGGGACTTGTATTCCAATTTCTCTTTTAATCATCTAGACGATTTGCAAGTAATTTTTCTGTGTTGTGGTTTTGAGCTCCGGCGGTGTTTGTTGTGTAATAATAAGTAAATAAAATCTATATAATTTGTGGACAAACAAAGATGTTGTTGCTGAAAGCAATAATAATGAAAAACGAAAGAAAAGTCTTTAAGACAATGCATTTCTAGATAACATCGGACAACATTGAAATTTGAAAACAACTTTTTTATCAATGAAAAATTATCTACAAATAAATAAAAATAACAAAGAAAACAAAATGTAGAAGTTTGCCTATGCCTGAATTTACACACTTTCAGGCATAGTTTTTAATAAGGCAGTAAAAACACAATATTCCTGGCGAGCCTTTCACGATGCGCCCAATACTTTTCCATGCCAATCTTATATAACTCCCCTTTGGTGATTAATGGAAGACTCTTCTTGGCGCTCCCCCGGATATTATTTTTCGCGAATCGCCAGAATGGCACAGTTTCTCCCGAAAGTTGGAGATTTCGCGATCAGACAGTGACACCGCCGACGATTAAATAGCGTTTTTTTGGTGAACGATCTTTCGCGATCGAAAATACTAGCTGGGTAAGTATAAATGTGCGCGTGTGTTTATTTCAATTGAATTATCATAATTTAAAGAGTTGAAGAGTTTGTTGTGACAATTTAAAATAGTTAAAGTACTTGAAATTGTAGAATTGGAATATGACGCTGGTTGAATATATTGTACCCAGCATCATTGCATCATTTTCATTAATAACTCGTGTTCATTCTTTTCATTTAAATTTTTTTGTTATTTATTTTGAATAAACATATCTTTAGAGTTACGTGACATAAAAAACAATATTAAAAAGATAATAAAATTTTATATGCGAATATATCTTTGGTATTACCAATATAATACATATTTTCTTTGAAATTCAATTGAGATTAATCCTATGAAATCGGCAGAAATGCATTACATATCTTGCTCTGATGTAAAATATTTTAAATTATCTTTCATTAAATTGAATTACAAAAGTTTCAGTAGCAACACATGTAACAAATCACTACTTTCTTTCTCTTTTTAATTTTTTTCTACGGTAAATTGCAAATTGCACTTCAGCGGTATTACAACACCAAAAGCGCACAGTATAACGTTTCCATACAAACTGTGGATAAAAATAGATGATGTCGTAGATAAACCAAATTTCGAAAATCAAATTTTGATGGTCAAACGAGAACATATTTAAAAAATGGGACAAATCTAACGACGACCTCGATAGTCTGGTGGATAGTGCATAACACTTTCACTCCAAAGGTTTCGAGTTCGTTTCCTCTATTGGTCTGGTAGTTAATTCTCATAAACTTCTTATATTCACTATAGATATGAAGTGAATGAGAATTATTATAAGAAACTATACTAGTACACACCTTGGTTGGTAATGGCAATACCACCGAGCTGATAAATAATTGCCGCACAGCCATTCGGAATCGGCGTTAAACTGTAGGTCCAACCATCGCCACTGTGATCTAGTGGCAGAGTGCCTGACTCTTGTCTTTGGAGACCCGAGTTCGATTCCCGGCTTGGGTATGTTTCTTATCTATCTTTCTTTCGCTCTTCCTTTCTTTCTTCCATAACTTGAGGCTTTGGCACCACAGATCTTATAGGTCGCAGTGCCCGACTTTCGAATCGTCCTTCTTTCAGATAATAATAAACCATGCTCACCACCCATAGTGACCAAAAATTTGTAGCTCAAGAACAAACTACTTAAGAATTCCGAGTTCTTAAGATTTCTGGACTGTTTTTAAAATCAACTTTTTTCAAGAAAAAAAACCTTTTTTATAACAATACTACATAACCGTTGCATTTATTACTCATTTTTCTAAATTTCATAGTCGAAATATTTATAGGCGCAGTATCGTTTTATTAGGTTAAATGCACTAACCCTACTCAGAAAACTTAACTCGAATCTTAAGATTTTAGGAAGTTACATACAAGTCAAAAATTACTTAAGTTTTCAGCACAATTAACCCTCTAGTTCTCAAATTTTTGATTGATTAAAAAAAAATCGGAATTGATTAATATTGGCGTAAAAATAAAAAACTGATTTAAAAACCCAAAAAAAGCTAATGGCCGTGGTTTTATGAAGTAGGAAAGTTTGAACGCATAAAATTATTTGTTGTTGAATGAGCTTTTTATCAATTTGTTTTAAGTAATTAAATATTTTATATAAAAAATTCAAATTCTCAACTATCCATAGCTAGTTTTTTATATCCGGATAGTATGACGGGAAGTATTTTATTTATTTTTTTTAATTTTTCCACTTGTACTGTGTACTGTTTAAATGGGTGCGTGAGTATTTTTTATTTTTATTCATGTCATGTTCAAAAGTCACTTATACTCACGCAATTTCACGTCGAAATTATGCCACGCTCACGCATGTTCATGTAGGAATTATGAAATTCAAATCACGCTCACGCATGCTCACGTATAATTCATGTCACGCGCCCATCTCTAGTGCACAGTTTTTTCAATATCACAAAAAAATTATGTCTCGTGGCATACTTTTAGGTTTAGTTTTTTCATTAGTACAAAAAAAAATTATTTCACGTGGCATATTTTTAGGCGTCGGTATATAATTTATTTATTTGAGCTTTTGTGGAAATTAATTCATGTCACACAGCGTGACGGTGGATCTTGTGGATCTATGCTAGACTTTCGGGTCGTCCGATCCTTCAAATAATAAATCAAATAAATCAATACTTACAAAATGACGTAAATAATATTTTCCATTCATAATAATTATAAGGGAAAGTAAACCATAATTGTTACGAAATAAAAGTTCTTCTGATTTTTCTTAGCACATGTATTCAGTTTCGATGTGCATTTATTTTAATTTAATTATTTTTTTGGATTTGCATCTTTAATTTTTTGCATTTTGTTTGCTTACGTTACACTGTGCGGCGATATAAATTCCATCCACCGCAGGTTTGACTAAAATTAATCAAATTTCTTCTATATGTTTTTATTATACTTCGTCATTAAATTTATCTCCCTCCACTTTTACCTGTCAACAACCACAAACACGAATGCATAGATACTTTTACTATTTTACAATTTCACTACTGGGTATATTAAGTATTTAATATTATGTTTTGTTGTTGGTTTTTTTTTTTTTTTTGTTTTTGCTAGTTTCAACATTATTGAGATTTATGCTATGCTTGCAGTGGGGTGTACCTAAATATTCTATGTATTTGTATAATATATTATTTTTTACATACTAATGACTCGCACATATTCAAAGTGCGGTTGTAGTGTTAATTTAGTACATTTTATTGCTTTTGATTCAGCTATTTGTTGTTTTTGGTTTTCGGGAAGCGGTGGAAGGGGGCGTGAGTGTGAATTATTTACACTTTCGTGCATTGTTTATTTTTCTATATGTTTTTGTAGACCTGCATACTATTAAAACGCTTTAGATTTTTTGTTTGCTAGTGTCATTCCTAATCTGTTGGCTTACTAAACTAATCTAAATTGTTGTTAAATTTTTAACAATAAATCATTCGCGTAATGATTTGACGTTGACATTTTCTAGTCTATTGCAATTTATTTTGCGTTATTCTACATTTACCTATAACAAATCTATGAAAATAATTTAAATTAGCATTGTATGTTTGAGAGATAGCACGACATCTACATATTGTCTGGATTGGTGTCTTTATCTTATATTGAATTGCAAAAATGAAAACTGCTTTTTGAAAGAAAAAAATCATGAATACGTTTAGTAGATTGCTATTTATCTTAATTTATAAAAAATATTGTCCGTATTAGGAATTGAGAGGCTGAAAATAAAATCGGTTTAACTTCTGAGCTCTGAAACAAATTAAAAATACTAAGAAGCAAATTTGTTCAGAGCAAAAACCGGTTAAATCGCTAAACCGTTTTTGCTAATTGTTTTTATTTTTTATTTACCTAGTCATTTTATTTTGTGAAAAATCTGTCTTGCTTCGAACCTATACCACCAGATTGAAAGCCTTTTGCACTACCTCCAGGGCTACCGAAATGTTAAATTCCACAGGGAAATTAATCATTATAAGCATTATATTAGTGGAACCAGTGGAATGAAAAGAACTAAAATGCTAAATTTAGCAATGCTACAATACAATAAGGGTATTCCCTTCAACGTGTAAATACCTCGAAAACGTTGTAAACCTTGTATATTTTCAAGCCTCGAAAACGAACTGTCAAAATTTGTATGGAAAATAGTTTACACTCACCTCGCCATATTGCGAGGCAAATTTGATGCGTAAATAGTCTCAAAAAAGTACACGAGTATTTCAGTGCTGCCTGCAGTTAAAATAATTTGAGGACCAAAGTGTATTTACATAAAAATATGAGACGCCGTAAATATGTCGGCTGAATAATGAACAAAATGAAACGCGGCCTAATTTACACGGTCCATATTCCATCCAGCGTGTTTTTATTACTTTTCCAGCACTGACATTACGTCATTCTCATTAGAATCAATACAATTTCCGCTCTTTTGGAAAATACTACATATCGCTACCTCTATTCTTCAACCACGCATTTCGAAAAGTACCATTTCTCAGAAAACTTAAAAAACTTTAGGTTTGAAAACGTCTGCTAAAAACCTTCTAGATTTTGGGACAGAATTACCAATGTTGAACAGGCTCATTCCTCAAAAATTGCATCCTCTTTTTCTTGCTGGTTACCCTCTACGAATGGAAAAAAAAGTTTTAAGTCTATATACGAACATAACATGTACCGAAATAAGTAGCTAACATCACTTGGTCCAAACATTTCCAATATAAGCAAAACATTTATTGTAGTATCGTCAATAACACAAACTTGGTTTTTGCCGGGACCTGGACCGGGAGTTGATTGTAAGCGTATTTTCACTGACGGCTCCAGAACAGAATTCGGTTCGGGTTCTGGGGTCTTCATTGAAAATGATGGAGTGCATCTTCACTTTTCGTTTGTTTTGTATACTTCTGTTTTTCAAGCAGAATTTTTGGAATCATCAAGGCAATGGACCATGTTATTGATAATAGTTGGAGAGAAAGGAGTATCTGTGTATTTAGTGACAGTCAGGCTGCGCTTAAACCCTTATTTAATCGTCTAACCACATCTAAACTGGTTATGCATTGTAAATCCAGGGTTGATTGTGTTGGAAAACACAATAGCCTGCTGTTAATATGGGTTCCTTTACACTCATGAATTTCTGGAAATGAATCTGCTGACCTTCTTGTCAGAAGGGGTTCGGAAACTGTTTTCCTGGGCCCAGAACCTGTACACTCTTTGTCGTCTACAGCCATCAAGACCACCATTAATGAGTGGGTCGACTTGACCCACAGTCGTAAATGGGAGGAACTGAGGGGCTTTAGACAGACAAAGACCATGTTACCTGTTATCTCGAAGCGTCTAACAGACTTTCTGTTATCACTAAACAGAAAGAGTTGCAGGCAGCTGGTGGGATTACATACAGGTCACTTTTCTTAGACCAAACATTTGCATATGATTGGAGCTAGGAGCTAGTGCCTTCTGTGCTTCCTGTGGTTTGGAGGAAAAATGTGAAGAGACAGCAGACCACTTTATTAGTGTCTGCCCTGCTTTCTGTCAGATCAGAGTAAGCATATTTGGCACTAGAGTGTTGGCAGATGAACACCTGAGCTCTTTAACACCGCAGGATCTGCTAAGATTTATTAAGAAATCTGGAAGATTTAAAGAATAGCAAAAAGGAGCAGGATATAGTACAATGGACGTAAAACTTGTCTGAGTGCTGTATTCTTGAATACTGCTTTTGCAGTTCCAACAAAAAAAAAATAAATAAAATTGAAGTTACGCTGCTTTCACATTTCTTGTCATCATTTTTAATTTTTATATTTACCAATTTGTTTAATTGTTTAACTGTGTATCAATGCATGGTTGAAAAAAAGAAAAAACCAAAATTACTTAAAAATTAACCCTGATACCAAATACTAAAATGGAACCCTGATCAAACTGTCAAATTGTTGATTTGAGCCCTGATTTACACGTTTATTGAAATATGCGTTCCCGAAAAGAACCATGTAAACTTACAAATTTAACACGGTTTACGAGTTTACACGTTCAAGGGAATACCCTCAATGATTCATTCATTATGATCGTTGTTGTTGTTCGCCGATAATAATATATCATTCCATCACAAATAAAACAGGATCTACATTAAGGTCTGAGTTCTAATTTTTGCACGTAACATGTTGCACTTGTTGCAATGGGTAACATTATCTTGGGTCCGTTTTGCAGGAATTTATCCTGTTATTGATTGTCGTCGTTTTACCTGTTTCTATTCCTTTCAAGCAGCTAAGCAAGTATTTTTTAATTCCTTTGAGGAATTGAATATATTAAATTACAAATTACATCTCAGTAATAAGATTGAAAATTTTTTCAATTCCAGTACTGGAAATTGGAAATCTTAACTATCAATTACAATTCCTAAAAATGTAATTGAAAAAATTAATTCCATTAAAACAAATGGAAAAAATATAATAAAATAATAGCTGTGTTTCTCTTGTCGTGCATATAAGATAATCATCGCAGTGACAAAAGAAACGCGCATCCCTGTTGGTTATACGAATTCCTTTGTTTGCCTTTGCTACTTACGTTTTTTCTTCTTATTTGCATGCTTCTTCATTCACAATAAGTTAAATAGTACCATTTGGTTAAATAGTACCATTTGGTTAAATTTAAAACTATGGAACGGATACATTTTTTTATCCCGGTTTCATTTCTGCGCAGGGATAAATAGCCCCGCTATTTAAGCGTATATAGGATTTGCTTCCCATGCAAAATTTTTTTAAAGCGATACTCGCGCGGAAAAAGAACAGTTTATTTATTTATTGGATCTGCTCTTCCTAAGCCTAACGATAAGTGGGAAAATCTTAAATCTAAAAATAAGCGAAGACTGGTGGCCAACGCTGAGAGCACTTTATATGTTCATAATTTAATTGCAATTTGAATTTAGTAAAAGTAAATTATTTTTGTACTCAAAAGCTATCACTAACAATTCGATGCACTTGCTCAATGGTGCCGTGATTAGATAGAATCCGAACTGGTGCTGCGGAATGACATTGTTCAGTATTTTAGCTACTAATAGCCTTTCGAATAGTTTTAATAGAATGGGCCAGAAACGAGAAGACTTGGGATAAGGACATTTGACCCGCACAAATACACAAATATTTAAATTTTACCTCAAACTGTGTTTTAGGTGAATTAAAAAAAGAAACAAGGTCCAAAGTGAACAAGATTTGCATTTTACCTAAACATCAATTAGGTCAAAAATCGAACGCCGTAAATATGCAGAGCCTATTTATCAGAACTGTATTTTATAAACTTGACCTGAACGCCTCGTATATAGAGTAATCTATTTCTATTGGGCAAATGAAATAAATATTCTATGTATAGAAGACACAAGTTTATTTTCAACTGCTTCCAAATTATAGAATGTTAAAATTTCCTGGGATTCATTCCAGTTTTGAATAAATTCAAGCACTAAGTCACACTTTTTAATAGATCAATTCATTCGGGCATTCTTTAAGAAGTAACTCCCTGTGTGGGAAGCGAGCCTGAAACAGCTGGAACTCCAGTCTACCACTCATACACCAAGCCACCGAGGTAGACTTATAAAACATCATAATAAGTACATACTATTTATTGAATTTTTTTTTTTTAGTATAGAAAACTGTTTTGGTACGAGTATAACTTTCAATATTATTTGTGAGTACAAACTCCAAAGAACCAATATAATTTTATTCAGATTTACAGCATAATTTTCATATGTTAGAATGCATTAAAAAAATTAAAAGTAAACTTGAAACTTGTGTTGTCTTATGTTTATTACTTTTATTTGCATTTATGTGTAAATTCGTTCTCACATACACACACACACACATACACATACAGAGGGGACGTATACAGGAAATATTATCGACCTACTAAAGTACACCTTAATGTGTGCAAAATGAAAAGTACCTTTTCATCAGAATTTTAAATGTGAAGAAGCAGACACTATATAGCATAGAAAGAAGGCCGCCAAAGCAGAATAACCTCATTCTTGCCCGTCTGCTTCTCCTGCTAGTTTAACAATATTGTCGCTGGCATGGACTTAAAGTGAAGAAACAAAGCGACTGCGAAAATAAAGAATTTTGCATACTTTTTACAGCATATCTACCTGCCTTACCACAAATATACACACACACACATGAACGCAGATACAAATACAAACACACGCAAACATTCAAATTATTAATTTATAAGATACTTTCGCCTTCGTTCGTCGCGCTTTATTGTTTGTTTCTTCTAATTCTTCTTCAACTTTAGCCGTTTTTGCTTAACTTTATTCTCTTTTTAAAAGTTTGTACACGTGAAGATAAAGTAAAAGTAAAGAATAAACATTTTAAAAACAACTATACCGAAAGGCAGAAGCAGAAAAATATGAGTCGAGGAACAAGAGCGTAGAATACGAGGGAAGGAGCAAGGACGTAGGTTCGCCGTTGAAGTCTTCACGGATCACGGTGCCCATCAAAAATCGTTAAATCCTAAAATTCGAGGCAGGACACACTCACACACAAACGTGTAAAAGTGTTATACAGACGCAAACGAACAGACACACACACACACTCATCCACGCATACAGACACGCAAAGGAGACACCACAAATACAGCAAAACCATAAAATATGTGCGAACACTTGTTCACTAAGGATAATAGCAAAAATCACTTACGCTTAATTTTTTCCGCAAGGTTGACTCCTATACGAGACCAAAATCGCTCGCTCGCTGCTTTTCTGCTTTTGCTGATGAGCTTTTCTCTCGACGAACAAGACAAAGAACAACAACTGCAAATAAATATTTCTGAGTTTTCTTTTCTATTTGGTTTTGTTTTTGCTATTTTGGTTTTCCCTAATTTTTTTTTTCAATACAATCCACAATATGTTCAAATTTTTCTGTAATAAATTTGTATAATTTACAGTACTATTGTAAACTTTCGCAATTCACTACAATATTTTAAATATTATTTCCCAACACTTATTTCCTTATGATTTTTTTCAGTTCATATCTTTATACTCAAGCCCGTAAAATTTCTTGAATTGTTTGGATATATTGAGAACTAACTGAAGTACAAAATTTAATAATCTTGATTTATTTTGTAATGTGCAAAAAACTTATTATTCCCACAAATTCATAGAGACAAAAATATTCTCAGTTAGAATCCTTTACTATTTTCAGCACACAAACACTTTACTTTTATTCTTCTTCAGCAATTTGGTCAAAACACGACGACGTCTCTAACTAAACTGATTCGAAAATCCTCACAAGCAACATCTTTTAAGTGTTTCACATATATATGCAAGTAGCACTTTACGTGATATTCGCTCAGCTTGCGGTCCGTTGTGAGCTTATCATCAGTTTCAAATAGCATAGTATTCTGGCTGTTTCCCTATCTCTCTCATTGCTCTCTCTATCTCTCTCTCTTGTTTAGCTCACGTTTGTGAGCTTGCAAAGTATTAAAGCTTTTTTATCAATTGCAGCAAATTGTAGCATATCTCTCCTTCGCTCTCTTTTTCTCTTGTCGCACTCTCTTTTTTTCTTCTTCGCGCCACCCTTCTTTTCCACCAATTTTCTCACAGTGTGTATTTACAATCTACCATAAGCAGTTTTCCCGCGTCTCGTGGTACCTTGCAAGTGTGTCCATCATTCGTTTGTATGTCTGTCCATTGTCTTTTATTGTTGTTGTTCTTTCTTTGCGATTGTATTTTGTGTCTTGATATTGATATAGAACGCATAATATGCCGGGGCATAAGCTATCACACAGTCGGTGAGTTTGTTTATGTATTGTAACTGTGGGGTATGATGCTAGTGCGAATCTATTAAGAATTATACATTTGATAAAGAAAAGTTAATAGCTTTAAGAAGTAATATCTACAATTATTTCTGTTATGCATTTATATATGTATGTATATAGGTGCATCCACGCCACATAATACACACCACAAAAATTGCAACTTTGCTGTGATAAAGGGTTTCTGTGGATAAACTACCCAGTTGCGCATATTTCGATTGCTGCGAGAAGGAGTAATAATTATACTCCATACAGAAAAATAAAGGAGTTCTCCACTCTTGCGAGAATAACACGACGCGAATAACAGTCATACAGAATTTGAAATTGAAGCGTTGCCAGAGTGATTTGATTCTATACAACGAGAGAACAAAATTAAAAGAAGCTCTCTGATTCCGATGAATTTCGTATGCTAGTAAATTTTGCGCAGCTAAACTTAAATCTGAATCAGTTTTAATTAACCTTAAAATACTCAACTTCAAAAACAATGCAGAATTTTTAGCCTTCAAAATATTAATTAAAAAATAACATAAAAAATTTCCTTGATAAATTGCAATGTAAAACTGGAACTTTCGGCAGGATATCCTCAAAAACTTATTTATCAGATTTTTTTTACTCAATAGACTAAAAAACTAAAATCGAACGATCCAACATTTTTGTGAAAAATTTGTTGACTTTGAGCTATTCTTGCACCTACACTAATTATTTTTTCACCAAGCTTTTTTGGGGTTTTCTGAGTTGGAGTATTATCTTCAAAATTTGTTTGGTTTTGACATTATGAATTATTTGAATTTTGTCTATGAGACGAATCACTTTTCGTTGAGTCGTTTACCTGTTAAAATCGTCTATTTTTTGTGTGGGAAAAAGAGAGTTGTAACAGATAAACGATGCTGATGCTCTAATTTAGGTATGACTGCAAGTTGGCAACTCTTCAAGTTGATATTTCTTCGTATATTCTTTGCTTACTTTTAGTAGTAGTATAATTAATACTTTTTTAAAAGAGCCAACAAAGAGAAAAAGAGAGTGGCTTTATTGCTCGTAAAGGACGAACTCTATTATTCGTTTTGGATATCGCAACGATTAAAGCTATAAACAGAATTGCGGCGTAGAAGTCGACGTAAAATCGCAGCGTTAAATTGTCGACAGCTACAATTCTGTTCCAGCTCATAGGGTTATGAGCGTTCTAAAGCTGACTGCGTTTTTACGCCGCGTAAATTCGTCGATACGTCGGATTCTATTTTTACCTTAAGGCTGATTAACCGACCGAGTGTTCCACGCTCTTTTCTTTTTTTTTTTTTTTTTAATATATATAAAGTTCTTATGCTTTCAATTTAAGAGAGTGAAAAACTTCATATAAGAAAACGTAAAGAGAGTGCGGCACTCGGTGAGAAAAATACAGATTGAGCATTGAACGGTAAGCAAATTTTCTGTTCTGCGCAGATGAAGTTGTCGTCATTGTAGCGCAAATTTACTGAGAGCGTAATAACGGGCCTGCGCAATTCAGAATCTAACATTTTTGATCGGCAATGACATACAAAATGCAAAAGCTTTCAGAGAAGAATAAAGAGGAATCTATCACTCATTTTGTACTGCTCGATAATTACTGCATGGAGGGTCCTAAGTTCAACTGGGTAAGCCAAACCATATATACAAACCATTAATTAAGCTAACTATTTATATGTATATTTGAAAGAAGAAAAGAGTTGGAAACAGAGAGTGAGTAAGTCACTGTGAGATGGTAACGAAAATTTCATCGAATATCTCTATTAGACAGTATAAACGGTACTAATTTACCGAAATTATACCCGAGAAAAAATTTATTTTTGGATGGTATCCTTTGCTTGATCTTTTCAAAAATATTTTCTTTTCTATTTGCGTGCAAACTTTAAGTACGCAGCAGGCACAACTTCTAATGAAAATACCTCTTTGATTTGAATGTTAAGGTGAATTAGCTTATTCTTTGATTTCGATAAATCAAACAATTTATTTACTCGCCTAGATCCTTTCATTCGTATGGCAGATTCTTTTCCAAATTCTAAAAAATATATATTATATTTCTAATACATACTACTAAGCTTCTCTGTATTGACTATTTTGGAAACGGTAAATATAAATTTTGGAAATTATCGTGTAAAAACCCAAACCTTTTGGCTAACATTGCTTAATTAACTTAGAAGGTAACGCCGTGCAACATAATACTCATCCATACCCATCTGACTCTACTCCTCATATTTATGTGTAACTTTTTTGAGATACAAATTCATTTTCACAGTTGTGAAATTGTAAAAACAAACGCTATACTGAATTTTCTGTACACAAAAAAAAAATTCACACTTAGCTTCTGAAATAATATTATCCTTTAAAACAGATGTTTCTTCAATATGGTAACACTGAAAAACAAAGAAAAAGTCCTTGGTGTACATATTTTTTTTTTTTGGGAAATTTTTCAAAAAAGTGAAGAAAATTCTGGTGAAAAAATATGATAAATCTTAAACACTTTCGTTTAAAACTTTTCTTTAACTTCAAGCGTCCACGAACGCTCAATGAAACTATTAAAGGGTTCGAATTCGCTTTTGATGACGCGGTATCATCTTGGTCGGATTGAGATCCAGCACTCACCACGTGAAGGTCGCCCTGAGCGCTAACTAATTTATGTAAGTGTTTATGATTTACTTATATTTCTAACTTTCAATCAGTCATTAGAGAACAATCCTGTAAGGACATCTAATTTTCAGAGAGCATCATAGTGGACGGACCCCTCTCATTCTAGCATCGGGTTTTAATATTGGTGCAATGCAATACAAAAATGTTCTTGTATTTATCCATTTGATCTTAATAGGATGTTTTAACGTAAGAAACGCCCTTCAATCGCTCAGCACGTAAAAACAATATGAAAACATTTTCCACTGTTTCTCTAAAAATTTGGACATGTTTGTTGTGTTTCTCAAAATTAATAAAGGACTCTAGGTAATGTATGACCAGTTGTTTGCTGTAAGATGTCACCAAAATACGCAAAACTTCAAGATGATCACTTTAGAGGGAGTTTTGGCAGCTAATACCGTCAAAATTTACAGCTGAGATTTCAGATTGTGGTCAACACACAAGCATTTTCGTGCGACTCAGACTTTAATATCATAGAGTATCGTGAAAGATATACCTTGGCAACGTGTGACTTTCATTAAAATTATTATGCAAAATGTGATTTGAAAAGGATTGATGATTTTATGGGATCTGAGAACAGGAAAAAAGTTTCTAAATATTTGAGCAAGGATGATGTAATCAAAATTTATAGCACAGAAAAGCGGGATGAACTCTCTTTCGAGCTTAAAGTTACGATCCAAATAGCACCGTTAGTGCCGTTTTGATACCATGAAACAGCGGTTTTATTTTGAATAGTGATTTGTCATCGAAGTTAAATCCATTTCGGTAAAATTAGAAACATGATAAGTTCGCTGAAGTTTATTACAGAAAAGTCCCTTTGCAAGAGCCGAATATTTATAAAGCGTTTTACTTGAAAGCTGTGTGTGTGTGGTTAAAGAGAATGCCCAGTTTAGATGCACGAACCACCCCAGTAACCTGTACTAACAGCAGTTAAACTGACTTCTTCAGTTCCAGTCCAGGTAAGTAGATTTTTCGTTCTTAGAGCATAATAGGAGGACTTCATGGCTATTTTACAAGCTTTTCTAGGTTGGATATCTGCATTAGATCGTCTGTAAGTATAACAAGTCTATTGCTGTGACCATGAATCCTACTTAACCAGTATACAGCATCTCTAAGCATAAAATTTTTAAGCACCAGATTCATCAACACGTTAATTGTATTACTGTGGTGTAATGTAACTGTGTGTGAAGTTGATGCATTCGTTTAAGTTTCAGACCCCACCTTTTACCAATGGTTTTTCTTTTTTTCTTCAGTTTAAAGCCGGTTTCAAACCCGCAACCTTCCGGGCGAATATTTAATGCGGTACCCACTAGGCTATCAAGGTCGTCAGCCACAAGGGTTTACTTTAGGCATAAAAGGCTATGTATGCATTTTAAACCCTAAGCTACGACATTCACTTCTGCCCTATTTACTCACATTAGAATACTTCGATTTACCCTATAGATTTTACCACGAGAGAAATCTTTATAATACTTCTTACTTCATAAAGAGAAATTTTTGTTGCCTTGCCTTCGAAAGGCGTATCAGTTTCCTGAAGAAAAAAGCAAAATATGCATACAATAATTTATCATTCGAGAAACAATGAAAACCATGAAAATTCACAAGAGTAGGCATATATGTATAAAATAGCGTTAGCGCACTTTAACTTAACTGAACTAATTTTTAAATTGCTAAAGAGACGAAAACGAAAAGTAAAAACGTGCGTGTCTTTTGGGTTATAAAAATTAATTCAGTTTAGTTAAAGTGCACTAAAGTTCTTTTATATATCATAAAAACTCTTGTCAATTTTCATGGCGCCCGAAAAAGTTTATACATATACATAATTATATTTTGCAGTGGCACTGACTACTATGGTCTTCGGCCAATCAGAAATATAGATGATGTAGATTACTCAATGTTAGGTAAAATTTATAAAAAAAAATGTTTTACCGATGTGAACAAAATTTGATAAAATTTATAAGTTTTTTGGACGTACACTGTTTTTCATTTTTAAAAAAATATTTATTTTTATATAAAGTTGGTCTAAGTTATTTACACGAAAATTTTTCATTTTATTACTAATAATATCTTGGAATATGGTTGTTGTATTTGGAGCCCCTAGTTTATGGTTAGTAGTAATCGAATTGAGTCAATACAGAGAAAATTCACTAGATATGCATTAAGAAAGATGAGGTGGCCTGAGCGTATTTTACCTCAATATAAAGATAGGTTTGCTTATCGACTTAAAATCACTACACTCGAGACGTAAATATTATAGCATTATGTTAGCTAGGGATGTTTTGTGTTTCCACATTGATTGCCCATTTCTTCTTTCCCTTTACCCAATATATGCTCCTGCAAGACCTCTTAGGTTCAGGCTAAATTCCTTTTTACTTACTCCACGTTCATATACGAATTATAGCAAATCAGAACCAATATCAAGATTGTGCACAAAGCTTAATTCTGTCATAAATGAGGTCGATATATATGTTTAAGTAGAACCAAGTTTAAGTATGAATTGTTGAGGTTGCTTTGAATCATTCTTAAATATTGAAATAGTTATATTTAAATATTGTAAACTAGAACCTTAGATGGATTTAAGTTAATTTAATTGTTCTTTATATATCATGTCCAACAGAGCTAATGCTCGATAGACTTAAATAAATAAATATATAAATATGCCACACCACGAAAATCGCAATATGAAAAGACTCACAAATGTGTGCAACAACTTACGAAGCTTTTTTTTTGGAAATTAGTAATGTCAAATTTGTAGGATGAAAATTATATCCTAGCAGTGGGAATATATGAAATTTTTTAAATATCTATCCGCTCTTTTTCAGTTTTGCCCAGCAGTTGCATAGGTATGGATCGAATCACTGAACGGTTCCACCTCTTAGCTGACGAAGTCTTCTCGCTTCCACCCATCAGATTGGGCACAAAACTGTAAGTATTTGGTATATTTTTTAACACTAAAAGTAATATTTAGAATTGTGCTACTTGGAGTTTTATTTTTTAATGAATGAAAACTTCTATACATATCTATTTCATATCGACATAGGTTCCCACCTACTAGCGATGTAACGGATGCCAGTTTAACGAATTCGGATGCGAATACGAATGTTGAAAGCTAACATTTATAAATGCGAGTGTGGAATTATTTCCAGACTCTTTGAAAAATATTTGGATCAACTTAGGATATAAGTAGTGAAAACAGTTGCTTGTTTTTGGCAAAACCCAAACAAAGTTGGATAAAGGACTGAGCAAATATGTTCAGTTTTCCCACGTTATACTTTCGAAAAAAAATATTGTGAATCTCAAATATTTCACATATAGCGAATGTGAACGCAGACATCCGTTACATTTACTACTACATACATACATATAATCATAAAGTATTTTATAACATATTAGAAAAATTATTCTAATCTAAACATCTACAACCTACATCAAATGTAGTTATTCAGCTCTACCTCGGATAGGAAAAGGAAAAGAGGAATAGTCGTTGCTATCGCCCCATTAAATTGGTTCTTAGTCTTTCCACTATCAATTAATAACCAAACGGAAACTGCCGTATTTACTTACTTACTCATCTGCATTCTTTTTGAATTTTGAGTTACTGGCTTATGTGTATACCTAGACAGCCACTCCAACCTAACTTATTTGAAGCGTCCACACTGGTGTTTTTTTTCTAAAGACCTTGAAGTCCAAAATGAAATAGAAATCTAGCGGATTAGCGTTTGATGAATTCGTGCGCCCCTGTTGTGCAGAAATAAAGTTGGGATTGTGGTTTTTTAATCAATCTTGGTTCATGCGAGCTTTGTGCGATGGTGCCGAATCCTGTTGAAATATGTTAAAACCGATTCTCGGTACACAGTCGCATTCATTTTAATGCAAAGTTCCAAAAATATGAGCGGAGAGCGGCAATCAGCGATCACTGCGGCTCAAAGCATAACATGAGCAGGAGCTTGTGATCGAGTGGCCATCTTCAGTCCCAAATACTCGTACGTTCTCTCTGGTAACTACACTCTATAATTTTGCTTATTTGAGAAGACGATATTTGGCAACTGGCCACTAGCATGTAAGCACTTCAAATCCTTTGCTCTTTGTGGCAATTGTTGTTTCTACTCCGATGTAAGATTATGAGCCTTTTAAGTTTTGTAAGGCTCAACCCCAAACTTGCTTTGCAATATCTCACACAAAATTTTGTCAAATATTTTTGGGTCAGTCAATTCTGGCTTTCACTGTTTTGACCTTTTCAGGTGAAGTTGCTGGTTTCTTTCGACCACAGCCATAGCATTTTACAGTGCTTCCAGGATCTTTGTACCATTTTGCGGCTAGATACACAAACATTTCATTAACATTCACAGGATTCAGCTCTCTAACGATCACTCGCTGCAACTTTCCTGCCCAATAAAGAACTATCACCAAATTATAACGCTATCGCACTGACAGTTTAACCACAATGGCAATTTGAAATTGGTAAAACTTCAATCTCTGTATCCTGTATATAGAGCTACAATAGCTACAATAAATACAATAGCCCTATTCACGATAAATTGCAAATGGTCTTGCATCATTGCAAATGCAAATTTTTATTGCATATCGCATATATTTGTTGTTGTGACAGCAGACATTTTTTGCATTTGTTTTATTTTTATTCATTCATTTGTAATACAAAAACCCAATAAGCCAAAAAATATATTACATAGCAAGCACATATGTGCGAAACTTAAAATATGAAAATAAGTACAAATTGAAGAATATTAACTGAGTTAGTTTAATTAGATAAGACCCATTCTAAAACTATTCAATACAGCCCATCATCAAAAATATTTAAAGCAGATAATATATGTAAATGATTAAGAAAAGTAAAATGAGGCCTATAACGACAGCAAATATGAACATATGTAAATACAAACAATGTTGGTCAAGATATGTCATTAAAATGCTCAATGAGCTTACGAAATTATGCAATGATGCAAGACCAATTGCACCAAATTGTGAATAATGCTAATATATTTCAGACTCGAATTTTTAGCGAATTATAAATTGGTCAATTTTGGAATATTTCGTCGTCGTTCAAGCAGAAATCACTGGACTTACCAAATCAATATTTTTAATTGAATCCGTATTAATTAGCTTCTACAATTCGAATGACATGATTAATTAAATTTATATCAATCTGGTGACTTTTTATGTTTTGCCAGTGTTCGTAGCGCACCATGCACTACATAAACCAGCTTCATCTCAGAAATTGAAAAAGTGGACTTAGTGAATTCTGCCAGAACGACGACGATTTAACTTAAAAATTAAAAAGCTCATCCGTGGTTTTGCCACAAGTTACATTTTGACGCTTAGTCGATTTTAACTGTTTCTTAACACTGACCCAAAGATATTAGATTGGGGTTAAGTCAAGGAACAATTACTTGTTTGAATTGAAATTACATTTACACTACTCCTAACTGAATTCGTTTTTTCTGCATTCTTTGTAGTACCAAAAAACCTATGGTTCAAAAATGGGACACTTCAAAAAACCCAGGAAGGATATCCCAGAACAAGGTTGCCACAATTGAAATAATTTTAAGCAACGTTGTTACCAAAATGTCATCATAAATAATTCCTATTCAAACTAATCATTCAAATATTTTGATTTGAGTTCTGACCGTGGATTTGTTGATGGTAAATATACAGGTTATTCACAAGGTGTCTTATTCGAGGTCGTGTCCTCTCATTTGCCATAAATTCTCTTATTTTTCATACAAAATTATACGACATTACAATAAGTCCAAAAGGTTGTTTACAGCTCCATAGCTATGTTTTTTAACCTTTAATAAAGGACAAACAAACCAATATAGAGGGATAAAATTTGGTATGGTGATTGTGAAAGTCCATAATCCATAACCATAATTTCAGCATAAAAGGTTTCTATCAAGCCCCATTTCGGGCATAAAAGGGTTATTCAGGTTTTATTATTCAATTTCAATCATTTGAGCATTTCACATCAGTTTCCTTTTGTTTTCCTTATCGACTATTTCTAATTTTATTTCAACATTTGATGTTCACCTTTTGTGATATTTTTTTCTGCATGACAGAATACCTACTTCCTAATTCTCTTGAATTTTATGGATTGCAAATTTGTGCTGGGAAAGTACGCAAGTAGACCTAATTTCACGGCAGCTTGTGAATTTCTTAATAGTTCTGTTAATCGATAAATAGAATCACAAGTTTTTAATAATAAGTATAAATCGATGGTTAAGCCCACTGTTGACACATCAGTGATCTTTTGGGTAGAAATGAGCTAATAGTATTTTCCAATTGTTCAACACACAAACTGCCTATTGCGTAGTTGTTGTAAATCACTAACCAATAATAGCGGCTCAAGACGCAGTTGATTTCGGGTTTAAGTACTTAACAATTTAAACTCGTAATATATAAATTTATGTTCTTGAAAATTTCAATATTTGCCACTTAACATATCAGTGATTACTCTACACTACGCACTACTACGATATTTCATCGAATACAGATCTTAGTGAAAACTTCCTAGTCTGTCTGTATAAATACATCTAGAAAAACTCATTCCTACGTTCACATGCAAAATGTTTTTGCTTGTTTTATTTTGAAGGCTGATGGGTCCCTCTTGTTCAAAATCATCTAATTATTTTCATTAAGTGTAAAACTTTCGTGGGCTTGGATTAAACTTTTCGCATCTATTCGAAATTACTTTGCATGTATTGTTTTCCGATCAGTTTGAAAGGAGAAGTAAAACAATTTTTACTCGAAATTTTGTTTCTATTTATAAATTCTGTCTTAGCCGAAGATGAAGCTTGGGGTCTTCCACGCAGTAGTGTCCATTCACTTGTCCATTTGCGCCACGGCGACCACATGACCACCTCAACTTAATAATTGTTAATAAATTTATATGGTTGAAAGAAAAATTTGTGAAAACAATTAAAACTTTTCAAAACCTATTTATGAAGAAAAGTCGGGATATTTGGTTTGTTACTGCCGTTACATGAGCACCTAAATAAAAATACAAAACGTCAGGTTCTGTACTATACCCGAGCAATGGGCATACGAAACCAGATAGCAATGACAAAAAATCGATCACACGACGACGACAACAACAACAACTATAAAAAGCAAAAACGCTGGAAGGCAGCTCATGCGGCTTTGCAGCTGTTTGGTAACGAAGAATCGAAACAATTTTACACAGTCTGAAAACGATGAAAAACGAAATCCATATGTGCTGCTCGTACAGTAAAGTATGCTATGCTTTTTTTTTGTTTTCTTTGTTTGTATTGCTTGATTTGTTTGCAGTTCCAATTAGTAGGTAATGCAAAACAAAAACAATGCACATTTATTTGCAGCACAACAAATGAGTGTAATATTACAATATAATGAACTTTACCTTTGCTTCTAATTTCACATTTGCAATATTAGCAAATTTATCTTTAATATTTTTAGTAGTTACTGATTTTTTAAATTTTGACTAAATCCGTGGTTTTTTTTTTTGTCATATAAAACAATAATAATGCACATTCACTTCTACGACACCCGACAATAGCCCGTTAACTTTTGCATCTGCATCGAGAGAACGCTCACGACAGAATAAAACCACCCGGGATGAAATATTCCTCAGTCACCGTTCGTCGGTCACATAATCTCAAAGTTCAGTTTTGCGCCAAAGCTTTCTGTTGCTTGTGCTCACATACATACACACATCCATACACACATATATACATACATACATATAACACTTTCGAAAGTTTTGTACTAGTGGTTCCTTAACTGCCACCGGCCGGAACTTTTTCGATGCACTGCTGCGCTGCTATCGCTTTGCAACATGAGAATATTTTTGGATTATTATTGCGCTCAAATTGTCATATGCTTCTAACTACAACGAATTTGTTGCCTAAAAGCTTCTTTAAATTTCCGTTTTTGTACTCTCACATAATATACCTGGCTCTCTTCATCTTTCATTGCTGTTAACATTGCCCCATTTGTGTGCCGGAATTTTGTGGGGTTGGGGTGGAATTGTTGCAGATAAAATTTTGTCTAGCTTGAGCTTTTATTTGTGTTTACAATTTTTAAAAAACATATTTAGCTTATCGCAACAATTTTCATTATCGTCGTTATCAGTTGTGTTAAAGTTTCTAACCGTTACCATTGAACTTTACACGTGCAGAAATTGACAGAGCTTTAGCCTATGTTAGTATGTAATATCTAATTAGCTATTTTTTTCTACATGCATGCATGCAAGTTATTTCAACGCGAACATTGATTACAGCTTGTATCGAATCTAGACTTCTTACTGACTCAAAAAAATTCTAATTCTGCTTTTTTTTTACATTATTTCTCATCTAGATTTAGCCAGGAGATACGAAATTTTTTATTGTGCCAAGCCCAATCACTAAGGTATTTTCAACTCTAACTCAGATAATAGGTATATTCACACGTCCAAAAGAGAGAGTGAGAATATAGTCACTCGCGCAGAGTAAAACAAAAAATACCAGGCAATAACTTTAACTTCATTCCTTTTTGTGCGAAAGTTTTGTAAGTCTTAGTTCAACTGTTTGCCAGTAGATGGCAGGAGAATTTCGAATGCTAGAACGGAATGGTGATAGTGTTATGTGCAAAAGTGGTGTAAGCCACTGATCAAGACGGTTATGGTTTTAGAACGAAACGCGTGGTAAAATATGGTCGCGGGAAACAAACAAAACAACTGTATACCAAATAACATTTAACCAACAGGGAAAGGCTGTGAACTGGCTGCGAATTAAATGGTTGCGTTTTGAAAAAGACAATCCATACACCATATTTTAGTGAATTTGAAGAATTTTCAGAGCTTATACTAAAAACACAACTCAAATTCTAACAAAATTTTTATGAAATACAGCAACGCAGTTTGTTTACGTCCCCAAGAGCGGTAACAGTTGCAAAGAAGAGTGACATGATGGACTGACTTGGGTGATGAAACCCATTTTTCCCTAACTTAAAAATATCTAAAGCAGGGACCGAAAAAAATGATTATTTTGCAAAATTAAATGAAAAAAATCAACATGTTCTAATTGTCGGAGAGCATAGTTGAGTACACCAAAATGATACTGGTTGTTCAGTGACCTATAGTAAAATTTGATGAGCAACATATGTTTGGAACATATTAACCCTCTATCAACCCTCGTAATGGGTCAAAAAAGAAACTTTCTAGAAAAGAGCTAAAAAGACCCATAATTGTTGGTGCCAAAGGGTTAATATGTTGGAGGAAAATATTCTATGGAAAATTTGATTATAAATTGTCGAACATGCGATAACCGTACTCGCAATAACAAGGATTTATGAGGTTTTGAGTTTTTCATTTCGAAAAAAAATTAAACTCAATCAATAATTTTTACTTCCGAGCATGAAAATAAAACTCAAAAAATAATTTTTATTCTTAAGCAAAAAAATTTAACTCAAACAATAATTTTTATTCTCGAAAAAAAAAATAAAAATCATAAGTTGATTTTTTCGGATGAGCAAAAACATAAAAATCAAAAATAATTTTTAAACCAGATTTAAAAAATAAAAATCAGACAATAATTATTATCGTTGATCGAAAGCAATTAAAATCACAAAATAATTATTAAATTTAGATTTTTTGATATTTCTTATAATAATTACGGTCCCTGATCTAAAGTCGAAATGATAGAAGATGTGAGACTTTAAGACGAGTAACAAATGAATATTTTTAAGGTTTACTATAAAATTTTGATTTATATTTTTAGTAGTTTTGTATTTTCTTTATTATATCTACTTCCAAAAATTGAATTTAATATTGCTTTGAGTTTAAAAATAATTTGAAAAATGTTATTGTTATATTTTGAATAAGAAGTTCTATAACAAATGCTATTTTTATTATTACAAAACTCACGATCCCTTAAAATGCGTCCGCCACAAATTTGTTGCAAGTCATAATATAAAACTAAATTTAAAAAAACATGTTGCCTGCAAAAGTGGTGTAAGCTATTTTGAGGATACATAAATGGTATATTTCAGCACATAATCAAGTAAAAACAAGGATAAGTAGATGAACATGTATCCTATAAAGCTGCTTGTGCAGTGGGAAAATAATTTAACAAGCACTTTATTTTTTACAACACTTCAACTAAATCAATGTATTGCTAAAAATCGAATTTTATAACTTACACCACTTTTGCACGCAACGGCTCAAATGTAATAGAATGAAACCATCCACAATTGAATTCAAGTGTTCTCTTAAGACCAAGTTTTCTTTTTCCGCTCATTTTAATTGGAACACCAAACTTCTTTTTCCTTTCTGGAAATTTTTTGACAGTTTCTTCTTTTTTTTTGACAGACGGCAGCTGTTTTTGTTTCGGCAGCTGAAAATTCTTGAAAGTAAAAATTTTTGATAGCACAAACTTGCAGCTCCCTTTTTTTCTAGCATTTTAACGTTCCAATTTTTTAACAAGTTTATGTACGACCAGTTGCAAGGAATAACAGATTTTAAACATCAAATACTGAAAAAAAAATTAAGCTAGTCGATATAAAAAGAAGACGAAGCTTGATGTGAAATGTTTAAATGATTAAAACCAATTACAATAATAATATATCTGATCAAATGGATATTTCCTTACGTCTTCCATCGTCAATTCATTGATATTTATTATTTTAAATTAATGCACAAAAATAGAATTGCAGACTAGGATGTGGTTACTTACTTAGTTGGCATTACAACCGATGGTTAGTCCCCGTGGTCACCTTAACAAAGTATTCAGAAACAATGCTCGGCACAGTCAAGAATTAAAAATAGAAAATAAAAATTTTTCTAGACAACACAGTAATTCGTCCCATAACAAAATTCAAAAAATTCCTAATGTCAAAACTAGACGAATTTGGTGTCATTTTAAATATAATACTTCAGTTAAAAAAACTTCAAAAAAATCTTGGTGGAAAAATAATTAGTGTGGATGCAAGAGCAGCCCAAAATAGAGAAATTTTTCACAAAAATGTTGGATCGTTCGATTCCAGTTTTTTAGTCCGTTGAGTAAAAAACATCTAAAAAATAAGTTTTTAATATATTCCGATAAAAAAGGTGCCTTCTAAAATTTCTTTCCCAAATTCGTCAATTCTCAATATCCTGCCGAAATTTTTTGGTGTTACTTTTTAATCAAGAATTGGAAATTGGAAAGCTAAAAATTCTGCATTGTTTCTAAAGAAAAGTATTTTTGAGAATAAGAAAATTAGGAATTGACGAATTTGGGAAAGAAATTTTAGAAGGCACCTATTTTTTATCGAAATATATAAAAACATCCTCCGCTATATTTCGATCTCAGTAAATAATTCAACTTGCTTTTTTCGACAAAAATTGGAATCAAATTTTTTTAGTTAACCTTAAAAGTGAAAAATTAATCATGCTGAAAAATTAATAAAAGTGTAAAAAGTCAAAAGCTGCGTTCATTAATATCACTTTTATTCCAACACTAAAAGATTCCGCTAAAAATTGTTTAATCTTCTGAAAAGTCAGAAGTATCCCTATAATAACGCTATATGCAACTAGACGTGTTTTTCAGTTGTGGATTTGAAGAAATTTTATATTACTAATTTACCTATTTAAGTGGCTATTCACACGGGCGCAAGCATGAACGCCTGTCTGAAAAAGTGAGGTAGAAAAAATAGGTAGTAGGAAAGAGATAGAAACTCGCCTGTCTTTTTCTAACTACCTACTTTTTCTACCTCTCTCTTTCAGACAGGCGTTCATGCTTCCGCCCGTGTGAACAGCCACTAATAGTAGGTCCGTTCCCGTACTACAACGCGGGTGAACGCGTTCGCCCAAAACAGCCCAGAAAACATTCCCGTATTCAAAAAACTTGCAAATGAGAGCAGAGATAAGAGAGTAAATAG
Source organism: Toxonevra muliebris (assembly GCA_963691655.1). Taxonomy (NCBI): domain Eukaryota; kingdom Metazoa; phylum Arthropoda; class Insecta; order Diptera; family Pallopteridae; genus Toxonevra; species Toxonevra muliebris. Next base: position 55,434,714 of record OY829327.1, read on the forward strand.
GTACATCCCGTACTTTTTGGGTAAAGTCTGGTAAATTGAGAGTAAACGAAAAATGCTCTCTCTGATACCCAAAAATGCACAAAAGCACGGGAACGCACAAAACCACTTTTCTTGCACGAAACAAAACGTCAAATTTTAACGACAGTTAAATTAAAAAAACAAAGTTTCTGCGCTGTTTAATAAAATAAAAATTGTTAAATCTTACAAGAAAATAAATAAATAATGAAAAAATAAAACATAAATTGTACGCCTGACTACTTTTGTAGAATCCTCTGGTTCACAATCACCATTTGCATTATTCAGAAATAGCAGAAGCTTCTACAGCGTCAGAAGTTGAACAGACAATTACGTCTTTATTTTGTGAAGAATGTAGTTAAAAATCGACTAATATACTATTAATTAATTTTCAAATGTCTTTTAAACATTTTCCATTTTAAATAACACTTATTTTTCAAAAAATTAATTAAAATTTTCAATATATTTTCACAAAAGCAAAACAGTTTTTTGAGTACGGGAACGCTTTCTTTCACCCGCGTTGTAGTACGGCAACGGACCTAAGAGACTTTGAAATAACGAATTGTTATGCAGAAAAACACAACAACAAATAAGTATAGAGAACGGTAGTGGTAGTTTTCTTTCAATATCTCCATTCAGTGAAGAAATTTGGAATCAAATCTGGAATCCTTTGTTATGATTTCAAATATTAGTAGCTTATATAGGATATTGAAAGATTAATAACTATCACTAAGATCACTGATGAGGAATCGTTGCGGATTCCGAAACGGCCGTCTGATTTGCCCGTATCTGTATTCACTGTTGTTGTGATGACTACACATTAGATGGCTTATTTGCTCCATACATTTTGCTAAAGTATGGAGCCTAAAGTGACCATTAAGCACTTTTTTTACTAATAATTTAAGTAATTTTTTAAAAACTAAAGTACGTAGGATTGTAGGTAATTCAATTTAGTTTATTTAAAGTACAAAAATTTTTCAAATCGAGTTATATTTGAACTAGTAAATTAACTTTTAGTGAACCCAAGTCGAGTACAATCAAGTTCACCTTAAACAAATGTCGTCAAAAAATTGCACGAAAAAACAAGGCAGGAGTTGGAAAAATTGTCTTATCGTGGAAATTTGTATTCTCTATTTTCGTCTGTCAATTACAGTATTATATGTACAGGTTCTCCACGTACAACACGGCAATCGTAGAGCACGATTTCGCTCCAACACGATATAACACGATGACACTATAGCACGATTTCCTTCCAACACGATTTGCAAATAGCTGAATCCCTGATATAACATGATTAGAGAAAATAATTTGGAAATTCAAATTGCTTTTTAAATTTGTTAATAAGCTATTTAACTACAATTCTAATTTTTATTTGCTAAATTTATCAAATTCCAGTTCACTCTGTGTTCTAGTTTCATTGTTATTTTTGCTTCTTAAATTCAAATTTTTTCTTTAAATCTTCCAATAAATTATCTGTTAAGTGCTTATTATTAAAAATTTTTTATATAAAATCAATATACTTACTTTCTGTTTTTTTACTTTTTACAATCGAAACGCTTCTCCTAATGAATTCAGTAATTGTGCAAACTCTAATAGTGTTGCTTGCTCAGCTCTTCGATATCACAGCCAAAAATCTACTACCAATGCTTCTCTTTTGCCGCCTGTTGCACGTGCTACTCATCGTATTGCTCCGATATCTTCGCCTGCATCTCTCACTACTGGTTCTGCTGCTGCTGCTCGTTCTCGTTCCACTAATGACTTCCCATCTCTCAATTCTGTTCCTGTATGGACTACAGTAAGTAAAAATAAACGCAATAATAATCAAGTCTTAGTTGGTTCTAATTCTAACTCTGGTTTGGAGGTTGCTGCCCGTATGAAGTGGCTGCATTTATCTTCATTCCTGCCCTCAGTAACCTCGGATAATATTATTGACTACATTGTCAAACGTGCTAGTATAGATAAGCACCTACTTTTGTGTTATAAGTTAATCAAAAAAGATGCGCCTCTTGAATCGTTAAGGAGAGTTAATTTTAAGCTTGGAATTGCTGAATCATCATATAATAAGATACTGGATCCTGATATTTGGCCGGCGGATGTTCAAATTCGCCCTTTCCGTTTTTTCCCAAGGACGGTAGATCTTACAACCGTTTCATAACATCGTCAGAAATTTCAGCCAGGGCTTCACCTTTAGCTGTACCTTCTAACTGTCTTCCCCAACAATTAATATCTACATCAAATCACTTAACCAGCACTGAAAATGGCGTAGTAATTCTTTCAAATAATGTTAACTGTGATCGTAGCTTAAAAATCTATTATCAGAATGCATCGGGACTGCGCTCTAAGTCAAATCAAATTTTTGCAGCCACATCACAATCAGAATATGATGTTTTTGTTATAACTGAAACTTGGCTCAATGCAAATTTCTACGATGAGGAGTATTTTGATCTTAATGTTTACCACGTTTTTCGTAAAGATCGGGACTTTGAAAAAACTGGATGTATTCGGGGTGGTGGAGTTCTCGTAGCGGTGAAACGATCATTTTCGACAGCTCTAACAGTCTTGAATAATTTGGATTCCCAATTGGATCAATTATGTGTTTCGGTGCGAGGGTCTGCTGGCTTATTGTTCATTTGCGTATCATATGTGCCACCGAATAGCTCATTTGAACTGTATAAAGCGCATGTTGATAACATTTCGTTTCTATCAGATAATCATTTAGGTGATAATCACTTATGTGTGTTAGGTGATTTTAATTTAAGTAATTTATCTTGGAACTATGCTTGTGATAATGCCTCTTTGATTCCGTTTAATGCTAGTAGAGATATTGATTGTTATGTTATTGATAGCTTGTTTGATAAAGGTCTCTTACAAATTAATTGGTGTTTAAATGAACTCTTAAAAATATTAGATTTAGTCTTCATTAGTAATGATATTAATTACATATTAAAAGAATCTGTTTTTCCTATTTCTCCAAAAGTAAAGCATCATGTTCCAATATCTATTGATATTGAGTTTTATAAGTTTTTACCTGCCAACACCAACAATATCAATAATCCGGATCTAGATTATAAGAAGTGTGATTACATTGCTTTAAATCGTATTATTAGTGAAATCGAATGGGGTGCTGAGCTCAAGGATTTGGATGAGGTTAGTTGTTTTAAGTATTTCAAATCAAAAATAAATTCTATTTGCGCTGAGAATATTCCACGCAAATCTAGAAAAAGCTACAGGCTTCCATGGCATACGAAAGAACTTAAAAAATTAAAAAATCTTAGAAATAAATGTTATAAAAAGTATGTTGCAAATAGTAATAGTGATTCTTTTATTAAGTACAGGTTCTATATGAGTGAATTTAACTTACTTGATAAAACACTCTATAATCAGTATATTTCGAAGTTTGAGACGGTTATCAAAACAAATCCTAAACAGTTTTGGAGTTATATCAATTCCAAAAGGAAAAGTTCTAATATTCCTATTTCAATGTTTTTAAACGATAATAGCTCTAGTAGTCTGAGTGAAATGGCTAATCTTTTTGCTGATTTCTTCCAATCCAATTTTAATATGGAGTTGAAGAAATTTGATTATTCTTCTGATCCAAATTCCCCAATTGACTTTGGCTCACTGTTGTTGTCGGTAGATGATGTAATTAGTGCAATTTTGAAGCTAAAAGTATCTACTAAATCTGATGCTGATGGGTTTTCTGGAATTTTCATTAATAAATGTTGCTTTTCTCTTGCCAAGCCTTTACAAATAATATTTAATAAATCCTTGAATTCGGGTATATTTTTGGAAGACTGGAAAGTTGCCTTTGTGACACCAATATTTAAATCAGGTAATAAAAATAATGTTGCGAATTATAGGCCGATTTCCAAGCTTACGACAGTTAGTAAAATCTTTGAGGCTACAGTTAAAGATAAGGTTTTCTTTGCAGTAAAGAACATAATTTCTCCATTCCAGCATGGTTTTGTTCCTGGCCGCTCGACTATAAGTAATCTGTCTATGTATTCGCAATATTGTATATCGGCTTTCAAAGATGGTTGTCAAGTTGACACTATTTATACTGATTTTTCGAAGGCTTTTGATAAAGTATCTCACAATATTCTGATAGTCAAGCTTGCAAAAATAGGTTTTCACTCAAATATTTTAAAGTGGTTTGCTTCGTACCTGGAAAATAGAGTATGCTACGTTAGTATTGAGTCTACGCTTTCAAAACCGATAGCCGCAACTTCAGGTGTGCCGCAAGGTAGTATATTGGGCCCACTGCTTTTTATTCTTTTTATAAATGACATTCCTAAAGTTATCAAAAATTCCAAGTGTCTATTATTTGCCGACGACCTAAAAATGTTTTTAAAAATTAGATCGCCATTAGATTCTTTAATGTTACAGTATGACTTAAATTCTGTCTATGAATGGTGTGTTAAGAATAGATTGTGTCTCAATGTAGATAAATGTGCTATAAACACTTACTCTAAGTCTGATTCTTATATATCGTCAACTTACATCCTTGCTAATTCGCCATTAAATCGAGTTAAGATAATTAAAGACCTTGGAGTAATTTTTGATTCAAAATTCACTTTCATATCTCATCTGCACTATATCATTCCTAAGGGGTACTCATTATTAGCTTTCGTTCGTCGAAATTGTGTAAATTTTACTGATCCATATACATTGAAATCGTTGTACACTTCTTTAGTTCGCTCGAAGTTGGAATATGCTTCCTTTATTTGGAATCCATTCTATTCCTCCCATACTCTACGAATTGAACGTATCCAAAAATCATTCGTAAGATTTGCGTTACGGAAAATAAAATTTTCCGATCCCGTTCCTTCATACAAAGCTCGCTGTGATCTCATAAGTTTAAAATCTTTGGAGAGTAGGAGATCAGTCTTATCTGTTCTATATATTTCGGATATTGTAATGGGTAGGGTTAACTGTTCAGATCTTTTGCAACTAATTAGCTTCAATGTACCTATTAGATCGCTGCGGCACTCTGATTTCTTTCACTTAGATATTTGTCGTACTAATTATGCTTTTAATTCACCTATAAATCGAGCCTGTCGTTTGTATAACTCTTTATCGATGAAGGATAATGTTGATATTGTTGGTTCAAAGCAAGTATTGAAGTCAATTTTAAATAATTTGTTATAATTATAATATATGTATATCTTTTAATAGTCTGTAAGAACCTTTGTTCATTGACTAAATAAATAAATAAATAAAAAAAAAAAAATAAATAAATAAATAAATTAAAAACTTTAATTTATTAATAAAAGAGAGAAAATGTATCAAACCGTACAAAAAGTTAAAATATACATAAAGCAAATGAATGCCCCTGAATGTGACAGCTCGAACGACACTAATTCCAAAAAGTTGTTTTTTAAACTTTTGGAACATAACCCTATTTTTGTACTACTTGTACTACATAACTAAATGCTTGGAGCCTAACTCAGCTTTTTATACTGGTTCCTTGTTCCGTATAACATGAATTCGCACAACACGATGCTTTTTTGAAACCTAACAATCGTGTTATACGGGGACACCTGTATCACATATTGATATAAATCCACAATTTTGACGCAAGCGTTTAAGTATGGAGAACATTTTAAAAGTTGCTAGTTACTTCCTAATTGGTAAGTTTCATTAATTTAATGCAATTTTTTCAACGTCTGCTTTGTTTTTTGCAATTTTTTTGCGATATTTGTTAAAGATGAACTTGATTGTACTCGACATGGGTTCACTAAAAGTTAATTTACTTGTTTTAATATAACTCGATTTGAAAAATTTTTGTTTTTTAAATAAACTAAATTTTGACGACCTCGATAGCCTAGTGGATAGTGCACTAGACTTTCATCTGGGAGGTTCGGGTTCGATTCCCGTCTTCGTCTGGTGGTTAATTTTCTTTACTTTCTTATATTCACTATTAATATGAAGTATATGAGAATTATAAGATAGTGCACAAGTACACACATTGGTTGGTAATGGCAAAACCACCAAGCCGATAAAAAATTGCCACACCGCCGTTCGGAATCGGCGTTAAACTGTAGGTCCAACTATGTGGTATCACAATGGGCCGTTCAGGCCTAAGTGTGTCTCTCGACAGCCACTCCAACCTAACCTAACTTTAAAAAAAAAGTGCTAAATGGTCACTTTAGGCGCTAGGAGTGGCTTTGGGTTCAGTTGTATAAAACAAACTGGGTACGCCATTCGCTTTAGAGGCGTATAGATATCTGAAAATCTTTTATATGCAAGTTAAATGCTTTTTCCATACAAAATCCCAAACCTATTGTAAAACATACTAAAAAATCACGGTTTTCGGAGTAGCGCATCCAGTTTTCACAAATTTAAATTGTTTTTCATTTTAATTGGTTTTTAACACCCTATTTTCATATTCTGCTGTCTACTGCTACTTTAGCAAAATAAGCCATCTACTACACATATACGTTCTTTAAGCCTGTTACACATTATTTAATGAAGCACATACATGAAACAGTAGTCAAGACTTTGAAAAATTAACAATTAGATATAATTTTCATAGTCTACAAAAAACATAATAAAGTATTAATAGTATATTTGTTAATTTTTAACTACATTCCTCACAGATTAGTGACGCAATTGTCTGTTCAACTTCGGACGCTGTAGCAGCTTCCGCTAGTTCTGAATAATGCAAATGGTGATTGTGAACGAGAAGTTTCTACAGAGTAGTTAGGCGAACAATTTATGTTGAATTTTTTTTATTATTTATTTATTTTCTTGTAAGATTTAAAAATTTTTATTTTAATAAATATCACAGAAACTTTGTTTTTTGAATTTAACTGTCGTTACAATTTGACGTTTTGTTTCGTGCCAGAAAAGTTTTTTTTGCGTTTCCGTACTTTTGAGTATTCTTTGTTTACTCTAGTATCAACTAATTTATAACTTTCGCGTTAAATACATAAAAAAGACATGGAGCAAAAAAAAAATTATAAATAAACAACATTAACAAAATCATTAAATGTGCAAATATTGAAATAATAAAATTTTGCAACAAGAAATGGAATATTTAATAATTAATAATTTGCAACTGTACTTATATATTTGGTATATATTTTATACAGTTATAATATCCGCATATACATATTTATAATATTTGATCGATTTCCTGCTTTTTTTCAAATCATGGCACCAAGTAATGCTCGAAAAATATATCCAAGTCGCAGCCCAGTGTTGGATGTGAAAAGAGCGGCAAATGGTTTCATAATTTATGAGGGGATGTTGATACAGAACTGTATTAATTTCTACTGAAAAATAGAGCCTTTACATACACCTGTCAAATTTGTATTGCAAATCCTACGCAACTTGCTGATGCGGCGTTAGTGAATGTGAGCGATAAACTAACTAATGCAATAAAGGAGCTTCACTCTGTATGCAATGCCATTCGTTCTGATCTGTCTGAATTGAAAGCCGATATCATTCAATGCAATAAAATTATTAAGCAAGTTGATATTTCAAACAGTCATAAAATAAATCATCTGGAAACAGGAAACAATATCCTGCATAGACGTGTGAACCGCCCAAACATCATTATTTCTGGGCTTCCGTCTGGTGTGGCACATCGCTCAAACAATTATACAGATTGCAAAATGTCTAAACATATCTTTGGTCGCCAATCACATTCAAGTTTAATTCTGTGGACACCCGTGATAATATTATGAAGCAGTACTACAAAAGCCGCTCTTTAAAACTTCGTGATGTTATTGGAGGCGTGATTCAATCAGGTGTTTATTTGAACGACCATATTACACCAGCAGCTAATAAAATAAGTTATACTAATCGGCCCCGATAACCGGGGCTATTTTTTTTTTTTTTTTTTTGAGGAAGAAATCCCTTTTTTAAAAAAACCAACAAACAAAAAAAAAAGTAGAATCAAGTAGGTGTTTGTAAATTTGCCGTTAAGTGCATTGTTATGCAGACGATCACGATCACATTATGGGCACCACGGTTGCCACTTTGGTACAATTCCACCAAAACTGGTAATTTTTTTTCCATTTTTCTGCGCTTGGTACATTGGTACATATTTTTAAAATTTGGTACGTTCTGTGAGCAAAGTTAACTTTTATAGTAATCAATAATTGTAAACATATTTTCAAAATACTTTAGTAATTATAAAATTGTTCAGACTTGGTAATTTTTTGGCAAAAGGTTTGAAGGATTAAGTAAATTTATATTCATGTTAATGAGCCTACCTCATAGCTCAGCTGCTGCTAAAACAAAATTTTTTGACTTGAGTCTAATAAAAAAAAAAAACAAAAACAAATTAAGGAATAAATTAGAATTTAATACTTTTATTAATATAATGCTATATAATAAACTGACAAAAAGTTTTTTGCCTCATTTGGTACATTTTTTTTTGTAAATATTGGTACAAAATAAAATGAGTAAGTGGCAACCGTGATGGGGACGAGTTGTTGTTGCTTCAATATAAAGTGAAAAATTGAAAGAGATAGGAAGAGAGTAGAATTTGATCGGCACGATCACCAAATGATTTGGTTGTCGATGCCGAATCATGAGATCAAACCAGTGGTACCTTTGTGAAATTATTCAGAATAATTGTCTTTTAGAAGCAAAGTAGTACACTTTTGGTGAACATGAATGCAAAAAGGAAAAAAAAACTGCTTAATAGCAGCACTCGTCATTCTTTACATACTCGTTTACCCATTAAATTTCGCAAAAAGGTAACAAAAGTTAATTTTTAAGTATTTTTCATCACTTGTCTGGTCTTATCTTGCCAAATATTACTTTTTTGGCATATATGTTAGCAAATTATAGCGTTTCTAATCCAATATCAATATTGTCCATTTTTATTTATTTGTTATCCAGAAATTTATTAATTTGCTTCACAAATTTTGCACAAAAAAAAAAATTTAGTACGAAGTTCAAATAAAATCACCGTTCCCGTACTTTTTGAGTAAAGTCTGGTAAAGTGAGAGTAAACGAAAAATACTCTCTCTGATACACAAAAATGCACAAAAGTACGGGAACGCACCACTTTTCCTGCACGAAACAAAACGTCAAATCGTAACGACAGTTAAATTCAAAAAACAAAGTTTCTGTGACATTAAATGCAATAAGAATTTTTAAATCTTACAAGAAAATAAATGAATAAAGAAAAAATTAAACATAAATTGTTCTCCTGACAATTTCTGTAGAATCTTCTGGTTTACAATCACCATTTTTATTTTTCAGAAATAGCAGAAGCACTCGCGTCTATAATCTGTGGAGAATGTAGTTAAAAATTAAAAAAAAATCATAACTAAGGGTATTAGGATATTGTTAAATTTATATAGATAAAATCGAAGGAACCTAAATATTTCAAAAATGTTTTGATTAATTATTACTTCGATACATGTCATTTCAAAGTTTATTTCAGAAAACGCATCACAATTAATAAAAAAAAAACTAGTAATTAATCAATTATGCTCACAATTCCGAATAATACTGTACTACTGTACGCTTTTTGAAATTACTGTATAATTTAAACGAATTACTGTATTACTGTACAGACCATAAAATTCCATCAAATTACCTTAAAATACCGTAATTACTATACAGTTAACATCACTGCGTTGGTGTTTGTTTTATTATTTGTGTATGCTGAGAGGTGCCGTTACTTATGTATTTTTGGTCTCCCGCTAAGCAATGTTTTTTACAATGATGAATACAAATGAACAAATTCAATTCTGAATTTTAAAAAACTTCCGACGCTATTTTAGAATTGGCTTAACCGATTTTAAATTTGATAATTTTTGGCTAACCTACTCGTCAAGCTCTTTCAATTGATATATAATGTGATAGGGTAGCACGTCTGGATCTTCGGGAATAATTCGTAAACTATTCAAGGAGCATAAAATTAAAAAATTTTAAATTGTCAATGCGGATATTCATAAAATAAGAATTTTTGATTTGAATGGTAAAGAGGAGATTTATGATCTGCAGCAATGTGAAGATTACAAAGTGTTACAAAATTTAGTGAAGTAGAAATACCTGGGAAGTGATAATATTTTTCTTGTAGATCTTGTCGAGTAAAACAAGAGTCTGTATGTGAAACTTTCCAAACACTCCCAAAATCTTGATTTATCGTTAAAAAATCGGGTTTGCGTACCTTTGCGCACCTATAAACCTGTAACTTAGTGGATTATTAACAGATTTTCAGTTTCTTACTTAAAAAAAACTTAGACCTTTCGAATGAAAAACATTTTATTTAAGAAAACTTGAGAAACTTGTGTGTATTTGTCCAGCAAACACAATTTTTTTAAAATGCATTTTTTCCAAGAATCGGAAAATATCGGAAAAATATCCAAATAATGTAAGATTCATTTTAACAAATTCTGAAAAAAAATTTAGGAACTTTCAGGAAGTAATTTTTCCGGGTCTACAGAAAATGGCGAATTTAAGAATTTTTTTATTTAAAAATATTTTAAATTTGTCTACTCCCAAAATGCTGTGTTCTAAAATTTAGTGAAAATTACTAATACAACTATATTATCTAACCATTTTAAAATGAGAATAAATTTACTTTACTTATTTTTAGTCAAAAATGCATTTTTGACAAATCTTCTTTTGAAGCACTAAAAAAAATTAATACCAGATTTGAATATTGCAGTATAAAAACCAGCCACTTTGAGATGCTACGTCGAGAGGAAAACTATTTTTGAGCAACAATTATTATGGTTCCTTCTTAGTTGGACTTTTAACATGAAAATGGTATCAATATTGCTAACTTTGGCGATACTCATTTCTACTATTTTTGTCAACCGACGGAGCACTGTGGTGCGGTGCGAAATAAAATCATCAACCATAATTTTTGTGTTTGTTGCTGAGCTACTGGCACAAGACACCAACAACACAACCAAATGTGACAAGAATATTTGTTTTTGCATATTGAAAGCAAAAGCTATGGAAAAACAAAAACAAATATTCTTAGCGCGCGATCGCAACAGCAAACATTCACAGCAATGAAATGATTTCAGCAAGGAGGCTCAAAATATATTCTTAGCGAGCAATCGAAACAACAAATATTCATGAAATGATTTCGGTAACGAGGCAACAACAACAAATGTAATCGAGGACAAAAAAACACAAACAAAAATTTATGTGTGCTCGAAATACAACTATTGTGCTTGTTGTAAAATATTAAAATACAACAAACACATGGATTTTAAATGAGCCAAAAGAACAAACACAATTTGAAAAAGAGCCAATTGAGCTTCTGGCTGATCACCCTTGATCTAGAGTATGCATCTCACATTTGGAATCCTTTCTATGCTACTCATTCAGTCAAATTGGAAGGAATTCAAAGAACATTCACTACATATGCCCTGCGTTCGTTAAATTTTGGAGTTACTTTGCCCGCATATAATGTGCGATGTTTGCTTTTGGGCTTGAAGCCCCTTGAAATTTGATATTGTTTCATCTAAACTTGATTGTCCTCAATTGCTCAACTGTATTCAGTTTAATGCGCCATCTACGCATCTCCGACCGTGTAATCCATTTTATAACAAGTACCATCGTTCTAATTATGCACTGAATTAACCTATTGTAAGAGCTTTGTCACTATTTTACGAATTGTTATCTACTAGATTATACTTGATTTCTCTATCTAAGGAATGCTTTAAAAATATGGTGTTTAATGCACTCTAATTATTTTCACTATGTAATGTTTGTCTATTTAATTAAATTAAATTTTTTACTTCATTGTATTTATTTTTTTTGGATTTAATCCATAGATTTCATATACATTGTTAATATCTTGTTTTTCATATTGTAAGTTATAAACTTTGTTTTCTAGTCTGTAAGGATATTACATTGTCCACAGACTTAAATAAATAAATAATAATAAATGGTAAAAAATAATATCAGCCATAATTACTAAAATATGGTATAAGCTTTTAGCATCAGCTAACAACCCATTGAAACGTTAAGTCCTAAAGGCTTTACCACATGATAGAGTTCTCAATATTAAGGAGAAGTTATATAAAAGTTCCGTATCAAGCCTTGTAACTCCTGCCGTAACGTTAATATCCGCAAAGATTTCCGTGCCATATTACCATCATTTGTGTTGCTTTAACCTGGTCAACTAGTAAGCCCATTCTTATTTTGAAGTCATTTTGGATTCGTTTTTTAATTGCAAGATGTGCTGCAAAAAGTAAAAATGCTTATAAAAGATGGGGATAAAGGATTAATATGATCCAACAAAATATTTTTTAGACATATTTACCTTAAGTCGCTGCAAACTCAAATCATCTAAGATGCCAAGCCAACCAAAAAATCATTGATTTTATTGTACCAAAATACAAATAGTAAATTAATATTTAGATGTAAGCGCCTGCACAGTTGTTTAACGGTTTAAATTAACAACTTACATCATCTGAATCACCAATAGCAACTATTTTCCAATTCAACTAAGCAGAATACTTCTTTTCCAACCAAGATTTCTTGTGACGGTCTCTCCACTTATATTACATTTCATAATTAAAATTTCTGGATTGTACATCAACGCCTTTTCGTCAAAATTACTTTAACCTTGACTATCAATCATCAAATGATAAACTGCAGATATTTTTTATGATGGTACTGCGGATATCCAACTGTACTAAATCTAAATTTATTAATTTTGCAGCCATTGTTTTAGTTTTATTTCATTTTTGTATTCTGTCAGAGTTGTTTTTTTTTCTGTATATGACAAATAACAGTAAAAAATAGCTAAAAGTTATGCCAAAATTGGCAACTAAATGAAAAAGGATATGGTATACTTTCAGGATGTAATATTTATTAGAAACTTCTGATTTATATTATAGCATACTTGAAGTGTTAAGGTTTTCAGTATAAATTAATATCTAAATAAAATTATTATTATTATTTCTTTATTTATTACAATTATAACAAGTATTTATAAAAATTAGCTGCCAGGGTCATCGGCTTACTGTTATATAACGTAAATACTCTTTACAAGATTAATTTTTGTTATAAATATAAAACTGGATCTTATGTTGGATTCAGATGGTGTTATAAGGAGGGAGTATGAATTTTGGTTTTTAAAAATTTTGTATCGTAGTGAGGAAAGGGAGGTACATATAAATAATATATGGGGTATTATTAATGGATAGTTGCCGCAGAATTGGCATACAGGTTGTGCGCCCTTAGTGATCAGGTGAAGATGAGTAAATTTTGTGTGCCCAAGTAGCATTTATGCATTGAATTGGTAAATACTGAATTCAAATACTGAATACGGTTTGCAGAAATCCAATGCTGCTATGATTGTTGTAGCTTCAGCATCAAATATGGTGGCGTTATGTAATAAAAGTCCTTCTGAGATCGTGTTTCCATACGAGTTAACGCGGTTTTTCAACCATCAACCGTGTGGGCTATTCCCTTAAACATCTGGATATAGGTTCTCCGCGAGGTGTTGGCTTTTGAGTATGCAACCATGGTTGAGATCAATGAATTGTTGGTTAGTTTCCATTGCTGTATTTTACCATATTTTTTATAATGTATATTTATATTGAAATGTTTAGCAATTTCGATGATTTCATAAATCACTGATGATTTTTTCATAAGTGTTTTTCTTACTATATTTTTGTTAAGGGGAAGAAGTTGTGAAGTAGACTAGAGCTGTGGCTATCTATCCTGTAAGTCAGTCGATAATGCATACTTTTGAGGGAATCAAACCACTTTCTGCGAGTAAGTTGCGTAAAGCAGTTCTGAAAGCTCTTAGACTAGCACGAATTGCCGCATATTATGGAGCTTGCAGAGCACAGTAATTTGATCCCATACAACGACGGCACAAAATTAGAAAGAAAGCTCTGATTTTGATGAAATTTCGTGCGATATTAAATTTTCACTAAACTCAAATCTCAAGATATTGGCCTTTTCAGAAACATAAACAATTTTTATTGGAATCCTTTAATGTTGGAATAAAAGTGATATTAATGAATGCAACTTCTGAATTTTTAGTCATTTTTAAGCATGATTGCATTCTTTTAGGGTTAACAAAAAAGTTTTATTCCAGATTTGTTGAAAAAACCATGTCAGACCTATTTTAAAATTTAATTATTTCCACTAGATTTTCTTTGCCAAAATTCGACAACTTTCAGTTTTCGTATTTTCAAATATTCTTAACTTTTGAAACAATGCAGAATTTTTAGCTTTCCAGATCTTGATTAAAAATTTACACCAATTGATAAATTGAGAATACAAAACTGAAACTTTTGGCAGGATATCATTAAAAATTTATTTTTCATATGTATTTTACTCAACAGACTAAAAATCTGAAATCGAACGATCCCACATTTTCGTGAAAAATTTATCGACTTTGAGCTGCCCTAATTATTTTGTCAGCAAGATTTTTTGGAATTTTCTTAGTTGGAGTATTATCTTTAAAATGAAACCAAATCTGTTTGGTTTTGACATTATGAATTTTTTGAATTTTATATATGGGACGAATCACTGTGATTTTGTACATCTTCCATAATTGGCTAAACCGTAGTTAATCTTTGACAGAAGGGCTTATTTAGTTATGTTGAGTAAGGTGTTGGTGTATATGTCGATTTTGGGAGAGGACAGGTATTTAATTATATTTAATCTGGCATCTATATACTTTAAATACAAACAATCTGGCTTAAAGCTATACTTATTACCTGTTTGTTTATCTAACATTTTTAAATTATTTTAATTTTTAACTAATGAATTCCTATTTAGAATGTTTATTCGACCGCAGTTTCTTTTTTTACAATTATGAATGTGTTTGCTTTAATCTAATGATATTAGGTCTCTTCACGTACTTTTCCATCAAAAACTTTCAGGGAGAGAGTAAAAGTATGATTGAGAAAAAAAAAAATCTCACAAAGAGGAAACTATCATAAAATGTACGTGAACAGAAAACTACTAAAAACTTTTAAACATCTGATCTATTATTTTGACAATTCATTTTTAGCGCGAAAGAATATTGTGCGGCTTATAATTTAATTAATTTAAAGAGTAATTTATTGAAATCATTCCGTGTGGCACACTCGTATTAACACAAGAAAAATATTAGGTACAAAAAATTGGTAATAATTGGTAAAAAATTGTTTCTATCTCTCTCTTTCGGACAGGCGTTCATGCTTGCGCCCGTGTGAACAGCCACTTAAAAAATAATACGAAGAAAATATTTGGGATAACAAAAACAAGATGTAGTATAAACCCTTTTTCTTCTTTCATATTACTATAGTGAAAAAGGAAAACAAGCACACGAATACATACAAACATACACCTACATATAGAAGTTTGGGATTGGCAACTCTGTTTTGTATCTATAAACGTCAATTTGTTTCCGCTTTTATTTAATATCCGTATTTTGCTAATTGCCTGCAGTTTACAATTACATTTTTTAAAAGATCAATCTCTAATAAGATGTTGAAATCGTGTATTTCATTCATATAGAATCTATTGTCAACTAAGGTTTACTTGGTTCCAATTAGAATTTAAATAAATTTTGTATTCAACACCTAAAAAATATGAATTTCCATAATTGATCAATTTTAAAATAGCAAAAAAACAAGTTATTGCCCACTCTCCGGCTGTTCACTCTACTGCTCAACTCGGTATCCACTGTTGCTGGCGCTACTGCACCATCATTGTTGCTGACATTTTTTCTACGGCTACGTTTGATGCCAGACTAAGCTATGCACTTGATAAGTTTCATTTGTTTTTGACGAGATTAATGGTATTGTGTCAATTGAAAATTGATTTGTTCTTGGTACCAGTCTACTACGTTACGGCCGTCTTCTTGCCCCACTTGAGTGGCACCTAGTGGCGTAACTTGCAAACATGCCAAAACTCTGCAACACGAGTAATCACAGAATGCCACCTCCTGTCACAGGAGACCAATCGGCGTATGATAAAGAACCACACGATACATTGCACTTGTTTAACAGCCCAGCAAACCACACTCATCTGACCTCCGAGTCGTTTGGGCACATAAAATAGATGTTATCAGACTAAACATCGAGCCATATAGCACACAGTTGGGGAACAATAACAACTAGAAACGTTGACCTTATCTCTAAAATGATGTACAGCAATTATTTTCAGTTACTGAGCAAATCAAATGTACGCTGCTCTGTTCTGATGTTTGTAAAATTCCAACACTAATTACGAAAGTATTCAGATGCCGTCTGACAAGGCGTTTGTGTTCACGCTGGTCTTGTCCTGTGTAGCTAATGTTATTCTTGCTGCCAGGAACAAACTTAACAATTCTGCTATTTTCATCCGAAAATTGTAAGCCGCCTCGGAGCACACCAATTGATTTAATTTGTGACAACTTGGAAGAAATCTTTCTAAAGCTAATAGCGATTAGAAATTCCGCCTAGGAGGCACATCGATCCACATTAACAAGTGTTTCAGTTGAATGATCCGATTTTCGCATACGAGTATCTAGTGCGACATCAGCCTGAAAGATGAAGGTGTTCAATAGTTTTAGTTTCATCATCTACGTGTCAGGTAGTAACCTATAATATTTCCTTAATTTTTGTAAATTTATTTCCTATGCTAATAAGATTAATGTGTTTTTTCTTGTTGAATCTTATATATAGCTAAAAGGAGAAATAGCTTCTCAACAGCTTTTAATGATTACGTGTTGATTTGGACAGATGCCCAAAAGGTGCACACTGTTTTTTTCTTACAAATTTATCAACATTCCTGAAAACGTGACGTTCTTTGCTTATTTTGATTGAATTTCAACTTCATCCTAAATTACTTAAACTGTGAGAAATGGTTAAGCAATCAAGATTCTTTTAATAATATTATGCTACAAAGAAAAAACCAAATTAGATATTCAATTTCGTTATAAAAAGTACCCTGTAAACTTGTGTTGAGTTTGAGTGCATACGATTTAGAATCGATAAAAAATTATAAATGTTAAAAAATATTTCAATCGTATTCCCACTGTTTGGTGGAGTAATTCTGAACCATGAGCGGACTTCAAAAGAAGTGAGTTATGGGCAGCACAGGCATTAACTGCTGTAAACAGTCTTTCAAAACCACTTTTCAGATCAAATGTCGCTTATTATGTTGTCTCTGTTCTCCACTTTTACGAACGGAATTGGTTGCCTTATATCCCAGTGAAATATTCATAAATTTTAGTCTCATTTCCCATTTGCAATTATATTAGTTTGAACGCTTTCATTAAGGACAAAGTTTTTACGCTTTAAAGTTTAAATGGATTTTAAATGAGCCAAAAGAGCCATTACAACAAACACAATTTGAAAAGAGCCAAAAGAGCCAACTGAGCTTCTGGCTGATCACCCCTGTTTAAAGTTTAAACTAAGGTATCATGCATTGGGTCTTCCTATAAGTAAACCAGTTTTATAACGACAATGATTTCCATTGTTATTGACAGCTTGTTCTCATCTTAATTTTAAATTTCTTTATTCCATCGTGATAGAATTTTCTAGGTTTCTGACTAAAAAACCAATGAAGCTCTATCCGGACATCATCCACAGAATTAAATGACTTTTGAGATGGTTCTGCAATCTTCGGAAAATGTGATAATCGGATGGGGCCAAGTCAAAAGAGTGCGGTGGGTGAACCATAATTTCCCATTCAAACTTTCGCAGTTTTTAGAGTGTCTCGCGCTCTGTGTGGACTAGCATTGTCATGATGGAAGAATACACCTCTGCTATTGACTAATGCTGGCCTTTTTTGCTTTAGCCGCATTAGTTGTTCACAATACACTTCCTTGTTGATTGTTTGATTTTCAGGAAGGAGCTCATAGTGGATTATTCCTTCCATATCCCACCAAATACAAAGCATAACAAACCACTGTCTTTTTCGCTAAACATTCTTATACAGGGATCCACTTTTTATCTCCCGTTACAATCCGATTCAAAAATCGTTTATTTTGTGGCCTACACAGATGAGAAGAACAAATATCTATTCTTTGTAGCAAATTCGTTTCTGACAATTTATGCGTAACCCTTTAGCATAGTTTTGACACTTTCCACCAAATTCGCTTTCGAAATGTTTCGCTGATGATCAATTAATAATAACATTTTATCAAATTAATTGACATATTTACTTTGCACCGGTTTGTCATAACGGTCAAGTACCACGACATTTGTTTTGTAATAGAAAAATCCGCTTCACTTATGGGATGACCCATTTGTTGGGTCATCCCAACATGGGTACTAGAGTGGCCATAGTAGGCCGATTTTCGATATTCATAAGTTTTGGAAAAATGTGAGGTTAGGGATGAAAATAAACATGGAATTCTTTAGATTGCTATCCGGCGATTCCGAGTGTTTCCGAGTTGAGCATTTAGGTTTGTTATTAAGAAAAATGTCGAAATCGAACCTATTTTTTCTAAATTTTTACATTTTACAACTACAAACCCCAATTCTACAGTCGTTAACTATTTTTTGTCAAAAACTAAATACAATTACCTTTTGAACCAGCCAAAAAAATCTGAAATCGGTTGAAATAACTCAAAACGCGACAAGATCAAAGTCTGAAAAGTGCGGAAAATATTGAAAAGTCACAAAACTTTATCTTCCATCATTTGACGAAACTTTCGAAGCTTATTCCAAGCGGTAACACTAATTCTCTGTTGACGTCTCATTTGGATGACAGTGGTAACCAAATGAGTATGAAATAAAAGTTCTTCAATTGTTTTTTATGAAACGCGTGTGGAAAAAGTCTCTGTGAAAGCCAGCGTAAAATACACAACTGATGGTACTCTAGAGAAAGATAACATTCCCACGATGACCGTAAACAACTGCTTTTACCTGGAGCAACGGTACATGCGAGATTTATGTCCAAAGATATTTATTGCTACAAGATGTTTTTGCTTCGTCGGCAATTTAAGATGACAGCATCGGAACTGAAAGCTATTCGAAACATTTGCATTTTCCTGACGCCTATTTTCATTTATCATTGGTTCGGATGTGTGAGTGCTGTGAATGCACCACGCCAAGACTTACGATTCATTCAAGATGCGTTTTCATATTTCGATGCAAAAGTTTCAAACGCCTTATTGTGCAAAATCAGAAACCATTTGTTGTATTTGTCAGATGAGGCCGCTGCTTTATGATTTTTCGATAAGCATTTTCCACTTGAATTTGAACCGAAAAATGATTTAAGCTCTAGGTAATCTTCATGATGATGAAGTCGTTATTTTGAAACGATGGGATGTAACAGTCGAACAACTGAAGTCATACGCGAATAAAGATGTAAGAGATTTCGTCACGCCACGCATCATGCGATTTTTCAAACGTTTGCCAATCGATCTCAGTATCTTACATTTTGATCCTTCCACATGGCAAGAGAAGATTACTCCACTGAAAAGCAAATTTGCCAGTTGTAGACTACCCTGCAGAAAGAGCTGTGAAATTAATCACAGTTTTCCAACAATATTTGCTCTAAGTTGTCAAACACTACCCACAGAAGTATGCATCTCACACAAAATCATCTCTTGTGGGCCAAAACATTTGAAATAATATATGGTAATAGATTGGAGAAGTAAATTAAGACTCATCCTGTTGAATCCAACCCTTTAATAGAATAAATAGACAGGAAAAAACATTTTTTTAATATTTTAAAATTTTTTTAGCACTTCTCAAAGCTTTGATGTTATCGTGTATATAATTATTTCAACCGATTTTAGACTTTTTCGGCTCGTTCGAATGGTAATTGTACTAGGGTTTGGACAAAAAACGGTTCAGAAGCATTGAATTGGGTTTTGTAGTTATAAAATGTAAAAATTGGTTCAATTTCGACATTTTTCTTAGTAAAAAACGTAAATGCTCAACCCGAAATCACTCGGAACCGCCGGATAGCAATCTAAAGAATTCCATGTTTATTTCTAGCCCCTATTTCACGTTTTTCTATGCGAAAACTTTTAGATTTCAGATTTTCAAACTTTCCCATAAAAGGCTATGACCACTCTAATGGGTATGTATATCAAAAGAATAAGTGGTTCGATTTCAAATGTAATGATGATTGTTGATCTATGTTAAAACAACTTGCACGTAAATATTGTTTAGAAATATATTGAATATATAATTAAAAGGATATTGTTATTGTAACAACATTATAACGTAATTAACGAGCAGCATGTGTATGAGTTACAGTAGCAATACGATCATGCACCACTGGTGCCCTAAATACTCTTCCGCATCTGATACCAATATCGAACAGACAGCACAAATGAGCGCGATAAGGTTAAGGGCGGCTGGCTACTGGATAGAAAGACTTTACGGATATGGTAGTCTGCTTATGTCAAAAGGGGCTACAAATTCCAAATAAAATAGATTGCATCATCTCTATCATGACTTTCTCCAAGATCTTCAAGGTATTGATGCCATCTTAGAAAGAATGGGGAACAACGGTAGGATAGCAAATAACTTTGAAAACATAGTATTCACGGACGGATCCAACATGAACTGCGATGTAGGAGCAGGAATCTTCTAGGGTTTTAATCGATCTGTTTGCCTGCCCAACCCTGCTAGTGTATATCAGGCTAAACTGCTAGCAGTGAGGGAGGCAAGAGGGATGCTAAAGACAGACCACACCTTAAGGCACACATCGCTATCCTTTTGGATATAGTGAAAGGATTATAAACTAAAGTTGTTATATGGGCTAACTACAAGCTATGCCACATACCTGGTTTGATTTAAAAAAATATATTGGATTTGGCTACTAAAGTTTAATTTAGTTGTGCTTTGGCTGATTAATAAAAAAAATTCATAAAAACCTCAAATGCTTTTTGCACAAAGAAATAGTGACCTTCGCGGTCAGGAACAGGAAAAATTACAAATTTTATAGTTGTCCCAAATGTAGCACTTTACCGGGGTCTGTAATTTTTTTTAAATAACATGGTTGCATAGAAAAGTATTTTTTATTTTAAGTAAAAATTTGTACCACAAAATTTGTAATTTTATATATAGAAACCGAATTATAACCGGTAAGAGTAAACTAAAACATTCAACTCTAAAGAGGTAAGTCTTTTAAAACAATAGGTCTGTTGACGTAGAAAAAATTGTTAACAATTGTTAATAGTTTTCACTGAAAAAGTGTTCACGAACTCGAAAAACTTTCAACGAGAGAGAAAAGCGAGAGCGTAAGAACGTGAGAGAGAAAAAAGTAGCGGAGAGTTTCTGAAAGTAAAATTTTTACTTTCACAAATTTTCAGCTGCCGTAATAATTTGGTTGTGTTAAGTTTGTTAAAGTGAATTTGTGATTTTGAAAATGTAAATATATGTAAATGCTAGTGTGCCACACTAAATGAATTCAACAAATTACTCTTTAAATTAATTAAATTAAATTATGAACTGCGCAATATTTTTTCGCACTAAAAATTAACTGTCAAAACAACGGATCAGCTGTTTAGTTGAAAGTTTTTAATTGTATTCTTTATACGTACTTTTTATGATAGTTTTCTCTTTGTGAGAATTTTTTCTCAATTTTTCTTTTACTCTCTCCCTGAAAGTTTTTGATGGAAAAGTACGTAAACATAGCTTTTATTACTTGAACTCAAAAGCACTTATACTTCACCCCCGAATGTAAATAAATTAATGTTTTACGTTCCTATTCTGACTCCCTAATCGAATATTCACAAAGAAAATATTATAGACACCAATGAGGCGAAACTCAAGCCAAGAAGGATGTGTTATAAAAAATGGAGTGTTTGGAAAATATATGCATATACCTGAACGAATATCATTTGAATTTATATAGGAACGTATTTTCTTAAAAATTTTCATTTGGACATACTTACACTTTACATAGGTCTAGATAGAAGCGTTCTAGAATCTTTCATAAAATTTTCTGTAAAATTTACTTATTTTAAATAAATTACTCTTACTTTATTTTTTAGCCTTTAAACTTCCCGATAGTTTTAGCGTTTTCAAGCTGAAATAGAGGCAATATACATGGCATGTGAAAGTCTAATGAGCAGTGCAAATTATCTGCGAATAATTATTTACTTAGACAACCAACCAGTTCTAAAGGCCTTGGAAAGTCATACTACAGAGTCTGAATCGGTAAATAAATGCTGCAACTCCCTTCAAACTAATGGATTGGATGCCTTGAAGCAGAACCCTTTCTCTCTCTCTCACTCTCTCAAATGAATTAAATTTTCTAATTGATGTAGTTACCGGGCAACGAAGTATGCAGATACTTTAATGGCTCTGTCAAAAACAAAATTTTAGAACACATTCTTTGCCATTGCCCAATACTCGCTATGTGTAGATTAACGATGTTAGGAAGTGCGTTCTTTACTTCCCAGAATAACATAGCCAGTATAAATCTGGTTCTATTAAAAAACTTTGCCCATGCCACGGCTACTTTTAAACTGAAAACAGTCCTGGATGTAGCTCCTATTTACTCTAGACAGTTTATGTGAGATGGATCGTTTTGAAATAACCACTTCAAGTAGTATTTTGTGTAGGAACATTTTCCATTAAGGATCTTTTAGTCAATTAAAAAGTGACAAATAATAAAAGTGAAATGAGGATGTTTAGCAAAATAAATTAAAATAATTTCTGTAACTTTATTCATATAATCTATGCCGATTCAAAAAATATAAATAGGTACTTTATTGATCTATGCGAGTTATTGATCAAATTTGCTTGCCCAGATGAAGCCTAAAAAATTCCTATACATTTTTTCATCCAGGTGGAGTCTAATTTGGACCGGTTAAGTCAAGTCATACCATATTTCCGAAGTACGATTTGTCAACAACTTTTCAATGGGATTTAATCTTTAAATTACGATATATCAACTTGAAGAATTGTTAGAAAACCAAATAGATAATGAAAAAAGTTATCGAACAAAATTTTATTTGATTACAAGAAGGTATGTTCAAAGGTGAAAGTATGCAAAATAATTTTTAAAAAAAATAAACAAGTAAAAACAAAAACACAGAAAAAGAAAAAAAAGTATGAAAATAAATTACTTCATTAAAAAGTAATACAAAGAAAATATTTGAGAATAAAAAAATACGACCAATTCCATAAACCCTTCCGAGAAAAAAAACAAGTTCACAAACTCACACATACATACAACTACATATAGAACGTTGAGATTGGCAAAACTGCTTTGTATCAATTTAATTAAAAATTATTAAAAAAAATAATATAAATAAAATATTTGGGATAACAAAAACAAGATGTTGCATAAACCCTTTTTCTTCTTTCATATTACTATTTGGGCAATAATGAAAACGGAAAAGAAGCACACGAATACATATAAACATACACCCACATATAGAAATTTGAGATTGGCAACTCTGCTTTGTATCGATAAACGTCAATTTGTTTCCGCTTTTATTTAATATCCGTATTTTCCAAACGCGGTTTACAATTACATTTTTTAAGATCAATCTCTAATAAGATTTTGATATCGTTCATTCATATCGAATTTACTATCTACTAAAGTTCACTTGTCTCCAATTAAAATTTAAATACATTTCGTATTCATCACCTAAAAAAATATGAGTCTTCATAATAATCGATTAATTTTAAAATAGCCAAAAAACAAGTTATTGCCAACGCTCTGGTTGTTTCTCTCTAGATCATCACCGCTCAACTCGGTAAGCGTTCTTGCTGGTGCTACTGCACCATCGTTGTTGCTGATATTTTCCCCTGGGCTACGATTGGTGCCAAAATAAGCAACACACTTAATAAGTTTCATTTGGTTTTGCTGAGATGAACGATATTTTGTCGATGGAAATTGATTTGTTCCGGACGTAGATCTGACTGTTTTTGGTACCAGTCTACTACGTTGCAGCCATCTAGTTGCACCTCTTGAGTGGCACATAGTGGCGTAACTTGTAAACATGCCAAAACTCTGCAACACGAGGAATCACAGGATACCACCTACTGTCACAGGAGACCAATCGGCGTATGATAAAGAACCACACGATACATTGCACTTGTTTAACAGCCCAGCAAACCACACTCATCTGACCTCCGAGTCGTTTGGGCACATAGAATAGATGTTATCAGACTCTTGGGACTAAACATCGAGCCATATAGCGCACAGTCGGGGAACAATAACAACTAGAAACGTTGACCTTATCTCTAAAATGATGTACAGCAATTATTTTCAGTTGTTGAGCAAATCAAATGTACCCTGCTCTGTTCTGGTGTTTGTAAAATTCCAGCACTAATTACCAAAGTTTTCAGAAGCCGCCTGTGTTCACCCTGGTCTTGCCCCGTGTAGCTAATGTTATCCTTACTGCCAGGAACAAACTTAATGATTCTGCTGTTTTCATCCAGTGCGACATCAGCATGAAAAATACTGCTGTCGCCATTGCTGCTACATCAATTCCATCTCGTCCTTCATTTACAATGTTCAAAGTTTTATTTCAGCATCTACGTGTCAGGTAGTAGCCTATAATATTTCCTTAATTTTTGTAATTTTATTTCCTATGCTATTAAGATTAATGTGATTTTTTCTTATATATAGCTGAAAGGAGAAATAGCTTCCCAGCAGCTTTTAATGATTACGTGTTGATTTGGACAGATGCCCAAAAGGTGCACATTGCTGGTCGTGGTTGCTTGTATTGTTACAAAAAAAGTGTGGAAGGTATTTTATCTTACAAATTTATCAACATTCTTGGAAACGTGACTTTCTTTGCTTGTTTTGATTGTGTGAATTTCAACTTAATCAAAAAGTTAGTTAAACTGTGAGAAATGGTTAAGCAATTGTGTGAAATATCAAGATTCTTTCAATAATATTAGGCTACAAATAAAAAAACCAAATTAGATATTCTAGAGCTCTGACATACATGATTAATTTCGTTATAAAAACTGCGCTGTAAACTTGTGTTGAATGCATATGATTTGGAATCGCTAAAAGATGGAAAATGTTAAAAAATAGATACTACGTTTTAATCCGAATTCTCCTTAGAAGGAAAAATTGTAAAACGTTAGCATGCGTCGACGATTCGACGAAGCATGTCCTTCCAGGATTAAAGAACCTTATGTGGCTTAACGGGCTTCTCTGAATCACTGACATCAGCAGATTCATTTTCACATATAACTCCAATATATTTTCTGATCCCACAATTTAAAACCTTGTAAGTTCACAGGTCTTTTAGATCAAGAAAAAAAGTAATTTAAACCCTTTATTTTTTTCTGTTATTATTATATTATTTTTATCTGAACACAAGCTAATTAAATATTCAAATAACACTGGAATACAAAATATTAATCTTAAAATATAACATGAACCAAAGTATGTTTTCTAAACTTATTCGAAACACGAAAATCACATTAATTTTTTTTCCTATAGGTAAGTTTTCGATACATGACAAAATAACGGTTTTTCAGGTTGTACTTACAACAAATATTAACAATAGTTTCAACCGTGCTAATCTATATATCATTGAAAATATAACTTAATTACGCGTCTAAAGTTACTAAGTTTGTTTAAATTGGACTATAACTGACTGAGATATGTCTGCTGAAAGTTCAATTTTGGTGTGATTTTTGAGATATTTTCACACAAGACGTGGGTTCATTATTTCTTTCTCACAAAAAGTAATCACGAAATCACAAGTTTTATTTTAATCGATAGACTATTTCATTGCAATAAATGATAGCAATCGGATCAAAACTGACAAAGTAATCAATGATTGAGTGAAAATATTCTCGAAAATTCGAAATTTTTCTCAAAATTCAATCTTCTGTAGAAAATGAAGAACCACTTGAGTTTTTCATGCACACTCTTTTGAATGTATTTAGCAGCAGCGAAACCAACACACAATGTGAGCACAATGCCATTAATGATGCACTCGTCGCGTCGATAAAAAAAATCATTCTTCCGCCCTTTCATATCTTGGTCTTGGTCTCAAGAAGAATTTCGTTAGAAATCCTTACAAAAGGCGTTCCCGTAATTGTCAATACAAAAATCAAAGGGGGCGTATTCGTTGGGCCTCAAATCAGGAAATTAATTCAACGATACTGTATTTACTGAGTGTTTGGGTGAGCCAAAACGAAAAGAATGGTAAGTGTTTGCGAATGTTGTTCACAATTTTCTGGAAAATTTTAAATGTGACAATCAATCAAAACAAAAGATAAATAAATATTATTATTATTAAGAGGTTGAGGCGACTCGAAAGTCAGGCACTGCGACCTAAAAGATCTTTTATGCCAAAGCCCCAAAATTAAGACAAAAGATGAGCTACTATCCTAATGAAGGCTATAACATCTTTTGAGGAAGAGGTTTTGATATCGTTTGTTGATATAAACGGTTTTTTTAAAAATACCTCTTCTTTGCCGAGCCAAGGCTGGACAATCACACAGAATGTGAGATGTCGTCTCATCATCCTCCATTCATAGACGACATTCTGTCTCATGCGACAGACCTAATTTACTTAGATGATATCTGACCACATAGTGGCCAGATAGAAATCCTACTAGCAATCTAAGATCCGATTTAGTTAGGTTCAGGGATTTGGTGAGAGTGAGAGGAAGAATGAGCTTCTTTGCCTGACTAAAGCCTTAAACAGAATGCCAATAAGATAGTCATTCGTCCTTTGCCCACGCCTCAATAATTGATTTGGAACAAGTCCAGCCGATTCCATAGAATATAGCTACATTACCTATAATGTCACAGTGGCCAGCAACCCAACAAAGCGTGACTTTGTTGTGGGAAGACAACTTCTGAAGACTCTCAAACAATTCAAAGTAAAGCACCATGATGAAAGTGCCTTGAGAGCCGCTTGGCTGTCAGAGAAGATTATAATCTTAGCACCTTTAAGACCTTTATTAAGGTTGGCGCATGTCTCAATTGCATATAATTCGGCTTGAAAAACACTAGGCCAAGTGCGCAGTGGGATTGAAATTCGAGTGTTGAGTCCAACAACACCAGCACCAGAACCGCAATCGGTTTTCGAGCCGTCAGTATACCAATTGAGTGCAAACGGACCGAAGTTGGTGAATTGGGAGTTCCAATTGGACCTGGACCTGATGATATTAAATTTCTGGCCAAAGTTTAGATCCCTAATCGTAAAATCTGACACAGAGCAGATTAAGGTATTAGGAATTTTACTAAGAATGGACAGATGACCGGTGGAGCCTCTTAGTAAATTGGATGAGACTTGCAGCCTCAAAGCAGTAATTGTAGCTATCTTCTTAATGAAGATGTGCAGAGGAGCAAGTCCGATCAGCATCTCAATCGCAGGAGTCGGACAAGTACGCATAGCCCTTGTGATTGAGAGACAGGCAAGCCTTTCGGGCTTGTTAAGTTTGCTGATAGTCGAGCTTTGGATAACCTTAGGCCACCACACTAATGCAGCATATATTACAATTGGCCTAACTATCGTAATATACAGCCAAAAATCATCTTTGGAGTAAGACCCCATGTCTTTCCAAAGAGTTTTCTGCAAGCCCAAAAGGTCCTAGTGGCTTTTGCGAGGACTAAGGGATTAAGGTGAGAGTTCCAACTAAGTCTTTTATCGAGTATTTAACTTCGTCAGAGTATTCAATAACCGTGTTATGAATTAATATGCGACCAAGGTCCAGTTTGTACCTTCTAGAGAAGGTAACAAAAATAGCTTTATTGGGATTCATTGATAGGTCCTCTTTGATGCACCAATCAAGAAACAGTTTGAGAGCTGATTTCATTACTTCTGTAACGGTTGAATCAAATGTTCCAGAGGCAATGATAGCTATATCATCTGCATAGCCGATTGATTCGTAACCATGATCATCTAGTTTAATTAAGAGTTCATCGATTACCAAGGACCAAAGAAAAGGCGACAAAACGCCCCCTTGTGGACAGCCTTTGATGGCTTTGATGCAAATGGAAGCATTGCCAAGAGTGGAAATTATTTCACGCTCCTTTATCATGGCGTCCACCCAGGCAATGGTAGGAGAGTCAAGACCTTTACTTTCAAGAGCTCTCGAAATTGAACCAAAGCCAGTATTGTCGAAAGCACCCTCAATGTCAAGAAATGCACACAGCGCAATCTCTTTACATTGGAAGGCGTTTTCGATCCTACTAACAAGGCAACTTCGGTTGATTTACTTTTAGAGTAAGCAAATTGCCTACGATGGAGTGGGTGCAAGCTTTGATCTAATGTGTAAATCAAGCACCCTTTCCATGGTTTTAAGTAGGAAGGATGTAAGACTGATTGATCGATACGAATTGGGTAGTTCCAGAGCCCCTTGTTTTGGGATAAAGACAACAATCACCTTTCTCCAGCAACAAAACTAGGTGATTTAGGATCTCTTCCAGACAGTTCTGAAAAATGGCCGGAAAGATCCCGTCACCCCCAGGGGATTTAAAGGGTTTAGAAGAGGACACAGTCCACTTAACCTTATCCGTGCCAAAAATGGCCCACGAAATAAATAAATAAAAATAAAAAATTTCAGGTGCGAATATGTCACCAAAGATGCATTTTTTATTCAGCCATTTGGACTTCTGTCCATCAAATATGGGTGCAGAAAGTCACGAGCAGTCCGAATGGTTCCAGCTAGATATGGCTGAAATCGAAAAACTATATCGAGGTTTCTGGAATGAGGGCATTATGACAATTTACTGCTGGTCCCTGATCAGAAAAGATTCAACAGCTAAAAAATTGCAAAAGTTCAAATGGTGGCTCATCAATTTCTACAGCTGAATGAATTTGGAGAAAACTTTCGAATTTTCGAGATAATTTTATTTTTACTCAATCATTGATTACTTTATTCGATTGCTATCATTTTATGTTTATAATTTTTGTAATCTATCAATTAAAAAAATAAAACTTTAGATTTTGTGATCCCTTTTTGTAAGGAAGATATACTTAGCCCACGACTTGTATGTAAATTTCTCAAAAATCACACCAAAAATGAACTTTCAGCAGACATATCTCAGTCATTTATGGTCCAATTTAAACAGACTTGGTAACACAAGGCGCGTAATTTAATATTTCCAATGATATATAGCTTGGCTTGCCTGTAAATAAAATCGCCATTTTTCAATCTTTCAAAAACCCTTTTCTCCACTTCTACGAACGAAAGTAGTAGTCGCCTTCTATTGCAGTGAAATTTTCTGAAAATGTTAGTCTCAGTTCAGATTGCCATTATATTTAACTAATGATGATTGTTAATCTATGTTAAAGCAACTTAACACATTAAGAATGAGAGGGAACCAAAGTACATAGATCAAGAAAGTAACTTGAGAAAACAATTTTTTTTGAAACTGGCTCAGGAACGGCTCAACGACAAGGTGCCATATGGCTAGGCATTACTGGGTGAACATGCACTTCACATTGTTTAGAAGTATATAGATTAAAGCATATAGACAGTAGATCCAACTATAAAAACAGCTTTTTCTGCCTTTTTGGTGCAATTTGGTGATATTATGAGCTCTGCCATTGATCTGTTTCTGTACTCGCGATTTCAACTAATGGAACTTATACTTAGTAGTTCAAAACTTAATAAAACGCATGTAAGGATAGAATCTGTTCTGAATAATATAAAAATGTTCCTTGGTTCTTCAAAGAAGACGTACTTTGTCTTTGAAAGAAAGTTTTTCCCTATAAAGTTTTAATTTAGCAAACATCATGTGGAAACACTTATTAGTAGATATTTAACAATAAATTATTTTTACAACACCAATTAAGAACTTTATCCAAGTCAGATTGCAACAATAAGGTATCAGAGTGATTTTTTATGACAGAATAAAGCTTCAGGTCATCTGCATACACTAAAAATTTCTAAGTTGAAAAGCAGTTAGTAATATCATTAGTAAATAAGACGAACAATAAAGGACCTAAAATATTACCTTGAGGAACAACTGAGGTTTTCAAGTTTAGAGACTGTGGTCAACATGGAAATGATTGGATGATAGACGATGTGAAATTTTTCAAGAATAGAACGGAGAGGCCATCAATATTAGTTTGAGTAGATAACTTAAGATCAAGAATTCCATTAATAATGTCATCATCTGTTAATAGACAACAGACCCAAAGTCAACTGAGTTATCAGACCTATATACGAAACTACCATTTAGATCAGTAGCACCATCAAAATTAGATTTAAAGAACTCCGCAAAGAGATTAGCCTCATCCTCAGAAGAGCAAGCAGATTTCTCAATAAGGAAATTTGAAATTTTTATAGTTCTTATTGCTCAAATTCTTTAGCTTTTTTAGTTCTTTAGTATACCACAATAATTTATGAATCTTTCTGGGATATCCGGCAATATTATTCATACAAATATCAAGTAATTTAAGTTTGAAAGTTTGTTATAACAAGCAGACAAATCTAGATTATTAAATAAATCAATCCAAAAAATATCTAAAATTATCCGATTAATATTATTGAAATCACATAATCTATAATTGAAGTTAATTTTATCATTATAATTGACCATAGTTGGAAAGTCATGAAACTCAATTTCAAAAGCAATCGGACTATAATGCACACTAAGGCTGGAAAAAAAATCAAAAAAATTATATTATATTTTTAGTAGACTATGAAAATTAAATTTTTTTATTTAGTTAGTAATGTATGACGGGCTTAAGGAACATATATATGTAGTCATATATATGTAGTCATCACAACAACAGTGTATACAGAGACGGGCATATCAGACGGCTGTTTCGGAATCCGCCACGATTCCTCCTCAGTGATCTTATTAAAAAATTATAATTTATGTTATTTCTTAAAAAAATTAGACCAAGAGATCTGTTTAATTTATTAGGAAAGCAATTGATTTGCAATTAACCAAGACTTAATAAACTATCAATTAAATAGATTTCTGATACACTAGATACATTAGATGGAGTTAAAAAATTAGTATCATTAAAATTACGCCAGTCCACCTTACATAATCACATATGTGATTATTGTCAGGAATATTCAACGCGAGGTGAAGTTTGTTATCAGCACATTTCATAAATAAGGAATTATAGCTATTCGGTGGAATATATGATGCGCAGATATATGTTGCGCCTGGAGATCCTTGCGAAAAAAAGCAAATCTGATCAAAGAGAGTGTCGGTATTCTGGAGTATGTGATTTTACGACAAACTGCTATTAATACACCACCACCCTTGGAACATATAGATCTGGTGAAGTCTCTATCTATACGGGTGATATAAATCTGGAAATAAAACTCGGAGTCGGTAAATTCGCATTGAGTCACGTCTCAACAAAAACTATGACATCATATTCGATCTGGGAATTTAGATTTCAAATATAATGCGATTTCGTTCTAATTCCAGAACAGTTTTGGTAGAATAATTTTAGAGGCATAATATCATTGACAGCAGGAGATTTCATGTGGGTATTACTTTATATTTCATGGCATTGTGTCTTTCAGATTCTGCCTCTGAACTCTTACCTATGATGGGTTCGTTATTCAGTTACTGCAATTCGTGTTTTTTATATCAATGTCTTTCAACAAATATATTAACGATAAGAAGACTACGTACAATAATCCTATAAATCCAACTTGGATAAGTATAATCCTTATAATCCTTCAACGCTCATAAGAAATCCGAAGAAGGCGGATTGGGCAAAGTTTAGAGTAGAACTTCGAAAAGCTGTACTCTACCCCCTCTACGCAACAAGCGAGGTCTGAAAGCAGCGGTGGATAATCTCACCTCTGCTCTTCAGACCAGCTTTGAGCGTGCCTGTCCACCTCGCCAGCCTCTTGCTAAGATTCCTGTTCCGTGGTGGAGCAAGGAGCTGCAAGCCCTGCAGGTTGAGTCGAGAAAACTTATCAACAAGGCTTTCAAGGCTAATCTTGATGAGTACTGAGCTATTTATCGTCAAAAGCAGAAAGAGTATAAAAAGCTAATTCGAGATTCGAAAAGGGATTCCTTTAGAAATTTCTGCAGAAACTATGTCTGAAACAGCTAGGTTGGCGAAAATCCTCAAAAAGGGTCAAGCCAACCGACTGTGTTCACTCAAAAAATCTGATGGCACTTTCACGGAATCAAAAAGTGAGATGTTCAGCTTAATGCTTGAATCTCACTTTCCAGGCAATCAGGTCTCTGTTGTTCAACATCCCACTTCCCGGAAGCGGGGAGGGTTAGTTCGACAGTTTCGCAGCGTAACTGGTGGGTTGACAGTGGCGAATGAAGATGCGATTAGGTTTGATATTGCTTCTTTTGACAGCTTCAAATCGCCGGGTCCGGATGGTATACTCCCAGTTGCTCTAAAAGAGGGTATGGTGCAATTGCTACCGGTTTTGAAGAAGATCTTCATCTCCAGTTTGGTTCTCGCTCACATACCTCAACAATGAAGGTTGCTAAAAGTTGTATTCATTCCAAAAATTGGAAAGGACAACTATACCAATCCCAAAAGCTTTAGACCAATTAGTATGATGTCTTTCTTACTAAAATGTCTTGAGCGCTGTGTTGAACACCGCATCCGTAGTGAGTCGTTATTGTTACATCCTCTCTCTTCATTTCAGCATGCTTACCAATGTGGAAAATCTTGTGAGACGGCCCTGCAAAATTTTGGTAGGTCGGATTGAGCGGGCCCTCAACGGGAAATAATACACCATTGGTGTTTTTGTTGATATTGAGGGAGCTTTTGACAACGCGACCATCATAGGTCTATGCTGTCACATAGACTTATGATGGTTCAAGCTGATTGTCGTCAATCTGTGACTTGTGGCGTGAATAGAGGATGTCCCCAAGGGGGCGTACTCTCTCCACTGCTGTGGTGTCTGCTGGTTATCTCTCTGCTTGTTTCCCTAAATAAGTCGGGTATCTACACACAGGCCTATGCCGACGACGTTGCCTGCTTAATCACGGGCCAATCGGTCGGGTATGTTTGTAGGAAGGCCCAAACTACCCTGAATATGATTGACTCTTGGTGTTGCTCAAACGGGCTATCGGTTAACCCTCTTAAAACTGGTGTTATTCTTTTCACAAGGAGAAGGAAAATTGATGGTCTTGTTTTACCAGTACTCAGAGGAATCACTATTCAGCTATCCCAAGAAGTGAAATATCTAGGAGTCATTCTTGATACCAAACTTCTTTGGCGTTCTCATGTTGAGCTAAAGGTATCCAAGGCATTGACAGCTTTTTGCCAATGTAAGGTTATTTTTGGCAAAACATGGAGCTTTTCACCTTATAAAGTCTTATGGCTTTATAAGGCTATGATTCGACCCATCATCACCTATGCATCCATAGTCTGGTGGAGCAGACTGACAGCGTTAAGAAAGCTCTTGCCAGACTTCAAAGGACTGTGACCATGTGCTGTACGGGAGCTTTTCCTACAACACCTGGCTCATCCTTGGATGCATTGCTCAACTTACCACCCCTTGAAATTTTTGCTAAAGGAGAGGCTGCCAAAGCCATCTGTAGGCTTAAACGCAATGGGTATTGGTATGAAACTTGCTGGGATATTGGTGACATTTCTGAAGATATAGATATAGACCTAACAGTTCTATCAATAGCATCCCATATAATGCCAACAATTCCAGTTTTAAAACGGGTCTATACAATACAAATTCCAGAGGCCCAAACTTGGCTACAGCCATCAAGACCACCATTTATGAGTGGGTCGACTTGACCCACAATCGTAAATGGGAGGACCTGAGGGGCTTTAGACAGACAAAGACCATGTTACCTGTTATCTCGAAGCGTGGACAATACACCGAGCATATCGTGTTCGGTGTGAGAGTGAGTAAAGACTCTCCCTTTGTGTTTAGTGCAACAACAATTTCATGGTGATCGCCGAGCCTACTCGCAATATAACCACAGCCTTAGTTGCACCTATATATATAAAGTGATAGTTTGTTTACACAGTAATTATATGTAAATTACGATTCAAAATTATACCGCACTTAGTACTCACTATATTCAAAGCTGAATAACTTCAACATGAATCCAGAGACCCGATGGTCTTTTTTATTTTGAAACAATATTTTATTATATATTAATTTTAGAAATAAAAATGATCACTATAATACGAAAAGCAAAAAATATCAAATATTATTCAAAAGGCTTTCGGATTTAGTGTGCCAAAATTATAGAATACTTGAACTAATTAATTAATAATATTTTATTAGGAGCATACGATTTAGTTTTAAGTATGAAGAAGTGTATCCTATGTATTTGTTAACACATCAATACATAAATTTCCAAAATGTGTTGTAAATTTCTTTCTACTGATTTTAGGGATCCCTAATAATGCTATCTTACATTGAAGGACACCTCCATCCAGGAAGTTTTAATTCTAATTTTATTTTAATTAAAAAATATCATTATATCCCGTGAAAGTAAAAGTATGCAAAATAATTAAATAAATAGCGCGATAAACAAGTATAAACAAGAACAGAGAAGAAGAAAAAAAAGTATGAAAATAAATTACTTCATTAAAAAGTAATACAAAGAAAATATTTGAGAGTAAAAAAAGGACGACCAACGACAAACCCTTCCAAAAAAACAGGTTCACAAACGCACACATACATACAGCTACATATAGAATATTGAAATTGGCAATACTGCTTTGTATTCAATTTAATTAAAAATTATTAAAAAATAATATAAAGAAAATATTTGAGAATAACAAAAACAAGATATTGCACTAACCCTTTTTCTTCTTTCATATTACTATTTGAGCAATAGTAAAAAAGGAACACAAGCACACGAATACATATAAACATGCACCTACATAAAAAGTTTGGGATTGGCAACTCTGTTTTGTATCGATAAACGTCAATTTGTTTCCGCTTTTTGTTTTAATATCCGTATTTCGCTTATTGCCTGCAGTTTACAATTAAATTCTTATTATACCAATCTCTAATAAGATTTTGATATCGTGTGTTTCATTCATATTGAATCTACTATCTAATAAAGTTTACTTGGATCCAATTAGAATTTAAATAAATTTCGTTTTTATCACCTAAAAAAATATGAATCTCCATAATAATCGATTAATTTTAAAATAGCCCAAAACAAGTTATTGCCCACCCTCTGGTTGTTCACTCTAGATCATCACCGCTCAACTCGGTATCCGCTGTTGCTGGTGCTACTGAACCATCGTTGTTGCTGATATTTTTCCTGGGCTATGCTTAATGCCAAACTAAACAATACACTTGATAAGTTTCATTTGTTTTTGCTGAGATGGACGATATTTTGTCGATGGAAATCGATTTGTTTCGGACGTAGATCTGACAGTCCATTCTCTGCTCAACAACGTTGCACCCGTCTAGTTCCCCCAGTTGAGCTGCACATAGTGACGTAGCTTGCAAACATGCCAAAACTCTGCAAACTCTGATTACTCAACAGGATGCCACCGCATGTCACAGGAGGACCACTTTCACGCGCTTGTTTAACAACCCAACAAACTACAGTCATCGGACCCCCGAGTCGCTTTAAGCACATCGTATATATGATATCAGATTGTTGGTTAACATCGACCCATTATTCTCGATTGGGAATTCCGGCTAGAACGCACATCGACCCACATAAATGAGTGTTTCAGTTGGTCATTGAATGCATCACTCGCTAATAGTACTGCAAATGATGCGATTTTTGCGTACGAGCATCCAATTCGACATCAGCCTGAAGGATACTGCTATCGTCAATGCTGCTCCATCAATTCCACCTTCCTTCATTTATAGTATTCAATAATTTTATTTCAGCATCTACGTGTCAGGTAGTAGCCTATAATATTTCCTTAATTTTTGTAATTTTATTTCCTATGCTATTAAGATTAATGAGATTTTTTCTTATTTATAGTTAAAAAGAGAAATAGCTTCTCAACAGCTTTTAATGATTACGTGTTGATTTGAACAGATGCCCAAAAGGTGCACACTGCTGGTCCTGGTTGCTTGTATTGTGACAGAAAAAGCGTGGAAGGTATTTTTTCTTACAAATTTATCAACATTCCTGGAAACGTGACTTTCTTTGCTTGTTTTGATTGTGTGAATTTCAACTTAATCAAAAAGTTAGTTAAACTGTGAGAAATGGTTAAGCAATTGTGTGAAATATCAAGATTCTTTCAATAATATTAGGCTACAAATAAAAAAAAACAAATTAGATATTCTAGAGCTCTGACATACATGGTTTATTTCGTTACAAAAAGTGCTCTGTAAACGTGTGGTGTGTACTAGTGTGTAGCATTTTTCGAAAAAAATATTGGCTATGGCCATAACCTTTTGCAGAATGATGCCGTGTCCACGAATTAATCAAAGAAACGGTTTTTAAATGACGGTAACCACTGCCAATATGACCAAAAACATTTGTTGGTGGCAAGTATAAATGAAGTTAGATTTGATTGCAATTTTTAAATCTATTGCGACAATGATTCAAAAAAATTTGGCAGCAATCAACCATTCCCATCATCAGCTACAAAAGTATTAGCTAAATTCAAAAACTTCGCAATGAGTACAGAAAGATAATCTTATTTTGTTGATATCAGAGAAAAAATTTAAATTCAAAATTTGAGAAAAATCAAAATTTTCAAAGTTTGAATGGATATTGCGAGAGAACCACTTCACCAATTAGTATCAAAATTTGGCTCAAAATTTAAGGAATTTTATTTGCTTTTGAATTCTTATAGGGTACTTTTTATGTTTTCCCTAACAAAGAAAATCGACGATTTATTCATACTTGCCACCAAAAAATCTTTTTTGTCATACTGGCAGTGGTTACCATCATTTAATAACCGTGTCTTTTGTTAATTTGTGATCACGGGATCATTCTGCAAAGGTTATGGCCATAGTCAATGCACTTTTGTGTGCATATGATTTGTAATCGTTAAAAGATGAAAAATGTTAAAAAAAGAGATTCGTTTCAAATGTATTCTTACATATAACTCTAATTTTTTTTTTGCCGGTTTCCCAAACTTGTACGTCCACAGATCTTTAAGATCCAGAGAAAGAAAAAAAATATTCAAAACCGTTTATTTTTACATTGCACTAGCTTAAAAATTCTTTCTTTATACCTAAAAAAAAGTTGTTTTTCGAGATTATTTTGGGCCTTTAAAAAAGAAAATGACACTCATGTATTTTTTCAATGAAGTGTTTTCGAGAAATTTGCAAAAAACGTGATTTTTGGATTTTTCAGATTAAAAAAATTGTATTTCATATATTTTTAAAATTGCAAACAGAAGATAAGTTTATAGCAAAAATATTAAGGATAAGCTCGCTAAAATCAGACGAATAATGTAGAAGTTATGATATTTCATTTCATTTATATATTAAGTGAAGGCAGATCATTTTCTTTTTCAGCGACCCACAGTTAGTCTAAAAGCATTGACTACTGTCCACGATCTTTCAATCTTTCAAAAACCCTTTTCTGATCAAATGCCGCTTATTATGTTGTCTCTACTCTCCACTTTTACGAAAGGAAATGGTCGCCTTATATCGCGTTTAACTAAGGTATCCTGCTTTATTATAATTTTAGTAGACTATGAAAATTAAATCTAAGCATTAATTTTTAAAGTCTTGAATACTGTTTCATGTTTTTAGTTTGATTTTCAGTAACAGGCTTAAAGAACGTATATATGTAGTCATCACAACAACAGTGTATATAGAGACTGGCTAATCATGCAGTTGGGTGGGTGAGCAAAAATGAAATATAGGTATATCTAAAGAATAAGTAGTTCGATTTAAAATATAAAGATAATCATTAATATATGTTCAAAAAACGTTGTTTACTCGTACATATTGTTTAGAAGTATATAGATTAAAGTGCATAGAGAGTAGGTCCAACTATAAAATCAACTTTCTCTGACTTTTTCAAAACGCTTTTGGTGCAAGTTGATGGTAACCATTTCATGTTATGAGCTCTCTTATATTCAGTTGATCCCTATCTGGACTCGTAATTTTAACTGAGGGAATAAAGTGTAGAATCAGTTTTGAATACTATGAATGTTATCCTAGGTTCTTTCAAGAAGAAGTACTTTGTCTGTTTCCCTTTCCCGTTTTTCTTCTAAAGTAAAGTTTTCCTTTTCATTCATGGCTTTTAGATTCTGCCTCTGAACTCTTATTAATGATTTAGTTACTTCAAGCTTTCGGGTTTGTAGACCAATTTGTAGGATATTACCAGATTAGAACCTACGAAGTACAGATAGGAAAAAAGAATATTCTATAGAACAGAAAAAATATATTTACTGTTACAATATAACGGTAACTATTTTCATTTTTGATTTTCACGTTGTTTTTAATTTATAATTGAAATATTGTTATTAACACAAGTATCTTCAATCCAATTGCATCGAAAAAAAATATTTTTGTTTAACTTTTTGGTATGTATATTTGTGGTTAAGGTCTTTAATACTTGTAATATCTCACTAATTACTTCACTCTAATTTGCAGAGCTTGATTGTGACGATTACCTCTCAAATAAGGCTTATTTTAATTTGCGAATGATGGCTAATTTAAGTATAAATTTTTGAGGCTAATCGCTTTACGTATACACACAGAAAACACAATTTTAATGCTAAAAAATAAAATATGCAATTTGCAAAAAGGGACTCAGTTCTCTCATTGCATAACATATTTAACTCATAAGTGGAAGAACCACGAATGTGCAAGCTCTGGCAGCTGAAATAGGGTGCGTCCTTTATTTGTAAATAGACCCACCATTGTTCCTATGACGTCAACCATATATTGCCCTGTTAGTACACCTGTGAAATTTGAATATGTACAAGCCCTAACCACTATTAATACGTACAGCTAAATTTGTTTCTATAAACTCCAACTTTGAATACAATTTTACGATTATAAAACTCATTTTCTTTTAAAGATGTTATATTTTTTTGAAACCTTGTGGAATAATTAATTAAATGTAAAAAGTAAAAGAATTTATCTTAAAAAACAAACAAAATTTTTGTACTTTACTCCAACATACTCATTATACTACAAACTAATGGTTGACCACTTTTAATACGTACACTAGAAAAAATCAGAAATTAGAAACAAAGCAAACAAAATAACAATTGGAATAGCATATTGCTGTTAGTAAGGAGCTAAAAAATATTAATATTACATTCTGTGAAACATTTGCCATTCAAATAATGTCATGGTTTGCGGAAAACCTGCCGGCGTAGATATTCGAAACTTAATGATTGATAAAATAAAATCTGGCGACAATTTTTTACCAATCCAAAAGAGTTAAGATTAGAAAGATCGACAGTACAATCTGTAGTAAAATAATTCAAAACAGTTACTCAGCATTAAAGAATACTGCCAGTCGTGGATGAGTATTCGACTTGACGATCGTGATTGGAGGGCGCTGCCTGCAATTGCAGAAACAAAACTGATGAAGCACCGGATGGAACGCAGCATCAGAGTGGTTAAGAGCGATAGGAGAATTAGTAGGATATGGGTGAACAAGGAAAACTTTCGAAAGATTGGTTATGGGCCTTATAAGGTAGGGTCAATAAAAGGGTAACGTTTGTATTTTTCGTTCATATTTTTTAAAAATTTTTAGGACAAAGAAAAGTCATTATTAACCAATAAACAAAGAAAATTTGACTTGCTTATTCGAAAAATAAACGTTTCTGGGTATAAAGACAATGGAACACAATTATATTCGGTAATAAATCAAAATTTGATATCCGTGTTTGAAGAGAGTAATTCCGAAAAAACGCCTATTGTCTTAAAGACATATCTAACTTTGCTGCCAGCAATATGGTATAAGGGTGCATGTCTGCAAAATATATAGGGCAATTGACGGCACCAATAAAGTTGCAGACTATGTACTCATTCTGGAAGATAACTTCATACCATGCGTGAATAGATTGAATACTCACAGAGAGTTTATCTTTCAGCAGAATGGTGTACTGTCGCATACCGCTCACAAAATTCACACAAAATTCGTTAAGTTCGTAACAAATAAGTGTACAAGATTGGTTAACATTCAAGCCCTGGTCTCAAGTGATTGAAGGTGTTTGGGCAGTTATGTAGAAACGTCTGATAAATAATCCGCAAAGAACTGTTGAGGAATTAAATGCCAAAACCAAAGAAAGTTGGGAATCCATAATTCCCAGTGAACACCAAAATCTGGGAATAGCATGTCAAACCAAATTAAAGCCATAATAACAGCAAGGGGAGGTGCAAAAAAATATTAATTTTGATTGTTGTGCACTGTACGTTTTAATAGTGGTCAATCGTTATTTCTTAGTTTTATGAGTGTCCTAGAATAAAGTAAAAATATTTCGTTGTTGTTTAAGTTAAATATTAATTAATTAATTAATTATTCAATAAGCTTTCAAAAAAAACATAGCATCTTTATAAGAAATCAGATTTTATAATCGTAAAATCGCATTCTAAGTTAAAATTTCGAAACAAATTCAGCTGTACGTATTAATAGCGGTTAGGGCTTTTATATATGATGAGTTGGGGTGTAAATGAAAGTAGGGAAATAATTATTATAAAAGAGTGCGGTAAACAAGTACAAGAACAGAGAAAATAAGAAAATAAATTACCTAATTAAGAAATAAAGCAAAAAAACTAGTTGAGAACAACAAAAAAGATATGATACAACCCTTCCGCAAAAAGCACACAAACATAACATACATATAGAATCTTGCGACTGGCAACTCAGCTTTGTATTGACAAACTTAAGTTTAATTAAAAACTTAAAAATCTTTGAAAAATAATAATTGAGAATGCCAAAAAAAAGGAATTTCACAAGCCCTTCCGAGAAAAAGAAAAACAGGCTCACAAACGCACACACATACCTACAAACACATAGAACCTTGGGATTCATAACGCAACTTTGTATCGTCAACCTTAAATTTAATTAAAAAATTAAAAATCATTGAAAAATAATACGAAAATAATAATTGAGAATACCAAAAAAAAAGGAAAAACCACAAACTTAAATTTTATTAAAAATCATTAAAAAATAATACAAAAATAATAATTGAGAATACCAAAAAAAAGGAAAAACCACAAACTTAAATTGAATTAAAAAATTTAAAATCATTGAAAAATAATACGAAAATAATAATTGAGAATACCAAGAAAAAAAAAACCACAAACCCTTCTTTTTTTCATATTGCTCTTATACAACTCCTTCCGAGAAAAATAAAAGCAGGCTTAAAAACACACACACATGCACATGTACATATATAGAATTTTCTGATTGACAACACTCTTTTTGGTTGGTTGCGGTGCTCTAGGACTTGCTGCCAGAACAAACTGTATGATTCTATATTTTTGATCCAACAATTTTATGCCACCAAGGAGCGCACCAAATGATTTAATTTGCGACAATTGGTAAAAAAAAAAAAACCTTTTAAAAACGTTCCCGATTTGAAAGTTCATTTAGACAACATATCGATCCATAAAAATTTTAAGTGTTTCTGTTGATCAGCGGGTAAAATACTCGCAAATAGCACTGCGGATAGCAATTTTTTGCGCTCTTCAGCTTACGAACATACAGTGCGACATCAACTTGAAAAATATAGTTGCCGCCAATGCTGTGCTTCATCAATTTCTGGTCCTCTGGTTCCTCTACAATGGCCAATAGTTTTAGTTTCAGCATCTGCGTGTCTATAATACTTTCAGCCAGGATACGAAAAAAACACCAACACTCGCTTCGTAGAGTTTGTGTACGCGTACACCAAAAAGCGAGTATTTTACCCTGTGACCAACAGAAACACTTATGATTTATATGGATCGATATGTAGTCTGGACTTTCAAATCGGGAACGGTTTGAAAATCTTTTTTACAAATTGTTGTAAATTAAATCATTTGGTGCGCTGCTTCGTGGCATAAAATTTTTGGATCAAATCGATAGAATCAAGCCTTGGACACAGCAACCAAACCTATTTATTGATGCAAAGGAGTGTTGTCAATCACAAAGGTTTATATACAGGTGTATGTGTGTGTGTTTTTGAGCCTGCTTTTCTTTTTCTCGGAAGGTTTTGTGTACAAGCAATATGAAAAAAGATGAAAGGTTTCTGTAATTTTTTATTTTTTAATTTAATTTTTTAATTAAGTTTAAGTTTGTGGATACAAAGCAGAATTGCCAATCCCAAGGTTCTTTATGTAGATTATTTATGTGTGCTTTTTGTGGGAGGTTGTGTCATATCTTGTTTTTGTTGTTCTCAAATATTTTCTTTGCTTATATTTTAATGAAGTAATTTATTATCATATTTTCTCTTTTTCTTTGTTCTTGTACTTGTTGACCGCACTCTTTTTTAACAATTATTTTGCCAAGCCACCTACACTCCAACTCAGCTGTATATATTCAGATATCACACTTGCAATATTGGGATAAAATACTTACAAAGTAATTTGTGGCTTTACCATTTATGTGTTAAATATGTTATGCAATATAAAAACTGAGTTCCTTTTTTTAAATTGCATATTTTCTTTTGGCCATCATTTGCAGATCTAAGTAAGCTTTACTTAAGAGGCAATTGTTACAATCAAGTCCTGAAACTAAAAGTGAAGCAAATTAGTTATTAAAAGGAAGAATAAATTTTTAGAATAATAATACTGTGAACACCGGATAACCACCTCCCTTCTTAAGTGCCATTCCCACTTAAATTCCTATAATTTTCAGTATCTAAACTTTTTCTGCAAATATTCATACATATTTTTCCTTTTAAGTGACTATCGCTTAAGTGCCTCTACCTCTGAATTATGAGCCTCAATAAAAAACTACTTCTAGTTTTTTCCTTTTTAGTGTTATTTTTAATTAATATACTTGTAATCATAAATTCTCTACTAATTTAATATGTATACTAGAGTGCCATTAACTTTTGAAAGTCGGAAAATTTTCCACGGCATCTCCTCGATCGGTTCGTTTTACTCATAAAATAATCTGTGTAAAATTTCAGGTCAATTGGATAAGGGGAAGTGGTGCCAAAATCGCACAAAATTCATATTTGATTGCTTATATCTCAGACATTTTTCATTTTACAT
Source organism: Toxonevra muliebris (assembly GCA_963691655.1). Taxonomy (NCBI): domain Eukaryota; kingdom Metazoa; phylum Arthropoda; class Insecta; order Diptera; family Pallopteridae; genus Toxonevra; species Toxonevra muliebris. The sequence goes on from OY829327.1 coordinate 55,477,586, forward strand.
AAAAACTGTTCTTACAAAATTTATACATCTATCAAACAGGAATTCACTCATATACATTTTTTCGGTATTCCTAATAACTACTGAATAAAAGAAAAAATAAGCTGAAATTACCCGATTAAATCTAGCAAGTCCAAAGGCCGCACAACTGTTTTTTTTTTTCTTATTCGCTAGAAAAAAAAACATGTTACACTTGCATAGTCGTTCAGTGGGCTGAGACTTGTTTATCGATCAAAATGAACGTCGAGTAACTCGAAGCACTCGCTAGCTCTCGAAAATTGTAGTGACCCTGTTCTCAAAATTCCCACTCCAAATAATGGTATCTTAGTATTGATAAAGAAAAAAAAATGTAGTTACCCTCCAAGCAATTCGGTAGTCGACTACGAAAATAGCACACTTCTAGTTAACTTTTATGACCTAACTATAAGCTAACTACAACTTAATGTGAAAAATGCTAGAAAAATAAAATAATTTCATAAAATGTAATTTTTTTTATTAAATTTCAAATATTTTAAGATGTATTAATTATAAATTGTAAACTAATAAACTTATAGTTAGATGTAATAAGTTTATAGCTAACAATAAATTAGATAACTTTTAGCTAGCTTTTAAGCAACTAACTTTAAGTTAGTGAAAAGTCATGCAGAGTCGGACAATTGACTACTGCCTAGGACATCGCAATGTTAAAATAGTCAGTTGGCTCCATTAAAAATAATCCAAGTATCAACCACCTCTAGTTGCGAAATAGTTAGATTAAAGTGCATTAAAAGTTAGCTGAGTTGCTGGCAGGGTACAAACGAGGTGAATGTTCCAGTAATTGTGCCAGTCCCAGTCACTGTAATTTGTAAAAATTTTGCTAATAATGTTTTTTTTTTGGTTTACTTTTTTGGATCTTTCTGTCTTTTTGTTTCTTATAGCAAACACGGACTGAAATTATAAAATTTAAATTCGAAAATTAAAGTTTACTAAGTTATGTCTGCAATTGTGAAAATGAATACGATGATACATTTAATGGACCATACCTAACGCCAGAAAATTATGCTTAATGGAAAACGACGACTTAGAATTAAAGAATAACATTTTATGATTGTCTCCCAAAATTTTGGAGTACAAGAGCTTATACGAAATTTTCTTGTTTCTCAAAACTTTTTTTCTAAATGTTGCTTTCTTTAGAACCTTTCAACCTATCAAGCTGAAATTGGTACATATATTATTCTGAAAAATACACAAATTAATTCCAATTTATATGGCAAAAAATTCCCAATTTTTTGTAAACGCTCTTCAAAGTTAAGAACTTTCAATTTGAAATGTTTGTCCTAGTACCACTGGATTAAATGTTAAGAAATTAGTATGAAATAGAACGAGTAGTCGAGTCTTTGTAAATTTAGAAAAAATAGTTCTAATATTTGGAATTTTTCCAGCACCAGATGATACGTCGCGTTAGATTTGCAAACAGACCTTAGGTTCAGGGTTCATGAATTTTTCATTCCTATTCTTAAAATTAAATTTAAAATCGGAAGGAAATGCTTATCAAAACTACATTTTACAGTGTTATTGATAATATCATTTAGAATTTTTATGAAAATCAGATGACTTTCTATTTCCCAACTTCGTCAGTATTTCCCTATTTACTCTTTTTGTAAATTTAATAGCTTTTAGCGAGCCATCTTCACTACTAGTTAATATATAGTCAAACAGCCATGAAATCACTTGATATTTATTAACTACCTCTAAGGTGGTCGCTAACTGCCGACTATCTCTTAAAGTGATATCCGAACGGCTCAAGGTACACCGGTATTGGGTACCAGGGCAAAAGGACATTCCAAGCAATTGTAAAACCAATGTGCTGGTAAGGCTAGTCACAATATTCACTATTTCTCACATAACCCTATTATCAACGTTGTGGTAGTGGGCATTGTCTGTGTGGTTAACATGTCAATAGATTACGAATGCCCACAAACGACTTTTTTAGGAGCAGCCTTGATGAGGAGTTGGAGGAAACGGCTTTTCACCTCTTCTGCAATTGCCTACCTCTCGCCAAACGTAGGCTGGCATCTTCAGGTCAACTCTTTTTCAGCAAAGCAGCTGATCTCGAATCTTAATTGTTTTTATTTTGATTATGCAGGTGTTACTATGTTTTTTTTAGTTTTTAGCGAATAAGTAAAATAGCCACCACTGTAGGTTCTAGGATTTGGGTTTGGGGAGGGCTGATTTTACAAAATTAAAGGATAAATATCGGATTCAATATCTACCAAAACCCAGGCCTAGACCAAAAACTAGTGTAAAAATTTTATCAATGTTCACACCAAAAAATATAGTCCAGCAATTAAAAGATAACTGGAACAAAATTGGAAATAAAATCGGATAGAAATTAAGGCAGAAATTTCGACCAAATCTTAAAAGAAAATTCAAACACTTTTTTTCAGATCGAAGTTCAAACCAAATTCAGATGGAAGATCTAGATCAAAATAAGACCAAATTCAAACCAAAACCTTGATTAAAAAAAGCAATATTCAAACCATGAATCGGACCGAAATTTCAACAAAAATCGATCAAAATGAGGCCAAATTCAGACCAAAATCCAGATTAAAACCCAAAATTCATACCGAACCCAAAATTCAGAAAAAATTTAGACAACAACTCCGACTAATAGTTAGACAATACTTTGTAACGATTTAATATGGACTTTAGATTTGCCATATATTGAGCTGACCGGGTGGCACACTTGCTGTTTGCTGGGCTAAGCTCGTCGCTTTTACGTCACTGAAAAAAAGGGGAAACCAAACAACATAATAACTACAAACTTAATTTCGATTCAGCGCATTCAGGGTATCATGCTGTTTTGGTCCTCAGGCGGCCCACCCTCTTCGTACGCTCGCAACAGTCAAATCAGAGCCAAAAACAAAATTTGAACAAATGAAGTCAGCAAAAATATTAGAAAGATCATTAAAAAAGACTGACGAAGGAAAATCTGAAGAAGATTTTTTTGAATTAATAAAACGCTGAGAAAGTACACATATGTGGACTCAAGTTTTTATTAATTTTTTGATATTAGTATTTAGTTATACCTCTTAAACTTTAGTGGAATTGAGAGCACACATTCCGTATTCTTTAATTATTAAAAAAAATATGGTTTACCGTTTGGCAGTTTATGCAACAAAAAAAAATTAAACAAAAATTTAAATGGAAAATTCAAAAATGGAAGCCAAACATATTCACAACAGAAAACAACTACATGAAACACAGTTCTTTATGAAGAAATCGATAAAACCTCTGACGGAAGGACACTAAACTTAAAATTTTAACTAAAATTTCATAGTTGATAAAACATAAAATATTATAAAATCATCAGTTTCAAACCGATTTTAATAATATTATTATAATTTGTAGTCGGTATTCCTAACTTAATCAAGGAACAATTTCAAAAAGATTGGAGAATATTTTTTCAAAGTTAGAGCGAAGTAAACATAGTATTTTCTGTACCCGTCAAAACAAAACGAAAGCCATTTCCATTTCCGATAAATATGCGATTCATAAATGAATCCTATTTACAGTAAAAGTTCTGTTGTTTCGAATAAATATATTTATTTTGTGTTTTACGATAAAAAGAGATATTAGGTATGTTCCCGTACTTTTTGGGTAAAATCTGGTAAACTGAGAGTAGACAAAAAATACTCTATGTGAAATGGCAAAAATGCACAAAAGTACGGGAACGCACCACTGCACGAAGCAAAACGTCAAATTTTAACGACAGTTAAACTCAAAAAACAAAGTTTCTGTGATATTTAATAAAATAAAAATTGTTAAATCTCACAAGAAAATAAATAAATAATGAAAATATGAAACATGAACTGTTCAGAAGCTCCTACGACATCAGAAGTTAAACAGACACTTGCGTCATTAATCTGTGGAGAATGTAGCTAAAAATTAACAAATATACTATTAATACATTTTCAAATGTGTGTTAAACATTTTCCATTTTAAATAACACTTTCTAAAAATTCTTTATTTATTAATTTCAAATTTTCAATATATTTTCACAATAGAAAAACAGCTGATTGTTTGACACTTTTAACATTTGTACCCGAAGAAAAAGTGCGGGCTGTTTCGTGCAAGAAGAAGAAAACAATTACTCTCTCATCTACGCATTTGCAAGTCTTTTGAGTACGGGAACGCTTTCTGGGCTGCTTTGGGCGAACGCGTTCACCTGCATTGTAGTACGGTAACGGACCTATTATGTGATGGAAAATAATTAGTTGCTTTCTTTTCCAGCTCGTCAGCCTTAATCTTTTCCGGAACATCCTTGTGGCATAGATTGATGGGAAACTATTTGATCAAAATCTCGAAAGGTTTGCGACAGCCTAAAATAGTTCCTGATGTTATATGGAATACTTGCAAAGATTCCAGAAATTGACCGTCTTATAAAATGAAAATATTCTTACCATACATCTTGTTTCTTTATTAATTTATTAATTTCATTTCTTCCAGGCGATGCCACTAAAAGGAAAGAAACAGCTTTTTTTATTTTTGAAAGCCTGAGTTATGGCAATGGACTCGACATTGTTGAGATTGTAAGATCCATTTAACGGGGATAACTTTCAAAATAACCAATCAGGTACTGAAGTGTGACATGTATTGAATTACTTGTAGTATCAGAATAATTGGGATTGGGATTAATCAACGTATAGGCAATATTCATGCGTAGGCCAGATTCTCCAATACACCCGAACACAGTTTTTAGAAGAAACCAATTGCAAAAGTATTCATATCGTCATAAATATCTAGAAAATGTAATTCTGGATAATTTCATCATTTTTCACTGGAATCACCCGATCATTGAAAATTAAAGAAATACTCATTGAGAGAGTGTAACGACACCAGATTTTTTAGATTAGAATCCGGGACGCTTTAAAAAAAACAAGCTTAAATTTGGAAATAAAGTCAATTTTATTTTTCTATAAATTTTGAATTCTTACTCTTAAATATTAAATTATTTTAGTAAAATTAAATTAATGAAAACCTATACAAAAATATATTAGAGAAAATATATATTTAAACAAGAGAACAACGCTTTACAAGCCCTTATAAAGCCTGTGGTTGGCTTTTGATCCAATGCTTCCATGTACAAGTATTTGATTTTCTAACGCAATTGCAAAAGCAAACGATTCCATTATTTACTTACGTTTTTTTTTTATCGGCCATTCATCGAAAAATGGGATATAAAAGATCATTTAGGAAATAGGAAAGGTAGGAGATGCAGGAAATATGTGTATGGAAAATTTTGTTATCTCTTTATGCTTAACAACTTTACTTCAGACATCAAATTCGATATCTGTTAAGATAAACAAATTTCCTTATAGACCCTGAAGACCCGATTTTCCAACTTCAGGCCAAAACCGATCACCGAACCTAAATTGCTATAAAACCGTTGGAAAATCTAGGGCATAAGATTTTTGGTGCACTGTGTTATCTTTTGTGCGATGTAGTGGACTGAACAAATTGACTGCAACAATTTCAAAACGCTGGTTGCCTAAAACTGTTGGCATAAAACTAGTAGGTATCTGATTAGACAGTTTCTTTACATTCAGAAATTTACGTAATCAGTAATTTTCGCACTTATCCAGTAAAATTGTAGTGTTATACGTTGGATAGTTTTATCAATTTCAAAGTGACCAGTGTTTCTTAATAAATTTTCGTCGGCGTTTTCGAATGAATCAATAATTCTTTTAATATCTGGATCATTTAGTTGTATGTTTCGAATTTCTTGAGCTCCTTTATGTGGAAAATCAATTTCAACACACATGCATTCGCAAGAACGATGCACATACTCTTCATTGAAACAAAGTGGACGGGAAAGCATATCGGCAACGACAGTCAGTCGCCCTGGTAAATACCCAAATTGAAAATTGCTTATTTGTTTGTAATTGTAGAGCCCATCTGGCAAGTCGACCAATAGGTGATTTTAAACTGAACAACCACTTAAGTGGTTGATGATCTGTGAGAATCGCTACTTCAGATCCATCAATATAGTTTCGAAATTTTTTAACAGCTAATGCTTCTCGCTCAGTAGAGGAATAATTTTTCTCTACAAATAATAATAAATGACTTGCATATTGAACAGGATGGGTTTTCTCCTTCTCTCCCTATAGTAACACTGCCCCTATAGCATAATTGCTTGCATCTTTTTGAAGAAGATTGGTAGTTTTTAATCGAATTTATTCGATTTTATTTGTTTATCTGTTGACCACTTCCAAATAACATTCTTCTTCGTAAAATTTGATAAAGATTTTGAATTGAATAAGCGAGAGGTTTCGATTAACAACATAAATCATTTTTAATTTCATCATCAGATGAATTTTAACCAGCATAAGATGTTGAAATATTCACTGGAAGATTTTTATAATAATTGTGATAAATTGGTAGAATGCCATTTGGAGCAGTGTAGAGTGATTTTTGTGACCGCAATGCAGCGCAAAATGAAGAAGTCGATTTTTGCTATTTGTCAAACTGGTGGTCCTAGCGGGCACCTCCCTGGTTCTGAATTGGCGCATAATTTTTTTTTTTTTTGCCCAAATGCAAGAAAAGTGCAGACTGAGTAAGTTTTAGAAGGAAATGGACATGTAGAGTATTTTCAAAGATTATTTATAGCATTCCTCCATTTCAAAAATTAATCTCAAAAAGAAAGAAAAAATTTAAAATTCTGTTAAAATCGATGAAACTGCCATGGTTGTTCATCGCTCGTTGTAGCAGACTTTGCATGACAAAATAAAGTTTTATAATTATTAATATTTTTTGTGAGCTCCCTATGAGTTCATTGTGAGGCGTCTGTTTCACTGGGTAACTCGAAAAGCCGACAAGAGATAAGCAACATGCAATTGAAACACAACAATATTTTATTTTTATTTACAAATAACAACAAAGCAGCAAAAAAAGGGTGACGACTCAGGACCACCTGTTTGGTGCCGACTCAAGACTAATACGAGTTTTTACACATTTTATGCTATTACGCACATGAAACAAATCAGAATGAGAAATCGTATTTATCAGGCGAAAGCACACAGAACACTGAAACCAATGCTCAACTGAACTTTCCAAATATTTACACACCTGTAGCAGATTCACAAGAATATAAAAAAAATTTGATAAGACTAAAAGCTTATGAAAATTCCACTGCAATATAATTTTTTCGCAAAAGTGGAGAGCAGAAACAACATAATAAGCGGAATTAGATCAGAAAAGGGCTTATGAAAGATTGAAGGAACGTGTACAGCAGTCAATGCCTGTACGGCCCATAAATCCATCGCACAGTGCGTCGACAGAAGGCAAAAGTACAAAATTTTGTGAACCAAAATTCAAAGAATTTGGTACAATTTTAAAGGTAATAATTCAAGCAAGTAAGAAACAATAACAATTTTTGTAAAAACATATATTTGGGAGCGGTGTAAACTATCAAAGAGGAGGTATTTTACTCAGAAATCCAGATTTAAAGCATTTAACAAAACAGTCTGCCACAAAAGAACCATGCGAGCTTTCATAACAAAATTTTGTGTATTTATTTCTAATCAAATGAAAGATATAAGACAATTCTTATTTTTTTCCTTAACTTCCTGAATTACCATATATTTTAACAGTATTTTCAAAATTAAAAATTTTTATGGAAAAAACCCAAATATTCACCAATTTCAATGGACAAAAAAAAAGGTCACAAATTATGTATAGTATCAAATTTATGTATAGTATATACTGTCGACTATCAGAATTAAAAACAAAATTCTGCGTATTTTTGAGCTTTTTCCAAAAAAGTTATTTTGAAAATGGAAAGCAACTTTTCGTATTTGAAAAATGCGAGGCTTACATAGAACATGTGCAAGTCGCGTGCAAAAAAACACTCCAGTTTTAAATTTTTGAAGCTCTAACATTATTTACATATATGAAATATAAATACTTTTTGCTATTTTGTACCATTTAAAAGCAATTATAAGGTAATACTAACCACCTTTGTGCATAGTACATAAATGAAATTTTTATTGTTGGTTACCGTTATTTATATTTACAACATTTTGAAAAGTTAATAATCAAGTGTGCAGCGACATTGTTTTGTAACTTTTTTTTTTTAACCAGTCTTACTTCGAAAAACAGGTTTTTAGCACATTTAAAACTCAATTGAGCCAAACGACAAAGAAATTTAAAGATCTGATTTCATTTTCGGATTTGGCGTCCTCGAATTAACTTATTTACAAAATTTCATAAAAATCGTTCAACTCCTTCGACTTTTGCCAAATTTTACACTACGTCGACGCACTGCACATCGTTCAGAATTACAATAAAAAACAGTGGGAATACGATTGAAATATTTTTAAACATTTTTCATCTTTTATCGTTTCCAAATACTCACTTTTTATAATGACATTAATAATTGAAATTCTTATTTGGTTTTTCTTATTTGTAGCATGACAGAATCTTGATATGTCACACAATTGCTTTACCATTTCTCACAGTTTAAGTAACTTTGGATAGAGTTGAAACTCAATCAAAATAAACAAAGAACGTCACGTTCCCAGGCATGTTTATAAATTTGTAAGAAAAAATTTCTTCCACACTTTTTCTGTAATAATACAAGCAATCACGACCAGCACCTTTTGGGCATTTATCCAAATCAACACGTAATCATTAAAAGCGGTTGAGAAGCTATTTCTCCTTTCAACTATAAATAAGATTCAAAAAGAAAAAACACATTAATCTATTAACATAGGAAATAAAATTACAAAAATTAAGGAAATATTATAGGCTACTACCTGACACGTAGATGCTGAAATAAAACTATTGAATACTGTAAATGAAGGACCAGGTGGAATTGATGGAGCAGCACTGGCGACAGCGGTATACTTCAGGCTGGTGTCGTATTGGATGCTCGTTAGCAAAAATTGCAGTACTATTAGAGAGTGTTGTACCCTATGACTAACTTATTTATGTGGATCGATGTGGCTTCTAGCCGGAATTTCCAATCGCGAATAACTTTAGAGAGATTTATTTTATGTTGAAGCAGATATTTGGTGCGCTCCGTGGACGTTTACAATTTTTGGATGAAAATAGCAGAATCATTAAGTTTGTTCCTGGCAGCAAGGATAACATTAGCTACACGGGGAAAGACCACTGTGAACACAAACGTCTTTTGAATACTTTGGTAATTAGTGCTGGAATTTTACAAACATCAGAATAGAGCAGCATACATTTGATTTGCTCAGTAACTGAAAGTAATTGCTATATGCCATTTTGGAGATAAGGTCAGCGTTTTATAGTTAATATGGTCGATGTTCAGCCCCGAAAATCTGATATCTTTTCGATTTGCCCAAACTGATTTGAGGGCGAGATGAGTGTGGTTTGCTTGGCTGTTAAACAAGTGCAGCGTACTGTGTGGTCATATCATACGCCGCTTGAAGGCGATCTTCTTGTGACATGAGGTGGCATCCTGTGATTACTCGTGTTGCAGAGTTTTTGTATGTTTGCAAGCTACGTCACTATGTGCCACTCAACGGGGATAACTAGACGGATGAATCATAGTTGAGCACAGAACAGACTGGTTTAAAAAATAATCAGATTTACGTCCCGGAACAAATCGATTTTCATCGAAAAAATATCGTTTATTGCTTAGTTTGGCATCAACCAGGAAAAATCAGCAACAACGATAGTTCAGTGGACAGTGGATACCGAGTTGAGCGGTGATAACCTAGAATGAACAACCAGAGGGTGGGCAATAACTTGTTTTTGGCTATTTCAAAAATTAATCGATTATTATGGAGATTCATATTTTTTTTAGGTGATAAAAGCAAAATTTATTTAAAATCTAATCGGAAGTAAACTTTAGTAGACAGTAGATTCCATTTGGCCAATTTTGTGGTCTTTAACGTTACAGTCGTACGCATATTTTTGCAAATATGTCGAAAATATCCCATGAAACCAATTTTTTTTCATGGATATGAAAATAGGCCTACATTTCAAGTGAACAAACTTTTTTTTTAACTTTTGTCGTTTCGAAAGTTTTTTGAAAGTGAGTATCGAGGTAGCTCTACATTTTCAAAAAAATTAGCGAAAGTAGCAATGAAAAAACCTAAACTGAGGCACTATATCGAATATGAGGGATCAAGTAAACTACTGAAATTAAAATAATATCAAAAAAAAATTTCTCTTGCACTTCAAAGATCCAAAATATCCAGTCTTTAACGTTACACAAGTTTGATGGCCAATACAGCGAGGAAATTGAATAATTTAAAAAAAATGCATTTGTATCAAGAACCTGGGTCAAAAGTTCTCGAAAAAAAGTAGCTCGATCCCAATTTTTGTTTTGTTAGATTTATCAGAAAAAACTTTTTGTAAAAAAAAGCCATCACATCAACAGAAAAAAATCAATTGAATTCTATTTTGCATTTCTTTATTAGTTTAAGTCCTTTTCTACTACACAAAGCCAATTGCGTGAAAAAAATATAGCTATTTTTAAGTTTTTGTTCCGATTTGAATTTTGGCCCATTTCGATCAGATGCGCGACACAAATGAAAGAACGTGCACAGTGAAGTGTGAAAGCAACCGTTTGATTTCACATTTGTGTTTCCCGATGCTATAGGATATATATGAATGGAATTTAGTCGACATAGTGCAAAATTCAAAGAATTTTTTCTTCGCGCGTTACTCCTACAGAATATTTGCCATATGAATGAAATACACGATATCAAAATCATATTAGATATTGATCTTATAAAAAATGTGATTGTAAACTGCAGACAATTTGCAAAATACGGATATTAAATAAAAGCGGAAACAAATTGACGTTTATCGATACAAAACAGAGTTGCCAATCCCAAACTTCTATATGTAGGCGTATGTTTGTATGAATTCGTGCGCTTGTTTTCCTTTTCATTATTGCCCAAATAGTAATATAAAAGAAGAAAAAGGGTTATGTAATATTTTGTTTTTGTTATTCTCAAATATTTCCTTTATATTATTTTTTAATAATTTTTAATTAAATTGAATACAAAGCAGTATTGTCAATCCCAATATTTTATATGTAATTGTATGCGTGTTGTGTGCGTTTGTGAACCTTTTTTTCTCGGAAGGGTTTGTGGAATTAGTTTTGCATTTCTTATTCTCAAGTAAATATTTTCTTTGTATTATTTTTTAATGAAGTAATTTATTTTCATAATTTTTTCTTTTTCTCTGTTCTTGTTTGTACTTGTTTATCGCGCTCTTTTTTTAATAATTATATTGCTTGCTTTCACCTTTGAATGTACCAACTTTTGATCAGAATAATGAAGTGCGAACTATTATAAAAATTTCTTTGAAAACTTTTTTCCAACCTATTCTCTTAGGTTTTCTAAAAAATTCTTCAAGTATTTCATTTACAGAAGGTGATATATCGTAATCAGTGGTGTAACAATAGCCGGTTTGGGGGATTGGTTATCCGGGGCCCCAGCGGCGTAGGGGTCCCGAGAGAGGTGTATTTGTTACCAAAATTTTATCACTGGGTTAATTAGTAAGGAGTAAGATTGAAAAAACATTAACACACGTTTTACCTAATAATTTTTTTTGGGTGTAAAATTTGAAAATTTGTTTGATCTAGTTATCTTTGAAAAACATGTCAGTTGTTATTTTTAGTAGCAAACATGTTGATTTATTGTGAGTTTGATCAAAATGAGTGAAGAAAAAGAAGTACGTCTTAAAATTATTAAAAATTTTCAAAAAAATCCAAATTGGTCCTACAAAAAATTGGCCAAAGAATTGAAGGTCTCCGTCAAGCTGTTTCCAATGTTATTAAACAGTTTCAGGAAAATTTGACCATCGATAGGAAACCTGGTTCGGGAAGAAAACAAGGACAACATGATATTGGGAAAGCCAAGAAAATAGAAAGCATATTGAAAAGATTTCCAAACACATCTGGTAGACTCTGGCCCAGTGCTCTGACTATTTGGTGCGAAAGTTAAAGCCAATGCAGGTTTGAAAACATACAAAGTCCAAAAAGTTCCAGACAGGAATACTGCAAAAAATTTACACGCCAAAAGTAGAGCTCGGAAATTTAAATCGGGTTTCATACAAAAAAATATTGGTGTTGTATAATGGACGACAAAACGTATGTACTGGCAGATTTTACGCAGCTTCCGGGTCTAAATTTTTATGTTGCTGATTATCGAGGAAATGTTGAAGAAAAATTTAGAATCCAAAAGCAGATAAAATTTTCTAAAAAATTCCTGGTATGGCAAGCTATATGCAGTTGCGGCAAAAGAAGCAAGTCATTTGTTACAGTTGGCTCTATAAATACCGAAATATACATCAAAGAATGTTTAAAAAAAATACTTCTTCCTTTCATAAGAGAGCACAATTGGCATCATGTCACTACGGCAAGAAAGCTCTGGAGTGGTACCAAAGTAATAACATAGTTTTTGTACCAAGAGAGGCCAATCCTCCAAATTGTCCGGAGCTAAGACCAGTGGAGAGATATTGGGCTCTTGTAAAAAGAAACTTAAAGAGCACAAAAAAGGTGTCCCAAAATATCGAAGATTTTAAAAGGAGATGGGCAAACTATTCCAAAAAGGTGTCTGAAACAACTATCAAATCTCTAATGGAAGGCTTACCAAAAAAGGTCTACGAGTTCATAAATAGTGGTTAGAACTATAAAAGTTATATTTTTCTGTAATTTGTAAAATATTATCAATTAAATAAAAAAAAAATCAAAACTCTAAGATCAACCGTTTAAAAATTATTGAATTTTATATATGTTAAGATTTTTTCGATCTAACTCCTTATGTGCACAAGGCGAATCTTTTGATAATCGAGAACGCTGCTTTGTCTACCAGTTTTCCAGTAGGTTTCATTGTTCTAATTTTGTTTCTGGCTATTCCAGTTACAGTTGCTTCGGCCGAACGATCGTTTTCTAAAATAAAATTAATAAACAATTATTTGCACAATAAGGTAAGTGCAGCTAATTCCGTGCTATTTTACTAAAAGAAGTAAAATAAGAAATTTCGTACAGTTTCCAAAAATATTTTTATTTGAGGTTGTTTACTATACTTAAAAGATTATGTACCTGTATTGTCACTACGTAAATCTGCATTTGTTTATCAGTTTACCAAAAATCCTTATAAAGTGCGCAAGATTTATTGTTACGCGTAATGAAGCTGCATAATTTGGATAAGAATATTAAGAGTTATTTGTAAGTATAAATCCATTTTTATTTTACTAGTTCGACCTGATTTGATGTTATCTTTATATTCCTGTGTATTTCAATTTTGTCGAAACTAGTTCCGAATGAACTATTCTTTTTCATTTTTTTTATTATATTCAATTGTGATTTGTATTTTTTATTATTCTATTGAATTGTAATTTTCTTATATTCCAATATCATATTGAATGCTTTCTGAATTACCTTATGAAATATTGTAATAGAATTAAGTAATTTAGTACTCCCTACATATATTCATCATAATTTTCTCATCTCAATGTATTTTAACGGCAGCGGCGGATATATAAGCCGCCTGTTCGTAACCATCGGCAGTAGCTGAAGGGCACTCGCCTCCGATCTACATATTTAAGTCCTTTTGTAAAACAATTCTCTTTATATTCATATTAATATTTCTTAAAACGAAATGAATTATTAAAATTATATTATAACGTTTAAACCAATAACTTCTGTTATTATTCAAAGAAAGAAATTATCACTAATTTCTACGCGCTATCACTAATTAATCCGCGCAAAATACACTGAAAACCAAATGCATAAGTCGAGCCGTTCGCAAAATATACAATAATAAATTTTAACGTTAACAACACTGCATGATTATCGCAAAGTGCACATCTCTAGCAATATGGCAAAACCTTCACGAACGTAAAAGAGAAAAGGCGAGAAGCAGCTAGTGCAAAACGGAATAAAATTTGTCAAAACTATATTAATTTCAATTAAATTTAAGCAAATAAGCTATTCAAACCCAATTTTAATTTGCATTACCTATTAAACAATCAATTTTTTTTGAGAGTGTGTTGCAGTAATAAAATTACTTCATATAATACAAAAGTTGATATCAACGTCGAAACTATTATAAAAGTGTTTTTCAGTGGTGCTCAGTTAAAACAAAAAAAAAATAATAAAACCTTGCTCTGTAATGGGCATTTAAAATTAATAAACCAAACATTTTGTAACTTTTAAAATTTTGAAATAATTGGTGAATTTTTATCGAGCTCAAGGCCAAGCAAAAATAAAGTTTTTTATACAAATTTATTTTTATTTTTAAAAACTTATATTTTTAACTTTTATAAATTTCAATTCCAGACATCCTAAACGAATAATAATTAACACAGCGCAAAACTTCATAAGACGAGTGTTAACAATTAGTGATAAGCAATTTCACAGGACTAACCAAGAAGTAATTATAAAGATATTGGAACAAAATGACTTTCCCAAAAAGTTGATAATAAGTTTAATCAACAACTTCTGCAATAAAAACAAGAAACCTAGTACTGACGTGACTTCTAGAATATTTAAAACAAACATATATATTCCTAACTGTTCCGAAAGATTCACTAAATCAAATATCTTTGACAAAGAAAAATTTCAATTAGCTTTTACCACGAAAAATAATCTCCGACAACTATATAGTAATACAAAAAGTAAAATGGACGAATACGAAAAATCAGATGTAATATATAAAATTAAATGTGGTGGTGACGGGTTCCACTTATGCAATAAAACATATGTGGGAACAACAAAATCTAAGTTGAAGACAAGGATTTCTGCTCATAAGTCGGACTTAAGATCACGTTGATCACCTTGACGACTCACTGTAGGAGTCTCAATCATACTCCAGTTTTTGACAAAGTAGAAGTGTTACAACAAGAGAGAAAATACAAAAAACGGTACATTTTAGAGATGCTACATATTACCAATACACCAAATGATGAGAGAATGAATTTTAAAACTGATACTGACAATTGCGCTCACAGCTACAGACATTTGGTGACAAGAAGAAAGAAAAGAAAGGAAGATGTTCGTTAAATAATATCTTAATGTTACAAATTTATGTATGTACATATGTATTTGAACCTTGTAAGATATATGTAACGTTTAATGTAAGTTGTGACTAATTATTTGTTTTCTTAAATATTATATGTTTGTTTTAAGTTAAAGTAATTCAATTTTATCTCTATAGTGTCCTGAAGATGACTTCTAATTGAAGTCGAAATATTTACAAACAAATATAAAAGTTTTTTAAAAATAAAAATAAATTTGTATAAAAATCTTTATTTTTGCTTGGCCTTGAGCTCGATAAAAATTCACCAGTTATAAAAAACAGAGGCCGTTAAATATCCAAGAAATATTTTGAAATAATTTGAAACCCTAAATTAACTTAAAATACTATTAAATAGCAGCATTTAAAACCTACACTACATCACAACAACAACTACAAAGAACAGAAAATTCATAAAATAAACTTGAAACTTCTAAAGCCTCACAAAAACAACGGGCAACTTGAAGTACGGTATCAGTTTCTGGCACCACCACCAAAAACAACAATAAAAGCGCTAAAACGCGCAGCTGATTCATCGGATTTTTAATTTGCTTCGCTAATTTTACGTTTGCTTGGAGTCAGCAACACAACTCCCGCAGCTATTTGACGGAGCCCCATACAACAACAATAACAGGTGTGGAAACCCTAATAACAGCAAGCATCCAGCATCTTCAACACCTGCAACTCTTCGATGGAGTCATATACTACGACAACAACAACTATACAGAGTAAGATCCTTCCTAGGAAATGGCAGAGTAAGTTGGTGAAAAATTATTTATACACATTATATATATGATGTTGGCATAACCTTCAAAAAAGGAAGGAAATATCATGAAAACCCGATAAAATTTACAGTTAAAACGGTTGATAGTTTAAAAAACCGCTGCAAAACGCTACAGCAGAAATTTCTGTATATACATGCATAAAATTTGTCGCAAATTTGTTACATTGATCTTTTTTATATACATATATATACAAAAACACTAAAGATTTCAATATGTATATATACAAATTTGGCGCAACTTCGTACATATTTACCAGAAAAACTCGCAATGGTTTAATTTTCCGATTTTCACTACTCACATTCATTCTATAAAACATTACATTTCGATTCCGTTCGTTCCGGTAACATCATCTCTCATTATCGTTGTTTCGTTCAATTACAATAAAGTGCAATTTCATTTAAGATAATCACACTCTCTTTCTCACTCCATACATACATACATTGTAAGCCCGAAGCTTTTGTTTGTCTCAACGCTAGCACCAAAATTTTGCTCGCACTTATATACGAACGTTTGCTCGTACATTCATACGCAAAAAAAATTTAATTTTAAATAAAATAAGATACATTTCACATTTCTTACGTACACTAACATATCAAATCACATAATAGTTCATTTGGGTTAGTGCATCGCAAACAAAAAAAAAAAAAAAAAAAAAAAAGGGTAAATAAATTTCACAACTCTCAGTTACGTATACTTAGCAAGAAGTACAACCCAATGAACACAAGAATATTTTGAATTATAAATACTATTACACATTTTCGATCAATATAATAATTTAAAATATGACAATGCCCCAACACATATTTTAAGAATGTTGTTATCTCACTACCGTGAACTCTCGTTTACGTATCCGCTTATTTTACACTCAAAAAAAAAAAAAAACTATATCTGCATGATAATCTTACACTACAGTAAACCCTCGTTTACGTACTCTCTTAGTTCAACCCTCAATAATCCAAAATTTGTTGCAAAAAATTAAATACCGAAAGTAAACCCTCGTTTACATAATCAAATGTTGCGAACTATTCTTCTGTTCCGCCTGGCAGGGTAGCTAACGCTCATGATGAATCAAGTAAAACTCTAATTCGGAAACATCGACTCCCTCGATGGATGCAGTTTACGCCGAGCATACAAAACCAATCCCCTGGATTTTGTTATGCGTTGGAATGAGCTTATTGCGCTGGTCTTTGCATACACACTCAAGGGAAGGACAAACCCGATCCTCTAATCCCTGGGTGGCAAAAGTCAAAAGCCGCTTACAATAAGCCTTCCGCGGTTAGAAACCCAACACCAAGCCACCAAACAAAAGCTCTAATTCGGAAACATCGTACTCTATCGATAAATCCAGTTCACGCCAAGCAAACAAATCCAATCCCCTGGATTTTGTTATGCGTCAGAATGAGTATATTGCACTTGTCTTTGCGCACACCCTCAAGGGAAGGACACTCCCGATCCTCTCATCCCTGGGTGGCAAAGGTCAAGTGGCTCCTACTCTGTATACAATAAGCCATCCACGGTTAGAACCCTACATCAGGATAAGCTTTTTGTGCTTGCCTTTTCACAAGAGAAGGACATCTCCGATCCTCTTATCTCTTGGCTGCAAAAGGTTAGTGGCTCCTCTGCAAAAATTAAGCTTTTCACCGATAGTAACATCTCTATATCCAACCTCTATTGTGGCCCGACTCATTTAGTCAACGTTCGCACTCAGAACAGAATAACTACCCTGCCCACAGTAAGGCTTTAGCTTACCGTCCGCGTAAGAGCAATCTTACTCTACCCAAAGCTCTTTTAATATTAAATTTTCAATTTCATTTGAAAAAAGTGGCAGACAACCACAGGTTTACAAACGAAGAATACTATTTCGTTTCTCTATTTGATGCTCGCAACTCAACATTTCATCACCAGCATCCCTTACTTGTTCCTATTATCTACTAATTCTTGTTTTTTTCACAGACAATCGGAAACCCGCTGTGCCAATGTGCATCAACATCCAAAAGGCGTACCATAACCACAACCGTATGCCAGCAATATCAAACTAACAACACAAATATCAATACTGTTAAGTCGAATCGCATCTCTTCACCTGAGGCTCCCCAAAACCAAATTACTAAATTTAATGAATTAAAACAGATGGCTAATAACCTGATTAGAGCTCTTCAACAATTCATTTAATGGGTTTTAACATCATCTCGTTGAATGTTGATTCAATTGTCTATAGTGGTCGAAGATCACTTTTTCTAAACTTTATTGCACAAAATAAAGCAGATGTCTACTTGTTACAAGAGACCAAACTTGATATTAACATTAACTTTTCTATTCCAAATTATAATATTATTCGTACTGACAACATGCGTGGTAAGGGTGGAACAGCAATAATCATAAAATCAAGTATACCAATTCGTTATCCTAAATTTTATAGAAATATTATCCATGCCACATCAATTGAATTTAACTATTCTGGTGGTTGGGCTAATATTGTCTCGTGTTATTTTCCACCCAATCGTAATTTGACGATCGATAATATAGTATAGTCTAATGACTTTTTCTCAAATTTTCCAAATTCGCTGCTTGGCGGAGATTTTAATGCTAGGCATAAAATCTTCGGTGATCATTCATCCAATAGCTATGGCATTCATTTAATAAACTCTTCTAATACACTTGGTTTTCACATAATTAATCCATCTCAACCTTCATGTTATCGCTCTGAATATGGTTCATTCATAGATAAATTTATAAATTTCAATTTCCCCATCATCTTTTCAACTATTACAAATATCCCATCATTCTCTGATCATTTCGCTCTATCGATTACACTTTCAATGCCAAATACCCAAACTATTCCACGTAAAATAAAACATTTTCATCTTGCGAATATGGATAAAATTAATCAAATTATATTTCACAAAGCTAAACAGTTTGTGGTACCATTAAATAATAACTTGGACAGTTGTGAACTTGAACAAATTTCACAAAATTTTGCTGACGTTACAAAAGATGTCATTAATAAATATACACCGACAAATCGTATTTCTTATAACAGAGTTATACTGCCACGAAGAATAAGGGCCATGCAAAAGATATGTAAAACTCTATCAAGAAAACTCCAGCGTATTGGTAATACTGGACAATATTTCACAAGAATACAGATCCTAAAACAAATATCATTATTAAAGGGCATGATAATAAATGCTGTTCAGTTCGAAACCGGTAAATTTTACTCCAATATTTTTGACAGTGTTACTGATAGTCATGATGCTTTTAAAGTCATAAAACGATTTACTGGTCACAAAATTAAACCCAATATATCCGGTTGTTTATTCACTGACGAAAATAAAACAAATGCCATTGCTGGTGGTAATAATATTGCAAATGCTTTAGTACAACAGTTTGCAAATAACCATCTATTAACAGTTCATAATAATTCCATTATCGATGATGTAGTAAAATCTGACATTGAACATCTCACAAACATTAATCAAGTCATCACATTCAATCATAATATAACTCCGGTTATTCGTAGCAATGAAGAGCTGGATAAAATAAACTCTTTATTACCTGAGGACCAGCGTGGAATTCTTACTTCGGTTGAAGAGGTCAATAATATCATCAAAACTAGACCCAATAAAAAGTCTACTGGCTCTGATGATTTACCTTTTTTCATAATTAAACAATTCTCTCCGGGTATTATACTTTTCTTAACGATTTTATTCAATCATCTTCTTTCCATTGCATATTTTCCACACTCTTGGAAAATGGCCGTCATCACGGCTATACCCAAGCCTGGTAAAGATTCAACAATCATTTCAAACTGGAGACCTATTTCTCAACTGATATGCATAGCCAAGATATTTGAGAAAATTATTGCTGTTCGTATTTGGTCACATATTGATTCACTTGATATTCTTCAAAATCAGTTTGGTTTTTTACCCGGGCATTCAACTGAACACGCTTTATGCAAAATTCAGAATGATATTACAAACGGCCTTAATAATAAAATGATCACATCAATTGTGGCATTGGACTTAAAGGCGGCTTTTGACACTGTATGGCATGATGGTCTCATTCATAAAATGATGAAACTATATTTTAAAACTTTCATAACTAGGATTATCAGATCATCATTGAACTCAAGAAGATTTGCGGTTCGAATTAACAATGCAATTTCGGATTGGCACGACATGCCTTGTGGCACCCCACAGGGTTCCGTATTATCGCCAATCTTATTCAATTATGTTTATGTATGATATTCCTATTAATAATAACGTTAAACTTACTCAGTTTGCAGACGACACGACGATTCATATTACACATAATCGACCCAAGATAGCACAAAATCTCTTAAACGTTTATTTAAATGAACTACTAGCCTATTTTAACAAATGGAAACTCATGCTAAATGTTTCTAAAACGGAATTCATCAATATTATGGGTCAGGTTTGCGATACCAGTGCTTAATTTAGAAAGAAATGTCGTGGCATGTGTATAAAACTGGGTGGTCAAAAGACATCCGATTATTGGGAGTGCAATTCCAAACAAATGGTAGATTTACCAAAAATGTGACTATAAGAATTAATAAGGCTCGAAAAGCTAAATTTGCAATTAATCGTATTTTAACTAACCGTTACATAAACACGAGAATTAAGACTGGTATATATAAATTATTTATACGACCCATCCTTACATATGCTGCCCCTGTTTGGTGTTTACAACCCTTTGTTAGTTCACATCAGATGGAATTAATGAGAACGTTTGAACGTGGTTGTCTTCGTTCCACGACAAATACGAAAATAGACATTGGTTCATATAAATATGGTAAAATCTCTGAAATATATTCCGCAGCAAAGTGTGCGAGAATGGATCGCTTCGTGGCGTACAGACACTATAATTTTTTCAATAAATGCATAAACTCTGAACTTATTAAAATTAGGGATATCATACATTGCCCAAATCAGATAAGTGGTAAATACACAAAGATTACATACATTCATGATCTACATGAATCGGGACAACTGGTCTTAAATGACAAAATTTTAATTTTTCACACTAGATACAATCATGAAAACGGACTAGTGTATAACACCGGGCAATAGACAATATTTAATTAATTAATTCTTTTCACTTTTGTCACATGTACCGTATCAATTTTGTTCAAGTATTATGGTTTTTCATTGTTTTTTTTACCTTTTTTTTAATATTATACCCACCCAGTCGGAAACAAAGCACTCCAAAAGGCCTTTTAAAGTGCTTTGTGCAAAGCAAAAAGGTCTTTGCTTCACCATTACTTACCATTACGTTTTTTACATTGCATGTCCTAGGCGATCAGCACAAGAGCGCATAGCAGAATGAGAGCCGTACAGCAGCAATAGCAGTGCTCTCTTTTCTTGCAGACTGCCACACTCTTTTCTTGCAGACCTATAATCTCTTTACTCCATTTAACCTCCGCAGTAAGGCTAAGCAAAGCAATACATTTTTCAAACGCAGCAAGCAGTGAGACAAAGCAAGGTACCGAAAATACAAACAACAAATACGATGTTCGTATTATCATTCTCTTGCTCTGTTTCATATGCAAGCAGCAATTGAAGTGTATACTTCTTTGCTTTATTGTGGAGTTTAAATGGAGGAAGAAATTTGTTTTGTTAAAATGAATTATACGTGCACACAAAAATCATGTTTTTTCACTTTAAATTTTTATTAATATTATAGAAAAAATTTTACAAATTAAGTATTATATACTGACAAAAAAAATAACATTCTTCCTTCCACTTTTTTCAATCGTTTCACTTTAGGTTTTTTTTTTTATCATCTCATTTGAAGTGCCTGCTACTGATATCCGCAATCTATTATATAAATATAAATATATTTTCTGTATTTTTTATACATTTCATAAATAAGCATTTTTATACAAACCTTTTAATATTTTTGTTAGCACACATGTTTTTAATATATCCGCACGCGATGTAACCGGCAAGAAATTAAAATGAAAGAACAGTAGAACGAAAACCAAAAGAGTAACAGAAAAAGTATATTAACCTTATTTATGCATTTGTGTCAATTTGACACGATTAGGAGTTTTAAAGATCTGCAAATATACAATGCATTGTGCAAATATGAAACCAAACGCAATAAAATTTGAACGCAGAGGTCGGGTTAATCGATTTGATACACAAATGTTGAATACAGAGAGGCAATAATGCGATAATACGAGCATCAAATACGAAGTTTAACTTATGATGTTCGTATCATCGTTCTCTTGCATTGTCGCAGTGAAGCAGCAGATAACACGTATAGTGTTTTTATTCAGACTTCAACCAAAAGAGAAGACTTCATAAAAAACTGCTTCAGAATAAGGTATAATGGAGTAAAAAAAAAGGTCTTTTATTTCACTCCTCTGAAAAGTACTTTCATTTTGTCCGATTGGGCATGAACAGAAATGTACCTATTTAATTTTGTACTTAGATAAGTTAACTAAGCATCCATATAAATTGTATCCCGTTTATTGGATAAATAAATAAACATTTAAACAAAAAAAAAAAAAAAAAAAAAACTAATTCTTGTTTTTTTCACAGACAATCGGAAACCCGCTGTGCCAATGTGCATCAACATCCAAAAGGCGTACCATAACCACAACCGTATGCCACGAATAAGACATAGACAGAGAGCTACATATCACCGTCGCCGACATATGTCTAAATAAAACCTCGTCAAATCTCAATCAACACCACATAAAACTTCAAGCTACATTTAGCACGGAATTAGGTGCAATTAAAGGTTTTGAAAAATTGAAAATAAATGATTCAAATTGTAAAAACACTTAAATATTTACATGAAACCCAAAATTTTTTAAGGCCCACTTTTGTTATAAAAAAAATTCAAATTTAGAGACAATTGCTATATAAAAGTGATTTTTTTTCAAACTTCAAAAATTTTATTTTTTTTAAATGGGCGTGGTCTCATTCCACTTGCTTAGAGCTAAGTCACCTTTTTCAAATTTTACAGAAAACACAAAAAATTTTCCAACATTTTTTAACGTGTGCAACGTGTGAAATTTGATCCAATTTTTGACCACCATATTTCAAAAATATGTTTGCCTGAAAAAACACATTGCTAAAACAACCAACAATATAAAAAATAAAAAAAATTATTATTGTATTTTCTTGTTCATTCAGAAAATTGTATTAAAAATAACGAGTAAGCGTTAGTCTATAGCAGATTACACAAACCCTAGCAAATCTTGGCAGCTACCGTGAACATTTGTTTAAACTTAGAATATGGACTGTTGTTTAGAAACAAAAATGACGGAGGGATTCGGGAGGAAAAGTTACTACAAATCCAAGTGAAATTAAAATTAAACTATAAAAAATACAGAAAAAAGTACTTCTTAAAAGCTATTATTTTATAAAAACCACGCCACGCCACTTGAAAACGAAGTTAATACCTCTTTTTTTCAACTTTAATTTTATTTAATGGGATTTGAAGCATTTTTTTCATTTAGATTCTTATTGCCAAAAATTAAGTACACTTTTACACTTTTTACAATTCAAAAATAACTTCAATTGATACTTGCACTTCTGATGCTTATATTTAAAAAGTACCGTTAGAGGCTAAAAAAAAAAAAAAATACCGTTGAGAAGTTTGGTAATAGTAGAGATTGTGCAGTTACTCATAATTCCCGAATTTGACGTTTGAATTTTTTATTTTTGTCGTATGAGAGCAACCACAGTGCGTTGACATGATAAGAATCTATTTTTAAAGATCAATATGTTTTAGTGGCACGGAATTAGCTGCATTTATCTTAGCATGACTCAAGAACGCTTGAGTAATTTAAGTAGGGTAATTCTGGGAGAGACCCTTTCGCTATCTCTATTACGAATTTTGGTGTTCTAGTGCTGTATCATACAGGGAAAAAATATAAAGCGTCCTTTTGTCAATCGCAAACAAGAATATCAAATTTTTCGTGATCGCTTGTCCGAGTAAGTGCCCTGTTATGCAGACGGTCATGATCACGTCACGGGCACCAGTTGTTGTTGCTTCAATGTAAAACGAAAGTTTGAGATAGAGAGGGAGTGTAAAATTTAACCACCACGGTCCAGCGTGGCCGTTGATAAATTTCAAAAAGTTGCAAAAAAAAAGTGTCACTGAGAGTATAAAAGTCTCATCCCATTTTTTTAAGTAAAAGGAACATTTACATATTTCAATTCACAGCAGTTTGCTTATATGTACACAGTAAAAAAGAATTAGTTATCGTAAGTACATTGTGGAAAATTTGAAAATAGCAACAAGTTTGTAAAAACTATTATAAAACCAAAGTGTTGCAACTAAAAAGTATGTATGCAATTAGTCTTGCGAACTTTCAAGTTAAAGGCAATGAACTTTTCGTATAATTTCATATGAAGATCACATTTTTTGCAAAAAAGTCTCAAAATTTGCAAGCATTCTTAAAAAAGTCTCAAATTTCGGGTATTTTCGAAAAGTCGTGTCAAAGTTTCCAAACAGTCAAAAAGGTTGCAAACTGCAACTTTAGTCTCATAACGGCTATACTACACCGGTCACCAAATGATTTGGCTTTTGATGTCGAATCAGGAGATCAAAACAGGGTTACGTTGTAAAATTATTAGCAATAATTCACTTTTAGGAGCAAAATAGTAATCTTTTGGTAAAAATGTATGCAAGAAAAAATACTTAATAGCAACGCTTACATTTTTCACGAAATAAAAAAAAATTACGTTAATATATAAAAATATACGTTTTTTAATAGTTATACTTGCAAATAAAATTGAATATGGAAGTAATTATTATAATTTAATTCAGAAATATATATTTTTAAGCACTTTCTTATGAATTGTATTTATCCCTCCAAAATATAACTTTTTTTGCATATGCAATTTTAGCGCTTCTAAACCAATGCCAATATAGTTCATTTTTATTTATTTTTTATTAACTTATTTCACAAAGTGTTGATATTAGAAACCAAATGTTACTGTTTCAATAACTATGAATTCCTGATAACATAGTAGCAAAAAAGTGCTAAAACTATACAAAAACGTACTAGTGACCGACGATCAAATGACCGTCTGCATAACATACTTTGGGCACTGAGTTGAAAAATCAAAGAGAGAGCGTAAAAAGTGACCTGATCGTCGATCATTTGACTGTCTGCATAAAATCGCCCTAAGGCTGATGTTACACGTCAATGTTTTCTGTTTTTACTCTCTTTTCATCGTTTTGTTTGATGCCCTGTTACACTATCAGTTTTTTGCTGAATGTTATTTTTTAATACTATGCAACTATGTTTTTCCAACTAAAAAGTATCTAATTATATTTTGAAGTGAAGGAAAAATCAACAATTCATTGAATTACCATGTTTTTATAAAAATTATTCAGTAATATTTTAAACACCAGTTTCACAACCAAACAAAAGCCAAACAGCGCAAAGGGTGGCAAAGGAAAAAAATGTATTTATAAATTAGTAAAAAGTGTACTGTTTTCCATAAAATATTGGTATTTCCAGTAAAATACAACAGTGTATCTTCGGCAACCCCATTTTATTTGAAGTGACGCAGGTTTTTGTCAGTAAAAAAATTTGAAGTGAAATGTGTTCATCCTCTCCTTTGCTCAGTGTTCATGTTTCAAAACAACAACAATTTCATTGTTTGACAGCAAAACATTGATCGTGTAACATCGACTTAGCGATTTTTTTACCTTTTTGTCATCATTTAATAGCTTTGAGATGCAGCTTGAGCGCTCACCTTGAAACCTATGTACATTTTGAAAAGTAAGCGCAAGTTGTAGGTCATGTGGGAATGAATTTTTTGATTTTTGTTGAATTTTTCATTTCCCCCTTAAGAATGGGAGAGATGGACCCTTTTTTGCGGGGTGAGATGGAATAATCACGGTGTTAAAAATTAATTGCTGATTACACTTTCTTTATTAAAATTTTTATAAACAATAAAGTTTTATGCAGAGCTGGGCGGTTTCGATTACTTTTGTAATCTATTACACATGAAGAACCATTACAGTAATCGTACTCAAGGTTTTTTAAGTACGATTACTTTTTCGTATTTTGAGTACAATTACTCATATGCATGTACTTAATACATATTTAAACATAAATACTTTTTTAAGTGGTTCTTGAGACCAAATTTTTTAACAGTTAATTTTGTAAACTGAAGAATTGTTATATTCTGAATTTTCAATTTCATTAAAAAACATTGCTTATGAATGATGTATTATAAAACAATTTATCTGTTAAATAATCAATAATTTAGAGTTAAAAATGTTAAAGTTATCCACAATGTGAAAAAAATTGAAGTCTCTGATAAAGACCCAATTTTTCCAATTTTGGATTTTTTGTTTTGATGTTTTAGTTTTGCCTCAGCTTTATAATTCAACGCGATTTTTGAAAATGGATTGTTTTTAAATCACACTAATGTACACCCAACAAAGTATTAATAAGGCCAAAGAATAAATCCAAATTGTTATTGAATCATATACGAATCCGCATTCCAAAAAGTTTAAAAAAAGTAAGAAACTGAATTGGTTTGAAGGCACTTGTAGCTTCATTAATATTTGACACTCTTTCTGAGGAACAAATCAAGGACATAAATCAAGGGCAAGGTGTATGTATTTGATGTAAAAGTGAGGATAAACTTCTAGATCGCTTTATTTCAGTATCTGCATTTATAACAAAAATATCAAAAAGAAATTTTTCTTCTTCCTTGTATTTGAAAAACTGCATAGTTTCATCAATTACCAATTTTATTTTAATATAATAGGGCTTCTTAGTTTTAGTTTAAAATGGAGACTTGCACTCACACATAGATTTGGAACAATAATGTGGAAATTGAACGCCAGACAAAAGAAAATCGGTAATACCCTGAAAAAAAAAAATTGTTCTTATTGCATTTTTTTTCTTTTTTTGCATCTATCTTAACCCATTAAATCCTAGTGATGCGTATACGCACAAAAAAGTTACCCGAACACGTAATCGCTATCACAGTTATTCTAACGCAAAGAGAAAAACTTTACAAAAAATAAAAAAATCGATAACACCGTTTGCTGTTTGAATTTTTGACGATAAAGACGTGAGATTGGTGCTTTTTTGTTTTTCAACGGGTTCGCACTCCGACTTAATGAGTTAAGGCAATAAGCAAATTATATGACAATAAAAACTTAACCTAATTATTGTTCTCTAATAAGCCCAATAATATTTAGATATTATATTATTATTTAAAATAAAAAATAGGCAAGATTCCTGTTTTAACTTTAGTCTACGCGGGGATTATAAATATGCATCATTATATCTTTTACAAAGAATTATGTTTCAAAATCATACATTTTTTAGTTAAACTAAAAAAAGTACACAAAAAATGAAGCAATTGCACTCAAACTTATAATTGAGGCAAATTTTTTGTTTCTTCAATTAGAGCAAATTGAAGCCTACACCGGTCGGATTGATCGGGAAATTTTAAAATAAGAATCTGCACTGAAGAATGAGCTATAAAATCTCTCAAGCTCTCAATATCTCTACAACAACCTGACTCAGCTAGTATATTTCAAGGTGAAATCAATATCAATAATACTTATGTACATATGACGGCAGACAATACCCACAGCACAGAACGAGGATAGTAATTTTACAGAAAGCCAAGCTACCCGAAAGTAAGCTCACAAGAAAGTAGACTTAAGCTGTTAGTCCTTTTACCACAGATATATAATGTACTTACAATGAAGTGAATATAAAGAGTTATAATGACTCGAAGAGGACGAAAAAGGAATCATATTCAATGGTATACTTTCCCTAAAATAAAAATAACATACCGATAATCCTGAGCAACAGCAACCCTCTATCATATAGAGAATTACATAAAAAAAGCAGCAAATGAACGCGACTATAAAAGATAAACATACTAGCACTAAAAGCCAAAAAATAAACCAAATCGGATTCCCCATGATGAAATTATATAAAGGCTTCAAATCACTTTATGATAACTCTGTTGATGACAAGTGTGAATTTCTGAAAATAAATTAACAACATTTCGAGTCTTACAAAATTAATGAATCACAAGTAATCCAAGAGATTAGTATTTTTATTTACCTAAAATTCAACCACTTTTATAGATACAAACTCTTTTATTTGTGAAAATATTCTCAACAAACTCAACTTATTTGTTTCAATATATAGAGTGACATCAAAATCAATTAGAATTTATTATTTTAAAGTGTTTAAAGAAATTTGAAAACTACAAAGTTGCGTGCACAGTGATAAACAACCTATTCATTAACCCTGGAAGTACATGCATATTCAATGTGGTCATACACATGATCTATACACCTATAACTTTGAAAGCTGGTTTTTTCTCAATATTTGGTTAATTTATCATATAGAAAAACAACAATGGACATTTTTGTTTAACAGTTATTCATAAACTAAGGCCCTTATTATGAACTGCGTTCGATCTACGACTGTATTCGAATGCCCTGATCGAACGAATTTGAGTTTGGTATTATGACGTGCTTTCGACAGAGAATAGCGTTATTGTGAATTTCGCTCATTTTGTGTTATTCACGGTAGTATGTTTCTATCAGCTGATCGTCATTTTGAAAAATAAATACGATTTGTTTAAAAATTAAGTAGAAAAAATAAGGACAAAATAGTTATGACTACAACGAAAATATAGTTCAAAGATTCATCGGAAGAGGATCAGAGCTTGGTGGAACTTGCCAGAAGTAGAAAACGATTAAGTGCAGCCTTTCGTAAAATCTTTGGCATCTACAAAATTCATATACAGATTTCTACAGAACTTTCGACTATCCAAGGAGGCGTCCACAAGACTTGATGACTACTATAGATGAACTGCTCAAGCAATGCAGATGCGCAAGATCAATTCCAAACATATTAAAATTGGCAGCAATTTTGCGATTTTGAGTTTAGGGATCACTCCAACTAAGCATTGGTAAAGAGAATACTCTTGTACTTGCACAAACCAGGATATCTGTGGTGTTATCAGAGGCTTTAGATGTCCTGGAAAATTGTATTTGCCAAAGATGAATAAAATTCAATTATACAAGCAAAAGTATATTTTGCTAATAAAAGCGGTATGCCGGGAATTATTGGTTGGTCCTCAACCATTTAGTTCCTTCTTAGTCGCAATCAGAGGATTTGCTTTCCAACAATGACACAAGTTTCTATAACTGCAATGTGTTGCTCACCACTTTAAACCTTCAAAAAATTTACAAAAACTGTTTAAAATTAGTTTTTAGTCCTCAGAAAACAAAAAGAAATAGGTACTGAAATACTGAAATTTTTAACAATTATTACTCAGCATGCACCGTATCGAAAGCAAAATGGCGTTCGACAGAAAATTTGATGCGCAACGAAAAGTTCGACATGGTTGCTCATAATACGGATTTTACATTTGATATTCGATCTTCGATAACCAGCGAAGATCGAACGTCGAAAGCAGCTTATAATAAGGGCCTAAATGATTACCAACACTTACTTAAAAAGAAAAATTGAAAAACATAAACATGCGTCGTCGATTAGACGAAGTATGTCTTTCCAGGGTTAACACGGATCCGTCGTTGGTATCAAATTGATACACTTTTCAAATATAAATTATTTCACATGCTTGAAAAAATTTTTTTTTAGAATAAAATGGTAGAAAGTTTTATAATTTAATGAAAATATTCAGAAAATATAATAAGGGTATTCCCATGGTAGAAGTATTTAGAGGTAAATGCATTTTTTTTCCAAAAGTAGCCATTTTGAACTTTTGACAAGTAAGGCTGTGGTTATATTGCGAGTATGCTCGGTGAACACTATGAAATTGTTGTTGCACCGAACACAAAGAGAGAGTCTGTGCTCACTCTCACACCGAACACCATATGCTCGGTGTATTGTACACCGAGCACGCCGAGTATTCAGGGTGGCAATGAGTTATTTTACAAAATAGTATCATTACATATAAAATAGTATTAAACAAACGAGTAGGTTAGGTTAGGTTGGAGTGGTAGCCTTATGCTTGAAAGCACACTTAAGCATACAGTACGGCGCGACTCCCCCATTGACGGATTGGAGAACCATGAGGATTCCATAATGGATCTGGCTAAGTCCTTGATATTTATGGATGATAGCTCGGACAGACTAGTGAAGAAAGATGAGCCTAGGAGTTTAAGTCTCCTCCTGGCCAGGGATGGGCATTCGCACATGAAATGGAGGACTGTTTCTTCTTCCTCCTCAGAGCCGCAGCCCCGACAGAAGTCATTGAATGGCAGTCCTAGTCTTGCAGCATATCTCTCCATTATGGAGTGTCCCGTGAGCACCGAAGTCGTAATGCTGATGGAGTTTCTACTAAGGTTGAGTAGCTGTCTAGTCCGTCTATTGTCTATAGTGGCCACAGATATGCTCCGTTACCCAGGATCTTTTTGTTTCCTCAAGGTAGTTTTGCTTAATGGCTAATTTAATAGACAAAAGGGGGCACCAATGGTGCCCTGTTTTGCTAACTCGTCGGCTTTGCAGTTACCTGAAATATCCATATGTCTAGCTACCCAATATAGGTGGACCTGCGAGTGACTCGACAAAATGTTGAGTGAAGATCGGCAGTCAAGAACAAGCTTTGTTGTAGTGAAAACACCGGCAAGGGACTTGATTGCTGCTTGGCTGTCTATGTAGATGCAGATATTCGTATCGAATGAATCGTTGCGAATAAGCCACTTGGACGCTTGATAGATAGCCATTACTTCCGCCTGAAGGACGCTGCAATGGTCAGGAAGTCGGAAAGAGAGTCTGAGATCTAACTTACGAGAGAAGATGCCACAGTCGACTCTTTCCTCCAATTTGGATACATCTGTATAGATGTCAATTAAATTGTCAGTGACCACCAGCGATGCCGATTTGCGGGGAATTCCTCGATTTGCGGGGAATTATACTCGGTGTGGGGAATCGGGGAATGAACTGTTTTTTGCGGGGAATTTGAAGTCGTTCAGCTTTTAGTAATTAAAGTCTGTAGAATATTTTTTGTCAAATTTTATGCAATGCAAAACGTTTAACTTATAAAATATTTCATATTTTGGGTCTTAAATTCTTCATCTTTTCTTAAGTAGGCCCTGCAATTTATTGGTTTGGAGAAATCGATTTTTAAAAAGTATTTGAAAGTATTATATTTCGATAGTATTTTGTAAAAATTTTAGAGAACGCAGAGTGCTTTTGTAGATATAGATGATTATAGCGCCGAGTGCCAGTCAGGGCTAAACAGTAGCGAGGTGCTTCGACTTCCCTTTCGGCCGTTCAGAAAGGCTTAGCTATGTCTTCGTCCAGCACCTCCTGATTAATAACTCTTAATCATTGCTGACTAATCTATAAACTTACAAATTACGGTCAGCCATCATAAAGAAGATGAAGTATATCTTCTATGTTAAAAACCGATAGTCAAAACTATGAACCCGTTTTTTTTCAAAACAAAGTTTTTGCCATTTTTTATTTGAGTCAAAAAAATTTCATGAAAATTTTGATGTCCAAAAGTGGGCTGAAGCTTATATGTTAAGAATTCCGGAGTCAGAAAGTACGTTTCTATTAATCTACCAGTCCCATGAAAATTGGTTAAGTTTTGGGCAGAGAAAGTTCAGGGTCGCCTTAAAATAACACTCACTGAGATCAATTTCGTTTTTGTAAAATGTTTATATGGGAAGTGCATGTAGCGCTGTTATAATACGAAATTATACTAATGCGGGGAGCTCGATCGAAAATCGGGGAATCTCTCGAGAGTTATTGGGGAGAGAGAAAAAATGAGTTGGCATCCCTGGTGACCACCTCGTGATTAACCCATTCCTCTCTACTGGGGATATGAGTGAAGAACGTGTGGTTTAAATTAGGGGTAGAGCAAATGTAGTTTACGTTAGTTGGTACGGACGTATCGTGGATTAAAATCATGGCATGGCCTAGGTTTGACCGGGTCCAGCGAGTTAGGGCATTGAGTCTGTCAGCAGAGCACTTAGACTACACGAGCCTCTCTCCAGCTTTTGGGAATGTACGAGAATTTTAGGCAAGCATTATAAATTTGCAATAGCCGTGATGTTACGTGTTCAGCCCCTTGTTGAATACCCGCGGGCCCTGGAGATTTATAGGGGCTGAATGATTTGATGGCCCACTTTAGAAGAGTGTCGGTCAATTGGAAAGGGGAGGGGTTACTTAAAGGATGATCGGTCACAAGAGGATTATGATCAACGAAGGTTTCACTCCCCGGAAAATGAGTAGTCAGGAGTACCTCTAAGGTCTCGATCCCAGAATCAGTCCAGTGACCATCTGCATTCTGGATACAGTCGAGAGCCCTAGGGGTCGTATTGAGGAATTTTCGAAGTCGGCTGGTCTCGGAAGAGCTTTCTATACTACCACAGAAGTCATTGAAAGCCTTGGCTCTATTAAAGAGTCTTCTACATACTTTTCGAAGCTCTGCAATCTCCGAGGTCCACCATAAAGGTTTGGAGGAATTGCATGCCGATTTGGCAGCAGTGTTAAAAAGTGCTGTAATGGAGATTACCTCTCGATCAATATCGCTGTGGTCATTAATAGAGGGTGGAGCTGACTGTATGCCAGACTCAATAATGGCATGGAACTTTGTCCAGTCAGTACGCTTCCTATTGATCAGGCTAGTAGCACCTGCAGAGTCTGTAGGATCTAGTTTATCAATGGTGAAGTTAATATAATTATGATCAGAAAAGGAGCACTCTTGCGAGACACTCCAGACTTTTAGTAGGAGTGAGATTATTAGAGTGAGATCGAGATCTATTTGAAGTAATGAAGGTTGGCTCATTCCCCCTATTTGCAATAACTAAGTCATAAGTAAGGATAAAATTAAAGAGAGACTCACCTCGTTCATTTGTGTCCGTGCTGCCCCACATCTCGTGATGGGCATTGGCGTCGGCACCGATGATAACCGGGGTCCGTTTGCGGTTAGCCTCTGCAACCAGAAGCTTCAACATATCGTGCGGCGGTGATGTACCGTGGTCATGGGCCATGTAGCTGGAGACGATCCAGGTGACCATGGCGTTGATCACAATAACTATTGCCACGTTGTCTTTATCGCTGAACCTGGAGAGTAAAAGAGCGTTAATGCTATTTTTGATAAGGATACAGGATCTGGGTTTACCTTGACCCTCCACATACACTGTGCGGTATCCATTAATGTTGAGTTCGCAAACCCGGTCATTAACGACCCATGGTTCTTGGACCAGTATGAGCTCCTCTCCTTTTTGAGATAGGCGGAGGAGCAGGGCTACAGATGCAGTGATGGAGTGGTTAAAGTTAATCTGTAGAACCTTCACCATCATTAGGGTGAGCGATCATGGTGAAGTCGATGTCCTCCTCTTCAGACAAAGGAGGAGCATCGGCGTCTGTGGCGATAAGCCCCATTTTTCCGAAAAAGTCGCCAACTAGTTCGGAGGTCGACATGACACTCCCATCATCGGAGAGAGTGTCAATTTCTGACTAAGGCAATGTCTCCAAGAAGGCCGCAGCTTTTGCTGAAGGCTCCTCGTTGGTTTCCTGCCCCGTAACTAACTTATCGCATCTATAGACCCTGAGAAAGATCGACTCGAAGCCGTAGTTGATCTCTCCCTTGCTGGCATTGAGAGGCGACAACGACTCTTCATTTAAAATGATGAGCGCTTCACGAAGGTGGCCCTTTGGATCGCTGACCTTGGCGACCTGCCAATCGTGGGTGGGAAGCTCAAGGTTGCTTAATTTAATGAGCTCAAGAATTTCATCCGACGAGGAGGGCTCTGCGGGAATCCGAGCCTTGGAGCGTGGGCGATTGCGGATTTGGTCT
Source organism: Toxonevra muliebris (assembly GCA_963691655.1). Taxonomy (NCBI): domain Eukaryota; kingdom Metazoa; phylum Arthropoda; class Insecta; order Diptera; family Pallopteridae; genus Toxonevra; species Toxonevra muliebris. The sequence goes on from OY829327.1 coordinate 55,511,237, forward strand.
TTTGGTACAACCGCAAGCTGAGCACCGGGCCAAACCTCCCCTAACATCGCAATGGCAGTCTTGAACAGATTCGCGGAGCGTTGGTCTGTACAAGCTACCAATTTAATATGGCCCTGATGCCAACCGGCATCACGACAACTGGGCGACGGACCTGGGTTAGCCGCAACAACATCTTCGTAAATGTTGCGGAGGGCCGCTAGCACCAATCTCCAGTTGTATGGAGATATGGTGCCATCGCTATTATTGGAGTCGATGATGACCCAGATGAGACCATCTTTCGCGACTTCATTGAATGGCCGATTTAGTTTCGGCCTGGGTGGTGCCAGTCTTGGCCGTTTATGGTCTTGACGGACAGTATGGGCGGCTTGCTCAGTCGACCTCTGTCGTTTCTGATTAGCCTGCGGGGGTGGACGGGCTCCAGAATTCTGTTGAGCCCATAAGAAAGCGGCTCCCCCATCATGGGAGAACGCCAAAATACCGGAGATGTGTTTTATTTAAGAGGGTTTGCTCCCTCCGCCTGATCTATCTTAGCCAGCTGCATATCAGACATCTGATGTGCACTGTTATGAGATAAAAGTTTACACCAGCTGGCTGACATGCAACCGTTACCAGCTGTCACCACGAGGAGGTGATAGACCACACTACCATCAGACCACTCAATTACGGCACGTACCGAAATACGTGTTGGTCCCCTCGAGTGACTGACGGCTTGACAGCCAAAAAAAACAGTAAATTTTGGCAAAAAACAAATCTGCAACGAGCTGAATGTAACCATCTTGACCTAGCACAGGAGAAAATGTTTTGTGTTCATCGAACACCGAGCACTTCATTTGTAACACAAAAGCCCAATAGGCCAAAAAAAATAAATATATGACACAGCGAGTATGTGTAAAACTTAAATTAAAATATGAAAATTTAAGTTTAATTAGTTACAATTAGTTGAAACCTACACTAAAACTATTCAATACAGCCCATCATCAAAAATATTTAAAGCAGATAATATATGTAATTGATTAAGAAAAGTAAAATATTGACAATTGGAAAGCAAAAAATAGCGAATCTTTTTGTTCATCCGACAGCAATCACTCTAATACTTCAAATAATTAAATTGTAAGGAATTTACTTTTTTAGCTAACGAAAAAATATGAATATATTATATATATTATAGAGATAACCCTTTTAGTAATTTGACACCATACCATCATAAGGAAAACTCACTTTAATCTGGCATTAAACATATGTCATACATACAAATTTTATTATTAATATATATGTTAGGCTCTGTTAAGTAAGAGAGTATATACAGGGTGACAATTGTAAAGTGACGCAAGTTTAATACTCTGCAGCAAGCTTTGCCATTTACCGTTACTTTAATTTAAAAAGCAAATTCATTCATCATTGTCCATAAAAATGGACAAGGAAAATATTCGTCGTGAAATTATGAAATTTCATTTGGCAAAATATAGTAGCCGTCAAATTGCAAAGGCTTTAAATTTGTCAAGTCGTTCGGTAGACCGAGCTATTATTCGATATAATGAAACTGGGGGTTTTGGAGATAGAGACCGGGAAAAATTTTCAACAGTTGCCACTACTGGTTTAACAGAAAAAACTCGTAAACGAATCAAGCGAAATCCAAGGCGCTCAATGAGAAAAATCGCTAAGAAAGTGGGAGTAAACCGTGAAACAGTGCGAATCATTGCAAAATCAAAGCTTAATCTTTAGCCGTACAAGCTCCGAAAAGCTCAAGATCTGACACAAAAAAAGAAAGATTTGCGACTGCAAAGATGCAAGGCGTTGCTACGCTCCTCCGTGTTAAAAAATGTTGAAAATATCTTGTTTACAGATGAAAAAATTTTCACGGTTGAACAACATTTCAATGCGCAAAATGACCGAATGTGGCTAACATCATCATCGCAACAAAATAGGACTGTTGGCCGAGTTCAAAAGCCAGCTTCCGTTATGGCATGGGCTGGAGTTTCCGCTAATGCCAGAACCCCTCTAATATACGTTGAAGAGGGTGTTAAAATTGACCAGGTTGTTTATCGGAGCATTTTAAATGAACATGTTCTTCCCTGGGCCCAAGATACATTTAGAAATGAAAACTGGACTTTCCAGCAAGATTCTGCACCTTCCCACATGGCAAAATTAACGCAAACATGGATAAAAGACAATTTTTCTGGATTCATAACATCTCAAGAATGGCCACCATACTCCCCAGACTTGAATCCGATGGACTATTCTATTTGGAGTATTTTAGAGAGTAAGGCTTGTGCATCTCAACACCACAGTCTGGAGTCGCTGACAAATTCATTAGAGAAAGCCTGGACTGAAATTGATCAGGAAGTCCTGCGGCGAACAGTACTACGATTTCCGGATCGATTGAAGGCATGTGTGCAGGCTAAAGGAGGTTATATTGAATGAGGTGGGGTTCAAATGAATGCTCATATATTCAGCAATGTTAACACTTAATTGTACTTAATGGAAGTACGTCCTTTTGAAAATAACTGCTGAAATGTGTGCGTCACTTTACGATTGTCACCCTGTAAGAGCAAATACACCAGGTTTTGAATACCCATAGCATAGTTGAAGAGCACAGAAATATGAAATTGTTAAGTTCATATGTTTAAAATTGGTACTTAATTGCACACACAACAATAACCTTGAAAATTATCTTCAGTTTGCTGTAAGGTTCGGTAGTCTATATTCGGTCATTGAGTTCGCGGCCTAAGGGACTTAGTACGCTATGGCAATTGAACCAAAGTAACAAGTGTAACTAGTAGACATACGATAGCGGATAACTGTTGAATTTAAGGAATTTTACTATTTAGTGTGCAATTTATCTTTTAAATATTTTTTATAATTTCTTTCAAATATTTGTATGATATTTTGTTCTGAGTGAAAGATGATATTTTTCGTATTATATTCTGTGCTCCTGAACTATTTGTTTCTAATAACTGCCATCTTTATATATACTTGTGAGTTACTTAAAACGAATCCTGTTGAAGAGAAAGGTATCTAATGTCCGGGTAATTATTTTGTGTACAAAGTAGCATATGATATGAAGAGCTTAAAGGTATACTTTAATTAAAGTATAATTTAAAAACATTAACATAGGCATTAAAGTATATTTAGCTTTTGGTTACAGTTATGCTTTTTTATAATTTTCTCTGCAAAATATTCATTTCAGAGGTATTAAGTGCCTTTGAATGGCTGCAAGTATTTGATGCACCTTGGAGCAATGTTAAAGACAATTGAAGGAAAACTTTTGGAAGAGGAGGAAGGATATATCAATAATTTTATTTAAACTCTGAGATACAACCTTGTAAGTTTTTTTTTTCTTTCTTAATTACCTTATTGATATTAAAAACTTTTTAAAACAATTTATTTCTATAGGTTGACATAGACTTCAAACTGCTTTATCGAAATATCACAGCATTGATGCAAAAATGGGATTAAATATTATCAAAATTTGCATCTTTTAAAAAATATAAATAAGTCAGGTAATATAAGAAAGAAAATATTTTTATTTAATTTGTTTATCAACATAAATTTTATTCAAACAGATGCTGGCAAAGATGTATATGTTGGCCTTATCCTACATTATTTAATACCAATACCAAAACAAAAAAATGGTAATATTACCAATAAAATGGTTATTTAACAATTTTCAGTGGTAACAATACAATTTTATTAGTAGGTAATATTACAAAAAAAATAATGGTTATTTAACAATAAAAAATTGTTCGTCAACAATTTTGTGTAAGTTGGTAAACAGCTTATTTCAGTAAAGCAACAATTTTATATCATTTATATTTACTTCCGTTCTAGGTTGGCTAGTTTTTAAACGATCTTTTCGTTTAGATTTACCAATCTTTTCTTTTCTGTGTATTTCAATACATAATGGAGCAGCATTCGATCTTGAGTTATCATAGCTTTTGCTTTGTTAGAATTTATAAATAGCTGATACATTAAACAAATTGAAGTTAATTACAGCTTCAAAGACGTCTAAAAACTGAGTATCTCCAGTAAATAAAAGTTGTATATCGTTAGCATATATGAGCATGCATTAGCATCTAAACATTCAGTGAAATCATTCCAGTATAACACAAATAAGATAGGACCAAGAACTGAACCTTGCGGTACACCATTAGGAACTCTTAATAACAGAAGTGCGGTTGCTACAAGAAACAAACTGTTTTCGATCATTAAAGTAAGAATAAATTAGTTTACAGTCTGTAGAGGAAAAATTAAATTTTTTATGCAATAGAGTCAAAAGTTTTCGATAAGTCCAGAGACAGAAGTAAACATAATTTATCATGACTTTGGGTCCTTCTTACACAATCTGTAAGTCCTAACAAAAGTTAGATTATACTGCATCCTATACAAAAACCAGAAGGAGCTGAATGTTGCAAACACTACCCTATGGAGCCGATGAAAAATCTAGCTGGCCAAAATTCGAAAAATCGACTGTATCGGTTTGAATCCAAAAGTATATGGGCTTACTCTCAATAGATCCCTCATTATAATCCGCACACAGGATATTTTAATTAGGTGAAGGATTTGGCTCTGCGACCGTCGAAAGTTGCAATATCCTTTCGATAGTTTTAATATTGTTGAAAATGTGTTGCACATAAAGTGTCATAACTTAGCGAATACTAAAGCTAGACATTAATTTTTGGCCTCTTATTAAAGAAACATTTTTGCACTATTAATGGAAATGATAAAAGATGAATTTACCATTTTCTAATACCTAAAAATGTTATGGAAAAATAATAATTTTTTTTTACATTTTATTTTTTTAATGGGTAAGAAAAACGCTCCGAGCGAAAATAAAAACCATCATATTATGTGAAGCATCTACTTTAGAATAAGGTATGAGTGCTTTGCAACTTTTTGCCTTATTGATTCTGTATGATAAACTTTTTAATCAGACAATTGCAACGCCTACCTCCAATATAAATGTATGTTAAATTTAAAAAATGCAATAACTTTTAACCCATTACAGATATAATCATTAAATTACATGTGCTTATATATATATTGTCTTGGACATAATCCATTCTTAAAAATTAGAACTATCGAGCCATTATAACGCATACCTTTCATATAAATATAATCACAAAATACTGATATTTTTTTTATTTTTTATTTTTGTTTACCAGTATATGCAATTTCATCACTTTATCTGCAATGAGTTCCAAGTTATAGAGTTTTAAAAATTTCGTGGGTGGGCATGGTAATAACCCGATCTATCCCATTTTTGTATGGCTTCAGTTGTATGGGAGGTAGGCGTTGTAATGGGCCGATCGTTATAATTTTCCACGCAGTAATTGCTAATGACCTCGTGATCAAATGAGCCGAATTTCAGAATTTTGGCCAGCCAAGTATGGATTTGGATATGGACCATTGTGCACTCTTGGTTGGTGTGTGATGTAGTTTGATCTTTCATCAGGTTCTCCACAACCTTTGATAGAACTGGAAGTACACTGATAGGCCGTAAGTTGCTGGCAGCATTCGAACTGCCTGATTTTCGTATGAGTACAACACGCGCAATTTCCCATTTAGAAGAAAAAATATAGACGTTGTTAATATACAATTAACAAAAGAAGATGATTGTGTTCATACGGCAAAAATATTTTTAAAAACATGAGCGGGATGTTATCATATCTAACAGCATTTGATTGAATTTTCATTATAGCTGAACTTAACTCTATCTATCAGTATGAAACATTGACGCAAAGTCTACCGTGTCCAAAATCGCGCTATTTTGATTTAAAAAGAAATTGACATTTAACTCGTTAACGTTTACTTTTTCAACAGGAATGTTCGTATTTGCACAACCATTGCTACGTTACTTCGTTGGAAAATAAAGGTGAATACAGACAAATCAACAAATATCACGTTTTCATTAAGAAGAGGGGAATGTTCTCCATTAAATCTAAATGGAACTACTTTACATTACATCACATTTTTCTTTATTTTATGAATAAATATATTAGCTATATTGGATCGAACCATTATAGCTCTCCTGTTTCTGGTACTAATGTAATACGAGGTTTATCAAATGCTTTTTTTGCATAATTATAAATTTTGGAAACGAAGAGCTTTTGGAAGGTAGCCTCGGCTAAGGGTAAATCATTTTCAGGTCATAGCTGACAGTATTTTCTTTGTCTCTTTACAATATTGTCAATGCTGTCAGATGTAGACTGAAAAACGCACTATACACTGCTCCCAAACGAATGCAAAATTTTTACAAATTTGTTTACAATTTTCGTATTCCATGTTATAATAATAGAGATTTTTGTGTGATTGAACTTAAATTGTATTTGTTTTTCCATGATAAGCACATTTTCCTCTAGCATAAGAAACGTATAAGAATTAAAACAATACAAATTTTATATAGGTCCAGGCCACCTCGGTGGCCTGATAGATGACTGTTTGACTGGAGTTCCAGCTGCCTCAGGTTCGATTCCCATATGGGGTTAAGTTCTTAAAAAATGTCCAAATAGTTTGTTCTAATAAAGCTGTGATCGGTGATTTAGTTTTTAAAAGCTCGACTCGAGTACCAATTCAACAGGTTCGATTCTCAGCTAGAGAATTGAATCTCCCAAAAAGAGAAACAAAATTATAGATTTCGGGTCGATATAAAGAAAATCCCAGATGGGAAAGAGAAAATATGAATACATGGTAGGAATCAGCGACCTTGAAATGGTCTGCTACAAGAACAGGTTTTCTCCAAAATGCGTGGCGTTCCAGTAAGTTTTCACACGGCCATACCTTCAAAATTATTAGACATCGAAATAATGTTTATGAATAACCCCAAAAAAAATGCCTATGTACGTAACGCTCCAGGCCGCTATTTGCTTCATATTTTATAAAAACGTTTCTTGTATCCGCCACTGCTTCAATATAAAGTGAAAAATTGAGAGGGATAGCAAGAGAGTAGAATTTGAGCGGCACGATCATAGTAAAATAAACAACTAGGCTAAATAGGTAGAGTAGTATTAAAGTACTCCGGATTGTCAAAAAAAAAGTCATCGACAAAGTTGGAGAAAAATATATTCCATATCCAGAGTGCTATAAATTTTCTGGCAATCATTTTTTTGAGAGCCATTTGATATTAAAATCAAGTGAATCTCAAAAATTTCATTCATTTAAAGAGGGGAGAATTCGGTTTAGCATACTTCTTCATTTTACTATGAGCGCGATAACCGCCTGGTTATATTGGTGCTCGGTGTTCGACGAACACAAAGCATTTTCTCCCGTGCTCTGTCGAGGTGGTTACATTCAGCTCGTTGCAGAGTTGTTTTTTGTCAAAATATACCCGTTTGTTTAATACTATTTTATATGTAACTAGCTGACCCGACAGACGTTGTTCTGCCCTTTTTACGAAGAATCAGGAAAATTGAAGTTTATTTCAATGAAGAAGAATGAAGTTTCTTGGTGTTTAAAATTAAACATTGGTAATGACAACTCAAGTTTAAAAGACGTAAATGGAATTTGGTAAAAATTCTAGATTTAAAAATGAGGCACAAAAATTAGACTTTTTAAAACTGTTTAATTTGTATAAGAATATCAAAGACAATTCTAGAAGTTATATATAATTCCAAAAACTATTTAAAAATATGAAAACATTTGCTATTTATTATAAAAATTTAATTTATTTTATAATTTATTATAGCGCCACCTATCGGATTTTGACATAGCTAGACAGGTTCTTGAGGTATTTCATAAACTAGTAGAAATAATAGTAAAAAATAATAATAATAAAAAATAGAAGTAGAAAAAACAGTGAAAAAGTAGTAGAAAATAACAATAAAAAAGTGGTGAAAAGTATAAGTAGATAAAGTAGTAAAAAAGTAGTCGAATATAAGAAAAAAATTTTGGAAAAAATAAATTAAAATAGTAGTAGAAAATAGAAGTAGAGCATGGTGCAACACCCACTAATCCAACAAACTAACAGAATTTTTTAAATCCGGTATTGACAAATAATGCTTCCATACTAAGATATCCCGTAATGAAAATTCAGGGTTTCACACGGCACACCCCTTTGTCAACCCATCCATATTTTTGTTCTAGCATGACATTGTTAATTCACGTTCTTGTACCAAATTTCTGTACTGTGCTATAAATGATTTTTGAGATATACCCAAAAAAATATTGTAGGTAGAAATAATAGCAAAAAATAGTAATAGAAAAAACTGTAAAAAAGTAGTAAAAAATAGTAGTGAAAAATAGTAGAAAATAAGAAAAAAATTTCTAAAAAAGTAGTAGAAAAAAGTACTAAAGTAGTAAAAAATATTGGTAGTAGAAAATATTGATTGAAAAAGTAGTAGAAAATAAGAAGAAATTGTAGAAAAAAAGAAGTTTAAAAGTAGAGGAAAATAGTAGTAGAAATAGTACTAGAAAATAAAAAATTAGCCTGGTGCTACACCCACTAATCCAACAAACTGAAAGAATTTAAATTTTAGTAACGTATATGCCTCCTAAGATATCTCATAATGGAAATTCAGGTTTATGGGAGGTGCCACACCCCCTTTTGTCAATACCACCCATATATTGTAGCATGGCATTGCCAATTCTCGTTATTGTATCAAATTTCTGTAGCGTGCTATAAATGGTTCTTGAGATATACCCAAAAAACTATTAGGATTGTATGGGAGGTGCCACGCCCACTTTACTAAAAGCCATTATGAATAGCTAACAACCGTCCTCCCCCCTAAGAAAATATATTTTGGAAATATGACTTCAATTGGTCCAGTCGTTCAGAAGTTACACGATGACATACACACATAACACTACGATTATATATATAAAGATGATACTATTTTGTAAAATAACTCATTGCCACCCTGAATACTCGGCGTGCTCGGTGTACAATACACCGAGCATATCGTGTTCGGTGTGAGAGTGAGTACAGACTCTCTCTTTGTGTTCGGTGCAAAAACAATTTCATGGTGTTCGCCGAGCATACTCGCAATATAACCACAGCCTTACCAAATGATTTGGGTGTCGATGCCGAATCATGAGATCAAACCAGTGTTACCTTTGAGAAATTATTCAGAATAATTGTCTTTTAGAAGCAAAATAGTACACTTTTGGTGATAATTTATGCAAAAAGGAAATAAAACTGTTTATTAGCAAACACTCGTCATTCTTCACATACTCGTTTACCTATAACATTATGCAAAAAGTTAACAAAAGCTAATTTTTAAGTATTTTCTCATCACTTGTCTGGTCTTATCTTGGAAAAATATTACTTTTTTTGGCATATGTGTTAGCAAATTCTAGCGTTTTTAATCCAATATCATTATTGTGCATTTTTATTTATTTGTTATCAAGAAATTTATTAATTTACTTCACAAATTTTGCACAAAAAAAAAAGATTACTACGAAGTTCAAACAAAATATTAGCAAAAAAGGACTAAAACAATACAAAAATGTACTATTGACTATTACCTGAGACTGTCGGTCGATCACCAAAGGACCCGACCCTATTATGCGTACAAGACGAAGTTTAAGGAGTTTGGATAATTCCAACTTTGCAAAATCTTTTGGCATGTTTCTTACAAAAATTTCTTCTTTTTTAAGCAAATTCTCGCAGCTCCCCAGAGCCAGTTTCTCTTGCTGACTGCTTTGGGCCTTCTACCCATTTATTATACTGGTTAACACGTATATTTCAAAACTGAAGAATCGTTTTTCACCATCAGGTCTAGTTAAGGAGTTATAGTACCAAATTTTACTAGTAAAATTTTAATAGTAAACAAATTTTAAAGAAAAATCGTCTCTTAATAACAAAATAATCTGAAAAAGTACACAAATTTATAAGTAAGCAACTTGATATGTCAAAACAGCTGTTTTAAAAAATTAAATTTTTCCATGCCAGCTTTTTCAGATATTGTGTCAACATAAATAGAAAATTATAAAAATTACATAATTTCGTTATTTGTTGGATAAAATGAAGATTACCGATTTTGAAAAATATCATACTTAAGTATACTTTTAGCTTTACAGTTTAGCGCAAAACCAAAGCAATTGCTTTATATCATTACCCTTTTGATTTGGAAAATTTCTCATCCATTACATTCAACCGCGCATTTCCGCAGGACATCCAACATAAAAATAGCAGGCCACGTTTCTATGATGTTCCAAAGATTAAATAGAGCTGGAAACCATACTTTCTCCTATTAGCTTTATCGCTCGATGTTGATTGGTGCGAAAGCAAGATGAAAGTTGTTATTAGTCTTGGATTCGAGGACTCGATAAGTAAGATGTATAACGTACTTAAGCAGCTTTGGAAAACCGGCGCTTTTATCCCTTAAAACATTGAATTAAAACTCGTAAAAATTGGTATAAGGTAAATCAGTTAGTGTACCATTGCACAAGTTGCACCTAATAATTAATAATGCAGCTAGATACGAGGAGGTCCATAACAAAACCCAATAATTCTGCTTTTTAGGTTTTTTAACTTAGTCAAATTCTACATGCTGAAATCTAATCAACCATTATTATAAATCATATCAAAGGTCATTAATTTTCCTTTTTTCCTATTACAAAAATATGAATCAAAAAACCGGGTTAACCGGATTAACTGGGTTTCTTTTCTTTTTAAACAAAACGTGTGGTTTTACAGTTTTATTGGAAAATGCAAATATGCACATAAGTGTGGTCCACGCTTGAATGAAAAAAAAAAAAATATTCAAATTATAGTTCCACAAGGTGCATTATTTGCCACTTGGGTGCAGGTAATTCGTCAAATCGACAACGCATGTTTACGTTTTACAATTTTTCTTTCTAAGTAATTGTTGGTAAACATTTAATTTACAAATAAATGTTATTAAAAAAAATGTCCATTATTGTTTTTCCATATAATAAGTAAATTAACCAAATAATGGAAAATTATCAATTTTCAAAGTTATAGGTGTACAGATCATGTGTATGAACTCTTTGAATAAGACGAAGCACGACCTTTATGTATAACAAATATGCATGTACTTCCAGGGTTTAATGAATTTGGCTATATTCTTGGTTCAGAAACTGAAATGTTCAAACGCTTTCAAAAACAATGGCCAACTGTTGATCAAACTGTCTACTATGCAGCAGATGATAATCTTTTCCAGGATCATAAATTGAAGAGATTGCGTCGAGAAATATTGGAGTATCTACCAATAGCATTGAAAAAACAAGGACCACCCACCCAAATAAAATAATTGGAAAGAAAGCTTAGGCTCTTTTTTTCAAGCACATTTGATTTCCACCAGAACATTTGATGTTCTTTGCCTTTTTCGACGGCCGAATACCCGCGATAAGAAAAGAACAAATGGTCAAAAATCCAACGCGTTTACAACTACATAATTTTTCGCGACATATACAATTCTTTCCACGATTTAGTTCTTGATGGAGGAAAAATGAAAGCGGAAACATTTCTGAATTTCGAATGTGAGCTTTGGATAAATGATCTAGTTTAAATTGAATTTTATAATCGTTGCTGTAATATGAGGGTTGTGAACGAAAGTGCTGAACGCGGAATCGGTTTGATTCAAAAATATAGCCAGACGATTTCCAAGGATAAGGAACAAAAGCAGTTATTGCTTCGTTTTGTAGCAAACTATAGAAAAGAGCTTCCTGTACTATCCTGCTTTTCTCTCATAAATATTAAGTTATTATACTATATGTACCTATATATTAACTAAATGCCTATGAGAAAATAAATTTACATGGAGCGACCTCCAATTGATTTATGTATAATGGCATAAAAATATACTTGTGGAGAAAAGATTTTTACACTTTTATTTCTTTGGGCCACACTAATGCACATTGTATATAAATTAGACTGGCCGTACAACTATTTTTGCGCAAATTGCGTTGTTAATGAACATTAAAACATGACAAGAAAAATACATTTTCAGGGGTCGAAAGGTCTGATCCGTGAACGTACAACTCATTACGTAAAATTTAAAATTTTGCATAAATTTTTGTGTGAATCACGTTACGAGTAGTACTTTTAAGGATCAGACAATTCGACTCCAGGATTTCATCAATTTTTCGAGCAGCAAGTGGAAGTTCTAAATCGATTTATGGAAGTACTTAACGAAGGACTTCGATACATTTTTCAACGAAAGAAAGTTTCGAGATAGAACTCTGCACTGGCAGGTCCAAAATATACTACAAGGTCGATCCGCTCAGAACACTTTAATTTTACCGTGTCATGTGGACTACCGGACAAAGCTTAGATTTTTTCAATTCCTGAGCCTTACGTTGGCTCTAGATAAACAAAATTGATTGGCAAAACGCTTCAGCTCTATTTGTACTCCCACAGTTCTTACTTACGTATCTAAAATGCTGATTACAACATCTGAAAAAAAAGTTACAATAAAACTTATTTGTTAAATTTTTTTATTAATTGAAATTTTACATGTAAATAATTTGTATTAATTGTATTTAGAAAAACATTTGAGAATGATTACTTAATTTAAGTAACATTTATGTTTATAATAATAAAGAACTTTGAGCTTATAATACACATATAAAAGTACTCATTTACTATTACAGATCCTTTAAAATGGTGACTTGCAGTCCAACATTGCTTTAGCACAATAATGGGGAAACTGTAGACCTTGTAACAGCAAATCGGTAATGCCCTGGAAAGGTTAAAAAAAAAACAATAAATGTTAATATCACAATTTTAGCGATTAAAATATCTGTTAATATTCTCAAAAAATAACAACACTTTGCGAGTAATTTTCCGTATATTTTCCAATTCGTTCACAACCTTTTTCAAATTGTTATCAGCATATAGGAACTACAATTTGTCACCATAATATGCACTAGCGATAAGTAAAAGCCCCTCCTTTATGTTTCTGATAAACAAAACTACTAGCATGCTATAAAAATTTACTGTGCTCACTTTTGAAAAGAGAGATTAAGTACTTTGCATTCTATACTCATGATATCATCGTCATTCATTTTATTACAGCACTTTTAAATTGTCTCACCACTATCGCAAACTATTTATAAATGCACATTTATGACTTCATCAAAAAAATACTCACCGATAAGCCTGGGAAGCACACCACTAATACATACAAAATGATGTAAATGGCGGCACAGAAAAATGCAACGAAGAATGAAATAAACCAAAACACCAAAAACCAGAAAATAAACCAGATCGGATTACCCATAATGCTGTGTCTGTTGCGATGGATGTAGATGGATGATTGGGGAAGGTTATGGTTAAGAACAAATTAATGTTGTCTTAAGCTGGTTCTGAAAGTAAACAAAAATATTTATACATTTTCAACATAAGTAAACAATGGAAATTATTTTTATTCGCTAATGAATCACGAATATGTTGAATAAATTACTGCAGCAATCGATTAAAATACTCAAAATCAAAGTAACGATAACAACATGAATAATATAAAATCTTCTGCGACATTAACTAAGACATTCGGGACTTTGAAAATCAGAGCCAAGAAAATTTCTCGAAAGTTTGGATTTTTCGTGATTTTACATAAAGCTGCCATGTTTTAACTTTTTACACGAACTGTTATGGCTAACTGACGCTTTGGATTTTTATGACATCACACACTAGAATCGCAAACAGAACTCACGCCTGTGCTATAAACCTACGCCCTACGAATTATAGGCATTGTTCATTTTTTAGTCACACCGCACTTTTGCGTCTCAACTTATGACTCATAAGCTCCCTTAAATACTTTTCCTGTCAAATATGACCTCACCACATTTAAACAAAACGTTCACAGTTACCTTTTTCCTCGTCCCACTTAGCTATCTTCCCAATCCACATAATACTATGGTTAAAAAGTTTAACCTTTGAGTGTTAATTGCTCAAACAAAATGATACCCCTATGTATACTTAGTGATAATTATAATTTGTTATAATAATCACATGTAATTATACAATTAGTCTGCCCATCATAACGTTCGAGATTTTACATTTAGAAATCTCATTACATACCGGAAGAGCTCAATCAATTATAATCAAAATCAGATATTCGAAAAGGATCAATACATTTGGAAATTGGTGTCAGTGTTCGGCTTATACAGTAACTCACACGTTTGATAAATATTTAGCTTGTGTATGGACATTAACCTCAAGAATTTTTATTGCAGTGCGTGACTCAAATGTCAAACGTTAGAAACTTTGTTTCGCTCCTTTTATGTGAATTTTTTTAATATCATTTTAGGTTGCTTTAAAAGTAGCAAGTACAATGCGCATACAGCTGAGTTAAAAATAATAGAAAAACAATATTTTTAATGATATTTTTAGTAGTCTGGGTCTGGGTTTCAGGGTCTGGCAAGGTTTGGGTAACATAAATTGCAACAACAAAAAACCTTTAAAAAAGTAATTACCATATAAGCGTGGCAATCGCCTATCTTAATCTATGTACATATGTAATTATTGCAATTTTCATTGACACGATGTCAATGAAAATTGCAATAATTACATTGGTAGTTTCACTTCAACTTGTCCAAAACCTTTATATAAACCTTCATCTCCTTTCTTGCTATGGCTCCCCACCTATACCGTTTAAGCGATTCATTTGAATGGGTGGTTTCATGCCTACTTGTCTAAAAACTACCACATTTTACCCAAAATCTACTACCAGTATTGTGCTGTAAATAGTACTAGAGATATATCCAGAAAAGCATACCCATATTTTTTTCACAGAATGCCATTGACAAATCATATTTTATACCACAAATGATTTCTGAAGTATGCCACAATGAAAATTCAGGTTAAATGGGAGGTCTCATTCCCTTTTTTCAATCTCACCCAATCTTTTTCCTATGATATTGTGTTGTCAACAAACATCCTTGTACCAAATCTCAGTACTGCACTGTAAATAGTTTCGGAGATATACGAAAAAAGCATTTAAGTGGTAGCCACGCCCACCTGCCCAAAACTCTCCATATTTATTTTGTAATACACTCCGGAAACCAATGGATATGCGTACTCGATTTGGTTAAGATCAGATTAAGGTTCTGGAAACGTATAAAGCGCAAACAGAGAAACAAACTTGTTGCATTCAATTTTATATAAAGTATGGGCACACAAAAAACTGGTCGCTGGAAAATTTGAGTACCTATAAATTCGAAGTCACATGAGAAGCTTACTTTGTTGTCGATGTCATTGCATCATTCTTTTTGCACGAAATTCATTAGTCTCAATTTTGCCAACAATGAAGGAACGCGATCACGAGTTAATGTTGCGCAAAAACTTGAAAATCCAGGCATGTCTCCTAACGACAGCGCCAAAGAACTAAAAATGGCCAAGACCTCAGTGACTTTTGTACTTAAGAGGTACAATGACTCCTTATCTTTAAAAATAAAGGCCAACCGTATAGAAATAAGGATTTGAATAGCAAATTAAAGCAAAAAAATGTTGCCCTATTTGGAACGAAATCCTGTAATTTCGATAAGAGATGTACGAAAAATTCATGCATAATTTCAACTGTGTTGTAATGGACGAAAAGTCTTATGTAAAAGCTGACTTTAAACATTATTTCTTGAGAAGAACGTAATTTGTTTTGGCTAACTTAGCATTGAAAATTTAAAGTTTTTTAAATTTTCACTAATATCGGATTAATATAGTAATAAAAAGTCATCTTTTTGCTTATTAAATTCGCAATAATTCCTGAACCATTTGTCGCATCATCTGAATTTGCATAGGAAGGAATATCATCAAAATATATGTATATTGGCAAAGTTAATATCTAGTATCAAAATAATACTCCTAATCGACCAATCGCACCTGTTTTCCGTCCAGCAATTGGTATAAGCAACCTGAACCTCTGCATTAAATTTGATGATTGTTCCATAAATATTTTCCAAAATATTTAGTATTAAGTATTTTGGTTATATGGGAGGTTACACGCCCAATCGACTAATCTTGCCTGCTCTCTGTTCAGTGATTAACATTGACAATCTGGTTTCAAAAATATTAGTATTGAGTATTTTAGTTGCATGGGAGTTACCACGCTCAATCGACCAACCTCATCCAGTGATTTGTATTAGCAACTTCCGTATCCGAATCACATGTAATGATGTTCCGTAATTAGTTTACTTGTTATTCAGTATCAAATATTTTGGTTGTATGGGAACTTCCACGCCCAAATATGCTTTATTTTATGACCAGGTACGATAAACATATTGTGTTAAAATTACATTCTACGAACCGTAGTCACACACTTTGGGACAGGAGTTGCTTTTATCAATATGGTATATCATCAGGGTGCAAAAATAAAAAAAAAAATCTGCCCTCGGCCACGCCCACCTCCCATACTACATGATTGTAAAAAAATTATTTTTTTCTTTTTATCGCTGCAGATCACTATACAAGTTTATATTAATATATTGTGTTTTAAAAGTTCTTTCCCCTCCCCTCAATATTTACTCTTCCGCTCCCCCATCCCCCCAGGTGAGTATTTGAAATAGTGGATTTTTTGTTAAAATGGCATTTATTGATGGAGTAAATTCTTGACATCATCGCGAAATCCAAATTTTGCTTTTTAGGATCCGTTCGGAGAGTATTGATGAATTCTTCATTCGTTGAAATTTTGTCACATTTTTTAGCCATAGTCGATAATCTCTATTCCGGGCGAAACAGCCGCGGAGGTGATCTTGCAACCATGCAAAATAATTTTATGAACTGTAATCGGCATATAATTCTTGCTATAGAGATCGACATATAATTTTGCAGTTTCCATACAATATCCATGCAATTTTTCTGGGCCTATTGATGCGTTGCTATTTATTGTAACCTGTATAATCTTAATTCGATGGATAAGGTCTCTATATACACTACATTTGTTCATTAAGTCTGTTTGTACATCACTTCAAATAAGGTTTTAATTAACGCCCACAATATCGGCAGTTAAGAACGGATTCTCAAAAAACCTTTCTAAGGGATTACCATCATTTTAATTTGCTACTACAGTTTTCTTGGGATTTATCACTCACACAACATAACATACCTCTCTACATATGTGTAGGGTGTACGATTACACTTGTACATATGCCCTTTTCCTCATATGTTTATAAATTTTTAATAAATAATAAAAGGGCAGCTGAAAGTTTAAGCTTCAATTAAAAATAAAACATCGTTCGACGCCGATCATTAGATATGATCTACCAAAGTAGATGTAAATGATTTTTTAGGACTTTTAAATAATAGCCAATTTTTGAAAAAAAGAAACAAAATCAATTTTTTTTTTCTAAACCTCATCTATAATAATGCTTTCAGTTAAAAATATATATAGATTTGGCATGCTATTAGTAATTTTGGAGTGATTAGCTCTCAAATATAGCTTAGATTGCCCTCTCTTACGGAGCGTTCTAACATTGACTTTAAATGGTCCACATAAAAAACTTAAGCACATATTCCGAACGGCGCAAAGTGGTTGAATAGTGGACAAAAATCATTTTTTTTTTATTAGCTCCTATCTTTGTTATTTTTTTAATTTTTTATTAATAAATGGTATAACACTCTTATTAGTAAAAAGTGGTCTATTGACAGCGTGACAGACTTTCTTTCTTTTATAACTTAGGCTCAACTTTCGGGTCGTCCAGCCTTAATAAATATTAATAACACACTCCGTTCCGTTCAACTTTTTAGGAGTTTACTTGATAATACATACATACATATAAATATACATGCATATGAAGTAGATATAATTTAGAAAAGTATTGTTTGCAATATTATGAAACTTTGTTCTTATATCAATGCTATTATTTTTACCGCAGCTATACATACAGTAGGTGGAAAAAATAAGTTATCACAATGAAAACAAAACTTTAGCACCAAATATCTTCGCAATAATAGATAACTTTTAATTTATTTTTACATCATTAAAAAACTACGTCAAATGTGCTTGAAATAGCAATAATATTATGGAAAAAGAAATTTAGTTTTGATTTACTAAGTGACAGAACGAAAGTGCAAAAATAAGTTATAAAAAGCTTCAACATCCAAAATGGCCACCTTTTTCGCTAACAGTTTTAGTGCATTGGTCTTTTATAATGAAATCAAGATTTTTACATCGTTCTGGAGTATTTTGCCCTAAACCATTATTCACCATTTTCCTTTATTCCATAACACTGCGGGGGCATGCTTCTAAAAATGCATTTTCAATCTGTCCTTGCATTACCGTTTGATGACGAGTCAGGGCTTAGTGGTGATCAATAGAAAATGCTTCTTTCATCATTATGAACATATTTTAACACCATTTTAAAAATTTTGATGGGACATTGTGATCTGAGTTGATGAAAACTCTACCTCTTCAGCTTTTCTCTTCAGATACTGGAACGTCTTTTGAAAGAATAGAAACTATATCAGCATCCAATTTGGGTTTCAGTGATACAATTTTGATTATATTACCCATGTACAAACATTTTAGAACTATTTTCCATATGGGCCCATAGTGAAGGGAAACTCTTTAAAAATCTCTCCCCCCCCCCCCCCTGAGCATTTTCTATTCATTTCATGGGCTCGACTTTCTACATTATGGCTTTGGCATAAAATCGTTACAGTTTTAATTCGTTATCGCTATAGAATTAAAACTATTGAAGTTTTGCTTCAAAATATTAATGTGGGTGGATAAACCCATGATAAGAATGAGAAAAGCTCATAGATTATGTGATTTTTGAAGAATTTTCTCTCTACAGTGGACTTTTTTCTGCCTTTTGAAGCATCTGAAAGAAAAAAATGTTCCAAAATATTTGTGCACGAATGGTTTTATAAAATTTGTGTCATTCGAAACCAAGTTGAATCCTTATAAACTTATATAAACCCAAAAAAAATGTAATAGTTCTTGATGGGGAAAATCTTAGTAGTTAATGTTTTCATCATTTCAGATCACAAAACTCAAATCAAAATTCTTAAAAAAGTACTGGAATTTATTCTCAATGATAAAGGAGACATTTTGTAATGATCATCTCTTAGCCTTGACTCGTTATCAAATGGAATTGCAAGGATAGATTAAAAATGTATGTTTCAAAGCAGGCTCCCTCCCCAAACTGACGAGGAATGAAGGTAATCGGTGAATGATTGTTGGGGGAAAAATACTCCAAAACGATGCATAAATCTTGTTTTTGTTATAGAAGACCAATTCACTAAAACTGTTAGCGAAAAAGGTGGCCAAATTTAAAGTTATCTATTATTGCAAATATATTTGGTGCTAAAGTTTTGTTTTCATTTTGATAACTTATTTTTTCCACCTACTGTATGTTCATTTATATACTGAATATATTGAATTTATTCAAGTAAGTATGCATTGAATTTTTCAGTTTTTTATAATAATTAAATATAGAAATTATTGAAATTTAACAATTCTAGCATTTGCTTCGAATGCCATCGAGAGATATCTTCATAAATTCATTAATTAGTCAGCGTTATCGCTATTCTATTTGTTCTTTTTATAATTTCAAAAAGCAAAATACTGATCTTCATTACGTTTTGATACGCAACCGATAAGAAAAAATGTTTACTGATATACATACTACATACACAAGTAAAAATAATGATTGTGGAAAATGGAAATAATTTCACCTACAATGTCTATACTATATGGTATGACTAATTTCTTATGGTAAGTAGAAGTTTGGAAATATATTAGTAAAATGGAATGTTTGCCAAAAATTAAACAATTTGTGGCAATGTTTTTATATAAATATGGTCACTATAACCATTGTCTTGAATTAAAAGTTGAACAAATAGTTTTCATTACTTTTGTTTACACATTTAAAGCTTTCAACACCACAATACTAATAAAATGCTGCTTCTAATTTGTAGTTAAAATTTAGACTTTCGTTTGATAAATCACTTTATAATCGTCTTTCTGTTTTTGTGTTTTGTGCTTTAACGCTTTAAATTAATTAAAATTACGGTTTATATTTTTAGCATAAATGAATGATGCAAGCTAAGACTTAATGCTTATCGCATTCATTCAAGTTGTGCGTGCAAAATTTTGTGTACGAATTCTCTAATTTCAATAATAAACAATTAAAATATTTGATATTTATTCCTTCGATTTAAAGACAATGCGCACTTTTTAGACTATTTAAATAATAAAATAAAGATGACGTTTTTGTTAATCAAATATGTACCTTAAGTACATGGCAACATATATATATAAATATATACGCGTTTGTTTTGGACAAATCAAATAAACAACATTTACGTGAAAATTCCACACACATACAACAATCTACACAACAGATACAAACAAAAACAACTTGTTGTGCTACTTTACAACCGACTACACCCACTTTAGCAAGCGTCACCGTCTCAAACAACAATATATAAAATCACTTTAGTTGTTCTTAATGTAGTCAATACAACAGCAACAAAAACGAGCACCAACCTATTTATTTCTTAAGTGCGCCAACGAACGTCTAAACACTGCAAAGTTTCAAATGCTACTACTAAACGACTGAGTAGGTACGTTAAAAATCTCTCTGATCATGCTTGCTGACTGCATATTTAAACGTTTACTTTTTCTGTTATCTCTCGCATGCGATATCTGGTTGTAGCACGTTGACTTTCGCTTTCTTTTTCTCTCTTAAAATTGTTCCCAGCGGTCTGCTCTCCCATGTCTTATCAATCATTTTGGGTAAGCGTTAAGTGATTTTGTTTCTGTTTAATGTCTGCTACTTCTTTTATAGTCTAAGAATTCTATATGTTTAGTGCTTGCTAGTTTCTTATACATACACAACTCAGTGATATCATTTTCCTACAATGCACTATGGTCCAAACCCCAATTTGGCGGCATAAAATCAAATAATGAAGATAGGCGCTAAAACCATATATATGCGCTTCTGATGTAACCCAAAAAAAGCATTAAAAAATGGGCGTATACGGGGTCTGCAACGCCCACCTCTCACGCAACCAAAACTTAGAATATATCTTAGGACGCAAGTTGTCAATACCAAAGGCCATCCTAAAAATTTTAGGTATTGGACTAGTATTGGACTAGAGGAAGCACCACCACTGGCTTGAAAAAAACCCATTCTAAATAAAAAAAATTAATCAAATATTTTTGCTACTTAAAATGTATTTGTTAATCCGATAATAACACTGTGCAACAATTTTAGGGTCATAGAATCTAACGGAGATGCGACCAACACAGGTCGGTAGTACTGGTACAGAGTAACAAAACCCTAAGGTTTTAAAAAGTTAGCTCGCTTTTCAAAGTTATAGCCTTACAAAGTTGAACTGATTTAGTGTATTTTTCAACTCTATATTCTGTTTATAATAAAAACAAAAATTTTAAAATCCAAACTTTATTAAATTCTATACATTTTTTTAATAGTATTACTGCTTATTTTTTACAAAAGCCATTCAATGGATAATATGGAAAACTAATATAATGTTAAAATTGTCAATGATATTATTTGTTATTTCGTTGAAGAAAGTAGTACAAAATATCAAGTATCATTCGTGTAATGATTTTTAAAAAATAAGCTACAAGAAGCAAACATTGAATGCATATATCTTTTGAAAGCGAACTAACTTTGCAAAACCCTTTTAGGGTTTTGTTACTTTAGACCAATACTATCAACCTGTGTTAGCCGATTGTCCGTTTGAAAAATGTGTTGCACAGTGTAATATATTGTTAATAAAACAATTAAATCAATAATTTTTATTGATCAACATCTACAGTGCGCGACACAACTGTGTAAATGTGTATATGCTGCGAAATGAAAGATTTATGTTACTATGAAACCGATTCGGAAAAAACCTTTTATATTTTCAAGTCTTCATTAATTAAGTAATTATTTGGGAAAAAAAAATTAAATATAATTTCAATTTATTTAAAAAAAATTATTTTTTTATTAAAAGGCCATTTACACAATTGTGACGCGGTATAGAAAAATGCAATTCTATTAAAAAAAAATGCGGATGAATGTTTTCACTGTATTTTTTTTAGTTTCTTGCTCAAAAGAAGACATTCTTTCAAATACTCGTCTTACGATATGGCGGCTTATATATTCACACAGGTCTCCCAAATCTCCCTTGCGATTCATTGAATTTTGGTAACTGTAAATTTAATTTTTGAATGCCCGGACAAATTCTTGTTAGGATCTAATGACTGTTGGGATTATATATGGGATATAGCTTTCGCGTGTTCTTTAAATTACATTATTCTACCAAATAATCACTTAATTAATGAAGATTTGAAAACGTAGAAGGTTTTTCCCAAATCTGTTTTAAACTAGCATATATCTTTGATTTGATAACTTATATAAAACATTTACACAGTTGTGTCGCGTACTGTAACGCCAATAAATATTTTTCACCTTCCATCCACACCATTAGCATATCATATTAATTGATGCTGAAAAATTCAGGATTTCTTTAAAAGGTGCAAATTGGTGCAAGAAATATAAACGCCACATTATAAAACACATTATCACGTTTAACTCCACATTAATAACTTGAATAATACTGGACAATATCGCTAGTGCAATTCCACAGAACATAAATACGTTTATTAATCTTACGACAAAAACCCTTGGTTGGTTAGGGTGGTGACCGAGTCTAAAAAGAAAAACAGTGAAAACTCGGTCCAATTAGCACTTTAGTGCCATTTTGATACCACGAAACCTCGGTACATCGGATGTTTAATTTTAGGTAAAGATTAGCCACCGGGATTAAATCCATTTTGTTTGGTTTAAGAATATGATAAGTTAGTTAAAGTCTACTGCGGAAAAATCTTTCAAGTCGTCGAAAAACGGTTTTCCCAGCACACAGAGTCTGGTTTTTGCAAGCGCCGGACACTTACAGAGTAGGAGTTCGACAGTCTCTTTCTCACTGGTTTCGTTGCAGTTGCGAAAGTGGTTGTTGAAGGGGATCCCCATTTTAGATGCATGAACGCCAATTGGCCAGTGACCTGTACTGACGGCAGTTAGTCTTTCCACATCAGCTCGGGTTCTGCAGCACTGTAACAGGGCCAGAATTTTTTTGTTATTTTACATGTCTGTATGCCCTCCCATCTGAGGTTGGTTTGGTGTAGGAAATGTTCTCGTATTTTCCTCTGAGCCTCTTTTAGCGGAATAAGAACTTGTCCCATTAGCGAGGATTGCTGAAAGGAACCATGCTTAGTAAGTGCGTCCGCTCAATGTTCCTATGGCCAGGAACCCAAATTAGGGATGCACTGCCAGACCAGTTTGGATTTGGTGATAGTTAAATTTAAAGCTAAAATCGTGGCTTGGCTGTCAGAGAATAGTTTGATGTTTTTCCCTGCTATATCTAGCGATTCTAAGATACGGCACCTTATTGCTATGACTTCTGCCTGCACCCAGAAAAATACCCATCTCAAAGAAAAAGTTTCCTCAATTTAAATCCTCGAAAATTTCTCTCGTTTATGTAAATTTTCCTCAAAATGAAGAAAAATGTGCTCCTTTTATGCAACCATGGTGTTCAATTTGAAGTAAGTTTTTTCTTCATTTTTGGAAATTTAATTGCGGTGCTGCCCACCAATTGAAATCAAATCCCAAGTTTCAATGAAATTTTTAAAACTAAAATTAAAGAAAAGTAAGATAAAAAGGTAAATAAAACACAAGAAGATATGGGTGTGGTAAATGGGCATCTTCAAATATATTTTTTTTCTAAAACTTAGTCCTTACAACGCGTCTCTGCATAAAATTTTAACTCAAGAGCTTTTATGAATTACTTGGTCTATTGTTAACATAAATTCGCATGGAACAATGGACGTTTCCATAAACCTGTTTTTTTTCCAAAATTTAGTCGCACCAGCATATAAAAATTCAAGCACCATTTGGCTGCAAAACAAGTATCAAAATACCATAAAAGAACAAATTACCTTATTTAGAATAAAATAAGGTAATTAAACTTACATACTATTATTGCATAAAAAATGAAAATGTAAGAAAGAGACGAATATACCAAAAATGTTCTCCATACAAAATTTTTGTATATACGAAAAACTAGCTTTTCCAAAAAGTAAATTGACTTTAATCTATGGAAAATTATTCCTCAAACTGAGGAAAATTTTACCTAAATTATATACAATTTCTCATATTTGAAAAATATTTCCTCAACTCAAAGAAATTTTATATATCTAAATGAGGAAACCGTTTCTATGGCGCCAAATCATTCCCATTTTTCCTAAATTTTATAGCCGTTTTTCTTCGAACCAAGTTTTTCTCTGGGTGTGGAAGATGCTAGCATTGTTTGAGAGGCTAAGGGATTGCGATATATCCAAGTCAGCTGAGTATATCCTCGCCCCTACTCCGCAGTCCCATTTGGACCCGTCGGTGTAGAGAGTTATGTCGGATTGTTTGTGATACCTGCCGTCCTTCCAGTCATTTCTAGTAGGAACGGAGGTCTTATATACCTTTTCAAGGTTGACTTTCGGTGTTAGGTAGTCTGTAGGTTCATTAAGGCCATTGGGTAATGCGTTAAGGATGTTACTGTGACCGTAGGTCTTACTTATCCAGCATCCAGCATCTCTTAGTCTTATCGCGCTAATTGATGCAGTGCATTTGACAAACAGGTCAATGGGGACTAGATTTAACAGCACGTACAGAGCGTCAGTGGGACATGATCTTATTGCCCCCGCTGCCCCTGCACAAGCTGTTCTTTGAATTCTGGCTAACTTTTTCTAAGAGCTGGCCACCATACTATGGCACCGTATGTGAGAATAGGTCTTACTACCGCAGTGTACATCCATTGTACTATTTTAGGTTTTAAACCACAAAAACCCTTACTCCTTTGCGTAGCTATTTCGCAGTAACTGCAAAATTACAACAAACGTTTTTAACTAGATTTTAGTACATACCTTAATTATTATATTCCATTTTCAAAAACAACATTTTTAAGATCACAAATTTTCGTGAGCGCGTCACACAAATAGAGTTGCCAAAAGAACAGAAAAAATATTTTTTCTTGATTTAGACATTACTTATTGAGTCTACGCACACTAGACTGCTCTGTCAGACCGAAACCGCTTTCGTCAGTCTCGCTCGCGAAAATATATGTTCTATTTTTAGAAATAATGGTAAACAAAGACAGCCTGATTCAGTAGCTCAAATTTGTATATCCTACTCTCTCTTGCCTAGTTAACTCTTTAAAGTTAGTTAGGTGAAAACTTTCCCAACTTTTGCATATTTTTGTATGCATTGTGTGATATTTTTTAACCCACCTCGAAAAGTTGAAATTGCTTATTAGTCACATAGTTTAATATTTTTTTCACAGTTTATCATTCGCTTGACAATGATTAGGGTCCGACCGAATATTCGTCTTAGGTTCTTCGGCTATTCGGCCTAAAAACGCATCTTCGGCTACGGCTATGGCTTAGGCAAAAAATGACCGAAGTTTTGGCCGAAGCCGAAGACTATAAAGACTTCGTTTTATAATAATTTTTACTATTTAGAATTATTTACACACAGAAATAAACAAATTTGAAGTGGTTATATATAATATGTATATACATTGCAGTTTGCTTGCTCCATTTTTGCGTTTGAAGAAGTCCACAGATTTACAACCTTCTTCTTTTCGTTATTAAGGAGGTCATCTGGGGTGATGGGTCGAAAAAATCGAAAATGTTTTTTATTATATTGCTTCAATAACGCCTCTAGAATATTTTTAAATTCACAGTCTATTGAAAAATATTTGTTTGCTCCTCCGACTAGTGAAGTGAGAGAACAATTATTTAGTGCTGCTGGCCAGCTATAATATTTTGGAGTACCTAATATTTATGTTTTCTCTTTATGTTTGAAAATAGGTGGAACAAATTTATTTTCAGATTTTTATTCTTTTATATTTTAAAAATCCTTCGGTCTTCGATTTCGGCCGAAGGTTAGAGGAATAGCCGAAGTTCGGCGTTGGCTACGGCCAAAAAATCACCTTCGGTCGGACACTAGCAATTATATAAATCAAAAAAAATTCTGTGCAACTGGTGTTTTTATTTTCTTTAAAAGAAAATAATAAAATTATAAAACGATAATAGTAAAAATAAAAATAAAAAAGAATGAACAAAAATGAGAATAACATTAAATTAAAAAAAAAATTGTAATTTGTAGGATTTGAACCTTAGGCCACAAATTAAAAAATAAAAAAAAATGTTTGTGTATTTGATCCTTGGCCCACAAGTGCTTACTGGCGTTTTAGACAACTAGTCTACGGCGTCATGAATTTGGCAGCAACTATTTTGGAGTTTTGTTTTTCTATGAGATGTAAGTGAGCTCATGCTCATAATCGTGTCCTCCTTTATTACTCCTTTTGGAGGCTAAAACGAGTACTCCATACCCTAGGACATGGAATGTTAAATAGGAGTACAAAATGCAAGAGCTCTGGAGCAATAGGGAGTAATCGATTGCTCGCTTTGGAGCGCTCAATGATTACTCCTACGATCATCCAAAGTTCAACTGAGATGCGACGCCGGACTGACACGCATACATATAAAAAATCACATAGCAAAAAGAACTAACAAAGCCAAGCGCTGTTCATGTATACAAAAATTAAACCGGTTTCAGTCGATGCGGGCAGTCTAGTGTGCGATCAAATGGTACACTGCTCGGTTGGTGTGAGCCAGTGTTGCCAGATAGCTAACGCGCTAGTCTATAGTTACAAACCCCTAAAAAGATTTTACAAAGTTAGCTCGCTTTCAAAAGATATAGGCATTCAAAGTTTGCCTCTTGCAGCTTATTTTTTAAAAATCATTACTTGAATGATATTTGATATTTTTTACTACTTTCTTCAGCAAAATAATAAATAATGTTATCAACAATTTTAACATTGTATTTGATGTCCATATTAAGAAGTTTAAACTATCCATTACATGAATTTTTGTAAAAAAAAAAGCAGTAATACTATTAAAAAAAATGTAGAGAATTTAATAAAGTTAGAATTTTCAAATTGTTTTTTTTTTATTATAAACAGAAAATAGAATAGAAAAATACACTAAAACAGCACAACTTTGAAAGGCTATAACATTTAAAAGGGAGCTAACTTTTAAAACCCTCTTAGGGTTTTGCTACTCTGTACCAGTACTATCGATCTGTGTTGGTCGCTTCTCCGATAGATTCCATGACCTTTAAATTGTTGCACATATAAAATTGAAGTTGATTAAAAATAAAACTTTATTTGCAGTGCAACAAATATTTTAGGTGCTTTTTTAAAATAATTTAGAGTCGCTGATCACGACTGGGTACTCAGCTTTTCTCCATCACATCTTAGTTCTCCCACAATATGGACCTGAAGTCGGAAAAATGGGGGGATCAGGAGTTATTAAGAAATTTGTTTATCTTAACAGATACGAATTTGATATCGTAAGCAAAGTTGTTAAGCATAAAGAGATAAACAATTTTTGTATGCACACTTTTCCTCCATCTGTGACTTACACTTTGCAAATGGGACTTCTATGAAGTCCTTTTCAGGAGCTATTCCCAACAGTATAGCTTTACTGGCTAACTCGTCTGCGATTTTGTTCCCCGGTATCCCTCTGTGCCCGGCACCCAAATTAAGTACAAATAAAACTGGCCGAATATTTTGTTGAGAGACGCTGTGTAGTCGAGGGCTACTCTGGAAGAGAGGTATACTAATTCAAGGAATTTTATGGCAGCCTGGCTATCGGTAAAGACACATACCTTAACCAGAATGTGACCTCTTTGATTGCCATGACCTCTGTGTGAAATACATTGCAGTGGACAGGCAAACTAAAAAAAAAATTTAACCCAGTTTTCGCTAAGATGCCAGCGGAAAAGAGTTACAATGCAAAATTGTAAAATTAATATAAAAATGTAAAATAAGTTAAAAATATTAAAAGTTGTGATAATATATCTGTCGTAAAGTTAGGAAAATTACAAAGAATTAAAACTCCCCCAAAGAGTCCGAAAAGCCCCCAAATCTAGGGGTTTTACCCCCAAAATCGGCAAGTCTAGTGTGTGGAGGCTCATTAAATATGTAAATGACATTACCAAAAATTCGTCCAAAAAATTTTCGGTTTTCAACGCATGGCCGAATTATAATAGCGTCAACTTTGTCTTGCTCTTTAATTTTTGCAGAACTGTCCAAATCTTAGCTTCTGTTTTGTCTGTTCCAAATGTATTTTTGGCATTTCTGGGTCTTTATAGCTTAAAAGTTGTATGTAATTATTGTCTTGTTAAACTTGTTGTATTGTAATGCTGCTGCCACGTTCAACACTTTTGCATCCGATCTTTGATCACATTGCTCAAATTTAAAAATAGCGAACAATTTACATTCTGCCGAGAATCGTTCCCGCTTAATCCATTTTTAATGGGTTAATGAAATTTTATAGTGCGTACCCAACATCAGAATATGATCTCTCCAAGCTAAAAAGTTTGTTATAAAAATCAAAGTAAAACAAAACTGTTTTTTATGGAAATTATTCCTGCATACTAAAAGCTTGATCTGAGGTGAAAACAATGTTTCATATATATAAATATTTGTTGGAAAAAATTTGGTGGTGCCCCTTGTTTCTAGGGGAAAACAGCAGAAAACAAAAAATTAATGGCGTTTCTTCTTTAGTGTCTGAAAGAGAGAGGTAGAAAATCGCCTGTCTTTTTCCAACTAGCTTATTAGCAACAAGGATATCTCAAGACTGTCTGCAGTCATTACTGGTTTCTAGCCTATTAGTGAGCAAGCGGCCAAAATGGAAATCTCGTACAACAGCTGCTGTCATAATTATAAATACTCAGAGGAAAAAGAAAACATATTTATTTTCTCGGCAAATTTCCAGGCCGAAAATCTTAGGTATGCTTTAACATGCTTTAACAATCTCGGGGGAAAAAGCATCGATTGGCATAGCTTCTTTATTTGTTGAATATAATATACATAATATTTAAATTTATTTTTTGACCATATCTATCTTTTTTATGCGTTATCAATTATTATGTTCGCATGAAATCTTTTTCTAGATTAATTCATTGGTAAGAAGCCAATAAAAAAAATTCCCTATATCAAATAAAATACGGATATCCTACAAAACAACAGAGCAGACAAAGAAGTATATCTAAATATAAACCAATGAGATTTTAATTAAATTAAATTATTTTTTTGGCAATTGCTATTATGTTGAACGGATGATCGCTGATAAGACAACAACAATTCGAAGTGAACCACAGAATTAATGACGTGTCGCCAACCTTGCAGTTCAATATTACTTCAATTGACCATGCAAACAGAATCAATGCAAGTCGCGACTATAAATACCCCCATCGATGTGATTGCTGGTCAATTGATTTTTAGACGAATTGTTGTTCGGGCATCAAAGTGTCCCGGTGGCAGCGACAAGCGATCTATTAGCAACGTTTTTCATTATCCTGTGCGAATTTCTATTGTTGAATTAAGTGAATTCTGAATTTTTTGAGCCATCTCCTTAAATTTATAGCAGGTATGTAAAAATTAATGGAGTTATGATTCAATATTAGAAATTGTAGTTTTCTTAAAATGATCTTTAAACAGAATGATCGATTCAAAGAATAAAATTCCCAAATACACTTCGGATGCGTTCGACAATGTCGAATACGATATCCGTATGACTTATACTGTTGAAACTGATCGCCGCATAATGAGTTTCGTGGATACAATGTGGGGCATTGAGGTCAGCGGCGGTGTTGATCAATTCGAGCCTTTGACTATTCTCAATGTAACTCCAACTGGTTTGGCACGTCGTGCTGGTATGCGCATCGGTGATGAGATTATACAAATCAATGATATACCTGCTGAGGGATTAACCTTTAACGAGGCTCTAGCGTTGTTCCGTAAATCGAGTAGATATGTCCGTGTCTATGTGAGAGGGTACGTTGAGAGTATGCATTTGTACACTAAAAAGCAAATTGGTTATAAGACATTTTTTCTCTTTCAAAAAACTTAGCGATATTGACGATGAAGGCGAAGAAGACTGGACCTGTGACCTGTGGTTCAAGCCACGTAAGGAAATTAAATTTTATTTAATTGGGGATTACAATAATTAATTGCATTTTTCCCATTCGGTGTTTAGGTAAGCCATGGAAGCGTGATTTCACGCCCATTCAATGGGTCTTTCCTTGGAATGATCGCCGCAAGCCTATCTATCGTGAATCCAATTGTTACATGGTACCTAGTATAGTCGAGGAGAAAATACGTGCTCGTCGCGCGGCAACCTCTAACGTAGCCAAAAAGAAGGAAGAATCATTGCCACATACTAGATCGTTAACACCTTCTCCCCGCCCCAAAAACCAACCAGGTCCAAACTTATTGGATACTGTTCTGAGGCCAAAAAGTGGAAAACAGTTGGAATTACCACCAAGGATCTAAGCAAAGTAAGCGGTGGGAAGGAAGGCACAACATATTAATCCAGAAGAAAATTCATTGAGATGAATGGATTTTTAAAGTAAAGAAAATGAAAAATACAGATGCTTAAGAATCGAATTCGCATATAATGATGTATTTTTCATTTCATTACTAAGCTGAGAAAGAGGACGAGTGGGATAATAACCCCAATGCTTATATTTGGGATTGAATTCAAAGATGTGGCTGAGAAACTCAGCAAGATATCAAACATTTGAAAGATTTTTCTAAAAGTATAATTTTTATTTTAAATTTATATTATAAATTAACGTCTTAAAACAGATTGTGGCAAAATTATTCATAAAGTTGGCAACAATTAATTGTAAATCTTTATAAAAGAAAAAGTAAGAACACAAAATATACAAGGAATTCCAAATTTATATATTTACAGGAAGATGAGGTGAAAAAGACACCCTTTTATAATTTGCCTCATACAATTTATAAATAAAGATATAATTCAATACTTCTAGTATAGTTTGGTAGTGTACTAAATATCTCAACTTTTTTCCCATATCAACCTTTGATTTCTGTATTACCGTTTTCTCGCTATAATCATTTTTCTGAAAGTGGAACTATGGGTATAACTCGACTCCTCCTGGGGTGATTCCGACACCTACCCCTTTTCCAAAGTTTTCCAAAGAAAAATTCAATTTTATTTAATTTTTATACTAGTCCGATTCATGTAAACCCGTAAGTGCCTCGTAAACCTTGTAAACTGTAAACACGTAAAAAACACTGTCAGTTTACGAGGCTTTTGTAAGTTTATATGAGTCCGCTTATTATGAAATTTTTAGGAAACGTGAATTTATGTAATTCAATTTTACATTGGTCGGGATCGCTCCATCTTCACTTATTTTAAGCATTTAAAAACAAAAACTGAATAATTTTTTAAAGTTTTTTAATTTAAAAAAGCTCAAGAGTTTTGCAACAGGATTTTATATAATTCAAGTACGCTGTACATGATGGCGTTTTTAGTTTTTTTTTTTACTCTAATTTCTTTTTTATAACGGTTTAAAAAAAAATCATATTTGTATAAAAACACTGCACAGTGAAATTGACCAAAAAGAAAAACTCAAGAGTTTTGAAAGTGGATCTTATATATTTCGAGTAAGCTGAACATGATGGCGTTTCCAGTTTTTCGCTATATTGTCTATCAAAAATCTTGAGCTTTTTAGCCGTTGTGTGATTAGTTAAATTAAAAAAAATAAAAAAATTTATTATGTTCAGCAAACTTGAATTATATAAGATCCACTTTCAAAACTCTTGAGCTTTTTTTTATTAAATTCCGTTGTGCAGTGTCATTAATCAAAATTGCTTACCGCTTTTTGGCATTTAAATGTTTTTACATAAAATTATTGGTACATAAAGATTGAAGAACCATTAATTTTGGACAGGAACAAGGACAAAAATAACCTTAATTCCTACTAAATTGTTAGTGACTAATAACGCGTCCAATAATATATACGGCACCTCGGCGAGTACTTCCGTTCTCGAAATAATGGGGGGTGTCGGGTTCACCTCATCTTCTTCTACATGAAAGTTTTAAAAACAGCGGTTTTCCTCTTTTAGCGGTCTATCTTTTGCAGTTTTCATATAATGATTAAATAAATGATTGATATTGATGTGCCATTGTGTGGTATTAACGTGGTATAAACTCCCTTCATTCTACCGATGTTGCCCACAGTTAGCCTTACATGTGACCAATTTGTTCATTGGTAAAATTGTGAAGCAATACGAAATCATTACAGTTGCAGGTAAAATGTGCTGCCAAACACATTCTATCTGCATTGCATTCAATGCCAAATGTCAGTGTCATTGACAACTTATCTAATGGATTAAAAATAAATGCGATGCACTATCTATTTATATCAAACTAAAGTATAACTATAGAAATATTTAAAAAAAGAAATTCCAATTTCAATCAAGTATTAACGCTTCAGCAAAGCACAGTGGATGATGCCATACGATACAAATAAAAATTCAAACTCAATATTGAATTGTATGCAACTGCACAATCGCTACTATCAACCCTTAAATGCTCATAGTATCTTCAAAGTTACAACCAGGGCTTTGGAGCGGAGCGCGGAGCTGGAGCAAGAAGCTGTGGAGCACACTGTTTTGACCGGAGCTAGAGCTGGAGCTGGAGCAATGAAAATTTAACCGCTCCGCCTGGGCCGTAGCCAGAAATTTTTTTTGGGGGGGAGGGTTTTCATTCGAAGAAAATATTCATAAATAATTTTTATCAAGCTGATTTTTAAATACAATAAATTAAATCGATGACACATTTGATGGACATAGGAAAAATTTTCCGCTTTTTTTCAATCTTAACCTCAAAAAATATTTAGGGGGAGGTTTTGGGGGTTCTAACCCCCTTCCCCCCCTCCCCCCCCCCTCCCCCCGAAATGTGAAAACTTTTTCCTAATTTTTGATATTGATTGCCAGTGGATGGAAAAAAAGTTAAAATAAAATCTATTGAACGAATTTTAAATATTTTTTAATCGGTTTCTTTCTAAAAAGTCAAATAAAACAAAAAATTTTCTAAATTAATTTGAATTGTGCTACATGGCCAAAAATGGTATTTTCAGGGGTTTTAACCCCATGAAACGTGACGTAATGGGAAGTTTTTGACCTCAGATTCGTGTTCAACATAAAAAATTCATTCGCAAACACTAGGAACAATTCACCAAACCCATGCAGGACAGTATTATTGAATATGCTTCAAAGTTCTTAATCTTAAAATATAATTAATCCTTTAACCCATTATTGCTCAGAGCACCCGACTCGGAAGATTTCAATGCTGTGTATGCACGAATTTAGGGAATATATGCAACCTCATCCGGGCTCCTCATCATTGATAATGGTCCAAATTCCCACTGATAATCATTTGAAAAAAATTAGTCTCTGACTATTTTTGGCATTTTTGATAATTTTTTTGAGGTTGGGTTCATTATCAGTTATGGCAAGTCAATGAGTTATCGAAATTATGTCTTTCACGATCAAAAATGTATTGGAATCCACATTGAATAACATTTATTTGAAAAAATTTAAATTGATTATTCTGTGAATTTTTTTTGTCATTTTCGGCCATTTTTTTAGGTTAAGATTAAGAAAATTCGGAAACAAAAATTTTTCCTAAAGCTTTAAGACATTTATCCACTTTTCTCCCTAGTCTGATAGGGTCCATCAAATGCATAATCGTATTTAATTTATTGTATTTAAACACCAGTTTCATAAAAATTTTATATGAATATTTTCGTCGAATGAAACCCCACCTCCCGAAAAAAAATCCTGGCTACGGCCCTGGATGTCACTAAGAATAAGGAGTCCACAATCTTAACTGGTTCTATTGCTATGACAGCAGCCTTACTATGTTGTTGTACAACTTATCATTATATTTTTTCGTATGGTAAACATGTCGAGTTTTGAGCCAAATAAAGAGTATTTTCGGAACTTCCCAGAATTGGCCACCGAACATTAAATTTTTCAATATCGAGTTTTTGGTGGATTATGATAAGTCATGCTCACTTTCATCTGTACCGAAAAGTTCGAAGATATACACCGAAAATATACGATCTCTTCCTTCAGGTCAAATTACAAATTCTGGAAGCAGTTTTCCAAATATCAAAATAATTTTTGTTTTTCCTGTAAAACTTGGAAAATGGGTGTTAGGGATTTAGCAAATTAAGGTAGCAATACACATAAAAGAATTTAAAATAAAAAAAAAATGATTTTTATTGAGAAAATTATATGTAGTTGGAGCTCGGAGCGGAGCACGGATCGGGGTCGGAGCTATACTTAAGAGGTCAAAGTGGAGCTGGAGCGGAGCAACCCTAAAAAATTTGACTGCTCCAAAGCCCTGGTTACAACCATTCAAACCATTCATTTTTTTTTGTCAAACTTAATACCAATACCAATATAAAAGTGAGTTTTGAGAAAAACGCGTATAATTTAAATGTAAAATTAAAATTGAAGAAAAAAGAAAAATTGTTGTATTCTTGAAAGCCTAAATAACCCAACAAAGAAACCCCACTTTAAAGATGTAGTCTGGTATTCGAGTTTCAATAAAACGAGTATTTTTTTTTAAATATTCAAAATATTAGCGAAGATATAAGTAGCACATAGTCCAGAGCGCTTGTTGTTAAAACTTTATCTGTTGTTAAAATTTTAAAAGCGTTTTTCTCTAAACGTTTTTTTTTATCGGCCCAGGGGTCTGAAATACTATCGAACCGATTGGGCTGATATTTTAATACGTTATTCTACACGCCAATGGCTCTCGCAGGTAGTAGAATTGATTATTTTTAATCATTATTTCCTAAGTTTTACCCCGATTCAAAAAAAAAAAAACCCGCGATTAATGAAAAAAAAAATTTAGAAGTCCGCGATTTTGTTTTTTTTTTTAATAAAAATGTTTACTTTTTCCAGAATGACAAGCCAACGGGATAAAAATCTATATAGATTTCTTCTTTCAGATGCCTTCAAGAGCTGTAATCACCCGGGCCAGCCCACACCTTTTTTTAGGTGTCCACTTTGAACGTAAAAATACCGTACAAAAAATTTTGTACAGTGAAAGATGCCAATAATAACAGGAAAATTTTAAATAATTGTATTTTATTTTGTTATAATAAAAAATTCCCAAAATAACCTGCTAGAGTCTGCAGTACTACTGAGTTATTATTGAAATATCCTATGATCGGACATTAAAAATTACGGGGCAAACTGTAAAAATTGATGAAAATATTTTTTTTTCATTGATTCCATTTTCTTAGTTCACACATTTACTTTGTTTTATATATCAAATATTTTTCTATATATTATTATTCAATAAAATAACTTTTAAACCGGTTGGTTGGCTTTTTGGTTGGCTCTTTGGTTGGTTCTTTGTTGAATGAGAAATTTTGGATTATTTATGACCTTTTACAGGAATATAGTAAGACTTGGGGTGTTTACACTACATTAAATTAATTTTTTAATATTATATTAGCAAAAGTCTTTAGCATTCGAAGTCCATTTCATAATTGTATCGAACACTTTTCCAAAAATCATTTAAACCGAAACACCATCTTCTCTTAAATTACCCTAGAATGTTTGCTTTTGGCCAATGCGACTTGAAAGTAAACATAGGGAAGAGAAAAAAATATTTTATGACTCTGCAGTTATTGCTTACTTTTGATACCAAAAGCAATATTATGCTTAGTTGAAATTCCATTTCCAATCTGATAATTTACAAAATCACACTGTAAAAATTGATTTGAAACTCCAATAATATTAACGTACATAACTTTTATTAATTCATTCTGGAATATTTTTTTCCGTGTAGGCATATGTTTCAAATGTTTTAACACCACATGAATTTTTAAGGTTTCTGAAACCCCCGTACCTTTAAAACTTTTCTTTAACTCATCTACATGTTTGCCCAATTCAGAACCAATTTCTTTGGAGAGAAGCAATCTTGTGCCACTTTATTCATGGCTTTAAGTGTGGAGATAAAAATAACCAGCCGAAGAGGTTCGACGTGTGCACTTCTGAATCCAAGTTTATCGCCTTCTTTTAAAAGTTTTCGATATGCATTCTCCTAAAAACCTCCCCTTGATAACACTAGTTTACAGTCAAAATTACCAACGAACACCACTGTCCAATTCCTATGTAAAATTGGTCGCTGAGCCCGAAAATCAACTCTATTTTATGGTGTGGTTTTGGAGATATTGCGAGTTGAATTTTTTTATCGGAGCAAAAAAGGTTTGTCCACATAATTATAAATATCTGGGAAACCAGGAACTGCATTTAAGGAAATTGTCAAAAAATTTGGAGTTTTTCTTATAAAATTTTTGAAAAAAATAAAATTAGGAAAACGCAATAATCTTTAAATTTTTTACTTAAAACCTGTACTTTTACAAAAAAATAAGCTATAAAAGATAAAAATCTATGGATAAATGTAAGTGTCATGAAGCTGCAATTTGCTCCTGCTGCTTTTGTGGAAATTCTTCCACATTTTTTTTTTACATTTTCGTAACCTTTTCCGCCTTCGTTGCCACAAGAACGCCTTTCACCTTTGCCAATTTCTTGAAAACAATTTGTGCAAACCTTAACAACTTGTTGGGCTTCTCAACTTTCCTTGGTGGAGCTTTTTTTTTAGTTTACAAATGCCTGAAGCATCGTAGAAGCCATTCGTTGTAGTGATTGCATTACTCACGTATCGTACGAGAAACGATTTAGGTTTTCTCTTTTCAAAAACGATTTTTTTACCACACGGTAAGCAAACTTTCCTCCTGTTCTCTTCATGGTCACATTTGTGGTCCATTTTAACGAAACAAAATCAAAAAAGCCAGATTCAACTTCAATCATATGCTTTATAAATTACAAATTATAAGTCACAAATTTCTTTGTTACAAAACATGGTTGAAGTGCGCTGTGAAACCTTGATGTGCTAGAAACATTTAGCTGTTATATTTCGATTCAACGATCAAAACCCTATTAGGAGCGATACATTTGGTCCATGTTGTTCAAAATATGGAAAATTAAAATTTTTTGAAGAAAATTATATACTTTATGCTCCTTGCGGGAGACTTAAATGTTTTTCAATTGGACCAAATTTCGTGGTATATGTGAGTCTATGGAGACAAGTTTTTATAGACTTAAAATTTTGTATTTCCACAAAAAAAAGTTTTTTTGTTATCTTTACTTTGGCAAGCTCAACTAAAAGAGTGATCGTATCCAGTATATTCACTAATGCCTGATTTCGGGTACCCAAAAATTACGGGTAATACATGAAATTGGGTACCCGAAAATTGTTTGGTTTCTACATACAATTCTTTTTTAAATATGCTAGGAAAATAAAGTAAATTAAATTTGAAATGTTTATTGTTTAAACAACGGTTTTCTAGCCCTTTTAGTAATTGTGATATGAATGTTTAAATGTTTACAAAGTGTATATGTTTGTATAAAAATTAATTACTGTTTTTTCTTGTAAAATAAAATAGAGGAATAGGTAAACAGATAGAATAAGAATTTTTATTTGCATCAATGACCAATTGACTAAATAAGCCTAAAAGCATTAGAGAAATTAAACATGGCTCTACCATATTTTGGAATTTATTTTGGGCAACTACTACTACTTTGTCTACAACTATTTAGTACTTTTCTACTATATTTTACTACTATTTCCCATTAATTTTTCTACTGCTATTTTAAAGGGCATTTTCGCACTTCCTCCAAAGACCAATCCTTCATTAGTGTAACTGCATATGTCAATATTGTAAATAGTAGTAGAAAACAATAGCTTCGCCTCTATGTGAGGGTTCTGATCCCTCCCCCCGATATGTGGAAACTTTATTCTCATTTTTTAGATTAATTGCCAATGGATTTACTTCCATCGGTTTTTTATCTAAAAAGTCAAATAAAAAAAATAAATTTGGAATCTTAGTTACACTAAGCGATCAAATCCGATTTGTTTTCTTCGATATGAGGTTTGACTACGGATTCAAAGGTGATACTGACCACTCCTGCATTGTTTTTAATTTAAGGTTTCGTCCTGAATCAGTTTGAAAAGTTTAAAAATTAATAAAAATAGAAAAAATTATCGGATCCTTGTAAAATAAGACTTGCTTGAACTCCATTTTTTTCCTAAAACGTTACGTGATGGGAAGTTTTTGACCTCAGATTCGTGTTCAACGTGAAAAATTCTTTCGCAAAAACTCCATCTTATTAGCAAAACCCATCTTAAAATTAATTTTATAACGCATTATTGCTCAGAGCACCACGACTAGAAAGATCTCTTTCAATGCTGTGACTTCACGAATTTAGGGAATATAAGCCAACCTCATCCGGGTTCCTTATCATTGATAATGGCTCAAATTCCCAATGATGATCATTTGAAAAAAATGAGCATCTACTATTTTTGGTAATTTTTTTGAGGTTGAGTACATCATCAGAAGTGGGAAGTCAATGAGTTAATGAAATTATGTCCCTCACGATAAAAAAAACACTAGAATGCACATTGAATAATATTTATTTAAAAAAATGTAATTTGATTATTCTGGGAATTTTTTGTCACTTTTGGCCATTTTTTTGAGGTTAAGATTAAAAAAAATCGGAAAATTTTTCCTAAAATTTTAATTTTATAGGGTCCATCAAATGTATCATTGATTTAATTTATTGTATTTTTAAAAATCAGTTTGATAAAAATTATTTATGAATATTTTCTTCGAATGAAGCCCCCCTCCTCCCCCCCAAAAAAATATTTCTGGCTACGGCCCTACTAAGAAGTGTCGAGGTTACAACCTTATAAGTGGTATACGCTCCTTAAAAGATATGTGACTACGATAACGATGATCAAAGTAAAAGATAAAATGGAAAAACTTACTCGCTCATAATAAAATCGGTGTTCTGAAGTTGACTGTTCAGTCTGCCGAACTTGAACTTGATTGAAAGCATTAAGAATAACATAGAAAAAGATGTTTTTACAATCATGTGTAAAATTTTTAAGAGTCTGTAAGCTCCATTGATGAAAAAATAACAAACGAATCCTTTAAGGAGATGCTGAGACTTACTTAACCAATGCTCCGATGATGCATCGGTGGTATAGCCAAATAGCGCCATTTTAATCTGTTTTAAGATTACTTAATAGAAATATTAAAGCTTTTCCAAAATAATGTTCTTTTTCTAAACGGGTTAAGATCGTATGGAAGGTGCCACCCCAATCGAACAATCCCGCCCTAATTATGTCCATGTGTTATATAGATATTGTGTTAAAATTTCATCTGATTCCGATAACAAATATATGTATTTATATATAGTAGATTTTGTAGTCTTTTAATTTTATAAATTTTTTTCAATCTACTAGCAACGGGTACCCGAAAATAGGCGGGTACCTAAAAAAGTGCGGGTACCCGGAGAAAACGGGTACCCGTCACAATAGTGCCCGGGTACAACCCGGGTAAACGGTTATCAAGAGCACTAATATTCAGTGGTACCAGACCTTTTTATGTATGTAGTACGTAACAAAAAATAATCGAAGTAAATTTTGCGAAAAACGTAGTACATTTACTATGATCTTTGAAAAGTCCGAAGCCTGCTTCTCACTGTTTCTACAACTGTTTACAAAACAGTGATAGTCAGCTAACAAATTACTATTTTGATATACACACACTCGTAGGAAATGATTTTGTTCAAAATCGTACTAACAAAATATGCGGAAATTCTACAAATTTTTAGAAAGCATAATTTTTTACCGAGTTATGATAAGTCGGGTTTCTAGGCCTCAAATTTAAAAAAAATGCGGACAAAATCAGCTATTTTAAGATCACTGATGAGGGGCTGTTTTGTTTCACAGTGTCCGAAATCATGAACGTCCGGAATGGGATTATTTTTAAGGATTTTTTTTCTGAATAAAGAAATTCAATTAATAACTGTTGTTTTGTATTTCATTGAAATTATTTTATTAAAGTTGCTTTTGCAATAAGTAATAAAATGCTTTAAGTTTTCGTTTTTTGTTTCTTTTTCTAATTTTTTTCATTATTTTGTTGAATTTTTCATTGTTATTTCAAGACTTTACATTTTTTATAATTATCAGTTGCATATTAAGAGACTATATTTTGATATTTTTGAATATTTATCCATTTTTTTCATCTTATTCATTTATATCCTCTTACAAATCGCTTGCGGCTTGCATTATTGTAGTTGTTGTTGGTGTTATTGTTGTTGTGGCATTGGCTTCCAACATAGATTTTTTGCTTATATTTAATTATATGCTTTGTTGTTGCTGTTGTAACTGTTTTTATAGTTTTTGTTTTTGTTGTTGTTGGATATTATTCACGATGAAGCAAAACGAAAATAGCTAAAATCGATAAAATTGCCCACTGTGTAAGCAACAAAAAAAAAAAAATACAATATAAAGAAAAACATTAGAAATATGAAAAAATGAAATTTTTATTATATTCTCGTAACTTACCTTAACTTTCGGATATTCATTCATAAATATCGTTATAATACCCACATACGGCAGGAACCCTCTTGCACGTCCAACAATATCTTTTTTCGTCAACCACAATTGTCCAGGTGCATATAGACCTCGATCGTCGACATTGTTGTTATCGCCTTTTGTGAGGAATTTCACGGAGCCATCAACCCTGAAAAATAACATTGTTAATTAAAAAAAATTATTTATGTAAAAGATTTCTGAAATTAGTAGAGATATGTGATGACGAAAATGGATTCCAGTGCAACCAATTTTTGGGGAAAAAAACATTTCTGCGGATAAACTATTCATTTAATAAAAAAAATTTTATTGTTTACGATCTGTATACTTTGACAAAGATAAGTAATACATAAATAAAAAATTATTACAAAATATTAATAACACTGTGATACAAAAAAAAAAAAAAAAAAAAACAAAAAAATTAATGAAATTTTCAAGTGACCTAGAACAGGTGGTAAGTCCAGTCAAATAAACAAATGCATAACAGGTATTTTGAATATACCTCCAATTTTTATATAACACTGCAAAAGAAAAACATATATGTTTATAACTATATATTTATATATATGCATTTCCATTAAAAATAGCGGAATACTAGCGCTAAATACCCAACAGACTTCTATTTTTTCACTTATTTTTACGTTTTGGATACCCCTAGCTCAACATGAGAACTCCATAGAAGTTTGGTATCTAGGATGACTCCTAGATATTTCAATTCATGGGATAGCTGAATAGTGATTCCTCTGAATATTGGTAAAATGAGACCATCAATTTTCCTTCTACTGGTGAAAAGAATAACACAAGTTTTAAGAGGGTTAACGTCATCGGCATAAGCCTGTGTGTAGATATCAGACTAATTTAGGGAAATAAGCAGAGTCAAGCAGACACCACAGCAGTAAAGAGAGTACGCCCCACAGTGTAACGAAGGTGGAAACAATTCAAAAAAGTCAAGTTCGAATATTGATAATATTTGAATGCAGTTCAATTGTAAATACTTCAATTAGATAAGCTTAAAAAGGATTTTGGAAATTAATTTTATTTTGCCATAAAAAAACGTATTGAAAGTCAAGTATTTGCAACAATGACATTTTTTGCAGTTAATACTACTTTGGTAGATTTACTTCTAACTGCTGTAACTTTTTTATTTTTCTTTTAAATATAATTATTCTTTAAAGCCATACCCAGTTTTGATGTATTTTCATTTTCGGTTTTGAAGTACCATTAAAACTTAAAACACAAAATAAAAGAAAAACCCCAAAGTTTAAAGAGTTTTTAAAAAAATCGTCCAAAAACGTCCTCTCTAATTTTTACTTATTTCTTTCAAGTGATATCTCTACAATAATAAGAAAATAATTTCAGCTACATATGCTTGCATATTCAGGCGTAGTAATCAATTTTCTAGCGGAACCTCGAGCGAAAAAAGCAGTGAACACACCAAATTTAAGCGGTATCTGAGTTGTACTCCATGTACATATGTACTTAAGCATACATATATAAATATGTATATTTTACATAAATAAATATGCTTGTATATGTGCATGTTACGGCGTACCAATTTTTTTTTAAAAATACTCAGACAAAAATTCTATAGGTATTAGATCGTGATCAAGTATGAAGAAAGTTTGGCAAACAAATTATCCTACCCGTAAAACTCGTAGAAGTTTCAAATGTTTTATATGAAACTAATAAATAAAACGAATAAATTCATATAACAGTATAAACTTTTACGAATTTTACGGAAGGGATGGTATTTATAATACCTAATTATTTATGTATATTACATCAATTAAATGAATTACACAAAAATCATTGCAGCCTTAATATATACAGTTAAATACTTTGACTATATTGGAGATGCCACGCCTACTTTTTTGATTTAGATAATTTTTATAAATTGTTATCGCAATATTCGCAATATTTCTTAATATTTACCTAAATAATATTTGCAAAAAATTTCATTGGCCTACCACTAATCCTTCTATTTTTTTCCACCGGTTGTATGGAGACGCTACACTGTGCGCCCCCTTGGATACATTCTCTATTCACGCCGCAAGTCACGGATTGACCACAAACAGCTGGAACCATCATAAGTCTATGTGAAAGCATTGAGCGTATCCAGTTAACAAGAACTGGATCCACTCCAAGCTCAATCCAACTTACCAGATTTTGCAGGGCCGTCTCACAAGATTCAATGTCTTGCTATTATAAATATGCAAGGTAAGACTGCATTAATTTTGCTTTCAATAAACTATAATTTTATTTTAATCCGGCTAAATTTGGCTCCGCTATTGAGCTCAACTTGTACACAACCCCAACTTGTATATGGCTAACTACAAAGCCAATAAAAAAACTTCAAATGCATTTTTCTCAAAATTACCAATTTTGAACCCGTAACAGGGGTTTCTTGAAAAATAATTAAACTATCGATCTAAATCTTAATGCATTTTAATAGTTAATGTATTACCCAATGGGCAAGTAAAATTTTGGCCTAAGATGCTCTTGTTCGTATTTTTTCCTTTTTTTTCAAAATGTCAGATCATGAGTTTTGCACTTATTAAAACCTAGCAATTAAACTTGACTGTTTCATGAAAAAAGTTATAATTACTGCTTCCTCTTTTTTGAAGTCTCGAAAACGCAACCTGCTGCGTTTTCAGCCTGCCAAATGATGAGAAAAAAAAACAAAAAATAATTAATTTTGAGAAAAGGTGGTTGACATTAAAAAAGCGATTATAGTGTCGCAGAAGCACTTAGGATACAAATATTTTGAATTAAAAGAAATATCTTTTGTGCTTCTTATTTTAAGGTACGAATAAAAAAAGAGTAAAACATAAAATATTTTTCTCAGTTCAATTATTTCTCTCATTAAGTGTTTTACTGAGATACATGTAGGAGTAATTAAGATCTACTTAAATGTTTTTACGTTAGGAAAAATATTGTAAAAAAATGTGTATGTGAAAACATAATCCGGCGAACAAACGTAATCACTCGGCAGCAATACATTTAAACTTTGTGGTGTAGCATATTCTTATCTAAAATTTTTCTTCAGTAATTGTTAGTGGCGGTATGAGAGATAGAAAAAACACAAAAATCAGTTCTGGAGTTGCAGAGCAACCCCCCTTTGGTAAAAAAAAACCTTTTTTATACTAATAACTGGTTAACCGTTGGAGATATCAAAAAATTGCTTACTTCAAAAAGAAAGCTTGAGTGATTTCCTCAAAAGCAGATATGCAGTAATTTTTTCCTATATGTCATAGTTTTCGAGATATTCAATATTTAAGAAATTGTAAATTTTGTACTTTGGATGTACTGTGGGTGTGCGCGCATCTTTGTTTATTTGAATTTTTGCGCGCGAACCCTATTGGAAAAATTGAATTACTCGAAAACAAAATGTATGTTATAAATTTATTATCTTTTAATTCAAGACAGTACTCCCAGAAAAATACCCATCACTAGAACAAAGAAAAAAATTCCTCAATTTAAGTCCACGAAAATTTCTCTCGTTTATGTAAATTTTCCTCAAAATGAAGAAAAATGTGCTCCTTTCATGCAACCATGGTGTTCAATTTGAAGTAAGTTTTTTCTTCATTTTTGGAAATTTAATTGCGGTGCTG
This sequence comes from Toxonevra muliebris, assembly GCA_963691655.1. Classification (NCBI taxonomy): domain Eukaryota; kingdom Metazoa; phylum Arthropoda; class Insecta; order Diptera; family Pallopteridae; genus Toxonevra; species Toxonevra muliebris. The sequence continues at coordinate 55,555,161 of OY829327.1, forward strand.
CCTACCAATTGAAATCAAATTCCAAGTTTCAATGAAATTGTTAAAACTAAAATTTAAGAAAAATAAGATAAAAAAGTAAATAAAACACAAGAAAATATGGGTGTGGTAAATGGGCATCTTCAAATATAATTTTTTTCTAAAACTTAGTCCTTACAACGCGTCTCTGCATAAAATTTTAAGTCAAGAGCTATTATGAATTACTTGGCCCATTGTCAACGTAAATGCGCATGGAACAATGGACGTTTCCATAAACCTGTTTTTTCCAAAATTTAGTCGCACCAGCATATAAAAATTCAAGCACCATTTGGCTGCAAAACAAAAGTATCAAAATACCATAAAAGAACAAATTACCTTATTTAGAATAAAATAAGGTAATTAAACTTACATACTATTTTTGCATAAAAATGAAAATGTAAGAAAGAGACGAATATACCAAAAATGTTCTCCATACAAAATATTTGTATATACAAAAAACTAGCTTTACTCTTTTGGTCTTAGCAGATAATCGACTACGCTTTGTTTTTCTTTTGAATTTTTAAGTCGAAGTGGTTTGTGGCTATTGACATAATTTTTGAAAAAAAAAAAAATATATATATATATATATTGTGAAAAAAATAAAATATATTCAAAAGATATAAATTTCAATAAAGTTCAATTTATAATTTTTTGGTGGCCATAAGGATCTTTTGATCATTTCAAGGCGACGATGCCTACATTCATACGTAAAAAACGTATGAATGTAAACCTTAATTCTTATAAAAATAAAATAATAGTTGAATACAAGTAAAAAAAACATAATTTCTATGCCTTTTAATTAAAACAACATTGTAGAAAATATTCCATAAAATGAGGATTTCTTTTCCAAAAAGTAAATTGACTTTAATCTATGGAAAATTATTCCTCAAACTGAGGAAAATTTTACCTAAATCATATACAATTTCTCATATTTGAAAAATATTTCCTCAACTCAACGAAATTTTGTATATCTAAATGAGGAAACCGTTTCTATGGCGCCAAATCATTCCCATTTTTCCTCAATTTTACAGCCGTTTTCCTTAGAACCAAGTAAGTATTTCTCTGGGTGTACTTCTGAAAATGCTGAAAAGTTAGAATTAAAAACATTCACATTTTGCAATTTTATCAGCATATTAAAATTAGCTAAATTTTGGCTAATTTTTTATTGTTTTCTAAAAATAAAAAAAGACCCAAACTAATTGAATACATAGCTCAAAAATTTTTTTTTTAGTTGACATATGAGGCAAATCACGTCAAATCACCATCGGAAAAAAATCACTCCGATTTTGTTGAAACTTGGTATACTTGTAGTACTAGTTTTGCCAAGATACAGGGGCGTAAAGTTCGGACTTTTTTTCTCTATAACAATTTTCAAAAATTCATATGTGAGATTAAATCAAACTATTGCAAAAATGTTTCTAATAGGGTTCTGTCGGATCTTTACAACAAAAATATTTTAAGTACTGTAATTTTTTTTTACCAAAAAACTCAAATTCAAACAAATTTTTTTATTTTTTCTAGCAATGCAGGGTATTTTAAAAACCTTAAGCAAAAGAATATGTTGTTATTGTCATTTATTTTTCAAAGTAAATTTTTCATATAAGTGCGCGACACAACAGTATAAATGCTTTATATATGTTTTGAGATTAAAGATATATGTTAGTATGAATTATGTAATTACTTAGTAGAACAAAAAATAAAAATAATTTCAATTTCAATTCAGAAAAATGAAATTTTTAATAAGAGGCCAATTGCGAAATTGTGGCGCGATATAACAAAATTCAATTCTATTAAAGAAAAAAGTCTTGTGATATGATACGGTTAGGGTCTAATGACTGTTGAGATGATTTCAGAAAGTGGTATTTTAAATGTCATCTGTCTTTTGGTGCTGTGCTTGCGGTTATTATCCTGTTGCGCCTCCATTGTATCAACAATGAGGACATATTACCCCAATCTTTCAGGGTTGTGTCTTTAATAATATTTTCTAATAGTTTAAAAGTTGAAAATTGCATAATAAAAAAAAAGAACATCAAATACAATTAGCAATAAAAAATTAGCAAAAATTTAGCTAATTTTAATGTGCTGATAAAATTGCAAAATGTGAATGTTTTTATTTCTAACTTTTTAGCATATTCCGAAGTAATGTCTTGAACTAAAAGATAATAAATTTATAACATATAGTGAAACCAGTTATTTTTATTAGGCCTGCAAATAGTTAAAGTAGCAAAAACCAAAAGGCAACTATACTATATGGGGCTCTGCGAATCAAGACCACAGGAAATAAAGCTCCAATTTTAGAAATGAAAGAAAGCCCCAACGAAATGAAATAAAGCTTTAAAAATAAATGAAATAAGGGGAAATGAAATGAAAATGGGGCCTTATTTCATAACGAAATAAAGCCCCATTTTTGCTTATGAAATAAAGCCCCAACGGAAAATAAATGAGTTATAACTCATAAGAAAATATTTTTATTGTTTTAAATATACACCCGAAGAGTGTCCTGCACAATACATCTGCAATAAGGACAATTATAACTTCGTAATCCCTTATCAATGGCATATGCCATTCGCTGAAATTTTTTACTATTATTATAATTCCCGCGAATTTTTTACTATTATTATTCTCTCAAATTCTAAAATTCCTAATATCTGCCAGGCGTTTCTGCAACATCCGGACAATTGACTTTTATAGCATTCAAGGCTTTCAACTCCTTGTGTGCTCCTTAACTTCCGTGGTTGTGTTCTACATAATTTTTTGCAACCTTCAGGCAAAGTGTTCCCTTGATTTGCAAGAATTTTGGCTGCAAATTTTAGAGCGAAATAAAGCCCCTAAAAACGAAATAACACCTCCATTATTCATGTTTTTGTTTCCTATAGAAATTTTTGGGGCTTATTTCGTTTTTCTTTTGGGGCTTTATTTCGCAGAGCCCTATATTGCTATGTTTATATCCTAAAAATTATCCGTAATCAATGAAAATAACATGCGCGCGAAAATTCAAATAAACAAAGATGCGCGCACATCCACAGCATATCCAAAGTACAAAATTTACAATTTCTTAAATATTGAATAACTCGAAAACTAAGACATATAGGAAAAAATTACTGCATTTCTATTTTTTAGGAAATCCCTCAAGCTTTCTTTTTGTAGTGAGCAATTTTTTGATATCTCCGACGGTTAACCAGTTATTAGTAAAAAAAAAGGCTTTTTTCACCAAAGGAGGGGCGGGGGGTTTTTGAGGGGTTACTCTGCAACTCCAGAACTGATTTTTGAGGTTTTTATTTTATATGGGTAAGTTTTCGAGATATGACAAAATAACGGTTTTTAAGGTTACAGTTTTATTTACATTAAAAAATAAAACTTCAGATTTTGTGAGAAAGAAAACTTAGCCCACGACTTGTGTGAAAATTTCTCAAAAATCACACGAAAATTGAACTTTCAACATCTATATCTCAGTCATTTACAATCCGATTTTAACAAACTGTAAAATTATGCAGTATTAAATGCGTAATTTAATTATATTTTTTATAACATATAACTCAGAACGTTAGAAGCTTTAGGTAATGAGATATTAGCCTGTAAGTGAAACTGTAACCTGAAAAACCGTTCTTTTTTTATATTTGAAAACTTACCCATAGAAAAAAGAAATGAATGTGATTTTCGTGTTCAGCGACCTCGAATTAGTTTAGAAAACATACTTTGGTTCATGTTATATTTTTACTGTATTTGAGTGTAATAGATTGGGAGCACATTTTGAGCATATTCCACTTCTAAAATTAAAAAAAAATCGAAGTGAAGCAAAATGACATTTACATTCACATAATACGAAGTAATTCTTAGGTAAAAACATGAAAAATTGAATTGGTTACGGCCGACGAAAAATAGTAAAGATTGGCTATGGCTACGGTATACTTTTGTATGGGTACCGTAATCATTCATTCTATAACATGAGAAGAAAAGAGTTACTCTAAATGGAAAATTAACGTATATTATAAGGCTGAAAAATTGCTTGTTTTTTGGAATTTAGGGCCAATAACTTTTCTATAAACAATCTTTTTTTGTGAATACTCTATTGTCATTAGATAAATGAGTCTGACTGAAGTTTCCAAAATGTAAAATCACAATCCATCAAACGACCGTACTCTACTGGGGTCAACATACAATTGCCCTAATGGTCAATTACAGCAGGTTGTCGTAATAAAATTCCAACATTGTTGAATGTTTGCCCTTGTGATTTATTTAGAATGACTGGAAATTGAGTACGTTGGTAAGAGTGAAACTGCTAACCAATTTTAATGCATAAAAATTAAAAAAAAAAAATGTAATATACATACCCCGTTTTTAAGACGGAATAAAGAATTTAAAATAATGTTTCCTAGCTCCATACAGATAGTCCAGAAAATTTGTCATGGTGAATTTTTAATAGCTATGAAAATACTTGTAAAATTTAAAACGAAAAACAGGCATTCGGAATTTACATGGTGCTAGAAAAAATGTTTGTATACCTTTGAAACGTGGTATATTACATTTTTGATTAAAATAATTGTTTTTTAATCTTGTTTGTGTGAAATTTCTTTATCGATTTTAAACGTTTTAATGAGATTGTAGCACAAACAGGAGGCAAATATCATTTTTTCTTCACCTGATCATATCTGAAATAGATAGGGTTTAATACCGAATCCTAACGAAAACGAGTTAATATTGCAAGGCTCTTGCTCATCGGGAAGTTAGTTTAAAACCAATTGCAAAATTTGTACCGAGCAGACATTCAGACAGACAAGAGCGTTAATTACGTGGTAAAATACATCGGAAAATTCTCAGCTTGATAAAGAGATGGTGACAGGAATATAAATAAGTATTATTTAAAGTTTGATTCTTAATTTCTAAGCTCATTTAAGAAGGTCTATTAGTGTCTTGGTTTGAAAATATTCATTTTTTTTTTATTTTGTTCCTTAATTTTTAGCGTGAAAAAATATTGTGCAGTTTAAAATTTTATTTAACTAATTTAAAGAGTAATTTGTTGAATTAATTTCGTGTGGCACACTCGCATTCACAAATATTTACATTTTCAAAATCACAAATTCACTTTAACAAATTTACACAACCTAAATTATTGTTGACATTTTTATATTTGATAATTGTTTTTTTCGGCTGCTGAAAATTTGTGAAAGTAAAAATTTTACTTTCAGAAACTTTTAACTACTTTTCTCTCTCTTACATTCTTACGCTCTCGTTTTCCTCTCTCGTTGAAAATTTTTCGAGTACGTGAAATTTTTCCAGTGAAAACTATTAACAATTGTTAACAATTGTACGTGAACAGACCTAGTATTGTTTTCTTACCTAATTGATTTTTTTTTTTTCAATTTGTAACCCAAAATTATGGTCGTCGCTAAATTTTTTTAGTAATATTTTATTTTTTTTTTGTATTCGGAAAAGTAGAAAAAGTTGAAATCAATCGGTGTTCAAAATTTATTAAAAACATTTATTTTTGAAAGTAACTATGAAGCTTAGAAAAATATTTAGTTTCTTAAAAAAAGATGATTTAAAAAACCGTCCAGAACAGTGAACAGTGTGTACAACAACAAAAATTAAAAACCATTTTGTTCTTTGTGTCACAAATCGTTTGACTGAAGTAAACTTGTACCTTTTTTGTGTAATTTTTTTGCAAAGCTTTTTTTTTTTAATAAAATAATTTGTTATTTCTTTACGAAATATTTTCTTTTTTTAAAAAAGGATACATTTGATACTCTTTTGCCTTTCAGGGTTATACATATTTTTTCAGTCAGTGGTGGCACTGCTTGTGGGTATACAATATTTTTTGTTTTTCCAATGTCTGTATAGATAAAGAGACTGTCTGATTTGCCGACTTTAGACTACACAACATTAAATTGAAGGACCTGCAGTCAAAATGTTGTATTCAACACTTTTCCCAAATGTTTTTTTTTTCGGTTCTCTAAAATTACGCCTTTCAGATCTTTCAGGGATTTGCAATTTTGAACAAACGAACACTTACATTTGTATTTATGTAAATAAACCGTTCCATAAAAAAGCTCTCATTTGACTCAAATAAAAAATGGCAAAAACCTTGTTTTGAGAAAAACGGGTTCAAAGTTTTGACTATCGGTTTTTAACATATAAAATATATTTCATCTTCTTTATGATGGCTGATCGTAGTTTTTAAGTTAACAGATTAGTCAGCAAGGATTAAGAGTTATTGATCAGGAGGTGCTGGACAAAGGCATAGCTTTCTGAACGGTCGAAAGGGAAGTCGAAGCGCCGCGCGACTGTTTTGGCCTGACTGACACTCGGCGCTATAATCGTCTATATCTACGAAAGCAATCCGCGTCTCTCACTCAAATTTTCACAATATACTTTCGAAATATAATACTTTCAAATAGCACTCTTTTTTAAAATCGATTTCACCAAACCAATAAATCGCAGGGCCCACATTGTACATTACATAAAATTTGACAAAAAATATTCTACAGACTTTTATGACTAAAAGCTGAACGAATTCAAATTCCCCAATGCTCAACCCATTAAATCCAAATTTTTATTTATTTTTTTAATATTAAGGAAACATATCGCTACAAGCAGATGTAATGCTTTTTGCCAAATTTTGTTTAGTTTATTTTTTATTCCTATTATTAGAATAAAAAATTGGGAAAAACAAATTTTATTTTGTTCAAAAATACGCCATTTTGAGAAATCTCAAAATTTTCCAAAAAATATGTGTCTACTTGTGACCAGCGTAATAAGTCTTTATTTTTTGCTTTCCAATAATCTGAACCGGAGAAATCATGAACACCGTTTGCTTTGGGCGTTTTGGCAATAAAAAGTGATCAAGGTCAAGCCGAGCGTATGGGTCCATTTTTCGTATCGAAGAAAAATCGAGTCAAAAGAGGAAGGATACACGAATAAATTAAAAAAAAAAAACGTCTTAAAATCGTTTGTGGTTCTTTTTTTTAACTAACTGACAAAGTTAGGGCTCAAAAATGGAGAAAGATACTTATAGACCCTCTTAAAATGTATTGTCCTCGGCTTTAAATAAACAATTATTTCGCATGGACTAACGAAATCCACACACTTTAAAAGTGGATCAGAGAAATGGTTATAGTGCTGCTACAACTCATAGTTTAGAAGCAGAAGTAAAATAACTGTTGAATTGAAAAAATTGAAATAATGCTGCTAATAGTAACGAAATCCAAAGAACTTTAATAAACATACAAACATAAATTTCGTAAAATAAGTATTTCTTAAATTTGATACTTTTTCAGACAGACGCGCTCATCTTGTGAAGTTTGATGTAAAAAATGTTCGGTGATAGTAACGATCGTTCAAGTTAGTGAAACATTGCGTAGTCTAGCGAAATTATTTAAGAAACCTTTCACGAAATATTTCGGGGGCTATTTGATTTTTTTAGTATTAAGAATTTTTTGGACCATTAAATAATGGCGAAGATGCTAAAAGCAAGTTACAAAAAATATTTCGTTTAATAATAATTTGTAAATGTAATATATGATATTTTTATATGGCTACCAACCAATATATCAACTAAATCTCTCACATTCTTATGTTGCTTGTTTGTACTCACTTCTCGTGCAATTTAATCACGCGATGAACAATTGGTATATCTCTCCCCTCCACCTTGAATACCACAATTTCCCCGACACGCACTGGTTCCTCTTTATAGTTGGTAAGGAAGAGTAAATCACCACGATGGAAAGCCGGCTCCATACTGCCACTTAGTACTACGACAATTGGCGATTCGCTACCAGTGACAACCATCAGACCTTTCCAAATCATCAACGCTGATGACACAATCATAGCAAAGCTAAGGATTTGATATAGTGACTGTGGATCGGAAAATAATAAACATATTAACAATTGCATACGTGTAATGAACAATATTCCTGCTCTCTTGCTCTTTACCTCTCCTAACAAACCTATGGCATTTGTATTTACCTGTCGTTTGTTCATTCTGTTGAAGTCTTTGAACATCTCATCCAATTGCAGCGTTTCGCTCAGACCCATCTTGTATTTACGTCTTCCTTATCCGTTTCTCACACAGTGGACAGAAAATTTGTTCTTTCAAACTGTAAAATTGTTTCGAGAATTGTTGTTGCTTGTATTCACTTTTCTTATTCACTTTAAGCAAATTTTCTAAAACCGCTACCACAAAGTTGACAACTCGCCGCGCGGACGCCTTTTGTACACGTCAGATGAATTGACAGTGTTGCAAATACCTTACCATTTATAATACCTTTTTCGTTTTGCTCATGCACATTCACCATTATGAATGGCCGCGTTCAGAAGGCGCAGATGTTGCCCCACTGATAACTGTAACACCGGCGCAAGCATGAACAAAATTCAAAATCCGCTAAAATTAAGTAAAAAAACGCGTATTTTCTTTAAAAACGCGCTAAATTTGTTTCCTTTTAAAAGTGTTAAACACAAATTTTTTTATATACAGTAGAGTCGCGATAATTCGCACCCTGTTAATTCGAAAATTTCAATAATTCGTAACAAACTGCTGGTCCCTTGAAAAAATCGCTTTAATTCGTAAAAATTCTACACATTTTTGTCCCCTCGCTAAAACGTATTGTTTTCAACACAAGGCCTGTTTAACCTCTCATAAATCGAAATTGGTTGTTGACACCCTCTTACAATTCGTAATGCAAAATTCTATGGAACTATGATAAGGTACGTAAGAAGAGCCTTAAACTACAAAATCGTTAATTCGTATTTTTCTTATTTTAACCTAGTTAACCCTGCGATTGTATATCCCAATAATGTTCGAAAAATTAAGTAAATTGGAGATACGGTTTCCATTTTATTTGAGTTTTCTTTAAAATACGGTTACAAAGGTTATAGCAAACATTATGCCCCATTGGAAAACTGTAAGGATTAAAGTCCCGGACATATTATTTTTTAAAATTTATTTTAATATTTGCATAAACTCAACCACATTTTGAGGAAAAACTCGGGGTAAAAGGGTTAAATCAAAATCTCGTTAAATCGAAAACCTCCGTAATTCGTAAAAAAATTGCTGGTCCCTTTCGATTACGAATTATCGGAATTCTGCTGTATTAAAAAGAAAAATAATTAAATACATGTATTTTTAAAGTTTTTAGTTCACAGCCTTTCTCAATAATACAAAGAAAAACTAAAATAAGATAATGGAAAAAATCATTTTATACACTTTGATCACAAAAAAATATACAGAGTAATAACTTATAACTATCACATATCGATGTCGAAGTCTATATTCTCTTCATTACTAAATTAATTTTGGTGTTTTAATCCATTTTTTATATGAAGTAAAGAATATTTTGAATTGAGTGGCTTACGGTTACGAACTTTGGTTTTAAATAAGTTCATTGTTCATTGTTTTGGTAAAAAATGTTGTAAGGATTATTTAGGAAATGGATTATTCAGCGGACTATTTAGTGTCTTTTAAACTGAAAAAAAAGCTTTAAAAAACTCACTGACCGCTAAATCACTTTTTTCCGCGTTTTAATTTTCAAAAAGCACTAAACTGGCCACACTGGTATATAGTAGGGATGTGCAAATCGATTTCGACTTTAATCGAAACCGATTCTTAATCGACTTTTAGCACAAAATTTCAACTTTTTATGATCAACTTTAAATTGCCAAATTTGATCGAAAGTCGACATTAACTTTCGACTTTTAGTGTAAAATTTTTTTAAAAGTACCAATTCAGTTTTTAAAATTTTTCCAACTGTGGATTTGTAGTACACGCAGTTTTATGTACATTTAATTTTAAAATAGTTCTAAAATTGTCTTCCTCTTTAGCCTACTGTGTATTATTATACTTCACACATCCATAGGCTATCCCATGGCAGAAGAATTATGATGTTAGTTGCATTTTTACAAGTAAGAGGAACTTTGGCAATTGGAAAATCATTTGTTTTGATACTATTCTTCTTTTTACAATAGTGTTGTATTTTCATGGTTCAATTTTTAATTGAGAATTTATAGGAAAATAATTTGCATAGTATTGCATGTACATAGGGAGAATTAGTTTCTGATTTTTATATTATTTATTATCTCTTAACATGTTCAAGGTATTTGCTAATAAAGAAATCAAATTAAATAACATTATTTATATTTTTTATTGTAAATAAAATTTATAATTTAGTACTAAGTAATAAAAGTAGTATTAATAATCTACTATTAACTTTCTTTTTCGTACCCATTTCAAAAAGTGCACCTCTAAAATGTTCCTCAGGTTGAACATTTGTGCCAATAAAAATAATCTGGAAAATAAATTTTACAAGAATCCTATTTTGAACAGCACTTCTACTAAACCAATGTATTTCTAAAAATGTGATTTTGACTCGCACGCAACGGCTCATGTGAGAGGCTGAAAGGAAAAGTTGTATAACTTCTACGTTCAGAAAAAAGTGAAATGATTTTACTTAAGAGCAAAAACGAAACGAAATATGTTCAGAGTAAAAGTGAAACGAAATGTCTTCAGAACAAAAACGGAATAAATTATTATGCTATTTTTGCTCTGAAAGAATTGTTATACCATTTTTTCTCTTACTTTTAATTTTCACTCTATGCCGTTCTTGCACTGAGAATAAATGTATGGAGTGAGATATTATTGAGAAATTTGTAGTCACTGAAATTGTGATTAATTTCCATTTCTTCCATTTTCATTTTCTTTCTGCTTTATTACTAAACCATATAAAAGAAGCTGAGAGGTAGAACTGAAAGTGGTAGAACTTCTCAGCTGTGTTGCCAGAATTTTTTTTTTGGAAAACATCCAAAACAACTTTGAAAAGCGTCATTTGACCGTTCAAATCGTAATTTTAAGTAACAAGACAAAAACATGATTTAAAGGTATTTCTATTAATTTCAAAATATTATAATTTATTTAATTTTTTTGCTACTATTGCCAGTTTTCAATTTATGTATCTTTTATAATTGAAAAAGAATGGAACGCGGACTGTGTATATGCCTCTCTAGTTTGCTATGTCGGACTAGATCCGCTTTACCTTAAAGATAAGTTGCAAATTTTGCAGAAACCTGCATCCTCTCTATCCGGTTATTTTATTTTTTGCGGTCATGTTTCCTTTCCCGTGTTAGCTGTGAAAGAAAAAACATGCAAAAGATTTACTTCATCCATTGCCTTCCGAAGAGAAGCTATTCCTATTTCATGGATGTCTAATGCCCAGGTTGCTATAGAATCTCAACAGTTTTCAGCCACGCTCAGTAGATTTGTAGTCGCCGATACAATTAAAAATTAAAAACTTTCGATCCTTTAGCCAGCAATCACAAAAGCTGTGTAAACGTCGCCGATACAATTAAAAATTAAAAACTTTCGATCCTTTAGCCAGCAATCACAAAAGCTGTGTAAACGTTTTATAGTATCCTACTGCTAATTTCGTATCTTCTACCAAGTCTTCTTCATCTGCACATTCTATTTCATTCGTCCATTCTGCGCCTTTTTCTTTTGTTAAGAATGTAGTCTAGTGTTCGAGTTTCAAAAAATCAATTATTTATTTTTTAATATATTTCAAAAGTACAATATTTTGAGTATTTTGCTTCGGAATGTCACTTCCTATAGCAATTGCTCCATATTTTAGCAAAAGGCGTTTTTCTTTTTTAAATCAGACCACGGAGTAGAGTAGAGTACACCGAGCACGCTCTGACAACTCTGATTTAATTTTAAAACGCATAGAGCACTAACTATCAGATAACAACTATTTATAACTAAGTTTATTTCTCAACAAAGTTTTTTCAATCGTTTTGATTTTTCTTTGTGCAAAATGGATAAATTAATTATTCAGAGCCTATGTTTGCCATTTCAAATTTTTGTGTATACTGTCAAAATATTTTTTTTAATCGTGCTGTCTGCTCAGTCAATTTCTTCGGAGCACGTAGAGCACGCTCTGAGTGTGCTCTGATCACAAAAAGAAACACAATTACGTTTGCTCTGAGTGCTCAGAGCTAAAAAGAAACACGATTACGTTTTTTGACAACTCGTGCTCGGCTCAGAGCTAATAAAGAAAACCGCCTAAAGTAAACTTTTATTAATTCAACCCAATAAATTTGTGTAACGAAGTATGCGTTTTGGTGACTGAAACAAGCAACCCTGAAAATGTGTTTTCCTTTACTGTGACTGGAACGGAAATACATATGGTTGCATGCAGTGTGGCCAACTTTTGTTTTTCAAAATCCGCTGAAATGAAGAATAAACCGCGTATTTTCTTTAAAAATATGTTACATTTTTTTCCTTATAAAAGTGCGAGAAAACTCAATACATTTAAACTTTTTCACTAATACAGACACACATCTGATACTTCGAGTCAATGAAAATTTCTTAGATTTTTCAAAGATATTTTAAATTGAAAAAAGCACTAAAATCAGCAGGAAAAGCGAGAGTTGGCCACACTGGTTGCATGGTTTCATAGGTTCTTGGTATTTCATCGTTCTGTGTTGAAATTAGAAATATTGAATGGAAAAATAGTGTCCGCGAATTTTCTTGCTGGAAAAAGTTGTGGCCAAACATAATCAAAGAATACAAACATAAAAGCATTAAAATGGGAGACAATAAACTATTGGACACTACTCAGTTAATCAATGGAATTGCTGTTTTGCTCTCATTTTTCGTGGGTTATAAATACGCGCTTAAGAGACATGACATTGGCGGTGAATCTAAAAACAATAATGATGGATCAAAGGTAGATAAACAGAAAATGTTTATTCAATCCTATTATTTTGGCTACCCCTAACCTCATTATTATTTGGTGCCTTTACAGATATTTAGCTCTTTTAGCAGCAGCTCAAGCAATAACTATAAAATGGTGTTGGTTGTACGCAATGACCTTAAAATGGGTAAAGGAAAAATAGCTGCACAATGTGGTCATGGTGCGGTGGGAGCTTATCAAAAGGCTGAACATTGTGCCCCACACTTATTACGTGCCTGGGAAAATACTGGCTGTGCCAAAATAGCACTCAAAGTGGATAGTGAACGGGAAATGCTGGCTATTAAACGTGCAGCCGAGGCAAATAATATAATAACTTGCCTCATACGCGATGCTGGCCGTACTCAAATCGAACCCAACTCAAAAACCGTGTTGGCTATTGGGCCTGCAGCTGTAGAAGACATTGACAAAGTTACTGGACATCTCCGATTGTTGTGAAAACAGTAAAATTAAATATATTGCAAATAAACGCTTTGAAGTCTTTAAAAGCAATACGCTTAGCATTAGAAATTAATATAATTAATTCATTAAAAACACTAAAAACATGCAACACTTTTACAATTTACAAATAAACATAGACTTTATTTAATTAAAAATTTACTCATACATAGTAAAAAATTAGCATACTATTTCTGAACCGAAACGATTGCACAGTCAAGTAATAAATTAATTTCATAGAAAGTGCGCTTCAAATTAAATTTAAAAACGTAGCCATGCATCGTCGTCGTTATCATCTTGTTGCTGTTGCTGCTGCTCCTTGGCAAGATCAATACCGAATTGATCATTGGCTAATTCTGGCTGAGATGGTGTGTCAACAGCCGTTTCATTAGCGGAATCATTTCCCATTTCAATACTATCAGTGAAGACTTCATTCTTCACCATAATGCCATCGCGGTCATCCTCTTCATCACTTTCCGAAATAGCCAAATCATCATCAATACCCATATTATCGTTGCTGGGCAGAATCAAAGGCATTTGTTGCATGGGTACATTTTCAATACCACCGATGACATTAGCTGAAGCATCAAATTGTCCATGACCCTGTTCATCATCATGGTTGGGCAAAAACTGTTGTGCATTACTGGGGTTATTAGCCACGCGATTATGCATCGGGAGGAAATCGGATGGGTCATAGTTGGGGTCCAAATCCATGGAATCATCTAAAGTTAAATAGAAAAAGATATATAAAAGTAATAGAGGAAAAACATTTTAATATACGTAAAAGCGGTGACAAATTTTCAGAACTTAAAATTTATTTTGGGATTTAAAGCAATAACAAAAGTAGTTCAGCAACTTTGGGTATTGTGGTACACATATTTCGTATTTAGGAATTAATAGACTAGTTATCTATTCTATATACTAGGGCGAACTCTACGTAAGTCCTGCTATTACCATTTATCCGGGTTTTAATTTTAAACTAATTTACTTTTATCGAATTTTTTTCAATCTTATTTCTGCTAAAACTTCTAACTTTTCGATTATATAAAAATAAATAACACAGTGCACTAAAATTCGATTTTCAAAAAAGTTCTGAAATGTTTTCATACTCCAGTTCTTTGGGTAATGCTAGTGATTTCTTAAATTTTTTAAAATTGAAACATTTTTATAGTTGAATATCTCCTAGCCCTGACGTATCCCGAGTAAAAAAAAGAGGACCTTTTCCTGTTGCACTATGCAATAAATGGAAAAAATGTTCATTCAAATGCATATTTTATTTATCATTTTAAAATCTTATGCCCTCGTATTGGCCAGTGAAATTTAATACATAAAATAATTTCGTTTCATTCATTACGTGTTTATTCTGTGCTTTTTGAATCAGATTTAATACTATCAAACAGACGTCTTGAGAGACGAACTTTTGGAAACTGCAAGATCTGCAAGGTTTGCTCATAAATCTGGTAGGTCTTAAAAATATTAAAAAGGAATATGGACTCCGAAACAACGAATCATTTCCAATGCCATTATCTTGTGATAAAATTGTTTGCTGTCATAAAACGTCATATAAAAACTAATCATTCCAAAATGTATGTGCTAACATTACAATCTTCGATCTTTAATATTTCAAGAGAATATTAATTTATGTACATTGTCGCTGAATAATTTTGTCATAGATCTAGATGCATGTATTGACGTTAATGATTTATCTCACAGGACACACCTATACCACAATACTCGAAGTTTTTCTATGTACATATATATACATTTTGAAAACACAAAGAAATAGAAACCTTGTTGCTGTTGAGTGTAGAATCCAACTCCACTCAACTGCACCATTGCTTCCGCTGCCTGTTGACTATCATCCTCGCATTGTTGTTCCTCT
The DNA here is from genome assembly GCA_963691655.1 of Toxonevra muliebris. NCBI lineage: Eukaryota > Metazoa > Arthropoda > Insecta > Diptera > Pallopteridae > Toxonevra > Toxonevra muliebris. The sequence goes on from OY829327.1 coordinate 55,570,230, forward strand.
GAGTTTATATATGAGAGTGAGTGGCATTTTAATACAGATACAATGACAAATGAAGGTATTTCATTAATTCAAATTAAATTTCAAGTTGGAAAATTATAACTTAAAACTATTATATACATACTATTTCCTAAGGCAGTAAAAATAAGGGGGATCACAAAAAGAAAAACTCACCTCCAGCCATTTGTGGCGGTTCAATTTTCATTTCCATTTTTATATGCGATATGTCAATATGATCATTAGTATCAGTGCTTGTTTGCATGCGCTCTCCTTGATCCAATATGCTTGCAGCATTATTTTCATCTTCGGAGACTTCTTGGAACTCTTCATCGTCATCGGTAGAACATTGTAGATCTGAATTTATTATGGAATGAATCAGGGTGAAAGAAACACATTAAGAAATTTACTAAATAGGAAAATGTGCTCTTTAATAAGTTCAGTACGAAAACATAATTTTCATTTATGATTTAAAAAGTAATGCAAGCCAAAAATATATATTAAAAAAATAATAAAAATTTCAATGCTACATACTTAAAAAGTGAATGAGATTTCCATCATTTTCCAAAAAAAAAAAAAACAAACAAAAAAAAAAAAAAAAAAAAAAAAAAACACAAAAAAAAGAATAAAATAAAAATAATTAAAAATTTTTACGGCCAATTATTGAATTCATAACTGTAGGCTATCTGTAACGGAAATCTAATAAGATATAATTGAATCCTCATTTGCGGAAAACAAAATTCATCGACTTTCTAGGCTAGATTTAAAATGAATACCTTCGGAACCATAGACATTTTTTTTTTTTTTTGTCAAATCCCTCATTTAAATAATATCGAATTTGGGTTGTGCGCGAATACGGTTGCTAAAATGGTTTGACATACTTAATTATTCAAAAAAAATTCTATTCGCACACACTTCTAATTAAACTACATTATCAAAGTAAAACTTAAAAATATGACAATAAAGCAGTAGCTCGAACACAATTAACAACACTGTTCGGCAAAAATTAACAGGCAACAAGTGGATTCTGGTAGAGCTCAAAAAAATAAATTATACGTGTCCCGGCGTTTTTAAAGTTTAAATTTGCTTTACATTTTACTTAGGCTGTGGTTATATTGCGAGTATGCTCGGCGAACGCCATGAAATTGTTAAAAATGTTTTGTGTTAGTCGAACACCGAGCACCAATATAACCAGGCGTTTAGGGTTAAACTTCACCATTTTTGGACATGGTAAATAAAACCAACGATATCTTGGATAATTTAATAACAGATTTTTTTTAAGTATTCAACGACTTAAAAAAAAATTGTATGAAAATGAGTTAACTGCATGTTGTGCTGACTAACCAATAGAAACGACTCAAGATGTAGTTGCAACCATGTTAAGTGCTTAAACCTTTAAACTTGCAGCATATAATTTTCGTTCCTTTAAATTTCCATATTTGCCACTTAAAACATTTGTGAGCTTAACCATCTATTTTAACTTTATATGGATTCTTTCAGAAGGTTATTTTATTATTATCATTTATTTCTTTGAAATAATATATGTACAATATTAAAACTAAGTGATGGATGCTAGCAGCCAAAGCCTTCGAATCAAGGCTAAAAATATATATTAAAATAATTCATAAGAGAACGAAATAAATAAAGGATTAGTATGTTATTTACTCAATTTAAAACTTAAACCCCATGTAAAATATAAATTAAACTTTTAAATAATAAGTATAATTTAATTTCTTGACCTCTATCAGAGTTATCTTTCAGCGCCTGTTTTTTTTTTGTCTGTTGGACATAATTGCTTTAATTTTGTACCACTATTTCTATAGAATATTAATCTGTAGCAGAGAATCCAGTTTCGGGTTCAATAATTGGCCCCATTATTATTTAAAAATGAACTACGAACTTAAGATTTTAAATTTTCTACAAATAAATTCATAAAAAAAAAAAAAAAACAATTGAAAATATATTAAAACCAAAATTACTATTTAAAAAATAAGACTTTCAAACAACAAGAAAGGCAAAATTAAATTAAAATTTATGAAACTAAGGTGCAAGCCAAAGAAGTATTGAATTAGTTAGAAGTTTAGAAAATATAAAAATTGATTAAGAAATAAAAATTTTTAAGTGTGTGTTTTATTGTATTTGTATGTGGTTGTTGTGTGGTTTGCACTGTTAGCGGTTAGATTTGAATTAGTCTTACCTTCTTCCAGAAAGGAATTTTGTGTGTTACTTATATTTGAGACAAGGCTGTCCTTGCGGGGTCGACCACGCCCACGTTTAACAGCATTCGGATTAACTTTTACTAGAAAATAAAACGTATGTAACGCATTTTTGGAATGTTTGCTTTTACCCATTTTGTAAAATAGTTTATTGGGGGAATTACAAAAGAAAAAACAATTTAAAAAGTTCTTGGTAAACGAACTCTAAAAACACAAAAGTTTCGAGAACAAAAATATAATTAATTGGCAAAATGGTAAAAAAGCAAAAATTGTTAAACAAAATAGTATGTTATTACGAAGAAAAAAATTAACAATTAGAGAAAAAGTGATAGAACACATATTTTGCATTAAAATTGTGATCAACAAAAACACATGGACCTGCATATCTATCTATGTATCACAAATGAGTTTTCTTTTTAACTTGATTCTATTTTAAACTTTTGTAGACTAATTCTGTTTAGATTTTGTGTTCATCTTTCCCTTCTGCAATACCTAGCACACGATTTTGTAGTAGCTTAGCGATTAGTGCTGTTACTAAGAACGCAGGTTGGAATTGACTTTCATCATTAATTAAAAAAATAATAGGAGTGGCAAATGATAAATAAATATTGTATATTGATTGACCGCAACTTTATATACAATGCCGGTCATATCATTTGCAACCAAAATCAATTGTACTTTAAATGTTCACTAAAATAATTTTTATCAAAAATCTTCTTTTTTTTCAAAACAAAGTGTATACATTTATTAGTGTAACTACAATTTTATTCCAGAAGATCCAGAAGTGCTACGATATCATATTATATATCAATTTAAAGAGCTTGACGAGTAGCTTAGCCTAAAATCAGATTTAAAATCGGTTAAGCCAATTCCAAAATATTAGCGTCCGAAGTTTTTTAAAATTCGCTCATTGAACAAAACATTGCAGAGACATTAGATGCTCGTGAAGCGAAAAATTGGCACGAAAACGTTTAAGAAACTGGAGAATCTGTATGACGATATTCAAAAGCAATGGAATTTAATAGAGCCAATGCCATATATTTACATATTTACAACATAATTTTGTACTTTTAATGCCATTTAATGCCATTTAAAGTGCAAGTAATTTTGGTTGCAAATGATATGTCCGGCACTGTATGTCGATGGTTAAGCTCACATATGTTTTAAGAATACTTTTGGATGAAAATGAGTTGACAGCATTATCAACGTATTACCTGCCTAGTGTGTAGTTGTTTCAAATAACTAACTAATAAAAACGTTGTTTAAAACCGGGGTTAAGTACTTAAAATTTCGAATTCCGAACATGAAATTCCCTTAACACATCTGAAAACTTAACCATCGATGTATGTATATGTCAACATATACAGTAGATGCTGATATAAAATACTAGAATTTTATATAGCGATGTTTCTGCTTTAGCAAACAATAAATGAATTTTGATAAAATTTTTTAGTTTTGCAATCACTAAAAAGCAAGAACCGAAAAGAATGATTTTGATCGTAGATAGATGTTTTAAGTAGTTTTGTACGGCTTTCGGTGAGCTTTTTCAAAATATGCCATGATTTGAAAATTGTAATTTTTTATGAATTTCAATTTTCGATAATAATTAAATTCGAAGAATAAAAATAAAAATCAGTTTCAATTTTTAATTTTTAATTTTCAATGAAGAAAAAAAAAATCATAATTAATTAATTAATCTCATGCTAGTAATATCAGCTTGAAGAAGCTACTGTTTGTTAAACTTAACTTTTACGAATTAAATTAAATATAGTAGTTAAATAAAAGCATATTTTTATCAACTCTATTTGCTATCCCAATGAGTTTATAGGGGTGGTGATTTTTAATTATATTTAAAAAAAATAGGGGGGACTGGGTTATTATGGACCGCATTTTCATTTTAGCTAAAAACTCGCAAAAAATAACTTTTTCTGAAGATTTCTAAGCTTAAATTTGTAGTACGAGAAATAACTTCTCTTTGGGTCACAGCATTTTGGTGAAATTGTATTAAATTATACAAGTTGTATCAGTTGGCGCAAAAATGGTGTTTTTACGATTTTGAAAAATCTCGGGGAATTACGGACAACTTTGCAAATCGATTAAAAATGGAAAAATGCCGCGAAAAAAATGTATTTTTGATTCAAAATGGGAAAAATAGAAAAATAGTAAAGAAAAACCAAGTGAAATAAAGTGAAAAAAGTAAATGAAAATCAGTCTGAAACGCAATATTTACAAGTGCAGTAGCTTGCAATCATTCCGGCGCATGCCAAGTGAACACCTCGATCGCACACATTGCAATGGATAGTATTTTGGCGGTTAAATTTTTTTGCCATTTTTTCTTACAAGTTATGCAGAAATCGATGTCTTCTTTCACGCCAAAATCAGACTTATTTGTTTTTAGAAAATATCGCGTCCAGCTCGCGTGCATTCTTATTGAGAGCGAAGCGATATCACTGATTAATATCTCTAATGTTCGAAAATTTAAATATGAATAATATATTAATGTTCGTTTTTTTTTTTTTTTTGAAAATGTAACCGAAATACTCTTCAGAAGAGAACATAAACTCAACACTGCACTATGGGGCCAAATCCATATTTAGCTGACAAAAATTCTGAAGTTCGGCTCGTTTGCTCACGGGGTCATTAGCAATTACTGCGTGGATATCAGATATCAGATATCCAGGTAAAAATTATCACGATTCGAATGTTGTTGGGCCTACTTCTAATAGATGTGAGACTTTAAAAATACATAATAAAAAAATAGAAATAAAATATCAGTATTTTGTGATTATATTTATATGAGAAGTAAGCGTGATAATGGTCCGTTAGCTCTAATTTTTAGCATGGCTTATGTCCAAGACAATATATGTAAGCATATGTAATTTAATGATTATATCTGTAATATGTTCAAAGTTATTGCATTTTTTAAATTAACATATATTTATATTGGAGGTAGGCACTGCAATTGCCTGATTAAAAAGTTTTTTATACAGAGTCAATAAGGAATAAGACTGAATCCGTATACCAATTTCCGATCTGATTACCATTTAAAAAGGTATAAATATAACACTTTAAATAACTACCTATGATTAATTAAATGCTATGTGATGTCATATTTTTGCTTGTTATTCAAGCTGTGGCAAAAAGTTGCAAAGCGTTCATACCTTATTCTAAAGTAGATACTTCACATACTACTATTAACATGATGGTTTTTATTTTCGCTCGGAGCAAATCGGAGCTTTTTTTTCTCATCCATTAAAAAATAAAATCTAAAAAAAAAAAATTTTTATTTTTCCATAACATTTTTGGGTATAAGAAAATGGTAAATTTATTTTTTATCATTTCTATTATTAGCGTAAAGTTTTTTCTTCAATATGAGACCAAAAATTAATGCCTAACTTTAGTATTCGCTAAGTTATGACACTTTATGTGCAACACATTTTCAACAATATTAAAACTATCGATAGGATATTGTAACTTTTGACGGTCGCACAGCCAAATCCTTCGCCTAATTAGAATATCCTGTGTGTGTATTATAATGAGGGATCTATGAAGAGTAAACCCATATACTTTTGGATTCAAACCGAGATAGTAAATTTTTCGAATTTTGGCCAGCTATATTTTTCATCGGTCCCATAGTGCACTGTATATTTACATTTGAAATTATTTTCGTACCAAAAACTATTAGAAATTGCCGAAAAACTATAGCTGTGTTGGAATTTTGCATGCGAAATGACCTTTATGCATCAAATACACGAAGTTAGCTTGTCAAATGTCAAGAACTGAATGGTCCGTAATTCCCCGAACGCTCTTTTTTACAATATGGCTGCATATGAGTAACACAATGCAAACTTCATGCAAAATTTCTTATCTGTGTCGAAGCCTTAAGGTTCTTGAAAAATGTGGTCAAATTAAACGAAACACAAAATGAAAAAAAAATTATCGAAGTATCACAATTTTATTTGCTATTGAAGCGAGGCATGTACACACGTCAAGTGTCAATATGACGCTGATCCGCAATTCCTCGTGGTCCATAATACCCCAGTTTCCCCTAAATAAATTGTGATAAAAATTATTTGTGATTTTATTTATATCTCGTGTGATTTTTTTATTACAAAATATTATTACGAAATTTTAATTGATTTTTATTTTCTTGAGCTCATAAATAATATCTGAAAACAATTTTTATTTTTCGATTTTTAAAAATTTTCCCTGTAAACCCAAAGTATTTTTCGTTAGTTTATCTATTTTTTGTGCAAGTTGTGTTTAAATAGTGATTTATTTACATGTGTTTCGTTAATAATTACATTGTTGTGAAATCGGTGTACAAATATTATAATTCTTTTTTAAGTAAAAAAATAGTGAAGTACTATTAACGTAAAACTGAAGGAACTTCAGGAGTTTTTGTTATCTGAATTTCGTGCATAGCGGATCCAGGGAGAGGGTTTTAACACAAAAAGCCAGTGTTATATGAAACGCGATTCCCTGAGGAAGCATGCAGTCTTTTAAAAATAAATAGTTTTAATAAATCCATAATAAACAGGATACAATATACGCAGTCATTAGCGGACTAAGAGTAATCTTGATTACAAGTTTGTAATATTCTTGTAGTGATTAGAAAACCTCAAATTCGAATGAGCAGTTCAATTTTCCCTCAGAGCTATTTTTCTATTTTCTTTCGAAAAGTATAGGTATAGATTTCCACAAGTTTACGAAGAAACCAACTGTCATCCCTGCCGTTTTGTTTCCTGGTAAATTTTTTACATTTTAGAAACACCTTAGGTTCTGATATTTTCCATTGCGAAAAAGTGGAGCTATCTGAATATCCGAATTGCAACCAATAAGAACCGAAAAGTGTTCTGAAGACGTTTTCCCAGCTATACAATTATCACCACTAAAAGTGTTTTGATGTAGAGACACTTAACAAATAGATCTAAGTTATATAAATGCTTATAACTCATCTCTTTTTGTATTGAATTAGTACTGAAAAAAAAACGTGACCTAACAAAAACTATATACGTTCATTTAACTTGTTATACAGTACTTAAATAAAATACTAGACATTGAAAATTAGCTTTTAGATATAATTGTCATAGTTTACTAAAAAAATATCAAAAATTGTTGTTAAGCGTATTCGAGTTTAGTGTACACCACTGTACTTGTTTGCAGTCTTATAGGAATTGGCAGAAGTAAGGACATAATCATAAATACAGTGGACGCTTTTAATTTTTGCGGCTATAAATATTTTAAATGACTATGAAGTTTAGAAAAAAATAATAATAAATGCAACGGCTATGTAGAATTGTTATAAAAAGGTTAATTTTAAAAACCGCCCAGAAATCTTAAGAATTAGAAATTCTTAAGTAGCCCAAGAACAAACTAATTAAGAATTCCGAACGTCCACTATACTACTATTTTAACTCTTTTTTTGAGGCTGCGAGAGGTGTGCAAATATCAAAAGCTACATGCGGCAAAATATCTAGTAGAATTGAAATATATATGGGCTTATTCTTCATAGATCACTCATCATCAGGGCTCGGATTTTGTTGACCTAAAAAAACTAAAAAAATTACCAATAAAATGCCCCAAAGAAACTATTAAAAATTACTTTAAATTCCAGAATCTAAAATTTTCTTTATATTTTTTGACAATTACCAACATGAATAAAAACAAAATTAATTGTAAAAACAAAAATCAAATCCAACAGCAGATCCTTGACGCTAGAGGTTGACGCTTTTATTATGTTTATTTTCTCAGAAAAAGCCCGCTGCTTTGATTGTGTAATGGATAATATTGCCCAATAAATGCCCCGAAAATAAAAACACCAAAAAAAAAAAATTACCTAAAAACTTTGCAGATTTCATATTCTAAAGTCATAAAAGAAGTTTATATGCAACGTAGAGCTTTCAGCTGTCTCCAATAAAGCAAAAAAAAAATATGGCAAGTCAATAAAATCCGAGCACTGCTTATCATATTCTGCTCACTGGATATTACCGCCAGACGAAGAATTTCGCTATGTATATACTGAAATGTGTACTGAAAAGAGAATATCCTGTCGGTAGTTGATTAAAAACTGCCTGACCAGACTGGGGAATTAGTCACTAAATTTTGACCGCACAATAGTTTTCACTACGACTAAGTCTTTAGTGGTTGTGGAAATCAAATCCCACTGTCAATAGATGGCTTGAAATTTATTTTTAAAGTACTATAAAACTACGTGGAATGTTGTTGAATTAACAATAATATTAGAAAGAAAAAAATATGTAGCTCTTAACTTTTTTAAAAGAATTTGCCAAAAACTTTACCATTCAAAATGGTCACCTCTTTCGTTAACAATTTTAGTTAATTGGTCTTCCATAGTGGAAACAAGATTCAACATCTTTCTGGAGTATTTTCCCCGAAATAGTTTTTCTCCTAAGCTTTTCTCTTCAACGACCTGACACGATTTTTCGCGGATTATAGGCTTTATAAGCATTTAACTTGGGTTTAAGTGATATGCATTTTGTAAAGCCATCTATACTGAAAGATCTTTTTTAATTAGAAGCTTAAAAGCAAGAAAAAATATCATAGTAAAGTGAAGTCTATTCTATAGAGTAAACGAACTTTGCTTTTTCCACATACTGTAATTTTTTTTTTTGCTGTTTCTAAATATGGAGCTAAAAATTTGTATCACCATTCAAATAGAAATCTTACATTTAGATGAAGTTAAAACCGATTTCCCAAAAGAATAAGAAACCGGGATTCAGTACCAAAGTCCAAAAAAAATATTCAGGACTTCCTAAGTCAAGGATGAATTCAGTTAAATAAATAATATTTATGTATTCAAAAACTATACTAGATTTAAAAAAATCAGGCTTGTATTCTATACTGAAATTAACAATGAGCCTGGTGAATAAAAAATAAGCAATTGTCTTTTTCTAGCAATTTCTATTTGGATAAACTTTTTGGCTATTGCATTATATTGCACCATATACGCTAGAATTTATAGAATATAGTCTATCTTTCATATTCGCTACATTTCCACTCGAAAATATCATAGTTTTTAAATTTTCAGAAAGAAATGTTCTATAATGCGCAAAAGGATCGCAGAGATGAAGATATTTGTTTTTATGTATCAATGCATAATTATTGAAAAAAACTTTAGTACCGAAGAAAAATTTAAATTCAAGTATTTAAGCGCAGTGCCATAATTTGCTTAAAATATAAACTCAAAACTGAATTTCATACAATAACAATTGAAAACTAGAATTTACCATAAGAAATTAATATTGGTAAATAATCCCATTTTCATGAAAACTCAGTGCATTTAAAGTTCTCTAATGGACTTAACAATACTTACTACACCGTTTTGTGCTTTGCAAACTTTACTAGCAAAAATTATAAGCTAGGAATTTCGAAAATTTATTGAAAAATTGATGGAATTTTTAATAGTGTAAATGACATTAAAGGAGCATATTTAGTTTTAAGCAATGAATTATTAGTAAAGAATGAACGCTTATCATGAATGAAGTGCAGAGCAATGAACCAAAACCATTCATGAGATCGCTATGTATGTAGAATTCATAAAACAAGAGGTTTCCAATAACATAAATGAAAATATTAAAAAAAATGAAATCGACAATAGCAATAGAAATTATAATTATACATTTTCAAACTAAAAAGGAATAAAAGGGAAAGAGAAAAAAGAAAAAGCACTTCCCAGTAACCAAAACCAGAAAGAAAACTAGACAAATACACTCAAATAACTGAAAAATAATTGATTGATTGACACAACTCACCTTCCTCCACTGTGTCACGTTGTTTGCGCGGCCTTCCGCGACCCCGTTTTATATCAGGCGGTGCGGGTGCAACCATATCAGGAGCACCACCACTTGATGTTGATGCTATCGATGTTCCAGCAGGGCCAGCACTAATCGAAATTGTACCGCCTATACCGCGATGCATGGACGATGCCGACAGTGGACGCTCATTACCTTCCACATCGATAAAATCATTTTCTGGTGTGCTTGAGCGACTTGTGCGATGAAAGTCATAATCTTGCTCATCACCAACCCACGTGTCATCTAGTTCAGCATCAGCTCGTGCACGTTCTTGCACATTGGCAATGTTTTGCTCCAATTGGGCGCAATGTTCGGCAAACTAGTAGAATTTAATTATCAATAACTTTGTAGAAACATATTATATCCGCTAGTGAACCCTAGGCAGGTTTGGGGTAAAATCTCCATTACCGAAAAAAATCTCACACATTTTGATCGGTGGTCATGAATAAACAGAAATGTTTAAATGGACGAAAAAATTAAAGTCTTCCAATAGGAAACGCCTGGATTCACTAGAGGTTATATCTATGTAGAACATATCGCGTTTATGATATACTAACGGTATTTCTCTTGGACAGAGGGGACCAAAAAAAGTTAGACAGACGATTTGTAATAATATGACGATAGTCTATTTAAAAGATTTCGGATTACACCAGGAAATGATAGCTGATAAACTGAGTTTGAGTGCAATGGCTGCGCTACAAATATTAGAAAATTATCTAGGATACACAAACAAATCTGCTCGATGAGCGCCAAGAATTTTGAAAACGCACATCGTTTTTCTTCCTAATATTTTTTTTTTTTTTACAAATTTTGAAAATATATATGTGTCGTATAGCTTAGTTAAACAGTTCCAAGAAGAGACATATGCCCGACCGTTCTTGAAACCGTAAAAGATTCGTCAATAGTACATTATGCAGTAAAAATACAGTTTTGATGAATGCTTTGAAAGGTGAATCTACCGACTTAAGAAATATATTGAAATTAATAAGAAAATATGTAAAGAAAAAAAATTACGGAACTTATGTTAGTCCCTCTGTATGTAAAAAATTTACAACAGATTTTCTTGAATATTGTGAAAATAATTTTAACGAAAATGGCGCATTGATAAATATATATAATATAATATACCTCGTCTAATTGAGAGCGTGCATAATCCAGTATAGTTTTTGCGTTCTTTGTGTAGCGCGTTTCACTGCCATTGTACTGTTCGCAATTGGAAGCTATTAGCTCAATATCTGCTAAATATTCAGCACGTGTATGATAACGATGAGCTGTGAAAAACCATGAACAATTTTTTTTAACGTTGATTTTTTTATACACCTTTAACTAAGATAATCAAAACTTACCTTCCACATTTTTCCCAATGGTTTCCAAATCCATAGGCCGTTTTATAATTGTATAATAATCTTTAACTTGTTTCTTATTCACCGGCTTCAAGAACGGCCAACTCTCTTGCATCAATTTAACTTTACTATGCAATTTTTCAAATATAAACGATAGGGCCACTTGATCATCATCATCCAGTAGTGGATTGATTGCTTTTTCTAGTCGCATGAGTTTGTCCTCTTTTTCGGTGAACAATTCAAAACAATGTTGTAGCATATTTTGTGCCGATGCAGTGAAAGAACTACGTGCACCATTGTAAAGCGTCGAGTTTTCTAATATTTGATTGAGATCCGCTAGAAATTCTTCGCGATTATGATAACGTTTCTGACGTATATGCTCTCGCATAGTTTGCAAATCCATGGGTTTTGTTATTATACGATAATAATCGGGCACCAGCTAGAATATTATAAGTAATATAAAGAGAGGATCATTTAAAGTTAGAACAATTTACTTACTTTCCCGTTGACTGGAAATACAAATGGAGTTGCATCTGACATTGCACGCAAATCATTGAGAATCTCTTCAAGTATGGAAGATAAAACAACGACTGGATCAGTGCGCCGCCGATTGGTTGTTTTATTGTAGCCATGAAGATAATCGCAATGCAAGTTGCCACAATTGCGTCGTTTCTTCTTACCTACTGTCTCTTTTGGTACTTTTAGACGCAACGTGCGTTTCAGCACATCTTCATGACGTTTCAAAACTTTACTACTTAGCGTCACTTTCGTACCGTCTACATTGACCAAATCGTCGTCTTCGCAATTGAGCTCTTTTTCGATTTCCTCCTCTTGCTCTTCTGTAGCAGCAACATTCGTTGTGGTGGTTTGACCTTGTAAGCCTGTGTAAAGAGGGCATGCCTTGTTTGTGCGCATATGGCCAACCTAAAACAAAAAATTTTAAATGAAAACATTGACACTTACCGCAACAAAGAATCTACATACCTGACCGCAGGCACCACATTTTAATTTTAAATCAGGTTTCAATTTGAATTTCTTTCTCGAAGGACTAACTTCTTTGTGACTGGTATCGCGCTCTTTATGCGATGCTCCACTCGATGTTTTCGGGTCACCTAATGAAGTTGGCATACCACCTGGCTGTAATTTCTGATTCTGGGCCAATTGTGCAAGACGCTCACGCTCTTGATTACGTTTAATGCGTCGCAGCTGTTCTTGAATACGTCTCTTTTCGCGTTTCATTTCCTCTTTTTGTTGTTCGTCTAATGTTGCAAACTGTTTAATAAATTGTTCATCCTTAGTAGTGCGTATCTTCACATACGCATCTATTACAGGCTGACGACGCACTATTTCGACACGTGTATATTCCTTGCCTTCATTATCTTTAAAAATACGTGTTATCTTGAGGATTCGTCCTTGATTTGGATTCGCAACTGGTTGTTGTGAATTATCGTCTTTACCGTCTTTCGTTTTACCACTTTTGGAATTACTACCTTCTTGTTCTTCCATAATTTTCTTCAGTAGTTCTTGTCGCTCTTGTTCCTCTCTCTCCATTGAAAGTTGTGTAGACGTTTTCTTATTCGAGAGCATGTTCTCAAGATTCTTACCCAATTCTTCAAGATCGGATTCCTCCGAAGCTGATGATTCATCTTCGTCTGTAGATAGCACTTCAGAACTGGCTAGAACACGGTTTTGCAAGTCAAAAATACGTTGGCATTCTTCTTTGTACCGTTCCTGATGCTCCGCGATAGAGAAACGATTGCCACGTGAGAATTTATCCATGCCTTGCTCACCAGCCTTAGCTTTTTCAGTCGATAATGTACGCACCACGTCGATGACTTCCCATCGAGAGAGCTTTTTAATTTCCTCCTCCGGCACTTTAAACTTTCGCAGAAGCTCTTTGGCACGCTGAAGTGGCAAACGGCGCAAATCCGCATCGGTACCAGTGACAGTGCGTTTTGGCTGTGATTCTTGCTCTTCTTTTGTTTGCTATATAGAAAAGAAGACAAATACTTCAGTTTTTAACACTTTTTAATTAATATTTTTATATGTTTTTACCGTTGGCTTATTTGGCACTCGCACATAGGAAAATCCTTCACCACAACCTGTTGGATCAGCAGGACCAGTTAGCTGCAACAGGCACTTGGAACGCATTGCTTGTATGTAGGCTCTGTTAATAAATAATTTGCAATGAAATATAGCAACAACAAAATAAATAAACAAAACATTACCGTGTTGTGTTCCAAGGCGCTACTTTCACCTCATCGTCCAATTTCAATTGCGCTTCCTCGTCATCATCTTCTTGGGGAGCGAAAAGGAATTTTTCTCCGTAACCAGCATCCTTTAGAATTGAAATAAGTGTGATTAACCTAAGTTCTTAATTAATGCGAATTTGAAATAGGTACTCACCTTCAATCTCTGTTCCGCGGCAATCATGCTAAAGTAAGCACAACATTGTTCCGGTGAAACCATAGCACGAATTTCTTCTTCTGATGGCAACCGAAACTCTGGCTTAATCACCCACCAATTGGAATCCATACCAGTTCGCTTAAAATCTGCACATTGCTTAAGTCTCTTGCGTATACTACTCTCTGAATGGGCGGGAAACGCGCGCTTAATATCATCCATGCGTATTCTGCGCGGATTATCACGGCTTTTCCAAAAGAGACGGTAAATAAAAACCTTTAAGAGAATTTTTAAATTTATATTATAGGTACTATTTGCTTATAAACTTTAAATTCACGTACTTGCAGAAAATCTCTTGTAAAATTATTTGCTCTTTTTGAATTGGGCCCCGGTACTTCATACAAAGGGCACTCTTGGCCCACTGTGAATAGCGCATTAATTTCACGTATCCAATAACTATTTCGCGTACGTATTACAAGGAAATCAGTAGGATTAATACTATGCGGATAGATGGGAGCGCGATACATATTATTTTCAAGCGCTTGAATGCATTGCCCTGGATGTATAATACCCAAGAATGGACTCGTGTGAGCAAATGCCACTTCTCCGTATTTGTAATCCTGTGGTCCATTATCCTTTGCTGCTTTACGTTTATAGTAGTTTTTAATTTTCGAGCACATGCCCACCTAAACGATGGAATTATTTATAGATTATGAATGTTGATAACATGTGCAGACATACTTGATTCATTAATGGGGGATGTTCTTCACAAAACTCAGTTAAAATGATGTCACCATCTTTGCCACTCAAATCTTCTGGATTTCGCATAAAGAATACATCTCCACCACCCGAAGCAATGCGCTCTAATTCGCGCTGTTTAGCCTTTTTTGCAATTTGCTTCAACAGGGGCAATACAGCATGTGGAATGGGGTTCGATAGTGGACCGTGTGAGTATTTCTTTAAGGCTGGACGATGGAAAGCACGCAATTTCATTGGTCCCATGTGCGTCTACAATAAAATTTGATTTTTAATAAATAAACTGCTATCGGAAGACAATGAAAACTCACCGGTATAAATGGTGAACGCAATTCAACCACAGGTGTTGAGTGCTGTATTAAATTGCCACCGCCAACTTTTAGGCGTAACGTGGGCTCAGTCTTCGGCAAGTAATATCTATTTTAAAACCAAATATATTATTAACATCCTACAAATATATATGCAAAATGCACTCACGTGTCGTTGGAAATGTTGAATGGATCCCGATCGGGGCTTTTAGGTGGAGGTGGTGGTGTATCTTCAGCAAGAACATTAATCACACCAGCTTTGCCAAGTAAAATTTTTGATTTCTTGACATGTGGATGTGGAATCTTAATTTTCGGTGGTGGACCAGTATTTTTATTGATTTTTGATGGATCAATATCATCTGGAATACCCAAAATTATGTTTTCGTCATTTGGATCAAGAGTTAGTACTTTAGGTTTGGGTATTTTTGTCATTTGCTCGGCGTCCCATATGATCTCATCTTCCCATTTGCTGTAGATGAGCTCTTCGTTTTCGACTGGAAAAATGCTATACCACGTATCATCGATAGCTTCTGGAGGCTTGCTCGGTATACTAGATTAAAATGTAAGAATCAATAGTCAATTAATAATCAATTAAATATTACAATTTACAAACATTTGATTCGCTTTTTGTTTTCCTGATGACCCTGAACTGCCACCTTGCATTTTACCACTAGTGTTGCCGGACACCGGCATCGTTTTTCCTGGCTGACTAAAAGCTCCGGCGGTGCGTGAACCACTCGATGGCAACCAGCCTGCGGCATTAGTTTTCGAATTTAGTTTTTGTAGCACTTTGGCTTTGATGTCATTTCCATCCCAAACCACTTCATCTTCCCAGTGTAGTTGAGAAACCATTAAAAATGCATCATCTGCAATGGCTTCATTCCTAATATCTGAATCATCTTCAATAGAAACAAGAGCTTGTTTCTCATTGATATTGCTTCTTTGTGCAGCTAGCTGCTGTTTTGTTTTGAAACCGTAGTTGAAACCCTCACCGGAGTCTGGCACTTCTAGCATATCATACCAAATCTGTGCTGGACCGTAACGCCAATCGGCAATCTTCGGTTTGCTATCACTATTCTCACCATTTTCGGGGCCCTCATGCTTTATATCATCATTATTTGAAATACATAAGAGTTTATCTTCATCATCAGACATTCTCTGTTCTGGTGTTGGATCGGGGCCATAGTGTAAACCAAAACCTTTTTTCTTTGGCTCCTCGGAATCACTAGTGGAATCAGACCCGGTGTTAGCATTCTAAAAAAAAAAATGTTATAAAAATTTCCCCAAAAATATAATAATTATAGTGATTACCTTGTGGTCTCTTGACTGCTTACGCTTTCGCCTACGCTTTTTAACATGACGCCAAATTTGCGGTAAACTTGAAGGTTTACCCGGACCAAAAAGCCGTGAAAATCTCAGAACTTTATCCGGACGAAAATCAGGAAAGAGTTCGCGCACGTCGACATTCGCATATTTTGAGGGCAGCATATCAGCGAGAGGAGTATCTAATTTTCGTTCAGGTGCTTCAAATAAAAATCAGAAGCATTATTTATGAGACTTTAGTAGCAAAAATAAGGCAATAATAAGGAATGCAGTTTAGAAGGAATCCTACGTTTTTCTGGTTTCACATCCGTATCCATGCCATTGTCAGCATTACTTTGTTTTCCTTGTGTGTCCACAGTATTATTAGAAGCAATACGTACGGGTATGCTTGGAGGTGGCATCAATTCTTTGTCATTTTTAGCAGAGCCTATCAAGCACAACAGTATACAATTTAAATGTTAAAGAGAGATTTTTCAATATATACTTGAATGAGCTTCCACTTTTGAAGCTGGTATAGCATCTTCAAGATCTTCTATTGTTTGAACAGGTTGTGTTGGTGGCGTACGTGGACAATCTTCCGAAAGTTCATTTATGTCTGAATAATCGATCGCATCATCATCTTTAACAATTTCACCATCATCTTCATCGTCGCCTTCATTGCCGTCAGTATTGAGGCCGGCTTTTAAAGCATCAAAATCACTCAAGGGCTCTTTGTTACGGTCACTATCGACATCATCTCTTTCTGTTTCTATAACTTCGTTGAGCATGGAATTCAAACCTAGTCTAAAATTTGTACACACATTTTATTTTTGTCATGTACCACTATTTGGAATATTTACTTTGCCAAAGATCCTAGATGTTCCTTTAATTCTGGATCAAATGTATTTGTCGCATCGTCGTCCACAAGTTTTCCTTCCGAATCAATGTTCCCAAAAAGAATGCCTGTCAAATCCATCCCGAAACCGGAGCCTCCCATGCCGCCTTCATCATCGCTGTCAGACATTATCTTTTTGCTTTTGTTGTTGTTACGCTGCCAGTTTTTTATACGAATTTTATTTATTTTTTAATTACATTTAAAATGTTTTAAAGCACAATGCGTTACAATTTCGCGTTAATTCGAAATATCTACAGTAAAGTTGTGATATTACAATTTTTCTGAAGCCGTAGAATTAATCCGAACTATATAAATTTACATATTAAACGTCAAATGATATTCATCATTTTTTAAAGTTAAGTTATAGAAATTATTAGTGTGAAAAAATTAATGTGAGCAAATTGACACTGTATCAAATGCAGATAGTCGGGTTAGTAACGAGTATTTGCTTCAGTTTTGGCTGAAATTCGTTGTTTGTCACTAACGTTTTAACAAATTACATATATACAACTACCAAATTTTACAATTATGTGCATGTTTTGTTGAATTAGAATTGCAAATTTATTCAAAAGCCTCAAAAATGATACCAACAACAAATTGTATTTGAAATTTTTTTCCGAAAGTATTAGGGCGATGTTAGGCTGATGTTACACGGTCAATGTTTTCTGTTATTACTCTCTTTTCATCGTTTTGTTTGATGCCCTGTTACAGTATCAGTTTTTTGCTGACTTTTTTTTAATACTTTTATCTGCAGCTATGTTTTTCCAACTAAAAAGCATTTAATTGTATTTTGGAGTGAACGAAAATTCAACAATTGGAATGGAATTGGATGGAAAATAATTATGAAGGCAATATGAGATAATATTGGCGGAAATAGCTACAAATTATACAAAAAATATTGCATTTATATATGAAAAACGCAAAAAAAGGCGCGATTTTTTCAGAAATAAACTTTCCTAAAAGCCTTTTTTGGCCTTTGTTCATTATTATTCATATCATTAGATTCATTCATCCATTTTATTATGTTATTTTGTTGATCAACACTTTTCAACACACTGATTCATTGATGTTGCTTGTTTGAAACATCACCCCAAACAAAAAAACAAAAAAAAAATGGCTCCAAAACAGTTGTAACTATGGCCCAAAATTTTCGTGTTGTTGTGAATAATAGAATATTTTGGGGTGATTATTCAATTTTGCTTTAGAGCTATTTTTCCTAGGGCCATATTTAGTTGAGCCAAAAGTGCCCAAAGAAGGCATACAATAAAACGCTTCGTTGTGCCACCCTGTAACACTTTAGTTATCGCGTGTTTCATTTTAAATAGAACAAAATAATGTTTTGCATTTTTTTCTTAAGCGAACATTTTCATTTCAAGACTTGTATTATTTTAACTATTTTTGGCAGTTTTTATTATTGAAACTGTGTTTTTTCGATGGCAACAAACGCTTATTTCCATAGTGAAGTCAATTAATAGTGATAGTGGAGTGATAACTAGTGCAATTATTCATAAAACAACATAAAATCGAATTTTTAATTTTTTAAATTGCATTTTTTTAAATAAACAATGAAAATTTGCGATCTCCCCCGCCTATTTAGTAATCAGAAGACCAAAATATACCCGTTTTTGACAGAAAAAAAAATTTAGGCTATTTTATTAAAAGAAGTGACTAAAGCACAATTTTACCAAAAAAAGTAGACATATTCATTTTTGACAGTAATCGCAGCAATGAAGTAGATGAAGAGTTCTACTGTGAATGAATCGTCTTTGGGATTTTTAATGGTTAATAATTTCGAATTGGCAGTACTGTGTAAAAAGCTTGACTGCGCAAAGAAGAAGAAGCATTCTGACAGTTTTAAATTGTTTTTAACGTTTGCTGTTTTGGATAGATTTGATGTATTCAATTTTCTAATGTTTATTAAATTTATATTTATCGTCTAATATGAATATAAATGATCTTGAAAATCGTGTAAAGCGTTTATTTGATCGTGAGTGTGCCTTAACACGAAAAGAAGCTAAAATTGCAAAAACAAGCGCTAAGTATAATGATGGTTTGTGTAAGTTTCAGCAAAATATAAAATATTTTAGAAAAATGAATCTCAAAATTGTGACCGAAATTTCCGATTGTAGTTAAAATTCATTTATCTTACTACAATCAATGGAAGGAATGGAAAACGCTAAAAAAGAAAACAGAAAAAATACGCCTGGGTAACAACAAACTGGGGCAACTGTTGAATGATGAAGAAAACAAATTGCAGGACGTCGAAAAAAGTGTGGCGTTTTTGGAAGATGAATTAGAAAGATGTACTGCAATGCAAGTAGAACGACATAAAAACAGCAAAGAACAAATGGCCAGGTGCTTAGTTGTAAAAATTGCATAATTATTACCCATTTAGAAAAATAATATTTCTCTTACAGATTACGCTGCCTTAAAGAGTCCACCAATATTTTTATTAATATACATAAACTGCCCGATGTAATACAAGGTGCCATAGTATATGAAGACAAAAACAAAAACCGATTAATTCCACTTTGTATTGACCCACAACAACACACACAACAAGAAGTTCAAGATCTCATCTGGGGCAAGTCGGGCAACTTCAATGGATTCAATGAAGAATGGAATAAGTTATTTCTTAACACCCAAAATACCGTCAATAGAGAATTGAAAATGAAAGGAAAGGAAAATTCACTGAAAGCATAAATAAGTTTTCGTTAAGATTTACTTGGTTATACTTTATTAATGAAGTCGAAGCATTCTATTGAGTATTAATTTTTTTTTATTGTTTAAATGCTTATTTATTTATCCAATAAACGGGATACATTTTTTATGGATGCGTTTAGTTAACTTATATACAAAATTAAATTGGTAAATTTTTGTTTATGTGTAAATTATTAAATGAGAAAAAACAATGAAACCATAATGCTTAAACGAAATTGATACGGAACATATATATTGTATATTGTCCGGTGTTATACAGGTTGTTTTCACGATTGTATC
Source organism: Toxonevra muliebris (assembly GCA_963691655.1). Classification (NCBI taxonomy): domain Eukaryota; kingdom Metazoa; phylum Arthropoda; class Insecta; order Diptera; family Pallopteridae; genus Toxonevra; species Toxonevra muliebris. Next base: position 55,590,264 of record OY829327.1, read on the forward strand.
TAGTGAAGAACTAAAATATTTACCTTAAATTTATTTACCTATACTACTTTAAAGTAATATAAATTTTTCATAATACTGACATTTTACTAATTGATACTGTACTGTATGCACCATCTGATAAATATATATTATTATAATAAATTATAGCTTTACCTTAAAGTAATATTTTTTGTTCATAATTTTGACTTAAAATTACTATACTGTATACTGTTCCAAATTTTTAAATAACACTGTGACAGTGAAAATATACTTTCCTCGAAACATAGCTCAAATTGTAGGTATAGACAAGCAGAAAAAAACTGCATACTCAGAATTTTAAATTGACTCCCAAAATCTGGACTTAGGGCCGAAAAATTTTTGATAGGTTAAAGCATATAATTGCCCGTAACTTTATTTATCCGATGAGTAAGTTTTTATATTTCATTTAAAAGAGGATATTTAGCTGCTGACAGCGATATATAAATTGATAATATATCTTAAAATTTACCGGAGTTATAGGGCAAAATGTAAGGAAAATCGAAAAATTTTTTACATTTCATTTTGAATGGCGACTATTTTGTTTACCAGTGTATATATAAAAGTGTATGAAAATAAACTGCGTTCAATTTTGTTTCCAACGAGTTATAAATTTTTAAAATCCATTGGGGTGTGGCTGACTTATTTAACTATTTTATTTAACTACACAAGAAATTTCAATACGTAGGTATGCAAATTTTTGTATACGAGTATTACTCCAACTAAGTATTTAAGAATACAAAACAGCAACTTAAAAATATACGGATTTTTTTTTTTCAGAATATATGCTTGAACTCGTATGTCTCTGTCAAACCTCAATGGATTTGGAAAATTTATAACTTGTTGGAAACAATGAAATGTAGTTTATTGATATCATTATATGCAATTCAAAATGAAAAAGTATACAAAAATTTCTATTTTCATTATATTTTTCCCTCTAACTCTGGTATTTCTTAAGATTTATTACCAAATTTATATATCATTGTAAGCAAATAAATGTCCTCTTTTGAATGAAATACTTACTCATCGGATAAATAAAAATTAAGTTACAGGTTTCAACATATCAAAAATGGGTTTTTTCCGACTTAGGGCCAGTCCAGATTTTGAGGGTCAATTTAATTCTACGACGTGTGCAAACTTCAAAAAAAGTGTATTCAAATTTGTGTTTGTCACACTGTGTTATCAATTTCAAGTATACAATTTTTACTTTTTATTTTGGATCCTTCAATTGAATGCAATCAGAACGAAAAATTCGTAATGCAGTGACACACATTTGCAGCTAAAGTGCAAACAGTTTAATTAGGGCGCTGAGTAAATGAATTTAAATAATACAAATAAATGTAAATGTTATCAGGATAGTCCAGTCGATAGAGTAAAAAATGCACCAAAAGTTCATAAAGAATCTTATCTTTTTATTATTTACTTTGCAAAATGTAAATGTATCGGTAGTCAATGAAAATTGCACAAAATTTTCAAATAAACAAAAATGCTCGCGCATCCACAGTACATCCAAGGTACAAAATTGCAATTTTTTAAATATTGAATATCTCTAAAAAATTACAAGATACCTTTTTATAGGAAATCACTCAAGCTTTTTTTTTTGTAGTAAGTAATTTTTTGATATCTCCGACGGTTAACCAGTTATTAGTACAAAAAGGCTTTTTTTTCACCAAAGGGTGAAAATCTTTATAAGGGCTGGACTAGGAGCTAGTTTTTTTATATGACATGTAAAAAATGGAATATGGTGTTTTCTGTCAAATAATTTATTCATTTTAATCCATGCTGAGCAATATAATCGAGCAGAAATAAATAAAAAAATATAAAAAGCAAAAACTATAACTAACTAATTAACTTGTATAACTATTATTAAATCAAATTGTTTGATTTTTATACAATGCGTAATATTATTTCACAATATGTATTTAGATTTCTTAATTGCTTGTTTAATTTTTTCGTCAAATATAGATTGTTTTTATACTTTTTTGAAGTCATTAAAAATCAAGTTCCTGAAAATAGTAACAAATTTCATATTCTCGCGATCTACTGGAAATATTCAAATTGTCTTTCCAAGGATTTCAACCTCTTCATTTGAATGATCCATTCTAGAACAGCTAGGACATGGAATCAATTGCCTAGGGAATTGCGTTCTTTTTCGGATTCCTATATGGTCTTCAAGCGTGAGTTCATTGAACATTTTAGTTGTATCTCTTAACCGACATATCGCTACATCTATTCCTCAACCACGTATGGCCAAAAGTACCATTTTTCAGAAAACGAAATAAACTAAATATCTTTCGATTTTTTATCCCAACAATACATTTTTTGTGTTTTAATTCAAAGCTTAGGAGTTGCTTAAAAGTACTAAATTAAATTTTCAGTTTGAAAATACTCCGAACAACTAAAAATACCCAATTGTACAACTTACGTGTTTGCGGTTGTTTCAACAAGTTTCTTATTTGGGGCATATGTAAAAAAATTTCTAAAGCAAATTATTAATGAAAAAAACGAATGAAAGATAAAAAGAAATAGTTCAATTTATTTTATTAATCAATTGATAATCAGTAGAAAGTAGTTTGTTTTAATAATATGGATTGTATCGTAAACATTTAATATTGAAAACTTGGAGGTCTCCTAATTTGAATCCTTGTAAAAATTAATTTTGGAAAAGTCCTTGAAAAATGTAAGTTCAAGGTAATGAACATTGTAAGGCTCGGGTTCTAGCACTTTTAATTATATTTACGAAAACAACTGACGTAAATAGCTCTTAATTTTTTTTCTTTTCAATTAATGAATGATTCCATTTGTTGTGACCAGCTGTTAAATATTTTTGGAATATAACCGTGCCATTTTTTATTGCGATCATTTGCAAAACGTTTGACATGGTTATATTTTGATTTTGTGATCTACACACGTCGCCATAAAGTACAGTTGGCAAGTTTAGGTCGACAAAATTTTCCAAAAAATGAGATATACAGAAGCAAAAACGACCCTCACCTTCGTGTCACACATAGCAATAAACTATTTTTGAGTTTTTTAAATTGAAAATCGTGAACTAGTGAACAGCGACTTTTTATTTGTTTGTGGTACCAGTTGTGCAGCTTGAATATCTATCGTATAGGCATTTATCTCTCCTTTGATGGCCTCTTATTATTATATTTATAATATTATTTCTGGCATATGGCCACCACGGCTACTTTCACAAAGGTCATTCTGGAAGTCCAATTTTCTACTACTTTTTCAAGCATTTGGGGCCGTATCTCAGCAATGTTGGCTTCCGAAACTTCAATCGGTGTTTGCTTGTCCGCATAGATCAATGATTTGGCATATCCCCATGAAAAATAGTCCAGCGGTGTCAAATCACACGACCTCGGAGGCCAGTTTACCGGTCTATTTCTGGGGATAATGATCTCCAAATCGGTGATCATTGCTTTGTACCATTCGCCATTTGCGGAGACGAGTAGTCCTTCCTCATTTTTTTTAAAAAAAAAGGACCACCAGCCCAAAAATCGCATGAAACAGTACAGCGCGAATGTAGATCGAAATTTGGTAATTACGTTACTTATGGTGGTATCCAATGGACGATTATGAGCAACATAAAATTAACGAAGTGCTCTGTGCACATTTTTAATTGAGCACTGATTTTGGAAATAAGTTTCCACTATTTAAAAACACGGTTGCCAACTTTTCGATCTTTGAAAACGAGACAGGACTTTAAGTGAAAATGACCGATCAGGGATAGAGGAAGGATGAGTCTGTCTTTAAATGTTGGCGAATTCCGACCAAGGCATTCTATAACACTGGAATACAGTGAGAATATACCACAAATACAAATAAAATCACATGTATTTGTTTTACTTATGGGCAAATATCGTCAACTTTGGTTAAACACATTTTTTTTCGATAAATGGATGAGATATTGGTGCTGAAAGTTAAATTTTGGTGTGATTTTTGGCTAAGTAGTTCTTTCTCAAAAAAGTAATCACAAAATCTCAAGTTTATTATTTTAATCGACCATTCCACAACAAAAATTTTAAATATAAAATTTGAAATTCAAAACTATGAAAATTAAATCTACATTAGATGGCTTATTTTGCTAAAGTATTCCAGATTTTCCTTTTGACAGCAGTATATGAAAATAGGGTGATAAAAACCAATTAAAATGAAAAAAATCTAATTTTTGAAAACTGGATGCGCTACTCCGAAGAGTGACTTAAAAGGATGTTTTACAATTGGTTTGGGATCTTGTATGGAAAAAACATTTATCTTGCACATAAAAGAATTTCAGATATCTAAAATAGGCCGCTTAAGCGAATAGCGTACCCAGCTTTTTGATACAACTGAACCGAAAGCCACCCCTAGCGCCTAAAGTGGCCATTTGGCACTTTTTTTTTACGAATTTTTAAATTCACCCGTTAGAATTTTTTGAAAATAAACTTTATCTCTCGTTAAAACTTGAAAAGCGTTTTTCTCGAAACAACGTTTTTTTGACCGGCCCAGGAGTCTAAGAGAATTCTATCGAACTGATTGGGCTGAACTTTTAATATATTATTTTACACGCCAATGGCTCTCGCCGGTAGTAGAATTGTTTATTCTTAATCATTATTTCCTATTTTTTACAACGTTTTTCAACAAAAAACAAAGCAATTTTGAAAAAAAAAAAAATTTTGGAAGTCCGCGGTTTTGTTGTTTTTTGATCAAAATGTTTAAACCCGGGCCAGCCCCACACTTTTTTTTAGGTGTCCATTTTGGACGTAAAAAAACGCTAAAAAATATTGAAAAATAAACTCCAAAAATTTGTTTTTAAATAAAATTAAGTAATCGTATTTTATTTTGTTGTAATAAAAAATTCCCGAAATAACCTTAAAAATTAGGCTGGAACACCAGACTACATCCTTAATAAAAAGTAACACATTAATTAAAATAAATTTTGTATTTTAAAAATAGTCTTTGGTCGACTAGATATAATGAGACTCACAATTCCGTCCGACACACAATTCTTTTGAAAGCATTATATATTATATATATTTAAATTTTATCATTTTCAAGAAAAAATAATTTGAAAATAAGTTTGCAATTCTTAATCTAACTTTGCCCACAGAATGTACCAGATTTTAAAAACATGTATCAATGTACCAAGCGCAGAAAAATGAAGAAAAATGTACCAGTTTTGGTAGAATTGTACCAAAGTGGCAACCGTGCTGCAATAGCACAAGAAAGTAGGGATGTGCAACTGAAAAGAAAAATCGATTTTCGACTTTTGGATTGATTAGAAATTCAAAGTCGAACAATCGACTTTTTAAGTCCATGAAAATCGACTAATCAACGTTTTTTTTTCGAATTTTTGTTGCATGGAATGAAAAAAACGAAACAAAAGAATTTTGATATGAGTTATTTATTTATGTATATATATTTATTTATATTTTTTTTTAAATTTTTATTGAACGGAATATAAAATAAGTAATTTAAAGTAAAAGATTTGTTTTAAATGGCATACAGTTTATATAACATTAGCGCGACCAGACACTTGTTTATATATATACATACGCTAAGGTTTTTTTGCATAAAGTCGTTGATAAGAGATATTTATCTGAAACTTCACAAATATACTTCTGGTACCAGATTCATAATAAAATATACAAATGTATAAGATCGGATAAGTTCCGCTCTCACTTCCCATATAATCTAATCTCGAAATGCATATATCATGTAAAGTATCAAACGGTAGCAAAATACTATGGTAGAATGTGGTGTACAATTTTTTCCGTCTGGTGAGAAAATTCTCTGTTTTTGCTATGCCGAACGGTATCAAAGTACTCGTGTAAATTTTGACAGCAATGGTTGGCAAAACAACTATGAAAAAGAAATAGAGCAGCCGTTAAAAATTGACGAGGAATTGGTGGATCGAGATAAGGAAAAAAAGAAAGTAAGAAGCAATATGCAGATCAACGTTGAAATGCGAAAGAAAACAACATAAAAGAGGGAGATGAAGTATTGGTGAAGTCTATGGTAATATCAAATAAACCCTCGCCAAACTTTTAGCCGGAAATACATAAGGTGCTGAAGAGGAGAGGATCAAAAGCAATTATTGAATCGGTTGAAACTAAAGAGTTGTATTGTCACACTTAAATAAGTTCGCTGAGAATCAACTGAATCCGATTACCACACCGATCAAGCAGCCACAATGACATCAGATCAACTTAGCGAACCATTGGCGAATTACACGAAAGCCAAGACCATTCTTAAATTTCATTTAATAAGTTTTATTTTATATGTACATGCTGCATTTATTCATTTCCATTAACCATTGAATTGTTTCTGTGTAATTAGTTTAATCATTCATTTAAGAAATTAAAATTAAATAAAAAGAAAAGAGTAGAAGAAAGAAAGAGTAAAGGCGTGTTTCATTTTGAGGATCTTACATACAAGTTGAATGCTTTTTCCATACAAAATCCCAAACCTATTGTAAAACATCCTCACTCTTTTCGGAGTAGCACATCCAGTTTTCGCAAATTTAAATTTTTTTTCATTTTAATTGTTTTTTTTTTGGGCTATTTAAAGTAATATATAAACAAGCTTAATGAACAAATGTAGCCAAAACAACAACAGTGTATATAGAGGCGGGCAAATAAGACGGCCATTTCGGAATCCGCCATAATTTATTCTACAGTGATATATAGCTCGATCTAAATATAACTGACGAGATATTTGTCCGTAAATAGAACTGTAGCTTCGAGAACATACTTTGGTGCGTGTTATATTTTAGGTTTGAAGTTTTGTAATCCAGAGTAATACTAACAAAAAAAAAACACAAAAAAAATTGTAAAAGGAGGAGAAAAATTTTTGTTGCAATTAACAGCTGAGTGCGCGGCGTGAGTGCAGTCAGTAGGGCATTACCATATATCTGAATAAATGTGATACTTATCTATGCTATAAAAGGAAAAATATTTATACTCAAATTACTTTTAAGACATTTTTTAAACATATTTTTTAGACATTTTGCGTCCCGGACAGAGACAAAGCTTTCAAAAACGGGACAGTCCATACGAAAACTGGACAGTCCCGGCAAAAACGGGACAGTCCCGGTAAAAGCGGGACGGTTTGCAACCGTATTTGAAAACATTGTTCAGGATACAATCTTTTCATTTTAATTTGTCAAACAATACTGAAGTGTCAAAGTTACTGTCAGTGAAGCACGTAATCCCTATTGAAAAAAAAAATCTTCCAAAAAAACATCCTTTATAAACCAATATTTACAATAATTGTGCTTCGTTTTCAAATCTTTAATTTGGTTGGAAATCACCTTTGAAAACATTTTTACCTTTTTTAAAACAAAAGTTATAAAAAAAGAAACGTAATGGCTACCAATCACATTAACTTCCAGCCGTGTTTATCCGAAAGGAGCTTTTCAGACTTAAGCGGTTACTGCTATTTTACTGTTATCTGCTGTCGTTATAAGCCTCACTTTTCTTAATTATTTACATAGATTACACTGCCCTGCATGTGTTTCCGAATTAATTTTTCATGCTGAACATGAATTTGGGTTCAAAAATTTTCCACGTTTTCGAGAAAAAATGGGTTGAAACCCCTAAAAACAGCGTTTTTGGTCATTTTTGAAAGATTGTGGAGCTAAACCCTGACTGCTACAAACTTTGCTAATATCAGAAATCAAAGGCTGAACCATGCCCCCTTAGAGCAGGGGGTGTGCTTATGTTTAGGGGTGTAGGAAAAAAAGGGCCGTTGGTTACACATCTGCAATCAGATTTCAAACATTCAAAATGGCGGATGAATTTAAGGTGGGAGATAAAATCAGTTTTGAGTACATTTTTTTCGCGCACCCTTAGACATAAGCACACCCCCTGCTCTAAGGGTTCAGGCGAACATGGCTTACTGCTCATTTTAAACGGCATGGTTCAGCCTTTTATTTTTGATATTAGCGAAGTTTGTAGCACGTCAGGGTTCAGCTCCACAATTGTTCAAAAATGACCAAAAACGCTAGTTTAGGGATTTCAACCCTTTTGTTCTCGCAAACGTGATGTGATGGGAAGTTTTTGACCATAGATTCGTGTTAATCATTTGAAACCACTAGAATCCATCTTATTCGCACAAAAAAGTTGAAATTTGCAGGGCAGTGTTAGCTGCTGTGTATTATCTAGGGCAGTGCGATTAACCGTGTTGGACGAAGTGTTACATAGGGGAGGGGGATCATCAGCTGTGTTACGTAACGTCGATTTTATACTACCAAATACAGATGACTTCAAAATTGCACTAGTTTATTAAATGAATTTTCTGCCGCTGAATTCGAAAATCATGTCTAATATTTATTTATGGATCATTATATATATATTGCAATTTTTTCACTTTTTCAACATTTTTATAATTTAAAAAGGGGTGAAAATTGGTTGCGTAATATGTGAACGCGTAGCGTAATATGTGAACGACCCCTAATCGAATAATTCCCACTTTGATTAATAAAAATCTTGATTCATCGAATAATTGATTAATCAGTATTTTGATTAATCAGAATTCCTGATTAAACGATTAATCGCACATCCCAATTATTAACTAATTCAATTAACTCTGTTTAATTTCATTTTAATTTTATTTGAATTTAATTTTCATTATTTTAATTTTCATATTTTAAGTTTCACACACGCTCGTTATGTTATATTGTATATATTTTTTTAGTCTATTGGGCTTTTGTATTACAAATGAATGAATAAATACAATAAATAAAGGCTTGCAGTTTAAAACAGCTGCAAGCACTCGAATAAAAAACGTGATTGATAATTATACATAATTTAAATCACCAATAAATTCAAGTATGGACAAAAAAAAATATTACAAATTCTTTGTCATGTGAAGTTAATCTGAGTGCAATCGATCATTGACTTGGTTAGCATATGCTATTAAAATGACTTGACGTTAAAAATAAATATTAAATAATTTTAATATTTTTTTATTACAAACAAAATATAAAACAAAACCATTAGTCCATTGACATCTTCATACTACGTAACAGATATTCTATACATAATTTTTCGTGGAAAATTTATAATTCAAGCGCGAAATAAGAAGAGTAATGATACATTTGAAATGAGGATACGCTGCCAGACTGCGATTGTATATTTCTGCCACTTTTTAAATTGCATCATTTTCTACTCGAAACAGTTTACTGCCCTTTTTTATGCAATATCTGTTATCTCAAATGGCATCAAGACCAAAAATTTCCTGGTTCTTAACAGGAAAAATGGTGAAAGAACTTTCCCAAATTACAATTGACATTCACTGCATGTCGCCCATGGTGAAATCATGTATAAGGCGATTAAGGCAAGATTACAACAATTTCACCTGGGCAAAAATAACACATCTTTGTTGTTGCATCTGATACCATTAAATGTCAAAATCAGCAGTACAACAAAAAAATAACAAACAAGGAGGCAGAACCCCATTTGTAGGACCCGAACCCTTTAGTGGAATAGGAAAAAGGTCTCTAACCATAACGTTAAAGAAAGAAGAAGAACAACTGCAAACATCATACTGGGATAATCTACCAGGAATGGAACATATGAATTAAAAAGATTTAAGGAATATCTGAATTTATGAAAAAAGAATCTGAGAATTAAAATAGGTATTCTGATAGGGCATTGCAGGTTGAACTATCACCTGACAAACCTGAAAATATGCAATAATGAGTTATGTAGATTTTGTGAAGAGGATACCGAAACTCCAAAACGCATTCTAGGACAATGTCCTATGCTTATGCAAAGCCAGAAATGTCAAATACCAGACGGCATGTTGAAAAACTTAGAATTAGGCTTCATACTAAAATTCATAACGCAGAAATACTATAACCCTTTAAGGATCATAGGGCTTGTAGGAATACTATACTATAATAATACTATAATCCTCGAAAGGGGCACAATAGTTCTTTGGGACGCGGTGCGAATCCCCAAACATAATAATAATAATATAAATGATTTTACCATGATTATAGTTTTCTACATTCGTTCTGGTGAGCCGTCCTATCCGCCAATACAATTCAAACCAAAAAGAGTTAAATCATCTTTTCTGAAACGTATTTTAAAAAATCACAATTTTGTGATTCACAACCCTGTTCTAACAGTTTTCGGGCCACGTCTACACTCTGAGAAATTTTGGATAATATAACTTTGATGCTCGCGAAACTGAAATCTTTCTTCAAATTCGTGTTAGAAACTCATTTAGCAAATAAAACATATTTTTAAATTAGAGATTACGATTTAATTGAGATTTAATTATAAAGCTCATTCTAGTCAAAGTATATAGATTGTAAAGACATTGCAATTCGCTCTCAATCACTTTAGTACATTAAAATGGAGAAACCAGATATGAGGTGCAATACCGATTGAACGAACTGCAACAGTTGCCAACACATTCAGCGTACAAAATGTATGAATGGATGAGTTGGGGGTGTTTGACAAAACAAATATTTTACATTTCTTTTGACAAATAACATTCGACATTTGCAGTATTTTATATATATTCTATATATACAAATATGAAAACGTTTTGTTTTGGCTTTATGTAGGTTGAATACGTTTTCCTGATTTCATGGAATTCATTGAGAATAATTTTTTTTTATTATCATTGAATTGTTGTAAGGAAAATTAAAATTTTCACAACTTGCTGAAAAGGAAATGACCTTATGAGCGTGTCAGTTTCCGATCTAAATCTAATTATTACACTTATCATTCATTTCGTTTACACGGATAGTTCCACTTGCAATTGTTCAATTGTACTAAATCTCTTCTCAGTTAATGGAATCAACATCACATCTTAACATATAAACCTTCATTAACTTTTTTTGCTATGGCTCCCTAAGATGCATTCTTCACAAACAAACTTTCATTGTTTTCTTTGCTATTGCTCTCGACATATGGTGTTTTAAGCAATTAGTTTGTATAGGAAATTACACTCCACCTTGTCCAAAAACAACCACATTCTATAAATACTACTAACATACCGCTTTCATGAACTATCAATTGTTTTCCTTGTTACGGTCTCTCAGGTATACCGTTTCAAACGTTCCCATTACATGAGAGGGGTCATGCCTACTTTCTCTAATCCATTCACTTTTTACTCCCAGTCACCCCGTGGCCTGTTGAATGAGTGCTAGACTGGAGTTCCAGCTGCCTCAGGTTCGATTCCCAGATGGGGTTAAATTCTTCGATTCCCAGAACAACCAAATTTCTCGTACCAACTATCAATAATGTGCACTCAAGTCTTGTTAAAAGAGTACAAAGGAGATTTCTTCATTTCGCCCTTCAACCTGTACGTTTTGTTGATCCAATTCCTCCATACGTCTTCAACTCATTAATTTAAAAACTCTAGAAAATAGAAGGATCATTTAATCACTTATGTTTATTTATGACACACTTTGTGGAAATATTGATTGTCCTATCTTACTTGTCCAAACTCGGTTAAATGTTCCTTATAAATCTTTAAGGGTTAATGCACTAGGGCTTTACTTGAATTTAACAGGTTTTCTAAATATAATAATATTGATTTTTCAGTGAATAGAAATTGTTTTAAGATGTAAGTATATTGATGCAATTTACTCCTAAGTAATTAATTGTATTTTTAATTACATACTTTATTTATGTATTTTATTGCCATCTAGTCCGTAAGGATTTGTATCCATATGGCTTAAAAATAAATAAATAAATACAGTAATTAAGATTTAGGTTATATGGGAAGTGCCATCTAGCGGCAAATTACGGAAGTTAAAAATAGATCCGCCACTAAAGGCATCTATTGAAAGTAATCCGAAGTGATTCTATAAATGAATGCTCATTGTTGAAATACAATTTTCATTGGCGGAGTTAAGTGCTTTCCCATACAAAACGCAAATTTCGATTTTCTGGTTTCGTGTTTTCTACCCCAGTACTGAGACGAGCAAAACAAAAAAAAGAATCATATAATTTTGAATTTTAGAATTCGGGACTAAGGAACGAATTTTAATTAATTAATTTAAAAATTAATTAGCTTTAAATATTAACAAAATTAATTTAATTTAGGTTTGGTCTTATATAAAATCCTTTTTCTCGGTACGTTTAATCTGGAATGGCTGAAATATTACATGCAAAATCTATGAAAATTGTTCCAGTGAGTTCTCACAAAACCAATAAGGTTTGGTATAGAATTATGATTATAAATATAAAATTAAATTCTATTCTTTGTCAAAAATTGTCTGAGGTTCATCCATTAGGCACAAATATCACAAAAATATGAGCTCGATCAGACAAACAATTTTTGAGTAATCGTGTGCACCGACTTTCAACTCATTGAAAAAAAAGTTTTAAGGGAAAGGGAATGCAGGGAGCAGAGGTTTAACACGCTTACAGGCTCTCATGACGTTATTTTTAAGAATTGACCAACATCATTAACAGGTTTCAAACTATAAATTTATGCTGCAAAATAAAAAAAAAATGAATTTTTTTAGTCTCCTACATAAGAATCACCCCTTAAACTACCTTCTAGTACTTCTACTATGCTCAAAATATTGCATGTTCATGGTTCTGATTTATATTGATACTTAAAGCAAAACTTCTATCTGTGAAAACTTCCAGAACGTACTTACATATTTATCATGCCTGCTTATTATTATTATTTCCGTAATTTCTATATTAAAACAAAAAAGGAAGAACTTTTTCTAACTACCAGTGTGGCCAACTTTTGTTTTTCAAAATCCGCTAAAATGAAGAATAAAACGCGTATTTTTTTTAAAAAAAAAGTTAAATTTTTTTCCTTATAAAAGTGCGAGAAAACTCAATACATTTAAACTTTTTCACTAATACAAGCACGCATCTGATACTTCTAGTCAATGAAAATTTCTTCGATTTTTCGAAGATATTTTCAATTGAAAAAACGCACTGAGCGCTAAATCACTTTTTTCCGTGTTTTAATTTTCAAAAAGCACTTAAATCAGCGGGAAAAGCGCTGAATTGGCCACACTGCTAACTACTTTTAGAAGAATATTTACTCCCGAATTGGGAGGTTTTCCTCACTAACGATCGTGTTGCGTGTTTACATTTAACAACAAAAAAAGAGTATTTAACCAAACATAACTATCTTGAGTTTAAAGGTAGTAATGCTCTACTCAATAATATTTGCCAATACGAGTATCTAGTACGATAATTAAGCTTGTCATGAAAAGAGCTATTATAAAAAACAAAAAGTACATACTCGAGTCGAGATTGTTTATTATACTCATCTATTGTAGCACTTCAATTTTTTTTTTTTTTTTGATTCATGACCAATGATGAAAACATGAGATTTTCATAGTGATTTAATCCTAAAATCCTCTCCTTGGATCTGCTAGTGATTGTAGTTGTATATCGCAATGCATAAAAAATAAATTTATTTTTAACTTTAATCTATTTTTTGCAATTTGATGATATCACATTATTATTATTATTTAGTTGAACTCTTGTCAACAATTTATTTATTTATTTTTTTTTTTTTGAGGTTTTATTTTTTATTCCCAACTTTGTTTCTTGATTATAATAATATTATTTCTTGATTCCATTATTACACTGTTCATCAAATTGAGGTCGACCAAAAGTGATCGGGATCAGAGATGCTTGTTAGAAAGCGAAAGTGCTACACAGTACTGTTTTGCAGGTTGTGGGCCTCAACGTCAAATTGTTTTTAGCGTGGTCCTAAAATTTTACCATTTTTGAGCATGTTACTATAATAAACCATAAGATATGTTGGTTATTGTTGCATCTGAGAACGTGTTTAGCACCTTATGGTAAAATCTTACGTCGAATTTATTTTTAGAATGTATTATCCTTTTTACCCTTTAAAACAAAAATTGCATTTCTATCCTATTGAGGCACTACTGTGTAAAAAAACCGATTTTTTTATACTATATTATAATTCCTTAACATATTAAGAAAATGTGTACGAAATTTTATACAAAACTAAAATAAAAAAAAGGTTATTGTATATTTTATGGTCATAAATAGGGTGAGGATTTTCATGCATTAAAAAAATAAAAATATGTACATAAAATATGCAATAAAAACTTAAAAATATGAATTAAAAATTTCAAAAATTGCACTAAAAATAGCAAAATATGCAATAAAAATGAATATCATGATTTATCATATATTTATTTTTAAAAATATAAACTTAATAAAATATGTACTTGATATTTTTATATGCAAAAAAACGTATGCAAATAAAACTGTATTTATTCAAAACAAAAATTTTAGTTAAAAAAAAACTTTAAATGTATTTTTCGGAAAATCGGTTTTTTCAAATCGGCTTCCAAGGTATCTTAAGTTTTACTTAACCGATTTTGATAAACCTTGGTTCATTGTGTTCATCCCCCCTATGCCAATATAAAATATATATTTTTTTATAGCCAAAAAAAAAATCAAGAAATGGCGGTTTTTTTGAAAGGTACGTTAGTTTTTTTTTTTATGGTCTGCTTAGGAGGAATGCATAACTAAAACTGTGAACTAAAACATCCTTTTTGATTTTTAGAGATCAGACGCTGTAAAAAGGCAGGAGAATGGTAGCCGATTCAAGTATTTTTTCAAACAATTAATATGTAAAAATTAAATTCAATCAATTAATTATTATATGTCTGAAAAAAAATTTAAAAAATGTGTTTTGTAATAATTGTTGCTAATAAAATTTGGTTTTAAAATTACCACGAGCATAAAATTTTCAGTTCGCTTGGATATTTTTTGCTCGTGGTAATTCTAAAACCAAGTTTGCACGTTTCTGGTGTCTGGTAAGCCATTGTAAAATTTAATGACCAGCATTTTTCTATAACTCATTAACTTTCTGTGGATCAATATAATGGGGTAAAAGAGCGATTTCTCTCGAAAAGGGCTCCATTAGCGATGGAGGTAAGATGGTGAACATTCCGCAAAAATAACAAAGATATCTTATGTTTTATTATAACAATATGTTCGGAAACGGGTAAACTTAAGAAACGCGTAAAAAAATTTGACGTTGAGGCCCAAAACGGAGCTAACCACAATACTCTGAAGATCTTTCGCTATCCAACAAGCAGAATCTGATCCCGATTACATTTTTCGTGTCGCATGGTGTTGTGCAATGCATGTGTGCAAATGTATATGTGCATATGTATTCGGGTCTAGTTGAGGAAAATATATATATATGTTCAATAAAAATATTTCATCTTCAATTGAAACATTTCAGTTTAAAATTACATTTCAACGTGAATACAAAGCCTTTTCATTTTGTGTTGCATTTAGCTTACTTTGACTATAATTCCGCGTTTGTTTTAATATTCAATTTGAAATGTTAACTGTGGTTTTAGTTACTATTTGTGCCTTAGTGTTTCTATATTCATCTTATAAATATGCAGTAGCGCGGCCTGAAGGATTTCCCCCTGGTCTGTTCAACTCTTGAATATACTAAACAACAAATTATTACTTAATTTTTATTTATGAATCCCTTTGATTCCTAAAGGTCCTCCTCGCATTCCCATTTTCGGTAGTTATTTATTTATGATGATGTCAAATTTCAAATATCTACATAAAGGAGTATTAAATTTTTCCAAATGGTATAAATCGGATATTGTTGGCTTTCATGTTGGAGCATTTCCCGTAGTTGCAGTACACAATGCACAAGCGGTGAAAGAAATTTTAAAGAATTCCGATTTTGATGGACGTCCACAAATCTTTCTAGGAAAAATAAGAGAACCAAATATGAAAACTATTTTAGGTAATTCAACAATAATATGTATTATCAAATATTAATTATTCGTCGGAAAAATCTATTTTTTGTTTAATGTCTTAATACGGCAATTAGTAAATACTTGCTAAACTAATTTTAGACGAACTCGATAGTCTATTGGGTAGTGCACTAAACTTTCATTTAAGTGGTTCGGGTTCGATTCCCGTGTTCGTCTGGTAGATAATTTTCATAAGCTTCTTATATTCACTATCAATATAAAGTGTATGAGAATTATAAGAAAGTGTACAAGTACTCACCTTGGTTGGTAATGGCAAAACCACCAAGCTGATACAAAATTGGCACACCGCCATTCGGAATCGTCGTTAAACTGTAAGTCCAACTATGTGGTATCACAATGGGCCGTTCAGGCCGAAGTGTGTCTCTCGACAGCCACTCCAACCTAACCCAACCTAACCTACTAAACTAATTTGCTTTAAAAATCTATTACTGCTGATATCCATGAGATATTTAAAGGTAGGAAGAATATTTCTGCATCTTAAATCTTAGTCCAGGAAATATCATTTACGCCATAATTATCAATTCAAAATTGGGGCGCATAACTCAAATCTCATTATAACAATCATTAATTTTCTTCTTTAAGTAATCGTAACAGTAATTTTGGGTTATCAATATTTTGTTATACACACATACATGCGTACTAGGAATGCCGATCCCGGGATTCGCCCTAAAATAAGATTCAAAAATCCCAGGGCTGAGAGGAATCTTGGGTTTTCGGAGCTCGTACATATGTAACTACACAAGGTTATTAGAATTCAATTATTTGTTTATTTTGTACTAGATGGACCGAGCCGCTCCGCAATCCCGCCCAGACCGGCCCTGGCTAAGTTTCGATGATACGAAATTACAACAGTAAACATATAGAAAATAAACGACCATATGAACGTGGCAACCTCTTATATAAATCTAATTGTACTTATCATATTCACATCGTTTGCATGAGTATTTCTTCTCTTGTCCAATAGTACCAACATTCTTCTCAATTAATACTACCAACATCCCGTCTTAACATACAAATATTCATCGTCTTCCTTGCGTTTGTTCGTTTGAAATACCATTCAAAGTGTTATTTTTGTATGGGAGGTTTCCTTGCTATGTTCCTCATTAAGGATGATGATCCCGAAACGCTTTTCGGTATTCAAATTTCAACCGTGGGATTGATAGTAAAAAAGTAAAATAAAAACACAAAAATTATAGATTAAATTTAAGATATAACATAAATTAATATTTATTTCATAATATGTGTGACCATTAGAGCGGCGCATAGTGGTCTGGAATTCGGAAAAGCTGGCCATAAGTCGAAAAAATCGTACTTTTGTAATGATTATATGCACTAGGGGGTTTTTGGGGTCGCTGATTACAAATTTTAAGTCAGATTTGCAATCAGCAACCCTGAAAACCCCTGAGTAACGATTTTGAAGCTGTTTTCTCGAAAACTTTTTATTGAACGTTAGGTATCTGTGCATAACTTTCGGTTTACTTCTAATTTTTCACTAATATTTTAGGAGGGTATCCTTGAAACAATAAGAGAAAAAAGAAAAAAAACTGGAAGGGAACCAATGGAAACAGCGTATCTGTACATTGCATTGACAATATTGTGTATAGCCCGGCAAGTGATATTTTTACATATTTTAAAAATGAATAATTAATAATTTTAAACTAAAAACTTTGTAGGAACTCTTGAGAATTTTTTTTAAACACTTTTTTTTCTCAGCCTTGAAAACAGCTAACACGATGAAAACACCGGTGTATTCATTACTGTTAATATATATATGATTATAGTTAAATATTATTTTAATTTAAATTTAAAATCGGCAAAACCGTTTAATAACTACGCACTTTTTAATTACACACTTTTTCCACTTGAAAATTCCATACTTATTTTTTTTTTAGACTTGAAGAGCCAAACAAATTTTTTGAAGAATAGCTGTGCTTCACTGCAACTATTTAAAATGTCAGAGTCCCTCCAAAAAAAACTTGATTTTTCGACTTTCGGCCAGCTTTTTTGGGATTGCGGACCACTGTGCGGCGCATAACTAGTATGAAAATCAAAACAATTTTTTCAAATTGTTCATTGATTGCGCTTTTAGGGCTGACTAATTTTATGACAGTGTATTTTGTGATAAATTATATTCTTTTTTCAAGGAAATTTTGACTGGAATGGGCTATGTATGTAGGGGATATGAATACCTAATAATTCTTTTAAATGAAAAGTACAAAAGCAAATAATTGATACCAGTTCATTTGGAACAGGTTTCAACAACAATTTTGCATACAATTTTAATGACTAGATTAAAATTATCATTACACATATTTGTTATAAAATTAATTACAGGCTGAGTTTTATTTAGATTTTATTTGTCAAAAAATAAATGAATATTTAAATAATTTATTTTCCTGCATTAACTTTTTTATTTATGTGGGTATGCACGTATACAACGAACAAGTTTACAATTTTGATGCTACAGGAGTTAAAATGTTGGCCCTTGAAAATGGTTCACTTTTGCCAATATTAATGAAGATGCGATGCGAATGCACCTTCGGTCAATAACTTTAAATATAGTATATGTGGACAGATTTTACTGCTGTTACTTTAATTTTATTGAAATGTCTTTTATTCGTTTTATTTTCTTGTTTCCACAAAGAGCACATATGCGTAAAATGCCTCTTCAACTTAACTCAAGATGCCTAAAAGTATGCTATGATATAAAATAAATCGTATACAATACATAATTATATATTAGACCTGCCCAAATCTTTAGAATACGATTTGCTTTCTGAAAGCACTTTGCAAAAAAATATGTTTTGCAAAACAATCTTGAAAAAGTTCTTTCTTCTCGCTACTCGGAAAGTAAGAATTGAATGTTTTTAAAAATTTTTGGAGGTTCTCTCCACGTCTATGAATAAATGTTATTAAAAAAAATGTTCATTGTTGATTTTCTATATGATAAATTTACCAAATAATGGGAAACAATCAACTTTAAAATTTATAGGTATATAGATCATATGTTAGATCATTTTGAATATTGCCGTCGTCGTTTCGACGAAGCATGACCTTTCCGTATAAAAATATGCATGTACTTCTAGGGTTAACCCCACTAAGCCTCTCAAAGTCATTTGACCATTCGTTGGCTGTCCATACTGCACATTTAGCAAAATCGATCACGCTAGGCAACTTTTTTGGGACACTATAAGTAGTCAACAATGGCGTCAAATCAAAAAGTTACAGCATAATTAAGTGTCTTCGTTGCCTGAGGATTTTCTTAAATAAAAAGAGACATACGAATTTTACCGAAAATTAAAATAAAGAAAAAAAATCTACCAAGTTAAGTAGAGTTCTACCAAAACAGCGATACTGATCTAAATCCCAATATTTATTTTCCGTTCATTTTAATTGGAAAAATTAAAAAAATTTCACTTCTTTAACGTAAAACGTAAATTTACAAATTGGGGTGAGGGTCAGAACCCCCAAATTCCCCCCCCCCCCCCGCCCCCGAAATGTGGAAATTTTATTCTAATTTTAGAGATTAATTGCCAATGGATGGAAAAAGTCAAAATAAAATCTATTTAACGAAATTTTTTATTTCCATCGGTTTTTTTATAAAAAGTCATATAAAAAAAAAATAAATTTGAAATCTTACACTATGCGATCAAATCCGATTTGTTTTCTTCGACATGAGGTTTGACTACGGATTCAAAAAGAGAAGTTGATACTGAGCACTCCTGTATTCATAGTTTTTCTAGGTCAGTAACTATTTTTGATTTAAAGTTTCATCCTGAATCAGTTTGAAAAGCTTAAAAATTATTAAAAAAAAGAAAAAATTATCGGATCCTTGTAAAATTAGACTTGCTTGAACCCAATTTTTTTCCTAAAACGTGACGTGATGGGAAGTTTTTGACCTCAGATTCGTGTCCAACGTGAAAAGTTCTTTCGCAAAAACTCCATCTTATTAGCAAAACCCATGCAGCTTAGGAGGCAACCTTAAAATATAATTAATTTTTTAACGCATTATTGGTCAGAGCACCACGAAAGATCTCAACCTCATTCCTTATCATTGATAATGGCTCAAATTCCCAATGATGATCATTTGAAAAAAATGAGCCTCTACTATTTTTGGTAATTTTTTTGAGGTTGGGTACATCATCAGTAGTGGGAAGTCAATGAGTTAATGAAATTATGTCCTTTACGATAAAAAAAAGAATGCATTTGAATGCACATTGAATAATAGTTTTTTAAAAAAATTTTATTTGATTATTCTGTGAATTTTTTGTCACTTTTGGCCATTTTTTTTTTCCTACAATTTTAATTTTGTAGGGTCTATCAAATGTATCATCGATTTAATTTATTGTATCTCAAAATCAGTTTGATAAAAATTATTTATGAATATTTTCTTCGAATGAAAAGACTTTGTCTTTGAAATGAAAGGCCAGCTGTGTGGAAAACAAGGATTTGAATCTCAGGTTAAAGCAAAAAAGTGTTGACCTATTTGAAACAAAATCTGTAATTCAGATTCAGTTGTACGGTTACGGATCAGAGGATTCGAGCATTGGACTATCGGG
The DNA here is from genome assembly GCA_963691655.1 of Toxonevra muliebris. Taxonomy (NCBI): domain Eukaryota; kingdom Metazoa; phylum Arthropoda; class Insecta; order Diptera; family Pallopteridae; genus Toxonevra; species Toxonevra muliebris. Next base: position 55,610,616 of record OY829327.1, read on the forward strand.
CTTTGGTAGGAGATGTCACCAAAAAAGTGGATATGTCACCTTTGTATGTACAAAAAGTACTCAAGAGCTGCACCAAACCGCAATGACAACCAAAATTTTTTGATAAAAGAACGTGCTCGAAAAATATACGACAAGTTCATGCATAATTTCAACTGTCTTGTAATTCTCAACGAGTCCTACGTAAATAAATTCGAGGGCGCCAATTTTACATTACAAACAAAAGGAGAAAATGTTGCTGCTAAAACTAAAAATAAAAAAAATCGACAAATTTAAAAAAAAAATCTTGTTTGGTAGGTCATATGCCAGTGCGACTCTACGGATTTTACTTTTAATTAAGCTTCATAAGGATCAGGTTTCTTTTGGCTTGATCTTGCGACATGCCATTACGGGAAAATGGCTTTAAATTGGTACTTAGACAATAGGGTGGCTGTTATTTCCAAAGAGACGAATCCTCCGAATTGCCCACGTAGGATTATCAGAAACAGTGTACGCCAAAAATCTATTTATTAGAATAAACAAGTAGGCAATGGTTAAACCCACGATATTGAAATATAATAATAATTGACTGATTGGGAGGCCTCAGATTATGATGTATATCAATGACATCTTTCAATGTTTTTCTACCCTTGATTCTTACGTATATGCAGATGATGTGCAGTTAGTGGGCGTCAGTGAGCATAATAACTTCGCACAATGTTTGTCTTCCTTAAACAGAGAGTTGCAAAATGTAGTCGAATGGTCTGTTAACAATCACATTGATTTAAATCCGTCAAAAACTAAGGCAATGATTTTTACTCACAAATCATTGAACCCTTTTAGAATTATTATTTCACATCACGAAGTAGAAATTGTTAATCACTATAAAACTCTTGGTTTCCATCTAGACAACAAATTAACTTTTAGATATCATGTTAATATGATAATTTCTAAAATTTCTTATACTTTGAGAAGACTCAACAATCTAAATTATTACTTGCCACTCTCTGTTAGAATTAAAATAGGTCATGCTCTTTTCATGCCAATTTTCTTGTATGGATTAGAACTTTATACTGGAACTTCGCAACAAATTCTTACCAAGCTTAGGCGGAGTTTCAACCGAGTAATGCGATTTATATATAGCCTAAGCATTAGTGATCATGTTTCTTCTTATGTGTTAGAATTCTTAGGAAACTCTTTCGATAGTTTCATCAATTTGAGACTACTTATGTATTTTTACAAAACAATTAAGTTTAATACTCCGATATATTTAGCTGAAAATTTTAAGTTTGTACACTCTAGGCGAACTCACTCGCTACTATGTCCGCCTTATGCAACCCTTATTATGCAACGATCTTTTAGTGTACGGATAACCAGACTTTGGAATACATTGGTACCTTATGACGAGCGTAAGTTTTCAAACTCCATTAATAAATTTAAAAACATTATTAAGAACTATATTTAATCTCCAATTCAAATTTGTTTTTTAACAATTTGCAGGACTGCTGGCCATCGAAATGTTGTTTTTTACAGTTTACTTTTCATATTCGTGCTGGGAGGGAGTTATTAATAGTGGACCATTGATTTAAAATTGTTTTTTTTTTTCTTTTATATAAATTTATTCTCTAATGCCATATTAATGTATATTTACATATCTTTACAACCGTTTTGGCCAATGAAGGCTTGTAGGTTGATAATAATAAATAAAATAAAAATAAAATAAAGGGAGCACAGAGACCAGAGGTGGGTCACGCTCACAGGCTCTCAATATTTTTAAAGTCATCGCATTCTACAGGTTTCAAACTACAAATTTATGCCCCTTAAACTACCTTCTATTATGGTTCTGGTTTGTATTGATACTAAAAGCAAAACTTCTATTTGTGGAAACTTCCAGAACGTACCTATTTATCATGCAGGCTTATAATTATTATTTCCTCTATTTCTATATTAAAACAAACAAGGAAGAACTTTTTCTAACTACTATCAAAAGAATATTTACTTCCGAATTGAGAAATTGAGAGGTTTTCCTCACTAACGATCATGTTGCGTGTCTACATTTGACATAACATAACGATCTTGAGTTTAAAAATAGTAATGTAGATTTGTACTATTCCTTTACTCAATAATATTTGCAAATACGAGCTACTACTATAAATAAGCGTGTCATGAAATGAGCTATTATCATAAAACAAAAAGTGCGTACTCGAATCGTAATTGTTTATTATTCTCATCTATTGTAATCACTAGCGGTTCCAGAGATTGCTTAAGGGGGGTTTGAGTTTTTGGATTTTTGACATTTTTTTTTATTCATAACGTATGAGATTTTCATCGCTGCTTAATCCTAAAATCCTCTCTTTGGATCCGTTAGAGATTGTAGTTGTATATCGCGATGCATAAAAAATAAATTTATTTTTAACTTTAATCTCTTTTTTGCATTTTCATGATATCACATTATTATTACTATTTAATTGAACTCTTGCCTACAATTTATTTTATTTTTTTTTGAGGTTTTATTTTTTATTCCCATCGATTTTTCATTAATCGAGAAACAAGATTATAATAATACCATTTCTTGATTCAATAATTACACTGTGCGACAAATTGAGGCCGACCAAAAGTGAGCGGAATCAGACTATGCTTGTTGGAGAGCGAAAGTGCTCTTCAGAGTACTGTGGTTAACTCCTTTTTTTGGACTCAACGTCAAATTTTTTTTTACGTGATTCTAAAATTTGACTATTTTTGAACATGTTACTATAATAAACTATAGACATTTTGGTTATTGCGGAGCCCCTGATCTCGTTCACATTTTTCATGTCGCATAGTGTTATTTATTAATGGATGTGTGCAAATGTATATGTGCATATGTATTCGGGTCTAGTTGTGGAAAATATATATATGTTCAATAAAAATATTTCATCTTCAATTGAAACATTTCAGTTTAAAATTACATTTCAACGTGAATACAAAACCTTTTCATTTTGTGTTGCACTTAGCTTACTTTGACTATAATTCCGCGTTTGTTTTAATATTTAATTTGAAATGTTAACCGTGGTTTTAGTTACTATTTGTGCCTTAGTGTTTCTATATTCATCTTATAAATATGCAGTAGCGCGGCCTGAAGGATTTCCCCCTGGTCTGTTCAACTCTTGAATATACTAAACAACAAATTATTACTTAATTTTTATTTATGAATCCCTTTGATTCCTAAAGGTCCTCCTCGCATTCCCATTTTCGGTAGTTATTTATTTATGATGATGTCAAATTTCAAATATCTACATAAAGGTGTATTAAATTTTTCCAAATGGTATAAATCGGATATTGTTGGCTTTCATGTTGGAGCATTTCCCGTAGTTGCAGTACACAATGCACAAGTGGTGAAAGAAATTTTAAAGAATTCCGATTTTGATGGACGTCCACAAGTCTTTGTAGGAAAAATAAGAGAACCAAATATGAAAACTATTTTAGGTAATTCAACAATAATATTTATTATGAAATATTAATTATTAATCCTCGGAAAAAGATATTTTTCGTTCAATGGCATTAAACGCCAATCAGTAGACAATTACTGAACTAATTTGCTTTAAAGATCTATTACTGATGATATCTATGAGATATTTAAATGAAGGAAGAAAGGATATTCTTGCACCTAAAATCGTAGACCAGGAGATATCATTTACGCCACATCGACCACTTACAAAATCACTTATCGAAAATTATTAAATAAAAATTGGGGGCGCGTAACTGTAATCTCAAGTATCGTTACTGTAATTTTGGATTATCGATATTTTATTATACACACACAAATTCGTACTAGGAATTTCAATCCCGTGATCCCGGGATTTGCCCTAAAATAAGATTTAAGAATCCCGGGGTTGGAAAGAAATCATGGGGTTTCGGGGCTCGTATTTATGTAACTATACAAGGTCATTAGAATCCTATTATTTATTCATTTTATACTAGATGGACCGCGCCGTGTTTCAAAGATACGAAAATTACAACAAAAAACATAAATAAAATAAACGACCATCTGAACGTGGCAACCTCTAATCTAAATCTAATTATTGCACTTATCATATTCATATCGTTTGCATGAGTAGTTCTTCTCCCACTTGTTCAATAGGAAGTACTAACATTCTTCTTAATTAATATTATCAACATCCCGTCTTAACATACAAATACTCATCGTCTTCCTTGCTCTGGCTCAAGTGTTATCTTTGTATGGCAGGTGCCGCACCCATTTTCCAAAAACGATCACATTCTGCCCAATATTTAGTGCCAACATACCGACTTTCACACTTGACTTTACATTGTTTTCCTTGCTATGTTTCTCACTAAGGATGTCGATCCCGAAACACTTTTCGGTATTCGGGATTTAAATGTAAAATGAAAACTGAAAAGTTGCACTGTGACACAAAATCAAAGTTTGTAAAAGGGTATGGGATGAAACCAAAAGGAAATGAAAGGTAACAGATTCTTGAAAAACTTGTTCAATGCATTGAAGCAAATAGTTATGGAATTCCTGGCAACTCATTTCAAAATTATGTTTTGTTTTAATGATATATATGGGTCATTCCATGTCAGATTTACAACTAAAATTTTAATTTCAACCAAAATTTTTTCTTGCATTCTTCAGAAGAAATTAATCGACTCGAATTTTTTTATTTCAATGTGATGTTTTTCATTTTCAAGTTACTATATTTTAAAGTCTTGGAATTGTAAAAATGGAACGTTTTTCAATCCCTAATTACTCAAAAACTAGCCGTTGTAGGAAAAAATTTCAACTATTTAATAAAAATTCGTATATCACACAAACTTATCAAAAAAATATGAACAAAAAATTGTTTTTGTTATTCAACATATGAATTCTGGAAATTTTATAAACAAATTGAATTTTTCCATACTTGGACATTTTTTTTTTTAATTTTTTTGGTCTGCAAATATTTATAAATGTGTTAGAAAAATTGTGGAAAAATTTCAGAGTGGGATGAGATATAGTTTTCGAGATATTCAAATAATAACAAAACAACTTCTACTAAAGTCGCCTAGCTTCGAGCTATTTCGTTCGCCTTTTGTTGTTTTTTTAGTTTATATCGTCATCTAAAATCCAAAAAGGCGTAACTAAACATTTAATTTTTTACAAAGAACATTGTAAAATGAAACATTTTATAGATTTAAGAAAAATGTAATTGTGTAGGTATAGGATCACTTAGTTACATATTATTATTAGAGAATATGAAACTGAAACCTAATTGTTCATATTTCATAGTTTGACTTTTTTGTTCATTGCTAAGTCAACAGTTAAAGATTTGTTTATCAGGCTTATTGAAACGTCTTTTTGTCGAAATGAGAGAAGGCAAATCATACCCTGTTTTGGAACCCTCCACGGTTCCTCATCAGCGATCTTTGTGATGTTACCGAGAATTACAAGGGGATTGTTTTGAAGTACTTTTATTTAACACTTATTTTTGTTGAAATATTTACTTAAAAAGATTCAAATAAATATTTTGTTTCCTATTTCATTCAAGTGTGTAAATACTAGACGTATTTTTTATTGCTTATTAAATTCATAAACTTGTAGCTACGGCCTTTTGGATTTCGTTAATAACACCGTTATTTTTGGGCGTAGAAGTTTAAAATTTTGCAGAAACGTGTAGTTTGGGCAAGTGTATCATAATTATTCAAAGGGTTATTCAGTGTTTTTTTTTTTCAAAACTCCTAGACGAAATAAAACTATGTGTAATAAGCCGCGAAATTTGAAACTGTACTCACAAATATCACTGGCACTAATATTTTTTATTTCCTGCAAGGAGACCACAACAGATCACTTGGTTCCTAAAATTTAGTTTTTCAAGAATCGAAGCAGAAACATGTAATTTATTATTTAAAGGGTTACAGCAACTAAATTTAAATTTAACTAATGAAGACGTTTTTTTGCTGTTGACCGCGTAAAAACTCGAACGAACCAAAAAATGGACGTGCAACTGTAAAATCATCCTTAATGAGAACTTTCTGTATTTTGTTCCTGTTCCTTTAGGTAACATGCAAAACAAATTTACGAATTTTGTTTCTATTTCATATTAGCAACAAAAGTAAGAGAAAGTGGTAGAAAGTACACTTTAACGTATGTAAATTTATGTGCGCGCCGCTCGAAGCCAGATGACTTTAGTAGTAGTTGTTTTGTTATTATTTGAATAGGTCGAAAACTATATCTCATCCCACTCAGAAATTTTTACACAATTTCCCCAACATATAAATATTTGCAGACCAAACAAATTTTTTAAAAAAATGTCCAAGTTTGGAAAAATTTAATTTGTTTAAAAAATTTCCAGAATTCATATGTTGAATAACAAAAACAATTATTTGTTCATATTTTTTCGATAAGTTTGTGCGATATACCAACTTTTATTAGTTTAAAATTTTGCCTACAAGTAATTACAAGGCTAGTTTTTGAGTAATTAGGGATTGAAAAACGTTCCATTTTTACAACTACAAGACTTTAAAATATAGTAACTTGAAAATAAAAAACATCACATTGAAATAAAAAAATACGAGTCGATTAATATCTTCTCAAGAATGCAAGAAAAAATTTTGTTTAAAAATAAAATGTTAGTTGTAAATCTGACATGGAACGACCCATATATTTCTTTCAGACGTCCAGTGAGCTTTCATTAAAGAAAATATGCATTCAACATTTGCATAACCTTCAAAATCGAACCAATTAAATACATCTAAATCCTTTAGCGGCACAATCTAAGACTCTAAATAATCTCCCATTATTAAGTATATATAAATACCTAACTTCTTCAATAAATAAGGAATCCGATTTTTATTTTAACTGTTATTGGTTTGAGCAAATCTTGGATTTAAGTTGTGAAGAATATGATCCAAAATATTTTTAACTTCAAACGCATTTAAAGTTAGCAGGTGTAAGGAAAAAATTAAATAAACTTAAGATTATTTTGCCAAGCTATGGTATTTTACTATTTTTTGGGTTGGTGGAGGAATCCATTTTTTATGTTTACCTAAGAGGTATACTAGATGGCGCTGTCACACAGTTTTTGAATATATGTAATACTTCTATATTGTCAGTACAATGAATATTAAAACGCAAAAACATTACAGTCCAGACATATAGTTTTCTGAACGAGGCAACCGATTTCGCATCTTTCAAAAATGACGTATAATTAAAAAATTTTTCAGGAGCGGGTGAAAATTTTTTGTTAAATTAAAAAAATATGTCGAAATGAAGAAAAAAAAATTCTGAAAAATCCCAAAATTTTTTTGCCGTGAATTTTTTAATTGGAGACAATTAAATATCTCGCTGGTGCTACTTATGTTGAAACCAAAAAAATGTCAATATTTTTTTGGATTCGAAAGAATATGAACACGTTCAAATTAGCATAATTAATTTTTTATAATTTCCCAAAGAAGCAGTTCCTTTCGTGAAAGTGTCAATACCACCAAGCAAGCAAAATTAAAACCTTTTACAAAAATTCATAATTTTTCAAAAGTGGCCAAATTTATTCTGCATCCACCACTGAAGACATTTGACAATTGTTTGTATGTTTTAGTTGTCAAATACCCAATAAGCAAGTTTAAAAGCATTTTATAAATCAAATTTAAAATAAGCTTGTTTTAATAAAGGTTTTGTAAACGTTGGTATGTATATACAGGCAAATCAAATATGATAATTTTTATAAAAGATTTGTAAATACTTACAAACGTTTTTCAAAGGTTGATTGAAAAAAATGTAATGTTTTCTTTTTCAAATATATTAAAATATTCAATGATAGAATAATAAAATATTAAATACGATTTTGTGACAAAATGTCAGCAAAAGAGCCAGAAGTGTAAAAGGCCAGGGCACAGAAATTTTAAATTTATTGCCAAGAAAAAAACAAATAACATCCTATTCAGTTTTGTGAAGTCGCGTCTAGAAAGCTGCATTGAAAATCCAGACAGAACTGATAAATTTGTTCACTCTCCAGCATCAACATGCGAAAAAATGTATTTTAATTACATGTTTTTGTTGCATTTTTTGAAATATATTTCGATTTTACTTCTTAAAATAATCTGATTTTCATAATTATATTTGATTTTTCTGTAAGACATGCATAGATTTACTCTTAAATGGTTTTTTATGCATATTTGCATCGCCTGAAAAAAGTCTCATATAAAAAAGTTTTTCAAATTAAAAAGTAGATGATGTTTTTCCGAAAAGATAATTTTTTATAAATTCAATTCAAAAAATTGGAAAATGACAATTATCGTATAGTTACAATTATTATTAACTTGAAAGCATGTTTTTGGAAAAAATTTTTATCCAAAAACTCTAAAGAAGATTTTTTTATTTTAGAATTTTTATATAATAAATATATTGTGGTGATAAAAAATGTATGCCAAATGGTATGAGATAACACCAAATACTTGTTTTTAAAAATTATTACATATATATTTTAATTTATTATCCAGATAAACCCCAAAGGTTACTATAGGGTCCAACTATGTTAATCGAAATTACTGCACCTTAAATTAATTTATTTGAAAACTTGCAGAACACACATTGTTCGGGATCACAAATACTACCCCTGGTATGTTTTTAATTGAATTCGGACGTGTTGCGCATTTAAGGGTTAAGCTATTTTTAATTAAAATTTAGTCTATCAAATATCTTTGAACCGAATTTAATAAATAAATAACAATTTAAATAATTCTTTATTTTATAAAAAATAAATAATATAGGGGAAACTGGGGCATTGTGGACCAAGGGGAATTGAGGACCAGTGTCATATTTTTTCCCCTAGTAGTTTTTACACTTCGCTTCGATAACAAATATAAATCTATTATTTTTTTTTCACTTTGCGTTTCGTTTACACACACATTTTTCGAGAACAAACTCAGATAAATATGTTCATAATATTCGCGGAACCTAAAGCCTTCGACACAGACAAGAAATTTTGCATGAAGTTTGCATTGTGCTACTCATATGCTGCCATATTGTAAAAAGAGCGTTCGGGGAATTACGGACCACTTTTGTCGGGGAATTATAGACCACTCAGTTTAAGTTCGTGTGTTTTTTTTTAATTTTTTTTACGTGTATTCAATTCTCTATCTGAGAATCGAAACCGTTGAACTGGACCTTCGGCCTTTTAAGAACTAAGTCAAGGAAGTGACTCATTTTAATAGAACAATCCATTTGGACATTTTTTAAGAACTTAATCCCATCTGGAAATCAAACCTGAGGCAGTTGGAACTCCAGTCTAGCGGCCATTCACCAGGCCACGGGGTTATTTGATGCATGTAAGTGATTTTTCATGCAAAATTTCCACACAGCATTAGTTTTTCGACAATTTCTAATAGTTTTTTTTTTGTACGAAAACAAAGTTGAGGTTAGGTTTTCTTCTGTACCGAATTTCGCTTACATTTTCAAAAAAGCGAATATATTTACTATTCATATTTATAATTTCGAACATTCGAAAAATTAATCGGTGATATTCCTTCGCTCTCAATAAGAATAGACACGGCAAATAAGTCCGGGACACCACAGAAGAAACAACCGTCTTCAACCGATTGTGACGTGAAATGCCAGTAAAGATCAACCTCCGAAACTACATCCATTGCAACGTGTGCGATCGAGTGCGCCGGAATAACAAGTTACTGGAATTGCGAACATTGGTTTCGGACTGATTTTCATTGCTAATTTTCACTTCATTTCACTTATAATAATGAATATTCAGTAATTTTGAATCAAAAATAAAGTTTTTCTACCACATTTTTCCATTTTTTATCGATTTACACAGTGGCCCATAATTCCCCGAGATTTTTAAAAATTGCAAAAACACAATTTTTGCGCTAATTTAATACAATTTAACCGAACTGCTGCGACCCAAAGAAAGGTTATTCTTCTTACTATAAATTCAAGCTTCCCTACCTTGTAAGTGTTATTGCTTTCTATATAACTAAAAAACATTCCACAACATTTATGATAAGCTTACAAATAACCTTTGCAAAAAGCTTATTTATCACATTTAAAATAAGTATTTTTCAAACCTTTTTAAAGCTTATGACCAACGTCACGTTTTGAGTATATTTCTTATTTTCAAGTGTTTTATAAACAAAATATCAGCGTTTTGTAAGCTTAACAATTTCTTTACAAAACTTATATTTAGCTTGTTTTTATATGTTAATGTTTGTGTATACACACATATACTAATAGATATAAAACATGCGAATGCGAACTACTCATTTTTGCACTAGACTTTCTCCCTTTGATTTCGAAATTCAAATAAATTGCGCAGGTAGGTTACGAGCAATATAGAAGTATTAAATATTTGAATTTTTGCTATTTTTTACGTATTTTTGGCATTAAACTATAGGTTCCTTCCTACGGCCTAGGTCCTCCATGGGCTGTTGTACCACAATTGTAGTAGAATAATCTACACAAAATACACTTTCACAAACTTAAGTGAATGTAAATGAGTAAATGTTCCTCTTGACTCGAAGTTGCTATCTTGCTTACACGAAATACGTCTAATGTCCATGCATATCATGAAATAAACAATATAATTGTTATATTTTGAAACTTGTGAATAATTTTTAATCTCGAGATTAAGTATTGAATCCCGAAAATCTTGAATTCGGGAAAGTGTTTCGGGATCGACATCCCTAATGCATACGTATAATCAACCAAAATCAAGTGTTTGATTAATACTTAATATACGTACATAGTTATGCACATGAAAATATACATGCTTATATGATTGCTTGGCCGCATTTCAACCTTTCATTTGTATGACATTTCAAATGAAAAACAATTAGAAGGACTATAATTATCTGACAATTCTTATATATTTAATATTTAATTCTGATTTGTAGGCTGATTTCGCTGAAATCCGTTTTTACAAAATGAGTACCAAATGAATATTTAATAGTACTATTTTCTAGGTATATTCTTCCGAGAGGGTCCAGTATGGCATGAACAACGTCGTTTTATATTACGTTATTTACGCGAATTTGGCTTCGGTCGACGTTTTGAGCAACTCGAATTAGTTATAAAAGAAGAAATAAACGATATGCTGGATTTAATACGTAAAGGACCACAATTTGAGCATGAAAAACAAATCGCACAACTGAGTGGACATAGAATTCTATTACCGTATTTCTTTAACCCATTTTCAGCCAATAGCTTTTTTCATATTATGCTAAATGAACGTTACCCGCGTTCCGAACAAGCTGAACTCATAAAACTCGTGAAAATTGGAATGCAATTTCAGCGAGAATCTGACGATTATGGTAAAATGTTGAGCGTAATACCGTGGGTTGCAAACGTATTTCCAAATTGGAGCTCATTCAATAAACTTTCAGAAGCGAATACATTTGTATATAAGTTTTTTACTAATTTCATCGACCGGCACATCGAAACCTACGATGCGAGTTTCGAACGCAATTTTCTGGATTTGTATATTAAAGAGATGAAAAATGCCGAAGGAGAGGGCAAAAAAGACACGACATCATTTTATCGTGAACAATTCATTATGAGCTTAATTGATTTTGCATTCCCCGCGTTTACTGCTGTAGGTACGCAAATTTCGTTTTTAATTCAATATCTGCTGTTGTATCCAGAGGTGCAAAAACGAATTCAGGCAGAGATTGATGATGTTGTTGGCATTGGTCGCTTGCCAACATTGGAGGACCGTAAATGTTTACATTACACTGAAGCAACTATTCGGGAGGGGTTGAGAATTGAAACTTTAGTACCATCAGATATACCGCATAAAGCTTTAGTGGATACTGTATTGATGGGATACAAGATACCAAAGGTAAAAATTAAAAAGTATGGAATATCATTATAAAAATTTGTTTCCTATAAATTTTAAGTATGCGATGGGAGGAAATCAGTGCAGCCCCTTACTTACAAATTTTAAATAATGGTGGATTGAGTAGTCGAAAAAAAGGGTAGATTTTTTTCTGATGAACTATACAAACAAATTATTTTATCACTTATTATTATTTTAAGGATGGGACGGCCCGAAAGTCAGGCATTGCGACCTATAAGATCTATTGTACCAAGACCCCAAGCTTATAAACTAAAGAAGGGAAGAGAGAAAGAAAGATAGATAGGAAACCATACCCAAGCCAAGAACCGAACCTGGCTCTCCAGAGACAAGAGTTTGGCATGTTGCCACTAGACCACAGAGGTGATAGTTGGACCTGTAGTTTAACGCCGGTTCCGAACGGCGGTGTGGCAATTTGCTATCACTTGGTGGTTTTGCCATTGCCTACTAAGATTTGTACTTGTACACTTTTTATACACTTTTTATAACTCTTACCGCATTGTAATATACAAAAACAGTAATTTATTGAATTCTCAGCCATAGTCGATCGAAATTCGCAATATTGTAAATATAAAGTGGTGGAAGTCAAAAATATCGAAATACCAAATTGGGGTGAATCCACCCCAATTGGGTTAAGTGAAAGCACTGGAGAAAAGGGTACAAAATTTACTTTGTTAACAAAAACTCTTTTCTATACATTTTTTCATTATTGCCAAACACTGCTCAAACACATAATGTTAACTTAAACTACCTAAATTCTTAAACTTTGTGGGGTCAAATTCGTTCAGTGATAAGTGACAGTTTCATCAATACCAGCATTAAATTAGATAGCGCTTTTTATTACGCATTCAATCATTCACTATATACTTTTAACCATTCTAGGATACAATTGTTGTTCCAAGCTTATATGCCTACCATTCCGATGAGAACGTTTGGGGAGATCCAGAAAATTTCAGGCCTGAACGCTTCTTAGATGACGAAGGAAAATTGTGCTTGAAGAAAGATATATCCTTCCCATTTGGCGCAGGTGCATAACTATGCTCATATAAATAAAATAAATATTACTTTGACTTTATTTACATATAGGCAAACGTTTGTGTGCTGGCGAAACATTTGCCCGTAATATGCTATTCTTGATAACCACCGCTCTCTGTCAGAATTTCAATTTTATTTTGGGACCTAATGATAAAATGCCTGATTTATCAAAAAATTTAAGTGGATTAATTATTTCTCCTTATGATTTTTGGGTGCAATTGGAGGAAAGAAATTAACAAAAGGAGTAAAAGTATTTGTTAAATTATTAAATTATACTATATATCTGTTTATATTATATATATATATATATATATATATATGCACATACATATATCTACATATTTCTACCTAATTTTAGGCTGATAAAGTTGAATAGTAAATATAGTAATGGATTCAAAAGCTCATAACTTGTTTTCTATTTAACTAAAACGTTTTAAAATCAAACGTTCAAACTCGATCCTGAGAGGGGTTTTCATGCCCTTTAATACTATTTTAAGTTCATTGCAAATATTTTTAACTTATATAGAAATTGCTTAATTTAACTTTTTTACTTCTTTTCATTATTTTTTTAAAAAAAGCTTGTCATTTTTATTACTAAAACCTAAAAGGACAAAGGAGATGTTAGATTTTATTGAACGCAAGACGCATTAATCGCTTCAACCAAACCAAGCCGACAATTCTCGTAGTCTAATAGGTTAGGTTAGGTTGGAGTGGCAGCCTTCTGCTTGAAAGTACACTTAAGCACATAATTAGGCTCATTGTGATACCACAGTACGGCGCGACTCCCCCATTTACGGAGTGGAGAACCATGAGGATTCCATAATGAATCTGGCTATGTCCTTAATATTTATGGATGATAGCTCGGACAGACTAGTGAAGAAAGGTGAACCCAGGAGTTTTAGTCTCCTCCTGGCCAGGGATGGGCATTCGCACATGAAATGGAGGACTGTTTCTTCCTCCTCCTCAGAGCCGCAGCCCCGACAGAAGTCATTGAATGGCAGTCCAAGTCTTGCAGCATGTCTCCCCATTATGCAGTGTCCCGTGAGCACCGAAGTCGTTATGCTGATGGAGCTTCTGCTTAGGTTGAGTAGCTGTCTAGTACGTTTATTGTCCATAGTGGTCCATGTTAGCCTGGTAATACCACAGGTATGCTCCGCTACCCAGGATCTTTTTGCTTCCTCAAGGTAGTTTTGCTTAATGGCTAATTTAATAGACGTAAGAGGGACACCAATGGTGCAGGTAGGTGATATATCTGTAAGTTGCGAGCCCTGTTTTGCTAACTCGTCGGCATTGCAGTTACCTGAAATATTCATGTGTCCAGGCACCCAATATAGGTGGACCTGAGAGTGACTCGACAAAATGTTGAGTGAAGATCGGCAGTCGAGAACAAGCTTTGATGTAGTGAAAACACCGGCAAGGGACTTGATTGCTGCTTGGCTGTCCGTGTAGATGCGGATATTCGTATCGAATGAATCGTTGCGAATAAGCCACTTGGACGCTTGATAGATAGCCATTACTTCCGCCTGAAAGACGCTGTAATGGTCAGGAAGTCGGAAAGAGAGTCTGAGATCTAGCTTACTAGAGAAGATGCCACAGCCGACTCTTTCCTCCGATTTGGATCCATCTGTATAGATGTCAATTAAATTGTCAGTGACCACCTTGTCATTAACCCATTCCTCTCTACTGGGGATATGGGTGAAGAACGTGTGGTTTAAATTAGTGGTAGAGCAAATGTAGTCTACGTTAGTTGGTACGGACGTATCGTGGATTAAAATCTTGGCATGGCCCAGGTTTGACCGGGTCCAGCGAGTTAGGGCACTGAGTCTGACAGCAGAGCACTTAGCTTGTTGCTTGACCAGAAGTGAGGTTGGCAACCAATGAAGGATTGCGAAGAGAGCTTTCGTGGAGGTAGTACGGAGGGCCCCAGTAATCAATATGGCTGCCGTTCTTCTAACCTTATCCAGTGGTTTAAGGTTGACCGCCTTTGAAGTAGCTGGCCACCAGAAGACGGATCCATAAAGAAGATTAGGCTCGACCACTGCTGAATAGAGCCAGGAAGTGACTCGAGGTTGAAGACCCCATCTAGTTCCTAATGCCCTCTTACAGCAGTAGAGAGCGCAAGAGGCTTTCCGTACTCTCTCTGCTATGTTAGCTTTCCATTGAAGTTTAGGATCAAGAACAAGTCCTAAATATTTGACGCGCTTACTAAGACAAAGCGAGATACCATTAATTTTGGGTAGGGCAAAAGTTGGTATTTTATACTTTCTAGTGAAAAGCGTAACCTCTGTTTTGGCAGGATTAACATTAAGACCGAATTCACCAGTGAGACAGAATGCTAAGTGAGTGATTTAGCCGTTCTGAAAGAGTAGCAACGTATTTGCCGGATACTGCAATAGCAATGTCATCTGCATAAGCTATTATTTTGCAGCCGGTTTGATCTAATCTGTTTAGCAGTGTGTTCACCGCCAGATTCCAAATAAGAGGCGATAATACACCTCCTTGTGGTGTGCCCCTATTGACAACCTTTTTGACTTTATCATTTCCGATAGAGGAGCTGATGATACGTGTTTTAAGTAGTTGTCCTATAAATTTAACCAGATTAACATCAAGATTAAGATTTATTAAGGCATTAACGACAGCGTCGGGGCAGACATTGTTGAAAGCTCCCTCGATATCGAGAAACACTGCAAGCGTGTATTCCTTGTTGGAAAGTGATTTCTCAACTTCCTCAATGAGTACATGTAGCGCTGTTTCCACAGACTTCCCTTTAGTATAGGCATGCTGTGATTTGGATAAAAGAGTAGGATTGATAGAGTTCCTGATATGAAAATCAAGAACCCTTTCTAATATTTTTAAGAGAAAGGAGGACAGACTGATCGGTCTGAAGTCCTTTGGGTTGATATGGGACGCCTTCCCTGCTTTGGGTATGAAGACTACACGAGCTTCTCTCCAGCTTTTGGGAATGTACGAAAATTTTAGGCAAGCATTATAAATTTGCAATAGCCATGATGTTACGTATTCAGCCCCTTGCTGAATATCCGCGGCCCTGGAGATTTGTAGGGGCTGAAGGATTTGATGGCCCACTTTAGAAGAGTGTCGGTCAATTGAAAAGGGGAGGTGTTACTTAAAAGATGATCGGTCACAGGAGGACTATGATCAACGAAGGTTTTACTCCCTGGAAAATGAGTATACAGGAGGACCTCTAAGGTCTCGATCCCAGAATCAGTCCAGTGACCATCGGATTTCTGGATACAGTCGAGAGCCCTAGGGGTCGTATTCAAGAGTTTTCGAAGTCGGCTAGTCTCGGAGAAGCTTTCTATGCTACCACAGAAGTTCCTCCAAGACGCCCTTTTGGCTTTTCTTATAGCGTACTTAAGTTCCCTTTGTTTAGATTTAAAGAGAAACCAGTCATTGAAAGCCTTGGCTCTATTAAAGAGTCTTCTGCATACTTTTCGTAGCTCTGCAATCTCCGGGGTCCACCATAAAGGTTTAGTCTTACCTCTAGGTTTGGAGGAATTGCATGCCGATTTAGCAGCAGTGTTAAAAAGTGCTGTAATGGAGTTTACCTCTCGATCAATATCGCAGTGGTTATTTATAGTGGCTGGAGCAGGCTGTATGCCAGACTCGATAATGGCATGGAACTTTGTCCAGTCAGTATGCTTCCTATTGATGAGGCTAGTAGCACCTGCAGAGTCTGTAGGATCTAGTTTATCAATGGTGAAGTTAATGTAATTATGATCAGAAAAGGAGCACTCTTGCGAGACACTCCAGTCTTTCAGTAGATGTGACGAGTTTTCACTTACTAGAGTGATATCGAGAACCTCCCTTCTATTTGAAGTAATGAAGGTTGGCTCGTTCCCCCTATTAGCAATAACTAAGTCATGAGTAAGGATAAAATCAAAGAGGGACTCACCTCGTTCATTTGTGTCCGTGCTGCCCCACATCTCGTGATGGGCATTAGCGTCGTCACCGATGATAACCGGGATCCGTTTACGATTAGCCTCTGCAACCAGAAGCTTCAATGTATCGTGCGGCGGTGATGTACCGTGGTCATGTGCCATGTAGCTGGAGACGATCCAGGTGGCCATGGCGTTGATCACAATAACCATGGCCACGTTGTCTTTATCGCTGAACCTGGAGAGTAAAAGAGCGTTAATGCTATTTTTGATAAGGATACAGGATCTGGGTTTACCTTGACCCTCCACATACACTGTGCGGTATCCATTAATATTGAGTCCGCAAACCCGGTCATTGACGACCCATGGTTCTTGGACTAGTATGAGCTCCTCTCCTTTTTGAGTCGGGCGGAGGAGCAGGGCTGCCGAGGCAGTAATGGAGTGGTGAAGATTAATTTGAATAACCTTCACCATTTTGTGGGATGGCAATCATGGTGACGTCGGGGTCCTCCTCATCAGACAAAGAGGAGCCTCGACGTTCTCAGCGGCAAGCTCCATTTTACCGAAAAAGTCGCCAACTAGTTCGGAGGAGGACAGGGTACTCCCTTCATCAGAGAGATCAGTGTCTGTCTGGGACTGGGACAAGGTCGCCAGGAAGTCCACGGCTTCTGCCGAAGACTCTGTGACGGTTTCTTGCCCAGTACCCAACTTGTCGCATCTGTAAACCCTGAGGGAGATCGAGTCGAACCCGTAGTTGATCTCCCCCTTAGTGGTGTTAAGCGGTGAGAGCGACTCCTCATTAAGGATGATGAGTGCCTCACGGAAGTTGCCCTTGGGTTCGCTGACCTTGGCTACTCTCCAATCATGGGTGGGTAGCTCAAGGTTGCTTAACTTTATAAGCTCGAGGATTTCATCCGGCGAGGAGGGCTCAGCCGGAATCCATGCCTTGGAACGTGGTCGGTTGGGGATCTGGTCTTTAGATGCAGCAGAAAGCTTTGCACCTGGCCATACCTCTCCCAACTTAGCAATGGCCAGCTTGTAAAGGTCCGCAGAGCGTTGATCTGCACAAGCTACCAACTTTATGTGGCCTTGATACCAACCGGCATCTCGGCATTTGGGCGACGGGCCTGGATTCGCCGTAACAACGTCTTTGTAGACATTGCGAAGCGCCGCCTGTACCAACCTCCAGTTGTCTGGGGATATGGTACCGTCGCTGTTACTGGAGTCAACAATGGCCCAGATAAGACCATCTTTCGCAACCTCATTAAAAGGCCGATTAAGTTTCGGCTTTGGGGTTGCCAGTCTTGGCCTTTTGGTGTCCTGACGGACAGGTTGGACAGCCTTATCAGTCGACCTTTGTCGTTTCTGACTAGCTGTATGAGGAGGTATTAGTGGAGGAGGGGGAGGGCGAGCACCAGCATTCTGCTGGGCCCATTGAAGAGCTGCCTTATCCCTTTCGGAGAGCGAAGAGGGATCAAGGGGCTCCAGCCTATTCAGGATCCTGAAGGCTGACCTTCTGGTCCTGTACGCCCGTGTTGACGCAGTAATGTGCGCGCGAGCACCAGAGGTGGAAGCGGTGCTGGGGCCTGTACTGGTGGAGGCTAAGGCCGGCTTAGTTGCCGAATCCCTGGCTACACCAGACCGGCGAACGGGCGGTGGAACAACCCTAGCACCTGGCACAGTTGCCGAAGTGGTAGGGTTGTTCGAAGAAAGCGACCGAACGCTAGATGTGCTGGCGCTTTTGCTGGTGAAGGAAGAGGCCAGCTTAGTTGCTGAGGCCTTACCGGTACCAGACAAGCGAGCCTGAAGAGGAGCACCACCCGCACCCGGCACAGTTGCCTGGGTACCGAGCGTGCTCGAAGAAGGTGTGGGTCCAGATGACGACGAGGGTGGTATGTTGGCCAAAACTCTCGTCGACACTGTAGGTCTGGTGCAAGAAGCACCAGAAGATAAGCCACCAGAAGTTGAGGGTGGTGAACGTTTGGCAGGCGATTGCCTAACCAATCTATTGGGCTCCCCATGCGGGTTGGCCTTGGGTTTTTGGGGTTTTTTATTGGACGTATTCATGATTGTTGGGTCCCCACTCATGGCCGCTATCTCCGTCCGGATGTGTAGTCACCTTAATGGTCCCGTGGTTATCTATGCCGAAGCAGGGAGGCCACGCGAGGGTTGGTACAAGTCCTTATGAGAGCAAGTACTCAGAGCCAGACCAGTGCTAAATGGGAGTCATCTCAACCAAACCTACACCGCCAACCGAATGGCGACGGACTTCGAACGTACCATGAGGCCTGCCAGGGTTTTAACGGGACGGAGACAGTTGTGACCTTAAACTGGAGCCGTTCACAGAAGGTTTCACCCCGCTGCTACAAGGTCCAGAAGCCACAACCACCAGCCCAAAGCAATCAAAAACAAATTAGGAAATAAAAGGGAGGTCCGTGGACAAATGAGGGGTCGTGCCATTTTGGTACCTGACGCCCAATCCCACTAGGGGTGAACGTCAGAGTACCCAAGGGTGTTTTGATTGACCAGATATGCAGTGACCCACATGTAGTGCACGCCAGAAAGTCTAATTCTGATTGATATCAAAAATCAAACATGTCTGAGGTGCATTACAAACAGAACCCTAACATATCTGGGTCGAGAGGGTTTGCTCCCTCCGCCTGATCTATCTTAGCCAGTTGCATATCAGACATCTGATGTGCCCTGTTATAAGATAATAGTTTACACCAGCTGGCTGACATGCAACCGTTACCAGCTGTCACCACGAGGAGGTGATAGACCACACTACCATCAGACCACTCAATTACGGCACACATCGAGATGTATGTTAGCCCCCTTAAGTGACTGATGGCTCGACAACCTCGTAGTCTAATATCCATATATTATTATTATTAATTAGCCTTAGCTTTTTTGTTTTTAATTTAATAATTACAATTTTATAGTTCAATAATTGCCAAACATTTCTTACATTTTTTTCAATTTTACATTTTAAAATATTTTATAATAATTTAAACAATGTCATAATTTTCGATAGCGTACTTTTTACATTTTGATTAAAAAATATTTAACGATTTTGACTGTTTTATTCCAACTGGCAATTCAGTATACAATAGTATGCCTCTATAAAATAAAATTTTTACGGGTACATTCTAATTTATATTTAGGCAATCTTAAAGTGTCCATAAAGTGTTGTCTTGTGTTTCTTTCATGTATATCTCTAGTAAAAACACAATTGTCAGACAAATATTTCAGTAGAAGACCATTTATCATTTTGTAAATATATATAAGCATATTAAATTTAATCATTTGTGAGATACTTAGCCAATTCAAAGCATTTAGCATATTTGATATTGGTGTTTTAGTATTTTTTGCATTTGTTCAATTTCTTCTTTGTTACACGTTACATAAATTGTAGAACAGTATTGAAAATTTGGAAGCACAATAGAGTTAAATATAATCTTTTTTGTGTCGAATGTTAATTTTTTCTTAATTCTATAAAGGAGGTTAATTTTACTTGCAGCTTTCTTGGCTCATTTTTCAACTTGATCTTTAAACGATAAATTTTCATCAATGGTAATTCCTAGATATTTTATCGAACTCACTTTTTCAATAACGTCGCTTTTGTAATTATCACATTTTATTGAATTATTTCGTTATTATTTGCACATCGACTTATTTGCATCCATTTTGTCTTTTTAGTATTTAGCATTAACTTGTTCGCGCTAAGCCAGTTCGCAACCATTAACAAATCATCGTTTAACTTATTAATTGCACTAACAATATTTTTGTCTTTTACATACATACAAGTATCGTCAGCGAAAAGAATAACTGAACTATGTTTAACAATCTTGGGTAAATCATTTATGTAAATATTAAATAAAATAACACTAAGTGCGGTGCCCTGTGGTATACCAATGCATATATCCCTTTCATTTGATGTGCTCGCTTTAAATTTTGTTTGCTGTTTACGGGATTCCAAATAACTGGCAAACCAGCTAAGTTCAGTATTATGAACACCAATCGATTTGAGTCTTTTAAGCAACATGTCTCGGTCTATCGTTTCAAAGGCACGTTTAAGGTCCAAAAACACGGCAACTACGATATTTCCATTTTCCAGACTTATTTTCCAGTCATTCACGATGGAATTAATTGTTGATTCACACGAGTGATTTTCTCTGAACGCTGATTGAAATGGTGATAACAATGAGTTGGATTCAATGTAGTGCACTAGCTGGTTTTCACGATAATTTCTGACTTCTTCATCAATAGGAAGAATGTTAATACCCCTATATTCAGCTGCACTTTTTATGTTGACAACTTTCGGAATTTTTCACATATTATGTTACTGTCTGTATAAGCAATGTCATCAAAAACAATTTCATCACTAGTTTTTTTTTACTTTATTTGAAATTAACGAATTTAATTATTTAGGCATTTCCACATTTGTTTCTGATTATTTCCAGTTTCTAAAATTCGTTTTCTCGTATCATTGTTCTTTTTAAGTTTTATCAATGCTGTTATAATTTCTGTTTCTAATGTTAATTTTTTTCGCTGTAAAAGTTACTTGACGTAACATATTTGGAATTTTGCGCAGATTTACTGACAAAATTGATTCGAAAGAAAATTTTTAAACAAAAATCCTTAAGTTTTTTGGACTAGAGTTTTAGATATTTAGCTATGTGCAAATATTTAGATATGTGCAAATATTTAGAAATGTGCAAAAATATATGTTATTTCGATGTAAAATAAGGGTACCTCCCATATAAATTTTGTATGGAAGGTATGTCTAAAATTATAAAATAAATGTCAGATTCAGTTTTTTCATGTCAAAAAACCACTCAATACAAATTTTCACCGCAATAAGAGAAACATATAACTTCGAAATATACCCCCAAACCAAAACTTCAAAAAAAAAAAACATTTTGTACGAAACGCTGTTGATACAGAAAAAAACGGTTACCACCACTAAATTCCTTGACCCTGAATTAGTTAGAAACAATATGTTTCCCCGTTTGCTACATTTTATGACTAGCACAGTGTTACTGTCAGTGTAAAGGTGGCAATGTCTTCTTCTCATTTCGTTTAAATGGGGCTGCAACCGCCTGCGACCCCGTTAATAAATAATCATTTTGACTTGCCATCTCAAAGAAAAACTAAATATTTTTATAAAATTTTTGTCTAGTGAGATCTTTTAATTGCACAATATTTTCTTACAAAACAAATAAAATTAAAATTTAGCCAAAAAGCTGTGATTTTTTACAAACTGAATGTAAAAATGTTTAATAAATTTGAATTAAATTTGAAAAAACGAAATAAAATAGTTTCTATATACCTATTTTCACATTTAGTCATTACCTAGAACCACCGCATATTGTGTTAAAATTGCATGCTTATATCTCTCAATTTATTGTTTTGATTGCAGGTTTTCAAAATTTTTGCAGAACCAAGTAAGCGAAAGAAGCAACCAGTTACGCCCTTGTTTGTTCGCTAGCTTGTACTTTTTTTTAAATTTCTAATCTTGATTGGTTAAGATCTTATTGCATTTGGAAAATTTGATTGATATGGGAGGTAGGCGCTAAAATTCACTGACCACGCCCATTTTTTCTTGATTCATACCAAAAAGTTCTATATACGAAAAATTGAAGTCGTACGACAACTTCTTCTACTTTTTGGCAAAAAATGTATGGAGTCGACCCAGTGTGTAGCGTATGAGTTATTGTACTATGTTTTAGTTTTTAGGTTTTATGCACTTGCATGTATGTCAAGTTGTGGGCTATAAAATGTGACCGTATCTCAAAGTGGGCGTGACATTTTGGCAAAAATTCAATATCTTCGAATATCGTATCAAGCTAAAGTAATAAAATTGAGATCCGCTAGTCCATGAACTGGTGAACAATGAAATATATAAAAAAAATCATCTCTTTGAATCATTCTAAGCAATTTTTGAATTAAAATTTTTAAGTATGTTGACATAAGTATGTAGTCAAAAATAAAAATCGGTTAACGCAAACTGGTTCTTAAAAATATTTTTCATATTGAATTTAACTAAAAATTACTTGTTAGTTCCAAAATTGGTATTACACTATGAAACGCTATTAATTTCAATTAATATTTCAATAAAAAAAATGTTTTTGGATTTTAAAATGCAAAATTTTTAACTAAAATTAAAAAAACATTTTCAAATTTATTTCATCTTTGAACTCAAATTCCACAAAAACTATCTAAACAAAGGGTCGATTCAAATTACCTCCAAACATTACCTATTATAACCAAAAACTTTCAATAATTAAAACTATACAGTTTTCCTAAATTTTGTAATTATGCAAACACCTTATTTGCTTGTAATTTGCAAGTAGAAAAACGCATGGCCATAATTAGATCCAGGAGACTATGTTAGCGCCTTCTAAAGAGGTGCTCATCGAAGGGTTAATAGAATATTAATAATAATGCTTTCAAGTCGCTTTAAAGTAGTCATGATATAGAAGTCATAAAATTCGCATTACCCATACCTCCAACAAAAGGTTGCCCTAACTCCAAGAGGAACTTTACTAAGTGAATAACCAAACTCCAAAAAAAAGGCTTCTACTGCATTATGCGTTCTGGATTCTGTTGCTCAGTGAACTCACCTTATTTTATATATAAATATAATTTATGTGATACATTGTTTTAACCTCTAACCATTTTTTAGGTTGTAGGCGTAGCTTCTTGGTTTTATAAATTGGAAACTAAAAGAAGAAGAAAAAAAAACATAAATGATTCGAATTGGAAAATTAATGTACTCTTTTCAAAATTGAAAGAGGATGTTGTGCTGAACATTTTACTGAAGAAACTTTTAGTCCAGCACGTCGTGGTTATTTTTGTCTTGACTCTTAAGGTCAGAGTATTCATGTCAAGGTACAAGGTAAGGGGCCGTTCACATATTACGTAACGCAATTTTTGACCCCTCTCCCCCTGGTCGTAACACATCGTAACAAAACTTACCAAACATCAGTTGCCAATATTTTGTACGTAATTCAAACGCATCATTTTAAAACTCAAGTTCCCAAATTTTTGGTTGATTTAAAAAATGGTATTGATAAATTTTGATGTAAAAAAATAAATCTAATTTCAAAACCCTAAAAATTTAATGGGTGGTTTTATGAAGCCAGAAAGGTTGAATGCCTAAAAGTATTTGTTGTTGAATAAAATTTTTATCAACTTGTTTTAAGTAATTAAATATTTTTATACAAAATTAAAATTCCCAGCTACTCACAGCTAGTTTTTTTAGAAGGTTAAATTTAAATGTGCTTATACCAGTTTCAAATAAAATGGCTCATTAATTTATTAACAATATTTTTTCAAAATATTTTTTTATTGTTGTTATTTAGACAATAAACAATGACAAGTATCAAATTAGTAGTGAACTCTTAAAGTGAACACTTAAATCAAATAGTTTTTGGTTTTTTCTTTTTACATATCGCTCATTTACTAAAAGACTGTCATAAGTCAAAAAACACGATTTTTGAGTTAATGATGCAGAATTATTCATTATATTACTCTTCATATTGTGTAAAAATTTTATATTAATATCTTGTATACTCTGCGAGTGAGAATTATAAGTTTTCTTTTTTTTCTGCAAAGTGTGAGTCAATTGAAAACTTTAAATGCGTTTTCTGCAAAATCGCGTTTTTTGAGTTATGACAGTCTTTTAGTAAATGAGCGATATGAATACGAAATTAGGTGTTCACTATCGACTGTTCACTACATGATAGTATATATCCAAATGTAAAGAACATATCTGTGGTCACAAGGCGTAACAACACAACTCGATTTTTGTCGAATTCGAGTTATTCAGGCATGCTCCAGAATCCGAGTGAAAGTGAATTTGAAATCGAGTGAAATTGTTTTTGGTGCTCTAGAAACCGAGTGAATTCAAATTCACTATTTTTTTTAATTCGTTGTAATGTTTGCAACTCGCTATATTTTTCGATCAGCTGGTTATTGGCGCAAGGAAAAATAAAACAAAAAGAGGTTGTGAAAATTTAAAAATATGAGTGTTTTATTTGAATATGCGCTAAATATTGAAAAAACTAATATGCTAGCGAAAAAATTTAAAGGCATTTGAAGAAGCAGCAGTAGAAGTAACATTAACAGCGGCAGCGTTGGCGACCGTGGAAGTGCCGGCAGTGGAAGAGGCGCTGGTACTACGGGCAGCAAAAGAAGCAGCAGCGACCACAGCAGTATTTCTTCAACGGAGCGTGTGCTGTCTACATTTCCAAAAGTGGAAGGGGGGCCAAACTGTGAAGTGCCAATTACACCTTCAATTACTGTGTTAAACGATATAGAGAGGCTGGTCCTGGTCGCCCTAGTTC
This sequence comes from Toxonevra muliebris, assembly GCA_963691655.1. Taxonomy (NCBI): domain Eukaryota; kingdom Metazoa; phylum Arthropoda; class Insecta; order Diptera; family Pallopteridae; genus Toxonevra; species Toxonevra muliebris. The sequence continues at coordinate 55,635,708 of OY829327.1, forward strand.
CGGAATTGTTGTTATTTGCTATTTTCTTCCTTTTTGTGGTGGGCGATTGCTCTTAAGGTTCGTCGCCAATTATTGCCAGTGCTTCTACTTTTACTTTATCGCCCTTGACGAAGCCTCTAGCGATGTCTGGATGCTTCTCCATAAATTGAGGAATAAAGCATCCTGAGAGAAGCTCTTATGCTTTCTCCTTGAAATTTTTAATTTCATTCATATTTTCTATACTTGATTAATTTTTTGTTAAATTTGCGCCGGTTGTTCTATTTCACTTATTGCTGCTAAAGTGAATTCAAATCACTTTTTTTTAGTGAATTCGGTTTCTAGAGCATGCGAATTCGTTCGAAATTCACTTTTAATAACGAGTAAGAAAAGTGAAAGTGAATCATAGAGCACCAACGAGTGAAATGCAAGGGATTTCATTTCACAAAGGGAATTCTAGAGCACCAAATAGTGAAATTGAAGTGATTTCAATTCACTTTCACTCGAAAGTGAATTCTGGAGTATGCCTGATAGTGATAGTAAACAAAAAATAGTAGTATTTATTGTGCATATGAGCATGCCAGTTTATTTAGAAATATTACTGTGCCCTAATTTTAATTTTCAATATACAAAAATTTGTTTTACTTGACTTGTATTCTTGCCTTCTTTCTTTAACTATGATCTATATTGTTTTGTTCTAAATTTATTGTCAAAAAAAGAAAAATTTTAAAAAATTATGATTTAATTGTGGGTGTTTTTAAAAAATGCAATTGCAAAAATGGCAAAGGGAACTAAGAAAGGACAACCTGCAATAGATGACAAAAAAGCAGGCAAACCAAACAAACAGAGTGACAAAAAAGTTGAACCTAAGCCACCTCCATGTCCTGAAACAAAAAATGGAGCTTTGCTAGCATGTCATGTGTCGGTAAGAATGTAATTAATAATTCCGGGATTTCTGTGATATTAATTTTTTAATATTTTTTAAATAGGATATTGAGAAACCAGCGCGGTGTGTTTTATACTTTGCACCGATTGAACGACCTCCTCCGCCTCCACCTGCGCCTTCGCTAGTGAGTGATCAACCACCATCAACTTTAGTTAGTGAAAATCCTCCTGAAGGAATCGTAATAGAACCGGAAGAGCGACCACCACCACGTTATGTAATTCTAAGAAAAGAAAACAGCCAAGAACTACTACAACCGGAAACTATTATTGCAATAGATTTGAGGGATAATCAACAGACCAGAAATGTTGTCAATGCATTTGAACCCAAGGCCATAGTCAGTTTATTGTCATGAATGCTGTAACTATTTACAGACGTGGTTTCCGATGGCTATTTTGCATATTGCTGTTGTTGGGCATTCAACTTACCAGCATAACACTGAAACTGAGAACCAAAATATTTAGTAAAACAAAGTAAACGGAAACAATGGTAGATGAAAATGAAGTTTCATAGTTCACTTCACCTACTCTTACTTACCGATATTATTCTAACAATGGTTTTTTCTACATGAAAAGGCTTTATTTCAGCTTTTAACTATTAAATTATATTATTAGAAAAAAAAGTAAATGCAAATATAGAATAAAAGTAAAAAAAAAAAACAACCAAAATAAAGGAAAAATGTGAGTTACAAATATAAGTTTGAACAATGGGTTTCATATTTATAACTCACAAGTTTCAACAACGTTTCCTTTGTTACATCTGTTGTAAAAAGGAATAACAGCTTAAGTTTATTTTCTTGTCAGCCGAGTTTGATAGTTTTGGATAGAAATATTATGGAAATATAGCACTGTTTCAAATCAAAGACCATTCTTGAAGCGTTATATAATTCTAAAAATTATGTAAAAGTTTGCACCAGTTTAATATTTCTAATCAAAAATATATGATAAAATATTTTCCATCTTAAGTCGTTTTTCTTCTTTACCAAAGATATGTAGAAGATCTTGTTCTGTATCAACAAGTAAATTTTGGTTGTAGTATTTTAAGTTATGTAATTGTTAATTTTAGTAGGTATGAAAGTACTTGCATAATTCAAGAAGAAAAACGTGGGACACATATCGGTAGAGATAAAATTGCTAGCGACTTAGGTGAGCTATTCATCTACCAATTTCCTATTGCATACGACCCACATTTTTCGTTTAAAATCATGCAAGTATTTTCATACCTACTACAGTTAACAATTACAAATTTTCAGAACAATCTGTATGGGGTTAGGAATCTGTATGAGCTTATAAACCCCTATGGGTACGGTGACCAGAATTCACGGATTTTGCTCCGGAACGCTTTATTTCAATAAATTTTATATTCTGGGTAGAGTACTTGAAAGTAATCTAGTTTTGTAATTAACTATCCCTTAAATGAATTCATCATAACCATTTTTGTATTAATACAAAAACATAGCTAGCATAAATGATTTTATACTTTTTAGTCCATTTTTTTTTTATTTAAATTATTTTGTTACATTATTGCAATATTGAAAAACTTCTTTCATTCGAACATAACGAACCTGGTATTGTCATTAGAAAATGCACGAATCGTACAAATTCTGGGATGATGCCTGCACAAATTTACTTTTTCGTTCCGTCTGTTCAATAACTCCATGAAAATTTGCTTATCGGTCAAGTCTTCCTTTGCCGATGTCATTGTAGAAGTTTATTACAGTAAATTATGGTTGGTGAAAGGGACCCTTCAAATTTTTGCAACAAATATGATGCATTTATATTTTATTGAAAACATTTGCCGTGTGGGGAACGACCAACCCACAAAATTCCGTGTGGATATAACCACCCACCATACTCACATTATTTTCCAGCCCTGCGAATATTTGTGTGGATGATTGACAGGCGGCTTAAATCAACCGGAAAGCTATTATTATAAAAGCTGTAAGTAGCGGGTCGAAAAACTATAAACAAAATTCAGAATTTTTCATATTTGTTTTTCTACTTACATTAAACCGATAATTTTCAAATTACATTAAACAAAATCATTGTTTCTTTTGTTTACTCTTCTTCGCTTTTTTTTTTGGCCGCAACAACAAAGACGTGCTCATGGTGAAATCATGTAGAAGGTGATAGCAAGATTACAACAATTTCATCTTGGCAAAAACAACAAGTCTTTGTTGTTGCGTCAGATATCATAAAATGTCAAAACCAGCCGTACAACAAAATAATAACAACACATTTTTGTTGTTGCAGCCGTGGCGGCGTGAAGAGAATGTAAAAATGGAGAACAAACGTAAATAATCAAAAGGAATGATTTTGACAGCCTATGATATTGACTACGAAAAAAGAAGAAGAGTTTCTGGCAGACTGGGGATCTAAATTTTGACTGCACTACAATTTCCACTACCACTAAATCTTTAGTGGTAGTGGAAATAAAAACTAACTACCACTAAACCGTTAGTGGTAGTGGAAATAAAAATCAACTACCACCAAACGTTTAGTGGTAGTGGAAATAAAAATCAACTACAACTAAACGTTTAGTGGTAGTGTAAAGAAAAATCAACTACCCCTAAACGTTTAGTGGTAGTGGAAAGAAAAATCAACTACCCCTAAACGTTTAGTGGTAGTGGAAATAAAATTCAACTACCACTAAACCTTTAGTGGTAGTGGAAATAAAAATTAACTACCACTAAACCTTTAGTGGTAGTGGAAATAAAATCTCACTATCACTGAACGTTTAGTGGTAGTGGAAATCGAAACCAACTACCACTAAACTAGTGGAAATTATTCTCCACTACCACTAAACGTTTAGTTATAAGGAGAGAGAGCTCAATTGGCGACTTAGTGGAAGTTAAAATTGTATTGCACTAAGTTGAACTCGTACAATATAGATTGTCATCAGACTAATGAACCTCTGAACCTGAACAATTATGCATAATTGAGCCTTTACTATTTATATTTTTTATCACGCTCTTTCACGCATTTGTTATAAAATCGTAATATACCAAATTTAACGAAAATAATTGACAACACCACATAAGTAATATTAAATTCGGATTTTGTGCATAAAAGCGAACTGCTTGCGCTTTAATGTATTTTCGAGGCATAAAGTTTATTGAAAAAGTACAATTGTATCGAGAATGCAATCGCTGTATCACACTTTTGTTTTTATCCATAAGAAATTTACTGTGTTATGGTTACCCTAGTACACATACATATGTTCCACAAAAACTTCCACAATTTAAAAGCCGCAATGTTTTAAGAAGTTTTGCGTATCAATTGCAAATGCTAAAATTAATCCAATGCACTAAGAACAATATAAGAAACATGAGTAAAAACAAAAGTGAACTCAAGAAGACATTGTCCAAAAAGCTCGTGGTCAAAGGTGAAATTCGAAGTGTGCCAGCGGTGCCGGTAAGATTTTTATTATTCATATTATATTTTTTATTGGATAAAAAATGTTTACTGGTTTTTCAAAAGGATATTGAGGATTATGGAAGTAATACATCACAATATTTTTCTCCACTGCAAACACGCCAGCAGCGCAAAGCAAGTGCTAATCCCCCAAAGGAAGCATTAGTGTTGGAATTGAAAAAGAAAAAAGAATATGAACTGAAAAATATAAAATTAAACAAGAATTTGCCAGAAGTTTTAGCAATTGAAAGTAGCGCGCAGTGGGAACCGAAAAACTGGCTCAAAGTGTTGGATAATATACGGCAAATGCGCTCGGATGTCCCAGCACCGGTAGATTCGATGGGCTGTCATAAGTGTTCCGACGAAGATGCTGATGAAAAGGTATGCTTTGAAATAATTGCAATATTTTTTTCATTTTGAAATTCATCATATAATTGCATTAGACGCAACGTTATCAAAAACTTGTTGCTCTGATGCTTTCCAGTCAAACAAAAGATGAGACAACATTCGATGCGATGCAGAGATTGAAATCCAATGGCCTTACACCAAATTCCATCGTTTCTATGGAAACGTCAAAACTGGAAGATCTATTACGCCCAGTTTCTTTTTATAAGGTACCGTATGTACGCAGTAAAGTGATTATTCCGAAATTGAATTTATTTTTCTTATTTTAGAATAAAGCCAAATACTTACAACAAACCTCGACCTTAATTATCGATAAATATAAGAATGACATACCAAGTAATGTAAAAGAACTTGTGGCATTGCCTGGCGTTGGCCCGAAAATGGCACATCTTTGTATGGCTACAGCATGGAATGAAGTTACAGGTATTGGAGTTGATGTTCATGTGCATCGCATAACAAATCGTTTGGGTTGGTTACCTAAAGAGACCAAAGAGCCCGAACAAACACGCGTCGCTTTGGAGGCTTGGTTGCCCCATCAATTGTGGCGGGAAGTTAATCATTTGCTTGTAGGCTTTGGGCAAACGGTATGTACGCCACTACGCCCACATTGCGGGGATTGCTTAAATCGTGATATTTGCCCAGCGGCGGATAAGACTGCAAAACAGAAAGCAGGCGATGTTGCTGTAGAACACAAGGAGGACAGTAGCTTGTTGCCCATTAAGAAGGCAAAAATTCAGAAAAAGAAAATTGTATTGTAAAACATACGTAAAATGTGTGAATATGTTTTGGACGCAACTCAAATTATATTTAAGTTCCCTGAACATTTACTATAAATTTTTCAGTATTTCTATGCATTTAAAATAAAACTTCAAATCATCCTTCACTTTTTTTTTTTGTGTAATTTATTTGTAATGGCACTTACTAATACATATATTATATTATTTAATAAGTTAACAAGTTTAAAATTAATTAAAATATTCAATGCAGATTCTCACTTTTCGTTTACTCAATAATAAAACTATTTATATTACACAACTGGAATACAAAAGTTAATGACCAGTAAAAATCTTCGTATATGTATGTATGCTTCATTTTTGTGAATAGCTCCTATGTAGTTAATTAAGTTATAAGAAAACAACAAATAACTAGAACAAGTTGAATTAAAAAATGTTTTAAGGATATTTTTAACTGTCTTTTATATTTCAGTAAATAAACATGTCTCAAAACATAAGCTCCAAATGAAAAATAAAAAACTTGAATAAAATAAAATTTAAGAGTCTTGGAAAAATAAATTGCATTTTATAGATAATTTATTTTCATTTGGTTGTAACCGTGTATTTTAGAAAAGGTTAAAAGAAATATACAAAAAATTATATATACATATATATGCTAAAATCTCCTAAGCTAAATAAAATAGAAAAAACTCGCATTCGTGTCATGCTGAAAAGCTTTTCTTAGGCAATTCTTATTTTTTGATATTTCTTATTGCCAGCCAAAAGATGGGGCCGTGTAGAAAAAATTTGATTTTTGATTATGTCGGACATTAAATCCAGCAAATAACCAATTCACTAAGGCGAAACAACATTTTTTGATGATGGGTTCAATTTTTAGAAAATAAATCATCACGTTATCTCAAAAACCTTTAGTGGCGGTCAGAAAACTAAGATTGGCATGAAAGCTGGTATGAATTATGTGCTGTGCTAGAAAAGAAAAAAACTGCTTTTGCTCTATCAGCACTGAAGCACTGGATTACTTGCGAAAAAATGTTTCCAAATTAGGTTTAAGTCATTTGGATTCACAGGAAACAAAATTAAAATAGAAGCTTGAACCTTGTACTTTCTATTTATCTATGTTTGCACTTTGGGATTGCACAAAAGCGTTTGAAAATCATAAAGTCAATACAATAAGTTCGCAAATTTTTTTTTTTTTTTCGAAACATTAATAATAAGTATACAAAATGAACACACAAGCTTTATCATTTTATTTTAATTTAAGGGAAAGGAATTAATGAAAACAATGTTTTTTTTTATTATACTGCAAATATAAATTATTCTTACCCTCCCTTTTGGGTGTTATGTGAAACCACTATTCGACTTATGAATATACCGGGTAAATGATCGCGAAACCTATCATAGGGGTTTCGTGAAAAATTTGTCCCATCTAAAAATTGTTGTGGTCAGCGAAGGTCAAAATTACCTAGGATCAACTTTTTTTAAGACATTAACCTTTGAAAACAAAATTTTTGGGATTTTTTTTATACTAGTCCCTTTATACTGGATTAATTGTTGGAAAAAATCAAAACATTTTTCAGAGAAAATATTGCTTATTAAAAAGTAGTTGAAGTCATTGTAGGTCAAAACCACCAAAGCCTTTGCCTTGCTCTTGAAACCACGATCATTACAATCTCATTCAGGACTTACTGTTTATAATGGGGAAGAAATGAGAGGAAAGGATCGCAAATGAAAGCAAAATTTAAGGAGACCATTACAGATGTCTGATAGAATAGTAAAAATGTGGAACTTTTTACACGATTTGCACGCATCCAGACCAGAAAAAGACACGAAGCGTTATCATATCAAAAGTCGAGCATATTTTAAAATAAATCATGAATAAAACTGTTAAAATATATTTCTTGGAACCAATTTCTGTAATTAATTTATCTAAAAGACCGTTTTTTAGATAATATCCTTTAAGTTCTGATTTGAATGAAAAATTATTCGTTTTACATTTCCGCTTCCTGCTTCTATAAATTGGTTTGTATCCGAGTCGAATAACTTAGAGGTAATTCCAGCAAGTTTCGACTAAAAAACAAGAAAACGATATCTGACACTCGTTTAAACTAGATGATTTTTTGTAACTGACAGAGAAAATCTTAGGATTTAAGAATTTGAACTTCTCTTATGGTTTGCGGGCAGTCGTCACTCAAAGTTTTCGAACATGCGCCAAAGAGTAATTTTCAAGAACTTATAACTTCCGTTGTATGAATGGCAATTTAACAAAATGTAGCTCGTTGAAATTGTAATACAGAGGACTTTAAGAAAACAATAAAAAAACCTAATTTCAGGAACAAAATTTTTCAAGGATATAAAATCCTTCAAAGATATGTGAATATCTCTGGAAGCACCTTTTTTTTCTTTTTAAATTTTATTATTGGGTAGGCTTAAGAATGTGGGTTAAACACTGAAAATGCCAGACTGGGCTCGCGATGGGTTAATATTTTATTTTAACTTTTTCTCCTTAAACCGCAATAAAAACGCATGAAAACCTTTTATAGATGACCCCTAGTGAAATTTTCAGGCAAACATTTTTGTGGAATATTTTAATCCTTAAATATCCTTTTGAAAGGACTTTTTAGGCTTTCATCAAAAACGGGGTCAAGTTGTCCCATAGAAAGAGCAACTAAAAGGTTAAAATCTTCTACAGAAATTATTCTCGTAAAATTCTACTATGAAACTTACCTAATAAGATTTTTCTCTTTTTGACAAAAAATGGAAATTTGGACGCACTGTAAATAAAAAAAAATGAGACGTGCTGGACTATAAGATTATTTTACAAATTGGTCTATACAACATACCCTTTCATGTTTATACGATGGCTATCCCTTTGCAGCCAAAAAGTCTTGATTTGTTGGACTGTGTTATTATTTTTTATTGCACATATCTCAAGTACCATAAAATGAAAAACTGTCATCACCATTGATTTCAGCGTCCACGAGTTATGTAGATATGATATATTTATAATGGTTTTACCATAAGAAAAATGGAAACTCATTAAAAAGTTGTAACGTTTTTGAATTTTCCATAAAATAAAATATTAACCCATCGCGAGCCCAGTATGGGATTTTCAGTGTTTAACCCACATTCTTAAGCCTACCCAATAATAAAATTTAAAAAGAAAAAAAAGGTGCTTCCAGAGATATTCACATATCTTTGAAGGATTTTATGTCCTTGGAAAATGTTGTTCCTGAAATAATTTTTTTTATTGTATTCTTAAAATCCTCTGTATTACAATTTCAACGAGCTGTATATTGTTAAATTGCCATTCATACAACGGAAGTTATGAGTTCTTGAAAATTACTCTTTGGTGCATGTTCGAAAACTTTGAGTGACCACTGCACGTAAACCATGAGAGATAATAGAAAAATAAGTTTATATTCTTAAATCCTAAGATTTTCTCTGCCGGCTTACAAAAAATCTTCGAAATCGAAGCTGTGTCTAAAACAATTTAGTCGAAACTTGCTGGAATTACTGTAGGTATATTATTATCCTAAAACATTAATGCAAACCAAAATGTTTAAATTGGTTACTTCAATTATACAAAAAAATATAAATTTCATAAAAAAATTCAAATTTGTTGAAAACAGTTTCGTCAACAACAAATATTTGCACTTATTAAATTGACCTTATGATTTTGAAACAAAGTGTATATAGGGTTTTAAAGTTTCTATTGTAATTGCGTTTTGAGAAAAGGTTTTTATTTTTGTTTCCTCTTTTCTCGTAAATAAAAGTCCATGGAGAATTCAATTCCAAATTTCAAGATTGGATTTTGTTGGATAGTGTTATACACTAATACTATCATTGTCTCTATTAACTTTTCTGAGCATTTTTTAATTAGTCTGGAGTTATTCACAGTGAAATTAAAAAAAAGCAAATATTCACTGGGTATTAATTTTTGACTACTTTTAATTTGGTTTTTTGTTAACGTTAGACCGTGATTTTAATCGACGAACATCATGAAATTATTTAAGCGTTTGCACAACATTTTGCGAGAAAATTTATAACAAATGTATAAAAACGCAAATTTATTTATTTTAATATAAAATGGATCGAGTACTGTTGAAACTAATAGAAAATAATGAAAAACCGAAATTTATATTAAAGACTCCTCAAAAAATAGCCAAGTTCATTATGTTAAACCTTTCTCCAATTTAGAAATATTGAAAGAATAGCACTTTCGAAATAAATTACATTCATTCACATGTATAAATAATTAAAAATATTAGAGCATATTTTCTCTGCCGAGATGTATCTGGCAAGCGGTTTTGTGGTAACGTAGCGTCCTCATATAAGTTTTTTTTGAAACTCTAAACTTTTTTTTGTTACTTGGGAATCAATCGGTTAAACATAGAAGCAAAAAAAAAGTACCTCTTCAAAGCGAACAAATGGAGCTCGAGAGAAAAATGCCATGTATTCGCAAAGTAAAATGTCCAATGTAACCACAATGTTAGAGAGAATTTTCATTACATATTTTGTATATGTACAATATATTAAAGGTACTTAAATAGTTTTACATACATAGTTTTATCTTAGGAATATTAATGTTGTACAGTAAGAACAAAAATACTTTTAGTAGGAAAAAAGTCTACAATTAGTATAAATAACTTTCGAGATAATTGAATAAAAAAATATTAAAATACAGTAAACAAACACAAACAAAATGATTAAGAAAATGTTAATGACATGACATTAAAATAATACTACACTAACAGAAACTAATTTATGTAAACGAGTTCTTTAATATATTTCGAGTACTTTTTTCCAACAATATTTGTTTGCATTGAAATCTATATATATGTTGGGTATTGTATATTAATTTTTAATTAGAAATGCGTTAAAAATGCGTTACACGTACACTTCTTTTTAATAGTTTTAGCTAAAACTATAAGTCCGTAATTGGTCCGGCAACGCTCAGTTTAGGTGATGATTGCGACATATTCACACTCGACGAAGCAATTGTGTGTGCTTTATGATGATGTTGTTGTTGATGTTGCTGCGTTTTATGATGAATTTGTGTTGTTGTTGCAGTTGTAATTGTGGTTGTGCTTGTACATGGGTTAATAATACCATCACCGCCAATTAAATTATTACCATCACCACCACCATTTGTTATGTGAGTGTCATCAACGAGATGAGTAGAAGTAGCATTGGCGTTTACACGTAAAGTTTTAACCAATTTCTCAAGTCTAAAATGAAAGTATGTAGAAACAAAAACAAATACACAAGTGAGGTTTTTAGTTACTAATTTTTAGGAAAGTAGAGTTTATGCTAAGTTATTATTATAGTTATTATCATGATAAATAATAGCGGTAAATTAATTAGTTCGTTTTATAGAAGTGTGTGCAAAATAGAAAAGTTTTTTTTTATAAAAATTATGCTTTTTAAGTTTGTGCTAACATTTAAACATATACTGATGATAGTAAGTAAAAGATAAATAAACAAACATATTAAAGCCAAATGGAAGAAATCAAAAAGTCGAGAAATACCACATATGTAAATATAATGGAAAATTAAATCGGCTTGGCGGGAAAGCCTTAAAATTTTTGTTTGAATCACACAATTATACATCAATTGTATGCAAAAATATTTTTGTTTCATTGTTTTTCAATTAATATTTAAAATATTTCAAAAATTTATCAAAAATTTATATCATTATGTACCCCTTAATAATGTGTACAGTTAGAGATATTTCTTCATATCCGCGTTAAGACTTTTCCCGTCAGCCCTATCTACTTGTTAACTATTAAACCCACGCTATAATACGATTATCGGCTTCCTTGCGCGCAGCTACTGCATCATGCAATTCTTTTTGAAGCTCCTGCGTCATTACATTCGCAGACTCATTCGACGTATGCTTCAAATTCATTAAATTTTCAGCATTTCTATTCGATAATTTTTCTTTTTTTCGCTTGAGTTCATCTGCTGGTGATGAAACTAATGCAAAATTTGGCGGTGACATTATCTGACCTGTAGTTGAAATACTACCACCGCCTCCACCATTTATCAACGGTGTTGTTCCACCACCACTCATACTACCGCCACCGTCTGAACTTGAAAACGAATTACGCATTTCGGAAGGTCGCTGCTGCTGCTGCTGTTGTAATTGTTGTTCTTGTTGCTGCGCAGACACATTATCTGCTGTTGATGTAATTGAAGGTGATTCGATGATGTGCAGCGATGAGGATGCTTCATCTTGTTCCTCCACCGATAATGATGTAGTTGGCGCTTGATGATGAATCGTGCCATAGTGCAAGTTTAACGATTGTGTTCGACGTGAATGCGGAAATGTTTTACGGGTGCGCAGCGCTTCATTTTCATAAATAATATCTGGAGCATTGCGATTGTTGAAAATGTTGGCGAGCATTTGACGCATGTATTTATTTTCAGCTTCCAGATGATTAATGCGTTTGTTGGCTTCTTTACGGTCGACGCGTAAGTGATGTACTTGCGACTGTCGGTGAAATATGTGGATGTAGTCAGATCAGAGGAAAAGTTTCAGTTATTTCGACCTTACCTTTAATTCTTCAATGTCACGCATCATACGCAAATTGCATTCATTCATCGACCATTGGCGCTCCTCTACCAAAGATTTAACTCTGGAAAATTGTCGTTTTTATGCTTTGTGAATTCAACTACAGATTTTTCATTTATGCTTACCGATTTAACAATGCATCTTCGCGAACTCTGGCCGCTTCTTTAACTTCGCGTACTACATCGGTCATCATTCCTGGTGTGTAGACGCCTAAAAGTAAACAATATTGGGAAAGGTATTTTTTTCTCTTCAATTTATTGTATTCAATTAACTTTTAGAAAAAGGTAAACTTTAATTGTTTATGAAGAAGAATTGCCATATTTACATTCAAGTGAATCCAAATTTTGCCTAAAAAATAAACATAAAAACACATACCTGAATGATACGTTGGCGCTGGACTTTGCGTGCCAAATCCACCGCCAAATACCATGGGCTGACTGTGCGTACTTAATCCACTCAAGCTATCTCTACGGTGTCTCATACCCCAAGTGGGTGCGTGCTTTAAAGCTTCAATATCAACTTAAGTTTTCCAAACAAATTAAATGAGTATATAGAAAATAAAAGAGAGAAACAAAAACAAAACAAAAAGGTTTAGATTTAGGTACATACATATTACAAAATACAAACAATACAACAAACGAAAATACATAAACCGAAATTGCGATATACAAAATAGAAAGGAGTAAGTAATATTGTTAAAGAAAAAAAAAATAGAAGAGCATACAAAGAAAGATAAAAATTACAAGTAAATATAAATATCTTTATAAATTTCAGTAAATACATACAATTTCTAAATAATTGTGAAAATAATGGGAAAAGCGTGTGCGGGTAAAACACTAAAATAATTCAATTATATACAAGTTTGAAAAGCAATAAAAAAACGGAACGGAAATTCCTAAAGAAGACGATTCCTTTAAACCTTTCAGTACATATTTTTAGTTGGGTTCGATAGATAACCTTTGAAAAAATTGCAAGTCAAAAAACATGAAAAATACTAAAAAAGAACCTGATATATATAAAGGGCCTGCGCTCAATATGTGATATCCAATACTTTTACCCAAATGGTTTTTTTTTCAATTATTAAAATTATTAGGCTTTGAATGAACAATGATCACTGATGAGGAACGTAGCTGGTTACGATACGATCTTTTGATCTGCTAGTTCTATGAACTTGTTGATATTCTTCTGGTATCATTGTTCATTCAAAGCCTAATAATTTTAATAATTATGTAATTAGCAATGTGAACTTTTTTTTTGTTTTTGATTTTCTAAAATCAAAAAAATCGTTTTCAGTCTTGATTAATTCATACTATTCTGGTATATTTGCAGCTGGCACAAAAGCTCCTTCTTTTGAGTTTTGTCTTATTTGCAATTAAAACTCCTCATTGGGGCCATACTGCAAGTAAAGTAAAAATATTGTATCAGGGGAAAAACGTTTTAAAGGCCTTGTTCTTTAAAAATATGAAAGAATGAGGTTGGCCTTAAGAGGAATTCTGAAATAATTTTGTTCAAAAGAAAAGCCAGAAATGAAATTGAAACCAAAATAAAATTAAACGAAAAACATTACGTTAATTATTACAAATTATTTACAGTTTACTTTTCAGTAAGTTGAAGGAAATAATGAATTAAGAATGAATTTTAAATCTTTTGTCTGGATTTTGTCTTGTGTAGATCTTGTCTAGATTTTGTCTAGATTTTGTTTTGTCGGAATTTGGTCTTGTCTGGATTTTGTATTGGCTTGATTTTGAGGAAGTGTCTGGATTAGGTTCCGTAGGGATTTTGGAAATCAGAATTTTGGGGGGCTCCCGTACTCAAAATTTGGTTTGCTACGCTCATGAAACAGGCAAATTAAATTTTATTTAAAGTGACATTAGAAGAAACCGAATAATAAAACTAACGAATTTCTTACATATATGAGAATAGTCACCAACCTTTCGTTTCATGTAAATTGCGACATATTTTTGTATTTGTCTCATGTAATAAATTAATTTGTTCCATTAATGTTGTAAAAAATTTATTATTTTCCAAATCGTTTGGAATATGATTGCGTCGGTCCGGGGTATTTTGACCGCTAATTTTTGAATCATTATCCGATGGGTTTAATAAACACGGATCGCTAAATCTGAAACTAAATACCAGATATTATAGTTTTTTTTTTTTAAGTGCACATATGAGTCCACTTACCCTCGACTAATATTTGGATTGCTGCCACTACCATCCAGAACATCTGTTGAATTGTTCTCGAGCTCCGAAGAACCGCCCATCATATTAACAATTGGAGGTAAGCTGGCAAAATCTTGTGAACCATCGTTTTGCTGATAGAAACCACCGACATCAGTGACACCACCACCATCAATACCAGGAGAAAACATCATAGAAAAACGATTATTATATGAGGGCGAGTGTTTCATAAAATTTGGCATACTCTGAAATTAAGTGAATGAATGAATAAAGAGGAAGAATCAAATAGGCATGTAAAATATGACTCACGCGTTGAAATCCTTGACTGAAAGGTGCATTACTGTAAGCACCAGAATGTATCATTGGCGTTTGTAAATTTGTTCGCATGGCGAATTGCTGTTGTTGTATTTGCTGCTGCTGTTGTTGTTGTTGCTGCTGCTGTTGTTGTTGGTATAAAAACGGTTGCTGATTGGCATTGTGCATATTGGAAGAGGGAAACGATTGCTGAAATGCAATCTGTTGCTGTGGTTGCTGTTTAGATGGCATTTGCTGCTGCTGTTGTGCCAACATGTTCTTATTAATATTGCCATTATTGGTCATTGTGGTACTTGGCATTGTTGTTGTTGGATTATAATCTAGAAACTCCGATGATGAAGAGAGTTGCGTATTGGATGCATCTTTTAAACAAGTCTCCAACCAGGCATCAAGATGGTCCTTTCCTGAATATCCCCCCCCGCCGCTAATATTGTTCGGTATTGTGGCATTGCGTGATTTCAACTTTTTGCGTTTTACTGTATCACCTGTTGCTGTAAATAAACATATTATGTAATGTATGAATGAATAGTTTAAAACACAATTACAAAATTTAATTTCCGCTCCACTAATTTCATTCAAATCAATAGTACAACGTTTAATTCAATTAAATTTTAAACTGAAAATCAAATTAAAACATGGCATTTGCTTTAGCTGAAAGTGAAATTAATCGATGACACAATTCATAGAAACTTGAACAAGAACAAAATTACAATGGCATCAATTCAATTGAATTTTTATTTCCGTAGAATTAACCTAGCTGATGCAAGTGGGTTCCACTTTTATACAATTCCAATTGAATGCAAGCAGAAACTTTCATTAGAGAATTGTCATTTTTATGATGTGTTGATCGGTTGAAGATTCTTTCAAGTCAAAAACTTTGTCTACAGACATGTACTGCTTTAGGCTTTAAGATTTTTAGATTTTTAGTGCGGAATACAATTAAAGGTTGATTTTATTTTTGTTAGTAATACTGTAACAAAACTTATAAAGTAAATTCACTGTAAAAAAAATCTAATTTAAAAAATCTCTGAGCCCCAAAAAGTCTACCATTGAATTCTCATTCGACATATACTTAAAAACTTACTTATTCCCAAAAATCTAAATATACCGTTTAAGACTTTATCAATCGGTTCTGATCCAAGTTCTTAGTCGGTAGGGCACTAACTAAACACTATTTTTTCCGGAACAGATGCCAAAATATGTATAAATACTGTCACCCCTAACTAAAATAGTGGAGCTGTTGGGATTTTTAAGTCGATCAGCGTTGTATAGCTGATTTAAGAAATAATCTCTTTTTTTTTGGTCTTACGATTTTTACATAAATGGGGCTTTTTAAACAAATTTAAGCATATAAGTTCAGACCGAAATATTGTAAATCCGTTCAAAAAGAAAAATATAAACATAGTCTTTTATTGCAAAATGAATGGTTTAAATGACAAAACTGGAGGACCATAGTCAAACAATCAAAATTTACCCAAAAATACTGAGATTTGGTTCAAGAATGTTCGTTGACAAAACCGTGCTATAAGAAAAATGTGGTTGGGATTGAAAAAGAGGATATCTCAGGAACCGTTTATGGTGTGATACTAAGATTTGAAATGAAAAAATGATTTGCCAATATAAATGATTCTGTGGGTAAAATGTGGTTAGGCTTGATCTAGTGGGCATGACATTTTCTATTCAACCGTAATTTTTAGTACGGTGTATTTTCTATATTATTTGTAGTACATTATAATAGTTTACACGAAAAATGAACCAGAAAAAATGGGGTTAGTTAGTCATAGCTGTGGCTCGCTGAAAAAGAAAATAACACTCATGTATTTTTACAAAGAAGTGTTTTCTCAAAATTTTTTTTATTAGGTATGTATTTCGAAAGTGCAATATATTGATAGTATACTGTACAAATTTCAGACCAAAAAATATTAACGAAATTTATAGCACATAGTCGAGACAGCCTGTTAGTTAAACTGTATACGTTGTTAAAACTATAAAAGCGTTTTGCTCGAAACCACGTTTTTTTGATCGGCCTAGAGATTTGAAGAAATTCTATAAATTGGGCTGAAATTTTAATACGTTATTCTACACGCCAACATTGGCGTAACTAGAATAATTCTGTGGGGGGCCAGGCCCTCCTCCCCTCATTTTCTTTTGACTTTACTTTTCTTGCCTTATTAATTCTGGGGGGCCTAGAGCCAGCCGGGCTAGTCCGTGCTCCCCCAGGCCCCTACCTAGTTGCGCCAATGCACGCCAATGGCTCTCGCAGGTAGTAGAAATTTTTATTTTTAATCAATATTTCCAATTTTGACATTTTTTTTAGAAGGTTGCCATTTGTTTTTTTTTTAATAAAAACGTTTAAATCTACTACCTGCCAGAATGACAAGTCTACAAAACAATATTATATTTAAATTTTTTGTCTCAGATGACTTCAAGTGCCGTAATGCCGGGCCAGGCACACACCTTTTTTTTTAGGTGTCCACTTTGGATGTAAAAAACACTAAAAAAATATCGTAAAATAAACTCCAACACATTTTTTTTATACAGATAAAGATGTCAATAATAACATATAAAAAACTGGAAGTGATTGTATTTTATTTTGTTTTAATAAAAAATTCCCCAAATAACCTTGAAAATTAGGTCGGAACAACACACATTCTTAAAACATTATGAAAATTGCTCCATTTAAATACAGTAGCATTTTGGGCGTAGAGTTATGCAGAAATCACATTGCATATTAAAAATTTGCGCAAACATGAATGTTTCGTGTTCAAATTGTTCCGATGTTGACAGTATTCCTCATAAATTTTAAGAAGCTTAAACGGCAACGTCTGAGAGCAAAATGTTGAATTGGCCGAAAATCCAAACCAGTTAATAAAATTTCACGAGTAAGAAACAAATATTTTAAAATAATAGATTTTTTTTTTTTAATTTTCAAGTATGTATGTCCGCAATTGTATTTATTTTTCACAGAAGGAATGAACAAGCGCAGAAGGAAAAAATTAATTAATAATATCAAAATTCTAATTTCGCTGCTCTATTTTAGTTACAAAAAACTAGCGGCATTATTTTGTTGCCATTGAGTATAGCCACGCGTTCTTAGGCCAGTGTCCAAAAGATTTACAGTCTCAAGACTGAAATATTTTTTTTTCAAGTTTAATTGCATTCAATGTTACGTTTTATCTGACACTGATTTACGCCATGCGTAATTTGAGGACAATAGCTGTATTTACGAAATGATGTATTTGGTCCTAGTATTGTGTATTTTTGATAAATTTTGTATTTGTAATCCCAATACTAAAAAAGACAACGGCAAACCCTAATTGTACATTTTTATGTTCTTTCATAGTCAAGCTTTGTTATTTACTTCCTACAATTTTTTTTACTTCTCTGAGAATTTTCCAAATTCAAAAATTTACTATAAAAACTTTATTAACTTGCCACTCCCAAAATCGTCTTCTACCAGTAATACCGCCCTATTGCGATTCTTCCATTCCTTAGCAAAGCATTCGAGACGATAATTTGTGATCAAACTAAAGTATTTTTTAATAAGCTAAGCGCTAAGCATAATTGCACAACGGCTCTTTTAAAGGTATGCGAAGACATCCGCGATGGTCTAAATCACGACATGATGGGCTTAATTGTCGTTTTGGACTTCTCAAAGGTCTTCGATTCAGAAAATCATAGCATATTGTTAAATAAATTAGAATCAAACTTTTATTTTGACGGTTCTCTGTGTAACCTTATGTCATCGTATTTGTCCAATCGATCGTAATATGTTCTTTGCGATAACAAACGCTCATCATTGCAACTCGTACCTTGCGGTGTTCCTCAGGGCTCAGTGTTAGACCCACTTCTCTTTACATCACTTATAAATGATATTTCCGAATGTTTCAGAACCAGCGAACACCATATTTACGCTGACGATGTTCAGATTGCCGAAGTAGCATGAACACATAGCAGTTGAAATGATAAATCAGCAATTGAATAGAGTTCATATGTGGTCTATAGAAAATAAGCTTAATCCGGCAAAAACGAAAGCGTTGATCATCAGCAGGGGTAGATATAAACAAGATTTTCCTTCGCTACACCTTAATAACTCTACAATTGAATATGTTGATAAAATAAAAAACCTTGGAATATTTTTCAGCGGAAGCCTAAATTGGGACTTACATATCAACTGGACAGTTTCCAAAATCTATGGTGCATTACGCGGTCTAAGCCCAACCACTAAATATCTACCATCCAGTGTCAAGCTAAAACTAGTAAAATCCTTTATTCTGCCAATCATTCTGTATGGGTGCGAAATTTTTTCACACAGACCAAGAGTTCACAAGAAAATTCAACGTTGCATATAACAACTGTGCTGGATACATCTTCGGAATTAAAAAACATGAACACATCTCTGACTATTCAAAACAAATAGCAAGCTGTTCTTTAAACAGCCTGTTGAATCACCGAGCTTTAATATTTCTATTTAAATTAATCACCACCAAGGATCCAAAATATCTATTTGACAAGTTAAACTTTACTAGAAATCAAAGGACCTTTCTACTGATCATACCTAGGCATAAGTACCTGGTCACATCTCGAGAATTTTTTGTGCATACGGTCCATCTTTGGAGCTCACTACCTCTACAAATAAAGCGGACGGTTAACACCAACAACTTCAAGAATAAAGTTTTTCAATATCTCGCTGCTCTTTATTAAGGGAATCTCCTCACTCTTCGTATTACTTCATCTCTCTCTCTTTTTCTCTCTTCGGCTATCCTTTTTCTCTTTCCTGTTTATCTCAGCCTATTTTTCCATCTATCCTTAGTCCTAAGTTGTGAATTGTTAAGTACTTAAATATTGTTTTGTTTCAATTTTGGTTTTCTTAATTTTATTTTAATTTTATTGTTTTTCTCGTAAATTTTATATTAAATTATTTTTTATCCATAAACTTCATGTTTATCTAAATCAGAGGTTCCCAACTGTGCTCATCCTACGCCCCCGTTTTCGAATTCGTGTCAAACCCGCGCCTCCCCTACTTTGATTTTCACGCATCAATTGTTTATGCTGGTTTACTATTTTTTAAATGAAATCTTACCCGCCTTGATAAAATTTTGGTTTTTCGGTAGTTTGGATGAGGCTCTGGTTAGTTTGCGTCAAAGATAAACTAGGCTAATAAATTTATTTAGCTGTTGAATTGTTCCTTGTGAGGAAAACTAGGATGGTGAAGTTTTAGTGACCAAATAATTAATAAATAGAGTCAACCATGCATTATCTTAAGTGATTGCTAATGTTGAAGTTTTTGATAGTAAAAGGTGGTCGAGATATTAGCCAAAGTCAAAAAGAAAAACACTGTTAAAATTTATCTGAACTAAAGTTCTTTGAAAATGGTATTTTACATTAGATTTTTTTTAATAATAGTTTTCAACAATTTGTTGTATTTTTGCGGTTTAAAGCTATAATCGATGCGAATTCGGACCATTTTCGATGCGTCTCTGCAGCACATATGCTTGCGATTTTTTCGCATTGAAATCGCAACAGTTGATTTTCATTTTTTTTGCCACATACAAGAGACTTTTAGTTGAGATTTCTACCAGTTCAATTAACTATTTAAATATAAATATTAGAATAAAAGTATTAATACACAAAATAATATCAAACATTTCTGAATTTGTTTCTTTTTGTTCACTTTTTTCATTTCACTTGCTCTTCTTCTTTATTCTGTTGCTTGTCGGTATAAAAACGCAGCAGTTTGCGTTTTCGGGATGACCAAAGAGAGGAACTGTGAATGTTCGAAAAAAACGATGCGTCAAAATCGCAGATATGTGTGCACACTCATATGAAATAATGGCTTGCATTGTTGTAATTTCTTACGTTGAGGATTCGCAGCAATAAAATCGCTACTGTATGAGCGTACCTTAAGTCAAAAATGGAAAATGTGAAACTAAAAGGTGCATATTGTAGGTTTTAACATATAATATGAAAGAAAAACGAAATTATTTTGTTAAATACAAAATATTATGATTTGGTGCAGTACCGAGTATTCAAATATTTTTTTATTGAAATATTTTCGCGCCTCCCTTCAAATCAGTCTACGCCCCACCACCACTTACATGCACAAGCAATGCAAATAAATAAATAAAGTTTATCGCAAACGCATTAATAGTTTTTCACTAATAAAGGACTAATTTTTGCATTGTTCGAAATATTTTTTTGATTCGAAGGTTCCAAAATGTCACGGTCAAGGCAAAATTGTATACAAACGCAAAGCTAAAGAAACTGAAAAAACTGAAGCGAAAGCGACAAACAAACAAATGTGGTAATTTTATTCGGACATCGTATGCTTTTTTTGTAATTTCAAGTCTTTTTCTGAATCACATTTTTAAAAGCCTCAGTGGAAATCGTTTTGGATGAACAATTTTATATTAATTACACAGGAATTAAAAAAAAAACAATATCATATTTTACCTACGCTTTAAAGTTTTTAGAACATTCGTCGATTTTAAACTTATAAAAATATGTAAGTATTTAGAATACATCTAAAACAACTGGCATAATTTTAAAATAAAGACACAAAAATAACCAAACACAAATGAATTAAATTAGATTTGTTGAAATTTGATCATTTTTCGTATACATATGTAAAACCAAATGTATAAATACACATGACTTGATGTATTTCTGTTTCAAAAAATGTTTTTGACACCTTATTATTGTCACTATATGTATATTCACTATGTTACTAAAGCTTCTTCAATACTTGACAAATGGCATATCTCTGGTATGCGTCATGACTGCACAACATTTTGACATTCATATACAATACAGATGAGAATAGAGAGAGACTTTTTAAAATCTTACGTTCATTCTCTTTTAGCCAATTTAAATGAATCAGCAATGAAATGACCGCGCAAATAAAAAAGCTATTAAACTCGAGCTCACTTATTATTCCCAATAAACTTATTGATATTAAAAAGGTACAATCGTACATTTATATAGGCTTACATTTCATATTTAGCATTTAGAAATACAAGTAGGTGAACAAACCTATCTACATTACTATATACAGTTACTCTCAATATTGATCGGCTTTTTCATGCTAACGCACAAAACGAACAGAATAACTTTTAGGAATAATATTTTAGTATAATTTGATAAATCTGAAAATCATTTCTAAACCAGACTAAAGATTTTTTTAAAGTTAAATTTTTACGCTTGTTTGGTAAGTGTAAAAACATGAATCGAACTACGCATCCAACTACATGTTTTATCGTATGCTCTGCTTTATGGCATAAACACAACCAAATCGTCCGACTTCGAAATCAGCAGCAAAATCATGGAATTATGTGAACATTCATGAAAAAAAATTGCTGATTTTAAAAATCATACAAATATTTTGCTTTAAAATTTTAAAAGCTGATAATGGTAATAATACTTTTAAATACCGACAAAGGGTTAAAAAAAATAATTGTGATATTGAGTCCTCGGTTCAAAGTTTCATACAAAAATAAACGATTTTGTCAGGTACTTTATTATTTAATGGAAAATTTCCTGGGATACCGTTTTCTTCAGAGCCAATGCCAGCCAAGAGGTGGGGCCGTGTAGAAAAATTTTTATTTTCTATTTATGATTTTTGAGTATGCCGAGATATGAACCCGGGCACCTCTGCGTAGCAGTCCAACACACTAACGACTAGGCTGCGGCAACCACGGTTCTCGATTTTTAGTGCATGAAATTCCTTGCCCTAATCATCAACATTTTAAACGAAAAATTTAAAGCTCAAGAGAGAGCGATAAAAAAATAAGAGAGCCACAAGAATGAACCTGTGACAGTTTTGATGTACAAAAAAAAAAAAAAAATAATCCCCACAAATGGTTCATGTTACCACCACCTTCTGGAAACGCTCGATTCTTTTGATCGTTTTATGCGTTAATTAGAAAAGTGTGATCGATATTGCGGGCAGCTGTATATAGTGGAAACATTAGCGTGCACAGTTAATTTAATTATGAAAATATCGTAATAATTTTATGCCCAATTTGTGAGCAAAACTGCATGCCAGAAAAGTTTTTGTACAAAAGCGTTTAAGTATTAAGTTTCTCACGATAGTTTTGTACTATCGTACTCGCAAATTACTGTGAATGTTGTTAGTGAATTACAAGAAAAATGTGAGGTTTAATTTTTTAAATTGTGTTGGAAATTTATTAATTGTAAAAAAATTGTTATTCTCGTAAAACTAAATATTGCAATTGTAAATTTCCTTAACAGGGAGATTTGAATAGACATTATGGAATTGAAATCGTGATAAGATCGCAATATAATTTTTTTGTCTGTCGTTTTCACAGTGAAGGCAACTCAACGGCGATTCATAATGATCAAATTTGTTGTCAATTAAAAATATGTATAGTTATTTTGGAGATGAAAAAAATATTAGTAATTAGGGAATTAATTATAACTGAAAAATTTGTCTAGTAGGAGCTAGTAGACTAATCACATAAAATAATATGGTATAATAAATTTATTGTTCTTATTTTATGCATATAAATTTGTATTTACTTATTCAAATGAGTGCGATACGAACAAGTATCGAGCATTTTTATCCAATACTTTATTAGCATCGATACTTTTCACCTATACTTTTAATGAGTACTGATATTGAGTACATGCCGATATCGGAACAATACTAGGCAACCTTTAAACTTACCAGAATTGAAGTAACACAAATAAATCCATTGTAAATTCTATTTATACAGAAAAAGCTATACATACATTTCATGTGATTGGAATTCCACTCTTAGTCTGCATCAAAAATTTCTCACGTAACAGTCATACCTAAATTGGAACTTCAGCGTTGTTTATCTGTCAAAATTCTCTAATTCGCGAACAAAAATATACGATTATGACAGATAAACAACGCGACGCACAGTGCTCGTCTCCAAATATATGGGCAAAAATAGGGTTTTGGTCAGAAATTAATGAAATTTAGTTTCTTAGTGGATAAAGGCACGCTTATTCTAAAAATTTAATTGGCGTTTTCGTAAACCCTACAGTTTTTTGGGTGATTTTATGCAGCTTTAAAGTTCATTTGTTTTGTTTGTTAAAATTAAAAAAAAACTTGTTTTTGTTTTTTTAATAAATGCCTTTGCTAAAAAAAAAAGTATTTTAAAAGAACACCAAGTGATAGTAATCAAATTATTAGTCAACCTTAGTGTTCAACCTTTTTAAATGCTGCGATATTTAATATTTTTTAATTTAATTTCTTATTTATCAATGCTTTCAAAACTTTTTTCAGAAAAACTTAAAAATATCCTAAACGATTCATTAAGGAGACATTCCAGTTTCTTCTAAAATATTAGTGAATTAAAACGAATGTAATACATATAATTGTTCCTTGATTTGCTTAAAATAAGACCTAATGCCCAACAACAAGTTTTCGAGAAACAGAACAATTATTTGGCTTCAAAATCGATACTCAGGGGTTTTCAGGGTTGCTGATTACGAATCTGATATACAATTTTTAAAACTGAAAATGGTGGATCCAATATGGCGGAAGAATTTTTAAAAAATGAGAAAAAACACCCTAAAGAAAGGGGGAGAGAAAACAAGTTTCACTTTTTTGTGGTTCCACTTGTAAAGAAATGTCCAGTAAGCAAAATCTTGTGTACTTAGTTTATCCTTTTGTCTTTATTTGGAAGCACAGAATCCATCCTACCACCAAAAATTAACTTTTTTGGAGATGACTCTACCGCCTCCGTCTTGGATTGAAAGTGGTCAAACATTTTTTTTCCTTCAGTAAGATGTGTTATAGTTTTCAATTTTAAGCTGAAATGTCCCTTTGACTTCTACTTCATTATCTGATTGGCCGAGGGAATAACTAACTTGTTTGTCAATCAAATCCTTTTTCTTATTCATGTTTTGTCTTTTAGACAAAAGCATAGGATCTGACGACAAAGCTAGATGCCGCATAAGATCTATATTAGTATCTTCTCGTCCAGTTTTTCTAGTATGTGCCATCCGATTTCAATGACGACCTCGATAGCTTATTGGATAGTGCACTAGACTTTCATCTGGGAGGTTCGGGTTCGATTCCCGTTTTCGTCTGGTGGTTAATTTTCATAACTTTCTTATATTCACTATCAATATGAAGTGTATGAGAATTATAAGATAGTGTACAAGTACACATCGGTTGGTAATGGCAAAACCACCAAGCCGATAAAAAATTGTCACACCGCCGTTCGGAATCGGCGTTAAACTGTAGGTCCAACTATGTGGTATCACAATGGGCCGTTCAGGCCTAAGTGTGTCTCTCGACAGCCACTCCAACCTAACCAACCTAACCTAACCGATTTCAATCGAGCAAAACAGCAACAATAACATGAATACTTAGTACCACTTAAATAAATAAGAACATTAAAAATTTTGCAAAAGAAAGAAACGAAATGTCAGCCGAAGCACAGTGCGTCGATGTAGTGTAAAATTTGACAAAAGTCGAAGGAGTTGAACGATTTTTTTTAAATCTTGTACATAAGATAATTCGAGGGCGCCGAATCCGAAAATGAAGTCAGTTTTTAAAATCTATTTGTCGTTTTGGCTCAATTGAGTTTAAAATGTGCTTTTTTGAAGTAAAACTCGTTAAAAAGATATAAAATGAAAAAATCGGAAAAGTTATTGTATTATTGTATTATTTCCAAATAATATAAGGTTCATTTTAACAAATTCTGAAAAAAAAATTTAGGAACTTCAGGAAGTAATTTTTCCGGGTCTACAGAAAATGGCGAATTTAAGAATATTTTCATATAAAATTATTTTAAGTTTGTCTACTCTCAAAATGTAATGTTCTAAAATTTAGGGAAAATTACTAGTACAACTATATTATCTGTTTTTGACAAATTTTCTTTTGAAGCACTAACAAAAATTAATATCAGATTTCAATATTGCATTATAAAAACCAGTCACTTTGAGATGCTGAATCGAGAGAAAAAAACACTTTTGAGCAACAATTAATATGGTTTCTTCTTACTTGGAATTTTAACTTTAAATGGTAGCAATATTGCTAACTTTGGCGATATTCATTTTTAATATTTTTGTACACCGACGGAGCACTGTGCGACGCTTCAATTTAGCTATGATGACTGTAACGCCTTGCATTTCATTTAGTGCAAGTTATACAGTTTCTAACGAGGCTCAGTAACGTTAACGTGAATAAATATTTTCTTAGAATAAGAATGCATCACTCAAGAATATCATTTACTTATCATAAAATGATTTTATTTTGTAACAAATCGTGAGAATGAGGCTTAAGTAAATACCTTGGCATGCTTTCATCCGACCATATTTTGAACAGGAGTTCGTGTATGCGTTTCTTCTCTTCCGGTTTTAAAAAACTCAGCAGGCACAATCAAAGTATACAATCAATCAATATTATCAAATCCATCAATAAAAAAAAACTTTAATAAAACTAATATGAACAGGAAATTTTGAATGTTAGGCCAATTATCAAATTACCGAAAGGGTTAAGCCCTCGACATATTCGGGCATCGAAACATTACGGTTGCCAGCGATTGAAGTTTCTCGGTCGAGACATTGCAGCAAATGATTCTGGTGAGAAAATTTTGGATATCACTTTGCCAGTCGCTTAAATTTTATAACTCTTAGCACTGTAGTTAGTTCAATAAATGCCTAAGGTATTGTGTTTATGAAATCAGTCTAGTTTAAGCTGCGCACTAACCGTATGGTCGAAAAACCAGTTAAGTAAACAGAACATAGTTGGAGCCTGATTACATATGTATAGTCAACTATTTATAAGCATAATATGCTGTTTTGAACTGTACTAGCATTCGGCGATCAAGAGAGCCTTTCGCCACGCGCTTCCAGGCTGGACATTTAAATTTTTTCGAAGCATTTATCAGACTTACCATAATGGAATTTAACAGATAGAATTTTCGTAAAAATTAATATGCTTTGAAATAGGATTATTCAAAGTCGTAATAATTAAAAAAATAATTAAGCCTTGTGCACACTTAACTCCATTGAATTTCTTTTAAATCTATACATTATGCTATTATGTTAGGTTTAAACTCAATTGATTTCAATAGCAACTGTACTTACAAAATGTTTACATTTGTGCATAATGAAGTAGCAAATAATATTCTGTACGCATGTGCAACATATGCAAAATACATGCATTCCTGCGTATTTCAGTAGATAATTTTAGATTTTCATTTGCATAGCGAAATAAAAAGAATATACTGGTAGAGACTTCTTCGAAATAAATCAGACGTTCATTAGAATAAATTGCGGTTGGAATTGCAAATGGAAAAACGACATGAAAGGAATAAATCGTGAAAAGTTATTAAAGAAATGAAAATGGAAAAAAGCAGTGGAATGAAATAATATTTGCGGATGCTATGAATAAATAATTGCCACCAGTGGCGAGTTTGGGAAGCTTTTTTGGGGTCATACGCGTATAAGATAACCCTAGTGAAATTCAATTTTTTTGAATGGTTTTCCGATGGCAATGGATCTGTTTTTCACTATCTGTCAGATAAATTTCCGTCGTCTGACGAAATTGTGTTTAAGGTATTAGTTTTCGCGTTGCCTCGAATTGAAGATCACTTGCCTAACGAAATTATGCACAATTACTGTACTGAAAAAGGAATTTATTAAAGAAAGCTGGCAAAATGGTAGAACATCTGTATAAATTGTGGCAAAAATATTTTAATCAAGTTGGGAGATATTTGTTCTCTTAAAGATTTGGCGAAAAGTGGGAAACAAAATTTTCAAAAAATACGAAAAATTAAATTAGTGCGTTGTAATGGCTGATGAAAGCTATGCTAAAATGGACTCAAGAACATTACCAGGTCTCCAATTCTATATAAAACCCAAAGGCGGTACTGTCGACCAGCCAGTGTCAACAATTGGAGTGGAAAAATTTGGCGAGAAAGTTCATATCAGGTAGGATATTTACTCTTGTTTTTCACAAAGGGCACTATATCTGCCAAAATTAAGAAGAAAGAGAATCTAAAGCGTCGCCTTACACCTCTTCATAAAAAACACAATGTGTCAACAATATTTTGTTACGATTTAGCTATTGCACATAACATTCGTTCGACATTGTATTTGCTAGAAACAAGAAGCATCAATTATGTTGAAAAAGAGGAGGACACCCAACACGCTCTAGAATTTTGCCCAATAAGGAGCTATTGGGATATAGTCAAACGGAACTTGGAGAAGGATGATCAAGTCACTGGTGACGTCGAAGAATTAAAAAAAAAACTGGCTAAAGGCAAGTAGTGCCGTTACAAAAGAAGGTGTGCTGAACTCTAAAATTAGTTTGTATCGGAAGTTAACTCCAAAAAAAAAAAAAAAAGAAGAAAATCTTATCTTCATCTTAATTTTTGCAACTAAAATTGTTTCATTTTATCATAGTTTTTCTTTCTTTATTTCTCATAAACTTTTTAGCCTTTCTCCTTCCAATTCGCCCCTGTTTGCAACTGGCATGCACATGTGCCATTAAGTAAAAAAAATAATAGCAATGTGTGCATATCTTTCTTGCATTTATGTAAAGTCAAGGAGCTTTGAATGAATGTTGTGGGATGACGTCGGTGACGGTGCTGCTCTTCGACATATCGCTCTTTATAATGGGTGCTTGTCTATAAATCAACAGCTTCTGACAGTGCAAATAAATCATAGTTTTAGAAAGTACAATACCAACACAGAGCACACTAACAGCAAAATATGCATGAAGTAAATGTATGAGTGTCTTTTCGAAGCCAACTTCACAACTGCACAATTCATGTTTCAAATTGATTACGATTTCGTTATTCGTTTCAGGCCATTGACTTAATTCATGGTAACCCACAAGCAAACAAAAAATAACAAAAGCAAAAGTACATTTTTTGGACTATGCATGTATGTCTTTGTATAATGAATCACATTTTGTTTGGTTTCTTAAATCAGCAACTTCCATCTGGCCGAATACGAGTCGCCGGAAAAACTTTTTAGTTTTAAAAATACTGCATACGCAAACAAACATTTGAAGTTTTTCATCCATTCATTCAAAATGAAAAACAACATTTGATCACATTATAGTGACAGCGAGTTTATTAAATTTCCTTTGAATGTCAAAAACGAATCACACGAAACTTCCTCTCCCCCTTTTTAGTTTTTGAATTGGAATATTTTTGATCACACAGATAAGGAAATTGTTGTTGTTGTTGAAAAGATATATGTAATTACATTTTCCTGTAATGGGGGGAGGGGGGGGACCATCATCAGATATTTGGAGACAAAGATAGAATGTTGTTTGTAAAGCAATCTGTTTGTTTTTTTTCTTCATAAATTAATTACCATATCAAACGCTTGAGTAAATTGAGTTAAAAGTAGGTAATAATTGTTAGGGAGTATGTATTTTACTTTATATGCAAATAGATACGCCTCAATTGCTCAACACTCGTAGTTATTCACACGAATGTTCAGCGAACTGTTGCACTACTGCATGATCGTAGATAACTCACCAATTTGTAGGATACATCCTCTTTCTTTATTTCTTTCTTTCTTTGAGTGCGCAAACAATACAACGAAAAATTAAAATAAAATTATAAGATAATTTATAAAGTTTTACTAACTTTTAAGATGTTTACAGGTACATAAAAATGGTATCGAAAATATAATAAATCTTGTACAGGATAATTCGGTAACCTTATTCTTAGAGACGGCAACTCTTATCTTTCTAGATTTTTGTTCCTCTGCAGAGTAGAGGTAAGTATTCTTCTTCTGCTCTCTCATGTAAATTTGAACGATGTAAAACACGGTATAAGTATTTAGAGACTTCTGTTTTCTTTATTAGTAAATTTTATTAAGTAACTTGAACGTGTTAAGAGTTAATAAATAATATAAGAAACAGCAAGTAATTCTCTCTAAGTACATGCAGCACTATGTATGCTTCTATGCTTCATATCATGGTAGAAATACCATGATATGAAGCATGGCTCAATAATAACGTTATAGCAACGCTACAAAAACCAAATCGAACTTAAATTTTGTTTTTGTATGCAGGGTTGGAAATCCCTTTCTTCTGTCAAATTCATAACGAAACTGCTGATTTATTTTGCTCTCATATTTTTTTGCTTGATTTATTTGACATACAAATCGGGAAGAAGAGGAGAGCTATGCTGGTGACATAACCTTATTATTGAACCATGATTTGAAGTAGCCAGGGAAAGCTGATTTAGCAAAGACAAAAACCGTAAGATGCAACAAAAAAAATGTTAACTTAACAGATAAAATGTGAACAATAAGTATAATGTTAAGCAATGTGAATACTATTCTTTCTGATCCTGATAACCATTTCGAGAACTGACTGTGTGGATGCACTACTATTATAGGCATCAATGGATAGGTAACATATTACCAGATATCTCATGAGTATTATTGAATAAATTCTGCGTTTTCCAGGGCATCTAACATTAATTTGGTATTATTTTTAGTTAATATTAGAAACCCTGAAAATGCAAAATTTATCTACTCCTCATTACCTATTTAATTCCTTCATACCCAATGTGGCGTATATGTAACATTTACTTTAATGTGGCATAAAATAGGTGTTTAACAAATTTCACTAATAGTAAAATATGCATTCAGTTCTGTTAGGTATTCTACACGTTTGCTGTTTGCCGAACATTTGAAATTTCTTGCTTATGTAATTTTTTTTTAATGTTTTGTCTTTGAAGTCCAGCAAAAAACCTAAGTGCAAAGTTTTGTAGTAAAATCTTTTGCACTATGTTTTATAAAAGATAAGATATTATAAAAATCAAAAAATTGGATAAAAAGAGTTATCCACTGGTAGTATACAGCTTCATAGCTATGTTTTTTTAACCTTTAATAAAGGACAAACAAATCAATGTAGAAGCAAGAAATTTGGTATAATGATTGTGGTAGACCTAATTAACCGTAATTTCAAAACAAATGGTTTCTACCAAGCCCCATTAAAATTCGAGCGTCAAAGGGTTAATCATTTTCATGAGATGCCTAATGTTGGAAGTGACCTCCTCTAATTATATCTTTCTCCTGACTAAAGCCAGCATATTAATTTTCAAAAATGAATTAAAAATAATGAAAATACAGAATTGATCTTCTCTTTAATACCTACGACATGCCTGGTAGTATGTTTGAAATGTTAAAACTGTCCACTAGTTTCCTCGCTGTTTAAAAAATATTCGATATTCGTGTTTTTATGACTATGGAATCAACCTATGGAATTAGCGTACCCACACTGTCAGCTCTCGAAATGTTAATCAGGATAAGAAGGAATAATATTTGCATTGCTTAACAAAACATTTTTCCTCTATTTAAAGTCTTGGCTTTAACATTATACAATACATACCACGAGTCACTGGGTATGAACATTAGGGTGAGTCGATTTTTGAATTTTAACAATTTTTAAATTTTATGTTTTAAAGTTTGGGCCTCCCGCCGGGCCTCTGAAAATAAAAAAAAATCTGTACCATAAAATGTTTTCTAATAGTTTCTTATTCACATATAATACATATGTTGAGATAAGAAATATGTTTAGATCCTTACTCGGTACTTATTGGGCCCTAAAACTACGGTTATAAAGTCATTATCCCATTAACGACCAATGTTGCATACTCGCCAAGCAATTTCAACCCCTTTTGTTGCAGGAAATATATTATAATAATGCAATAAGACAAATAGAAAATAGGTTCACAAATAGCAGCACAAATATGGTATGTTTTTTGTCTGTAGATAGCATTGATTTCAAAATTTTTTAGACAGAAATTGTAAAATTTAAATTTTAAAATTAAAGTTTAATACTTATAAAAAACCTTTTTGGCAGTAGTTAGCATTCATTTTAAAAATTTAGGTCTTTCAATCTTTATCTTTCTCACAGACAAAAATTATAATACTGAATTTTTAAAATTAAAGCTTACCACTAATAAAAAAGTTTTCAGAGCATATTTGTTTGATTTTGTTAATTTACCCTTAACGTTGTGAGTTGAGTATAGTGAGTGAATTGTTCATGTCGGCTGTTAATAGAAAAATTTATATTCGGCCGATGCTTCGCGATCCCGTGTTTGGTGAACCCCGGGATCTATGTCAAACGATATTTCCTTGCTATAGTGACATTATACGCTATTATCTTTTTGTGCAAAATGACCTAAATGGACCTAATGGAGCTAAAAACATATCAGTTGTAGAAATTTTAAAAATTGTTGTAGGCAAAGACACAAGAAATTTGGCGGAAAGCCATTTTACCAACACAGGCTACTGAGAGGGGTGTTAAGGTAGTGACAGAAGTGTCATTAGAAGTTTGTGGTGGTAAAATAAGGTATGGCTGGATACGAACAACAATAGCATCCAGGATAATAATGCCGAAGTTTGAAACCAAATCAAAATACAAATTGGAAGCAAAAAATGTATAAATGTTCATATGAAGGGGTTGGTGGGTGGGCGGAACTCGATGACAGCCACTTCCTCGTGGTAAGTTCTGGGTTATTTTGTATAATAATTATCCTACAAAATAAGCGAGAGCTGTTTTACTAATACGAGAAAAAATCCTTCAAAAAATTTTTTTTTTCAATTATGTATCGGTAGTTTTACTTATTATTCATATCGGAAACAATTTCGGGGGGCGGTATCGAAAAATGTATACAATTTAGCTTGAACAGAAAGTACCACCTTGATCAAAAAGTTCCCGGAATTTATTCAGAAAATTAAAAATACTAGTTTATTCATCTAAAACTATATTGTCCCCTTCAAAGTAATCCCCATCGACTGCAACACACTTATGCCAGCGCTTGATCCAATCCTCGAAACATTTTTTATATTCGGTTTTCGGTATGTCCATCAGCGCTTCCTGCGATTTTTCCATTACTTCCTCTCGGCTGCTGAAACGCTTTCCCCGTAATGGGTTTTTAACTCGATTGAACCGAAAGAAGTCACAGGGAGCCAAATCAGGTGAATGCGGTGGCTGTTGGATGGTATTTGTTGCATTTTTCGTCCAAAAATAATGATGGCACTGTGTGACGGTGCGTTATCATGGTGCAAAATTCACGAGTTTTCTGTCCACAATTCTGGCCTCTTTTGGCGAATTGCTTCACGCAAACGCCTCATAACGCCCAAATAATACTCTCTGATGGTTAATTTGGGGTTATGGACCAAAATTTCTTTACTTTAACAACGTTTTCGTAGGTTTTCGATGTCGATGGTCTGCCACTGCGTTCATCATCTTCGATTGACTCACGACCACTTTTGAACCGCTCGTGCCACTAGTAAACGACCGTTTTCTTTAGAGAATCGTTGCCGAAACACTTTTTCAACATTTCCAACGTTCGCAACACCGTTTTTAGCAAAATTTAATACAATATAATTTAATAAAATAGTAAAAAATCGCCAACACACACAGAGATAGATGTACTCTTGGCTACGAAACTTTTGCAAATGTCAAGCTATGACGCTAAGGTTTAGAGGGAATATCAACAACAGATGTACCAACTCAGAACTCAAATCGGAACGATGGGAGCGCCACACGGTGGTTATTCCGGGAACTTTTTGATCAAGGTGGCATTACAGATTGGAAATTCGACACTTGAATTGCAAAACTATGAATGGCATATTCGCTCGTAGACGATACAAAATATTAACTTATTGTGTTGATAAAAGCTACATAAATTTGTGAACCAAAACTTACCGGAGAAAGTCGAGGTTTTCGATGACTGAAAACAAGGTATGATTTCTAAATTTAAACTTTGCATTAGGCATACACACTAGCTGATTCTAAGGGAGGTGCGGGAGATTTTATACTGGATGAAAGATAAGAGATCCCATCACTACCTATGACCAAGCTTATCATCCATTTATATTTAACCTGCTCCACTGAGCAGTTGTTCGGTTGGAACACTACTTGTGTTTCAAACAAAATGTTTAGGTGCTGAAGTTAAATTAATTTTATGAAAGCTATATTAGAAATAGGTATTTGAAAAAAGCAATTTTTTCAAGTTTAACTAGCAATAAAATTAAAACCAATTACGTCAGTCAACACGTTTATTTCAATGTGAACGTATGTAATTTTGCTATTGTTCACAAAAGCGCTATTGACGTTTATCTTTAGCGTTTGATTGTAAAACTTTCGCAAAGCATTTTTAATAAAGTTTTATGACTGACTATTTTCCAGTTACTGTTTATTCAATAATAAAGTATAAATTACTTTCATGTATGTAAGTATGTGCAATGTACATATAATAAATTTCACTGTTATTTATTTATATTTATAAAAATCTGCAATTAAAATAATTAAACATAAAATTATTGTCATTCGATTAATTGTTATGCCTATTATTAAAACATATTTTACAATACTCATATTCACATGCATGCAAGCGGCAACTTTTTTTATTTTAAATTTTTCCATCTACACACATTTTTAAAGTAGCGAACAAAGTCTCGTGATTTCGAAAGATTGATTGTGATGAACTCTATGAATACTTACTACCTTCATTTCGCTTCAAGGTAGATATTGTTATGAAACTGAAGCTTTGAAGCAGCTACTAAGCTTAAAATAAATTATTGTGCAAATAACTCAATGCTGTACGGCCATAATTCGATTTTTCATTTTTTCTTAAAGAAGAGATTATAAGAAAATTTATAGACCTACTTTGACTTTTGGCCAGCAATATCGCATTTTCCAAAGTTGTGTAACTATTTCATTTTCATGCAAACGTGATTACTTCAATTATCACCGATTATTCGAACCATTATCACAATCGCATGCCAACATTAGTGAAATAAAAGAAACTTCGAACAATTCGCTGTTTTAGAGTTCAGTTTAATTCATGCGAATGCAAATGCAAATTGCGCTAATTAAATTGATTGCAAAGAGAAAAAAAGTAAAAACAGGTAGAAGAGGGGTAAATAACAATAGCTTTCATTAGCGAATTTCATTTGTTTGGTTGTGATAAAATTCATTCGCATCTCAGTTGTATGAAATTTTTTTCGTATCGTTGCATAAGATACGCTTGAAATCCCAAAGTAATACAATATAAAAGGCGAGCGATAAAAATTAAAATAAGGAATCAAAAAATGTATTTATATACCTATATTAGCAGAAGGTAAAAGTTCATGCTGGTATAAATGGATCATGCACTGGGGGTCTAAATTTCTCGTGAACATGATTAACTGGGAAGAAAATGTAATTACTCTGGTAAAAATTATCGTAAAGCAATATGCTTTTTATTGAAAAGTTTGTAATTAATTGTAGTTCACAACAATAAAGAAGCTAATCTATTCGTGACTTTATACGTTTGCATCGGCAAATATTTTCGGCTTTCCAGTTCTTTTCATGCACTTTTGATGCAAAATGTCCCAAACATTTTCAATTGACCACGCTTCTGGCACATTTGCAGGGTTGTTTTCTTTCTTCACAAAAACTATGTTGTCATCGCAAATTCTAACGTTATGGTCCAATTGATTCCGATGCATGCGATGCGAAATTTGTGTATCGTATACGAAAAAATAGTGTCGTACGAGTGCCCTCATTAGACATGATGCGATTTGTCTGGATATTGTATACTAATTTGGTGATGTTTTTGGAAATAGCTACAAGATTTCTTCCCATCGTATATTTGAAATATTTTTGTTTTGCCAAAGCAAGTTTGATTTTTACCCGAAAAATCGTTCGCTTAGGATTCAATTAGGACACAGCGTTACACTTTTTTTTTGCATAATGGGCACTCGCAAAGACGGCCAAAACAAATATTTACCTCGTGAAAATTTTTTTTTTATAAAAAGCAAAAATGGCATCTGGATGCAATCTTTACGGTAGGTTTTTGTATTAACTGCGTACTCAAACCGACGTATGAGGACTCGTGGCAATCCTTAGGGACTTATTATAATCTACTTAAATTTTGCTTTCGTTTGAAGCTTTACATCTTTGACGGTCAAGGAAATGCTAGATAAGTAAAATCCGTAATTTCCATTTACTTTCGAGTTTGTTAGAATGAAATAAGACTCATCGTCCAATATGAAGTCGGGGCCAGTCTGTTTTTTCTTATATCGAATTTCGGTTTTGGAAATACCTTTGGAAATGCCCAATTTTCTTGCAGGTTTGCGCTGAGAAACTCACATTTGTTTCAAACTTACAACTTTACTTTTCTTTCTGACCATACTTTAGCTTAGAGAGTACTGATAAGAGAATTCCTGGTTTCTGGACCATTGTAAACTGAAATCGGTTCCAGGCACTAGGATAGTAAACAGTACGAAGAACGACATTGAAAATATTTTATCACAGGGA
Organism: Toxonevra muliebris; assembly: GCA_963691655.1. NCBI lineage: Eukaryota > Metazoa > Arthropoda > Insecta > Diptera > Pallopteridae > Toxonevra > Toxonevra muliebris. The sequence goes on from OY829327.1 coordinate 55,671,541, forward strand.
GTGCAAAAGTGTTTTTGATAGAGAATTGTGAAACTTGAAAATTGGTGATATGATTATTGGGAATAAACACATACTTCAGATCGTTCAAAAATTCGACTACTTTTTCACTATCGCTTCCAGCTCAGCTGCTAACAGCTTAACGAATGGGAGTTTTTCGTCAAAATTGGTGGCATGCCAAAATGACCAGTTGGACGACTTCATTCGTGTAATTGTAACTATACGATTAAATTTTTTTCTATTTACTTGTAAACAGTTTTTTTGTATGCCATGGAATCTAAATTGTGAGGAAAAATTCAATTGGAGGCATGGATATAAGTGTATTAGACTACGATCTTTTATTAAAATGCGTGTTTTTTTTAACTTTAAGTATTCCTTTTTGTATTATGCGAGGGTAATATTTCCATGAGACCAAAACAGTTTTTCATTGGAATGATCTTGTTTTTGAAGGGTTGATTCCCCTTGGTTATATTATATGATTCGCGTTGGTTATATTAGATTTCTGTTGCTCCTTTTTGCTTCTCAAATTTTTGAAGGCTCGATATATTGTTAATACAAATACCCTTTCTTCTATTAAAAAGGTCAAATTGCTTATACCGTTTACGCAGGAGCATCTGTTTCTACGTCATTCGAAAAAGAACGAACCATTTTTATTAACAAACCACCATGGCAATTCAAAATAAAGAATCCAATGAACCAATTTAAGTCAATGCAAACAAATTTCTTGGAATGGACTTAAATTATATTGTATTGGTATGAAGATTATGTGTGAGGTATTCTAAGCTGCATTTCAGACATGCTTTGAATTCCACATGCATTTACTGTGCATTAACCTCCTGTAAACTGAAAAATACAAAACAAACTTCAGACATACAAATAAAGGTGTGTTTACAATTGGCGTCTAAATTGCCACAACACAAGAATATCATAAATAACAAATAGTCGTAGTCTGTCCTGGTGTATGACTAAAGTTAGGGTAAGTTAATATGGGTATGGTGGGTAACTAACCTAAACACAAATAACTATATATGTATACTGGTAATAGTAAATAAGAATATATTTTCTTAGCTTGTTTTGGTTTTTACGTTATTTTGTCACAACTCAACCTTATACCGCTCGCATTTTTGGCGTTAATAAATATAAATCACTCAAAATACCGTTTGTTAATCACCTATTAGCTGGGGGAAAACGCCCTTACAACAATGTGAACAACTCCCATAAGATCGGAAAGGGAGAAAAGGCACACTTTAAAGTTATTCCAGGTCTACATTTAAATGTTTTTAGAAACTTTGTTATGACAAAAGTTGGTGTCGTTTAAGAATATATTCGTTTCTATTTGATTTTGATTTTCGGTTGATTTCTACCGGTATTTGAAGCGCTAATACCGATGTATTATGTTTTTATCTATAAAAAAAATCAACAATGAATGCTATAAAACAAAGCAAACTGTTTGATTTTTCTTCTAAATTCTTGCGAATAGTGATTTTTTAATTCTAGATATTAATGAATACTAATGAATGTATCAAAAATTACTCTGTACAACAGTAAAATAGTATCTGAGTTCTGGTCCAGTTTTTCTGGAGTTTTTTATTGCATAGTTTATTTTAGATTATAGTTTATTCTTTCCTAATTGAAATTATAAAATAATATCAAGATTAGGAGATGCCGACGTGCAAAAAGCGAAGAAAGTGCATTGAACATAGAAAATGAAAAATTTAAAAAACTCATGGTTGCATTTTTTGGAACAAAAAAACAAAAATTTCATAATGAAGTAAAGTATGAAGCGTAAAGTATGTTATCACATTTTTTCAGTTTTTGTTTGCTTTTCTACACGAATTATGCAATTTTAGGAGTTTTGTATGAAAATATTTTGTTTCATCAAATTTAAATTTGTTATTTGATGCAAATAAAAACTCTTATAAAAACAATGTTTTGTTACGATGTGTTACGACCAGGGGGGAGGGGTGTGATCAAAATTGGTCAAAAATTGCGTTACATAATATGTGAACGGCCCCTTAACTAAAGTTTCATTGAAAGCAAAACGTATTTCGAGCGATTTTTAACAAATATTTTCGCTGAATAATAGCACTGTAGGTACATTTTTTCCATATCTTTTAAGGTCACATTTTCGATGCAATTTTTTGAGTTGATGGTATTTCTTTAACCCTTTGACGCCCGAATTTTAATGGGGCTTGATAGAAACTTTTTGTTCTGAAATTAGGGTTACTTAGGTCTTCCATAATCATGACAACAAATTTCATGCTTACATATTGATTTGTTTGTATACGTTTCAGGTCAGCAACGAATCGTGGTAATGTACCCTCAAAATCTTTTAATAATATAGTATTAAAACACAATATTAAACTTATCATTCAATGCATTATTTGTTATTCTGAGTGTTCTGGTTAAAAAGATACAGCAACTTTCCTGCGTGCCAATTTTGCGTGAACCGCAAATCGCTTACACTCATTTTGAATTTTTTGGTTTTATTCCGTTTTTGTGCTTCTTCACACGTTTAATTGAATAATTATTTGTTTCCTTCTTTTAATCGAATATCGATTTCCAACTCTGTTTTTCATATTTAATGACTATTCGAAGATTAACCCTTTCAGCTCAAGAAAACGAAAACACGGAAGATTCGTGGTTTAAAAGGATTGCCACACTTATTTCCAAGTGGCCTAAATTATATGCATTTTGTGACAACTTTTTAAGTACTCTATTTTGTGCAGCACTTCTGTAAAACTAATGTATCGCTAAAACATTATTTACTTGCACAGCTCAATTAATAACGTTAGAGGGAAAAATTTAAATTATGTCCAACCTACACGCACTTCCCCTATTATTATGTAAAACAACTCACAGGTGAGTGATATTCCGACCTAAGTCTAAATAATATTGAAAACCACCTATTTAGAAATACCCGCTTACCAATTACCACTAAAAATATCATTACTACAAACTTCATAAACTTAGATTATTTAAATGTGGTGCCTTTCTCGATACTCCGACCGCAAAAACTCTGTAACAAAGTATCTCCAAACATGCAATACATCAGAGAATGTAGGTACACACATATAACAATATTTCAACACTTGTTGTCGTCGTTGTGTGATGTGCAAAAATAAAGAATCATAGAGCATCACTGAATCGCGGTTTTGATGAAGATACCACAAAACACAAAATAACTACTTGTTTTTTCTTACACTTTCGTGATTCGCATATTCCGTTTTCTGAAGTTATGCTAAAGTATTTACGGTGCTTAGATAAATTATCTTTCTTTTTATTTATTTTTAACAAAATGTTATGAGTTGCGTGCGAAATTTCTAAATGCGTCAAGTTAACATCAGTTAGCTTATTTACGTTTTGTTTTTATTTGTTTCTTCAACTATGAAGAAGTCCATTAATCAAAAAGAACACTTGTTGTACATCGCAATTATACAAAAACTTTGAGTAGAATTTCGCTTAAATATATGAGCATTTTAAATGTATTGTAAAGCCAGCCAATATTGGTTTTAGAAAAGATTTACGAAATGCAGTATAAATACATGTTATGAATAAGCGGAGAAATCTTACATTGAGGTATGATGAGGTCAATATACGCACATACATACATACATACATACATATGTACAATAATTAAGTGTTCATTTATTTTTTGCATAAACCACAAAACCTGATGTCCTACTTTTAAGATGCCACATACTATCACATATTTCTTTTTTAGAGATTAACTTCATGAATACTATATTAAACATTTTTAATAGCGCCAGAATTACAAAAAGCCTACAGTTTATATTTATTTATATGAGCATTGGTATTTGTATTTGTGAATGGATAGATTTTTAATCCTATTTAACTAAATAAAATATTGCATGTATTTTTCAGAAACTAGCGCTTTGAAATAAATAGAATATATAATACCTTGTCTTATAGAACTTTCTTTTAACTGGCATACACGGAAAAAAATTCTGTAATAATTCATTGGGTTTCTGATAAAATTACAGTTTTACCCTGTCTTGCCTGGATAGTAAACGAAAAACTGTAAAAATTTATTATGATCGAACAATAATTCCCTTGAATTTAATTTATAATATGCAGAATGAATCAATAAAAGTTACGTACGTTAATATTATTGGAGTTTCAAATCAATATTTACAGTGTGATTTTGTAAATTTAATACTTTTAATATCAAAAGTCAGCAATAATTGTAGAGCCATAAAATATTTTTTCCCCTTCCCTATGTTTGGAAAACTGTTTGATACAGTTATGGAATGGGCATCCAATGCTAAAGAAATTTTGCTAATAAAATATTAAAAATTTCATTTACTTAATATATAGTGTCAACATCCCAAATCTTACTAGCTTCTGGTAAAAGGTCCCGGATAAATAATCCAAAATGTCTCATTACAAAAAGAAGCAAATCCAGGTGCCAAGTTATTTTATTGAATGATAATATATAGAAAAATATTTGATGTATAAAATAAAGTAAATGTGTGATATAAAAAATGAAAGCAATGAAACAAAAATATTTTCATCAATTTTTACAGTTTGCTCCGTAATTTTTAATTGCCGATCATAGGATATTTTAATAATAATTCAGTATTTTTTACTGACTAAATTTTTTCCAGGCCACTTTGAATATTTTCCTTTCAGAAACTGTAATAATAAAGTTTTGGGCTGTAATATTTGCAGTTTATCCATCAATTTATATTGGGTATCTCATGAAATTTATAAATTACAGAGCTAAATGGCAATTTTCCCTTATTATTTTGCTTCTTTTTTTTGAATATCACACGTTCTTTTTCACAAACTCTTTTTTCCGTGTAACTTTTTTCATGCCTTATTAAAATAAAATGTTTCAATTCGCTATATGATATGATCATTTGAATTGTTTTAGCTTTTATATTTCACTGTTAATTATTTATTCGTGATAAATGAAAGGAGTGAAGTTGTGGTTCTCATTTACGGCAATTTCGCATAGAGCGCATGGAATGGACAAACAAATGAGTCGTTTAGTTTCAGACACAGATAAGTCACTTTTTCGCCGAAGTTGAGATTTTGCTAATTTTACAGAATAAAACAAAGCTCTCATATGCCTCAAAAGCTTCAGATTTCAAATACACCTAACACCCATTGAATATAAAAATATGAGGATTGGTTGATTTTAATGTATAAAACTCGGAAATGAAGTCGAAAATTGAATTGGAGCTATTATTTTTGCTCGAGGTGAGAAAATTGGTGGTCCATTAAAAAGCTTGTAGTCCCGATTAATGGAAAAGTAAAAAATTATTATGGACGCAAATTGTATAAATGTAAAATATAATCAATTTCCTACTTCCTAATACTTTTTCAACTCACTACAACAACAACTATGAAAAAATTTATTAATAACACTGGGCAACAATTTGACGCTTTACAAAATCAAATGTCGAATGGATAACTTTTTAAGAGTAATTCGGGGTCGCTGATTCCGACCCTGTGCTCAGATTTTCTCTATCACGTCTGGGATCCTCGGTATGTGGGCCAAAACTCATAATTTTAGTATGCGCGGGACCAATGTAAAATTTTTTTATTTGACCTTGCACGTATTTCACAGCTAGGAGAAAGTTTTTTGTGATGGATGGAAGGAAAAAAATTACTTAGACTGCAACACTCCACCAACCCCCCTTACCCACCCTTTTAGGTGTTATACGCGAAACCTATCATTAGGTTTTAGTAAAAGATGTTCCCCATCAAAAAGTAGTTAGGGTCCCCGAGGGTCAAAATTACCTCGGAAATTCTTGAAGTCATTGAAGATCAAAAGTCCAACTTTTTCCCAGAAATTAATCTACGACAGACTAAAATCAATTTTTTTTTGCTATAATAGTTTTTTTTAGGATTTACCGTTGAACGACGTCTCTCGACAGCCTCTCTAACCTAACTTCGCCTACCGTTGAAAAAAGCAATTGCAAAAAAGCAAAAAAGTCTTTGAGGAAAATATTTCCAATGAAAAAGAAGTTAAGGTCATCAAAATCACCTAGAAATTAACCCTTGGTTATTTTTTCTAAGGTTTAACAAAACTGATTACTTTTAAGGGTTAATTTCTTTAAAAAATAATAGAATTCCGAGGGAGATGTAACCGTTACGCCATCTCTTGGAGGTGTTTATTAACTACGAATTTTGGTGTGTAAAGCGTATTTCTGTCAGTCGCAAACTAGAAAACCAAATTTTTTTTTGAGAGCCAAAACTTTTCTCGCACTAAGTTTGCCACCCATTTGTCAACATTTAATCGCGTTAGGATACAGCTTGAGCGCTTACCTTGATGCCTGTGTACTTTTTGAAATGTAAGCACAAGTTGCAGGTTATATGGAAATTAATTTTTTATTTTACTTGAATTTTTTCTACCCTCTTACAAATGGGAGGGATAAAACCTTTTTTGTCGGTGTGACATGACATAGTCGCGGTCCTGCAAATTAATAGTTTTCTTCTATATTCCACAGAAAATATCATATTTGGCTGGACAATGATTTAGTTGATTTAACTTAGCACGTACTTAAATATGGACTAGTCAACATAGTTTTCTCAACTATGTGAAAGTTGAGGATTACTCTATTTTTGTTTGCGCCCCACCCCCCGCCCCTCTTATTCACTGTATTTTTATAGCCAAGAAAAACGAAACGCATTATAAATTTGTAATTTCGCATAATTAATTTATTAATAAATAATGAATTTTTTTTAAACGAATGATGCAAAATTTATTTTCCTTATATAAGGCAGGAGAAAAGAAACCTGACGTGTTTTTATTAAAATTTTATTATTGTTCTTAAAAAAATTCTTGATTAAAATAAACGATCTGATTTGCAGTATTTAGCTCTTATATGTCAATTTTTCAGCATCCATCCAGTCCTGTCTCCCTTAAGAATTTGAGTTCTTCTCCCGGATCCATGCAAATAAGACTAGATAGGGAAAAGGGGCGTACATATGTACAATAGAACTTACAGGTTGCAATAACCGCTCTAACAATACAATACAAAATAAGAAGATGCGTAATTTTTACTATTTTCGGCCATCTGCTTCATTGAACCAAAGTAGTTTTTAATAGGCATGCAAGATTATTTGTGTTTTTTAAACCTACTATAGGAAAAAACAATGCCCTTCCATGGTTTGATTTCTTGAAAAAATTAGATTAAAGGAGAGGTTACCGCTCATGACGCTCATACATAAATTGCATCCTTAAAGTGTGTAGAACACGTGGGTGAAAGGATATTTTCATATCTAATGAATTTCATAATTTACAGGGTGACAATTGTAAAGTGACGCAAGTTTAATACTCTGCAGCAAGCTTTGCCATTTACCGTTACTTTAATTTAAAAAGCAAATTCATTCATCATTGGCGTTGCTTTTACTTTCATTTGAATTTTTGTTATTACATTTTGAAATTTCTATAAAAATGGACAAGGAAAATATTCGTCGTGAAATTATGAAATTTCGTTTGGCAAATTATAGTAGCCGTCAAATTGCAAAGGCTTTAAATTTGTCAAGTCGTACGGTAGACCGCCGAGCTATTATTCGATATAATGAAACTGGGGGTTTCGGAGATAGAGACCGGGGAAAATTTTCAACAGTTGCCACTACTGGTTTAACAGAAAAAATTCGTAAACGAATCAAGCGAAACCCAAGGTGCTCAATGAGAAAAATCGCTAAGGAAGTGGGAGAAAACCGTGAAACAGTGCGAATCATTGCAAAATCAAAGCTTAATCTTAAGCCGTACAAGCTCCGAAAAGCTCAAGATCTAACACAAAAAAAGAAATATTTGCGACTGCAAAGATGCAAGGCGTTGCTACGCTCCTCCGTGTTAAAAAATGTTGAAAATATCTTGTTTACAGATGAAAAAATTTTCACGGTTGAACAACATTTCAATGCGCAAAATGACCGAATGTGGCTAACATCATCATCGCAACAAAGTAGGACTGTTGGCCGAGTTCAAAAGCCAGCTTCCGTTATGGTATGGGCTGGAGTTTCCGCTAATGCCAGAACCCCTCTAATATTCGTTGAAGAGGGTGTTAAAATTGACCAGGTTGTTTATCGGAGCATTTTAAACGAACATGTTCTTCCCTGGGCCCAAGATACATTTGGAAATGAAAACTGGACTTTCCAGCAAGATTCTGCACCTTCCCACATGGCAAAATTAACGCAAACATGAATAAAAGACAATTTTTCTGGATTCATAACATCTCAAGAATGGCCACCATACTCCCAGACTTGAATCCAATGGACTACTCTATTTGGAGTATTTTAGAGAGTAAGGCTTGTGCATCTCAACACCACAGTCTGGAGTCGCTGACAAATTCATTAGAGAAAGCCTGGACTGAAATTGACCAGGAAGTCCTGCGGCGAACAGTCCTACGATTTCCGGATCGATTGAAGGCATGTGTGCAGGCTAAAGGAGGTTATATTGAATGAGGTGGGGTTCAAATGAATGCTTATATATTCAGCAATGTTAACACTTAATTGTACTTAATGGAAGTCTGTCCTTTTGAAAATAACTGCTGAAATGTGTGCATCACTTTACGATTGTCACCCTGTATAGCGTGTTGTCCGTGCGGACCGCTGGCTGGATTCATTATAACATTAAACTTTAAATGCGTTTTTCTGGAAACAGCATATTTCAGTGCGGGCGCAATTTTTGTCAAAGATTAATCCAGAAATATTTTTTTCGCTTATTGAAGCAAAAATAACGGCAAATAAATTGAGTTTTTTCCAACGCCTGTCATTTTTAAATCCAGAGGTTTTTCGGAAAATGAAAAACAATAAGGTCCCCCAAGTTTAGTTTAATAATTTGTATCCCTTTTTGTTTCAGATGTAATGGAAAAGTAAAATACGTTAAAACTCATTTCCAAAAGTATTTACTTTATATTAAAAAAAAAAAAAAATTCCCGAAGCCCATGCATTTTCCATGCCTCTCGAAGGTAACCTCCCCTTAAGTGGTTTTTAGCTTCAGTAACCCCAAATACTTTTTGATGCGGCATGTCTTTTCAAATACCTTATGAGAGGTTCCACGGACGCTTACTTAATATGTTCATATATTGGATAATGGCTTTATATAACATCTCAAATGGTGAGCGGTGGAGTGTTGCTGAGTAAATGAGTCTTAAAAATGATGAGTTATTGGATTCAGACGCGATATAGTGACCCCGTTTACTTTTAGAACGTTTACTGTGTAACCAAAAACAGCACTAGTCAATGCCAAGATATCGAAAGTTAAATCCTCATGAAAACAATTTTCATTCTCACAGTATGAACACAGGGAAGATTGAAAATTAAAATTACGAAGGGAGAGAGTGAAATATATATATATATATATAGTATTTTGATCTCATTGCAGATCTGTCTAAAGTAATAATTTTCCATAAAATATTTCATGCTAAGCATAGCGGAATGATAAAGTGTTTTCTTATATTTTCTGTTTTGTAATAGTTAGCTCAAATACAAATTTACGGCAGCTACTTTTATTACCAATTTATTTACTATATGCATACAAAAGAAATAAATTAACACTAGGAAATTGCTATTAAATTTAAAACACTGCTCTGAACTTGTTGACAATAAGCGTCACATATATATATAAATATATAAATTTCTTTTCTTAAGCGTAATACTTACCACGTTGGTAATTTGCGCCGCTACCGTTATTTTGGTTTGGATTGTTAAGAAAATTGTTGCTGTTGGTGTTGCTGATGCTGCTGTTGCCAGTATTAAAGTTTTTATTGTTGACAACGTTAACTGAGGAGGGTATACCGCTTTTTCGACTGATGGCGCCACCGCCGCCGTCGTTGTCAATGTTGCTGTCACCACTACCACCACCACTAACACCGCCAACAATAGCACCGTTCATAAATGCGTTAGTAGTTGTATTTGTGTTTATGTCTGCTTGTGACGTTGTTGTCATTATTGCAAAATTGCTGTTAATGTTTGTAGTATACAAAAACAAAGAGTTGAGTTGCTCTGTAAGCAAAACTAGTTTTGAATTTTTCTTTTTTAGGTTTTTCTTTAGTTTTCGTTTTTCTTTTGTTGAATGTTGCTGTAGGAATGTGTAGTACGATATGCAGCGTAACAGCTGCTGCTCACTTTACTTTTGGTCTCAATTCCAACCATTTGTTATTCATGGCATATTTTAAGTTACTCTGCTATTGACGGTTTGGATTTTTGTGTTTTCAATCATACAATTAACTTTCTGCTTATTTATAATTTGAAATTTTATTAACAGCGAATTAAAACTGTGAGAAAAAAAAACACAAATTAAAATCCGTAAATTAATTAATAGAAAGATTATAGAAATTATGTCGCTTTCTCGTAAGTTTTATTTTTCAAAAGGATACGCCTTTACAGGGTGATTCGCCCCGACAGTCAATAGGAAAGAAGTTATATGCAAGAAGAAAATATCATATCAAAAAGCTTGCTATAATGGAAAACGACCTATGCAGGAACTGTAATGACCCTGTTGCAAAGGAGACTCTGGAACACATATACTAGCTAGAACTAAATTATAGTCGTTAGGGAGTGCTGTTTTTCCTTCCCTAAATGGCTTTTTTAAAAACACTGCTCTAACGACGAATACCTATAAACCGGAGATAGTAATGGATAGCGCTCGTAGTTCTTATTGGCTCTAAAGAGTTTTTGGTGACACTATGGACTAACGATCTATATGAGACATTCGTCCACCACTTCTAACCTATATAAACGGTGTTCAAGAATATCTAGTAAGATAAAATAAATAGTTTTATAGCTATGATAATAATAAAAATATTAACACTAAACAAAAATGTTGAGCAGCCTTAACTTTCCAAAGTTAGCCCAGTTAGGGAATACGAATTTAACATGCCTCAGATTTAAGTATTTATTCAGTTTTAAGTATTCTCGTTACACAAACTGAGCAGTATTAGAGAAGACACACACAAAAATGCAAAACGCGTCAGTTCAGTTTCAGTTTTACTAAAAGTGGAAATGCGACACTTTTCTTATAAGTATCATGCATATCTAGATACATATCTAGTACATACAAGTTTCCATGCCAAATGTAGCTATGCATTTTTCAATTACAAAATGAATAATACCCTTATAGTTTGAGTGTAATATATAAAAATATGTTTAACTGGTTACAAATACATATGTGCACTTGTGAAACATCTGCGCATATCTGAGTGTAAACAACACTTGAGTTATTCTTTTGAAATTTGTTGATATCATATAAACAAAAGTTCTTTTGAAAAACAGTGAAACCAATATATTAATAGGTAGATATGATAAATAAGTAGATATCATCACCTAAAATCCAAACTGTCGTTACAACACTTTTATTTTTTATTATTTTTTTTTTACAGGAGAAACGTTGTAAATTGTTTTAAGAACCCGTAGCGAAGTTATCATGGGTTAATAACACTGGAATACAGTGAAAATATAACATGAACCAAAGTAAGTTTTCTAAACTAATTCGGGGTCGCTGAACACGAAAATCACATTCATTTTTTTTTTACACGGTTTTTCAGGTTACAGTTTCACTTACAGGCTAATATCTCATTACCTATAGCTTCTATCGATCTGAGTTATATGTTATAGGAAATATAATTAAATTACGCGTTAAATGTTGCCAATTCCCATGCTTCTCGTTTTGACTCACTCAAACAATTTGCGGATTTGAGGTTCAACGAATAAGCTCGCTTTGATTTTTTGTAATGATAATTTCGAAAACCCTCTTTGTAATGATTTCAGCGTTATTTTTCAACGCTTTAACGAAATTCTTCATGAGACCAAACATGATGAGGAGGGCGAAAGAATGATTTGGTTTTTATCGAGTGCATCGTTAATAATATTGTATTCCCGAAGTATGTTGGTTTCGCTGAGGCCAAACATATTCAGAATAATAGTGTGCATGAAAATTTCAAGTGGAATTTTGAGAAAAATTTCGAGTTTTCGAAAATATTTTATTTTTACTCAATCCTTGATTACTTTGTCACTTTTTATCCGATTGCTACAGTTTTATGCTTAATAATGGAATGGTCTATCGATTAAAAGAATAAAACTTCAGATTTTGTGATTACTTTTTGTGAGAAAGAAAACTTAGCCCACGAATTGTGTGAAAATTTCTCAAAAATCACACGGAAATTTAACTTTCAACATCTATGTCTCAGTCATTTATAATCCGATTTTAATAAACTTAGCAGCATAAAACGCGTAATTATAATTCCAATTATATACAACTTGGATCGGTGGATATCACAGGCAAATAGATATTAGCCTGTAAGTAGAACTGTAACCTGAAAACCGTTATTTTGCCACATCTCGAAAACTTACCCATAGAAAAAAAGATGAGTATGATTTTCGTGTTCAGAGTCCTCGATTTAGTTTAGAAAACATACTTTGGTTCATGTTATATATTAAAGTGAAATTTTGTATTCCAGTGTAATACATAATATTTTTTTATGAAACTGATGTTTAATACGGTAGAAAATTGTGATTAGAAGAAGATAGGGTAGCCAGATTTTGTATCTAAAAAATCAGTACATTGAACTTAAATTGAATAAAAAACTCAATACAAATAAGTACATTTAGCAGCAATTTAAACATTTTTGCTTTTATTATAAGCTCACTTTCTAAAATTTACTAGGGCAAGTCTGTTTCTTTCCTTCCTCTAAAAAGTGAACATTCAATTGAAAGTTCTTTCAGTGAAGTGAAATTGAAGTAAGAAGTCGAAAAAATTGCACATTTTTTCTACAGTTGGGAATGTCTCACTACTCTTAACCCTTACCGGTCCCAAGTTTTTGTGTACTATATCGGTTCCATATATACAGGGTGACAATCGTAAAGTGACGCACACATTTCAGCAGTTATTTTCAAAAGGACGTACTTCCATTAAGTACAATTAAGTGTTAACATTGCTGAATATATAAGCATTCATTTGAACCCCACCTCACACGTAGGACTGTTCGCCGCAGGACTTCCTGATCAATTTCAGTCCAGGCTTTCTCTAATGAGTTTGTCAGCGACTCCAGACTGTGGTGTTGAGATGCACAAGCCTTACTCTCTAAAATACTCCAAATAGAGTAGTCCATTGGATTCAAGTCTGGGAGTATGGTGGCCATTCTTGAGATGTTATGAATCCAGAAAAATTGTCTTTTATTCATGTTTGCGTTAATTTTGCCATGTGGGAAGGTGCAGAATCTTGCTGGAAAGTCCAGTTTTCATTTCCAAATGTATCTTGGGCCCAGGGAAGAACATGTTCGTTTAAAATGCTCCGATAAACAACCTGGTCAATTTTAACACCCTCTTCAACGAATATTAGAGGGGTTCTGGCATTAGCGGAAACTCCAGCCCATACCATAACGGAAGCTGGCTTTTGAACTCGGCCAACAGTCCTACTTTGTTGCGATGATGATGTTAGCCACATTCGGCCATTTTGCGCATTGAAATGTTGTTCAACCGTGAAAATTTTTTCATCTGTAAACAAGATATTTTCAACATTTTTTAACTCGGAGGAGCGTAGCAACGCCTTGCATCTTTGCAGTCGCAAATCTTTATTTTTTTGTGTCAGATCTTGAGCTTTTCGGAGCTTGTACGGCTTAAGATTAAGCTTTGATTTTGCAATGATTCGCACTGTTTCACGGTTTTCTCCCACTTCCTTAGCGATTTTTCTCATTGAGCGCCTTGGATTTCGCTTGATTCGTTTACGAATTTTTTCTGTTAAACCAGTAGTGGCAACTGTTGAAAATTTTCCCCGGTCTCTATCTCTAAAACAACCAGTTTCATTATATCGAATAATAGCTCGGTCTACCATACGACTTGACAAATTTAAAGCCTTTGCAATTTGACGGCTACTATAATTTGCCAAATGAAATTTCATAATTTCACGACGAATATTTTCCTTGTCCATTTTTATGGAAATTTCAAAATGTAATAACAAAAATTCAAATGAAATTAAAAGCAAAGCCAATGATGAATGAATTTGTTTTTTAAATTTAAGTAACGGTAAATGGCAAAGCTTGCTGCAGAGTATTAAACTTGCGTCACTTTACAATTGTCACCCTGTATATGCACGCAAGTGTTACCAATAACATAAAACTCAATTCCTCAAAAATTCCTCAATTTTCAACAAAATCTCCCAATTTTTTTTTTTATTTGTTTGTAAATTTGTAAAACCTACTTAAATTAAATTTAAATTTTTTATTCATATTTAGCATACACGTATCTTTACTTTAGTATAACTAACATTTAAAAAAAAATCGAAGGGAAGAGAAAATTTTAGTTAAGTTTTTAAAATTCGATAAGTTTCACATTTTAGCTTATAGAGCATTGGTCGTTCTGTTTGAAAAAGAGTGTTAAAGTCAGTGAGTATTCTTAAACTATATGACATAAATCCCATGTAAACTTCAGTTGAAGGATCATCCATAGTTCGTAGCATTAGTTCCGTGGTTTTTGACGGATCTTCGAAAACATTTAAACGCAAGTACGCTCTTAAAGCTTCGTATTGCTCTAATACTCTGTCGACACATGCTTTTATTGAAAGCCATCGTGTAACAATAGGTGAAAGAATTTTGTGAATAGCAATTTGGAAATATTCCTGAAAGTCTTTAAATTTTTCTTGCCGTATGTAACTTCGATTGAAATGTGAACCCAAATTTCGCAGAAGATCTTAAATTTTCCACCGGCAACTTAAGGCAGGCTTTTGACGCTACTAGATGTATCATATGACATGAACATTTTACTGTTACAACAAATGGCTTTTCTTTTTGAAGTAAAGCAGCCACAGAATTGAAATGATCTAACATTACATCAGGGGTATCCGCAGAAAACCCAACGTAATTGTCAAATGGGATCCCCTTTTCTTTAATACATTTTTTTAATAAAGCGTATAAATGCACTGCGGTGCCCGATGCGCATTCTTTTATATCAAAAAATTTAGTGTTTACTTCGTCTGATAAATTGTCGTAAAATATGACAGTAAATGCGCATTGTTTAATATCACTAACATCTGTAGTCTCATCTATTATTATTGAAAAGAATGTGTTCTTAAGATCAGAAAATAATGAATTCGTGAAACTAGTGCCAAGAATATTTTTCATTATTGGTGTAGCTTTGCTACAATGCAGTGCAATTTTTTTATAATTTCTGATTTACGAAAAGACGCTTTCAAAACTGTCAATAAACCAAAATGATAAGTCATTTGTGGCAAGTAATCCAACTAAGACTTTTTCAATGTGGCATCAATTGGCTGCGTCAGGGCAATGGCTCTGCTATTTTTTATATGCCTCACAGATTTTCCATGTCGAACCAGATCAATCTTGTGTGATATTATCGTATATTTGCACACTTTACAAAATGCGACATCACTATTATGAGATCTTTGGCTAACCATCCTTTAAATTCTGGGTCTTCTAGCCACGCCACGCCGCACAGTGCTTCGAGAGTGGACAAAAATCAAAAAAAGTTATGTGTCCGATCATTAAAATTTTGATGTCATTTAAAAGGTAATAGAATATGTATAGCGAACCCAGCGTTGTGTTACAGCGGTTGTGTTTTGAAGGAGTTAGGGCTTGCCAAAGTCGATCAATTTAAGAAGCAAATATTGAAATAAGAAATTGAAATTTTTATGACTCTTGCAAAAAAATTGCTTAAAAATCAGGTATCATTCACAGCGCTTTCATTTTTTTTTATTATAGGAGGAATAATATTACCTACTTCATAACATATAATTTTTTTTTTTTAAACAGAACATTTTTTTTTTTGAATTTTTTTTTTAATATATATTTTTTCAGAGAAAAACTTAAAAAATCGTTAAGTTCAGCAAAGAATATAAAACATTAGGCCGCAAAAGGATGTGGTCTCCTCCCTATTTTTGTTAATAATAATCCTTACTTTTTTAAATGGTGGAAAAAAATTTGACAACTTCGTCCAACCTTAGGAGAAATTCACTATTTACTAATACTCTTAAATACTCTTAATAAATTTTAAAGAAATTTATTAAACTATTGCAACTTCTCAAAGAAATTTTTTCGTACTATAATTTTCATGGCTTGTTCATCAAAACATTCTAAGTCATAAATATGTTGACAATACACTGAATTTAAATTTCTCCGAGTTTTAGGAGTCTCCTAATATTGGCAGATGCCCATGTTTGGTATACAAATTACATATGTATTCGTACTTTTGGCGTACAAAATATTTGAATTGGTTTTTTTCTCGTAAATGTACAAATGTGTTCCAAACACGTAGTTCTTGAAATTACAAGAAAAACAGAAGTTTTAGAAGGAAGCGGCGTGATTGGCTTAGCAAAACCATATAATGTCGTCAAGTGCATAAATAGGCTTAAATGATGGTTTTTAGGAATCTCTATTCCTTGAGTTTTGGCATTCGCGAACGTGAACACCCTTGGTTCTAATTAGTTCACGCTATCGCGAACCCACTGCATTTTTGAAACAGTTACTTTTGGCTGTTATGTCAATATTAAAATTTTTGTTAGTATTTTGTAAGGCAGACTGTTTTATAAAAATATACTTAATTAGAAAATCTATTTTATTATACATATCTATGATAAAAGTAGGCACGTTTTAAGAAGGTGAGTTAGAGTTGTATTTTAAATAGTGTTATATCCAAAACCGAAAGAAATGGTGGAACATAGGCAAAAAACTGATAAAAATAGTAAATAAATTGAAAATATTTGTTTTCGTTTTGTTTATTTTACATCTATATTGAATAAAAAAATTGATTTTATACAGAAAATATAAAATTAAAAAAAAAAAACTTCTGTAAAAAAAACACCGCAAAAAAATGAAAATTCAGCTCATGGATGACTTGATAGTAAAAAAAAGAATTTCATGCCCTATTGTTGGTACATCTGGAACAAATAGAATAATGATGTTGGGGACAAAATATTAAAAAACTTCTGCGAAAATGTCCATGGCAAGAAATAATAGTACACAAAAACACATTTTCTCTATTGCGGCCATTTTTTAGAACTAACGCCATCTAGTGAACATGACGTTTTGATTAATCTCCACGAATAAAGCTATCTTTAAAATTTTCATACACATGGGATAATATTTTCCATAATTTTGATTGGGGAATAAAACCGATTTGTATACGTGCGTATACGAAGGACCGGTGAGGGTTAACATTCATTCAATGTTACAAAATCTACATTTTTCTCCATTTTCATTAAAAGATTTTAAAGTAAATGATAGTTTTTTAAGTTATAGATTTAAATAAATCTGTATTAAAACAATGCTAAGTCCAAAAATTTATTTCAGAATTTTGATATCTTACTAAAGAATATCTAATTTTCTCATTATTGTAACACAAAAAATATATTTAACTTTTTATTAACCCATTAATGGACAATGATGCGAAAACGCACCATTATTAATCTATAAAAATAACACTTCTAGTCTATGAAAATCACACTTATAGTCAATAAAAACACACTTTTTTAATGGTGAGTTTTCGCACTACTGTCAATTAATGGGTTAAGAGATTTATTTCCAAAAATTATCTTTCAGCTTCTGGTCACGCTTAAATAAGTATGTATGTTTACTTGTTGCAACATTTTGCAATAATAATTTGCAAGCAATTCAAGTGTAAATTTTAAAACTGACGTTTGCAATGAATTTAAATTATATTTATTTTTTTGCTACGAATTTGAATGTTTGCGTGATAAATTTCTAAAGCAAACGAATATGACGACACAACAGTTCAAGAACAGAAATAGTGAAAGAGTAAACCAAAACGTAAAAGAAATTAAAACAAAATTAATAAAAGAAAAGAAAAGTAAGAATTGGTTGTGTGGCACCGCCATAATGCCCGCATATGTATACGAACTCGTATTCGTATCTATTTATGTCAACTGAATCTCTTTATCACGGCATGGTATTTTTTTCGCATTCTTTAGCAGATTTTCGAGAT
Organism: Toxonevra muliebris; assembly: GCA_963691655.1. Lineage (NCBI taxonomy): Eukaryota > Metazoa > Arthropoda > Insecta > Diptera > Pallopteridae > Toxonevra > Toxonevra muliebris. The sequence continues at coordinate 55,689,469 of OY829327.1, forward strand.
ACAATCGAAAAGATGTGTGAAAAAAATTTAACGTATAATTCTGAACTTTTACAAGTAGATAAAGGCAAGTAAAAAAGATGCTAATGATATTTTGCAAATCATGGAGAAGGAACGATTCCCACAAATGAAATGCTCTAAATTTCTTTTTTTGCTTTTACGAATATTTTCCCTTTAAATTAAAATTGGATAAAATTCCAAAAACACACTTTTCAAACTAGTTCCACTAGCTTCTGTAGCAGTTGTGCGCCTAACTGTCCAAGACAACATGCTTGTGGTGGAGGTGGTGGCGTGTAGGTTTACCAATGCCAAATTTAATCTAAACAACTTTTTTGTTTTTCAGCTAACAGAGCAACAGTAGTGACAACAAAACAACTATTACATATATAGAAATATATATACGTAAGTATATACATATGTATGTGGATAACAACCAGCACGCCATAACGAAGTATCTCGGAGATACAATAACAAAAACAAAATTATGCGATTGCTCTGTGCGCGGAGTTGAAAGTGAATTTTTCTTGGCGGAACTTGAAAAACAAACAATAATAAAATAAAACAAATTTATTTATAAAAAAATACAGTACAATAACTGCGATGATAATGAAAATGAAGGAAACTGAGGGCGAGCAAAATAAATTCAATGAAATCCAAGTTTTTAACATTTTTGTTTTTAATTGCGTGTTTTTGAAATGATTTTCTTATTATTTAACTTAACCCTTATATAAACTCCCATATCTGATCAGACATATTTTAACCACACATTTCCTAACAGACTCGTAAATAAGCAAAATTAGATTCCATTAATAGAAAATCCCGATTTTGTAGTTTAATGTCGGTATGTCGTATATGGAACCCCTCTCGTCATGTCAGAAGAGTATGTAATTTCTGGACTTTTCAAAACAAACTTTGTTTTGGCCTTGTTTGTTATACAAACACATTATAGTTTGTCCAAAGTAGTAATTTGCTAATGCAAATTTTTTGTCGATGAACTTAAACCTGATGACAGAATTTTTCTATCAAGTCAGGATTTAAATCGTTCTAATTAATTTCGATCGGAAATTTTATTACATCAGAACTCTAAACGGAATTGTAAGATTGTAATCATAAGTAAGTTTTTCAAACCTTATTTAAAAACTCTTTTTATGAAATAAGTAAATAGTTTTACTTATTTACATGCACATGCATTTAGAGTTTTTTTTTTTTCTTATATTTAATAGTATATTTAGAAAACTTTCAACAAGTTATATTTTTAAGGATACTAGTTTTAAATTATGTATTTGTGGTCAAGCTGATTCTTCAAAATTTTTGGAACCACATCAATAATAATATTTTTTCATTTTTAAAATGAAACAATGTTTTATTTGCATGTTTTGGATATTTTTCAGTTGTGTTTTAATAATTACTATTTGAACTCTGGGGTTTTGGTTCGGATTCGGTTCGGAAGTCTGCAATTATTATTTCCATAATTGTGAGATTATAATTTTGAATTCCTAATGTCTAACTTTTTACCTGGTTACTTCTCCTTAACGCTCGGTATAATTGACTACTACAGCTTACATATAAAATTCAAATCAATTTTGAATGAATTATAAATAACCAATGGAACTTTGGACTCTTAAATGCTTACATCACAAACTGAAAAATGAAAATATTAATCAAAGTTTTATCTTATCATTTTACCGGTCAGTTAATTATTCTTTTACGTAAACAAAACTAAATAAAACGTGAGTTCATAAGATTTGATCTATCTTTATTAATAAGTTATTTTATTTTTACGTGTTTAATAATTAAGTTCCACAAATTTTACAACTTTTAGTTTTATTTCTCAAACTTTTTCAAATTAATTATGATTTTTTTAATTTCAAGCAAGTCTTTTGTTAAATATTAAAAGGTTCTTTATTTCAGATCAAGACAACCAAAAGGCTTTGTGTTCAACTCTAAGGAATAATGAATTCTCAAAAATTTTTCGATTAAATAAGTCTTTAGTTAACAAAAAGGATTCAGATCATAACAAATAGTTTTCCATGCGCGTTATTCCTATAGTACGATTACTCCTAGGGTACGAGAAACCAGACACTATTGGAGGTTATACACTCCCAAACCAATAGAGAGCCGCTTCCATGCTTCACTGTGGTTCGCTTCTGGAAGAAATGTAGAAATTTGCAAAACATTGAAATTTCTTAAGAAATATGCTTTAAAAGCGACAATTTGAATTTGTTTAGTCAAATATTTTTTCTCTTAATTAAATATCTTATAGTGTATTTGGATACGAGCAAGTGGTATGTAGTTATTTGTTGATGTTTGATACAGTGGGTTGCCAAATTATTAGGTACAGTGTAGAAAAATGCATTTTTCATAATTAATGGAAAGCAAAGAAATAAATAATGGCCAACAAATTTTTTTTTTTATTTATTTGTGGAATTGTTTTAGGAAGAATAAAAGAAAATAATGCATTTATGTAGTGGTTGGATATAGAAACGATATATCGAAATTTGCACAAAGTACTCTAAATTTTAATCTGCAGTGTTTGCACGGTGTTGCAAAAAAAAATTAATGAATTTTTTAAGTGACCTAGTGTAGGTTGTAGGTCCAGTCAAATAAAAAAAATCCATACCAGGAATTTCCGATACACTCTTAAAATCAAGACTTAAAACTAAAAATATGATTTTCATAGATGAATGTGCATTGTTGTTGATGGCTTAGTTGCTCCATACATTTTGCTAAAGTATTTCAGATCTTTCTGGACGCGCTACTCCGAAAAGCGTGATTTAAAAGGATGTTTTACAATGGGTTTGGGATCTTGTATGAAAAAAACATTTATCTTGCACATAAAAGAATTTAAGATATCTATCTCTATGTAAAATATGCTTAAGCGAATGGCGTATCCAGTTCTGTATACAACTGAACCGTGAATGGGTGATCCTCTATCAAATCCCGATCTTATTGGAAACAAAACCACTCTTTTAAGCACCGTTTTGGGATCGTCATCGTGCTGGTAGACATACTTTAATAGCAGATCTTTCTCCGTATAAGATAACATGACATTTTGGGGAATATCTTTACACATCTGACGGTCCATTATACCTCTTATTTTGAAAATTTTTCCGATTCCATGGCCAAAAAAAATCACCAGACCATTACGTTTCCTCCCTCGTATCATATGGCGCTTTTCAAATAACACGGATTTCATATTTGCCCTTTTGGTCTGTACACTAGCTTCAATCCGTCGCAACCTTTCATGTTAAATATAGATTCATCAGTAAAAAGTACAGTCTTTCATTTGGGAGTAGCTCAGCTTAAGTGCGCGGTTACAAATTAGAGCCTTGACTGTCGATTCTTTCGAGAAATAAATGGCTTTTTCATGCTTTGAAATGTTTAAACGCAATTTATTTCCAAGATATAAAAGGATCTTTTTTTATAATCCGAATGATGGCCTGATCCTCACGTTTGGTTGTGCCCCGCGGTCTGCCACCTCCATATTTAGTATTTAAAAAATGGGAAGCCCGAAAACGGCTTATTGCTCGGGAATTAAAGGAATAGCGAATACAAAATTATTTTACAATGCATGTCACTGATTCAGCTTTATTAAATTTACTTAGAATATTTTCTCTAAATTGTGCAGAATATTTATTTCGAGCCATTTTGGGAAGCGAAATTTTGAAATGCGAACGGTGACGGTGAATGATAACCAATAGCTTATATACGCTTCCAATTTTTTTTAAAACCTGCTTTTTGTTATCCCAAAATAACGGGTTTCTAGTTTAAAGATGGTTTTTGTTGTTTATTTTTAACAATTGATTGTAATTGTAAGCGAAAAAGATTATGTGCTTTAGTTTTGTCGCGGCAGGTTCAGGCATATTGCGCAATGTTAGTAAAAAAAAGAAAAATATTAACCAGTTTTTAATGTTATTTTGTTTCAACAAGTGCATAATTATACTAAATTTATAAAACAAAAAAAAATATGTGCATACATCAATATTTTTAAATTTTATTGAACTAAATGTTGACAAGAAAGAGTTCGTGCTTTAGTTTTGTCCGACACTGTATATGTGAACTAGTAAATTAACTTTTAGTGAACCCATGTCGAGTACAATCAAGATAACCTTTGACATATGTCGCCAAAAAATTGCACGAAAAAACAAATTGAGAAAATTGTCTTATCGTGGAAATTTGTAATCTTTATTTACTATTTTTTTTTCATTTTGTTTGGTTTTTAGGACCCTATTTTCATATTCTGCTGTCACAAGGAAGATCTGAAATACTTTAGCAAAATAAGCCATCTAAAGTGCATATTGCAGCTTTACTAGAAATTAGATGTATGATCAAAAAGTCCACGAAATTAAAAAAATTAAATAATTTTGGACAAATTTGTGAAGTTGAAGCTAAATACAAATGTTTCCAAAAGAAGGTTCTAACGAAAAATTCGTAAAAATACCTATACAATATACAACAACATCGGCTTACATCCTTTCATATTTGAGGAAAACAGACGAGAGCAAAAGGTACTTGCCAGGCAGATATTGTCTAACTTTTCAGAAAAAGATGGTTGGGGTGATAACAGAAAAGTTCAATATTTTAAACCAGTTCTTCGAAAAAGTACTTGGCTTATTGCAACACTATTTGGCAAATAACTGAAATTTTTCTGAGATATGAAAGAGTCTCTAACACTGTTATGGCCTATCTTTTTATAAATTCTTCTTTGGATCTATTGGAAACATTAGTACTGAGGTTGCTTCACAGATTTGGCCAAAAACGTAGCATTTATCTCATTTAATTGATTATTTAATGATAGTAACAGTCTTTATCAGTCCGTTTTCGGTGCATTTTCGTAAATAAAATTTATAACACAAAATGGTAACGGTATTTTTGATATCGGGCGTTATGACTTAAAAAAAAATGCGTTTTAAGCTTAGCCATTACTACGAAACAAAAGTTGTCTTCTGGGGTAGGCATTGTTTTGTCGGATACTGTATATAATGACACAACCAGCTGAATCAGCAAATTCCAGTGTAAAAACCAGAAGTTTTGATTTCGATCCAACGAACAATGGCGTTCAAAATGAAATGAATAAAATAAAGTCAAATATGTAAACAATAAATACAATACGACTAAATGTAAGTCACGTAGAATTCCAGACGAAAGAGGGAATGGAGATGAAGTCTATGATAATTCTTAGTTCCAGTTACTTGAAAAATTATTTATACGATATCCAATTTTTTGTAAACCAAGTTTGAGATTTGTTCAGCCAATTGTGAACAATTTTTATGTGAACTTTATCTTACTTATTTCAAACTGTTTGCTGACAAGTGAAAAGTGCACGTAAATTAGGGTAGCCAGACGTACTGGTTTGATCAGTACATGTCCTGATTATTTTTTTAAATACTGATTTTTTGAAATCTTGAAATCAGTATGAAAATGTACTGATTTTTGTATTTTGTACTGATTTTGTACTGATTTTCCCAAATTAATAGGTTATGAATAATTTTTGTGCTTAACCTTAATAGTCTTAGAATCGTTTTTGCAGACAGTCTCACGCCGTTTTGTTGCTATCGTTGCTGCTATCGAAGGGAGAAAAGCAATATTTGCTTGAAGAAAAGACAGTTAACGTAAGTTTTTAAATGAGTGAAGGGAATTTGTTATTAATTGAATTTGATTATTGTACTCAGCTCTCACAATCCTCTAAATAGGGAAACAGATACGTAATCAACATTGTCTACTGACGAAAAAAAAATGTAAAATGAACACACAAAATCGGAGAAAAAGTTCAGGACGTTTATATCACTATATTACATTGAAATTACTAGGTAATAAAAGCATTAAAAACTGTACTGATTTGTACTGATTTTCAGTGATTTCCAACTTCTAATGTACTGATCTCGCGGTTGAAAAATCTGGCTACCCTAACGTGAATATTCATTTGCAATAATTCTGATTATAAAATTAAGGTTAATTTCGGAATTCAGATCAAATAGTCTAATTTCAGATAAAATCTGTATATAATGTATACAGCGTGCGGAGATTGAAGTGTTGCCAATTCGAAAGGCTATAACTTTTAAATCAATGAACAATTTTTATTATATATGTAGCAAAAATTATTAAAAAAAATTATTGAATTTTAAAGTCATTTAAGATTTTCGGTCAATCCTGTCCAAAAAAAAAGAGTTCTTGGAACTCTTGTACTGCCCTAGCAGATTGACGTCTGGGTGAATTCGTTGCCATTGTTGTACCGCAATAAAGTTCAGAACGTTGTTTTTTAACTAATCTTGGCTCACACGAACTTTTTGCGACCTATTGAAACGTGAACGGTTTAGATACTTGAGCGTCCAAGACTTTAATTAATGCACCTTCAAAAACCGATTCACGGTACACAATCGTATTCACTTTGACTCCAAAAACACGAGCGGGGAACGGTCATCACCGATCACTGCTGCCCAAACCATGACGTGGGCCGGAGTTTGTGATCGAGTGGCCATTCTTAGTTCCAAATTTTCGAACCTTCTCTCTTTTAATCAGGCTCGATCATTTTGTTTATTTACGTACTGCTCAATTGGGTAATTTTCCCCATCGGAGAAGACGATATTGGCAACTGGCTACCCGCTTACAAGCGCTTCAACTCCTCTGATATTTATAGCCGTTGTTGTTTCTGCTTTGGTGTAAGATTATGTGCCTTTTGGGTCTTGTAAGACTTCACAACGAGGTTGTTTTTTAATATCTTACGCAAGCTTCGGTCTGATGTTTTTAAGCAGCAGCCATTTTTCGTGCACTCTGTCTGGGATTTTGTCGAATTCTGGCTTTCATTTTTTGAACCATTTCTGTTGAAGTTGCTGATTTAGCTCTCTAACGATCGCGGACCGCGACTTTCCTGCTAAATAAAGCGCTATCACACTATTATGTTTGAGTTTCATTACTTACGAAATTTTTTCTGCAAAACTTTGACACAAATGCTTTTGCAAACATGTGAACATTGAAATCAGTTGCCATCGCGATTGCACTGAAAGCTCGACAGCTGTGGCAAATTGAATTTGTGCAACACCCTGAAGTATGTATATTAGAAAAATTTATTTTTCCGGTATAGAAGTCGGTGATTAAACCGTTAAAGTAAAATTTGATGCTTTCCTAAATCGCTGGCATGTATATTTACAGTTATCTGTTGAAATTTAGACGTATGGGTCTTAAAACTGTTGGCACTATTATGGGCGTATTTTAAATACTACGTAGACTCATAGAAACCTATGTGGTTTAGAGCTCATTAATACAAAAGATTTACGTGATTTAATTTTTGATATCGATCGATTGAAATTAATGTCATCGATTCTTTCTACACACATCTGAAACCCAGAAAGTGAGGAATATAGCTTAAGTATTTTTGTATGCTTATTTCATTGCTTATTTTATTGTAGTTTTTTCTTTTACACTTGATTCAACAAAATAGCCACCATCATTGAATGCCGCTCGGTTAGAAAATGAAGATGAACAAGAACCCTAAAGGGCACATCGTTCTATGCTTTTTCATGTATGTGCACACTTTGTGCTCTGTTTAGTTTTCTACGATTTTCCAGCACAAAGAAAAACGCAACACAAAAACAACTGGCAATAGGAGGCACAGACAAATGTAGTCAATAAATAAAAATTGAAAATAATAAAAAATATGCATAGAATGTATGTAAAGCAAATATAGATGGGACGCGAACTCACAAATACGAGAACAAAAATACAAATACAAATACTGTGATTGTATGAGAGAAACGTGAATAGCAATTCAAAATGAGATTTTTCAGCATTTTGTTTAACTTTTTGTTCAGATTCTTTCGTGTGACTCTCAAGGTTTTTCTATTGTTTCGATGTTTGTTTTCTAGTTTTCTTATTGTTGTTGCAGTCGTAGTTATCGTAGTTAAAAATTAACAACGTAACCGTAAAGAGAAAATAGTAGGCAAAATTAAAGTAAAATAAAAATTAGATAGAAATTGGAAAATTATTTACCTTAAGTTTTGAATTTTTACTTTTTGTACAAATTATTTTTTCTCTATTTTTGTTGTTCACTTTTTCTTCCTACTTTTGCGTATTTATTAAACACTAATAAAAACAATAAGCTTTTGTATATTGTTAATTGATTTTTTTCACTTCCTATTATTCATTGCGAAAATGCACAGAAGTATCTACTTTGCTAATTTGCATACTCCTTTCAAAAGATTTTCGAATTTTCTTAATTTATTAATTAGTATTGTTGCGGGCGGAAACTTTTTGCACAAAATAACATTTATTTTTTAAACCGGAATATAAAAAAACAAAATAAATCCAACAAATTCAACGGCTAAAGAGAAACTAATTCCTAACTGTGCGAAAGAGAATGTTGCAGCTGTCAAGTTAATTTCTGCTGAATTGGAATAAAAACAGCTGATTTGTGGATTGTGAGTGTGTTCCACATTTTTATAGCCAATAATAATTTAAAAGTAGAAAGTCGAATGCATCTAAGTACAATAAAACTAAAACGAGAAGAGAAATATAAAATGCGTTTATAGGGCATTAGTTTACAAAATTTGACAAAGTTGTTCCTCATAGAACCAACACCAATCGCTTTATCCATATCCATAGGAATAGAAAAATGCAAATATGAAAGAAATTAGAAGTTGTTTCAGAAAATTACTTCTGTAAAAACGAATTCTCATCCGATATTATTCTAATATTACGTAACGCGCGTGGGGGGAGAGAGTGTTGGACGATTTTTTACGTTATGTTGTCAGTGTTGCCAGAAATTTTTTTTTCGGAAAACGTCCAAAACAACTTTGAAAACGTCATTTGACCGTTCAAAACATCATTTTACGTACCAAACCAAAACCTGATTTAAAGGTATTTTTATTAACTAATTAATTAATTTCAAAATATAATAATTTTTTTAATTTTTTTGCTGCTAAAAATAATACTATTGAACCGATTGGGCTGAAATACGTTTAAAACGTTAATCTACATGCCAATGGCTCTCGCAGGTAATATAATTATTTATTTTTAATCATTTTCTATTTTTTAGAGCAGGTGCGATTTATACACAATTAGAAGAAAAAAATATAGAAATAATTAAAAGTATAATTATAGTAAGTGCAAAATACACCCCGCGCGAGTGACGGCGGATTAAGAGCCAGAAACCAGTGAAAAACAAACAGAACGATGATATTTTCAGTAAATATTTGTTTTTTTTTCTTGTTCTAGCAATTTTTAGTTTTTTATTGCATCATATTTTCTTATTTCTCAAAATAAAATCGCTAGGTAACGTTATAGACTTTTTCGTGTAACGTTAAACACCGGACATTTTGAATCTTGGAAGCGCAAGAGAAATATTTTTTTAGGCACTATTTTGATTTCAGTAGTTTATTTGATCTCTCATATATTGAAGACCACATAAAACTAGTTATATCTTGAAAAGACAAAAGTTAAAAAAAAAGTTTGTAAAGAATGTCAGCTATTGGATTTATAGTGTAAGCTCGGTCTTATAAGCAATTAATTCGCCCTTAAAAGCGAATACTCTTCTTTCATTCTTTCTTTTTCACTTTTCTCTTTTTCTCTTCAATTACTAGATTTTTTAATTAAATATTTTTGAATAATACATTCTGAAAATATTGCTTATTAAAGACAATAATCGTAATCTTAACCGGCAGTTATTGAAAAAGATAATCGTAATCGTATCGGTGCCTCACTAGTTATGGGTAACCAAAATAAAATTTTGGTTGCGGTAATTGTTATATGCAACCAAAAAAAAAAAAAAAATAAATAAATAAATAAAATAAAAACGCTCTTAATTTTAACAACAGATTTTTCTTGAATTTTGTTTTTGTGACTTATTTGCATTAAAAAAATGTTATTTTGAGTTCCTGCCCCCAACACGATATTAAAAATTGTATAAACCAATAAAGAAAATTAAAACAAAAATAATTTCTAAAGTACTTGTTGGAAAATCGCTCGTAATTATGAGGTAATTTCACTTTAGTGACTTTGTAATAAAAACACATTTTTGTAAATTTGTATCATTACTTTTAACATACATACATACTATATTTCAAACTTCATACATTTAGGAAAATTTTATTCATATTTTCTAACAAATATACATATGCTAATTAAAAAAATAACAATTGCACATTTGACTAAAATAAAGCATAAATAAATACAATCATAATTTGTTATGGTGTAAAAAAAGTTAAATTAAAAAACAAATTTACATTCAACATAAAAAAAAATTTGTTTTGAGATGCAAATTACAAATTTAAAGTATGTATAAAAATTACACTAAAAAATTTAACATTATTTGATATAGGTACATACATATAACATCAATTATTGTCTCGGAAGACCAAATAACTATTAGTAACAATTATTTATACTGTTTTATCTTTTTTCTTATAAGTGTACATTGAAAAAAAAAAACGAAACGATCGTGGAATGTGTCCAGTCTAACTTCTCAGCTTCTTGCTAAGCAAGAACTCACTTTACTTGTCACTTGAAAAAGAGCGTGAATCCTGTGAAGCAGCTACGGAATCATCTGAGGTTTCATCTGTAGGTGTGCGCCGTTTGACAGCCCATTCTACTACACAGAAGCAGCCAGTGCCAATTGTGGCGAACACCACCAAAATTCCCAATTGTGGGCGAAGTCCCAAATGTGATGAGTAAAAGAAGCTGATTGCAGCAGCGATAGACTGCAACAATTTACAAAAACAAATTATTTAAAATTGAAAAACATAGAAGAAAATTTTTGGGAAAAACTCTCACCTGTGTAAACTTGAAAAGTGCAAATGCGCCAACGGAATTCTTTACGTAGACACCACCCAGCATGGAGTAAATTTGAGTATTCATGCACGCATCACCTAAGCCCAGCATAAAGGCGCAAATCAAAGCAATCCAAGAGCGAGGTGGGTCCATGTAGGAGATATCCTCGGTATCATTAAACGGTGCATTATCAGGCAAATTCAGGAAGATCAAGAAGAAAGCGACCACGTGAATAATATAACCCGCAATAACGATAGGATCGCGTCCAAAGCGCGTAGTTTTTTTCCCCAAGATACCAAACAGTCCACCACCAAACACTTCACCAGCACCAATGCAAATTCCAGCTAAGCCTACAATCTCTTTAGGCGTTTCGTAAATTTTCTTCGTGAATCCGATGGAAGGACCATAAACACCACTAAAGAATGACAGCTCAAGACCTGCATTAAGATGGATATTTTAAATGTGACATATATTTGCTAGAAATTAATTTTGAGCCTTACTAACCAGTGTAAAAAAATGCCACACTCAGCAAAAGCATATCTCTAGTCATAAAAAGATTACCGGCAGATTTCAGCGCAAACACTGCGCTGCTCCATCCTGACTGTTGACCACGTAATTCAGTGTCTGATGTTGAATTGTCGGGTATTTTACGCAAAGTAGCTAGAAAGAGAATACCTAGAACTGCAACACCTGTTAGGACAGCAATAACTATTGTACGCGTCGCCACATCTATGTCTGTTTTATCCTGGAACTGATAGTAAACGAAGATATTGCCAAAGAACATACTGCACTGTAACAATGCCCAAAATACACCCGAATTGCGAGAGATATTCGTGAGATCACTGCATCGTGCCAGAAAGTTGCCCTGCCCAGTCCATGTTATAGCCGCTCCAGCTCCGAGAATCGCACTTGACAGATACAACAACCAATTGGATGGAAATAAGAAGGTCACCATAAATAATCTAAAATCAAAGAACATTTTTGTTATTCAAATATCCCGCATATTCCCATGATAACCTTAGAACATACGTATAAGTGACGGCACCAATCAGCATTGAAGTTCTTGGCCCAGTAAATGAAATAAACGATGGTGCCAGCCAATTGCATAATGAGAAGGTGGTATAAATGATAGCTAAACTGGTATATGCATTACCGGTGAAACTTGGGTCTTCTTTTTTGATGCTATCAAGTATAGTTTGCTGAAATGTAAGTAAATAATTAGTAATAAAAATATGTCTATTTTATAATTATGAGTATGTACGTTTTTTTATACGATCTATTTTATATCATAGCATAGTTTTAGGCATCTTAAGTTTAGTTGAAAAAGCGTTGGTCATTAATAGGGCAAGGAATTTCATGCACTAAAAAATCGAAAATATGCACATATAATATGCACTTAAAGTTTAAAAATATGCAACTGCAAAAAATGCACTAAAAACATATAAAATATGCAATTAAAAACAAAAAATTTGTATTTTTAATTGCATATTTTCGGTAAAAAAAAACAAAAATATTGCATGTAATTTAACAAACAAAGGACTAAAACAATTCACTTTAAAATATAAAATAAATTTATAAAAAGCAACCAAAATATAAAATGAACATAAAAAGTTTAACTCAAATCGAATTTAAGTAAATGTTAATAATCATGAGATCAATCTTAATTTATTGTTTTATTGGCGTTAACAATACAATTTTTTTGAAATGCAAAACTTTTCCGATCGGGTCTTAAAAAATGTTTGTATAAAGAAAATGATATAAAGAAAATGATCGCACAAAATTCATTTATAGAATAGTTGTTTCTAGAACAATTTTCTTCATTGAATTCCAAATTTACATATCTGTGGCCTCATCTATGGCAACATATAAGAAGTGGTTTTTAAGTCGAACTTAATTTCTTTTAATAAACAAATATATATTTGGCCTATATAAGTTTTGTGCAGTGACGTTTCAAGAGGAATGATTTCATTAATATATCTTAATTGTTGATTGTAAGATACAATGGAATATGTGCTGAAGTAAAGGTTTGGCATAAATCCAAACTAAATATTTTAAGCTCTGCCGCTGCAGAGGTAGTAATCAAAGGCTGTATTGTTTTTTCCAGATGCGTTCATTCAATTCTTTATGTTTATGGCTTTTCAAATGCTGGTCAACTTGAAATTTTTTTCGCAACTCACTAAAAAGTTAACAAAATTATTAAAAATATGTAAATAAAAAAATAAAAAATGTGAAAACATGCATTTATTGTAAAATATGTAAAAATATGCACTGTTACCGCCGTAATTTGATTTCTTATATTTATATTGTACTTTATTCATACTCTATTATTAATTTCAAAGTAATGAATTACCCTGTGAATTATATACATTATATATTGCTTATTTGTGGTGTAGCGAAAGGAATAACTGTAACTATTTACATGTAGAACATTGCGAAGAGAATACCTGTAACCATTTACATGTAGAACATTGCGAAGAGAATAACTGTAACTATGTACATGTAAAATATATAGAACTTTAAGTTATTTCATTATTTTAGTCAGTCAAAATAAAAAATTGACCCTCTGTCCTTGAATTTCTTACTTGTACCTCGTGTACGGAATAAACTTTGTATTGAATTTAAAACGCTGTACTTTATTTGGGAAAACTGGTTCGCTCTTGAAAAGTATATAAGCTTTGCGCATCGCACAAATATTGGCTCCAACATGCACAGTTACCCAAAAATATGCATTTATAGTAAAATATGCACTAACGATTGAATGCCATTTTAAAGGAAATCTAATGATTTGTAAAGATTTCTTGACCATTTCAATTTTGAGATGCCCAGTAAAAACACGCATTTGCATGGAATTCCTTGCCCTAGTCATTAGTAATAGAAAAGTTGATTTTAAATTCAACAGTTGTGACATTTATATATGGGAAAACGTAAAAAAACGAAATTAAGGGGCCATTGATTTTATGCATACGCGGTCTGTGTGGAAACGAGAAAATAAAACGAACAAAACACATTTCAATTAAATTAAAACAACAGCAGTAAAATCTGTCTACATATACCAAATTTAAAGTTATTGACCGATGGCGCATTCGCATCGCATCTTCATTAATATTGGTCAAAGTAAATCATTTTCAAGGACTAACATTTAAATTCCTGGTACCATTAAAATTCTGAACTTGTTCGTTGTATACCTACATGCATACAAACTATTTAAATTTTGTTCTGCCTTTAGGTTAAATATTTATTTTAAATGTATTTTATAACAAATATACTTATAATGATAATTTAAATCCATTCATTAAAATTGTGTGCAAGATTATTGTTGGAACCAGTTTTAAATTAACTGGTATTGATTATTTACTTTTGTATTTTTCAATTATTATTTCTTTATCTTGCATTTTTTACATTTACATTCTTTTACACAGTGGCGGAAACAGGAAGCATGGGGTGGGGGAGGCGATATAAACCACAACGCGGACTGGACTGTTACTTTCATACGTATTGTTTGCTCATTTTTCCTCATATTTCTCGTGAAATCTTATAATGGATTATATGTAAAAGAAAATACACTCCAAACTCTACGTTTGTTATTCATTAACTTTATCTCGATCTCTAGGTATGGTCGTGTGAAAGCGAACGTTACGCATTTTGACGCTTGATTTAGAGGATGTCGTGCATTATGGGAAAAATATAGCAAATCATTTCAATGTTCCTATGATCTATTTCCAAGGAAATAAAGGATCATGAAAAATATTGAAATTGCAATTATTCCCAAACAGTGTTGCCAGAAAATTCATTTCAAACATCGTCAAAATTGTAAGAAAAAATCGTCATGAGAGAAAAACTTAAATTTGTTTACTTTAAATATGTTTGCATTCATTTATACATATTATTATAATCAAGAGTCTTATTGTTTAAATATTCTTTCAACATTTGTGGGCGAGTTGGGTAAACACAATAAATTTTAAAGCTAAATTTGGCAATGGAAATGTACGTTTTATGTTGGAAATAGCTTTCTTCAGCTGCAATTTCAGTCACCTTATCTCAAATTGTCTCAAAATCTACATATCGTAGCTCCCTAAAGTCAATAATTAGTTTGATGAAAGTAGTTTTCGTCTCCTAAATTTTTAAAATATAACATTAAACTTTGTAATGAATTGACTTTCCTGGCTAAAAAAAAACTTAGTTTTTTCAATGTAGCAATCTTAAAATCAAATCTTTTTTTTATTCGATTACAAAACTTATTATAAAAAGAAGCGCAATTATTTACAAATTCTGAAAACAGACTTTCAGATATTTTGTAACTCATTAAGAGTCTTCATCAAAATGTGCAAAAGCCTTGTAAACCGCGGAAACATACTGTCAAATTTCATATAAATTTTGACAAGTTTACACATGGTATGCGGTTTATGATGCTTACAAGGATATTTAATTTTAATTTGTCTTTGGCGTTAATGCCAAGGTAAATATCTTTACTTCCCAAAAATATTGTTTTTTCTCTGAAATCAATGTTATTAACACCAAGAATTAAATACTCTGGTCTTAAAATATTTATGCATGGAAAGGATAATTAAAATTGTATCACTGGAAATCAAGTTCAACACAGATATACCTAGTCTTTATTCCTTTAAGAGGCGTTCCAGTTCATGAAGAGAAAAGCTGGCAGTAGTAGTATCTTGAGGACGACGATACTACGGAGCATTATCTTTGTAGTTTTCTGGCGTTCGCGAGAATCAGATTAGGGCGGTTGGGTAGTAATGTCTTGAGTATGAATTATGTCCACACTCTCCCTCTTTCTGAGCTTCTATACTTCATTAGTGAAACAAAGGAGTTCGAGGTTGAGAGACCCTAGACCTTTCTTCTTCCCATTTATCCCTTCACATATCTTTCCTGTCTTTCTACTCTCCTCTACTAGCTCTATCTTGGATATAGTACAATGATCTTTGAGTCTGAGTGCTTCAGTTTAGTCCAGCCCATCTTCAACTCTAAGCCCTGACTTGTCATTAATTGGTAATGCAAGAGTAGATTGAGATTGATCGTTTTAGGGTGTACTTCTCACAGTGTCGAGGATGAAGAAAATTGGTAAAAAATATTTTGGGGAAGGTCGGTGTAGAAATCTTCTTTTCACTATCGAAAACCAATTCACTAAAATTGCTGGTTTAAAATGGCGTCATTTTGAATATTAAAGTTTTTGAAAACTTACTTTCGTCACATCATACTATCACTTAGTGATATTGAGTTCAAAAAAATCAGAATCACGTTTTTTCTTCATAATATAGTTGCTATTTCAACAGCTTTCTACATAGTTTTTTAGATTTATTTAGATTTATTATTAAGAAGATTTTTGGGGTTAAAGTTTTTTTTTTTTGTGTGTGGAAACTTTTTTTTTGTGATGTATATACTATATGTATAAAAATAACAGAAACGATTTTAAAACAAAAACGTTTTTTGGAGTTTTTTTTTAATCTAAAAAATTGGCATTTTTTAACAAAAATCGTCAAATTGTCAATGGGCCAAAAAATCGTCAAAATGATGATAAAATCATCGTTCTGACACTGTTCCCAAACCATTTTTTAAAGCAGTTGACGACCAAATATGATCGGGTTTGAAACATTACGCAGAAAAGACTGGCACGTTATGCAAAATTCTTTTATGTTAATTAAACAGAATAAAACACTGAAATTTCATTTGAAGTTCAAAGAATATAAAAAATAAGAAAAATTTATTTAAAAAAATCTGCCGTAGATATATCACGATTCTTAATCTTTTGAAGATTTTTTCAAAGGCATTTGACGCTCAGCGATTCTGAAGTGTTTTTCAGTGGCTAAAAATCTTGGTCTTTTGAACTACTAAAGATTTTTTGTTAAATTTTTTTTTGTTAATTAAAAATTTCTTCAATCTTTATTTTATTATGCAAATCATTTAAATCTGATATTTAGTTTCTGGCAGCTTGTTCGTCAAACTTGGAAATTTTATTTATTGTGTTTTACATAAATAACTCAGTGCAACGCAAAATTTCAGATGGAGACTTAATTACCTCTTAAGAGTAATTCAATGTGCTTATCATGAAAACCAAATGCAATTCAAGTTCTATCACATGAAAAATCTTCTTTATTATAACATGAAATATGCTAACACGAAAATTGTAAAAAAAATTGTGAAAATTTTTAACTTATTTGAGAGCAGTTTTTGGTGCGTTTTGAGTCAGATATGGCCTGAATATTATACTTTATTCTTGACCAAAGCAAAGTCATGCTACAAAATTTTTCACTTTCAAAATTGATAAGATAAAAATTTAGGATTTATAATAAATTCACAATTGTCCTGTACATAATGATCATATTAACAGTGTTATTAGCAAAATCTTCCTGACCTTACGAAGTTTAAGAATGTCAGCAGCATATACCCCTTTGGACACTCGACGTAACATATGCTGAACTTATCTTTAGTAAATTATCACTTCACAAGCTGGAAGTCGCATTTAATTATGCCATTCAGTATGATTATAGTTTACGGAAGTATTTTTTTGTTGGAACAGCAAAAGAAGTATTCAAGAATACAGCATTCAGACAAGTTTTACGTCCATTGTACTATATCCTGTGCTCCTTTTTGCTATTCTTTAAATCTACCAGATTTATTAATAAATCTTAGCAGATCCTGCGGTATTAGAGAGCTCAGGTGTTCGTCTCCCAACACTCCAGTGCCAAATATGCTTACTCTGATCCGGCAGAAAGCGGGGCAGGCAATAAGAAAGTGGTCTGCCGTCTTTTCACATTCTTCCTCCAAACCACAGGAAGCACAGTAGGCACTAGCTCCCAGGCCAATCATATGCAAATGTTTGGCCCAAGAAAAATTACCTGTATATAATCCCACCAGCTGCCTGCAGCTCTTTCGGTTAAGTGATAACAGAAAGTATGTTAGAAGCTTCGAGATAACAGGTAACATGGCCTTTGTCTGTCTAAAGCCTCTCAGTTCCTCCCATTTACGATTGTGCTGTAGACGACAGAGTACAGGTTCTGGGCCCAGGAAACCAGTTTCAGGAGGATTTCTGGCCAGAAGGTCAGCAGATTCATTTCCTGAGTGTCCAGGAACCCATATCGACAGCAGGCTATTGTGTTTTACAACACAGTCAAGCCTGGATTTACAATGCATAACCAGTTTGTATGTGGTTAGAGGATTAAGCAAGGATTTAAGCGCAGCCTGACTGTCACTAAATACACAGATACTCCTTTCTATCCAACCATTATCAATAACAAGGTCCATTGCCTTGATGATTGCAAAAATTTCTGCTTGAAAAACAGAAGCATACAATCCAAGAGAGCAGTGAAGGTGCACTCCATCATTTTCAATGAAGATCCCAGAACCCGAACCGAATTCTGTTCTAGAGCCGTCAGTGAAAATACGCTTACAATCAAGTTTACTACAAAAGTTACTGCACTCAAAAACCCCTTATTATTTACTTGAAAAGTTGCAATTCTGTCAATCAAGCAGGACTACAAATCTAGTTGTACCCAAATTTAAGTCCCTTAATTCCAGCAGGTTAATTCGCATCTAGAACTCATTATTATCAATAATAAAATTTACTGACAACAGATCGAAGTTTAAACATTTAATTTTTGAACACTTTAGTCATTAATTGCCAACTACTTACTCAAATTTTTAACTTTAAATCTCTAATTTTTATTTTTTAGTTGCTATATTTTTTGTTGTTTTTCTTTTACTTTTGTTTCTTGCCTGATCTTAGTATTAAGTTTTATGTCTATAAATTTAAAATTTTATCCAAATATTTTCATACTTTATTATTGTACTTTAAAAGAAATACTTTCTAATTGTACAAATATTATATCTAAATAAATACAAAGACAAATAAGTACTACATTAGTTCCAGAAACAGTAGAGTTATAATGTTTTTATCTAATATAGCTAATTCATAATGTAATATTATTGAAATTTCATAAGGTAAGCAAATAAAGAGAAGATATAAAAAATTTTAAAAGAATATGGGGTTTATACCCTCTGAAAGCGAGATTTATTAATTTATTGAGTTGATTTTTTGCTTGCATTTCCTTTAACCCTTTCTTTCCTAAGTTTTAATGGGACTTGATAGAAAATCTTTGTGCTGAAATTATAGTTACTTAGGACCTCCACAACCATCACACCAAATTTAATCCCTCTATGTATATTGATTTGTTTGTCTTTTAAGGTTACAGAAGCATAGCTTTTTCCTTCAACTTTTTTATTTTCATATTCTCTAGTCTTTTATAAACATATTTTATAAAACAAAATCCGTTTTGTAATATTTTAAATCATTTTTTGACTTGAAATTCAAAAAACAATACATGTAAAAAAAATGGCTTAAGCACGAAATTTCAAATGTTTGGTAACCAGAGAACGTGAAGAATAAATACCTTACACACCTGAATGTATAGATATATTATTACTAATTAAGTTTTTTTTAAACAACTATTTCATGCCACTTTAAAGTGAATCCTGGCTATGAGCAATATCGGACATGAAAAGGTTAAAGCGAATGGTTGAAATAAAATCAAGTCTTATCAAAGCATCATCTGCACATTCGTAGTTTGGCATATTCTCGACGATATGTAAAACTACTTAACCAATTTTGGCCTGCTGGTCGATTAATCGAGCAGTACGGTTTTATTATTTTCCTGGGACAACTCTATTCTACTTATGAGGAAATGCGGAGAGTCTCAAAGATTTATCTGGTCTACATGAACTTTTGCACTTTGTTACTAACTATATTCTATTTTAGTTCGTTGAACCCTTTTCGTTATTGCCAACGAATTGGCTACTATCGCTAAATAAATTCTGAATAAAATAAATTTTAACTTATTTTAATTCACAAACATGTTTTTCATTTTCAAATAGCTGGTTTTGGGTTGCTACTGGATATAAAAACAATACGATAAAAAACAATTTGAAAAATGTGTATTATGCAAATTTCTGTAGCATTAAAAAAACGCTTTTGAAAATAACAAAAATTGAAAAATTAAAATACAATATAAATTATTTAGTTAAAAAACTCGAATGGGAAAACTAGCATCAAATTAAAGTCAAGATTAGCTTCTATTTTTCATTTTGCATTAAATTGAAATTAATTTAGAAAGAAGGTCGCAACTTATCAATAAAAAAAAAACTATTTATTTGAAAAATGCAATAGAACTTTAACGTATATAAGTACTCGTATATATATTTTTACCCTTGAACTAATTTACAAAATAAATATTTATCAATTGTTTTTAAATAGGCACTGATAACAATTTTCTATATAATGCGATTTTTTACTGAAGTGCTGTTTCTAATAATCTTAAAATTTTCATTATAAAATTTCGTACGTATTGACATAGGAACAGAGGGCGCAAGGTAAAGCCTGTAACTGCCTTCCAAATGAGCGTATTCGGTATTCGGATCTTATTTGACCGTTGAGCTCATCCGTCTCAAGTCTACATACAGACCCCTTAACAGTGTGCAAATTCAAAAAAATAATGTTGGAAATCTGTGATGCTGTTACGATACTAGCTTTTTTTCTCGTTTTTAATCACTTAAAATGAGCGACGGATAAAAAAAATAGCAATACCGAGAGTGAAAGAATATGCTATAGTATTATTTTTCAAATGTCATTTAAAAAACTGTTCATTTAAAATATTTGTGTAAAATAGTTTAAAATATTCATTGTAATATTAAATTCACATAAATTTACAACCACAAAATGAAGTTTGCGTGGGAAGATGCAATATTATTCTTCATTCTTTATTGGTTTGAATTCTTCCTTCGATTCAAGTAAACACGCAGTGTACACACTCACACCAACTACAAATTACATATCGCTACCTTAATTTGCTAAAGCCCTAACACGCATTTTTTTAATTTTACAGCAGAAGCAAGAAATATTTTGTTATTTAGTGTACTGCTTCGAAAATTTTCAATTTAAATTAAAAGGAAATATCGTAAGTTTTCAGTGTAGGTCTCGAAAATTGTTTTTTTTTTTTGGCACAGACGAAAGTGAGCACGCTTTATCATAATCCATCAAAAATTCGATATTGAAAAATTTTAGGATGGGTCCTTAGCAAATTAAGGCAACGATATGCACACTAGCTGTCCTGCTCTAATATAATTTTTAAGCGACGGAAAAAAAAGCATGAGGAGTTTATTTACTTTCACATCGAATTAAAAATTTCCATTGATTGAGGCGCTATACATTCTGAAACTTTAGTTTCGTATGCCATAATTTTTTTGTGTTTTTTCAACTATCCAGAAAATTTGAAAAGTATGTATTATTTCTACTTTAATCTTTAACAAGTTTCATTTTCATTAATTTCTTTTTTTAAGTTCGGTAGAGAAACTAGCTTACTTTAAAAGCGATTTAAAAAAAGCGTTTCTCCAATTTTTTTCGTACTTTTTCGAAAAATTAGTAAATTTGCCAGGTTACCATTTCTTTTGAGATGATTTTTGTGTTCGGGGGCCCATAGTAAAACGTAATGAAACAAATTTTAATGAATCATATTAACTAATTGTTTTCCAATTTCAAAGGTGTAGAAGGGCTAAGATATTCAACAAAGTTATTCTATATACAATTTTAATTTGAGTTAGCAACACAAAAACAAAATTATGGTTGCAATGACTCCCCAATGAAAAGTGGTCCAAAACTGGAAATTAAAAAAAAAAAAAACAAAATCGGGGCACATTTTTAAGTATAATGAAATAATGTCCCAATTATTGAAATGAAATATAGACCCAAAATGATGAAAAAATCCCCAAAAATAAATAAAAAAAAAAGTAATGGACAAATGAAACCTCAATGGTGGCTCCATGAAATTTGGTCCCAATGAAAAATGTCCCCAAACTGTAAATGAAAAAAAAAACCAAAATTGGGGCACATTTTCATAATGAAATAATTTCCCAATTATTAAAATGAAATATGACCCAAAATGATAGAAAAACCCCAAAAAAAATTAATGGATAAGTGAAAAATGACTTAATGGTACTAAGTATGTATTTCCGCATTGTTTTTTCGTATAAAGTAATTTGAATTATATTTAAACTATATTCAATATTTGATTTTTAGTTTTTTTATTTGCTCAAGCTCTAAAATCCAATTTTTCAACAACGGATTTATGATGAATACACCGAAAACTTACAATATGAGAGTTTAAATTACAAATTCTGGAAACAGTACTCCAAATATCAGAATGTTTTTTGCTTCTTATGTAAACTTTGAAATATGCGTTTTAGGGATCTAGCAAATTATGGTAACAATAGGTGTATTTTGGTTTTAAATTATGAAATATCACACCAATTCACTTTAAAATTTCATTCTGTTTCCAATTTTTCATTGGGGCCAAATTACACGGATCCGGCTGCATTAGTTATATTTACATATATTTTACTTTTACATATATAATTGAGTTTTTTCCATCGGACTGGCGATGTGACATGTAGTCTAGAGTAATTGAGATAACGGTACATAAAATCATGAAAATTGCTTTATTGAGACTGTATCCGGACATTTTTAATTTATGGTTTATCGCTTTTAGTATATACACTATAGAAAAGTTATTTAGTAGGAAAAGAAACAAATTTTTTATCTGTTCTGAAATTCAAGCTCCATACCCCAAATTTTGAGAGGCTAAAGGAATGATAAAAGTATTATAGTGTCTTTGGGAAAATGTTTTCTAATCAAAAAGTATCGGGAAACCTAAAACATCAAAACACCATCCACGCCATTATTCTTGAAAAAATAACCTCAAAATGTTAAATTTTATATTTTTCTTGAATTAATTTTATAAAAGACAAAGTAACGGATGCAATGCAATAAAACAAAATAATTTCGGAATGTTTCTGTTTCATTACTTCATTTAAAATGGTTTTCAGATTCGGGTTCAGAGACCCTAAATTACTCTAGACTATATATCAAATCATCAGTTCGATTTTGGCTGTTGCACAGTGTAATTAATAAACATTGTTTATTGTCTATCGTAATTGAACTTCTCCATTTATTTGGGTGTGGGGTGGTGATTGTCGAATTTCTAACATTTTTACACTTTACCCCTATGTGCATAATTTGGTTCCCTTTTCTATTTTTGTCAGCTTGTATGGAAATACAACACTGTATGGAGATACAACACTGGGTGTTGGCTTTTCGATAGTGACATGATACCTGTCAGTAATGAGCCAATGGTTGCGTTTAGAAGATACACAAATTTAAACTGTTGGTTGTAAATTGCCAATAGTTATTTTTAAACTGTTGTGTCTTCTGAACGGCATGATTCATCGTCTGTCCAATTTTTGGGAAACAACATGTTGGCATGAAGTTGCGTCTTATCAACGTAACCAATGACTTTTAAGGTAGGCTGAACGTTGTGAATCTAAATGGATACAAGGAAAATAATAAATTTTAAAGTAGTATACTGGGCATACAATGTTTATACTAAGTGGACCTTAAATACGAAGAAAAAATTAAATTTCTGCATACTTATTCCAATTCACATGTACGTGAAATCCACATACATAGAGTGACCACCAATCATATTAACTTCAAAGCGTGCTTACTCGAAATGAGATTTTCAGACTTAAGCGCTTATTGCTTTTGACCACTGAATTGATACATTGAACAATCACAAACTACTACAGTTGTCAAATCAAAGCATTTTCATACATACTCTTTAGCAAATACTACCAAAAGACTTTCTCGAAAGGACTACCATTTTACCTACATACAGGAAAAAAATAGAGAAAAGAAATAAAATGCTAACTTTGATCAGCTTTGAATGTATTTACGAATTCCACATATGCAAATAAACATAAATAAAAAATTGCGGATGTTGAAGGTCGAATGTCGAATATAGACGTCGTAACCAGTTTCTTATTGTCAAATATAAACAACATTTTGGTTTTAGCTTATTAAACCATGCTGGTGCCTGCTGTCTAATTAATTTTTAACATAATTTACCGATTAATGTTTGACGGCTTTTTAACAAGATTTGATTTATTGCCGTAAGTTGAAGTGAAAGTAATACGCGGTAATTAAAACACTAAAGATTTCAATTAAGCCAACCAACAAACACTTAACTCTTAAAATATATTAGGTACACAAATGAAAAACAGTTTATGATATATTTTATTTTAAAATGATAAGAAATTGTTGTTACCTACATATTGTAAAAATAATGTAATCCCCACTTAATAAAAGAGTTATACATGTGTATGTATGTGTGTGTTTATTTTAAATGGCATTTCGATTTTGATTAGCTATAGTAAACCTTGTTAAAAGCCAATAACTGATAAGTAGGAAACAAGCGCCTATACACAATACGAACGAATACAGTGAATTATTAGCAATTAACTTTATTATTTTACAAGAGGTACACTTATTAAAATAAAATCAAAATCCTGAATTTATGAACTTAAAACACTTATTTAACCCATTTATTGCTTTTGTGATTAGATGTACATTTTTTGGGGTACCCAGCATTAGGGTTTTTTCTGTGATATTGAAGATATTTTTCAAGCTTTATAATTTTAGGGAACTTTTTATGGACAATTAAAAATGGCGGTCAAATTTCCATTTAGAAATTAAGAATTCAAGACCATAAAAAAAAAACCGCGTCAACGCCAACGGAAGACACTTCTTTGTGATTTTGTCTTTTCGTTTTTAAAAAATAAAAAAAGTCATTTCTGCGATCTGGGAATTGCACCATACAAAAAGCGTGAAATTTTTCCCAAGATTCCGTCAAAACCTGAAAACCGGTTTTCGTAATGTACATATATTTAAGTATATTCTCTGAAAATTTCATGTCGATCTTTCAAATATCCTTGAAGTTACATGCATATGGTATTTGTAAAGACAAATTCACTTCGTGTAAAGAGTTTTTAAAACTTTGAACGCATTTTTCTCAAAACTGTATGTTCAAAGTCGGTGAGCACGATTTCTCAAAAACGGCTCAACCGATCAGTCTCAAATTTTTACACAAGCTTAATAAATATATTTTTTAGTAATTGATCAAAGGATTTATGTTTCCGATCATTTTATAAACAATTTGAGGCCAAAATTTTCATTTTTTTTTTTTTTGTAAAGTCGCCATTTCGTTTAAAATGGATATTTTAATTATTCCTTCGATCAATTACCAGATAATACTTTGCATTAACTAAATCTTTGTGGTTTTTTTTATTTTGAATTATTCGATCTAGAGATATCGTGCTCACCGCAAGACGCCTTTTTTAGATGACTTCCCGGAGATCATCTACAGGACCTTTGAAAATCATTTTTAAAAAAAAAAAAAAAATTTTTAATAAAGTTAAAAAATCAAACAATAGGGGAATGTCGTCAGGGTTGGAGCATATTTTGACTTTTGCTTCATAACTTCCGTTGAATGCCGAATATTTATAAATGTTGCATATCGTTGAATAGATCTCATAAATTGCTATGTTTTTGCTGAACATTAAATATAATTGGATTAATAGTTCAGGAGTTGTGGGCATTTACAAAGAACAAAAATTGTGGTCAGGGTCATGGCACTGCTGTCAGTGTCGGAGCACTGTAGAAAATCTATAAGAAATTAAGGAATATGATTGAAAATACCAAGAATCAAAGAAAAAAGAAAAATTACACTTAAAACCGGCTCAAAGCATATTATGCAAAAGTCTTCATCATCCGCAGAAGACGACTTTTACGCAGCTTTTTCATGTGTGCTCGAAATACAACAACTCCTGTGTTTGTTGGAAAATATCAAAATACAACAAACACATGTATTTCAAAAGAGCCATTAGAACAAACACAATTTGAAAAAGAGACAATTGAGCTTCTGGCTGGTCATCCCTGTACAACACATTTCTCTGCTTGGTTGTATGCAGCCGATCCCCATATGGCCTCGTGCGCTAAACACTAACAACATCTTACATTCGTTTCTTATGTAATGAAAGATCATTTAGGTTGTATTTTTTCGATTCACAGCGCCGCTAAAGAAGTTAGAATTTAAAAAAGTTATTAAAATAAAGAAAGATGAAAAAAATATGTGACCTTGGACACCGATAAGGTTGACACCTTGGACACCGAATAGGAAGAAGTTCAAGTTTTTGGGCGAGATCAATGTAGTTGGCAAGAGTGAGAGCGCCCAGGTGCCCCCGCATGTTGCTCGTGCCAACTACATCAATTCTTTAAAAAAGTTCGTTTCTCGTTTGAAACTTAGTTAGATTTAAGAGGCTTAAGTGTATATGGGCAAATTCACGGAGTAAATGCTGTAAAGTCACATGTACAATTAATGCCGTGGTTCCTAGTTTTCTTTATTTGCTATCGGCGAAAGAGTAGCCGCCGCGCGTTGATTTAACAAACCAAGTGCATTGATTATTTCCCATTGACAGAATATACACATGATACGATACGATAAAATGACACGAAAAATACGCACGGGTGAAAAAAATGTATTTCCAGAGTCAAAAAGCATCATTGCAACAAAATTTTCGGTGCTCTGACCCTGACTACAAGCACTGCTCCGACCCTGGCAATACACGTCACTTAGCGGCGCATCATTTACAGCATATTCGCGTGATGCAAACGCTATAAAATGCTACATATTTCTGCTTATTACCATTTAAGTTAACTTATCAAACAATTTAAGTTAACTAACTCTGGTGTTTGCATGTTATTATTAATTAAAAAATTACTTTTTCTAGCACTGCTAAAAAGTTTTTTTACTCTTCTTTTAGAACGCGTTTACTTTTCTTCTTTTAGCAAATACATATATACACTTCACACTCTGAATTCGAAATGACATTAAAAGTTTTCATTCGTCATAACAAACAATACTGTATATTAACTTAAAGAACGCCAGTGAGATATAACGGAGAAAACGACACTGCCCCGACCCTGACAGTGCCCCGACCCTGACGACACTCCCCTATATATGTTGAATTTAAAATCAATCCTTTTCAGAAAAAATTCTGGAAAAATCGCGTTTTTACAGCCTCCACTTCAATAAACACAAACATTAAGTTTTGAAAAAATTCTTAAATTCTTAAAATGTTAAAAAAATTAAAATCTACGAATATAGTACAGTTTCTCACAAAACTGATCACATAAGGAACATTTTTGGGGCACGATAAATAGCCAAGAATGGCGTCAAATCAAAAAGTAACTGCGTGGGTAAGTTTTTACTCATCCAGATGATTAGTTGGTTGAAAGTTCAGGTTGAGTTCTAAAAGATAAAATCGGTCAAGTGAGCATGTTACCTCATATGTATTTTCATACAAATGGATGAGAATATTGCAGTTTTGGACATGCAATAAAGTGCATTTGTATATCATGCAAGTAAGTGTTTTTTCATTTCCCTAGTGCATTTCGCATATGTTCAATTACTTACTCAGACAAAAATGAGAAAAAAATATCAAGTATAAAACAGATAAAATACAGGTAAAATATTTTTTGGCGCATTCATTTTTACGTTTTATTTTGAGGTACATTATGTTTATAAATGGAGTGTTGTAATGAAATGGGCATAACATATTGTCTTATTGATTCATCAAAAGCAATTTGAAGCAAACATAGTCCACTTTTGAGCGTTATTGGTCATATAAAATATATACGGGTCTAACCAGAGCACATGTGCCAAACCGAAGTATATTTAAATCATATCATTATAATTTTCTTTGTATGACTCGGATCCTTACATTTTTTTTCAAATATGATAAACAACGAATATTTAAGAAAAGTCACAAAATTTTAAGTGGCTAGCTCAATCAGAAAACTATTAAAATTACAATTAAAATCGACCCATGTGCCAAACGGAGGGTTAAACTGATAATTAAACTTTTGAAAACATTTGAATTTCGATGGCCTGTGTAACTTAGAAAATACGAATAATTGGTGATAAGAATTCACCGTATTCATTTTTTAAAGATGTCGTGCATTCTTGATGCAATAATCAATCTTATCTAAAGTATTCAATAAATATTATTCAATTAACTTTTTTTTAAAAACCACGATAATGTCTCTGACATGTGCACCGAAGAATTGTGTCAAGACTTATATTGTACATAAATATAAAAACGAGGCTGTGGATGAACCAATAATTTAATGTCCAGAACTTTAATTTTCAAGAGGTAAAATAACATTTGGTAATAATTTAGTAGTTAATTTATGATAGCAGAAAAACCTGAAAACAGAAGTTGTTCAAATACAGGTATTTTTTCTAAAATGCATTTATTACGCAAAATAAAGTTAAAGTTATAATGAGATGTCTAGCCGAACCGCATTTGGTATTTCTTCAGACAAATGCCAAGTAGTTAGTATGATGAAACTGGTTTTATATGCAACAAAATCAAACGTAGTACAAAATACCAGTTCGTACCACCTCTCCAGCCATCTCTGCGCCATAATATGGTTGTATATTAGCTGGCTGCATTTTTAAAGTTTTGTGGGCTCGTCTCTGTGCAGCTGTATACGAATGATACTGTGCGCACGCACACCCACTTTTGGTTGCATAAGAGAAAAAATACACTGCTTTGCATGGGAAACTATACAAGTATAGCTACAGGGAATTGAATTCTCTACTAGGCTAATTTTTCGCAACAATAAAAAATATGAGGATTGGTTGATTGATTTTAATGTATAAAACTCGGGAATGAAGTCGAAAATCGAATTGGAGTCATAATTTTTGCTCGAGGTGAAAAAATAGATGGTAAAGTAAAAAATTATTATTGATTCAAATTGCATTAATGTAAAATATAATAAATTTCTACCTCCAAATACTTTTTCAACTCCAAAAAAACAACTATAAATATTTTTATTAATAATTCAAATTATCGCAAATAATTTCATTATCAGCCAAAGTAACTTTTTTCGTTAATTACTAGAAATCTGATCTTCAACTAGCGATAAAATCAAAACGAAACAACGTCTAGAGTGCTGAAGCTATCAAAGTAAGTATTACTCCGGTATTCATCTATCGACTGAGCAGGCATGAATCCACATAAATAAATTTTAAATGTCTTTTAAATTGTATTAAGTTATTGCCCATCTGGAGACGGTATTGCCTACTAGAGGGCCAATCATATCGAATGCATCAAATTTTATTTACAACGAAGAATATTTGGGATGCGCTACTAAAATATATTTCTTTATACGGAATACGATTTTAATTAACTTATTCCCAACTAACAAAATTCTGAGGTCTCATAATTCAGACTCTTAAAGAACTCTTATTTAAGAGAGTTTTCTTCATACCCTCATGTATATGAGTGGTTTATGATTATTTTTGCTCTTTCGAAAATCGGACTCTTAACATAGTCTTACTTAGAAGAATTTTTGTAATGCCAACGGCAAATGATCTCTGATTACTTCTGAGGAATAAAAACTTCATTTAGAAAACAGTACAGTTTCATTTCGCAGTCTGGCTGTAGCCAGCTGGTCTTATGTTGATGCTTGATATGTATCGTGATCTATCGAGAAAAGCTAAAAAACTATCCCATTTTCTCTGTCCTCGGCTGATAATTTTTAAAAATGCAAGTGGTTTCATAGCTCTTTAACACAGTGTACTTACCTACATATTGTTAGCATTTATTGAGAGGCAATCAAATACATATACATATACATCACTGGCTATCCCAGTTGAACTTAGGATGGTCGTAGGAGTAATCATCGAATGCTCCAAAGAGAGCAATGGATTACTCCCTATTGCCGCAGAGCTCATTCATTTTGTACTCTTTTTTAAAACTGCATGTCCTAGTGCATGGAGTACTCGTTTTAGCCTCCAAAAGGAGTAATAAAGGAGGGCACGATTACGAGCAAGAGCTCACTTGCATCTCATAGAAGAACAAAACTCCGAAATAGTTACTCCAAAATAATTTTGTGGCTTAAGTTCAAATCCCACAAATTAAAAAAAATTTCTAATTATAATAATGTTAATATTCATCTGTACATTGAAATTTTTTTATTTACTTTTAGCGTTATCGTTTTATTATTTTATTATTTCTTAATCTCTTCGAGTTGACTTTTTCTAAGCTCGAACATGTGGCCGAAAATCCGCATATGGTACCTGAATGTCAAATAACGCGTGATGGGTTAAAATATATCCCACCATGCATAAAAAACTAAGCAAAAGTTGGGACAGTTTTTACCCTACCTAACCCTAAGTGGCTGTTCACACGGGCGCAAGCATGAACGCCTGTCTGAAAGAGAGAGGTAGAAAAAATAGGTAGTAAGAAGGTGATACAAACACGCCTGTCTTTTTCTAACCACAATTTTTTTTTACCTCTCTCTTTCAGGCAGGCGTTCATGCTTGTGTCTGTGTGAAGAGCCAATAAAGAGTTTACGCAAAAGAGAGTACAATATACAAATTTGAAAGACTCAATCAAGCTGTCTTTGTTTATCATTATTTTTAAAAATATTCCATATAAAATTATGAAATTGTGTTACTGAAAGCCAAAAAAGTGTGTTAGTGTATTGGAGTGTCTCGTTTATTTGCGACCTCGATAGTCTAGTGGGTAGTGCGATAGACTTTCATATGGGAGGTTCGGATTCGATTCACATCTTCGTTTGGTATTTAATTTTCATAACCTTATATTCACTATCAATATGAAGTGTATGAGAATTATAAGAAAGTGTACAAATACACACCTTGGTTGGTAATGGCAAAACCACCGAACTGATAAAAAATTGCCACACCGCCGTTCGGAATCGGCGTTAAACTGTAGGTCCAACTATGTGGTATCACAATGAGCCGTTCAGGCCAGAGTGTGTCTCTCGACCGCCACTCCAACCTAACCTAACCTTCTCGGTTATTGCTCCTTATGGATTAATGAAATCATTGCTCTTTTGAGGAGTACTAACTATTTGTGCAACTGGGATGGTTTGATTTTTTTTTTAGCCTTGAAAAGATACATGGACACTGTTAGTGTGTGTTTCTTTATGAGACGCGACTTTACGACTTTCAGTGGCAATGAAATAGTTTTGAGAACTACATTTGCAAATCGTATGCAAAATCCCGTTTAGAACTTGTTATTCCAAATGCGAAAAATGTTATATGCCTTCAAATTCGACCTTGCCAATTTGTCAAATCCAAAGATTGATAGAGAGTACAATTTAATTTGTTAGTATTATAATTAATTTTTGTATTATTAACGTTAATGTTAAGAAGGTGAGTGAGGGTATATCCATGTAGGTATGTATAAAATATTTTTGGTAATTTGTTCTATTGTTTAATAAAAAATATTTTAAATGAATTCAAGCCAATAAAGCAAGGTTGCTTTGACTAGTATGTAAATATGTATATTTTATTATATTAACGGTTATTATAACCACAACCGTAACGACCGAACAAACACACCCCGATCGGAATTTATTATATGTAGAAAAAATAAAAGTGAAATATTTATGTGCTTGTACATTCATATTTTCCATCAGCTCTATGTATAATTGTGTGGACATACATATGTATGTATGATGAATAAAAAACAATAAATAGTTACGTCAGAAACAAAAGCGACTTTTAGTTAAGGTAGTTTACCACAATAGTATTCTATACATACAAAAATTGTTTAATACGAGGGGACTAACAAAAGTTTGCAAAGTTGTGGTATTGTATTAGTTTTTGAAAACTCCAAACTTGATAGATGATTCATAATAATACTACGCTGTTTCATTTAAGATTTCAGGAAGATCGATAAGAATGGAGACGAGACAAGGTAAAATTACTGATGTAAAGGTGGCAGAAATCTCACCGCCAACATAAGAATAAATTCGATTTGGCATTTTATTTCGATTTCCACGCCTACACAAGCCAGTGAATACTCGAATGAACATATCGTCGTCGTTCTGGCAGAATTCACTAAGTCCATTTTTTTAATTTCTGAGATGAAGTTAGTTTATGCAGTGCATGGTGCGCTACGAGCACTTGCAAAACTTAAAAAGTCAACAGATTGATACACACATAAGTATACGTTTTAACTGCATCATCAAAAAATCGAATTTATTATGTCTTTCGAATTATAGAAGCAAATTAATACGGATCCAGCTAAAAAAATTAATTTGGACGTAGTGATTTCTGCTTGAACGACGACGATATGGAGTGCATTCGTCATTCCACTCTTTCAAAGTGGTTTCAAACATTCCAGACCGGACGAAATTTCGACCGACGATACATATCTGTCCCTGCTGATGGCTAAAATTGGTGAAGATCCAAGATTAACCCAAGAAATTATAGCTGGTGAAGTGGGCTTGAATGACATGGCTGCATCAAGAATTTCAGAAAATCATGTAAAGAATCATCACGAAGAAATCTACTCAATGGATCCCACGAATGACGGTCAAAAGAGGCATATCTTAGTTGAGCTTAATAGTTCTTTACATTTGAAAACGGAGGGCTAGAAAGATATATATTAAAGAGTGTAGTACCCTGCAACCCTGCAACCTAATTTGGTCTATTGCACCCCCAGTAGGTGTTTATTATAAAAACTCAGATTAGTCCATCCCATTGAAGAATCTCAGTAAAGGTTTCGGCTTCGCGTTTATGAAGTCCAAGCTTTCCGGCCAGTAAAAAAAAAGGCAGATCAAGCAACTTTAATAATATTGTAGTATAAGTGCAGCTAGGAAACAAAACAGCAGTCAATGGTATGAACCCCAAAAGGATCAAATTCACCCGTTAAAGCTAAACGAGATTTTTCTCTGTTTTTCTAACCAATTTAGCAAATTTTTGTTAGTCTCTCAGTAAATTGTTAACTACAGCAGCGCTCGACGTCATAATCTTTTTCGTAGCATTGTAGTTACCAATCATGTATTTAGTTGCAGCAGCAAGATTGCAGACTTACAGGCATACATACATCCAGCGTGTTTGGCTTGTGGCGCTGACACAGATATTTCCTCAAAAGTGCAGCAACAACCTGAACTGAATACTCGCATTAATGAAATACGATCAGTAAAAGGTTTTACTTCTCACAAAATCCACATCGTTTGATACACATACAAGCATACATACAAATTTACATATGAATGCGAAAAGTTAAAAATTTATTTGGAAAATTCAATATAGGTACATAAATTACTGGGTGTATGAGAAGTTTTTGTTGTTACTCGTATTCAAATGAGTTCATTCAAATACTATAATAAAAAGATTATTAAGAGTAAGTTCTCGAGATATGACAAAATAACGGTTTTTCAGGTTAATATCTCATTACCTATAGCTTCAATCGATCTGAGTTATATGTTATAGGAAATAACATATATTGTTAAAATCGGATTATAAATGACTGAGATATAGATGATGAAAGTTCAATTTTAGTGTGATTTTTGAGAAATTTTTACACAAGTCGTGGGCTATGGTGTCTTT
Source organism: Toxonevra muliebris (assembly GCA_963691655.1). Classification (NCBI taxonomy): domain Eukaryota; kingdom Metazoa; phylum Arthropoda; class Insecta; order Diptera; family Pallopteridae; genus Toxonevra; species Toxonevra muliebris. The sequence continues at coordinate 55,722,558 of OY829327.1, forward strand.
CTCACAAAAAGTAATCACAAAATCTGAAATTTTATTTTTTTAATCGACAGACTATACAAAAATTTTAAACATAAAACTATAGCAATCGGATCGAAAATGACAAAGTAATCAAGGATTGAGTAAAAGTAAAATATTCTCGAAAATTCTAAATTTTTCTCAAAACTCGGTCGATACTATAGGTAAATAGATAGTAGCCTGTAAGTAAAACTGTAACCTGAAAAACCGTTATTTTGTCATGTCTCGAAAGTTTACCCATAGAAAAAAATGAATATGATTTTTGTGTTCAGCGTCCTCGATTTAGTTTAGAAAACATACTTTGGTTCATGTTATATTTTTAAAGTGAAATTTTGTATTCCAGTGTAATCAGTTGTAATAAATGTTGTACTAGGATGTCAAATAAATGAATACTTAAATAAAACAAAAATTTAATTTTATTTTTGATAGTGAAATTGGCAGGCTGGCAAAAACATAAACATGGTGATTTATTGCTGACTGCAATCAGCAAGAAAAGAAGCGAAAATTTGGCAACTGTTGCGAGAGTAATTAGCAATCAGTTTTGTGATACATTATGCATCTAAAAAACCGTATCTTGCATCAGTTGTCAAATTTTGGAAAATCACTAAATGCTAAAAAATGTTTTAATTTCTATCTAAAATTAAAATTATGAACGATTTCAAGTTTGTGTCGAGTTTGTCAATTGTCAAAGCTTTGAGGCAACAAGTTGAACCAAAAATAATATGATGTAAAAAATGGAGTTCAAATGCCAACAGTTGTACTAATCAGAAACTAACAAAAACGCGTTTCTAACACACTCAACAGTTGGCAAATTTTTGTGTCTTATAAACCCACCCAATAAAAAAATTAGCAAAAGTCAAACAAAACTGCCTGAAATTCGGAAAGTAACTTAGCAACTCGCAAACACATTGTTGTACAAAATATTGTTGTTAGACATTGATACGCAAAAAAGCTAAGTCCGCAGCTATCAAAAAACACACGTTAAATCACATAAAAATTAATAAATTGTTTATTTTAATTAAATTGTGCAATCGTATTGAATGCGAACTCGTATTGCTAATTAATTTTTCGCAAAACTTTTGTATTTTAACAATGTTTACAGTAAAAATGTTCCGAAAGTTTTTTGTCTCTCCTGTAAAATTAAAAAAAAGCAACTTAACTCTCTAGTAGGAAGGACCGTCTCCAGACGGGCAACTGCTTGATGCAATATAAAATACGATTAAAATTTTTTATGTGTATTCATGCCGCTCATTTGATAGATGAATACCGGAGCTACACATTGCGTAGCTTCAGTACTCTGTGCGTTGTTTAGTTTTAATTTTATCGCCAGTTGAAAGTAAAATTTCGAGTAATTAACGAAAACAAATTATTTTGGGTGGTATTAAAATTATTTGCGATAATTTGAATTATTAATAAAAAATATTTATAGTTGTTTAAGTATGGAATTGATTATATTTGAATACATAATAATTTTTTACTTTTCCATTTACCGGGACCACAATCTTTTTAATAGGTGGTCTATTTTCTCACCTCGAGCAAAAATAAAGACTCCAATTCGATTTTGGACTTCATTTTCGAGTTTTAAACATTAAAATCAACCGATCTGCATATTTTTTATTGCTGAAAAATTGCTACTAGAGGGTTAACACCTTTACACTCTAAGCTAATGGATTTGCTATCCAAATCAAATTGAAAGGCAACATTTTTATTCATTTTTATTTTCACAAAACACATACAAAAATTATTTTTCCTCCGAAACGAAATTCGATTCTCAATGAAATTCACTTTCGTGTGTCCGCACTGTAAAAGAAGAATCTGAGCAAACTTTGCTTTGCTGGAAATGCTTATCAACATTTTTTCAGTACATTTTGCCTTGGTATTAGCAGCTAAAATCAATTTTTTTAAATACTTATGCAAATTGGAGCAAAGATTTCAGCAGAACGTAGGTAGAACGTAACTGTGTAGGATAAATATGGTATAGCGCTTTATGAAAGTTTACTGTTGCTCAAAACATTTTCATACACATAATATGAATATTCGCGGATTGATGCGGAACGCCCTTGACGTGACGTTGCTAAAGTGCGGGTTGCGAAAGTTTGACATCTTACCAACAACAAACACACAGTAAAAAAATACGCACTACATTTCAAATTACGCACAGCATCGATTCAACACGTAATTGCGATAGAAATTTGAATTGATAAACAGCTGATTACCGCTTTGGAAAAAAGGTGCCGTCTATGTTTAATACAGAATTAAATAAAAACAATTTTTAACATACTATGCTTTTGAAACGGACTAAAAAGTATAAAATAATTTCTCCTAGCGCCATAGAGATTTCTAGCCCCATACAGATACCTAACCCCATACAGAAAAGAAACAAAGTAAAATGAAGTGAAAAATGGCAGTCAAAATCAGTCCAAAACGCAATGTTCGCACGCTATTTTGGTGGTGATGTTTAATAAAAAAAAAGCGGAAAACGTAAAGTTTCATTAATTAAATTAATTAATTTAAACAATACAAAAAAAGTTGTTTCGCACTAATTTGTTTTTTGCAAAATAGAGAGCGACGCGATATCACCGATTAATTTTTCGATTGTTCGAAATTATAAATATGAATAACAAATGTTCGCTTTTTTTGAAAATGTAACCGAAATTCTCTACAAAAGAGAACCTAACCTCAACATCGTGTACTTACATTTGAAAAATTAATTTCGTACCAAAAAACTATTAGAAATTCATCATCAATTCCTGTATCTCCCTCTGGAGCATAGGGCCTCAAATAGAAATTGCCGAAAAACTAATGCTGTGTTGAAATTTTGCATGAAAAATCATTTACAAGCATCAAATATATGAAGTTAGCTTGTCAAATGTCAAGAACTCCGTCAAAAGCTGAGTACTGAACGAAAAAAGAGCTTAGCATGAGGCGAGCTGATAACAGTTATTTGTAACTGCCAATCATTACTAGGGAAAAAAATGACGCTGATCCACTATTCCGCGTGGTTCACAATAATCCAGTTTCCCCTAGTAAATTCAATTTTTTTTTATTTACCTTATCTGCTTTTTAGCTTGTGTGTATATATTCTACTCCCGCTAAAACAACGATTTTTACAACTATGAATGCAATGCTTTGCATCCTCGACACAAACCATACATAACAGCTATGCTATCTGTTAGTTGAAGCCGCACTTCTTATTTATACACCAACTAGGTAACTAGAGTGCCTGTCAAACTTTCGTACCAGCCTAAAAGTACATAATTATTGTTGATATAAATAAATAAACGCTAATATTTTATATTATATTTATATATTTTTTATATATTTCATATTGCATTATCATCCAGTTCAGAACTATGTTTAAAGTTTCAAGTCTCGAGCTCATCGGGAAGTTAGTTTAAAATTGATTGCAAAATTCCACCCGAAAGCGAGTTGATATAAATGTAGTAAAAAATGTTAACCCTTAAATGCATACCGTACCATATATGGAACATGTCTTTAATCATACGATAATCTAATCAATCAAACTGGAGAATGACACCGTACGTTTTAAATTGAAACAGACAAATTTATCCTTCGTATAAATACCGTTACATCCCACTTACGATTTGTTTTAGTCGTCAGTAAGCTGCCGAAGTGCACATAATATCAAAAGCGATTTTCAATAGCGAAAAAAAAAATTAATAAAATTTGTTATTCGTGTGGAAATACATAATGTACTCAACATTGGGCTTTCTTTTAGCTAAATATAATGAATTTTAATCAAATTTGTTATCTTAGAATAGTTATTTCTTCTATTTTTCTATGTACCATAAATGGTACTCTATGCATCTGCGCATTTGACTATTTTTGATTGTTCACTAAGGATGTAGTCTGGTGTTCGAGTTTAAAATTGTTTTTTTATGTATTTCGAAAGTACAATGTATTGAAAGTATACTGTAAAAATTTCGTAGCATAATTTTAAGGAAGTTAAGTACATAGTCAAGAGCGCCTGTTGGTTAAACTGTATGTGTTGTTAAAACTTTAAAAGCGTTTTTCTCGAAACAACGTTTTTTGATCGGCCCAGGGGTTTAAAGGGTTTAAATAAAGCCGATTGAGCAGAAATTTTAATAAGTTATTTAACACGACAAAGTTGAAGAATTGTTTATTTTTAACCATTATTTCTTATTTTTCATCCCGATTTTCGACAAAACAAAAAACATTTCTGAAAATTCTTTTTAAATCTACTACCTGTTAGAATGGCAAGTCTACATAACGATATTTTATTTAAATTTTTTGTCTCAGATGACTTCAAGTGTCGCAATCACCCGGGCCAGCCACACACCTTTTTTTAGGTGTCCACTTTGGGTAAAAAACACTAAAAAAATATCCAAAATTTTTTTCCAAAATAAACTCCAAAAATTTTTTTTTGTACAGTTAAAGATGTCAATAATAACATATAAAAGAATTGAAATAATAAAAAATTCCCTAAAAAAACCTTGAAAATTAGGCCGGAACACCAGGCTACATCCTTAAAATATGGATGACATTTTTATTGATCTATCAGATGATGAAAAAGAACGGTTAGATGAAGGGTCGGATGAATTGATTGGTGAAACTCAAATACCGCAACGCGTGAGAAATCGAGAAGAAACCAATTACGCCATATTGGATGAAGGGGCTACTTCTGGCATATTTCTCAACAATGACGAGGTGGACTTATCTATTTTTGAAGCTTCTAGAATTTCTGTTCTTGATGTTGATAACCAGATTTTGAGGAAAAACTCGGGGTGAAAGAGTTAAATCGAAATCTCGTTAAATCGAAAACCTCTGTAATTCGTAAAAACTGCTGGTCCCTTGCGATTACGAATTATCGGGATTCTGCTGTATTAAAAAGAAAATTAATTAAGTACATGTATTCTTAAATTTTTTAATACACAGCATTTCTAAATTATACAATTACAAGAAAAACTAAAATAAGATAATGGAAAAAAATATTTTATACACTTTGATCACAAAAAAATTTAGAGAATAATAATTTATGACATCACATATCGATGTTGAAGTCCATATTTTCTTCATTACTGTCAGCTTCTTCTGGCCATAACACACTCTTTAGTCTGAATTCAGAAGCATTATAAACACTAGTGCTGTTTATTTACATCATCAGGTATTTTGTAGTTTTCACAAAATGAATTTTCGTGTTTCAATCCATTTTTTATATGAAGTAAAGAATTTTTTTAATTGAGTGACTTACGGTTACGAGTTTTGGTTTTTATTTGCTCATTGTTTCGATAAAAAATGTTGTTACGATTATTCAGGAAATGGATTATATAGCGGAGCATTTAGTGTCTTTTAAATTGAAAAAAAACGCGTTGAAAAACCCGCTGACCGCTAAATCACTTTTTTTTCAGCGTTTTAACTTTCAAAAAGCACTAAATTTAGGGGGAAAATCGCTGAGTTGGTCACACTGTCGAACAGACCTATAGACTAATAAATCTGCTGTAATTTATTATTTCACTGTCAAATAATTGTTTGAAGTGAAACTTCTTTTGCGGGCTTGTGAATTAAAAAGAATACGAAACGAAGCTACGCAGTTGTTAGCGTTTAGCGAATGAAAGCATATAGGGATCGGCTACATACAATCAAGCAGAGAGACAATTTCTCGCAGTTTTATCTCATGTGTTTTAGTGAGAGACCCGAGAGATGTCTTTACTTGATTGCATATAGCTAAACTACGATACGATTTTTTTCGACAAGAGAAAAACACATTAACGAAGCAACTTAAACCGTTCGTAATGATTGCATCAAACGAATCTATTCACTAATGTCTGGTTTTCCCTATGTCAAATTAAATGAAATTTGCTAGAATGTTGGCAAATTTCATATAGGAAATTCTCTCTTTCTCTGTTTGACAGGGAATATGTCATAGTGAAAACCAAGCATAAGAACAACGACTTCTGTTCTACATTTGCATCACATTTTTTTTGACGCTCAATAAGAACCGAAGAAAAGCTCCTTGGGTGGAATGCTAAACAAACGTTCACTGATAAATGTTGGGTGAAGATCTTCCATCATATGCACGCTCAGAAAGCCCCTCCGGGTTAACGAATGTTCGTAAAAACGAAGAATATTTGGAAACAGGAGAATTCTGATTCGCAAGTGTCGTCGCTGAGATCCATTTTGGCTGTTAAAATAAATTTGAAATATTCGTGCATTGACTTCTATAACTTCATTAGAACTTAATCGGTGCTTTTGTGGAAAGTTTCTGTCAGGAAAAATACGATTTTAAGCGACCAGCCTGATATATATATGATAACAGTCGGAATTAATTTTCTTTTTTAATTTTTAAGTCGATTTGATCCTCAATTTACAATCGGTACTTTTATATCCTTTTTTCTCCGCTCAAATGTACTTTTTATCCTTTTTCCTGAAAATTAAATATCCTTTAATCCCAAATTTTAAATTGGTAGCAATATATATATACCAAATATATTTAAGTATTATGTACATATTTTTTAAAATATAACGTGAATAAGTAAAAGTTCAAGAATTAAATATTTCTGGCCTGATCTCATTACCAATTGTGCTCTTATAAAATAAATCAATCAAACAAATTTATTCATCTCTCCCCTTTGCCTAACTTGTTTTCATTTAATTATAAGTTTTATTTACTGAAACTTGTTCTGTTTTTAAACACTACTCGCATCGTTTTCTGAATTTATAGCAAGAGTATTTAAGTAACTAGTTATAGATATTGAATTATATTTTCTAAAATATTATTGCATCATGTTCAGAGAGAATACAAATAGATAAAATAAAAAAAAAATCATAATGTAGTTGAATAAATTGATGGCTTTTTATATACATACGTCGACGATGAAAAAACCAGAAAATTACTGATAACTAACTGAAGTATTCATTTTAATATATATATTTCTGACATATAATGTGGGTGGAAACGATTCATTTCAGCTATGTACACATTTACGATTACATTGCATCAAGCTATAAATGGCATACTAGTGTTTATTACACAATTGCTTGTTATTATCAGTAAATTAATTAATTTACTAAAGCACCATTTCGATTGAGGCATTTTGGTTTAACTAATTGAAATATTTACGAGTACCTAACTTAATAAACATAGAATGCTTGATAATAGATAAAAAATTGCATATTTATGACAACGAATTATTAATATAAGTGTTATGCAAATTGCCTAATTTGATATATATATATTTTTTTCTTTTGATCAAATTGTGTGAAATACTGTTCAATGGATTTATTGAAATCTTATAAAATACACATTTTACTGCATCCTAATGTATACAACACATATATTAATTTAAATAAGTTATACATTAGAAATTTTAGAAATGCTTCCTCCATTGGTTGCCTTTTTATATTTTTAATCTTGTTAACAAAATGTTTAATATATTTATCAACTGTACTTGTAATTATTTTACGATTTCTATTTAATAATAAATAATTTCAAGCTAAATTTCTAGCTAAAATGTTAGCCTCAGAGACTATGATTGGATGAATAATTATATATATTTTTTAACATACATCGTAGAGTTTGCATAAAACAAAACTTTAAAGAACCAACATTTTATCAGACGGTGCTATTCATTTAGTGAATATTTTGATATGTTTTTAATCTATCACGCTAATCACGAATTTTGAGTTTATTCAACTGTTTTTTTAACACACATAAAAACGAATGACAATTAAAACAAAAGCAAGCAATCCTACCAACAAAAGTGGTTTCTTTGTTAAATCGAAATGTTATTTTTCTAATAGAAAACTAACTTCACAAGTCTAATGATTCTACTTAAAAAGTAACAAAACAAAAAATTAATATATTAGACTCAATAAGGGGGGATTCCGGTTTTAGGAGTTGAAGAAGTTTAATCATTTTTTTACGGATTCTTTTAGCTTACATTCTTAAAAATGTTGTGCCAAGTTTCAAAACTGTATAATATTTACGAATAAACTTGAAATGAAAAAGAAAAAAACAAACAATATTTTATTATGAAAAAATTGATGTAGTATATAGACGAAAATAGCCCGAATTGATACCTTCACCGAATTGAAACTCTTCCCCTAAGTCCATTTTGAAAAGCTTTTCTTACTTTTGAGTATAAATATGAAGCATGTACTAAGAAAGTTGTTTGGCTATAAGATAGATTGCTCCTAAGAATAATTTATTCTTTTAACTTCCAAAATTATAATTTCAAACAGCAAAACAAAATCTACCTGCCACAACAAATTTCACCGAAATTAAAAACATTTAGATTTGTAGATGATAGAATTACAGTGAATTAATCTAAATATCATCGAAACTAACTCATGGAACAACATAAAGTAATACAAAAAAAGAAAACATATTTTTTTTTAACAAATTCAATTATAATAAATGATTGGCAATGTCAAATTGAAAATAAAAAAAGCACAATACTCGTAGCCCAGACAAATGTTTAAATTCCCTGAGTCCCCGAGTCAAAATTTCATTGTGGCAAGCCTATCATTTGGCCGCCGCGGCACTGACAAAATTTTAAGGGAATATAAAATAGATATACCGATTATGGTTTCACTTCCATTCAAAAGAAAAGCGTGAAAAGTTTTTGAGTCGGTTTTGAGTTTTAAATATGTGCGTGGGATGCGAAGAAATGTGAAATTTTTCCGAAGAAAACCGGTGAATGCGAAAAAATTACTTGGCATCCCTATTTGAAAGCTAATCGACTTTGATTTGTTGCTTTTGTTTTGATGCTGTACATTCACGTCACCCACACGTCAATTGAATGCATGCATACACACATACATACAGATAAGTATGTATGTATCCATATGAAGGAAGTTTTTCTTTATAATTTTATTATGCATTCTAATTAGATTCTTTTTCTGTTTACTTCATATAAATGCTGGTTTTACCTTTTATTATAATTTTATGGGGCGTACACTTTTATAGCAGATTATAATTTTACGTGTTTGTGTTTATGTCCTTGAGAAATGTCAAGGATAATTCAAATCAAGGACGATGACATATTACTTACCTCAATGTTGCCCATTGTCTGGAATGCCGTAAAGACAAACATAAAGCCGAAGCCCAAAATTATAACATTGACAAATTTTATATCCATTTTGAAAACAGGAAATTGAAAGCGTGTACGCAGCAAGCAATTAGATAAGTTTCGAATTAAATATCTTATTTTATTTAAAAGCATATGCGTGCAATGAAACTTTTATGCTCATTTAGTATTCTCAATGTGCGTCGTTTGTACTTGCGTGAGTTGTACTTTATAGTTAGATAGATCAAATTTTAATGTATGTTATAGCAACACAATAGAACGTTAGGAATATACACGATTCATTTAAACCGAGCTTAATTCACATCTTCATTACTCATACACACTTTGAAACCTTAGCGATTTTTCACTTTAATGCAGCGCGGCGACTTCAGAGTTTAAGCACGTTTTGGCAATTGAATGAATGGACGTTTCAAGCTGCGTAGTAGTAAAAGATGTAGATTTCCAGATGTTATATGAAAAAAAAAAACAAACAAAAGGCGTTCACAACAAAACAACAACACAGCGTCAAAGACAGCAAAACTTAAAATGTCAACAGAGAACTTCGACCAAACTAGCAATACTGTCAAAAGCAATGAGCAATGAATGAAAACTGGAAACTGGAACCAAAATATTAAACGTTTGCATTGATATAAACCATATAACCCAATAGGAAAAATTGTCAGTTAAGCAATAGCGATAATGAAATTTTATCACTTGCTGATGTAAAGGAATCAATAGGGTTTTCTTTTATAGAACACGAAGGAAATTATCTGTAGCTAGTTAAAAGTGGTCCGAAGTAATAAAAGTTTTTTAATAGGACACCTGCACCGAAACAAAGCATTTAAGTTTTATAGAGACTGTGAAGCAAGGCTCCTTTAGCCGGGTTGTCGCAATGAACAAAAGCAAGTCAAAAGTACTTGTTTCTGTCGAAAATTAACTGCTTCTATTGCTCTTGGTGTCAGAATCCCAGAATTCTGTTTCCATTCTTGCCGTCAATGTACTGAATTCTGTTTCTGGTCTTTGCGACAACCCGGGGGCTACCCGGATGTTTCGAGTGTTGAACCGTTTTTTATATTTACCTATTTCTTAACTTATCAATTTTAGTCCAAACATCAATGCCAAAAAATTGTTCACACCCCAACAAAACTCGTGTATTTAAAGATGTTAAAGTTATTAATATTTATATTGGTCGGCATCCCCATAGCCTGATTAAGATCCGTATCTATAACCTAACCTACCACTCTGTTTAGTGATTGGTGTTGGTAATTTTTCAACAAAATTAATCGGGAAACTGGAAACCGAAAATATAAGTTTCCTATAGGGTCTTCTTGGAATTTCCTTATCTTCATAGTTGCATTTTCTAAATTAAATGAGACATCATACTATTTGGAAAGAAATATAGAACAGAGCAATAAGTTTTAAGGAAAGGAAATATGCATCGTTGTATATACCTTCATTCATAAAAATTCAACATAAATTATACATACTACATACCTAAAAACGTACTGCAAAATTTTGTAGTACGTGTTTGTGCAACTATGACTAGTCATCAATCGCTTTACAGCACTTTACAAACATCCTAAAAATAGACAACATTTTGCTCTTAGTTTTTTACTTAATTTTCTTTAATCACATTAAAATAGTAAATTGTTTTAATATACCTACTTATGTATAAAATATAAGATATCCAATTAGAAAGTAAACAAAATTAAACAACTCTTTCATATATATATCCTCAAGCAGATTTCGAAAATAATTTGTGTTATTTTGTAAGAAAAACAAAGAAAATATTGTTACTAATTTAATTAAGGCACAGCAACGTGATGTCGTCGTCTACTATCACTTCCACGTCGCAACCGAACCTACTTCAAAGTATTATAAATGCTTCCGAAAAGGCATCGAATATAGCTCGAATATGTCGCTCCAACGAGCAACTTTTGTCTCTATTGGTGCAGGAGAAAACTGGAACAGAGGCAAATGCACGATTCGAACATGATTTCAAAACACTGGCAGATGTATTAATCCAGGAAACTATAAAACACGATGTTGGCCAACTGTTTCCTGCTATGCGTGATGCTATTAAAGGCGAGGAGTCACCCTCTTTCACAAATACATTAGGGGAATCAGTCGGTATTGTTGTGGGTGAGAATCGAGCGAATACCGTGGAATGCTTAGCCATGGTATTACAAGGGAATTTAGAAGCAGCAGAAGCACTCGCAGAAGAAGTGCATCGAGATGTCATCTACACTGAACCACAATTGGGTGAGATTCCAGAAATGCCCGGTGGCTTAGATTACAGCGATTTAGGCATGTGGATTGATCCCATTGGTAAGAGCAAAACAAAACAAGACTTTACCGATTTTAATTTAATTAATATTTTTTCCTTTTCTTACATACAGATGCCACCGCTGAATATATATCCGGTGATAGCATTTTTACAAATTTTCCTGGTATTACTTCAACTGGTCTTGACTGCGTCACTGTGCTCATTGGTGTCTATGAGCGTTCATCGGGAACACCTGTTCTTGGTGTGATCTCGCAACCGTTTCACAACAAAATCACCGCGAACATGTATACTTCGCTGATATTTTGGGGTGTGTCATTGCCAAATTTGCAAGCCAATAACTGCCAACTGGACTCTTCACAACGATCCAATCATTTAGGCATTTTTTCTAGCTCCGAAAGTGGAGAAATACTACAGCACATTTTGGCTTTAGGTTATGAATTCGCATTTTCAGCTGGTGCTGGACATAAAGCTTTAAAAGTAATTACCTGGGAGGTAGATTTATACTTACTCAGTAAGGGTTCGACCTTTAAATGGGATACTTGTAGTCCACAAGCTATTCTACGTTCTTTGGGTGGAGATATTTTCAATTTTCATGAGAGTATTAAGCAGCGCAAACCGATTCCATTAAATTATCTGGAATCCGATGATGACGCAGATGAAGAAAACGCATGTAGATGCAATAAGGATGGTTTGATTGCAGTACGGGACTTGAAATTGATGGATGCGTTGTTGGAAAAACTGGCAGGAGAATAAATAGTAGGCCGATAGCTTTACTCTTAAAATAAGAGGTTGTTAGGGAAATTTTAATTTCACGATCTCAATTTCATTCGCTATATATTTATGTATTTAAGTGTATATTTAGAGTATTTCAGCACATGTGTGCTTGGCATCATATTTATGTAGCTAGGGCTGCTTTCACCTTGTAGGCAAACTAGAATACCATGAATTACTCGTGGTGCTGTGTAATTTGTTATTTCCATATTAAGTTATACTTATTCAATAGTTATACGTCCACTGGATAAATTGTTTCTTATTTGTAAAATATATGGCAAGACGTTATTGTAGAAAAACGAATACCCATTCAATAACAGCCCATTATCAAAATATTTAAAACAGATAGTCAATGTACATTGGCATGTTATTTTCACCTATTCTATCTGACCCTATAAGAGGGTAATAACTGCGTTTTTCGAAGAGTTGGTCAATGTAATTTTGACAGCTTCCTTCTTTTTGTGAGCAGCATCATATCTGCCTTCCCAGGCTTGACGGATGGATAATGGTTGTTTATAGAACCAACACTCAGTATCATTTAGAGCGGACATCCGCATACAAAGTTATGTCATCTTTAGACCGGTAACGATAATACAAATATAAAATGAACCGTTAAATGACCTGCCCTTTTAAGTTTCACTAGAAACGATTTTGCAATAGCGCTGATAAAAGTTCAATAGGTTTGTTTAATATACCTTGGTATACGTCTTGGTAGCCATACAAGAAGTGCACAAAAGTTTCTTTTTCATTTATTTCATGTTAGATTAGGGTGGAGTGGCTGTCTAGTGACACACTTAGGCCGGAACGGCCAATTACGATACCGCATAATAAGACCTACAGTTTAACGCGAATGGTAGTGTGGCAATTTGTTATCACTTGGGGGTTTGCCATTGCCTACCAACATGTGTACTTTCTTATAATTCTCATACACTTCATACCGATAGTGAATCTATGAAGGTTATGAGAATTAACCACCAGACCAAGACGTAAACCGAAGCTCCCATTTCATGGTTGCGAGCCAATCGCCCATTGTCCCATATATAATGATGTTATTCGTGCAATTTCTATCCTGGAAGATGATAAAATCTGTATGGCAGAGATCATACTCAAACCACACCGTTCTTGATATGGCACACTTAGTATTAGTTAAACCTCTTCATCTAATAGACTATCGCAAAAAGTGAGAGAAATTGCTCTCCTAGCAACATTTAAGGGAGTTAAAACTGAAACCGATTAAGATGCAACGAAGGCAGATCCATCCAGTCCGGTAAACAAAATAAACTTGGTAAATCGAATGGTCAAAATAAATTTCCAAACTATTTTTGACCCGTGTCTCGTAAGAACTAATGCCTGGTTTTTACTATGTCAAATTCAATCAAATTTGCCAGCATGTTGGCAAATTTCATATGGGAAATTCTCCCTTTTTCTCTCTTTAATGGCAAATATGACATAGTGAAAACCAAGCATAAAACTTGAAAATTGAAAACATAGTTTTGGGCTTTTTGGGTATTGATTATATTGCATGTTTACCAGTGACCTAGCAGACTGACCACCTCAGCTGATTTTAATCAAACGTTTATTCAAGTTATTCCTTTAGAAAGGAAATATTTTAGGCTTATAGTCTCGGAGCTTTAGGGATAAATCCTGTTTAGAATTCTCTCCAATCCTTCAAAATATAACCAAAAGCTATACTAGCCCGGTAGTTTTTACTGTGGCATGTCATCAATATTTTCAATCTTTTCAACGAAGAACGGGTTACACTCCGTCGTGCCCTAGAGACAATACTTAGTGCTAGTTCTGTGAATCATCGTTACTCATCAAACCTGGGATGACTGCCTTGACTTTTGCTTACTGAACAATCTACCCCCAATAATATAGCATTGCATGAGTTCTCTAAAGAAATTCTACTGGAAGTAACGATATTTATCTTTTATTTTAAGTAATGATTAAATCTATACAACTAAGGGTTTTTCTATTCATACTCTGAAGAACTGTTGAAACTTAAACCCGCAATTTAAATATATTTGATTTCATTTCTGACCCCTTTTCAGTTCAGCGTCAGTCTTCAAATATGGGTATACGTAAATGTTATTGATATATTGAAATATGTATTAATGTGGTATATTAACAAAGCAAAATACTGTCTACAATCATATTACCTTACAACGATAACTATAAGGCTTTATTTATATTTTTTTTAATATAAATTTTGTTGAAATAGGAGCACTCATTAAGTTTCCATCTAACACAACTAACAAATATTCAATACTACCTGCTGAATCTCAACAAAAACCAAAAAGTTTAAGTAAATGAAATTTATTTATATTTTGCAATTTATTGATTAAAACGCTCTAGTGAAAGGAGTTCGGGCAGAGACTTCAATTCTTATTACATATTATTAAACTTTTTATTGGCATTTTAAAGTTTGACTTGAAATATCTTAATATTTTCTATTATTCTTAAATTAAACACACAAGTAATTATACCCTTTTTGTATGTATACATAATTATTCAAAAAAAAGAAATTGCCAAGAATCTGTTAATTTTATACCAGGTATTATGCTAGCTGCAAAAATGTTTCATTGTTACATTATAATTAAATAAATTTCAACAGAGAAATACATTGTTAAAGTAATTGAAACTTTTTTTTGTATATTGGCGAATATGTAATAGTAAAAAAAACAAACACACGTTACATTACAACATTAAATAGATAATAATAGTAGATAAAAATATATTTAAAATTCAAGTTGTAGCAGAAATGCATATTTTATAATAATATATAAAATAAAAACTGAATACTTTTTAATTTTTGTGCTATTGTTGTTATTAAATGTTTAGTTTGTAGGTAGGTATAGATTTATAGATTTTCGTTAATAGATTTTTTCAAGTTTATGCGCAACATTTCAAAAGAAATGCTCACAATTCGTATATATTTAAGTTTAGAACAACTAGGTAACTTTTGAATAAAAAATATTTAAATAACAATTTGAAAAATATTACTTTCAGAGCTTAAAAAAGGCACTTGCTTCATTTTATATTCAAATAAACCCTTTTGGCTTTTTAATGTTTGCCAATTTATGCTTGTTCGAGACTAAGAATCCTTAATGTGATTTATTTAAGAAGCCTTCTTCATGGTCATTTCGTGTGCTGTGCGCAAACGTCGCCTCAGCTCGTTGGGAAAACGTTCATAGCATTTTTTGCACACTGGCTTTTCATCATATTCGTAGAATTTTGATTTTTGCGTCATTTTTGTATCGCAAACCGAACAAGCAAAGTGATGAACGCACCAAGCTTTATTCAAAGCAGTAAATACTAAAATAAAAAACAAAACAAAAATTATAAAATTATGTGCATATGTATTGTTTATGTACAGTGTGACCAATATGACTTCATACTCAGATACTTTATTAAAGGAGAAATATAGTAACTAATAAGCTAAGTGCATGTAATTAGTGGAGTTTAAGTGTCTTTATTTGCCACAATCTGCTTAGGTCTATTAACGAAACTCTCTTCACTACATCTATTGGTATATTTTCTTATAAGTCAATAATAGCAATAACGCTACTACCATGTACAATTGCCTCTACGCCAGACTTGAGATGCTTTACAATGATTTTGTCTACTTTGTCAATGAAAGCTAGCAGCATGGCGCGCTCCCTGGATGTGGCGCCGGACACCATAACTGACAACGCATTTTGCTATCTGAGAACATAGCGTTGGGATCCTACCCACAATATGACATTTTGAACTTCATATTCAGTTGCGCTGAGGTATCACAATTTCAACAAGTTTTACGGCCTTATTAAATTTAAAGTGGAATTTAATAGTTATTACTATATCACGAAATAAAAATTTCGTCCAGGCTACTATGTATCTTTTTACAAGATATAATGTTTAAAACTTTTGTATGAAGGCATATTAATCATACTGTAGAATTACTCACCGTCTCCTGCTATAACTTGATTGCAAACGAAACACAAATTGCCAAAGAGTTGGTGATAATGGGTTTCACAATATGCAAGGCCACGTTTCTCGTAATGTCGATGACCCAAAAATGGTTTCTCGCATTTGGCGCATACGAAATGCTAAAATGTTATCAAAAATGTTTTAAATAATTATCAACAAGTTGAGCGGGGAAATAATAAGTTCTACCTCAACATGCCAATGCTTGCCCAGAGCTGTAACAACGCGTTCTTCAATGGGACGACGACAAGCACCGCAAATGGGTATACCCATTTTATCATGACAACGAAGACAATATAACTCATTCTGTAAAATGGACAAAAGTAAATAAATATTTATATATAAACTGGAAGATTCCGAAGTTTTATTAATTTACCGTGTCGTTAGCAGCCAAACCAGGACGACTTTTAACTTCTCTAGCTGTCGAATCTAATTCAGTGCCACACGTGGTACAATTGAAATGGTATCCATGATAGACTTCCCCCCGAAAACGCAAAGGCTCCTCATCAATGAGGCCACTTGAAAGGAAACAAAAATTAAGATTGCATTACAAACAAACAAGTATCAATCGATGTGCATACAATATCTACAACTTACTGGCACTTTTGGCATACATATCGCCCGGTTATCTC
The DNA here is from genome assembly GCA_963691655.1 of Toxonevra muliebris. Lineage (NCBI taxonomy): Eukaryota > Metazoa > Arthropoda > Insecta > Diptera > Pallopteridae > Toxonevra > Toxonevra muliebris. Next base: position 55,739,279 of record OY829327.1, read on the forward strand.
CGCCTTCACCTTTGCATTACATTCATGGCATAAGGCACGATTTTGATTGCGTATAAAACCAGAATCTGCCAATTCCTTGGCGCATATCTGACAACGGAAGCACTGCGGATGCCAACTGGCCGACATGGCTTTAATTACACGCCCAATTACGAATTCGCCACACTTGTTGCAACATGGCGCAAACAGTACATGAAAGTCACGTTCACAGTATTTCCGTCCCTCGAATTCGTAAAAAATTCCATCTTCGAAAGGGCGAAAGCATTGGGCGCAACTACAAGAAAGTAGAAGTGGAAAGTTTTGAATTTAACTGAAACAAAGTAAAAATAAACCATTAACCAATACTTACACAAAACATTGAGTATGCCAAAGTTCACCATTGGAATTAACAATTTTCTCGTCTGGTTCAAAACCATCCGTGCACCGGGTACAGTGCATTGTGCCCAAGGACATGTTGGTGGCGTGTAATCTGAAAGATATAGAGTGGAACATTATTAAAAATTGAAACTTGCTTCAAATCAGTCGCAGTTAATTAAATTAGAAGCGGGTGAATCATATGTCTATGAGAAGCTTTTAGAGAATTTGTAGCGTCTGTTTTGATTTCATACATTTCGGCTTTTGAATACATCATCTTGTTCGACTTTTATACTAAGCTAAGGAGCAACTTGCTACAGAAACACTTTGCCCGAAATTCAATTTCAAACTAAAATGAACCATTTATTAAAATCCAAATATTGCTCATGCTTTTTCTTTTATCAGACATGATTCATTTTTCGTTGAAATGAGAAACTATATTTGAAATTTTTTGCTAGTACTGCAATTCTCAACACTACTTTATAAACTTTGAAAGAAACTCATGTAAAAAGCAACTTAAAATTTTATTATATGTAAGTATATCATGTCTCAAGTAATCTTATCTATAAAATCGTATAAAAAGTAAATATAAACATAAATGGTGCATTGAAGGACGAACACTGCATAAGAGATATCAAATTAAACTTTAGGTTTGGATTATTAAAATTGTGCTAGTACTTTTATCTATGACGTAGAACAGAACGCCACTGCCGATCCTTATAAAATTAAAATTTAATGGGAATATTATAAAACTTCATATTTACATATATCGAGAGGCGTTAGAAGTTGGTCAATATGTAGGTAGACATTTTTTAATTTGAAACTTGCTTAGCTAATAACCTTATATCGAGAATTTTAATCAGCAGCTCTGAGAAAAATCTTAATCAGCATAATCAACATTTCTATATGAGGGCAATTATTTTTGCTTTATCTCTATATCTCTTCATATTTACATCCAGCCCCAACCGAAGAAGGATGTTTGGTAATAATATCGGGCAGGACGATGCCTGAATTGAAAGAAGCTCGATATTTTTGAGAGAGATAACATTCTGAAATATAATTATAGTTATACCGAGGGTCAACATGCAACTAAAGTTTAGTTCTATGAAACGATTTACAACCGATCTTAGTAATGGGAAGGTACATATATATATGATAACATGGTGCACAGACGGTTCACTAAAAGACGAAGGAACCGGAGCAGAAGTATTTGGGCCAAGGATTAAATATTATGAGATGCAGTAACGTCTTTCGAAAGGAAATATACGTAATTTATAATTGTGCATACTTTAATCTCAAGCGCAGTTACCAGGACTAAAATATTAAGATCCCAACAGTCAGTCAAGTGGTTATTAAGGCACTCAAATCTTACCAGGTAACCTCATATTAGGGTCGAAGGAAATGAAGTTCCTAATAAACTAGCCAAGAAAGAAGCAACAAAACCTTTCGTGGGACCAGAACTATTCTGCGAGATTTGAAAAAGAACCTTCTCACTAAGGGAAAAGGAGGAAAAGCAAATGAAGTTATAATGGGAAAATCTATCAAAGTTAGAATACTTGAAAGAAGTTATAGGAACATACATTCAACTTTAAACGCTTTAAGTTGTATGTATCTTGAGCATAGCGAAGAATAATCTAAAAATAATTACAGGAATTCTAACAGAGTACTGCAGCTTAAATGATCATAATGACGCAAATAGGTTTTGCAGAAAAACAAGGAATCTGCGAGGCATATCTTAGGAAAGTACCCTGTACTTATGCATACTCAACGAAACATCTTGGCGAACATCAAACACCAGACGCTAATCTATACTCCATAGAATAAGGATCGATGAAAGTACTGTATCTCCATGAATGAGGCCAATAGATCATGTATATAGGTCACACTGTATTTCCCAAAATGTGTTGCTTCAACACGGGATCTCAATATTTCATCCAATGAAGCATTTGTTAAATGCTCACAGGGAAACTCCAGCAAAAACTAACGAAGATAAAAGCGAAGAACTAAAACTGGATGGGGAAAACTATTTTTCTCTATCGCGACAGTTATGGAATTCTTGTAGAATAAACAAATGATGATGCTATGTTGTCAACAGTTTCGCCAACCACTATTCAAAAATCGCCTATCTCAGATTTTATAACTGGGATCCGGATAGATCGGATATCATATCCGAATTTGTTTCGGATATCCGGATTAGCAAAGGTCCGGTTGCTCCAGCCAATTTGCTTCTTGGCATCATATTATATAGGAATTATTAACAATTTATTTATATACTCGGAATTCTTAAGTTTCGGAAATCTTAATTGTTCAGAAAACTTAAGCAATTTTTTATTTGTTTGTTACTTCCTAAAATCTTAAGATTTGACTTAAGTTTTCTGATTAGGTTTGGAATTAATTTTTGTTTGATTGTTCTTCTCACTTTTAGTGTTTTTACTTAGTAAAATACATCTGTATATAACGTACATAATGTATCTATAAATTTTCGATCATCCAAGCAGTCGATTTTACGCTTAAAATTATTTAAAACGACTATGAGGCTTCGAAAAATACTAAAGGAAAATATTACTCGAATATCGACTGACGACATAAAAGTGTCATTGTCGTATGATTAAGATTTTCATACGAATAAAATTGTAATAATTGTTGAATTTCTTATAACGTTATATACAAATAAATAGACATTTAACAAACTATTGCTCGAATACATTCCAGAAACTTTTCAAATACCAAATTATGTAAGATATCATTTTTTTTATTTTGACATTATAATATCAAGCAATATATTGCAATGGCACACAAATATTGCTCACACACAAAAGAACACGAAATAAAATCGGGCGCCCTGTTTGTAATAAGAATAAATCAGTCATAAGTTGGCATATGTTCATCAAATAAAAGCATAACAAATAACAAAGCGCTTTAGTCGGTCTACACTCACTATCACTTACTGCATTATGCAAAATTATTAGTTCATTCAATGTCAAATTTCATATAAATGTTCACAAGTTTAAAGTGCTTAGTGTTTACCAGTTTTCGAGGCACTTACGAGTTTATATGAAACCGCTTATTATTTTACAAGTTAAATATTACAATGAAGAGCAATAAAATTTATGTGGAAGTTAAAATCGTTGCTGAAGGCAGAAATCAAATGGTAATGATGCACATTCAAAAATAGTATTGGGATATGTTCATAATGGAAATAAAACCTTTTGGAATTGCCCACAAAGATTTAAAAATGGTTATCCAAGGAGTAAGGAAAAGTTCACTTCTTATAGTATTTAATTAGTATTCCTTGTTTAAATAGAATAGATGAAAAGGAAATCAAGAGGGAAAACAATGTACTGTGATCATGTTTTTACAACACGTTCATAAGAAATGCACAGAACTAATGAGCACATATCAACAAATCGTAGAGAACATGGCAAAATTGTATTCGACATAAAAATATCAATAATAATAATGTTTTATAAAAATATCAGCTTGCATAGATTAGACGTAGCCACCAGCCACCGTTTTGTCGTTTTTGGCAATGATAAACAAAAACAACAAAATGTGAATGTCGTCGCCCACTAGAATGACGCTTTTCCTACAGTCGTTTGTATCTGCACATTGGTGGCGAACGCTGTAGTCATAAAAACATTTATTGTGAGCTCAACATATCAGCATATAAAAATACGAAAAATGGTTGAGAGAATACCATACTTCTATCAAATTTAAATAAATCTTAATTTCTGCTGTTAGTTTCGTTTTAATTTTTTATAAATTGCTCATGAAAATAATATAAAATTTTTAACATTTTTATTAAGAAAACATTCTTTCATCTGCTCTCGCAGTTTTGGCAATACATACACTCTTACACACACACACACACAAAACTTTTAAATACGCTTGCACTTGAAGTAGGGAGACTAAAAATAAATTTGAATTTTGAATAGGGATGACGTCACCGATGTAGTAAACATCTGGAGCATAAAATTTGTTGGAAGAAAATAGAAAACTGGCTACCTGGCCTAGTTGTTGTAATTTATTTATCTAAGTTTGCACATTTCTAATATTACATAAAATGTTTTCAGCATGTGAATGCAGTGAAAATCTTTCATTTTTCTAATTAGAGCAAGTGGCGGTCACCACGTTGCCGTAGGCGCGCTGGTTTTGGACGGACACTCTCTCTACCAATGCCATTGCTACAAATATGCTCGATTGGGCGTTAGATGAAAAGCATTTATGGAATTCATTGAGTTAATGTGAACATCTGCGTAGGATTACTGGTTTATCATTTCCACTATTAATTACGTTAAGAAATTTGTCAGTAATGAGTTTAACTATGATAAATTAGCGAATGCTGGCGATTAATAAAAGTGGGAATTGAAAAGTGATCCTGCTGATTTGTTTTCTTACTCAACGGGTGGCATTCTCGATGTATTTTAACTTGCAGATGAAATTCTTTTTTGCTAGAAAATCTGAGTAAATTTGCAAAAATTTTTCTTTCGCGATACTCGATCGTCAAGTTTACGTGATCGTGGCGGCAAAAGTAACTAACAACTACCAATTGTTGCTGCTGTTGGTGATTTCGATGTCGTAGTATGTATGTAGTTGATCAAGATTTCTTTTTTGTTTGTTCTAAAGTTTTTTTGTTACAGTTCTAAACTATTTGGTGGTATTTTATGTTTCCTTTTAATAAAAATATTTATTGCAGCAGTTACACTTTCAATTTTATTTTGTTTTACCTCTTTATCACTTTTGTTTAATTAGAGATTTGCAAATTTACAAAACAAATTATTTAATTCCTTCAAGCACTCTGCGAGAAATGAGAAGATATGAAATTAAATTGTCAATTTGACAGTTCAGAGCAGGTGAGAAACAGTGATGCCACGTTATCTGTTTCCAGGAGGCAGCGCCATCTGTGAACGAAAAGCTAAATGATTGGTAACACGTACAATGTACAGTGTTATGATATGAATAACAGGTATTCTAAGCGTTTTCAATACTTCTATTAATTCTTATATGCAAGAATATGGATTTATTATATTCTTGATAGAAACACATAATAACAACTTAAAAGTAACACCATAACCAAAAAACAATTATTTGTAAGAAAACCAAAAAATTTTCACTTTTTGGCTATAAAAAAACAAAAATAACTTTTTATATGCAATTTGCCATTATTCTCTTAAGCTGTTTTTAGGCGAGACGATATTGTCTTAAAATAAATTTTGTTACGACTGTCAAATTTGTATATGGGGAATGAATCGTCCGTCTGTCGGCTTAGATTATATTAACCCTAGAAAGGTGATCTTCGTCGATACGACGAACACCGTATACACATTTTTTTAAATTCCTCTTTGTTGTACCTCGAAAATTCTTTGCAGAAATTGGACTTGAATATGACTTCGTCGGTTCGACGAAGATTACCTACCACCATCCTCCAAAATGCCAAAAAATACTTTCCAGCCTGAAAAACACCGGAATCGGCCAGTAAACATCCAATATATTATAAATACTTAAAATCTATCCACGTTGTTCTTGTTTTTGATTTCTGTTCCACATTTTATAGGCCGTGAAAAATGGTCTGCATTTCTCACAATTTAATATTCGAGAGCAGATTAAATATAACATTTTCGGTTTCAGTGAAAGAAAGCCAATGAGGCGGTTCTTTCGCATATCGCGAATGCGAATGTAGACATACAAACACGCAAGAACCTCGCAATGAGCGCAAACTGTGCAAGTTTGCGAGCTCGCAAATTATCTGTCAAAATTTGTATGAAAAATTTCTTGCACAAACCATGCTATGAATTCACTGCGCAAAGACCTCGCAAAACTTGCGCAGCTGATTTAGTTTGCTCAAAGTTTATACAATTGTATATATTAGGTCTGTTCCCGTAGTTTTTGGGTAAAGTCTGGTAAACTAAGAGTAAACAAAAAATACTCTCTGTTATAGGCAAAAATGCACAAAAGTACGGGAACGCACAAAACCACTTTTCTTGCACGAAACAAAACGTCAAATTGTAATGACAGTTAAATTCAAAAAACAAAGTTTCTGTGATATTTAATAAAATAAAAATTGTTAAATCTTACAAGAAAATAAATAAATAATGAAAAAATTAAACATAAATTGTTCACCGGACAATTTCTGTAGAATCTTCTGGTTTACAATCACCATTTTCATTTTTCAGAAATAGCAGAAGCTCCATTTTAAATAACACTTATTTTTCTAAAAATTTTTTATTTATTTATTAATTTAAAATTTTCAATATAATTTCACAAAAGCAAAACAGCTGATTGTTTGACACTTTCAACATTTTTACCCGAAGAAAAAGTGCGGGCTATTTCGTGCAAGAAGAAGAAGACAATTACTCAGTCATCTAAGCTCTCATTTGCAAGTATGGGAATGCTTTCTGGGCTGTTTTGCGCGAACGCGTTCAACCGCGTTGTAGTGCGGGAACGGACCTATTGTGTGATACAAAAATATTTTAAATTTTTCTTCCGCTTTTTGACTAATTTTTCCCATTCTCGTTTCTTTTATATTAGCCAATTTGTGTAACAGCTGCTGTGTGTCATATAACTATTGCTAAATATTTTGGTCTTAAACATTTGAATACGAAGAGAATCAAAATGATAAACGAAATATTCAGTGTGGCGAACTTTTATTTTTCAAAATCCACTAAAATGACGAAAAACGCGTATTTTCTTAAATTTTCCCCTTATAAAAGTGCGAGAAAACTCAATACATTTAAACTTTTTCACTAACACAAGCGCACATCTGATACTTCTAGTCATTTAAAATTTCTTCGATTTTTCGAAGATATTTTCAATTGAAAAAACTCACTGAGCGCTAAATCACTTTTTTCCGTGTTTTAATTTTCAAAAAGCACTAAAATCAGCGGGAAAAGCTCTGAGTTGGCCACACTGGAAATATTTAGCAACGAAATAAAAGTGTTTAAAAGAAAGGGTCAATAATTACGTATCTTGTTTTATTTCAACCGCAGCCACTTCGCAGCCTTGCTGCCACGGTTCCTCCACCATTTGTTCATATGTATGTATGGCCGTTTTTTCTGCATCAGGACTATGAGCTCCTCTTCCCGCGCACTCCACAAATTTCTTTTTTTATATTTTCATTTTTCCATATTAATCAAGTTGTACGCAATGCAAAATATAAATGTCTGTATAGAAATGTCAGAGCCAGAGTCATTTTAATATTCACTTCAGTAAACACATTCAAGGTTGCATTCGATTTTTGTTCGGTTCGTAGTGCGGTTTCGTTGAAACCATCTCATTTCCGTGGTTTCGTTTGTAATATTTGTATATGCCGAAATTGAGCATTTCAGTTTCAGCCGAAACCACGGAATTTTGGCTCAGTGGGAACATAGTATTACGCGTTTGAAGGAATCCCCTAACTAACTTCAACTATTACTTCCTTACATACATACACACACATATAAATTCTAATATAAATCTACATGCGTTATTAAACATTTGCAGTAATGAAATGATTCACTACGAGAAGTTATTGTTATAAATATTTCAAGTACAGATATTCCAATGCCGTTTAAGTTTATGGAACTTAAATAAAATGTTAAATATATTTTCAATAAAAAAGTTTTGTAAATAAAATTCTTTGAAATCTTATCAGAATGATCATAAACACGTGCTTTTTTCAAAAAAACAGTAATAACGCCAACATATCATACGAACTCAACCACATACACGCTATCAAAACTTGGGTTTATTATGCTACTATAGTATACATTTCTTATCGTTTTTAATTGCTAAATATATAAAAACTAATCATTACTATAGAAAAAAAAAATCACTTTATAAGCAAGTTTTTTTTATTAAAAGAAATGAAAAAAATTTTAGAAATTAGAAAAACAAGTTAGTGGTAGTGTTCGTTTTATATTTAGATCGGCCAGCATGATAGAAATCTATTAAACATGCATACTTACTATATCAATATGCTAGATTAACTGAGGCCGATACGAATATATATAAAAGTAAATATGAACAGTTATATTCACAATAATAGAAGTGCAATATAAAGATAATATCTAAATGTTATTTATTTCCATTTCCATTACATCCAGTAATAAGAAATGGATATTAAAATATACAGTATACTTAATCGCTATAAACATATTAATATGGTACATGCTGAGTAAATTATGCTCTCCAAATGGTCTTTTCATCAAGCAAAAAATCCTAAACATAGAAGTGCCTATATTGGAAAATAAGGCATTCCCCTAATAGCAATATCGCTGTCCTGTAAATATAAATAAATATTGTTAATACACTCAGGTCTTTTGTATTATTATGAGCACAACTGTACGTGTGCTCCTTAAGAAAAAAATTAGTGCTACCCTCACCTAAAAATTAACCTTAGTTTATTTCATGCTAATTCAGCGTTTTAAAAAAACCTTTAAAAATCGGCTTTCGTATGGAAAGATTTGCCCCTAGGTCACTTTTGATCAAGTAAAGGCCACAAATAATATAAATTAAAAAGTGAGAAGTTCTTGCATTAAAACATTTGGAAATTCTGGTAATGGTATTTTATGCTATTTCTATCAAAATTCATCTTTAGTTTCCTTCCGATTTGGGAAATTTATGGCACTTTCGATATGTATTTTATTGCTTCATGTGATTTAATTTTTAATTTTGACCGATTCGATAGAAATTGTAGCAAATTTTTTTTAATATCTTGATGTAAAACAATGCACAAATAAAACTCGACGAAACACGCCTATTTTGAAATAAAGTGACGGCACATATTTTTGGCATGAGTACCTATATAATTATCAGAAATTCGTTGGTATGAAGTGAAATTCCAAATAATCGTGATAAACAGTTCAAGCAAAGAATTTAAGCGTAATCCAATTTTTCATGCTGAATTAGTTTAAATTTCATCCTCCTGCCTGAATTATTTTGAAGATTTTGAAAACGAACAATTTAGTTTTTTTTTTTTTTTTGTAATTCTGTAGTTTGAAATATGTGCTGTAGAGTACCAATAACCTTGGCTCTAGGTTATTTTCGCTAAAATTATTATTATTATTATTTTTGTTTTTGTCAGAAATATAGTAAAATTAAACAGAAAAACGAATACTCATGGGCATAATGATAAGATAAATAATCGTCGTGGTGGCGCTATAAAGCGATAACAGAACTGTCAGACCAGACTAACAAGCTAACAACCAGCAAACATACTCTAAATCACCATTATTATGTCATCACTAAGTAGATTCACTTTCTATATTATTATTATTCAACGTTTAAATGTTCCAACTTCCATATTTTACAACATGGATGCACTTCCGTTGTTGTGTTGTTGCTCTTACCTCGTTCATATAATTTCCTCATAAATGTGTGCGTACAATTTTACTTCCTTGTAGAAACTCGGTGTGCTGTGCACATTTTCATATTCATTTGCAAGTAGTAAGTAAATTGCGCAAGTGATATTTTGATGATACACCTATAGCCAAATTTATATATGTACATAAGTATGTTTGTAAGTTTGGCTGTTTATCTGTTTGTCTGGTCGTTAGGGCAATCCCCCTTCAACATGCTTGCATATATAAATAATTTCGGTTGTTTTTGTTTTCCTCTGTAGCTTATAATTATAGTTTAGAGACTGTTGCTACGTGCCTCACGTCGCGTCTGTTGTATGTGTGTGGTGACCTTGTTGTTGTTGATAATCTTTTTTGTTTTATTTATTTAGAACAAAAAAATGAAAATAAAATTAAAATTCTATTAAACGCATTTAATTTTATTTATTTTTTGTGTTTTTGTTTAATGTTTTTATAAGAGCACCTGCTGCTGCTTTCAGGTTTTTACCAGTTGCATTTATTGTTCATTGTTTATTATATTTTATTCGGCTGTTTGTTATAATTTTTAAAAATTAACGTAACGTATGGTATATGTATTTAGCCGGAGTAACTATATGTTCTTAAAAAAAAGATAACGCTTAGATAGTTACATTATGGTCGCTGTGGTTAGGATATGTTATCGTAGGTTCGAGTCTCGGTCAACTTAATGTGAAGTCACCAAGGCAATGGCAACGGACACATACATATATATGTACGTATATCAATACTCGAATTCGGTCTTTTTATCCAAAAACTAAATAATATACTGATAGTTGTCATTAACTACTTATGTAGTTCTGAATTTATAATTGACGATTTTAAGAATAGTGACCGTTAATTCCATTATAGTATTCTCTTCTACACTGTTAAGGGTTTTGGCTATTATCTGATAGAAACACTCCCCACATGCAAAATTATGACATAAATACTACAGGAGGCGGAGTTTGAAGTATTACCAAATTCCAGATACCAATTTGCCACAGTAGTCGAGCTTTCAGTACAATCGCGCTTAAATTTGGTACGATGGCAACTCATTTTAGTGTTTACAAGTTTGCAAAATCATTTGTGTCTATGTTTTGCAGAACAAGTTTCGTAAGTAATTGAACTTAAGCAGGAAAGTCGCAGCCCGCGATCGTTAGAGAGCTAAATCATTTAAATAAATTGTATATTGAACCATAAAACGGTACAATGTTACTAGCAGCGCGTACGGTGGAAAAAAAATCAACTTCAACAAAAATGGTTCAAAAATTCGTCGAAATCTCAAACAGATTGCAAGAAGATAAGATATTAAAAAACAACCTCGGAGTGAAACTTTACAAGATCCAAAACAAACATAATCTTTCTCCGAAGCAGACACAACAACGGTTACAAAGAGCAAAGGAGTTGAAGGGTTTGTAGGCGAGTGGCCAGTTGCCAAATATCGTCTTCTGTAAATAAGCAAAATGATCAAGTCTGGTCACAGAATGGGCAATCGATCACAAGCACCTACCCACGTCATGGTTTACGCCGCGGTGACCGCCTTTCGTGTTTTTCGTTCTCCGGTCGTGTTTTTGAAGCCCGGTGTTTAAGTGAATGCGGTTGTGTACCGTGAATAGGTTTTGTAGCCTTGGGCACGCAAGCATTTCAGCAAGACTAGTTTACTGTATCACAAAGCACGCCTAAGCCAAGATTGGTAAAAAAAAACAACGTTCCGAACTTTATTTCGGCACAACAATGCTCTTGAATTCGCCAAACGCCAATCCACTGTATTTTTCTCTCTGGGGCATTCTCGACTCCAAGGTCCTTACAAAAAACCACACAAGTGTGGACACTTTAAAAGCATCTCTTGAACATATTAACATGCGTATAAATAAAGCTATGGCAATATTTGCATTAATTAAAATATGGTCAAAAGAATTTAATGAACCGTATGTAACGAAAACTCTTTTTAAGTCTCTGGTAAGGCCAATCTTGGAATAAGGTTCTCTAGTTTGAAGTCCTCAATATAACTGTTACAGGGATAGATTGGAATCTGCTGGATTACATATTAAATATCACATATTTTTGGCTACCTTGTGAAATAAAGTGCCAGTTTTGTTGAACTTAAAAAAAAAGTTTTCAAATTTCAGATTTATTTTAATTTAAAATGTTATTAGCTTGTTTTCAAAAAACAAATAACTATCAAAAAACCTTTTTTTTACTAAAATTTTTTAGTAAAGTTAAAAGGTAAAAAATTCACCTCCATAGTTAAAGGTTAAACTAAGAACCTGCCGAACTAATTATGTCCAAAATTAACCTTTTCGTAGTTCACTTCACCTTCCATGTGTCGCGTCCTACATAACAGTCTGGACTGTGTCTGCTTCGGGCACCGATTCATTCGTTATGCGGATGCGCGATTGGTTCAGAGAGCTCTCAAATCGCCGAACCGAACCATACTAAATAGTTTGTTTAGTGGAGACTTTATTACAAAGATAGTTAAATTACGCGAAAAATCCTTATTTTATTCATTTTAGTGCAATTTAAAGAATTGTGCATCTGGTAGCTTCCTACTCACAGTTTCATTACAGTTTTATGTAATTAAATGTAAAGAAATTGTAGTATTTATTTACCCTCTTTTAGTTTCATACTTTAATGTCGTTAATGGAAAAATTACCATCTCTTTGTGAATCGATTTGAATACTTATTTGTTTCTGTTGTGGCTATATAAAAAAAATTTGTTTTTAAAAAACTTTTCAGTTTTCGTTTACTTGTTTTGATATTGAAAATTTTGTTATTGAAAAACCTTTTAAATTTTTGCTTACTTTTTGATATTCGCTATTTTTGTTCTTGATAATAAAAGAATATTATTAACATAAATATCTTATATTTATTTGTAATCGTATTCTCGAAAATGGCTCTAACGATTTCAATGAAATTTATAATATAGAGGCATACGGGGCGAAAAATCGATATGTCTAGGGAAAATTCGTTTTCTCCGTGTTTTCACGCACAAAGGCTATTTAATACTTTATTTTAAAAAGTTTTTAAAATTAAAATAAAAAAGCAGCTTTTTTATAAACAAAAAAGTAAACACATTAGCAAAATGATGCTTCAGGATATTCTAAGCATTGATGAATCAACAGCGCTAAGAGAATAAATGTATCGGTTTCTTAGAGGGGAAACAAATAGAAATCGTTGACTCTATACTTATTGCAGTTAATGGCGTTTATGAATTCAAGTGCTTTTTCATCGTGGTACTGGTGGTACTGGTAAAACATTTATCTATAAAACTCTATACTACATGCTTACTGGCAGAGGTCGCAACGTAAAATATACCATATAGCATTTCAATGCTGCTACCTCACGGTCGAACTTCTAATAAAATCTTCGGTTTCAAGTATTAAACAAGGACTGACTAAAGCAAGGAAATTAGCACAAATATAAATTTTCCTTATGGATAAAACACCTTTGCTTCCCAAATATGGATTGAATAACATGTACCAACTTCTGCACAGAATTGTAAACCCGGGCTTACCTTTTGGAGGCAAAGTAATAGTATTAAAAAAACACGGAAGATGCCGAACAAAGCTAGGCCGTCCGGGTACTTTAATATAATTAATTTAGTAAATTATTATTGCATTGTCATCGAAGACAATGTAGGTAGGACATGTAGAATTTGTCGAGAATTGAATTGCAAGATTCCTTTACATAGGAGTTAAGCTAATATAAAGTGTATAAAAATGGTAAGTACCTACAAAATTTTAAATTTAATAAACTGATTATCGCTAGTGAATCAGAAAAACATAGTAAACAAAAATATTCCATAATGTCTAAAAATGTCATGAAGAATTTTGATATGAAGTTTTAGTACATAATTGTATCAACAGCCAATTCTCAAACGTCTTAGTACATATACATATGTATTTATACATACATACACTGTGCGTATGAAGAGTAAAGATAAGAAAACGCGCTACATCCCTATGATGGATTTTAATGCGCTTTGACTTTGCAGCTCCTCTAAAGCTCATCTTTTGAAAAGATATGTATGTCGATGGTTAAGGTCGCAAATGTGTTAGATGTCAAATATGAAAATTTTGTCATATTTGCCGTCAAAGAGAGAAAAAGAGAGAATTTCCCATATAAAATTTGCCAACATGCTGGCAAATTTAATTGAATTTGACATAGTGAAAACAAGTCATACGTCTTGCGCTGCTATTATTGGTTAATCATTTAAAAACAGCTGCACACCAAGCGGACAATATGTTCAAGGATTGAAAGATGTAATTAATTCATTTGCAGTCATCGATACGTGAACTAACCAAGGAATAAAACCGAATCAATATAACGTTTCGGTTTCGGTTTTGTCAAGTGTTTCGGTTCCAGTTTTGGTTTCGTTCTTCAACATTCATTCGGGTTTCGATTTCGTTCCGATTTCGAAGGAAAGTAATCGAAATAAGTTTAACAATCGCACATGAGATTAATTAACAAATAACTATTAATTTTGTACGGTTTGTAAACATTGAAATCCTGAAAACGTGTGTGAATCAATAAATATACAAAATTAATGGCCATATTCCACCATAGTTGCTTAATTTTTCACTGCAGAAAATTAATGATTATAAATATAAAGTCTGACCGATTACGATTTTTTTTTTGCCGAACCGATGGTGATGTTCGACTATCAGAAAAAATTTGGCTGATGATAAAAATATATTTTTCATTCATTAATTTATTTTTATAACATTTAAGTAACAAAAAAAATTTAAAAAATGCAAATCAGATATCGCCGCCTTAATTTGCTAAGGCTGTGGTTATATTGGGAGTATGCTCGGCGAACACCATGAAATTGTTGTTGCACTGAACACAACGAGAGAGCCTTAACTCACTCTCACAACGAACACAATATACTCGGTGTATTGTACACCGAGCACGCCGAGTATTCAGGGTAGCAATGAGTTATTTTACAAAGCTGTATCATTACATACAAAATAGTATTAAACAAACGAGTATATTTTGACAAAAAAACAACTCTGCAATGAGCTGAATGTAACAACCTCGACCGAACACGGGACAAAATGTTTGGTGTTCGAGCACTAATATAACCAGGCACTAAGGCGCTAACATCAAATTTTGGAATATCAAGTTTTTGATGGATTGTGATAAAGTGTGCCCACTTTCATCTATACAGAAAATTTTAGAGACCTACGCCGAAAACAATATTTTCTTTGATTTTAAATTACAAATTCTGGAAGCAGTACTCTAAATATCAAAATCTTTTTTGCTTCTCCTGTAAAATTTGAAAAATGTATGTTAGGGCTTTAGCAAATTAAGGCAGCGATACCTAGGCATGAAGATATAAATCTGAAAAATAGAAAATACAAAATTTGTATTTAATATATCAGATTCACAAAAATATAAATAAAAAAATACTCTAAAATTCAAATACACAATACAATATGGTGCTGTTCACACGGGCGCAAGCATGAATGCCTGTCTGAAAGAGAGAGGTAGAAAATAGTTAGATAGAAAAAGACAGGGGAGTTTCTACCTTTTTCTTACTACTTACTCTTTCTATCTCTCTCTTTTAGACAGGCGTTCATGCTTGCGCCCATGTGAACAGCCACTATAGCAAACGTGGCTATGTTGTATACCATATAAAAAAGAAACTAGTGGAATTCACTTCACAGTATAAAAAAAGCGGCTCCGTGAAATTTGGTTCAATGAAAAATAGCCCCAACCAAAAATGAAAAAATGCGCCAAAAAATGTATATGGAAATCAAAAAAATCTAATTTTAGCGTGAATCGGAGTTATATTTCATAATCTAAAAAAAAATCATAAATTTATTTTTTAATAGTTACTAAGGTAACATCACCTCGAAAAAAATGAGTTGTATGCAATCCGGATCGAAATATTGAGTATGACTGTATGTAAGTTGGATCGATGATGTATGTAAGCCAGATCAGCAAAATTAATAGTAAATTATCTTTATTTTGAGGTTTATTTAGACGCAATGGGTAATTTTTGTGTTTAAGTAAAATATATATAAAAAAATCATGTATGTATGTATGCGTAACTACACACACACACACATACATATATCCAAATCTTTGTATTTCCCTTACGTAATCAGATACCGTTTTGTCTTATTTTAGTCAAATTGGTGGTGTAAAATGTGACCGTATCTCAAAGTAGGCGTGGCATTTTTGCAAAAATCCAATATCTTCTAATACCATATCGACCTAAAGTAATAAAATTTGATATCAAGACTTACTTGTTCCACACAAAACTAATTCTCAACTGTGGGCCTAATCATGGGCGTTCAAAATTAGCGGAACAGGCTGAGGCTGGGCGATAGATGCGAATATATTAAAAACAAAAGTTTTTGTTCACAAAGTTATAAATTCGTCTCATTACAGCTAAAACAAGTTACAAAATGTAACTTCGTTTGTAACGCGTTAAATTTCTTCCGAGCACGTGAATTATTATACCTCTGATTACTGAGTCTGAGCAGTTGCTCTATTATTTATTCCATACCATTTATTTGCATAATTGGAATCGATATATGAGTGCTTTATCGCTAATCCGATCAATATTAAATCTCGCTGCCATCGCTTTCCCAATGCACTACTTCCAAATGGCCTTTTCAAGAAATTGCAAATAACACAGAGTGCTCTTTATTGTGAAAAGCTTTTTCATAGGCATTTTTTTTTACTCTTGGAGGTTTGCCATTGCCAGCCAAGAGGGGGTGCCGTGTAGAAAATTTTATTTTTTTATTTTTGAGCGTGCCGAGATATGAACCCGGACACCTCTGTGTAGCAGTCCAACACATTAACCACTAGGCTACGGAGACCACTCGTAACCAAACCAGCAATAAAAAACCTTAAGTTTGGGTAAAGTTTAAATATGATCCAAGTTATTTTACTCTAGTTTGTTGGTTGTATATTACAAGCTATTGATTAATATTTTTATTTATTTATTATTTTTAATTTATTTAGAGAATATTCTCATTATATACAACATAACAACAACATAATTACAATATAACAACATATTTAGTAAAATTATTAACAACAAATTGTTTAATATAAAGGAAATGACAAACAAAATGATGGATTTAATAACAAATTAAAATTAAAGAGGGTTAGAAGTGGTCTAAAGGAAAGAAACAAATAAAGAAATAAATTAATTAAAAGAAGAAAAAAAAGAGAGAGAGAGAGAGAAAAATAGACTAAGAAAACTGTTGAAGAATTAAATGCTTAAGGTTTTTGAAACTAGAAACTGTCTTAATGTTAGATGGCAATGAATTCCATAACATTATGGCGCTAACAAAAAATAGCCTACTTGAATTTCTAAAGTTATGGCTATGGATCCGAAGATTTATACTTCCGAAGCTTTTCATACAAATAATTGGGGCCCTGTGTGCAAATGAGCCTATGCAAAAAGATACAGTTCCTGACATCAATATATCCGAAGAGATCAAGACCAAGAATTTTCTTACTATAAACCGAAATATGTTCGAACTTTTTTACGCCATAAATATAGCGAGCAGTATTTTCAAATGCATCGAGAAGTTTGTGTTAAGACTTTGAGTCAAGTTTACTATAAACAACTTATGAGTAGGTAATTATAGGTATATAAAATAAAAAAATCTAATATGGCTCTTTCTGTTTTCATAAAAGATTATGAAGTTTACTTTACTTACTTATTTTACTTACATAATAAGTACCACTGAGGCCATTTTTCATTTATCCATTAATTTTTTGGGGCCTTATTTTATTATGAAAATATGACCAATTTTGGGGTTATTTTTAATTTTCGGTTAGGGACAATTTTTCATTGGGACCAAATTTCAGAGAGCCAAAAAATGCACTTCAACGCTTTCAAAGATGTGTGCCATAATCACTTCTGATGCGTATCTGTCCGCTGTTGGGATGCTATTCTGCTGCTGCATATGAATGCATTTGAGTGTGGTTGTGATAAATAAATACATTCCTCTAGTGGAATGTTGTACTGCTATAAATAGCAATAACAATATAAAAAAAATAATGTAATTCCATGAGTCATCGCCAATTGAACTGCACTTTTAATTTAATAAGTAATTTCCCTACAAATAAAACAGTAACAAATTAATTTTAATAAAAATTATAATTTTACAGAAATTATTTTTATTATCAATATGTATTTGTTTTTAAAAGTTTTATGGCCATTATATTAATTTCAGTATCTAATATTTTACTGATTAAACCAATGTGGTTGGATAAAATTCATTACCCTGTTAGGCCAAAAAACTAAAAATATTTAGAACCCAAATTTGTTTTCACGGTGCTACTTCTTGCCTTATAATGACAAACTTCCAATATTACAAAGCATAACCTAACAAATAAGCTTTTGACTTCGCCGTTTGGATTCCGCATAAAACGGTATCCAAATATAGCACGCAAAAATGAATGAATACGAAAAAGTTAGACCTAGAGCCTCGATGATTTGTTGCTTATTTATTATTATTTTGACGTAAATATGTAGGTTTAAGCATTAGAGAAGTTCAGAACGTTAAAGTTTGCCTTTAAATATATAAAATTTGGGTCTGTTGGACCCCCGCAAATGGGCCCTCGTTAACCTTGAAAATTTAAGCCGCTCGTAAAGAGAAAAAATTTTGTGGAACTGGAGTTTTTATTTTCTTTAAAATCGTGTGCCTCGAAGAGTTAAAAAACATTAATTAGTGCTCGAAACATTGAAAGAGTAAACAAAATTCAATTCATGCGAGTGTTTTCCGGCCACAGGTTCGAGCCTGGGAAAAAATTAATTTAAAAATAAAATTTGTTTTTTTTGATTTTGAAATTTATTTAAAAAAATGTAAAAAGAAATTTGTGGGTTTTGAACCTTAGCCGCAAGTGGTTGCGTGCTTGCTTGCGCATTAGACAACTGGACTATAGCGTAAAGAATTTTGGCAGTTACTATTTTGTAGTTTTGTTTTTCTAAGCGATACAACAGCAACAGCACATTGTCTGTTAATATAACAGAGTTCACTTTTAGATGGGATTTAACAGCAAAATCTATTGGTTTAATATCCTTTCCTTTTTCCTGTTTGATATAACAGCATTTTTCCCCTCAATGTTCTCTACAGCTTTTGAAGGCAATCTATTTTGCAAATAGCATGCCGTATTTAAACGTTTTGCCCAATATTTTCGCTCCAAACCAGATTGTATTAACATGCATCGCGCCATTTAAATCAAACTACGATTTTTGCGTTCTGCTACACTATTCTGTCGAGGTGTATATGGTGCAGTATATTGCTTTTCTATACCATTATTCTTTAGAAAACTACTTAGGTATTTACTATTGAATTCACCACCTCTTCAGTCCGCAATATTGTTTTTAATTATTACGATTTACTTTCAATTATAAGCATAAGGAATAATCTTGCTCATTAAAGCACTTTCCTTTTCAATGAAAATGTGCTGAAATAATAATGATTAGGCATCATAACCAAATAAACCTGAAAACTCTGTGTCCTCATATAAACCTATAAGTTTGCTGGCAATATTCTCAAAAATATTCGAAAGAATAATCTTGAGTAGATTGCTAATAATACTAGAAAACAATATAGTTCCGGATCACCAATCGTCATAAGCACGATACTCAGGTAGAGAATTGAATCCATCAAAAAACTAAATTATAGGTTTCGGGTCGATATAAAGAAAATCCTAGATGGGAAAGAGAAAATCTGAATACAGGGTAGGAATCAGCGACCTTGAATTATTCTTAAAATTCTACTCTCGACCCATTATAAACCAATCCAAAACCGAAAAGTGAATAAATGTTTCCTATTGTTAATATTTTCCACGATCCTCTACCTTGGAAATAGATCATAGAAATTATTTGCTACAAGAACAGGTTTTCCCCAAAATTCGTAACGTTTCAGTAAGTTTTCACACGGCCATACCTTCGAAACTATTAGACATCGAATTAACGTTTATGAATGAGCAAAAAAAAAAATGCCTACGTACGTAACGCTCCAGCCCGCGATTTGGCTCATATGGAGAAGTTTTATATCTCCCTTGGGTTGTATGCTTCTGTTTTTCAAGCAAAAATTTTTGCAATCATCAAGGCAATAAACCATGTTATTGATAATGGTTGGAAAGAAGGAGTATCTGTGAATTTAGTGACAGTCAAGCGCTTAAATCCTTGCTTAATCCTCTAACCACATCTAAACTGGTTATGCATTGTAAATCCAGGCTTGATTGTGTTGGGAAACCAAATAGCCTGCTGTTGATATGGCTTCCTGGACACTCAGGAATTTCAGGAAATGAATCGGCTGACCTTCTGGCCTTCAGAAAGGGTTCGGAAACTGGTTTCCTGGGCCCAGAACCTGTACTCTCTTTGTCGTCTACAACCATCAAGACCACCATTAATGAGTGGGTCGACTTGACCCACAATCGTAAATGGGAGGAACTGAGGGGCTTTAGACAGAAAAAGACCATGTTAACTGTTATCTCGAAGCGTCTAACAGACTTTCTGTTATCACTTAACCGAAAGAGCTGTAGGCAGTTGGTCGGATTATATACAGGTCACTTCTCTTGGGCCAAACATTTGCATATGATTGACCGGGAGCTAGTGCCTTCTGTGCTTCCTGTGGTTTGGAGGAAGAATGTGAAGAGACGGCGGATCACTTTCTTAGCGTCTGCTCCGCTTTCTGCCAGATCAGAGTAAGCATATTTGGTACTGGGGTGTTGGGAGACGAACACCTGAGCTCTCTAACACCGCAGGATCTACTAAGATTTATTAATAAATCTGGTAGATTTAAAGAATAGCAAAAGGGAACACAGGATATAGTACAATGGACGTAAAACTTGTCTGAGTGCTGTATTCTTGAATACTTCTTTTGTCTGTTCCAAAAAAAAAAAATAGCTATCCTGATTTAACTTAAACAAATTTCATACTATACTTGCTGTAGCACATATTCTACCACGCGTAGATATTTCAAGTATGTCATCCTTCAATAAAACTTTCAACCCATTTTCTACCAATTTTCTCACTGAAAGTAAAGGGTGTTTTTTTTAGAAGTGTGGTTTTCAATCTGGCAATACTTTTTCGGAGTTGGTCTTTTTGACAGCTGTCACTTGATTTATGCTTAGTTTGGTTTGCCATTTCATAATGAATAGACTTACTTCTAAACAACGTTTGAAAATCGTACAAATTTATTACCAAAATAATGGTTCGGTTCGCGCGATGCATCGCATGCTGTGTTAATCCTCAATCAACTCTCGTAATGAGTCAAAAAAGAAACTTTTTCGAAAAAGGCAAAAAAGACCCATAATAGTGGGTGCCAAAGGGTTAATATGTAGGAAGAATATATTTTACGGAAAATTCTACTATAAATTGCTGAACATTCAACCAAGCTCTGATGCAAAACTAACAAGTTATCTTATGGTTTATTATACTTAATCTATAAGAAATGGGCAAACTTTGGGGCTAAGTAAAAAAAAAAATTGGCGTATACTTTTAAAACGCCGAGACCCGCATAATTTTTTTCCTCGAGTGCCACCAGCATCCACTTTCAGAACCTTGTTATTTTTTCCTTTGTTGAACAAAAAACAAATCAACACAATCACAAATGTTTTAACGCCCGCAGAAAATAATTCAAAAATCATCAAACTTTCATGTCTTTTGTACACAATAGTAACCAAATTATTTATTGTACATTAGAGTAACTTGAATTGGTACATTATAATATGCAATTTCTTTAAGCTTGTAAAACAATTTTTTTTAACAACTTTTTTTTAAGTTATTAATTTTGTATTATGAAATGGAGTTTTCACTTTCGTTTTAAACTACAGTAGAATCCCGATAATTCGTAATCCCAAGGGACCAGCAATTTTTTACGAATTTAACGAGGTTTTTATTTTTTCTCAAAATCTGGTTGAATTTCTTCAATATTTTATGCAAATATTAAAATAAATTAAAAAAAAAAATATGTCCAGGACTCTTAATCCTTACAATTACCCTAAAGTTTTCCAATGGGGTATAATGTCTTCTATAACATTTGTAACCAGGAATTATAGCAAAGGCAACTTACGGCGATGAAGCTGTATGTATACAATCCACTCATTGACAGCCGCCATCAGTATTTTGAAGAAACTCAAATAAAATGGAAACCATATCTCCCATTTTACTTGAGTTTTCGAACATTATTGGGAAGTACAATCCCAGGGTTAACGAAGTTAAAATAAGAAAAATACGAATTGACGTTTTTTTCAATTTATTTAATAGAAAGAAAAAAGCAAAAACAATTATTCATTCAACTGAAATATGTATGCACGTATGTACACATATTGGACCCCATTAAAAACTATGTTCTGAAAACCCTGTAATTTTTAGTTGTTTAAGGCTCTTCTCGCGTATCTTGTCAACCACGAAAAACACAAAAAATCCCATCAAAAAAAGTGAACGTAGTGCCATACATAGTAATTTTGCTTTGCATTACGAATTATAAGAGGTTGCCAACAACCAATTTATAAGAGGTTAAACAGATCTTGTATTAAAAAGAAGATACGAATTAGCGAGGGGACCAAAATGTATGGAATTTTTACGAATTAAGGCGATTTTTTCAAGGGGCCTACAGTTTGTTCCGAATTATTGAGATTTTCGAATTAACGGGGTGCGAATTATCGCGATTCTACTGAATTATAATAAAAAAAAAGTTTATATACTTGTTCAAAATTTTAAACTTAGTACCTTCAATTCGTGAATTCACACAAATGTAATTTGGACTGTTTTTCAAAATCAAATAAAAAAAAAATAGTCAGTAAGGCTAAGTAAGCCCAATAACTGGGGCTAGTTTTTTGCGGAAGAAATCTCTTTATGAAAATCAAATATCAAAAGAGAACCAAACTACTCGTTGGGGTTGGTTTTGTTATTTGTGTATGCAAATAATTCGTTAGATAACTCTGAGAAATACCGTTACTAGTGCCATTTCTCTCTCTCTCTCTTTTGTTATTTACTCCCGCTTAAGCAATGATTTTTAAAACGATGAATGCAATGCTTTGTTCAATGAGTGAATTTTAAAGAGCTTCCGACGCTAATATTTTGGAATTGGCGATTTTAAACCTGATAACCTACTCGTCAAACTCTTTAAATTGATATATAATATGATATCGTAGCACTTCTGGATCTTCTGGAATAAAATTGTAGTTACACTAATAAATGTATAGATTATTCAATTCAAAATTCTACCCTCATCAACTCGCCGAGTTTTTCACCAATCTTGGTCAAATTTGGTGTGATAACTACTATGCAATAGGACTAAACTTATTGCAAATTTGAGGTTTACTATAGCTGAAATTCACCATATATATATTTGGCCAATTCACAAGCTTGTATATACTGTCGTATAATAATATCGTATAATTTTGTATGAAAAATGAGAGAATTTATGACAAATGAGAGGATACGACGCCGAATAAGACAGCTTGTGAATTGACCAATTGTTTATGTAGTAGCAACTAATATGTGAATCATAATTGCAGAAAAAAACCACAAGAAACCTCACAAGAAAACCACCAACAACAATAACATCATCATAAATTGACAACGGAAAAAGTGGGTGTTTTGTACTATATATATATACATACATACATGAAGCAGCTGTTGCGTATTGTAATCTAAAAATGATAATGAATATTACAAATATTTGCCGGGTTCATTTTAATTTTTAAGCTTTATAAAGAATGCATACTATAGTGCATATGTACTTTAATTTGTACCCATATAAAAAGAAATGAGAAAATTTCTGATGTTTACAATGTGAAATGATTACTAGTTATTATATAAAAATAGATACTATATATTTTTTTTTATATAAACTTAATTATCATCTTGGTGTGTTTAATTATTAAAATAAATACTATTATCGTTGGCAATTTGTGTTAATTTGTATGTTGTTGTTGTTTATTTATTTGCTTTTTTCTTGACGCCATATATTATGGTAAGATAAAATTTAATACAATATACTTACGCTTATACATACACGTACTTATCAAAATTTTTTATTTTTTAGAACATTGTGTTTATCAATTTCGTTCGACATTTTGTTTTGTTATTATTTGCTTCTTTTAATAATATTCGTACTACATCCACATCACCATCGTAAACGTATACATTCGTACTGCACGTTTCTCTCCGTTCACATTTAAATTAGCTTCTGTTTACAAACATACCATATAAATAAATTTATGTGCATGCTGCAAATGTGATGACGGCTACGGGGTAACGGAGCCAATGCAGAAGTGATTTTTATTTTATTTATTGCAAAATTTCTCGTGTAGACGTAAGCAACAACAGGGTCGGTAGGCAAGTCGTGGCAAATAATAAAACAAAGCAAAGAAACAAAAAAATTTAACACGTGAGCTTAAAATAAGATGATGCGTTAACTCAAAATTCAATTTAATTTGTTTCGTATTGAAAATATATAAAATATTTTCCAAAAAATCACGGAATGTTTCTTCAGGCAAATTGGAATAAATTAAAAACAAAAAAACATGGATTACGCTGAAATAGTGAACGAGCACGGATTAGTGTAGAGGTCAATTTGTTAAATGTATATACTCAGTGTAGAAACTATTGATTCTAGTATTAGTGCCTGGTTATATTGGTGCTCGGTGTTTGACGAACACAAAATATTTTCTTCCGTGCTCGGTCGAGGTATTTACATTCAGCTCGTTGCAGAGTTGCGTTTTGTCTCTCTGTTTAGTAATTATGTATGTAATGATGCTATTTTGTAAAATAGCTCATTTCCACCCTAGAAACTCAGAGTGCTCGGTGTACAATACTCCGAGCATATCGTGTTCGGTGTGAGAGTGAGACTCTCTCTTTGTGTCCGTTGCAGCAACAATGGTGTTCGCTGAGCAGTACTGTCGATGTCACTTCAAATTAAGTTTTTCACTTCTCTTTTAAGCTCGACACTTCGTCACTTCCTCTTTCATAAAAACACATCGATAAAAAAAAATCAAAATATGTTCATCTCTATCATCTATTTCGTTGAATTAATCTTATGTATTTCTCTTTAATTTAGAAGGGCATCATTGACTTTACCCAGATCGGTGTGTTTGAATTTATATTCCCTATAAAAAGTAAGATTCCATCTAGCACACATTCTATAGTATATTTTGAGACCTTTTGTGTTTATTTAAATACCAATTTGGCTACATTGATAAACTGTCATTTAATTAATTAAAATTTAGTGGAAAATGACGGGGCTTTTATTTCTAAACAATAAATAATTTTATGCAAAAGGACAGGCACCGAGAGTATGTACCATCATTTTAAAAGTTTTGTCGGAGCCTACTGCCTCACAGTAGCGCTAACACCGAAAAGGTTTTGTTTTTCGCAAACTAAGTACATAAAACCAGATAAATTTTGATATGTGGTTTTCTCATTACACTTCAAAAAACACTTCACTTTTTTAAAAATCACTTCGAAACACTTCAATTTCTTAAAAATTTCACTTCACAAAAAAAAGCAATAAAATTTTGCACATTGGGCTATTTTGCCTTTAAAAACATATGGCCCAAAAATTAACATAATCTGACAACCGCCATGCCCACCTCTTACATAGTGATGATTCGATACAAGTAAATACGAGTAAATAATCGATACTTTTCATTCGATTCAATTATTTTTGTACTCGATACAATACTATAAGTGTTTTACTTGGTATCGGAAAAAATGGTCAGTATCGGATACTCGATACTTTCAGATAACATTTTATAGAAAAAGCTCATTACATTCATAAAACTGAAATATTTTCAACAAGCTATAATCTGTTGATTAGTTTTCCTGCTATTATAAAATTTCTAACGATTTAAATCTGTTAACACTACTCAACATAATGCAGGTTTTCTTTTGCGTCTAGCACCTCGTGCATAATTTCTAATAATTTGCGTGCTTCATCTTGTAATATCTCAAAAAATGGTATATAGGCGACAAACTCAGTACGCCATCAAAGAAATAGTGCATAGTGCGCCTGACGCAAATTTCGTGTTGAAAAATGTAATTTGTCTCTTTAAACGAGTATTCGATACAAATACATATTCGATACTTTTTTCCGATATTTTCGGTGGCATCGATATTTTTATTCGATACAAGTAATGAGTAAAAATATCGAGACTATGCGGGTATCGAATCAACACTACTCTTACATAAACAGAAAAATTAAAAAGCCACCACTTCGAACATATGTGAAATATAGCGATGAAATTTCGCACATTTGAATTTTTTGGCCATAAAAATTTATGGTGCAAAAATAAATCTAATTCCGTCACGGCTACGCTTACCTTATTTACTTCATCATACATTAAGATATGCACGCACAGACGCGACTTTGTCGCAGCAACAGAAGTTGTGAAAACGCAACACATTATTTATATAAGCAGCCACGCACAAGCGTATCAATGTCGCAGAGCGTCTTCCTAACATAAGCATTTTTTGTTTTGTCGCGCTGAAGACGCAGCCCACCACGTTTTTACAGCGATTTTTTTTCTTCTCCATGATTTTCTTTTATTTCTTTTGTGATAGGAAAGTTTTCTCAACAACAAAATTATTGAAAAATGTTCGATAGTGAAAAGTTAATAGAAAATGTGCAGAAACATTGCATTTTATTTTATGTTATAGCAAAAAGTAAATCTTTTTTAATTTTTTGCGCAGAAAAAATAAACAAAAAGTAAATCAGCTGTTGCGACTTCGCGCCAGAGACAGGTAACGTGCGATTTCGAAGTATATGATTTTGAAGTGCCGAAAACGCTGCGACATCTCTGCGACAAAGTCGCACCTGTGCATGCATAGCTTTAAACAATTTCACTCACTTTCATCTAATGACTTTCTTGAAATAAAATATTCCAAATCTATATCCAAGTCATAACGTATTTCTGCTTCATTTGTGTTGTCTCTTTAAGCAAATTTTGTAAATTAACTTTAGCTGCGGCTATTGAAGTAACAATTGGGTTTGGAAGTAATTCATTTTTTGCTTTCTTCAGTCTGTTGTTGCTTAGAAAGCAATTAGGGTGGATTGAACACACAGCAGATCGTAAAACGTGTGTTATTTCTCACCGATAAATCTAAATCATAGAACAAAGCAAGTGCTTGGTTAATTGGGAAAGATTGAAAGATTTGTCGTTCGTATTATTTTCATTTTCAGTTTGTACTTTTATTGCAGCACTTGTTATTTCCTCATGCGGATATGCACTAAGTAAGTTTTTCATTCGTCGACGTTTTGTTCTTTCAGATGCGTCTTCATACCGAACTTGATGGCTACTGCCGCTTGTGCTAGGCTTCTATGGAACCAGCAATTGATATATTAAGAAACTTAAAAAAATAATAATCTTACGTCATTCAAATCTAAGTAAAAATTTGAGTCAAGCTAAACATGATGCTTTTTCTCAAACCTCACTTTCATCCTTCCAGCTTTAGGCCACTTTTCAGATGACATGTTTCTTTATGTCTTTTCTTATGATATCGCTTTTATTTGATATTCCTATATGATTTGTAACAAACTTTTCAACAGCAGCAAGCCTCTTTCTGTACTGAAAGCCGCTGTTGCTTAGCTAAAAGTAGAAAATTTCGCTTATTTTTTAATGAAGGTGCAACTAGAAAAAATATAATAAAACGAAAAGTGCGAATAGATGCAGCTAAAATTTTTAATTATTTGCGTTAATATTATTGTATGAATAATAAAAAGGGGCTTTTTGGGGGTTTTTACTTTTTACTCTATCAAACTTTTTAGTTAAAATTTATTTTTATACTAGTCACTTTCAAAGTAACGGTATTCATCATGTGTTTCTGACCCATGAACAAAAAAGGAGATGCTGCATTAATAAGACCTTAGGCTTTCAGAAAATGTCAAATTTGCTCCATTTTCATAATATAAGATTTAAGCAAAGCTCAACTAACTGAGCAAATAAAAATGAAATAGTAGTATGATATTAATTTTGTCAAATAAAGGTCAGAGTTTAACAGCGTCGTTTGGCCGTGTTAGTTCAAATTTAAAAAAAAAAAAATTTTTATTTTCTTAGTCAACGATTTTACTTTAAAATTGCATTATTAATTTATTATCGATTTTGGCCGCACTCGTCACACTGTGCGGCGTATCGACGAATTTACGCGCCGTAAAAATCTGTCCCGTTTAAAACGCTCATGATCCTATGAGATTAAACAGAATTGCGCCTGTCGACGATTTTACGCCGCGATTTTACATCGACTTGGCTTTTTTATGGTGGCAGCGTTTTTACGCCGCGTAAATTCGCAAAAACTTATTTCGCATAACAAAATTTACAAACCTGAACCAGTGAAATACAGATGAGACGGTAATGAAAAAGTGAATTTCAAGATCATACCAACAATATTGGAGGATCTGTAAGGTTTAATGATAACCTGAATGGCAGAAGACTCCTGTAGGAAGATTCAAGGGTTTAGTTGACTCCGATGTGTTGCTGGTATTAGCAGAGAGATCCATGTTAATAAATTTTAAGACTATTTAGTAGAAACATAAAAGTTTTTTTTTTTAATATTCCTTTTTTATTCTAAAGACTGCTATTTTTTTGACCGTTCAAATCATAGCTTGAGAGTTTCTTGTTTTTTCTAATTTTTTCAAAACCAGAAAGATACAAATTGTTTTTGTTGCAAATAAAGAATAGTATATATCTAAACATAATTTAAATCAAGGTACGAAAATAATGGTAATTTTAAAGCTTTTACGCTCAAAAATAATAGGAAAAACTGGTCGTAGATACATGGTTTAGATAGTCTTTCTTTTGAAAGACTTTAAAATTGTAATTTTTACGAATTTTCATTTTCGATAGTAATTAAATATGAAGAATAAAAATAAACATCAATCCCAATTTTCATTTATATAAAATAAAAATCATTATAATTTTGATTCATTGAAGAACATAAAAAATCACTAATGTGATATATATAAATATATGTATATTTAAGCTTGAAGAACTAAGCCTGTTATACATTATTCAATAATAAAAACTAGACATGAACTCTAGTGAAGACTTTGAAGAAGCTAGTATTTGTTTAACTTAACTTTGACGGATTAAATTTGTTTTAGTAATTAAATAAAAGCATATTTTTATCAACACTTCTGCTACCCCAATCAGCTAGTAGGTGTGGTGGTTTTTAATTATAAAAAAAATATTCTCGATTTTTATTTATATTTTCTAAAACAAAAATCTTAAGTGATTTTTTTACTACAAAAAATTATTATAAAATTTTAACTGATTTTTATTTTTCTGCTTATAAATAATAGTTATTTTTGAGTTACACAACAAAATCTCTGAAAACAACTTTTATTTTCGATTCTAAAAAATATTCTTCGTAACTGTTATGCCCAGATATAAATATATTACTAAAAATATTGTTTGCATAATATAAATCCTTTCTCTTTTGTCACTATAGCTTTGTACATAGTTTAGCCATTACCACTGCACATCGAAACAATAGTTATTCAGATTAAAATTTTTGTTTGATATTCTTCTCCTTCTGTTATATTGCAGATTTCACTCGAACGCTTGCCTAGGTTAGAGTGGCTATCGTGAGACAAACTTAGGCCTGAACGGCCCATTGTGATACCAAATAGTTGGACCTACAGTTTAACGCCGATTCCGGATGGCGGTGTGGCAATTTTTTTTTATCAGCTTAGTGGTTTTGCCATTACCAACCAAGATGCGTACTTGTGCATTTTCTTATAATTCTCATACACTTCATATTGATAGTGAATATAAGAAGGTTATGAGAATTAACCACCAGACGAAGACGGGAATCGAACCAGAGCCTACAGGATGAAAATCTAGTGCACTACCCACTAGACTACCGAGGTCACTCGAACGCTTGTCTATACATATCGCTGGGTGCGCTCCATATATTTCCATTATCTCTACTTTATCTCGACTGCGATAGATTCGTGATTGCTCTACATTGTAGTTAACAACATTTTCAATGGTCACAAGATGGGTTTGTCCAATTCAACCACTAAAACATTAGTCTTAAGGGATAACTATGACAGTAAGGTCATCTAGAACTATGAGGAGCTAAATGGCAGCTTTACTGCACTTATGAGTTATGCCTCAGGAAGGCCTCTTCACTGATATTCACCATATTAATAAGTTTATAATGGAATATGAAACTTTATCGAAGTGATGGCACTGCTATGTAGGCTTTCAAACGTTACATAATCAATAAAAAGGAGATGCATTTCAGAGCCCAACTTTGTTTCATGGCTTTCGAATGAGCAGAAAGCAACACAATGTCTTTACAGATGCGGCATTCGCTTAAATAGCTTCTCTTTGGAGTAGTTACCTACGATCCTTCCAATCTATTTCAGGTATATTCTCTTCCTTCTAGATTTGCTTGATGCATTTACGATGGACTCCAGTTCGAAAGGCTCTAGCATGAAGTTCTGCACAATGCTGAAATCTGCTCAAGCCTATAATGGTATCTAAAGTTAAGTAAAGTATATAATCAACACTTTAATAGGCGTAGTAATTCAGGATTATCCGAAGTAGCTAGACGATATACGGACGAATATGATTACGAACCTTACGCTTCGCAAGTTTTTGCGTATGTGGACAGTACTCTCAAAATATATCTGAATACTACAATAATATTACAAAACAAAAATTGCGTAAATCATTCCTACTGCATAAATTTGAAATAACTAATTTTTTGAACTTTACTCTGAGGTTGTTGACAACTAAAATATATAACAACAATAACAAAAATGTACTTAAGTGCTGCGACGACCTGTTTTACCACTAACAACAGTAGCAGCAACTTTTACACAAAATTTTTCCTTTCATTTGTTCGAAGCGAAACGAAAGTGTAAAGAAACTTGAAGAAAAATAAATGAAAGTAAATAAATACATATTTAACCTTCAACATTGCAATTTAATTAAAGAATAAAGTGTTACCATAACAGTAAAATAAAAAGAAAATAGCAACAATAGTTTTCAAAGTGTTTTTGAAAAATTCACTACTCGCGATGGAAAATGATTTAGATTAAATTAGAAATGTATATATGCACAAATAAATCTGTGGCAAATGACAGAGTAGCTTATGTCTGATATTCTAGTTTTAGGAAAATCGAAATTGATGTCTAAACCGTATTAGGCTGTTGATTATAACAATTGATATAACTTGGGTTTTAAACTATCCTTTCAAATGCGAACAGTACAAAATTCCTGAAATCGGGTGCCCGAGAATTGCTTGTCTTAAAATTTCATTTGATTCCGTTCAGCCGTTTATTTCGTACATATGCACAACAAACTTATACATAGTAGATTTTGTAAATTCTTATTATAAGCATTTTTTCAATCAGTCTACTAGCCGAAATTCGCGGATACCCGGTGAAAAACGGGTTATATTCGAAAACCCCAGGCACCCGGGTATCCGGATATAACCTGGATAAGCATGTATCAAGAAAACTAGTATTTAGTTAATATAAATGGGGTTATTAAGAGCAGTGCAACACGATTTTCACTTATGTCGACTTAAGTTAGTATGTCTTATTTATATATTTAATTTTTCCTACATAATTTGTAGAATTAGAACATCAGCAAATGTGCACCAGAGTCGAAGGTTACATTAACAACAGAAATAATCGTAAAATAATAGCAACATTCGAAAGATTGTAAAAAATTTATTCAAATTTAAATATTTAGACAACCCATCTATTACATACCTCTTGCGGTGCATGGCAACAATTTTTGGTTCGTTATTTATTTATAATCAAAAATTTTTATGAGAAATGTATTCTTTCTGCAATATATTGTTGTCACCATTTCTGATTATTCCGAATATCTTTATTCGAATCATTCCCTACGGACTACTCTACTCGTATATTAAGGTGACCATCTTTTCGTGGCATTCTCCGGAACATGTTTATAGTATTTATATTTTTAAAAGGCTCACCCGAACTGTATACAATTTAATCATGCAATAAAACACAGTTTCATTGAAAATAGCCGCCACTCAGTTCGCTTTGATTCCATACAAAAGTTGGACAAAGAAAGGAGTTGTCAAAATTGAATGAAACTTGGTTTATAAATGAACAATGGTACGCTGACTTCAAAAATTTAACCAGATTTTTAGTAGGTCATTAAATCCATTTTATCATTTTTTTGTTATATACTTAGTTAGGCTCAAGGCGAAAAATTGTACACGTTGAAAGGCTGGAAAAACTTATGTTATCTCATTTACCTTGTTTACCAAATTTAGGAACACAAGATGTGCACTTAACTAACATAAACAAGAAAATCTCCTTTAGAAAGAAAGAGAAATTTGGACTAAGCTGGGAAATTTTACGAAAATTGCAGCAGTGCTGCAAGTGGAGCGGTTTTAATGACCGCCAGTGTAGCAGCAGCCATGACTTACCTACATTGGTCCAGAACTCATGATAGGTGTAGGAAAACAAACTATAAAGGATACTTTAAAACAGGGGTGACCACCAAAAATATTTTGGGAGCCAAGCAACATCAACAACAACAACAACGAATTTAAGAAATGTGTTAAAAAAATAAAACACACAAACAACAATCCCTGATCTGATCGGGCCGTGCGAAATAAAATCATCTACAACCATTTTTGTGTTTGTTGTAATGAGCCTATTGCGCTACTGGCACAAGACACCAACAACAAAAGCTATGGAAAAACAAAAACAAATATTCTAAGCGCGCGACCGCAACAACAAATATTCATGGCAATGCAATGATTTCGGTAACGAGGCAACAACAAATGTGATCGAGGAAAAAAACACAAACAAAAATTTATGTGTGCTCGAAATACAACAATTCTTGTGTTTGTTGTAAAATATTAAAATGCAACAAACACATGGATTTTAAATGAGCCAAAAGAACCATTACAACAAACACAATTTGAAAAAGAGCCAATTGAGCTTCTGGCTGATCACCCCTGCTTTAAAAGAAGAGGAACGAAACAGTAGGTCATCCTACTGCGAACACTTTCCTAAGCTCAGACAATCAAAGCTACTAATTGGGAATTTCAACCCCAAAAGAGCGTAAGCTTAGCAAAAACCACCTAAGAATAATTTAATTTGAATGTTGAAAATCAAATTACTGATGGGCTTTCTCTCAGGACACTGTAAACTTGGGAAGCACATCCTAATTCATTGCGAGGCACTCACTCGCAGAGGGAAATATATCTGGGGCATTATTATCTAGAAAGTAGGTGCATCATAGCTCTGAAGCCGCATCTATTACTGAGATTTCTCAACAAAATTGACCTGTGTTAAACCCTTTGATCACTCAATCAATATAACTTGATCAAATTAACTTGAAGTAACTTTTAGAATTGGAGCGATACTAACCTATTTTTTCGTTTAGATTCTCCTACAAATTTCTTTGTGTGTAAATATAAATAAATAAATTAACCGTATCTAAAGCTTAATAAGCAGCCATCTGTCAATTCTTCGTAAATCTCTACACTAATGATGATCTAAATATATATTTAAATTGGCAAAATCTAAAATCTTACAAAGGCATAACCACCATATACAAGGACAAAGAAGGTTAAAGCTATAATTTAATTGTTCTTTGTATATCATATCTAACTGAGCTAATGCTCGATAGACTAAAAAAATAAATAAATAAATTAGCACATAAACTTAACCATTCAAGCCCAGTAGACAGCCTACTTTGTTACTGGTTTAATAGTGATTCCTAGAATCTGATGAAATGGCGTGACGATATATCACGGATGCCTTCCTTCATTTACTTAAACTGATATCCATAAGTCGCTCATTATTCATAATATCATCTCAAGCCTGCTTGAAAGTGCATTTGACCATTTTAATTCCGTGACGTGCCAGCCAATCTTTATTTAAGTGCTTCTTTCAGTACGGTTTGTCTTCTTAATTTTTAATAAGCTGTCGTTCAATTCAGTAATTCTTTTTTTAGTTGTACAAACAAATTCTAAATTTTATTGTTTATGTATTTTCTTCTTTCTTCTTCAATTGTGAATACATGGTAAATAATTTAAGATTTTTTGTTTTTTTCTTTCTTTCAGTTTTATTGAGTTATTTAATAATATTTTCATAATAAGACAATTTAATAATAGATTATATTATTATATTAGTTATATGTATGTATGGATGTTGTGTTTGTGAGTACTTGCAAGTATAGGTATGTAAGTATGTATTGTTAATGTAGTTATAGTTTAAAGATCAAGAAATATAACAAGTAAATAAAATTAATAAGCAAAATTATTCAAAATAGAGGAAAATAGCGATAAAGTTCATTTTGTTTTTGTTTTGTTGTTTCTATTATTGTATTAAGTATATTGTTTATATTATTATTTTCTTTGTTTTGCTTTCGTTATTTTCTTTCTTCTTCTATTCTGACAGACATGAAATCGAATTAGCTATAATGTATGTATGTATGTATTTATGTATGTATATGTATATATTTTCGACAATACGCGTAGGTAATAGGTAACAAAATTGAAAGAACTTTTACAATAATCTACAAAAATATATGTATTTAGTCAGCGCATACATATGTGTATATAATATACATACATATATGATGATAATATTTAATAATGTATTTTTTCGTACTACTTATGCATGTGCACATTTTATAGTTCAAAATTAATTTACTTTGTTGATTTTGTTTTTGTTTATGGTTTCTACTTTTTTACTCGTATTTATTATTACTTTAAAGTGAATATTAAATTATACAAGTGCTTCTTTTCGTTTTGAGTCTTAGGCTTTTCACTTAAATGTAATGTACATTATTTACTATATTTGTATGTATGTATGCATGCATACAAAATATAGTACATATATAATTAGTTTAACGAAAATCACTCTTATATACTA
Source organism: Toxonevra muliebris (assembly GCA_963691655.1). Lineage (NCBI taxonomy): Eukaryota > Metazoa > Arthropoda > Insecta > Diptera > Pallopteridae > Toxonevra > Toxonevra muliebris. The sequence goes on from OY829327.1 coordinate 55,773,837, forward strand.
ACATATATGTAGTTGTATATATGCATGTAAGAGCGTAAATATTTAAAACTAAGTGCATTTATGTGTATGCATGTGTGTGTTTGTATAGATGCGTTTGTGTGTTTGTATAGATAACTTAAATACTAAAGTCTTATAAATTATGCATCGACGTAGTTTCGCTTACTTAAAAATTAACGATTCAGTGACCTTTTCGCTTTTTTACATTTATGCACTTAAGGTTTTCTATAATTTCTATGCATTATTTTAGTGTGTTTTTCATTAGTTCTTTATTTATTTATCGTTTATTTTATCGATTTTATTTATTATTTTTCGTTTTAACAATACAACGAGTACAAAAAGAAGTGGAGAGCTGCAAATACGAAAATTTTAAATTTAAGCAAATTTTCTAGCAAAGGCACTGAATGATGATAATTTTAAGCGTGAACTATGTATGTGAAGGTTTTTTTCTTTCGATAGATTAACAACCTTCAAAACAAAAAACTATATAATTCATAAACCAGCGGAGCCGAGAGGGCCAGAAGTAAACTGTCCATGTTCACCTCATTTACATTGAAATCTGGTTTACTACTTAAGGTTTCTGAAATTATCATTTCTGGATAAGAAAAAGTTATGTTCCAATGCAAAGTTGTATGTTCTTCAGTATAGCGTCAGAATTTCGTCCTTTATTTGACAAATTAAATTTAAATATGGATATAGTGTTAATTGCTGCTAGTGATAACATTTTTGAGTTCTATTGATATATTTTAGATCAGATTTACTTTAGGCTTACGTTTCAGATTTTAGCTATGCACTGGTGACAGTAGAAAGTGGAAGTTATACAAAATCTATTAAGTTGAAAGGCACTATTCTTTTGCAGAATTTATAAACGCAGTTCCCTTAATTCTACCTAAACGCATTAGGTAGAACATAAATCTTAATTTCAATGAAAGGACTCCAACTAACAAATGCAAATATGACAGGATGTTTGATTCTTCGAATATACCTAAAACTACAATCAACCAATGAGAAGAAGACACATGTGCGCGTCTTTAGTTGTTTGCTTCTTTTGCGTATCTGCCTTGCATTTTCTTTTGGCTTATCATATTTTTTCTTTAATTTTTTCAAGGGACCACTGCAGCAACTGGAGGGGGTAACTACGAAATGATTTTCTTCTATCATTCATTCTCCTGCGTTCTTCAACTTTTCTTTAAATGTGTTGTTACATTATCTACCTACTTTACTTTCGAAAAAGGTTTTTTTTAATTCTAGGATGTTCCATTGTTTCTGTACAGATACCTGCAAAACACGTGTTGAAATTGGCACATAACTAAAATGGTGGAGTATTTTTAATTGTTTGAAATTTCATAGTGATGACGAAATGAAGTAAAATTTAAATTCCACATATGCAGCTCTAAAACAAATGGTTAAACAAAACTTTCTCAATAATAATATCTAAAGTAACAAATTTCTTAGTTTTTCTTCTTTTTTTTTTAAATTGCATTTGCACTAACTATATGATCTATACAACACTTGCCACACATTATAACATATTGAGCAGCTCATCCATCCATTCATTCACTAGTGTCATCTCTCGTTAACTGTGCTTAGTTACTCATTTGTAAACCGCCGCTACTGCGACTGCCCGTTGAAGAGGACGTTGAAAGACCAAGCTGTGAGACTAATTTATCGTAATCCTGCAGTGAAGTCTCAAAATGTTCAAGTTGTCGTGAAAGATCATCAACTGCAGAAAATTCTGAATCACTTCCGATCGATGTGGCATTTGCGGCAGCGCTGGAACAACTTGTTGTTTCTGGTGTTTCGTTGAGGCTTCGCAATGGTGGTGCATGGCAGCAATCCCTAAAGAATTTCGCTAAGTCATCGTTTGGCATGCTGGATACAGCAAAGGGGAAATTAAGTTCCTTCAGCAAATACTCATCGTCAGGCGGTTGACGTGATACTGGTATCGGTACGGATATCGCTGGTGTGGGTATTAGTAGACTTTTGATGGGTGATTGAGACAATGTTGTTGTGGCTGATGTAGCGTCCTTTTCAAAGCTTTTAAAATTTGCCTTATTATTGTTGTTGTTGCTGCTGGGCAAATTTCCATTGTTGTTGTGATTGATGGCGTTATTGTTGTTTTGGGTGCATTGCCCATTGCCCACAGGCGATGAAGCTCCCTCAGACTTTCGATTAAGTGATTCAATGGAACCACCGCTGCCTCCACTTTCATGACGCGTACGACTCAACAACCATTCGAACGGCGGTGTCTCTGGTAATTTAAAGTCTTCCTCTGTGTATTTTTTCAATTTACTCACATCGGTAAAAGCGCCCGGCCGCAGTGGCTTCTCCAAATCAATAGCTTTGCGTTCGGTATTTATGACATTGCAGCCATTTCTTCTTTGTACTGCTGCAAGAAGTGGAGTCTGGGTAGGAGAACCGTTAGTATCTGATGGACGAAAATGATCAGACTTTAGCATCATTGTGTTTGAATCACCATTACGACGCAGACCTGTTGTCGGGGAAATTGTCATTTTGGTGCGATAAGCGACGCACATGCTCAGCAAGCCAATTATTGTGCTGAATTGACCGACTTTAATATTTTTGTGACCTTCACCCAAGTGTTTCAAGTCCGGTTCACCTTTAAAGATGCGGTAGAAGATTTTATAAGAATCGGGGGATTGCTGGCGTGATAATTTGTAGGCTGGTATGGCACGACCAAGTGTTATAAGTGATTTTAGCATCATGCTCATGCTGTTGTAGATGACATGCCTTTGTTTAAGCATCTGCAAGTCTGAAGGGCCCGACTCTATTTTGCCATTTTTATCTTTGTTTGCGTTTTGACTACCAGGTGCCTGACAATCCAACGTCCAATTTTCTAATACCATTTTATCATCCTCGACTGTTTGCAGCGAGATCTCAATACAGAGCGGCAGGCTGGGTAAAATGCTCCCGCTGCTCCCGATAACTTTTACTGTATCCTCAGCCACTTGGGGGTGGTCCTCGATGACAATGTTGAAATGGTCTTTAGTTACTGCTATCGGATTTGATGGCGTCCGCATTTTGTTTCCAAGACGGGATTGCACCACAATTTGTGTTGCCTTTTGTGCCATCAATCTGATGAATCTATCTACATCCTTTTCATCAATGAAATCTGTAGACATTTTTGCTGAGCTAGTTGAATTTTAGTAATTTTAGTAATAGGGAAATGTCTTTTCGTTTTTCTTAAAATATTCCAATTTTCACTTCACACTAGTTCAATTCTTCGTTTTGCACCCGTATTCGTACTTGTGCCTCGATGCAACTGCTCAAAGTTCGCTTCTTTTTACTTCACTTTTCTACTTGGTTTTAACGTTTATTTCACTTAGGTCTTTTTCAACACGTCTTCCGCGTACAATTTTTTTCGTGGAATTTCACCGTTTCCTTTTGATTTTCTTTCTCAACTACGTTTCATTCACAAAACAATACCACAGAAGGTATTTTCAATATATATTTGCAATTCAGTCAAAATTTCAGACTCACTTCACATTTTATCTGTTTTAAGTATATAATATTGAGTTTCTTCTATTTTTGCGACCATTTTCTGGGAAACAAAGAAGATTTTCCGTTTTCTCTGCTACATTGATAATATTTGTCATTTGCTTGACGAAACACGTAAACTATATGATTAGCAGAGTTGCTTTTACTATGAAGAGCTTGGGCGTCATTATTTTTACCCACAGAGATGCCACATGCTAAAAAATGTGTAGAAGGATGTACAATTGACCACGGATTACAATATTTCAAAACAAACTCGTCAACATTGTTGCCAAGTCACATCAACTCGAAAAGTGAATCAACATTCGATTTCTGTTTTTTAATTTTCCTTTTTCTTCGTCTGATACACTATTAAACTATAAACTGAGCCCCAAATAAAAGAAAGCATAATTATGTTTAGATAGGAAGTTAACAGATGCATATTTATGTTAATGAGAGACGGAAGTTGGGAAAGCGAAAGACGAAACATAACTGCATTATCCTAAAATATAACATTGGTGTAAAATGGAGAGTTAAAACTTTTTTTTTTGTTGGCAGGTGAAAATTTTGAATAGATACGGTAGAACTCCAATTCTACGATTATGTCGGATTTCTACTGACTAAAACCACCTACTTCTCTCCCACTCTCCCCGCGGGACTACCTCTAGGTATTACTTCGCTGGGGAGAATTATCATTAAGCTGCATCTCTCGTTATAGTAGTGCTCTATTGTCGCCTTCTGCAGCTACGGTGATGCGTATTACATGCGCGTTCTGCGTTCCTCAGTTTACTGATTATGTTGGCAGCATAACGGCTGCTGTTCTCCACTTCTCTATTGTGTCGCACATCTCTGATGTTAGGTTAATCACCATTGGGGATTCTTCAAATACTTTCTCCAGATCCTCTCCTTTCACTTTTGAAACGTGGGCAGTGAAAGAGGAAGTGCTTTGAGTTTTCAAGCTCGTCACGTCTAATTACAGTTTGAAGTGGTGTAGATACTGCTTGAAGTATCCATGCTGAGCAACTGTGTAATGTTCAAGTCCACTTCTTCGTGATTTCGCTAGGACCACTTTACTATGTCTGGGATTAGGTCCAAGGTACAGCGCCCCTTTTCAGACTGCTGCCATCTTCTTTGCTTCTCTATTATGCAAGATGTGCGATGCCTGTCTTCCCCTTTTTGCGAATTCGTTGGTCTTTCACCCGTAGGGCTGTAAAGAGCTTTCATTTTGCATGCCAACAGGTCAATTGGGACTTTGCTGACAACAACGCAAATGGCATCGTCTAAAACCGTAGATATGCGCTAGCTACTCTTGTGGTACTAAGTCTGTACGTTGCGTGAATGCATTTAAGGTGGGTCGTCTTCGCTTCCAACCATATGGGTACTGCATATAGCATCACCGAAATGGTTACTCTTAACAGCAGTTGCCGCCTGCAGTTCGGTATGGCCCACCGATATTTCACATAATACGTGTTAATGCTCCTTTTATTCTGTCTGCTTTATTACTGACGGCTAGCAGGTGTTCCTTAAAAGTTATCCTAGAGTATATAGTCCGTTGTGTTTACAACTGATGCTGGTGAAAATTAAGGAGAAAGGCGACCCCAATGGTTACGATGCCAACGGATATTCACTGTCTTCTTTTTTGTGTATTCACATTTTGCTTGTTTTGACGTTTCGAATTTATATTTTACTAATAATGGAGCCCGAAATGTCCTAAAATTAATTCCAATGGCGCTCATGCTTTATGAAGCTTACGAATGTTTAAAAATATTAAATGGTGGTCGCAGATTTGGGTGAAATGAAAGGGCTATTCCCCCCTCTTTCCATAAAATTTGAGAGTTGCTACCAAGTTTCTTTGTCTAAAAACAGTCTTAGCTGCCAGTTGTGTACTTCGCTCTCATGTACACAATGAATTCTATGGGCCAGAGCCTTTAGACACTTGTTTCGAAAAGTTATAATTATTGTAGAGTTACATATATTTCAAAAATTCACCTGTATTTTAATTCAAAATATACTAGCCCTGCCTTTAATTTCAAGCCATTGCGCAAATTTTTTATTAAAACAAAACTTTGCTTCGGAAGCAAAAGTTTTCCAAGCAACCACGCACAGTGCCTAACACATTTTAGTACAAATTTCAAAAGAGAGCCAACGAGTTTTTCATATCCGGTTTGTCTATGGGACGCCGCATACTTGCGTATTTTGTATTTTAAAACTATACTGTATTTAAAAACTTGTCGATAAGTTTCGTATTTATTATATTAAGTATTTAAATTAATGTCATTCAATAAATTTTTATGAATGAATTACATTTATTTAGGAAATATCGGAGGAAATACTTTTTCTAGAATAGTTTGAAAATAACATGGACGTGCAATTATGCGTGCACAGTTTCTTAAGTTCATGTAAGTATATTATAGCTATGAAAAAAGGCCAAACTCCGTAAGGGCGCTATTATGCAGACGGTCAAATGATCGTCGGTTACGTTACTTTTTACGCTCTCTCCTTGATTTTTCAACTCTCTGATCAAAGTATGTTATGTAGACGAAGACTTGACTACCGATCACTAGTACTATTTTTATTACTTTTAGTATTTTTTCCGTCCTTTTTTATTTATGCCTTCCTTCAGTTCTTTGTGGCTGCTTACACGGATGCAAGCATGAACGTCATGGGAAGGACGGTAGTGCTAACATGAGTACAATCATGACGGACTCTTTTAATCGAACAGGAACGGTGGAATTGGAATTTTGTCACTTTTTCTTGTGCTCATGGAAATAGGTTCTTTTGTTCGCAAAAAATGCAAAACAAGTATTAATTATATGCTTTAAATGTGCACTTAACAAACAAAATATAAAAACAACAATCTCCAAACAAAATAAAACAAGTTTTAGCAAGAAAATTAAGATTGTGTGTGTCTTAGAGGTGCATTGTTTCTTTATAAGGGAAAGTGGGAAAATCGGAACAATATGAACATGGAACATTCATCGATGCGTTAATTTTTATTTTATTTTTGAATTTTCGGCGCATCTCTTCTATCTCTCTCTCTACCTTTTTGGTTACCTCTCTCTTTCAGACAGGCTGTCATGCTTGCGCCCATGTGAGCAGCCTCTTTTGCTCCTAAAAGTGTATTATTACGAATAATTATGCAAAGTAACACTGTTTATGATTTCACGATTCGGCATTGAAAGGCAAATCATTTGGTGACCGTGTTGGTCATATTTTACACTCGCGCTCTCTCTCTCTCTAACTTTCGCTATATGGTATAAACACAACCAAAGCAGCCGGCCTCTAAGTGCCTGGTTACATTGGTGCTCGGTATTCGACGAACACAAAACATTTTCTCCCGTGCTCGGTCAAGGTGGTTACATTCAGCTCGCTCGTTGGTTTTTGTCAAAATATGCTCGTTTGTTCAATACTGTTTTATATGTAATGATACTGTTTTGTAAAACAACTCATTGCCACCCTGAATACTCGGTATGCTCGCTGTACAATACACCGAGCATATCGTATTCTGTGTGAGAGTGAGTACAGACTCTCTATTTGTGTTCGATGCAACAACAAATTCATGGTGTTCGCCGAGCAAACTCCCAATATAACCACAGCCTAACCACCTACTTTTTCTGAGAGAATAAACACAATAAGAGCGTCAACCTCTAGCGTCAAAAATGTGTAAAAGAAAAACAAAAGAAATTGTATTTGATTTCCGTTTTTACAATTCATTTTGTTTTTGTCAATTATCAAAAAATAAAAGAAAGAAATCAAGATTCTGCAATTTGAAATAATTGTGCAAAATTAACAATAGAATAAAGAAATAAAGCTAAACTCGAAAAAATTGCGTATGCTTTCGTACTAAAACTTGGCAGCACTTGGCTTTTTTTGAAAAATATGGCAATGTTTTTCCTTTCATAATAGAGAAAAATTATGAAGTTGGGAGAAATTGAATAGAATCTGGCAGTGTGGCCAACTTTTGTTTTTCAAAATCCGCTAAAATGAAGAAAAAAAAACGCGTATTTTCATTAAAAAGGAGTTAAATTTTTTCCTTTTAAAAGTGATAAACACAAATTTTTTTATATACAGTAGAATCGCGTTAATTCTATTCGTCAAACTGATGGTCGCTTGAAAAAATCGCTTTAATTCGCATAAATTCTACTCATTTTGGTCCCCTCGCTATGCTTGTTTATTTACGTTATTAGGTATTTTATAGTTTTTACAAAATGAATTTTCGTGTTTTAATCCATTTTTTATATGAAGGGAAGAATTTTTTGAATTTTATTTTATTTTTATTACTTAGCACTAAATTATAACTTTTATTTATAATAAAAAAAAACGTATAAATAATGTTATTAAAATTAGTTTTCTTTATTAGGAAATACTTGAACACGTTAAGAGTTAAAAAATAATATAAAAAGCAACAACTAATTCTCTCTATGTTCACGCAATACTATGCAAACTATTTTCTTAGGGCGATGTTACACGATCAATGTTTTGCTGTCAAACAATGGAATTGTTGTTGCTAAGCAAAAGAGAGGATGAACACAGTTCACTTCAAATTTCTTTACTGTCGAAAAAAACCTGCATCACTTCAAATAAAATGGGGTTGCTGAAGATGTACTGTTGCATTTTACTAACTTATAATTACATTTTTTCTTTGCCACACTTTGCGTTGTTTGGCTTTTGTTTGTTTGTAAACTGCTGTTTAAAAATTGACTTGATAATTTGTATAAAAACTTAAAAACCAGGTAATTCAATGGCCAAGTAACAAAGTGGCGGAGCTTATTTTAATAGTTCGCAAATTTTAAAGATTATTTTTCTGCGTTTTTCATATATAAATTCAATTTTTTTTTGTATAATTTGTTACTATTTCCACCAACTTTATCTCATATTCATGATAGTTTTTTAGGAGACTATGAAAATTAAATCTAGAGGTTAATTTTCAAAGTCATGACTTAAGTTCATGTAAATTTCGTTATTTGAAGTTATAGATAAACAGGTTAATGAACAAATGTAGTCATCACAACAACAATGTATATAGAGACGGGCAAATCAGACGGCCGTTTCGGAATCCGCCACAATTCCTCATCAGTGATCTTAGTGGTAGTTCTCATATTGTTATTATAATTATTTTCCATCCAATTCCATTCCAATTGTTGAATTTTCATTCACTCCAAAATACAATTAAGTACTTTTTAGTTGGAAAAACAAAGTTGCAGATAAAAAATAATATTCAGCAAAAAACTGATAGTGTAACAGGGCATCAAACAAAACGATGAAAAGAGAGTAAAAACAGAAAACATTGACCGTGTAACATCAGCCATAGACTATAGTTATATTGAGAGTATGCTCGGCGAACACCATGAAATTGTTGTTGCACCGAACACAAAGAGAGAATCTTTACTCACTCTCACACCGAACACGATATGCTCGGTGAACTGTACACCGAGCACACCGAGTATTCAGGGTGGCAATGAGTTATTTTACAAAACAGTATCATTACATATAAAATAGTATTAAACAAACGAGTATATATTGACAAAAACAACTCTGCAACGAGCTGAATGTAACCACCTTGACCGAGCACGGGAGAAAATGCTTTGTGTTCGTCGAACACCGAGCACCAATATAACCAGGCGCTTATAAATTCTCACCAAAAAATTTAACTATAAAAATATAACTCTGTTGCAAAAAGAAGAATAGTATCAAAACAAATGTTTTCCCAATGAGTGAGTAAAACTGATAGCGTTTTCTTTTCTTGATAAAATGATGCATTTTTTCTGCACCGTGCGAGGGCTGTCAAATTTTGTGTTCTTTTCTGAAAAAGAGGCAGCCTTTTCCAAGAGTATTGTGTTCTTTTATAAAAAATGTTGCCTTCTTAGCAGGGAAAAATGTAACACTATTGCACTCAATTAAATGACGGGGTGAGAATGTTCCCCTGCAAATTAGCTGATTCTGACAGAGTAGCATTTTTATGTTCTTTTCTTACACTAAAAAGGCAACATTTTGGTAGTGTTGTGGGCAACATTAAAAAATTGTTGACATTGCACGAGGCAAAAAAAATGCAACATTTTGTCAAAAAAAAGAAAACGCTATGAAGCACACTTCATTAAATCTTGGTTTTAGCATTTGCCCGGCTTTTCGTTCAATTTTGACAGTAGGTTAAGCCAAACAGGTGGCAGTATTACAAATGGCTTTGTGGCTGACGTCACGTACACACACAAAGTTGCTATTTTGCAAGTGCAAAGTTGCTTATAAAGGAACAATTTCAATTTGCAATAGCGACATCGATGCTTGAGAGAAAGCAAAATCTTTAACCTAAATGTGGGTAAAAAATATATTGATGAGCTATTGAATCAATTGTAAAAAATAAGAGACTGAACTAAACTTGGCAAATGTTATGTTTATTAACATTCACAACAGGGCGCAATCAGCTAATTGCTTCAATAATGTAATTAGTCTACTACTACTACTATTATGGCACAACTGCCCATGGAGAGCCAAGGCCGAGCTTTTCGCATCCATTCATGTTGTGTGAGTTATATTTATACACGAATGGACCGACAGTTTTATGCCGAATCCGAACGGCGAAATGAAAAGCTTTTCATATGCATTTTTATACTCTACGAGGTTTGCCATTGCCAGCCAAGAGGTGGGCCGTGTAGAAAAATTTTCTATTTTTGATTTTTGAGCGTGCCGAGATATGAACCCAGGCACCTTTGCGTAGCCGTCCAACACACTAACCACTACGGCTACGGCGACCACACCACATGTAATTAGTCAGCTAGCGAAAATCGGTCCGTCAGCTGTCGAAATAAAAAAGCTTATAATTATATGATTTGTCGGTTGAGTGGCAACGGTATTGTGTTGCATTTGAATGAAAATTAGCTAATTGCTAAATATATTCAATAAAATAATTAAAAAATTATATAAAAATTAAAGTTATTTTTAAAATAAAAATGGGCTTCAACGAACGATCTTTCAGTGATTGTACGATCTCTCCGTGAAAGAGAAAAGAAATTAAAATAAGAAGAAAAAAATGAGAAGATGTGGAATGAAACTAGAGTAATATTAAATTCAAACAAATTTTTCTACTAGTATGTAGATCATGTGCAAATCGATTTCGAGTTTAATCGAAATCGATTTTAAATCGACTTTTAGCTCAAAATCACATGAACTCTTATGATCGACTCTAAGTAGCCAAACTTGATCGAAAGTCTACTTTTACTTTCGACTTTTAGTGCAACATTTTTTTATAAGTGAATTGGCACTTCACATTTATATTTAAAATATTATTATTAGAGAATATGAAATATGTTCATATTCCATAGTTTGACTTTACTTCATCCATACTTAACAGTTCAAGGTTTGTTAACGGGCTTAATGAAACGTCATTTTTCGTCAAAGTGACAAAGTCGCAACAATGTATAAAGGGCAAGCAAATCATACGGCCGTTTCGGAGCCCGCTACGATTCCTCATCAATGATCTTTGCGATGGTTCTTACTAGCATTTCAGCATTCTATATAAGTGTTTAATATTTGAAAACATTACCAAGAATTACAAGGTTTTTGTTTTTCAAGTATTTTCACTAAAGTCATTAACTAACTGTTAAATATCTAGTTGCAATGAGAATTCCAACAAAATAAGTGTAAAGAACAGTTGTGTTAGTTCAATTTATTTTAAATTTTACAAAATTCTTCCAACTGTGGATTTGTAGGACATGCATGTGCAGCTTTAGGTACTAGTAATTTTTGACATTTTATTTCAAAATTATTAGTTCTAAAATAGTTTTCTTCCTGTTTAGTCTACTGTGTATTATTATACTTCACACATCCATAGGCTATTCCATTTACTCGCACAAAATTCGCATATGAAGACGAATAATATCAAAAATACCGCCGGGAATAAGTAAAAAGACGAACGTAACAAGGGAAGGGGAGGAGGTGTCGGGGGGCCGAGAATCCTAAAATGTATCCTAAAATGGATCTCCTGTGAGATTTTAGAGGTCACAATATCATATCATATATATATATTCAAATTAACTATATATGAAGAATAGGCGTGGAAGTTGACCGAATTTCTCTGTTTTCGCTATAGTTAAAATTATCGAGTAAATATATCTACTCGCCAAATTTTATTTATCTATCTATACAGATATCTGTAGCTTTCTATCTATGATACTTTACAAAATATATGCATTTCGGGATTAGATTATATGGGAAGTGGGCGTGGAACTTATCCGATTTTACCCTTTTTTGTATTTTATTATGAATATGGTACCCGAAGTATATTTGTAAATTTTAAGATAAATATAAACTGTATGCCATTTAAAACAAACCATTTACTTTAAAGTACTTATTTTATATTCCATTCACTAAAAATTTTAAAAAAATGTATATTTATTGTAAATTAATACACATACATAAGTAACTCACATCAAAATTCTTTCGTTTCGTTTCTTTTTTTATTCCGTGCAACAAAAATTCGAAAAAAGACGATTAGCCGATTTTCATGAACTTAAAAAGTCGATTAATCGACTTTGAATTTCTGATTAATCCAAATTTCTTTCTAACCGCACATCCCTATCATGTACACAGAATACATTTTTAAAATTCTTAAAATTTTTAATTCACGCTCCTGCATTGAAAAAAAAATTCATATCAAAAATTACGGCAGCCGAGCGAGTTTTTGAGCGATGTTTACCGATTTTTGGCAGCAATTCTGAGTATTGCATTAGTCATGCAATCAAATTTTAGCCAAGCCAAGAGGTGGTGCCGTGTAGAAAAATGTTTATTTTTTTGTTTTGTTTTTTTTTTTGCGGAGGTCGAGATTTAACCGTGTAGTAGCAATCCAACATAGTGCGGGTACCCGTTTTTCCACAGATAGTCGCAAATTTCTGAGTACCCATGAACTTTCGGGTACCGTCTGCTGGAAGACTGATTAAAAATACTTATAAAATTAAAAGAATAGAATTATTAAGTAAGTTCCAGTAAATGGCTGAACGGAATCACATGAAATTCTAAGCCAAGAAATTCTCTATTTACAGTGCACGGCATTTCAAAACACCTCGTAAAAATAACCGAAACGTAGCCAAAAAATAATCGCGCATTTCTAACAGTTTGGTTTTATTCTTCTCTTTATTTTAAAAACAAACAAATATTATAAAAAGGTTATAAATTTTGTATTTTGCTTGCATCATTGCAAATGCAAATTTTTATTGCATATCGCATATATTTGTTGTTGTGATAGCAGAAATATATTAGCCTTATTCACAATTTGGTGTAAATTGTCTTGCATCATTGCAAATGCAAAAAATGTCTTCTATCACATCATCAAATATATACGACAAGTAATAAAAATTTTAATTTGAAATGATACCAGACCATTTGTCCATTTGACCATTTATCGTGAATAGCCCTATTGCATTTGCAACGATGCGAGACCATTTGCACCATATCGTGAATAGGCTATTGTATGCAACTTTGTATAGTACGTTTTGTTAAGATTGCTAAATAAGCTGCAGTTTATGGATCATTTTGGTTTTTAACTTTATACATTACCGTTAAACACCAAGTTTACCATACAAAAATTTTTTGTTAAACTCAGTTTTAACCCTTTTTTATTTGGTGTTAATGGGCATGCAACCCTGTGTGTGCTGCCAAATTGATTCCTGCCATATGATTTTTTAATAAATTTAGTTACACTGTTGGAGAATTTCGACATCCAGATAAAAAAAGGAAATAAACTACAAACATCAGAAATAAACATGGACGCGCCTGGGAAGAAAAGGAAAAGAAGAAGTTTCTGGGATAGAAGGGCGGAAACTTGCTTTGTCGAGTTGTGGGGCGATAAAATAGGGGAGTTGCGAGGAGCAAGGAAAAACACGCACGTTTATAAAGAGATGGCCTCCGATTTAGCTAAGCAAGGGTATGACCTGTCGGTCTTAGACATAAAATACAAAATTGCAAATTTAACTGCTAAATACAGGTAAAGCTTAATTTATATATAGAAAAATATTAACAAAACATTGAAATAAAAATATCTTTTTCCCAGAAAATACCAGGAGGCGATAGGGCCTTCAGGTGACTCGCCGACTCGGTGGCTACTGTACGAAGCGGTGCACAAAGTGATTGGTGCACATCGCATCAACAACGCCGACGTTGTGTTGGAGGAGAGTATTGGAAGTAAATGCATTAAAAATCAGTTCACATGCTCTTTTATTTACAAAGATATATGCGTACACATATATTAATTTATATTACAATGTTTCAGGTAATTCACATGAGCCATCAGCTGTACTAGCTTCATTACTGGTATCACTGCCGTCATCTTCCCCATCGTCTCCATTTCTGTCATCTCATCGCCATCACCTTTTCCGCTGTCTTCGGATGAGCGCACTGCAAAGAAGACAGGGTTTGAAAAAATTATGCATATGTACGGAGACTTGGGCAAGAGCTTCAAAGAAGCAACTGCAGATAATATCAAGATCTGTGAGGATATAGTTAAATTAGAAAAGGAGAAGCTAGAAGTTTTAAAAGATATGCGAGACGACACAAAAAAGTTGACTCAAGGAGTTTTAGATTTCTTGGAGTGGTACAAACAAAATGAAATTCAAATTAAATGCGAAAACGAGTTTTATTGAGAATGAAATATGACGAACAGAAAAATGATACACAATTGAGGATAAGCAACCAAACGGTAGCAAAGTATTCAAAGAAATAAGTATAAAAAAGATAGAATAGTGTTGGAGGAGAGTATAATTAGGATAATAGAAACATAATGTTGGTTGGGCACTTAAATAGATAAGGAAATTGATTGCAATAAAATATACTCGGCTCCGGAAAACTTGTAAATTGCTCGCGTATTCAACTGTTAGGTAATCTACTAAAAAGTTGTACAAAGCTCAACATGTTTTTATAACTGCATTTGCATTTTCGATTTCATTTTGTCAATTCCTTTTCTAATACGACGGAATCTGTTGTATGAAAATTATTATATATGTGATTCTGGAACATTTCAATATATCCCATTTCATGCACTACATTTTGGCGTGCTCAGAATTATCCACTTCTAAGTTGTCCGAAAGCTACTACTCTGCGGCATTTGAAAAGTTGGTAATTAATCTTATTTGTACAGCAGCGTGGTTCAAATTGAATGGGAAAGGTTTCATTAAGTTTGTAAACAAACGAAACTCAGAATCTCCTAATATCAAAACTGGTACATTTACTCAGGGGCAAATTCTAGAAAATTGAAACTAAAAGAAAAAATAAAAATTTCGAAATAAAAGGTTAAAAATATGTTAACATGAAATACAATAAACCATATTTACTAAATAAATTCGATATATAAAAAAAAAATAATAAGGGAAACCCTCTAATTTTACTTGCTTTTGTAAACAAAGTTTGGAAATGCTATCAATTACAAAGTAGGAAAATTATTAAATTTGTGGCGCTACTCGCAAGCGTAGTTTAGTCGTAAAAAAGCGTGAAAGGATGAATAAGTTTTAGTGTATTAAATGGTTTCGGTGCAAAAAAATAAATATAAAAAAGTGTGAAACGTAAGTAACGAAAAATATACAAAAAGTGTTTTAATTCCAAAAGTAGTTTATCAAATAAAAGCATATCTTAGATTTTCTTTTAAAGATTGAAGTTATGTTGATTGATTCCATTTTGGGTTCAAATCTATTTTTGGAAAAAACTTAAGTAATTAACGTCACTTATTTTTTTGTATGTGGTAGCAGAAATAGGAATGGAACAACAAAAAATTACCAAAAACTATAAAGAATCGTGTGAGGCGATATAGAGAAAAATAAAGTTAAATATAGAACGTGATAAGCTTTATCTGGAGCAAAATAGTCTTCATTAATGAATTAAAATTTTATTTTTTTAAATTAGCTGCGTTTTTTTCGCCACTTGCTTCTAGTTATGTATAACTGGCAGCGATAATTATATGGGGAAACAACAACAAAGCGGCAGAGATAACACGTATAATTATAGCTGTTATGTATACTTAACAAATTGTTTAACTACATGAAATTCTGTTGTGAACTGCTAATAGCGAAACAAGAAGCATGACAGTTTGGCAAAAAACAGAAAAGGAAACTATTTGAAATGTTTGGCGGTGCAAATAAGTTAAAATCATCGTTATATATTCTTATAAAGAGTAAAAACTAAAAACGCGGCCCGTGATTGACCGCAATGACTGGGATCCATTAAAATGTTTCAGCTCTAGCTGAGCGGTTTCATTGTGAATAACATTATAACGAAAAAGAGACTTAACAACTTGGTCGTTTTATTCGCACATGTTAAACTTAGTGGCGAATAAAACACAGCTAGTATATAGTATGTTTAACGAATTGGATTTGATCTTTATTTACCACATTGCATTTACTACTTTCACTATATATTTCAATTAATTAATGTTCCATCAGAACACAAGCTATGTTACTTTATTTTGAAATGAATTTAACCAAGGCGGGGGTTCTCATCCGAATTGTTGGAATTTTCTTCTCATTTTTGATATTAATTGCCAGGGGATGGAAAAAAAGTCTAAATAAAATCTATTGAACGATTTTTCAACATTTTTTATTTCCATCGGTTTGTTTCTAAAAAATCAAAAAAAAAAAAAAATAATAAATTTGAAATCTTAGTTACACTATGCGACCAAATCCGATTTGTTTTCTTTGACATGAGGTATGACTTCGGATTCAAAAAGAGAAGGTGATGCTGAGCAGTATGAAAAAAATGAAAATATAATGCTTATTACTTGAATTGTATTTATTTGATCATCAATAAAAATTATTTTCTGATTTTTTTTTTTGCTCATAAATGATAATAATTTTTTGATTTTTATCTGTTTGCTCAGAAAAAAAATCATTATTTGATTTTTATATATTGAAACGAAAAAATCAAATCGTTGCACAGCTTTGCACATCGTGTTTTCTGTTAGACCGAACTTCATGTAATTACACTATGCGACAAAAATTTGGGTGACAAAAATCAATGAAACGAGACTAGAAAATTCGGTAAGTATACGATGTCAGTAGTTGATCCTGAAAAGGATTTTGAAAAGTTAGCTCCGTCTTAGAATTAATTGATGCTTGAAGTTGAACCTTTTGGTGCTTCGTTATTTCCTTGAAATTTGCGATTTCGATCCTTAAAGTCACTTAATACTCTCCAATCATCTTGAAATTTTGCACACTTGTTTTCAAAATAAAGCAGTTTAAGAATCTCTAACCAGAATTGGACAACTCAAAATGGCGGATCAATATGGCGACCACATGCAAATTTAAGGTTAAATTTTTAAATCAATTTTTAAAATACTAACTGTTAGTCAATTACCATAAAATTTCTCATACTGATAACACATTGACTAAAATGTAACAACATATTGAGCCATTGGCGCCCACATCTTTATTTAACTTCAATTCTTATGAATTTTCGATTCAAATCTTACAATGACTGTTTGCGTTACTTTCTATCTGCTAATTACAATGAAATTTCATGCACCGATGGCTTATGGACTGTAACATAATAACGTACTAATTTATTTCCCCGGCACCATAAGAGAAACACTGTATAAAATATAATGAAAAGTAGATCAATGCATAGTAAAATAAAGAAGTATGCTAAGCCGAATTCTCCCCTCTTTAACCCTTCGGAGGGCGCGCCGTGGAAATTAGCTGCAAATTATTTAATTTGTGTTTTTAAAATACTAAACATAGTAGCCGAACACGGCCACTCAAGTGAGTTTGTAAATTTTGAGATGCAGTATCGTTTACCGTTAGCCGTTGGTTTTCAGGAAAAACGCTGGACGGTCTACTTGCAGATATGTGTTGATCAGGCTACCACTTGTATCATGATAACGAAGACACGGAAGGGAATGAGATGGAAGTTCAGGACACCACATACGCAATTTCAAGCGAAATAGAGTTGTAAAATTTAATTACTTTGTTATTCCGAAACTATTTATAAAAATAACTAAATTAAATAAATATTCATTTTAAGGCATATTGTTTCATTTTTTACTATATGGTGCAACACCCACACATAATAAATTCAAGAAAGCTTATCGCTGGGAAGTTACTCATAACCTGATTATAACATTTAAACCAGAAAATTAAGATTACAAAAAAATTTTTTTGACCCTTTTTTAACAAACGCATAGTTTTATCTATTTTAAAAATGCTTGAAGTTGGTATTGCTAAAACGCAACGGCAAACGAAAATGGGTTAAGAAATAAACAAACACGTTCTTTTTTTTTTTTTGTGTTTTGCAATTTGTTCATTCACTATCACTATTTATCAATTAATATGGATTATTTGAAAATTTAGCTATCACATTTTTAGAAAAAACCGCAGTAAAATATATAGATATATGAGTAAACCATGATTTTTAAGGGAGAAGGCCACTGTGACGGCTGCAAAAATGAGTGGTTTTCGGGGGGATCGTTTTATATTCATTTTACTAAGTGCACTTCCAACAATATTTCTATAAATTTTTATTAAAAAATATTGAATAATTTTGAAGATATGGGCGTTGCCGCGGAGCTCAAAATAAATTTCCCTACATGGTCGCGTCGATTTTTCAAGAACGGATTTTCTGAAAAATTTTTAGTTTTTAATAATCTATATGAGTATAATTTTTGTCGCACGTAGCGTTTTTTTTTTATTTTTTATTTTCCACAAAATGGTGACTGATTGAAAATTTTTTCATGTTTTCGCCCTTTTTTTGTCGGTTAATATTTGATCGAGTTATCGACGCGACCAGTTCGGAAAAAAATCGTTTCGAGAAAAACGCGTTTAAAGTTTTCAGTCCATCAATTTCATCATTTTCAGTCTACTTACTATCACTAAAAAGGCTGTAACTCAGGTAATTTTTGGAATTTTGAAAGAAGTTTTGTACACTTATTTTTGAAAGTATAAACTTCAATTTAAGATAAAAACACTCGTCACAGTGGCCTTCCCCCTTTAAGTTATTACTTTTTCATTTGCAACCAAATATGTGCATGTGAGTGCATTTTTTTTTGTTTGGTTGCAAAATACATTACGTTAATAGTTGTCAATACCTTTCAAATAACATCAGTTGCATTAGTTTCTACTTAAGCAGTTATGATACACAACAAAATCAAATTACTTTGTAAGAAAAAATTGGGTATGTTACAGATCTGCAACACGGCTTGATAAAGGGTTAAAAAATTATATGAAAATGCAATAAATTAAAAGTACGTATTTATGTGTTTAAAATATACACAGTACACCTAAACACGGAGGCCACCCAGTTTTGTTGAACCGATATATGCACTCCTCAGTTTTATCGCTACTGAGAGGGAAGTTATTGAGGTAAATGGAATGTAATACGTTCACAGTACACCTAAACATGGAGGGCACCCAGTTTTGTTGAACCGATATATGCACTCCTCAATTTTATCGCTACTGAGAGGAAAGTTATTGAGGTAAATGGAATGTAATACATTCGACAAAACTCCAAAACAATTAAAATGATAGTTTATTTTGCAATTCCAAGTATATGTTTTACCAACACTACGATATTCGGCAGACTACCTAATGGTATATAGAGCAATGGCTCCATACGAGAAAGAAGACTACATAATTTGTCAGTACAACTACGCTTCATTCGGTAACTGATTTTGAAAAACTCTTCTCCTTTATTTTGGCAATCGATCTCCCAAAATCTACTCCACCGAGCCTATAAACCCATAATTATATTATTTAACAAGGAACAGTTTATTTAGACTCAACAATTGTTATTGTATTTTTGTGACACACTTTTTTGCAAAATTAGGTCTGTTCCCGTACTTTTTGGGTAAAGTCTGGTAGGACGATTTAAAAATGAGGCATCAAAATTCGCACTTTGACACATTGACATTGACCTAATCCTAAAAACGATTTAAAAATATGAACCTATTTGCTTTTATGAGATATTTCATAAATTAGTAGAAATTATAGTAAAAACAGGAATGGGCAAATGAAAAAAAAACAGTAAAAAATAGTAGAAAACAGCAGTAGAAATAATGGAAAACGTAGTAGTAAAATGAATAGAAAATAGTATTACAATTTGTTGTAAAAAAGTAATAGAAATGGTAATAAAAAAGCAACAGAAAAAGTAGTAGAGAAATAGTAAAACATTGTAGTAAAGAATAGTAAAAAGGAGTGGGAAATAGTAGTAGAAATAATTGTAAAAAATAGTAGTGGAAAAAACAGTGAAAAGTAGTAGAAAATAACAATAAATTGTAGAGAAATGTAGATAAAAAGTGGTTGAAAGTATTACAGTACTAGATGAAGTAGTAAACAATTAGTCGAAAATAAGAAGAAAATTTTTAAAAAATTAAATCAAAATAGTAGTAAAATAGAAGTAGAGCATGGTGCTAATACAACAAACTGAAAGAATTTTTTAAATCCCGTATTGATAAATAATCCTTCCATACTAAGATATCCTGTAATGGAAATTCAGGGTATATGGAAGATGTCACACCCCCTTTGTCAACCCACCCATATTTTTGTTGTAGCATGGCATTGTTAATTCACGTTTTTGTATCAAATTTCTGTACTAAGCTATAAATGATTCTTGATATATACCCAAAAAAATATTAGAATTGTATGGGAGGTGACACGCCCACTTTCCTAAAAGCCTTTATGAATAGCTATGTTTTATCCCCTTGTCAAAGCAAACATATTCTGGAAATATGATTTCTATCGGTCAAGGCGTTCAGAAGTTACGCGATTACAAACATACACACAAAACTCTACGATTATATATAAAGATTAAATAAATAATGAAAAAAGTAAAAGTTAATTGTTTGCTTGACTACTTCTGTAGAATATTCTGGATCACAATCACCATTTGCATTTTTCAGAAACAGCAGAAGCTTCTACAGCATCCGAAGATGAACAGAAACTTGCGTCATTAATCTGTGGAGAATGTAGTTAAAAATTAAGGAAAATACAATTAATACATTTTCAAATGCCTTTTGAACATTTTCCATTTTAAATAACACTTATTTTTCCAAAAACTCTTTATTTATTTATTTATTTTAATAATTTAAGTGCATCCTAACATTACAAGATTTACAATCTTATTATGAATGTATTAGAATATAACAAGTAAAAACAAAAATAAAAGTCAATTATATAAACAAAAGAAAAAAAGAAACAAAGCAGGAACCTTTAACAGTGGATATATTCAGAAAAATCTCAAATAGTTAAAAATTCTTTTAATGCTGTTTTAAAGAGCGTTGCATTTCTTACTTGGACAATATTGTTTGGCAGCAAGTTCCAAAGGCGAGTTGTACTAATAAAGAATTGTCATTCAGAAATTAGCAAATTGAATTTAAATGGAACGGAATGGAATTAACTCTATGAGAGTGTTTAGCAGTTAATCGCTCGTATAAGTATGCAGGCTGTTTATAGTTAGAAATTTTATGAAAAAACTGTAGTGCGTGAGATTTTAGAACATTTTCAAATGACATGGAGTAAATACGTTTAGAAAAACAAGAGACAGAGACAATTCGTTTTAACTCAAAAACGTAGCGAGTAATGTTGTTAAATAAGACAATAGGTCCGTTCGGCTGTGGTTATATTGTGAGTATGCAAACACCTTGAAATTGTTGTTGCACCGAACACAAATAGAGAGTCTTTACTCACTCTTACACCGAACACGATATGCTCGGTGTATTGTACACCGAGCACACCGAGTATTCAGGGTGGCAATGAGTTATTTTACAAAACTGTACCATTACATACAAAATAGTATTAAACAAACGAGTGTATTTTGATAACAAACAACTCTGCAACGACCTGAATGTAACCATCTTGACCGAGCACGGGAGAAAATATTTTGTGTTCGTCGAACACCGAGCACCAATATAACCAGGAGTTTCGTGTACTTTACTTGTAAAAATTTACGAGTAACAAAATTTAAGTGCGTAAGAAAAAAACTACCTTAGAGACAGAATAATCTTATAAAGTACGCGTACGGAAAATTTGTAAAATTTTTAAGTAAGCTAACTGTTATGTCAAAACCGCAGTCTAAAAAAAAACAATGGATGTGTGCAAGGCACGCAAGATATTTGATGTGTAAACAGTTAAGCCAACTGAATGCCATGTACATAAGCTTACATATGTATAGCCATCTATAGGGATTTGATGTATAATTTATATGCTAGGTAAATAATTTAAATTAAAACAATTATTTTATAAACTTAAAAATTTATTAGATATCATTATCTATTATATATAATAGCCCAATTCACTATTGCAAATGGTCTTGCATCATTGCAAATGCAAATTTTTATTCCATATTGCATATATTTGTTGTTGTATCGCCTGAGAATTGATTTGGCGTATAGGTGCATGAATTTGTTCACACATACGCCAAATCAATTCTCAGGCGACGATAAGTGCTTTCCGCTTTTAACATTAGAAAGGCAACAGGGGTGACCAGTCACCCCACTACTTTTTACTTTTCCTATTTACATAGATAAAAAAGTGTTGCCTTTCTAAGGTTAATGCACAAAGCAAAATTTGTATAAAACCTTGATTCTTTATTACTTATCATTTTGTATTATTTTTATATTTTAAAAAATATTTAATTTTTATCCAATCTAACTATCCGAATGTAAAACCTATCAAACGCCTGTGTTTGCTACGGCGACTTCTCTGCTTGTACAGTCGATCTTCATACTTTTAATACCAACAAATAATTCTGCCACGAATAAATGTACACACACATTTTGTTTTCGTAAATTCATCGAAACATAAACAAACAAACTCCGCTCGTATTTTAATTTCTCCCTCTCTTCTTCTCTTTGTTGTTTAGAGTAGCACAGTCATGCCGCGCAGTAGTGCGAGTGAGAGTGGAACTGGACGTTACAGTTATCTTACATCTTACGATACAGTTATTCTTACATTTTACACATTTGAAATTTTGCCCATACCGTGAGCTAAAATGTTTACACATCAAAAATAAATAGGTCTGTTGGCGTACTTTATTTGTAAACTTTACTTGTACTTTACTAGTACCAAAATTTAAGAGCGTAAGAAAGAAACTCTCTTAAAAACAGAATAATCCTAAAAAGTACGCGTACTTTACTAGTAACAAAATTGAAGAGCGTAAGAAAAAAACTCTCTTAGAAACAGAATAATCTTAAAAAGTACGCGAACGAAAAACTTGTAAAATCTGTAAGTGAGTTTGCAGTTGTATCAAAACAGCTTTCTTAAAAAATTTGAATGAAAAATATTAGGAAACGCAGGCAAGCGTAGTCAGAAAACGATTTTTTATTAATTTCGCTGATTTATTTATTTAATTATTTCCTTTTCATTACTTATAAGGAGTGAGATCGAAAAAATCTTAAATATATAAAATTCAATAATTTTTAAACGGTTGATCTTAGAGGTTTGATTTTTTTTCTTTGATTGATAATATTTTACAAACTACAGAAAAATATAACCTTTATAGTTCTAACCACTACTTATGAACTCGTGGACCTTTTTTAGTAAGCCTTCCATTAGAGATTTGATAGTTGTTTCAGACACTTTTTTGGAACAGTTTGCGCATCTCCTTTTAAAATCTTCAATATTTTGGGACACCTTTTTTGTGCTCTTTAAGTTTCTTTTTACAAGAGCCCAATATCTCTCCACTGGTCTTAGCTCCGGACAATTTGGAGGATTGGCCTCTCTTGGTACAAAAACTATGTTATCAACTATGGTACCACTCCAGAGCTTTTTTGCCGTAGTGACATGATGCCAAATCGGGCCAAAAATATGTGGACACATTGTGCTCTCTCGTTTTTTCAAACATTATTTGATGTATATTTCGGTATTTATAAAGCCCACTGTAACAAATGACTTGCTTCTTTTGCCGCAACTGCATATAGCTTGCCATACCAGGAATTTTTTAAGAAATTTTGTCTGCTTTTGGATTCTAAATTGTTCTTTGACATTTCCTCGAGCATCACCAACATAAAAATGCTGCTTTTTTTTTAATAAATTTTTTTTTTTTTTTATTATTATTATTATTATTTATTTATAATCGGTAGTACAATAAGAATTAGTTCTTTTAAAGTACATCAAGGATTAACAAAATATAAAAAAAAGGAAACAGTACAGTCAAACTTATATGCTATACATAATACTTATAAACTAAAATTATAAATTAATTATTGCAAATTAGGAATGTTGACGCGAAAGCTGCGTAAAATCTGGCAGTACATACGTTTCGTCGTCCATTATACAACATGAATATTTTTGTATGAAATTCAAAAGTCTTTTGGCGTCTAAATTTTTTGCAGCACTCCTGTCTGGAACTTTTTGGACTTTGTATGTTTTCAAGCCTGCATTGGCTTTAACTTTTCGCACCAAATAGTCAAAGCACTGGTCTAACCGGGAAGCTTTTCTACCAGATGTGCTTGGAGATCTTTTCAATATGCTTTCTATTTTCTTGGCTTTCCTAATATCATGTGGTCCCTGTTTTCTTCCCGAACCAGGTTTCCTATCGATGGTCAAATTCTCCTGAAACTGTTTAATAACATTGGAAACAGTTTGACGGCAGACCTTCAATTCTTTGACCAATTTTTTGTAGGACCAATTTGGATTTTTTTGAAAACTTTTAATAATAATCAAACTCACAATAAATGATGTGTAAACATAAGTGTTTTACTGCAAATATACTTTTGACTGATATTTATTATCTGGTTTCATTTAGTTATTTATCTGCTTAGTCTATGAGTATAAAGTTCTTACAGACTAATTAAATAATCACTGATTTAGGAATTCAGAATTATTTTTTCATTTCATTCCTAATCCGTAAACCATTTGCCATTTATTTTAAAGGAACTTTTTACGTATTTACTTACATATTAAAATTTGTTTCTTTTCGCGGTTGTTAAACCAAACTTCAAACACCAGGTGATGTAGCGAATTTGGCAGATATTTTATTGTATAAAAATATTGTTTTTTTTATTATTACAAAATAACCCTAAAAGTAGGCAGTGTTTTTATTATTTTGATATTTTGTAATAGGGGTATAAATATGAAATGCGGTTTTCCGTTCCAGTGCCACTTCTCATTTTTTGAGGCTAACCATTCATCAAGCCAATTTTTCAGTTCGTCGTATGAATTAAAGTGCTGTGCGGAAAGTCCATGATACAGCGATCGAAACTTATGGTTAAAATAGCCAGTTTTTGGGCATAAGATAAAAAAATACATCGAGCTTTTAGGGATGGGATGAAATAATTTGTCATTTCACTCCCATATAAAATTTGTTTATACCGCCGCTATAGATATTTACACATCAAAAAACTTTTCCTCTCTAGTGATAAGTGTTTCTTCATATGACCAAATGATAAAAATCTCGTTTTCCTTTTTTTTCATTCACTTTATTTATATATAATAATAATAATTTATATATATATGTATGTATGTAATTATATTTACGATAATTATTAGTTTTTGGTTTTAAAAATTATACATATGTGTGTATATATATAATTAACAAATTACATATTTTACTTTTCAAATACATATACATACTCCTATATTATGACACATCACCATCATCATTAACAACATAATCATTATCATTAACTACTTCATCACTATCATTAGTCACCATTACACTAAAACAATTTTCACTTTGCGTTTTTAGAAGATTTTTTATTTTTTCCTTAAGTTTTCCTTAATCTGTTTAGGAAAGAAAACCATTTGAAAGATTTTTTTTATACTGTTTTATAATATTTTTCTGAAATTTAATGGTTGTTGTTTTTGTTTTTAGTTAGTTGTGTTAAAACATGAGCTACATATGCATTTAATTTTTAAAATGTTTATGAATAGATTTTTTCTTTTTTAAATATTATGTTTTTTTTTTTGTTTTGTTTTAGTAAATAGTAATTTATTGCATTTTTCATTTTTGCTAATTCAATTTGTGTTTGCATTAGTAAAATTTCACTATAGACTTCAAAATCAAGATTTAATATTAATAATAAAGTTGCGCTAAAGAAAATTTATTTTTATGAATTTATTTTTTAATAAATATAATTTTTGTATTGAAATGTAAATTTTACGTATAGCATAACTAAATAACGTTTCTATTTGTTCTTAGTTTTTGTTTTTTATAATTTAATTTAAATGATCGTTGATTTTAATCAAATATATTGTTCATACAATATCTTATATTTTTGCTTTATATATTCACGAAAATTAAAAACATTTTCGTTTGCTTTTTTGGGTTTTATTTAGGTTTTTATGTTTAAGACCACGTTTTATTTAAAACTACATTTACCATTGAATGTCATAATATATGGTTTTAAGTTTGTTATTTATTTATTTATTTTTTTGTATTTGTATAATTATTATTTTTAAATATTTTCGTTCATCTCGAAACTGTATGTCAAGACGGCATTTTGTTACTAATGTTTTCATTTTCTTTGCTAATAATTCGTATTAATTAATATATTTTTATATTACCAGTGTAATATGCGATATCCTTCATTATGTATCTCTCTTTTTATGTCTTAGGTTTTTTCAATATATCTGTGTATATATGTTTATATAATTTTTGTTTATTATCACAGTCAAATTATAAAAGATTTACTTTTACTTTTTGCATGAACTGGATGATGTTTGACAACGCTATATTTTTTATTTTTCCTAATGAGTTTGTTTAATGATTTTTTTTTGTAAAATTTTTAATGTATTTTTTTTTTTATTTCTTTTGTTCTTTCACGTTTTTATTTTTTTGTTTTACTGCTACAACACTCAAACGCGAATTTTCGCAATAATAATAAATTAGAAGAGGTTGAGTTAAAAGAAAATAATACTTTATAGTGACGCAGAAGTGAACTATGTATACACATATTCTGTGGATAGTAACTTAATCCCAAGGATCATCAAAGCATATTCAAAGAAGGAAAATCATGTATTTTCTTCTAGAAAACTACGAAGGTTTTGCTAGTAAAAACAATTGTAAACGGATATTGTAAAACTGATTACTTTACCTTGTTTAAAATGCAAGTTTACAATTTAATAAAATAAGCTTGCGAGATAATTGACCACAGGGAATGATCAACGATGTAGTTTTGTGTGTTGAATCTGAATCTGGCAGTAGAATTTTTCTGTCACTTTGCGATTTTGAGAATTCTTAGCCCAAAACTGCAAAAAGTGACAATTTTTCTTAACTGAAGTAAAAACTACTGCTGCCAGATCGGATCCAGTGTACTTAATTACATAGAATTCAACTTCTTGCTCTCAAACATTTTGTATGTGCATTAAGGTATGTGTTTGTTTGGAAAACTGGAGTTTTCCTACGAAATTAGATTCATAGAAATGATAATAAATTATTGACAGTAGAAGTATGGAAAAGGCATATCTATTTAGCTACTTTTTATTCCCTCACGGAAAATTTTTTTTTTTATATCTGAGCTTCCATTTTTTTCAATAATGATCACTTTTTTTTTGACTTTACTGTATCGGGTTTTTGAGATTTGCAAACATCATAATTAAGTATTAAATTTTTTTTCAATTGATAACGTTGAAAAGTTTTGAATAGTAAATAGTTGTTTTTAGTACAATTTTAATTTTAACTTAATTTTTTAAATCATTTTAAATGTTGCAAAATTTCATTAAAATAAATTGTGTAGGTTTATGAAATTAAGTATTTATTTTTTTAGTTTCGCTAAGGTACTCAAGTAACTTTACTATGTATATATAATATAATTTTTACTTTTGTTATTTTGTTTTTGTTTATTTTGTACGTTCAAATTGTAATTGTGACTGTGATTTTATGTGTACAAAATTTTTATTGCATAAAAATTTGAGTTTTTATTTTTATTATCAAATTTTTTTAAATACATTTTGTTTTAATGAATCTTTTTTAAATGTAAGAACTATTTTTTTAATACCTATGTTTCATTAGTTGTTTATTATTTTTATATATAATATTCTAATACAGTTTAGTTGTTTTTTGGTTGTTTGGTAACCTTTTATTTTGAAAAAATTTGCTGTAATTTGAACTTTAATATTTTTTTTGATCGTACATTCAAAATTTACATTTTAGAACTTGTTATTTGGAATAGATTTTTAAGTTGCTCTATAAAAAAGTCAATAATTTAAATGTGGTTTAACAAATGAAAGATTGAAACTATTTGACTCCCACAAGCAATGGAATGATTGTAAAAAATCGAGTCTTTAATGAAAACGTCCACTTAGAAACATTTAAAGCTATATTTGTTTACTATATGAAATGTTGAAGTTGATCCGATAGAATTTGTTATAAACTTTATACAAGATTGTAGAATTTATACGGAAATTAAAATTTGAAATACATTTTTTAACAAAACAACATTTTCAAAGTCAAGAACAACCTAAAATTTGGTGCACATCTTTTAGGTTAATTAAACTGGCGCTCAGTGATTCATCTCATAGACAAAATTCAAAAAATTCAATATGTAAAAACCAAAAAGATTTGGTGTCATTTTAAATAAAATACTCCGATTAAGAAAACCCCAAAAAATCTTGGCAAAAAAGTAATAAGTGTGAATGCAAAGGCAGTCCAAAATCGTAAAATTTTTCACTAAAATGTAGGATCGTTCCATTTTAGTTTTTTAGTTCATGGCATCTGAAAAATAAGTTTTTAATGTTATCTTGCCGAAAGTTCCGAAAGTTGTTGTTATTTTTTATCAGTATTTAAAAAGCTAAAAATTCTGCTTTGCTTCTAAAGTGAAGTATTTTAAAAAATACGAAAACTGAAAATTGGTGAATTTCGGGAGAAGGCATCATTTTTATCAGGATATGTAAAAACTTCCTCCGCTATCTTCCACTTTCAGGAAATAATTCAATTTGAAAATAGTCCTGAACATAATTTTTTTGACTAAAATTGGTAGAAAACTTTTTTGTTAACCCTAAAATTAATAAAAGTGTAAAAAACCAAAAGCTACATTCCAATATCAATTTAATTATATAAAATATAGCTTGCCAAGTATGACAAATATTGTAACATTAAGCTTAGTTTGTGGCGAAACCAAAACAACTTATTGAAACTGTCTTCAGATTTGAGTTTAGGGACACAAAATTTTATGGAACACGAAATTTTATTCAAATCAGAGCGCTCCTTCTAATTTTGTCTCGTCGTTGTATGGGATCGAATCACTGTGCGGCGGTTGAACGACGAATTTTTTCTCCGATAATTGCATCTATATAGCTCCAAACAAAATTTTATAGCTGCAACAATTTTAATAGCAGCCATCAATCATTTTTCTTTTTTTCAAAATCGCTTCGTTCATCCGCCAGATAATCTAATTAACTAGCGAAATATATATACATATATATATTTAATTTTTGGATTTTCTCCAAATACTCAATTTTTGTCAGGTATTTCTGTTTTTCGAAAATATTTTAAATTCTTGAAAACATGTATTTAGTATCTTCTAAGTGGATGTAACCCCCTTAAATAAAGCCAAAATTAAAATAAATTGTGAAAATATTTTATTATTTCGAATGAATTACACTGCACAACAGATCAAAACTGTCAATTCATTAATCGTAAATTACCTCAAACATAAAAATTTGTATAGACGCCAATATGTTTAGTATCTGAAATAAAATTGTAAAGAGCAAATGTGTTTTAGACTCCTCTTCCTTTGCCTTCTTTTTAGGGCCAGGGTGTAAGTAACCAATTTCTAATTCAATATCTTTGAACTCAAATGAATTGTAAATTTTTGTATATTTATCCGGTTTCGTATTATTTAGTATTGAAAATAATAAATTCGTAGATTATACAATCATATATGTATGTAGTTTATAAATCAATTGCGGCCAATTGCAGCGACACTAACTACTCGTTGCATTTTTGGAGTAATAAAGTTTTTATTGCATGTTTGTTTTTTTTTTTTTTTTGTAGCACTAATACGATTTTTCGAATGTGAATGTATATGAAAATGAGAAAAAATAAAAACAAAATTTCTTGAATGTTAAATTCTATTTATTTATTTTTTTTATTGATGCTAACAACTAATTTTAATATGTTTTTAATTATATGCATTTTTGTTTGTTTGTTTTTAAATGAATTGTATTATTCTTAAAAATTTTGCTAATGAATTGTTTTTGTATTATTAATAATATATATGTAGGTATATGTTAAACATTTTTTTTATGTTACTTTTTTTTTTTTTTGGTTTTACAATGTATTTTTATGTTTTGTTTTTCGTATTGAGAATTGTTAATATTTGAAAATGTTTTTTATTTATTTTTAGGTTTTGTTTCGTATTGACTTTATGTATATATGTAGATAATATTTTGCAAAATTGTTCTAATAACAGTGTGTTTTGTTTGAGTGTAGCAAATAAATTTTAAAATGTTTCTTCTTTCTTTTAATTATATTTTGCTTTTGTTTTGGGGTTTTGTTTGAATGCGATAA
Source organism: Toxonevra muliebris (assembly GCA_963691655.1). Classification (NCBI taxonomy): domain Eukaryota; kingdom Metazoa; phylum Arthropoda; class Insecta; order Diptera; family Pallopteridae; genus Toxonevra; species Toxonevra muliebris. The sequence continues at coordinate 55,803,741 of OY829327.1, forward strand.
ATTGAAATTGTAATATTTTTTTTGTAGTTCTTCTTCTTCTTTAATAACAATAAGTTTTTTATATTTAAAATTTTTTTTTTAGTTTAAAGGGCAAAAATTTTAACTTTTCATTTTTATTTATTTAGCTTTTAGTATTAGTTAGACAAGTTCCTTTCACTAAGTATAGGTACTAATGAATTTCATCAATGAATAATTATTTTTTTTCTTTTCTTTTTACTAATTTTACACTAATAGACTCCGTCGTTGAACAACAATAAAATTAAATGTTTCTTTTGTTTTTATTTATTAAATTTTTATTCTTTAAAATACTAAATAATTTCTTTATTTTAGCTTTTTAATGCAAAATACATTATATTATAGTTTTCATAAATTTTCAACGTCTTTTAAAATTCTATATATTTTTTTCAATTACTATTTTGTATTTCTACTAATGAATTGAATAGCATTTTATGTGTATGTGTGTGAGTGTGGCTGTGTGATTAATGCGTTTTTAATATGTATTTATATGTGAGAGTGTGTGTGTGTTTCAAAATAAATTGTTAACTTAAAGTGTTTGAGAATAAAAGTGTCACAAAATTATTGAATACGACAAGCGTTTTAAAGCTCAGCTAAGTCCAAAACGAAGAGAATTCGTTGATCATTTCGTTACATGACGACAAAATACACAAACACTGAGCATTTGCCATGTTGGCCCAAACTTCTAAAAGTTCGAATTCGTAAAGTGTTTCCATATGCCCGTATAATTATTTAAATATAGCTAAAATAAAATGAATTCAGATTGGTAAAATTGCAATTGAAATTTTCAGAGTTTTACATAAATTATTCTAATGACAGCAAAGTGAAAGAGATGGTGTGAAAGAACAGGTAGCTGAAACGAATTGAAACAACTTCAAAACATTCTAATTTTTCAACATTTTTATTTCATTTCAAAGCAATTGGGTTGCGATCATCTACTTTTTGTATCCTGTAGAGCTTAAGTATATGTAGACCTTAACCCTGCTCACCATAGTTATAAGTTTACATAATTGTTTAGGTTTCAATTTTCATTTCTCTTTACTTAAATTTTATACTCAAAATTGCAACAATGTAAATCTAAAAGAAAACAGTACCCAAGAATGCAACTATGTAATGAGCACAATAAAAAGTGACGCTAACCATGAACCACGTCTGTATCTTTGGCCATTATATTTTCAATATTGTGTGCTCGATGTGCTAATGTGACATGTTCAAATCATTTCCCATTTTTTGCACTGACCATATCTGGACCGGTAGCGGTTTTATTGGGTCATAGTTATAATGTTTTCTAGAGTTCCTCGCTTCTGTCTTATGATTTATGGTTCGCCATTTGGAAACTCTGTTCATCTTTTAGTACTAGAGTTCCATCCAAATATGACTAAATTTGAGAAGTATTTCGTTTGAAGTCTATCTTTATTGAATTCATTTTGGGATACAGTAAACGAAAATACTTTTGAGCGTGCTAGCACAAAAAGTATAGCAGCTATAGCAAGTTGGTTTTAGTTCATACCAGCTATCCTATATTCAAACATGTTCCTACTATTTGCCACCCATTAAAACTCGTTGCTCGCAGTAACAAAAGTGACCACAAGTCGCTAGTCGTATAGCGTGAAGGATAAGCGACCGTAAATATTCCCTCGTTCAATTATTAAATAAATCACTTATTTTTATTTTTCAAGCACTTAATAAATACAGCAAATAACAAAAACATCAGTAAACAATAAATCCAAACAAGCATAAGACTAACTTGACACACTTTACTTTCAATTTATGTATATTGCAATATTTTATTTTAAAATGCGCTGGTCCTTTCTTAGAAGATTTCATTTAATTTTTTTTTGGGGCGTTTCATTTACAAAAATTTTTTAGAACTTCAATTCTTTTATGATTTCATTAGGCCTGAATCAAGAAATGATTGGATTCAGATCTATGTCGACTCAGGCACGATGAAGGCACATCTAATTTCATGTTTTACTTTAAGAGTTAACTCACTCAAGGTCTGAATAATATCAAATCAGAATGAAATCTTCTTCTTAGTTTCTTTTTTTGAGGAAAATTCCTTAATTCGCATTTTGATAAATTTGAAGAATGTTAATATTGCTGAGAATAATTTTACGACGAACTTGAAGCAATGAATGAAATCTGAAGACGTTTCTTATTCACAAATTATGACGTAGACAATTTATTTATAATTTTTTCCGTTTTGTTTTTCATTTTTTTTTAATATATATATATTTTTGCATATATATTTCTTTTTTGTTTTACTTTTAATTCAGTTTTTCTCGTAATTCGTATTTTGAATATTAACTTTTTTTTGTTTGTTTTCTTTTTGTAATTAATTAATTAATTCTTTATTTTTATTTTAAATACATATCACAGATCCAGTACTTTTTTTTTTAATTAAATGTATTTCAATGCTTTGACGAGTGTCTTCTTCTTGGTAAATATGTACTCTTGTGTATATGTGGGTGTTTGTGTGTGTGTGTGAATTGCTTATCTATGCATACATGAGAAGAAAAAACGCAACTTTAGAATATATTTAGCAAATTCGATTGCTGCTTTCAAAAACAAAACAGCTTATGAAACTAAATTATCTTTTCTTCATCTTTTTGAGTATATGTATGTATGCATTATAGGTACGAGAATACATAGTAAGAATGCGTATATGTGTGTGTGTGTTTGTATTTATGCGTGAAACACTAAGAGTGAAGGATGATACTTCGAAATTTTTCAAAATTTTTTTAATTGCTTTTGAGAATGTGATGTTTTTATTTTTGTGTTTGATATTTTCGCAATGTTTCTTCTGTAAAAAAGTAGATGAATATGTGATCTTTTTTGTATACTTCATGAATTGTGAATAAAAAAAAATAAATTGATGAACTTTCTTTTAAATGGATACACCAAAAGAGAAATGCTCGCATATTTATTTATTTGATAAATACACATAACAATGCATTTGTGTCTCGAAACAAATTCTTCTTTTTTCCTTTCTTTATTTTTTGCATTAGCAAGTTTCTCCTACACTAACATTTGACTTTGGGTGTATGTAGTAATATGCTTGCTATGAATTTGTTGTTGTTGTTGAATGTTATGTTATTTATTGCATTTTCATTTATATGTACGATTGTATGTGTGTATGTACCTATACATGCAAATGTATGTATGTGTGCTGGTGTATGATATTTCTACAAATTTGTTTTATTAAATTTATTATTATTTCTTTTTTAATTGATTCTCATAACATATATCGGTAATTTTTAAAATTAATTCATATAACAGAATCGTACATACACATACATACATATATATATGCATAAGTGTGCACGTATGTATGTGTCTATATTTTATTTTATTTATTTTCAATATATCTTAGTATTCTTGCTGACTGTTGTTATTGTTGGCTTTAGTTTTTAACAAAATTAATATTTATTAACAATAACTCATAAAACCAAACTGAAAACTTAATTAAAGAATTAATAACACAAATAAAATTCTCTCTCTCTCGCTCTCGCTCTCTTTCGTTTTGTTGCATAGCATACTTCAAGGCACACTAACATATTTTCATATTCATATTTTCTGCTTTAATTTTAATAAAAATAATACAATATGAATATATTTTAATTATAGAAAATAAAATAACAAATATATAATATTGCACAAAATATTATTATATTTATGACAACTAATCATTTGTATACATACCTACAAATATGTATGAATATATTTATGTTTTTATGTATGTATGTATGTAATTTAAGTTAATATTTTTTTAAATATATTCTAAAGAAAAGAAGAAGAAACGATGTGGGTTTGTGTTGGTGTTGGTGCATCATCTTTAACAAATGTAGTTTGCAAACAATGTGTGAAATATTTAACTATTAACAACAACAAAAATTCTGTTATAACAATGAAAAATATATGTATGTATGTATTGTAAAGCTATAAAAAGTTTCTTGCACAATTTGTTAAAAGTATTAGTTTAAAGGCGAGTTGATTTCAGTTTATAGTGTTGAAGTGGTTTAAATTTGTGGTTTTCTAACGCGATTTTGAATTTAGTTTGAAAGTAAGTTGGACTACTTTTAAACTCGTTCAGAAAAACTGGCCTCAAGTATTGATTATATGTTGAACCAGTTGAACAGTTACTTTTTGAAGTCAAACTTCTTTAGTGGGGCTGTGAATTGCAAATTTTGAAACGAGAAAATACAAAGGAAATGAGCTTTCATTACACTTGAATGAAACTAATAAGGAACGAAGTTATGTATTTGTTAGTGTATAGCGAACGAGGTCATATGGGGATCAGGTACATAAAATCAAGCAATGAGTCGATTCTTGCAGTTTTATCTCCTATGCTTTAGTGAGAGAGCTTTATTCCATATTGTTGAACTTTCCTCTCATGTGTTATATACGTCGTGTTTGTGCCGATAAGTATAGAGAGTATCAACAGAAAAGGAAGAGTGCAAAAGCTTCAACAACAATGGTCACGTAAAAAATCGCGTTTTCGTTGCACTCATACGAAACCAGTAAGAAACGCAGTTATGCAGTTATTATTCGGCTTTATACAATCAAGCAAAGAGTCGACTTCTCGCAGTTTTATCTCAGAAAAGAGTGTGTTATAAATGTTTTCTAATAATTTTCAAATAAACAAATAAGTTTCACTTTTATTGAAATTGAGCGATGAAAAAATATTTTTTCCGTTGCATGGCCTTATAAACTTATCTTTGAAAGGAAAACGAAGAGATGTATTTGTTAATGCTGAGTCAAAAACTGTCTGTAACTGCCACTGTAATTATAGTAACTGTTATATGGTAAAGTGGAACCATAAAAAATTAAAAAACGTCAAAAAGTTTTAAACTTGAAAAGAATTTTCAGAAAAATGGAACAAATTTGCCAGGAAAGTTAGTGAATCAGATGTGGACATTTTTTTTACCGGAATTCAGAAAATTGAATTTCTAGCTTTAGGAGGACATATGTAGGAGGGGAATAAATCAAATCACGAAAAACATTTCTTATTGCAGTGACGTAAGTAGCATCGAAGTTGAGTGTTATATTTCTGTACGCTTTACTAATCACTGATTCCTGATGATCACATCAAGCATGCCCTTACCCCCAATTTCGATCAAAAATCTTTGATGGAAATCATACAATACCTTGCGTTTTTGTTTAATTTCAAGCGAGATTTGATTGCAGAACGTATTAGCAATAATTGCTGAGACCAGTTTTATCCTTAAACAAATTTAAATTTTTAAAACCGAATTTTCTACTTATTCTTTAAGTTTTGATGCGCTTTTTCGGAGCTCATTCTTATTTAAACCAATACTTTTTACAAACTTGTTTCATTTTACTAGTTTTACAAAATTATTTTTTCTATTTTTTCTATTTTTTTTTTGCCGTTCACAGAAATCTTATCACTTACTTAATCTTTTTTAAACCTGCCGACAAACCCACCTCTTATTGTTTTAATTTATCATCATTATACATCACCTAAAATATACTATTTATATGTAACAATGAAGAAAACGAATAATTAAATAAATAAATAAATAAAAGAAGACAATTGATTGATGAACATTTTCAGTGAGATTGATTTCAGTGCGTGAATAATTTGTTAAAAATGAAAATTGACTAAAAACAAGTTTAGTTGATTTTAACGACATCTTAGTTGATTTTGATATTTGATATTTATTTTGAGCGTATTGACGTTTAGTGGTGAATGTGATGGCGCTTTATTGTTTTACTGAGTTTTGATGATTTGTATTTTTTATTTTGAAGGTTTGATTTGGTGAAAAGGAAAGAAGTAGTAGAAGACAGACGAGAGAAAAAAACACTTTGAAATTATTTTGGCAAATAATTGTAATTTTTATTTTTCCATTATTAATTAAAATTATGTATTATAATGAAATAAAGAAAAATAGCATTTTTTTTAAATATAATACATTCATACAGAATATATAAAAATTTTATTTTTTTTTTTAATATTTTTAAACATAATATAAACTAATAAAATAATAGTCTATAAAAGTGAATATAAGAATAACAAAAAAAAAAAAAAAGAAGAAAAGAAACACAAATTACAAACAAATTTAGTTAAAATGCAGTAGGTAATCATTTCCAATAAAAGTATTTTAATTTAAATGTAAAAATTTGTGATGTTATTTTAAAGATTGATTTTGAAGTATGTGTGTTTGTGTAATAGAAATGACAAACTAGTGCAATAAAAATTAATGTATAATTTAAGAAAAGGATTCACTTGACTGATCGCTCAGTAACTTTCAAAGCAATATACTCGATTTGCTTACCATTGCGGCGTTTGTGAATCTTATTTTTTTATTAAATGGAAATTCTAAGTTTGTCTTTTAAACTTGTATTTTTCTTCTTTCTTTAAAATATATACAAAATAAATTTTGGTTTTCAAAGTTACAAAAAAATTGCACAGTCCTTAAATTATATTTAGAAAAAAAAAAAACAAAATGAAGTATAAAATTAGAATGAAATAAAATAATTTTGTACACCATAAAAAACAGTAGTCAATAATAAAAAGTAACTAAAAGCAAAAACTGTGATGCATTTTCTATGATTTTTCCAATAAAAATAACTTAAAAGTAGTAAAAATTAAAGATCGCTTAAAACAAAGTTGTAGAAACGAGGAAATAAAGGCAATTATTCAAAAAAGGAATATTCTGGCATTAAAAATAAAATTAACAAAGAAAAAATCACATATTTTTGCAATTTATTTTTAGTGACAAATTATGATTTATCAGAAGAAAAATAAAATCCAAAAAGGAGACTCACGTGCGCGCTACACATTTACCACTTTTGATCAACGTTGCTCAGTAATAGTTAGATATAGATCGATCGTTCGGCCGATCAATAGTACACTGTACTATTTTCCATATTTTTGTATATACACCGATATCATTAAAAAAAAAACATTCATAAACATATTTATTAATTGTGTACAAAGAAAAATTATACACTCACACACAGAGAAAAGAAGAAGAAAAAACAAGTGCAAGAATAAAAAAACTCAAATAAAAAGTTGTGAACTAAGGTTTAAAAAAATTGTATGTGTGTGTTGTAAAAAACAGGGAGACAAAATTGTGGCGTGTAAAACAACAAAAAATAGAAAAAACAAGTAGTTTTGAATGAAAAAAGGAAAACAACTTAATTAAACTATAAAGCTTTAAAAACGTGTGTGTGTGTGTGTAAAAATAAACACAAGTACAAGGCAATTTCGTAATTTTTTTTTTTTGGTTTTTTAAAACTATTCGCATTTAGTACGTACGTTTTTTCACTAGCCTATTTTTATTTTATTATTACGTGTATGTATGTATTTTTTTATGTTAAAATTTAACTAAATTAAATTTTTTTATTTTGGTTTTTAGTTATTAAAGAAACACATTTTGTTTTGTTTTAGTAATTTATATGTAAATATTTACCTTGGATAGCTGAAAAAGTGTTTTGAAGAAGAATTTTCACTGAAAACGCTCATTTTACACAATTGTATTCTTGTATTTGTTGTTTTTAATTTCATATACTAGTATTTTCCTCAAAAACAAAAACTATTTATTTGCATAGGTATTCATGTATGAACAATTTTAATGTAACTATTGAAAAAAAAAGCAAGCAGTTTTAAAGTAAAAATTATAGATACAGAAATATTTCAGAGAAAAAGGTGTAAAGTAGTAGTAGTTCTTGGTATTAATAGAATATTTACATATGTACATATATCCTGATGAAGTTTACATACTACTATTACTGTGCTCAAAAGATCGTTTCCTTCTTCAGGTACAAATAAAAATCAGCTACAACTTGCATAGATCCGTGAACCAGAACATAGATTTCCTTCAGGAATCGACTCGACTTTTAGTTCAAATTAAAAGAGATAATTCTATCAAAAATTGCCTGCCTTTATTTATTTATAGCTGCCAATGTTAGAACACTTTGGAACGGGTTATTTGGATTTATGAACTTGGCCAGTCTTTTCTAATTAAGAGTTACAACCAAGATCACTGAAGAATTATGGCGGTGCCGAATTGATCTTTCGATCCTTTTATTTTACACACTTTATTGTTAAAATCAATGATAAAAATGGTCAAAAGTGTTTTAAGGTGTGCGCATATACACGCGATTTCGTCGCAGCGTTTTCGATGCTGTAGATTCTTAAACTTCGAAATCGCACGCTACAGTACACGGACGCGATTTTGCAGCTCTGAAGTCGCAACAACTGATTTACTTTTTCCTTTTTTTTCTGTGCAAAAAATTAAAAAAGATTTACTTTTTGCCATGAAATAAAATGAAATGCGATATTTCCGCACATTTTTTAATAAATTTTTTGTTGAAAAACTTTCCTATCATAAAATAAAAAAAAAAGTTGAAGAAAAAAAATCGCAGAAAAAATGCAGTGAGCTGCGTCTTCAGCGCGACAAAAAAATGGATATGCTCGAAAAATTCTATGTGACAGTGACGCGCCCGTGTGCGGATGTTCATATAACTTAATGTGTTGCATTTTTACAGCGTCTGTCGCAGCAACAAAATTGCGTGTGTGTGTGCGTAGTTTTATTTTTCCTAACCGGATCCGTTTTGTTTGCGGGATATGGTTAGTTTTCTATTTTCCCCCAAAATCTGTTATTGATAAAAAATCAAGGAATATTAGATTTTTTATTATGGTTTCAAGCGTTCTTGTTTGTGTTGTTTCCTTCCATTTAACCAGAACTTTCCACGGTTGTAAGTAGCTTTGACGCCTGGTCAAGTTCGGGTCATGGACGTTTGAGAATTCTTACAATATTTATTGCCTATACCTTTCGATTTGCTTTACTGCAATTAAACTAAACAAAATATTAAGTGTGCCCAGAGCACATTTAGTTTTCTTAAGAACGAATACGAAAGATTTTAACTTTGTTACTCAGAAAGAAAATTTCTGAAATCGTTGCCATAATTTAATTTAAATTGCTACAGAGATTTTTAAGATTTAAGCAAAACGAAAATTTGCTTTTTTGTATAATTTTTCTTTAAAACTGTTGCTCTTTTCATATATTTTAGTTCTTTTAAATCATGTAGTTTAGTTAAATTTTTTCTGGTTTCTTCATTTGTTTAATATTACGTTTTGTTTTTAATAGTTTTGTTTTTCACTGAATGTTTTCGTTTGTTTTTCTTTTTTTATTATAATATAACTTATTTTTGTTGTTTATAAATTTAAAATTTTCTGAATTATGTTTAGGGTTGGTTTTCTGGTATTTTTGGGGTTTCTGTTTGTTTCTTTTTTTTGTGTTTGTAATTGTAATGTGTTTTATTTTTCTGGTATCTTGTTTCTTTGTTGTTTGTATTTTGTGTGTAGGTATATTTTGTATTCTTAATTTACAACAGTGGTTAATGGAATTTGTCGCGCTCTTTTGGTCTCCTCCTCGTTGATTTTCTGTTCAATTAAAAATTGCGCTTTGGCAATGGCATTCTGCTGACCAGTTATAGTTACAATACGATTTCTAGTGCCAGGTGCGAATATGCCCTTTTTTGAAATTTGCACACTTGCGCCAGAAGCATGTTGAATTTCAATTAAACTACGACCATTTGGACCTGTAATTTATATTATATGATATTTGATATTTAAATATTAGAAAAGATAGATAGATTGATAGATTGATATATATATATATATATATATATAGGTATATATCTATAAGTATATATATATAATTTCATACATATTATTATGCTTTTATATATTGGATTGTAAGGAAAGTTAACTTAATCAAAAAATAAAGAAAAAATAGGTTCAACTTAAATTTGTAGAAAAAATATTTGCAAAGAAATAAAATAATCAAAATAAAAATAAAAATGAATACAATTATTAAATTAGTGAACTATTTCTATTTGTATATTTTAAGCAATGATTAAAGATTAAATCTATGCATATGTATTGTATGTTTATATCTATATGTACTAAAGCCCTATGAAAAATATTATATTAAATTTGTGTGAAACAAAAATGAAAAAACAAACTAAAACGATCTGAGGTATTTTTTTTTTAATAAGCTTACAATTATCAATTTCTAGGCAACTTTAATGATTGAACGAAAAATATCATTTAAATAACGTATCAGCATCTGAAGGAATTACTGGAGAACCAGTAGGTGCATGAATTTCTTTACATTATTTCTTCAATGACTTTCGAATGAATGTTGTAGTGATGAAGAAGAGAAAGAGTTTTGTATAGAAATACAAACGCGCTTAAATTTCATTTTTTATTTTTTTTGATCTGGCAACGTCCAAACATCAAGAAAATTCTGAATTTCATCGAAAAATCACGATGGATGTGTGATTGGATCAGATTTTTTGGTCGATGAAAATGATCGTCATGTTCCGGCCAATGGAACCAGAATTCGATGAACTTGACATCAGTGATATGTGGTTCCAACAAGATGGCGCAACATGCTAAACAGCTGGTCAAACATTCCATCTATTGAAGGGGTAGTTCGGTAATCGTGTAATTTCTAGAATTGGTCCGGTCGAATAGCCATTTCGCTCATGAGATTGAACGCCGCTGGATTTCTTTTTATGGGGTTACGTTAAGTCGTTGCTTTATGCCAACAAGCAAATAACGTTAAGGGAGCTCTGGAACAATATCGAACGCGAAATTGCTAATGTTCCGGCCGATATGTGTGGAAGGATGGTGGATAATTGGCTTATAACCTTTTGTGTGTCAAGATATATTTTGAGGGGAAATGCTAGAAAATGTAAACAGGATTGGTCTATAATTGTGAGCATATGGAGGTATGAATTGGCAAAAATCTTTTGATTTTGTGATGCTCGAAATATGAAAAAAATTTAATATCGGACAGTAACTAAATATCTTCATTTGAAATGTGAAAAATAATGATGAAATCAAAACCGAACAAGATCCTGTTTATGATATCTGTATCGCATTGCATGTGCAATACGATTGTTGAGCATGAATGCAACTCTGCGCCAACATGTTGAATATTGGAAGGCAGAGAGATGGTCCCGGCTCGGCAGTCTGATTGTCATTGCATTTTGGAAAGAGCTATCGTTCGTTTTGTTGTATAGAGCAGATGAGAAGGGAATTAATAAAAAGTGGTTTTCAACATTGTTTTTCTACTTAATTCCAAGTTGTGTTTTTGTTTGTGTGTGAGGCGGGTCCTGTACTGAAACAGTATCCATGCTCCATCATAAACAACTGTTAAGTTTTGGGAAACAGAATTTCCATGTGGTTGTACGTGGATTTCGAAAGAACGAAAAACCAGAAATTATCAACAAAATCATTTGTTAAGAGAGTCAGCTCTACTTAAGTTTGGAGAGTTTAAATATCATTGGACCTAGTGGGGACTACATTGAAAATTAAAAAGAAATATTGAAAAGCAACTGCATTTTTTTTCTAGGCTAGTTAATTATCGAACGCCACGTTGAGAAAAGATATTCACGCTTCCCATTATGTCGACACGTTCACTCCAAATACTGATATTCTTGGCATTAGCATTAGTTATAGTTTTTATTTAATCCAAAATAAAACTTTTCTTTCTCATTTAAATATAGTAGCTTAGAATTTGATATTAGGTAATTGTTTTCTTTTTTTTTTTTGCTTTAGATTTATAAAATTATCATTATAAAATTTAACCCAATTGCACTAATTTTTATTATAATATACTTGTATTAACCTAGCATAACTAAGAATGTGACTGAAATGGATAGCATTTTTCAAAACCAAAGTTTTAATACAAAAGGTACAGTTGTGCTCTTGTAATTATTGCCAATTATTCAATCACTTGTAGTATAAAGAACAAAAATGTAAAAACAAACACCTTTCCTTTTGCATCTGAGTAAATGCCACATTGTGTGTACATCACTATGAACTTAATATTTATACTCGTAAAATATTCTGAGCTAACAATTATATATGGGACTTAATAAATTCCACAGCACTAAAAAGGGGGCGTAGCATGTAAAATTGTTATTGTTATTGTAAAATATATATGTAATGATCGTTTGGAAATGTAATTTTCTTAAAGAAAAAACAAAAACTAAAAGTAAAACAGTGGCGTCCAGCTCATTGCAAACGGAATTAAATGAACGCCTTCTGGAAGAACTGTGACAGTTGCTTGCATTTCTGCATAGTATTTATATCTATGTATGGGAATGGTATATGTATATATACTATATACACATATACATAGGTATATACAATTTTATGTGCATGTGTGTGTACGTAAATAAATGTTCAGATTGAAAACCAAGTTGTCTTTATCTGTTTCTGGTATTTTTGAAAAGGGCCAGCCCTTTTGGAATTGTCTAAACGCAACTGGAATGTTTCTGATTGTTCACGAATAGGTAATTCTTAATAAATTCTATTTTCAGTTATAAGCAGATAGTTTTTTAAATCACAGCTTCACATTGTTGTTTGAAATTACTTAAAAACTGAAAGCGAGATTTTGTGCTTGCGTTTGCGTGCGTGCGTGCGGGTGTGTGCTGGGATTGGGAAATAAGAATGTCTTGAGATTTAACGAATTGCATTTGCGATGAAAGAATGTACGGCAAGAACTGAAATTGACTAGATTTATGAATGTAGCTAAAACAGATATAAATAAAACGGTTACTGGTTACTTTTCTTCATGTATTCATAAAAAGGTAGAGTGTGTATTTGAAGATGCTGCAGTAGACAACAATTTGGTTTCGGTTATATTAATTAATGGTATCGACTCGAGTCGAGATTTGACTTCGACAACATGTAATTATTTGCATAAATTATGTGAATGGAGTATCGGGGGCTTAATGGCTCACTTTTATTATCTACTTCAATCGGGTGAGGTAAGGCGGAAGCTCGACTTGCGAAAAGTAAAAGCTATCGATCGACTCCCTACTCGCATTCTTCATTAGAAAATTCAAGGAAAATATGGAATGGATTTAGTTTTAAGATTCAGGAATGTGTTGTGGTTATATCGAATGTATATGTATGATCTACAAAATTGATGTCTTGTCTAAGAATAAGTTTCAATTAAGCAAACAGAATTACAACAAATATTTATATATATGTACAATGTACATATGTATGTATAATGAAAAACAAGGAATATAAACTCAAAACAGCTTTGGGCTTTAAGTTAAATGGGAATAATTGAGGGGATTGGTAATGGTTTTTGTTTGTTTAATTTTTGTTTCTGTTTTGTTTAGTAAGGATAATAAAAACGAGGCCCACCTAAAATAGCGCCAACAATTACTTCTGGAATTTCAACATTCTTTGTATCCTTGGGACCCAAATCACCAGGTGTCGGGCTCTTACTCATACCACTCAATGCTTGATTGACACCCGTGCCAGTAGCAGCGGTCAGTCCAAAGCTATTATTGTTCATTGATACGGGTGTAGCAGCCTGACCAGCCGATCCCAAGTGACGAAATGGATCGAATTGGGCCGCTGCGGCAGCAGCCTCTAGCTGTGATTGTGTTGGACGGCTTGCCGCAGCAGCAGCAGCGGCGGCGGCAGCAGCCGTGTACTGCTCCAAATTGACTTGACCAACAGCACCAAATACATTGCCAGTGGCAGCTGAAGCAGCTGCTGCTGTCTGCTGATCGAGAGCTGAAACACCCAAATAGCTACCAAGAGTTGTGGCATGGGCACCGTTGGCATGTGGCACACCGACACCCATACCGAGCACACCATATTTGGCAAGCACACCAAGAGCGGCGCATACCTCTGTAGTGGCGTTTTCCGAATAACCAGATCCACGCATGGCAACCTGAAATATTTCGCAAAGGAATTCACAAATTTAGAATTGCAACATACATTTAACATAATCAGACGTTAACTCACTTTAATGTGCTCTAGCAATTGCGTAGCTACAGCTAAGTTAGGAGCTGGGTTTGGAGAGCCCAAGTTTAATGATAAATTAATGCCCGTGCCATTGACTAAAAGCCCTGCAGCGGTGGCGGCGCCACCGATTGCCGATCCCAAAGTCGAATTCAATGAGGCGGTACTCGAGTTAATGGCATTCTGATTGGTTGCATATGGCGAACCGGTCGGATTGAAATTGGCCACCGGCCCATTTATATCAGCATATGAGACATTCAGGCAAGCACCTGATTGCGGATCTTCGACGATCTTCGACAAGATCATTTTGCAGGCATTTTTATTGTTCTCCTTATCACCGATAATCGTAATGCAGCGCTCCTGCAATGAAATATCTTTCGGTTTCTGCGAGATCTGCACGTAAGAACCGCTTTCTTCCTTAATTTGTTTAATGAAAGCACCACCCTTGCCGATGATCATACCAGCCGTGGAATTGGGCACCAAAATCTTTACTTGTTTGTCACGTTCCTGTTGCTGTTTCGTTTCAACATCCATGATCTTTGTTGTTAAATCGGGTTTCTCGCGTATTTTATCCATAATAAAATCAACCACCGTCATGATACCGTCAATTGAGCCAGTGATGAGGCATACTCGTTCATTGGTACCTTAAAACGAACGAAGAAAGATAATTTAAATAAAGGTCAAGTAAAGGTTAAATCAAGGTGCAACTAACCTGGATAAAAATCATGTGATTTCGACATTTTTACTCTAGCACCGGAATCCTTCTGCAAGGAGGCAATAGTTTCGCCGCCCTTGCCTATAATGGCACCAGAGGCCACCGCGGGCACCAGGATCTTCATGTGATAGGAATCGCCTGAAACAACAAAACACACAAAAGAAAAGCAAAACGGCCCGAAGGCATTAATTTGACGCGTTTCGATTTGATTTAAAGCGATTGCGTTATTCTTTTTTAAAGCAATACGAGAGCACTCGATTTTTATTCGTTACATACACAGTTTTTTGCATAGAGTTGAAGAGGGTTTAAAATTAAAAATAATAACATCTCAGTTTCCTTGTGAATTTGAATTGAATTATTTGTTTTTGTAATAATGATGCAGATGAAATTTGATGAAGGCAAAATAAAAAACTTTAAGCGAGTTAATATCTGAGATGTGATGCATGAATGAATGCATTTTGTTATTGATTTTGTAATTTGCTAACGATGAGCGTGAATTTAATGTGATGCTTAAAATGATTGAAGTTTAGCATTAAAACTGTTGTAATTTTTTTTTTTAAATAATAACTAAAAGTACATACATGAGTCTGGCATAAGAAAATTTCACATTTCGAAAACTGAAGAACTCGCTGAAGAGTATTTTGAAATTATTTGAGTTTTAAAGTGAGCTGAGTTCAGCTTTAAAAACCTATGATAGACTCTTATATGGATTGTTTTTTAAATATAAATATATAAATAGATACACAATTGGAGAATATACGTAATCATCATATCAGAGTTAAAAACCAAACAACATTTACATAATAATATTTGCCTCTTTCTTTTATTTAAATATTAGAACTTTTCACACATGGGAAAATATGCAAAGAAGAAAGAGGATTAGTGTGAAGTACTCCAATCTTATTTGATCTTTGGCATATTAGTTTAGAGTTTTTCTTTTATTATTTAATGGGTTTTATTATCTCCATGTTAATCTAGGTATTTAAGATAAAAATATTTAATTCGTAGATTGACTTTGCTCTATGTTTTAGTTAGTTGATTCCAGATTTATGCATTGAGTTAAGGAAAAGGTAGCAAATGGATAGAAACTATGATGCGCCATCTCACATCAGGCACCAGTAGAGCTCCATGATAAACTTTTCATTTTCCATTCTAGCAGTTGATTCCGTACGTATAAAATTGCTTTATTGTTATTTACATAAATATTAACAGCTTTCTTTGCGATTCACCTAAATAATTCCTACATATTTACCATATATGTACATATACTTTAAACTAGTGATGTAACGGATGTCTGCATTCGTATTCGCTACATGCGAAACATTTGCATAATTTTGACATTTGCAATGTTTTTTTTTTGCAATTACATCACTACTTTAAACAATATTATCCTTCAATTATTTATTCAATTTTCATAACTTTGTTATTTTTGTCAGAGGATGTGCATTTCTTTTTAAATTTTTGAATGTAACATTTCAAAATAATTAACTAATAATTAAATTAAAAATAACTTAAATACGCTAAGAGTTATGAATAAAGAGTTCCCTAGAAAAATTACTCGATATATTTTTTGAAGATAGTTTTATAAAATTTTATTTGTGTTCATAATTCATAATATTATTACATTAAGGCAGTGATGGGCATACATATATTACGCTTGTGTATGAAGCTGAGAAAAACGAAGAGAAAACGAAAAAACTGCGCAACTAGATCTTACTTCAACAAGTACTGAATAGCAACTGATTTAAATTGCTTCGCCAAAATGAGAAAAAAGCAACAGTCGAACGCCCACGATCGAAAGCCACACGAAGAAGTTTATAGTGAACATATGTCGACATCGCGCAAACAGCATTTTGTTGAATTGAAAATGAATTGAAAATGTGCCCATTGCTGGATTATAGATTAATCAAATAAATCACAAACTTCGTCTATCATAGGCAAATTTCCTAAAATAAGATCGTTTCTACTTTCTGCAAGGCAAATTCAGAGGATGGTAGAGAAATCTCCAACAAGAAAAAGAATTGACAAAAAAAAAAAAAAAATACTAGATCTATAAATCGTAATGTTTATACAGTACTTGGTCTCAGTCACTATTGTTTTTATTAAGGATGTAGTCTGGTATTCTGGCCTAATTTTGAAGGTTTTTTTTTGTGATTTTTTTATTATAACAAAATAAAATACAATAATTTCAATTTTTTATATGTCCCTTTTTCCACACGGCAAGTTTTCTTGTCGGCAAGTTTCCAATTCTCTTTTGAACTTGCCACTCGCTTTTCCACACAGCAAGATTTCTTGGGCAATTCTGCTTTTATATTGTCTTTCATTCGTGTTGTGAAAAACATTTTATTTACATTTTATTAAATAAAAATAAATAAATGAAAAGCGATGGATTTATAGAAGAAAAGTGAAATTTTAAATGAAAACTGTTTATTTTTTCCAATAAGAAACCAAAATCAATGCGCATCCAACTTAAAATGACAAATAAGAGTAAAGAGAAGTATCAAAGTACGAAGGCACAAAAGAAAACTTGCCGGTACGAGCAAGTCTGTACTAGTCTCCTCACGTTTTTCCTCTCTTGCCTACAAACTCGACTTGCCGACAAGAAAACTTGCCGTGTAGAAAAACCATGCTATTATTGGCATCTTGAACTGTACAAAAAAAATGTTTGGAGTTTATTTTACGATATTTTTGTAGTGTTTTTTATGCCCAAAGTGGACACTTAAAAAAAAAGGTGTGTGGCTGACCCGGGTGATTTAAATAGAACGTTCTTTCTGTAAACTTTCCATTCTGGCAGGTAATAGATTTAAACTTTTTTATCAAAAAACAATAAAATGGCAGACTTCTAAAATAAAATTTTCAAAAATCGCGCTTTTTTTTTGGAAATCGGGATAAAAAATAGGAAATACTGATTAAAAATTGGCAATTCTACTACCTGTGAGAGCCACTGCCGTTTATATTAAAATTTCAGCCCAATCGGCTTCATAGAATTTCTTCAAACCACTAAGACGATCAAATCGTTCCAAACGTTATTTCGAAAAAAGCGCTTTTAAAATTTTAACAAATCATAGAGTTTAACCACTCTCGACTATGTGCTATAACTTCGTTAATATTTAGAATTTTGGTATGAAATTTCAGTATACTTTCAATACATTGTACTTTCAAAATACATAATAAAAAAAATCGATTTTTTGAAACTCGAACACCAGACTACATCCTAAAAGAGCTCAATGCTCAATCAAAAGTTCCTACATATAAGCAGTTGAGAGCAAAAGTGGTGTAAGTCAATAAAATCAAATTTTGAGTATGCATTGGTTTTGTAGGAGTGTGGTACAAAATAGAGTAAATTTCTCCACTTTGGCAAACGGTTGCAACTAGAAATTGATTGATGTGGTGAGGAAGTGGCTCGTGCTGAACACCAGAGTTATAAAAAATTTACTTATTCCACTTTTACTTTAGATTAGGTTATATCTAAAATTTGCAAAGATATTTTTTCTACTTGCCGTACCAAAAGAAAACATTAATAGTTAAAAATATATAAAATTTACATATACATTACAAATACAATAGTGGATACAATCAAAGAGATAATTATATACAATAAAATAACTTATAAATAAGATTGTAAGTATTAATTTTTTTATAGAAACAATTAAAGATTACTAAAATCGAGAATAAAACATTTCATAACTTGTCTGTGTTTTTTAATTAAATACTATTGTTAAATATATGTAGATGAGTTGTTGCATGATATTTATGAATCAATGAAAAAGCTTACCATGAAGAAAATGATTGTAATTGTTATTATTTTCAATTTCAACCTCAATTCCAGAACAAACCGACTCACCTGAAATGAAAAACAAGAGGAGACAAGAAATTAAAATGTGTTACAGTACATACATTTTATAATTTAAAATAATTTACATATTCTATAATTCACAATTTAAAATTATTATCTACATATAATAAATGCGAGAAATGTGATGAAATATAAGTAAAATATTAGTAGAGTTCACGATCTGGTGCATATGGTCTGGCTTCATTGCAAATGTGATAATATTTCTGATATTACAACAACAAATAGTTATGTAATATGTAATGAAAATGGCGCATTTTCACTGATGCAAGACCATTTGCACCAGATTGTGAACTCTACTATTGTGATTCGCAAGTGTAACATTGTAAGTTAATTGAAATTTGTATTTATTATTATATAAACACATAGATATACAAGGTTCTTATACATAGCATAGCAGCTTCCCTTACCTCCATTCACTCTCAATAAAATCTAGTAGCAACACCATTTGCCACCGAGATACACATACATTCATACATTCACACATACATTCGAGTACTTTCAATTAACATTTGTGACAAGTGGCAACAAAATGAACAATGATACATCGCTCAGTCATTGTATCATATTATTATGCAATAGATGTGTTACACATGATTGCTTGTTTGGTGTTTACACACATGTTTGGGTGGGAGTGTGTGCGTTTTAGAATGCGTTACTTTTCTCAATTGGGCTTAAGATACTTTAATGTGTACCTTCTTTTGAATTTCTATTTAACTTAATTTTTTAATTTCATCATTTTAAATTCAAATTCGACAACATGAATTTTTTAGATTTCTTTGTTTTTGCTTCTATGCATAAAGCCACAATAATTATTCAAGCAAAGTGTATGCATGTATGTGCACATGTGTCCTTCAAATAAATATAAATGTTTTTTTTTCTTTTTTTTGCTTGGTTTGTCGTGAGGTTTTAATTAGACATGCATTGCAAATTGAATTTATATGATTCAAAATGCATAGATACTCACTCATAAATAGAATGACATTGTGCAGATACTTATATACTACATAGGAATATACATATATAATATATGTATTTAAGAATGTGTGCAGATACATTTCGCTATTATTATTTACTATAATTATAGCAAACAAAAATATTAAGAAAAGTACAAGTACAACATAAATAACTAAAATGTAGATCACATGAGAAATCTATATGGAAAAATGGTATTCGCTTATTTAATGGTGAAGAAAATTACAAACGAAACATTATTTAATATTAGCGCCTTAAACTAGGCTTCAAATTGCCTTTTTACCCTTTTAGGCAGGTTATAATCACTGTAAACGTAAACTGATTTTACTGACACTGCTAATTTAAAAAATTTAAGCATTTCATTTTTAAGTTTAAGGGGAGATTTCAGTTTTATTAGTTAAAATATACCTTTTTGAATTATTCAAGATTAACGTGGCTATCGTCTGATAAAATAAATAAAGATATACATTTTTTAATAACTTTTCACTTCATCTCGATCTGTGTAGTCCAAATCTGAAATCAATCGATACGAAAATTAGAAAGAGCGCTCTGATTTTGATGAAAATTCGTCGCTAAACTCAAATCAAAATTCAGTTTTAATAAGCCCGTTGTTTTGGATTCGCCACAAACTAAGTTTAAAGTTACAATTTTTGTTATATTCGGCAAGCTATAATGGGAGAATGGGAAGTTTGATCCTCAAGAAATTAATTTTATTTTGTTATATTGATATTATACTTTTCATTGAAATCCTTTAATGTTGGAATAAAATTAATAGAATAGAATAACTTGACTTTTTACACTTATATTCTTTTTCCAGCATGATTGTATACTTTTATGGTTAACAAAAAAAAGTTTAATTCCAATTTTTGCCGAAAAAATCGTGCTCGGATTAAATTATTAAATTAAATTAAATTATTTCCCTAGAGCGGGAAATGTTTTGCATAGTCCGATAAAGAAAGACGCGTTCTAAAATAAAGAAATTGTTCAGGAACATATTTTGACTCTTTTCTCACAAAATTCGTCCATTTTCACTTTTTGTATTTTCAAAAATTCTTATCTTTAGAAACAATGCATTTTTTAGCTTTTAAATCTTAGATAAAAAATAACACCAAAAATTTTTTTGATAAATTGCGAATACAAAACTGGAACTTCCGGCAGGATATCATTGAAAAACGTTTTTTCAGATGTTTTTTACTCAACGGACTAAAAAACTAAAATCGAACTATTCAAAATTTTTTGGGACAAATTTGTCGACTTTGAACTGCACCAAGACCAACGTTTTAAGTTTTTAGTAATGTAAAGTGGTTCTATCACGTCACGATACTAAAGGTAAAATAAATCTCGGTTTCGGTCATTTTCTACCTATGCTTAACAAAAGTAGAAACAATTTTTTGCATTTTTATTTTGCAACAAGTCGGCAATATTTTCTAGCCTAAAAATGTGATATGTCAATTGCGCTTATTATCATCCACCAACTATAAAATACAGAAATTAATTTTTGAATTTTTATTTATTGGTTTTTGAAACATTTTGATCCCAACTTAAAGTCCATTACAATTTTGAAAAACTTTATCCCTAAAATGTAAAATTCCGATTTTACTTTTCATTCGATTTATAAAATCTGCATTTCGAGCTTGATTATGTGCTTCACCATCCAATAATTTTTGAATTTTAAGATTTAATTTTTATATTTTTAGGATGAAAAAATGCAAGGTAATTTTTGTTTATCAAATTTCGATTATTTTCAGTTTAGTTGTTTTCAAAAATAACAAAATTTCTCATTTTGAAAAATTAAAGAAACAGAATTATTTTTGGAAATTATTCATTTACTTAATTCGTGAAACTGTTGCTGTTACTAACTGTAAATTGATATCAAATGCGCTCCTTGGTTCGTGCCAGTAGGATCGAATGTACAATGTGCAGCGTTTCTAAGATGCTGAGGCTAAAAATGAGAAGGATTCCATTTCCGACTTTTTTCAAGGTACAGTTCTCACCACAAAAAACTTTTTAAAAAAGTCATTAATTGAACCAGCCTGTAGTTTACTATAAAAAAGAAACACACTCGCTTCAGAAAAGTTTTTCCCCGCGTAAAATGCACTAAATTTAATTAGAAAAGCATTAAAAAAGCACTGAGCAAAAAACAACGTCACTACGCATCCTGCCACATAGCCTGCAATATTTCCTTCCTTTTTTCTTATATAGTACTCGGTGAAAACTGACGTACTATATCCCAAGCCGAACCAAAGTGGGTTACGGAGTTAAACCCTTCTCTCCCTCTCCGCCCTTTGCCT
The DNA here is from genome assembly GCA_963691655.1 of Toxonevra muliebris. Classification (NCBI taxonomy): domain Eukaryota; kingdom Metazoa; phylum Arthropoda; class Insecta; order Diptera; family Pallopteridae; genus Toxonevra; species Toxonevra muliebris. The sequence goes on from OY829327.1 coordinate 55,825,403, forward strand.
ATGAAAATTTTATACATTTCGGCCATTGATCATGAATTAAAAAAAGAAAATGTAAAGGGACGAAAAATATAGTGCGAAAAACACTAATTTGGCAGCACTGCTATTTAAAAATTAAAGAGCATTAGTTTTCTCTCTCTCTCTCTCTCTCTATCACACAAAGGTTCTCTTCATTACTAACCTCACTTTCTATATTACAAATTGTGTTTTTGTTTTGTTGCACTAGTTTATTTCCTATTGCCCTATTGCTGTTGTTGTTGCTCTTTTATTTTATATTCTCAAACTAAAGAAATACACACTGACACAATTTCATTTTTAGAATTTTTTGAGAAAATAGATCGCGTCGCATATTTTATTTTAATTTTTTTTTTTTTGACGCATTCACAAGTAAACACATTTATACATACATGTGTTATATATTATGTATATGTACATATGTATGTATGTATATTTTTAAAATGTTCTACTTTGATAGACAAGTGGGAAAGAGCAGTGCGGGGGAGAGTGAGAGGTGGTAACAAACACAATATTTCAACAACTTTTTTAAACTTTTAATTAAGATTTTCGCTTGCAATCATTTTATACACTAAACATTTTAGTGATAAGCCTTAGTTTGTATTTACATATGTACACATTTATGTACTCTTGTTTGTGTATATCAGAGTAGGAGTGTGTATGAACAAATATATATCAGATATATGTGTGCTGATAGAGTGAATTTAGGATTTTGTGTTAGTTTTTAGTTAAGAGATAAGACTTTGACAAAAATGAATTAAGTGTTGAATGTGTTTAGATCTCAATGAACTAATATGAATTGTTTTGTTTTTCATTTGTCTTCAAAAAAGATGGGTATATATTTCACAAATATGCATATATATATATTATAACTGGCATAATAGCCCTCTGTGAGGCGACGAAAATCAAAACCCTTTTATTTTCTAGATTTCGTTCGTTCCACAAATTTAAGATACAAAAACGTCTTTTGAATTCGTTTAGCCCGAGAATTGTGCAACAATGATCTCAAAAAATAAAAAAAAATTTATCATATTTTAGAAATTATAAGTTGGTCATCTTCACAACAACAACAACACCAATATAAATTTACTTATTTGGAGTAAATTGAGTAGACAAAAGATGTACTCCCTAAAAGTAGTACAGTTCGTTTAACCATCGTGAAATAAATAAAGTGAAATAAATAGAACTGACGCCCTCTTTTTCGTTCTCTGATGTCTGCCGAATTCGAAAATGTTGTTCTTTTATTTCTCCCAAAGTATTTGACATATCAAAAATAAAGTTATTTTTGCTGCTGCGACAGAAGCTGTAAAAATGCAACACGTTAAGTTATCTGAACATCCGCACACAGGCACGTCACTGTCACAGCGTTTTTCGAGCACATTCATTTCTGTTTGTCGCGCTGAAGACGCAGTTCACCCCGTTTTTACTACGATTCTTTTTCTGCTTCTTCAACTTTTTCTTTAATTTTGTGATAGGAAAGTTTTTCAACAAAAAATGCTGGAAAAATTTTTATAAAAGGACGTGAAGAAATGAGATCTCCCAAGGTGTTTTCTACAATTATGGGCCGTACATTCGAAAAAACTATTGTATTTCTTACATGAGGATTTAACTCTAAATTTACAGTTTTTCTTTTTACCACTCAAATTAAAAGGATGCTAAGCCCTTTTAAAACCGTCAAGATTTTTCTTCAGATCACCCAAAAGAAGTAGTCATGCCAGAAATAGCCGATAAAATCCATGGAATGATGTTAGACGATCGGAGAATGAAAGTGCGTGAGGTGGCTGAGGCTGTAGGCATCTCAACTGAATATTTGGACTTGAAAAAGCTATCCGTGCGATAAGTGCCTCAATTGATCACACTTTACCATAAGCGCAATCATGTGACCACTTCGAAGGGATGTTAGGCGATGTTAAACCGCAAATAGAACGAATTTTTGTGTCGTTTCCTAACCGTGAATGAAATACAGATCCAACATAACACACCAGAGATCAAGAAACAGTCAAAGCAGTGGACTTCTCCGGGTGAACGTGCACCAAAGAAAGCCAAGGTGGGTTTGTCCGTCAACAAGGTCATGGCGATAGTTTTTTGAGATGCACGCGGTGACATTCACATCGATTAGATTGAAAAGGGTAAAAAAATTACCGGTGAATATTATTCGCAGCTATTGAACATATTCGACATTGATTTGAAGCAAAAACGATCGCATTTGGCGAAGAAAAAAGTGCTCTTCCACCGTGATAACTCACCAGTGCACACGTGTGTAGTCGCCATGATAAAAATCCATACATTGAGCTGCCACCCCATATGCATATTCTCAAGATATAGCCCCTGCGACTATTTCTTATTTCCAAACCTGAAGAAATGGCTCGCCGGTAAGAGATTTGGGTTGAATGAAGAGGTCATCATTCGAACAAACGCCTATTTTGTGGACCATGAGAAAACCTATTATTTGGAAGGAATTAAAAAATTGGAAAAACGCTGGACGAGGCTATTTTGAGAAATAAAACGCTTTTTTACCGAGGGCAGTTTGATAAGTCACTGACTTATCAAACTGCCCTTGTAGTATTATGCCTTCTTTCAATCCGCATTTGCGTCCGCATTCACATTTGCCTCCGCGACCGATAACCTAACATCCGTTACATCACTACTGTATGTATACATATTTGAACATAGCTATTTAATGTGAAGCATACTCCTAGGCGTAAAAAAAACAAATTCTACCCCGACAATTGGCACCTATTTACATACTTTTAATAAAAACTTGTAAAATATTTTAATTACAGCTAACTACACAATATTTAAATTAAAAAATTACAACAAAATTTGCATGTAAAGCGGAAAGCAGAGAATCATTTTGATTTAGTTTATCTACCTGTATATATGTATGTGTATGTACTCGTGCATATATAAAAATGTCTTAAAAATATATTACAATGATAAATTACACTTTGTATATATGAATGCATACATACATACATAACAACAAAATAACCCACGGGGAAATTCAAGACACTTCCATTTTGCTACGGATCTATTGAGATTCATTTGAAAACATTTTAACGCAAGTGCCCGAAATCAAATCCATTCTCATTTGTTTCGTTTCGGAAGCAACACAAAAAGCAGTAAAGTATAATTTTAACTTTTCCATTATATACATTTATTTATTCACATAAAGCGACTTATGGTAACTAAACTTCATTCAGTATGCTTCGCTTCAAAACCAACAAATCAAATTGCAAATCTTTTCTGATACATAGTACATTAGAAAGAAAGGAAAAGTTTGCTCTTCCGAGTACGAAAAGGCGCGCTTCAACGGTTTAAAAAATGTGCATCAGAATTCATTCTGGTGCGAATTTCACCACTGTCATACAGCCATGCATTCAGACATACAACATATACACAAAAATATGTATATGCATGTGCATTGTGTGCAAAAATATGCTGCACCAATTTTGCACCACTTAGAACAAACGCAAAATGCACAAACAACAATTGAAACTGGGACAACAGGGCAAATTTCTGCGCATTTCAGTGTCGTCATGCGATTTACAAAACAAAAGCAGAAGAAGAGAGAAAAAAGAACAAAAGAAGAAGAGTAAATAAAATACCCTAAAAAAAAGAAGAAAAACACAAACGATAAAATGTGCATTTGCCTCTTTAATGCCAAAAATAAAAATGTGCTCTAATCAAATTGGAGAAAAAGGCTGTAAACTGCAGCAATTTTTATTATGGTTGCTGCGTTTCTTGGTTTAAATCTTGTTAACAATTTTTTACAAACGAAAATTTAAGATATCAGGCATTGAGCTTCGGTGAAGTTTGTGACTTTTCGATTGCATTGCACATTTATTCACAACATGGCAAAATCCACATTCGCGGTTCTAGCTGATGATATACGTAATGCAATTTTCAATGCCATCAATTCCATCAGTACGCTTGAAAAAGCACAAATTGATTTTCTTTTGTTTTATTTAAACGATTACGAAAAATATACAGCGAATATTGCAAAACCGTGGGGCGTATGAGCAATATTTAATTCAATTATTTATTGGATGAACGAAATGTTTTGGCACGTTCGGAGCGAAACGGGGTCGGCAAATTTGGAGACCATTCTCTATTCGTTCATTTTGAATCCCAGATTATTACTTCTTATTTTCTGCCAACGATCAACACTACAGTGAAAGGTCAAGGGTATTTTAAAAGTACGAAAATCTTGTTCTTAATCACACTCACCCGCACTCTTTTTAGTGGCACGTAAGTGCCGTTTTTGAACTATCTTATCTTCTTTTCTCTTCAATAAACCCCATTACAGCGCTTAAGGACTGGGATGAATAAGTATTTTTGTATTTGTGAAACAAACTTCTGACCAAAAAATATGATAATCTGGCACTAACAAAACGAGAAAAAATGAGTGAGTTTAACCTTCTTCGAAAACATAAACTAAGCATTTATTTTGTTATTAATTAATACCTATTAATTTATGTTTTTGCAATCAAAAAATATTAATAATGAAAAGTTCATTAAAAACTTTGAATCGGACTTGCAACATCAATCAAATGTTGCAATAATTTAATATCAAACGCATAAAACTAATGTGCAATACGATCATGTGTATGTATGTAGAATATGAGTGTGCTGGTATGTTGCAAGCAGAGATTATTGCAAACAAACCAGTTTACGAACCAGAAACTCACTTGCCAAACATAACACACAATCACAAACACAGCCACACAGTTATGCACAAACATGTGTTTGTGCGTTTTGTTTTGTTGCACAACATTAATGAACACAAGCGCTAATAAATGTTGCATGTTGCGAAAGTGATAAAAACTAAAATAGGTAAAAATATAAGTAGCGAAACATCAATATGTATTTCTATTTATGTTTTTTTTTTTTTACTCTGATCGAATGTGTTAAAGAAACTTTCCCACACAAAGCGTTTTTTGTTTTTTGTTTTTTATTTTTGAACAATAACACTTTTGTTTCTTTGTTTCGTTTTTGCTTGTTCGATTTTTTATTTTTGATGTAGTTTTTTTGCTTTTCAAATGAGAGCTTGAGATGTTGCAAGAGATGATGAGATTTTGACTTTGTTGCTGTCGCAACAAATTGTGAAAATGTTTCTAAACAAATATGTCTATTGTTTATTTTTCTTACAACTCACCAAAACACCAACAGGATTTATATGGCGATCCATTGCTGCCATGTTGATGATGTGAATGCTGATGATGTTGATGCTGCTGCTGATGCTGATGTTGCTGGTGTTGATGCTGATGTTGATGTGTCAAATCAGTTGATAGCGAAGATGGCGATGTTGCTGATAATGCTGCTGCTGCTGAGGTTGCTGTTGGCGATGTTAATGCTGCTGCAGATGTTACACCGCTTACTGATGTTGCCAAAGTGGAAGTATTTGTGACTCCGAGTGATGTTTGGGCACCCACCAAAGCAGCTGCTGCTGCTGGTAATGAGTTGCCGTTTTGTTGCTGCTGTGAATCCATCTGATGATTAAAATGTTGTTGATTTGAATTGATAATTAATAGATTTGTTGGTGGTATTACTGTTGCTGATGTAGCAGCAGTGGACAGAATGGCATTTGCTGTTGATTTTGTTGGTGATGATATTGGCGATGATGTCAACGATATGGAATGTTGTTGTTTCACTCTTGGTGGCGTATGTTGTTGTTGGTGGTGGTGGTGGTGGTGTTGATGTTGATGCTGATTGTAATTGGTTTGGATTGTGCTCGGTGACGATGATGTCGACGATGATGATGTAATGCTTTGTTGTTGTGATTGATGGTATTGCTGTTGTTGGTGGTGCTGCTGTTGTTGCTGCTGCTGCTGTTGCTGCTGTTGATGAAGATTATATTGATTTAGTTGTTGTTGTTGCTGCTGTTGTTGTCGCTGCTGCTGTGCATACAAGTCCATATGATTAAGAAATTGTTGTGCAGCGGTTGCACCACCAATTAAATCATATGCATTGCTCATCAGGCTCTCGGCCGATGTAGCAGCAGAGGCTGCCTGCAAATGCAATTGTTGCTGCAAAGTGTTGGCGGCAGAGTTCGGCTGACTCATCGTTTAGTCAATCGTTCTTATGTGATGCCGTATGGGAGTTTTATGGGAATTTAGACGGGAGCGGAATAGGAGGAAAATATGAATGTTGGCGATCAGTCTTTTTGCAATTACACACACAATTTCCATACAACAATGGGGAGCAGGGGTGTGGTATGATTGTATTCTATATTTGAAATAATGTGACGGCGTTTCTTGTGCTTTATTGTGACGGTTGCTGATATTCCCACTTATGTATAGGTTGGACTCTTTTAGATTAGATTCTCTATGTGGCAACTTTGGCTAGATTCATTTAATTTCGTTGTTGTTTCTAGGAGTTGGTAACAAAATGTTGTCGTTGTTATTGATGTCGTGTTGTTGATTTTCGTTTTTTTATTTTTGCAATTTTGTCAATATTTGCAATCAATCAACCAATAAATCAATCAATCGTTATGGGGGAAAAAGAGAAAAAATAGAGAGAAAAATTTTTAATTATTGTTGCTGAAACATTTGTTGCTGAACTGAACTTTTTTTTGTGGCTTATAAACAATGTTGATGAATCTTTTTATTTGCTGTGTTTAATCTGCTTTTTCGTTTTTTTGTTGCTTTCTTTTTAATTCATAATTAAATTAAAAATATGCACATTTATTAATTACTTCACGTTGGTTGAATGGTTTGGTGGTGGTGGTGGCTTTTGTGGTGGTAGTGATGATAGTTGTGGTGGTGGTGGTTGAGGTTAAGTAGGCGACAACGACAACAACAACAATACAAATATATATAGATAGATATATGAGAACAGCAGCAGCAATATTTTTTGTTTGTTTTGTTTTTGTTTCTTTGTTATGATGTATATTTATAATAATAGTAGTAGTGGTAGTAGTAGTAGTAGAAATAATAGTAGTAGTATTACTGGTAGTTGAAATTGAAGAGTAATAGCGGTAGTAGTAGTAGTTGTAGTAGTAGTAGTTATAGTAAAAGTGCTCGCTTTTGATGATTTCGATTTTGATATACGCTGTGGTGATAATGTTGATGATGTTGATGATGACGTTCTTTTTATTGATTGATTAATGTTGATGTTGTTTTTTGCATTTGCAAATTTTTGGGATCGGTTTTTTCAAAAATGTATGCGCAAAGAAATGTCCTTAAAAATGCAGATGCAGATTGTTATTGCAGTAGTTGCTGGATGAAAAATGTATTAAATTTACTACTATTCTTCGTTTGTGTATTGACTGTTTGTTGCTTTGTTGCTTGATAGAATGATGTTGGTTGATTATTGTATGAATTTCAATGATTTCGCTTTAGTAATTATCACACACAAAATATATGTTAATTTATTTATTTTTTTTTTGTTTTGTTTGATTTTGCCAAAAAAAAAAGGTAGTAGATAATTACAACATAAAATACACAACAACATCCAATTAAAATAGTATGTATTTATATTGAAAAAATAGTAGTGAAATATTTTATACTTATGTTTTTGCCTTTACCATTTATGCTTTACGCAAGTGCTTGATCTTGCTGATCTTGTTATTGTGTTGAGTTGATGTGATTAGTTTGATTTCTTTCTTATGTTGCCTCCAGTCTCTCAAATTTGACTACGTATCCGTCGTTGCAGCAGTAATTCGTACTGTGTATTTCTACTACTATGTACATATGTATGTATGTATGCAAGTAAATATGTATATTGCTGCTCTTTCTGTAGCACTTGCTGCAGATTGCTACTGCTTCTAGTTGCTAGCTGCTGATGGTTAATGCTGATGCTGATGCTGATTTGGTGGCTTGGTAGCTTGTGATAATGGATGCCACTGCTACAACGTTTGCGTTTGTTTGTTTTTATTTTTTTTTAAGAATGATTGCAGTAACAATAAGTTTGATGCTGATTATTGATTGATTCCTTAAATGCGTTGCAGTGCTTGGCTCTTGATGATGAGTAGGAAGAAAAGTTCGTGGTGGTGATGTTGGTGGAGTGGTGGAAGTGGTGGACGTCGTTTGATGCAATTGATGAATAGATTTTTTTGAAGCATTTGCACATTTATATATTATTTTATATTTAATGCGTTTGCGTTTCTGTGTTTTGTTTTTTGTTTTTTGATTTTTGCAGCGATTTCGATTTAAGGCGATTTTTTATGGAACTTTTCACTGAGATTTTTTTACGTTTTAAAAATGTAGTTATGCGAATTTTGTGTTATCACATTGAATATTGGATTCATTAAATGTATATATGCGTTTATCGTATGTTTTTTTTATCACATTTGAGTTGCTTATTATTTATTTTTTTATTTACTTTTCATTTTTTATTTCTCATTTTTTTTTCAATTACTTTAGTACTTTTGTGGGAATGTTTCTGTTTGGTAACAAAAAAAAAAATTATATTTAATTATTCTACTTTTTCTCGCTTCAAGTTTGGTTTGTTAACGCTACGTTAAAGCTACAACAACAACTGATTAGAAATACGACAACGCAGCGTGATTTATCGTAATTTGCTACTTTTATTTTTCAGGTTTTTGATTTTTGATGTTTGTTGGCGGTGAATGATTTTGGTACATTTATATTTTTTTATTTTTAGTTTTAAAATTCTTATAGCATGAATGCCATTTCAATAGAGTTTGATTTGCAATTAAAAAAAAATGTTTTGTTGTGCAATGATTAACTATATATTATTATTTTCATAGGTGCAGTAATGTGCAAAACTGTAGCAGAAGTGTAAAGTTTTTTTTTTTTAATTGTGATATATTTTCATTTGTAAAAGAAAACTTTAAATAGATAATGACGCGGAAGAAAGATTAGTGCTTAACTGGGCATTGAGAAAACGGGCACAAAAATTAAATATTAATATTAAAATAAGGATTTAAGTTTAACTCTTTCAGGGCTACTGATACATATATGTAACAGTAAACGAAATTTCTAATAGTGTTGCAATGTACGATTGCACTGGATTCAAAAGATTTTTGAAAAGACCGAAAAAGCTTTTGGCGAAACATATGATACGGACTGAAACGGATTGGAATCAACTAAAGTAAATAGACACTACAAAATATTGTTAAGTCATGGAAGTTATGAAAACTGGCAGTGGTGCCATAATGGTTCGGGGCTGTATAACAAAATGAACCCGATTGGTGTACTTTATGATTTTGCAGGAAAATTTAGCTTTTTGCTATTGAAATATCAGATCGTTTTGCAGAGCATGTTATTTTCTAGTAAGACAATGATCCGACGCATACGGCAAAAACTGTGAAAAATTGGTTAAAACAGTAATAATTTAGTATTTTAGAATGTCCTTTTCAATCGCCTAATATAAACTCGATCGAAAACTTTTGGAGACATACTAAATCAAGAATGGCGTCAATGAGAAGGTTCAGGATGTTTGGGATGCAATTCGAATTAAGAAAATTTATTGCATAGGATACCCTATTACCTATAGATCACCAAATACTAAAACATACGAGGACTGCCATACTCATGAGTGCAAAAGTGTAAAATGTTAGAGAAATAAGTTCTTTGAATGTTTATTTACCACACAGTGGTAAATAAACAATGTACAGTGTTATGTATGCAAACTGGTAGATTATGCTACAGTTTTACTCATCATTCTATATGAAAACACAGATAAATCAAATTCAAATCGTGAAATGAAAGAGCAATAACAAAAACAAAAACAATAAAGGGATTCATATCACTGCGTAAAATATTTATATTTATTTATACAAGAAGAAGAAAAAAACCCATTTACTAGATACGCAAGAGCAAGCGGAAAATATTCATTTGCAGGAATACGCAGTTTATGTGCTATATTTACGTAGTGAAATTATTCCCATTAATATTTTACAACAAATTGTGAAAATGGCTTATTAGATATTGGCAGTATGAAAAAGCTGTTGATGTGTGGTGTTTGATGTTAATGACAATCGATGTTATCCAGCTCCGCCTATTGTCCAGCTAACTGCCCGCTTGTCCGTCTGTGTGCTGTCAACAATAATAATTGCGTTTATTAAAAAAAAAAAACAAACAAAAAACACAACAATTTTTTTTTTTTAATTTTTTAACTACAAATCCAAGTGCGCAATTAAAAAATTCATTCAACCATTGACAATATAAAAATCATGATATTTCATATTTAAAAAAAAAAAATAAAATAAAAAAAAAAATTTGCTGGTACTTTTATTTATTTTCATTTGCTATAAAATGGTCAACTTAATTGAGGCACTTTTGATAAAAAAAATGTGACACTTTATTGCAATTATTCAGAAAACACAAAACTCGCTCGCTCACTCGTTTTAAATTGTTTTTTTTTTTTTAACACAGCGCGCCTCAGCTTTCAAGCTAACCTCACAACTACCTGTCGTCAAAATGTGTACTGAACTGTAACCAAAAAATGTTATTAGCCAAAAATCAACCACCAACAACACGTCCGAATTATGAGAGTATCAGCAGATCTAACTCAACTAATTCGAGCTTCTTTCTATATTTGCCTGTCCATGTATCTCAGTGGCAGCGATGCTTTTAGCAACTAAAAAAAAAAAATACAACAACAACAGTAACAGTAACGACAAAATATCACAAAAAAGCGCAAGCACAGTGGCCAAAAATAATCAAATCAATAACAATAACTAACAAATGAACTAAGTTTTCATCTTATTTTGTTAGTTTCTTGATTGAAGTTGTTTTTGCTTCTTTCCCTCTTTCCGTACTCATCCTCATTTTAGACATTGTCAAAACAAAACTACATTTTTTTTTTTTGTTTCTTAACTTGTTGTTGTTTTTTTTTTTTAATAATACAATTTATATTTGCATCTCTCTCTTTTTGTGAGTGTGAGATCATCTTTTTGTGAATTTGTTAGAAGTAATTACGGAGTCTCTGTTTTTGTTCATGATTGTGATGCCAAACAACCACTACAAAAACAAAATGATCGCGAAAAAACTACAACTTTTCAATGGTGACTTCAACATTTAAATAAGCCACAATAAAAACAAAATACGTTTTCTTTACTTTTTTATTGTTTTACTATAAAAAAATTAAAAACTATTTCGCACAGTAGTTTAAATTTTTGTGTTAACAGGCAAAAAAAAAAAATGTGTGAGAACGTCATGTTGAAGAAAGAGTATTTTGTCTGATTGATCATGAACTCATTTGTGACATAATCATATGTGTTTCCATACTTATTGAAATGTACAAAAGTCTAATCTAGGTCATACATTAGAGCTGAATGTTTGAGATTAACTCACAGGGAGCAGAAATCTAGATTGGAGTGGTAAAACAAACTAGCCAACTTTGCAAATCTGAAATGAGCTAAAACAAACTGCTAGAAATCATTCAAGATGGCGTGTTGGTGATTAAAAGACATGCTAAGCTTGCAGATTAGGAACTTTGGCATATTACTGTTGTTGTTAATCAGTTTTTGAAATGATAAATTTCATTTTAATTGTATATAGACATACATACATATGCCTATATAGCCAAAGCTGCACAACGAAATGTCATTAAGACACTTTAAAAATAACGTACCAGTAAGAGCAAAATAACACTGTCTATTGAAACGTTTCCTTTTAATTGTTTCTTAATATATCAAATGGACGACCTCGATAGTTTAGTGGGTAGTACACTAGACTTTCATCTGGGAGGTTCGGGTTCGATTCCCGTCTTCGTCTGGTGGTTAATTCTTATAACCTAATTATAAATTATAAGAAAGTGTTACAAATGCAAGTAAGGTTGGTAATGGCAAAACCACTAAGCCGATAAAAAAATTGCCACACCGCCGTTCGGAATCGGCGTTTAACTGTAGGTCCAACTATGTGGTATCACAATGGGCCGTTCAGGCCTAAGTGTGTCTCTCGACAGCCACTCCAACCTAACCTAACATTTCAAATTCGATTTTAAATTTGATTTGAGGCAAAATTAGAAGGAGTTCTCTGATTTGGATGAAATTTCATACGCTAGTAAATTTTATATAAACTCAATATTTTTTTAATAATTTCAAATCTGAAGTCAGTTTTAATTAACCTGTTTTGGTTTCTCCACAAACTTAGCTTAAAATTACAATTTTCATCATATTTGGCAAGCTATAGTGCAAAGAATGTGCGATTTGTTCTTCAAGAAATTTATTAAGTTATGGTGATATTGGATTTTTCAGAAAGTTAAACAATTTTTATTGAAATCCTACAATGTTGGAGTAAAAGTGATATAAATAAATGTAACTTTTGAGTTTTTAAACTTTTATTAATTTTTCAGCATGATTGTATACTTTTAGGGTTAGCAAAAATAGTTTGCTTCTAATTTTTGTCAAAAAAGTCGTGTTCTGACCTATTTTCAAATTGAATTATTTCCTGATAGCGAAAAATAGATGGAGAATGTTATTGCATATTCTAATGTTTTTGCCTTCTAAAACTGAAAAAAATTCAGGAACATATTTTCACATATTTTCCAAATTTTCTCTCCTAAAATTCAGCAATTTTCAGTATTCGTATTTTCAAAAACAATACAAAATTTTAGCTCTTCAAATGTTGATTAAAAAATATTACCAAAAATGTTCTTGATAAATTGAAGGGTTGTATGTCTAAAGGGTCCAAGCACCAAAAACATTGAACATGAAACGACTGCAATTTGTATTGGATTTAGACCAAATAAGTCATAAAAACCTTTACAATCATATTAGGCTTGACATTCTAGAAACAAAATTTCTATAACGAAATTTATTTCGGAGTTTTATTTCATAGAAATAATGGCAATTTTCCTATCGGAATGGAACAAATACTCAATCGAAAATTTTCACTAAGTTCTGTCACTGCGCGAGGAGTATACATGGGTCCTTGATACAATTTCTACGACAAAGACAGAACAGTTGTGTAATGTGTTTATTTTGAACAGAATTACTCCTGAACCATGGTGGTTTTCAGTTCCTAATGAATTTATTTGAAGAATTCAATATAAGATCTGAGATCAATTAAAAGTTATAAATGATTCAGATAGGGTAATTATGAAATATCGTGTTGCTCTTGTCAGTGAAAATTTCAGCCCTTTAAAGGAATATAAGTAATGCTATGATGCCTGTTTTCAATTTCAGTGAATTATATTTAAATAAAATTTCATAAAATATATCAGAATAAATAATAATAATTCTATTGCAAGTGTATTGTATAACCGGAAGTGAGTTGGAATTCAATGATGGCATAAAAAATATAGCGTAATCGAGAAGACTCACTCTTTCAAAATAATTACACCTACACGTATTCATTTAGAGAAACAACAAAAAATAAAAACAAAACTGTGTAAATTCTCATTCTCTCAAGGGCTATAATAAATATATATAAATGGTATATAAAATAATGAATAGATATCTCATACATATGAACTTTTATATTTATGAGCATAACTATGTATTACTTTTAAGCTCATTTTGGTCAAGGTCGTTGCCAATGTTGAGTTCATCTATTCGGCTGCGCGGCCTACACATGAAATAAATTTTTAATTGGTATTTTTACATGTTTATTCTACAAAATATAAATGTAAATGAAAATAATTGCAAAGTTGTATTCGTATACATACATATGGAAAATGACTAATATTATTCTTCGGGGCATTTTTTGTCTGTATGTAGTACATAAATTAAACTCGCGCATATTTGTCGCAAAAGCACATGTTTTTTAGATCGATAAAGACAGAGGCAGGTCATTTCGCTGCCAAAAAATAATTAGTAAAACAAAGTTTTTCTAATTTTGATCTTAATGTTTTTTATTGCTGTAGCGAATATTTAAATATTATTAACAGCAGCAAACAATAGCAGCAACTAAAAGAAATAGCCTCAAAAGGGTAAAGTTGCTTGCCATGAGCTTCATGAGATTTTCAGATCGAACAAGTAACAATAAAATTCAGCAGAATGTGTTACGCTGCTGCCGCTGCCACTGCCACTGCCGCTTTACTGATGATTAAATATCGTAATGAATGTAGCGTTGATCAACTTGCATCGCCATCGCCACCAATAACATTTCAATTGAGGATGCGGTTAATTTATGCGACAACTGCGGCAACGAACAACAACAAAAGAAAAAACAACAACAACAAACAGTGACAGAAGCACACACGTTTATAAAGTTGTTGTTGTTTTTGTGTTTAGCTTCTTCATTTTTTTGCTAGCCACTTGTCCGCGTTTGTGATTAGCATGAATATTTAATAATTTTCGTATTTAATACATAACCTTTTTTGTTTTTGTTGATGTACCTAACCAATTGATTTTTGTTTTTTTTTTCATTGAGTAACAAGCACAAAGCAGCAACACAAATGACCAACAAAACTAGTTTCGAATAAATTAATTAAAATTAATGTAATAAATTCAAAAAGAGGAAAAAGCGAAAAAAAATTAGCGCATCGCAACTCATATTTTTTTGTAGATACAAATACAAAAAAGGCGTATGCGCTAACGTCGCCAAAGACGCTGTCGCTATCGATATCAGCACGACGTAATCGGATATAAGATCTAAAAAATCGAAAGCGAAAATATCAAAAGGCCACTCTGACGTATACGCTACCGCCGACCGAATCAAACAACAAAACCAACAAACATTTGTGAGTAACGTTGAGTTGGCGTTAATATTAAAATGAAAAAAAGAGGAGTTGTTGTTGCTTTTGGTAGTGGTAGTGGTGATCGAGTCATTTTAATGGTAATTTCCATGTTGATGAACATGACATTGCGACACATTTTTATTTCATTCATTTCAATTAAACTGCCACATTTCACAGCGAATTGTATCAAAGATTTAACACTCAATGCCACTCAATTGTCGTTTTAAAAAAAGGACAATTAATTAAGCTTAGTTAACAAGGTTAACCTCGATCTATCGTAATGTAATTGAAGCGGTGTAACTCTAAAGGGTTTAAGCGACTTTTTTTTGGATAATATAAATTTTTTTGCACATATTTATCAAGCCTAATATGATTGTAAAGAATTTCATGTCTTACCTATGCATTATAGTATCTATGTATATAGTAGTAGTCAAAATCCAATACTAATTAAAACCGCATTCATATTTTTTGTTATATTCCCGTTCAATGTTTTTGGTAGTTAGACCCTTTAGACTTACATCCCTTCAATTGAAGATTAAGGTGTAGGGGGTTAAGAAGAACCGTGCTTAAAAGTAATTGTATAGAACCTATCTCTTATCTTTATACATAAAAATGGCGCAAAAATTTGTACAATGTAGCAGTATGTCTCTGGTTATAAAATAGGCATAGTTTAGGTTTACAAGTGGGTGTGACACCTCCCATACAAACTACATGCTTTTTTGGGTATTTATCTGGAACCATTTTCGGTTCTGAAATTTCGCAAAAGGTAATCGATTGCTAATGTCATACTGCAAGAAAAATATGGGTAAGATTGGAGAAAGGGTGTGAGGTGTTACACCCAAAATATTCATAATGGAATATCCCAGGAACAATTTGAAGAACGGTACTAAAATTTAGGATGAAAGTACTATTTCCCCATGACTTTCTCTTCTAATAAAATTATCAATAATATCTAACTGTGAATATGAATGACAAATAACAGCAGATATAAATGTAAAAGCATATGACTGAGGAATAACAGCAGAAAGAAAGCCGTACTTCATATGGGAGAGTGCGCCATCTGTATGCAAAATGCGAAATCTGACATACAGATGGCGATATTTGCAGATATTTTTGAAATCGAACAAACCTTAATGTGTATTTTTTTTGCTTTGCATTTTAGTTTAGCTTTGCTAATATTTGTGCATTTTTTTGATATAAAAATTTATAGATTATAAAATTTTCATTACGAATATTTGTGCATTTTCTTGATATAACAATTTATAAAGGTTACCACGCTCATATGGAAGTTTCTGTTGTATATGTTTTTTGCTGTTGTTGTAATTTTCGTATTACCCAAAACTTTGCAAGGGCTAAGATTCAATCTTCTTCAAAATCTTCGACAGTTTCCGGAGAGAAATGTACCTAACCTCAATCTTTCACTAAGGAGCTCCATCAGCATGTTTTTGTGGATTTACTTCATAGTCATTATGATCTGGCATAAAACCAACTTTGGGGAGAGAAGAACCTACAGTACACATTATATTATATATAGGTATAATAGATATAGTGCATTGCGGCCAATAGGACTATTATACCCCTAGTAATTCTGTAAGGCTTACGGCTCAGATGATATCTTGTTAGCTGTACTCCAGCTATATTTTTTTCCCCTGCAAGTGAGCTCCTCGCGGCAAAGAGGTAAGTTCTTGTACTTCATTACTTCGTTCACATCGCATTGGTGAACGAAACCTTTCGTTCCCCAATCACAACCAGCCTCCAACCATCACCAATATGATAACCAGCCTTTCTTTCCAAACAGTGTCATTCTCAGGTATTTCTGTATGACCAGGGACTCAGAAAATGGTGATTAGCTTTGAGGATAGCCTCGAAAACTCCAGCGCTCTAATTGCAACTTGATTATATATCATTGGTAAATAAGTTTCCTGAATCTGAAATATGAATTGATATTCAATAAGGAGAACAGCAATACAATAAAGTAATTTTTATCTGATTTGAATGCTGGTTTCATTCGAGACCGGACTCACAAGGCACTTGATTGGATTGCAGTCCTTTCCCTTCCATTGTCTACAAAGCTTAAACCAATATTTCCATTTCCAATTAAAGAAAATACGTTTTTGTTTCTTCAAAAGACTTCAATATATGTATGTAGATAAAAATGAATTAAAAAAAGAAATATCGACAATATGCGCTAAACTATAACTATTGGCTTAAATGATATACCAGCAACAACTACATATAAATATAAAGCAAAAAACAAATGCCTACACGTAATTTTAGTTTTGCTACTAGTGCTATTTCGTTGTTGTTGTTTTTATTTGCGTTTTTTCTTTGTGGCTTTGCTTCGTATTTCAAGGTTAAGTTGAAACTTAAATACACCTCCTGGCCACTTTGTGTGCCCCTGTTCTGCTCAACCAACCACCCAAAAAAATAAACTGCCTTTTACAATAATAAAAACAACAACAACAACAGCAACAGCAACAACAAAAGATCTCTTTTTCGTTGTATGGTAGTTTTTTGAATGAAGTTTTCGAATTATAATTATTTGTTGTTATAGTTTTTGTTGCTGCTATTATGTTTGCCACTGTTATTATTGTTGTTTCTGCTGCTGCTGCTGTTGGTGCTGCTACCAATTCTGCCTGCATTATTTAACAAAGTTTCTGCTGATCATAACAAGTTCAGTGTTGCTATTTCTTTCGTCTTTTCTTCTACTATTTTTGGTGTGTTAATAAGAGTTTTTATTGTTATAATTGTTGTTGCTTTACAATACACTGACTACTGAGCTTTTCGTGGTGTCTGTGTCATTGTTGTTTTTATAATTATTATTGTGGTTGTGTTTTGTTGTGATTTTGCCTGGTTTTTGCTTTACTGCTTTGCTTTACTTTATTGAAATTGAATTTTTTAGTCGTTGACGCTTGAGAAAACGCAAGCAAAATTATTAAAATAAACTGCTGTAAATATACAGTGAAACAAATTAATATCGGATCAAATGTGGTTTAAGCATTAGTAAATTATAGAGCACGCTATTGGCAATATTAAGCAGTTTGTTTTTTTTTCGAAAATAAATGGCTGGAGCTTTATTATTACTATTACATTACTACTGCATACAACTAAACATTATTGCTAGTCGTTTTTCAGTTTCTTGCCACTGTGCATCTCAGCACTAAAAGTTGACATTGAACTAAATTTATTTGCGAAAAAAAAATTGTTTTAAATTATTTAATTTGAGTGTATAAAAATGTGGTCTGCACGTTTTTATTTTTTGCTGCTGTTGCTGCTACACTTGCAGTTACTGCAGTTACTCACCTCCCTCGCCCCTTATGCCTTCTCTATAGTATACTTGTAATCAAAATAGCAACAGAAGCAGTAACAACATCACCAGCAACGAATACCAACGACAGCAAAATAGAAATATAAAAAATGCTGTACTCAATAAAGCAACTACTGCTTACAACAATAATAACTACAACAAACAACAAAACATATATAAAACGAAGCCCACAAAGCAAATAAAATCAGCAACTGCAACAACAAGAAAAAAAAAACCTAGGAAAAATTCAATAACAACAACGACGCTAAGTTTTCCTTTAACCCCACCACCAGCACCACCAATTTTGCTTCCTTTCCCTTTCCGTTCGTTCCATCCTTTTTTCATTCTCCATCACTCAACAGAAAACCAACAAGTATATGAGTGGGTACATGACAATAACTATGTACATACATATATACATACATACAAGTACGGGTGGTTATAAAAGTGTGTGTCTGTTAAAATTGATGTGCTGTGAAGATACTAGCAACTAACAACGCTATGAGCGTTCTTAGGTACTCATGCAAGTGCATGAAATATCTTCTACGTATTTGTACTTCAACACTACCCCAGATACTACTCGGTTGGGTATGTACTACAATTTTATAAGAATGCTCCATGTGTTTTGACGCAAGGAAGGAGAAACAGAAAGAGAAGGAGCTCATAGCTCAATTGCTTCTTCTCTCCCTTATTCCTCGCACACACACACAGTTTTTTAAGTGTTTGAAACAAATTAGAGCAGGCCATGAGCAAAAAAAAGAAAATGTTTAAGTAAAAAGCCATAAAAAATATATAGTTTTTTTTCAAAGTTTTTAGTATTGACTTAAATAGCTACATATTATGTACATTTTGGTTTAAGAAAACAACCAACATCGAGAGTATTTGAAACTGTCTGAACAGCAACAAATTTACCTCAATTGTAATCTATGAATATGCAAGCAGGTGCATATACAATATATAATGATGTAGTGGTTCAAAAGCAAGTCAGTAGAATAATTAAATCTTCGAACTATTTACCCCTAAACGAACGCAAATCAATCCACTGACTCAGATATTCCTTTGTTTGATCGTCTCATTTTGGTATTTCTGGAACAACGAAATGAACACAGGTACACAGGAAGCTCGAAACTTCAAGTAATCAGGAATAGAATATGTTTGTTGGATAGCGAAAGGGCTCCAGAGAACTGCAGATAACTCCGCTTTGGTTGACCATTTCTGAACATGATACTATAACAAGACTATTTTTAAATCTGAGAACGTTTACGTGTTCAGAACCCTATACTAAAACCTTACGTAGGATATATTTTTGAAAAGTGTTAACCCATGATATCCTTCCCTTATGGGTCTTTTTTTTGCTCTTTTCTAGAAAAATTGTCTTTGTGAACCCTATTAATGGGGTACCACATTCCAGCAAAATATTGCTCATAAAATTTTATTATTGTCTACTAAGCACTGGAAACACGTAATTTAGGTTTTGAAATTACCACGAGCAAAAATTAAACAAGTGAGATGGAAAAGAAATAAAATATTAGAAAAATAAACATAGGAAAAACTCAACATATAAAATTTTACAGTATTTTTTGAAAAATATTTTTATTTTTCAGTTCGTAACACCAAGTTTACACGTTTTCGATATCTAGCAATAATTTTCTAAAACGTATTTACTTTCTGTGGACTTTCGTAATGAGGTAAAAGACCTATTTCTCGTCGAAAAGGCAAAAAAGACCCACAAGCGATGGAGATAATGGTTTAATACATTTCAAAATTGTATTCTACGTAAGATTTTACTATAAGGTTCTGAACACGTAAACTTTCTCAGAGGGTAAAATAACCAAGATGTCTTATAATTTATTATACCAAGATGTTCCGAACTCGGCAAACTTTACACCTGCGTAAAAAAATATTTTAACGTTTAGGCTTCCGTTATCCAATAAGCATACATTTTTCATGTCGAATAGTGTAATTGAATAAACACATATATATTTATGAAAAATTATGAATATATCAATTGATTGCGGATGGAGCTCACTGGTCGGAAGAAAAACTTGGGCATATGATTAAATTTTATTTGCTAATTGAAAATTTATTTCAATAAATTTATTGAAATATCTTGACGCTATTGCCCAGAATCATAACATTAGAGCCCAAATCCAGCCTAAGCCCCTTTTTGTGTTGATAAGTTTGAGTTGAAGTATTTGTAAGCAAAATCTAAATTCATATAAAAATTCGCATTGAAGAAAATTTATCAGCTGATCGCTGAAGAGAAAAATTATCTTCCACTGCTTACAATAGTTTCTAAATTAATTGCGGCCAATCACTGAATTCGTAACTTCGGATATTCTGCTAAGGATTGCAACTTTTTCAACATTTTTTTTTATGGAGTTTAAGCTATTATTGATTTGAGAATTTTTTTATTTTGGTAAAAATATTTTGTTTTCAAACTTACATTACATTTTGTTTCTATATGTATGCATATTTAAATAAAAATTTTATTAAAAAAATTAAAAGTTGGATCTAGCTCATAGGATAGCGTAAAAGTCTTTGAATGCAGAGGTAGTAGATTCGAGTCTAGGCAGCCGGAAAAAATTGTTCCTGTTAATACCGATTCAAACAATAATGTACATAGTTTTTTGTACACGGGTTCAATAATTGCTCCCATTACAATTTTTTAATTTAAACCCTATTTAGTAGACGTCCAACTAAAGTACTTTGAATTACCATAATTATTATTTACTTTAATTTGATTTTTGGATATATTTGATGAATAAACAATTGAATATAGCTCCCGTTTAAAATAAATTTTTGAATTCATGTGAAGCAATATTTAAAAATATAAAGCAAAAAAATTAGGTTTAAGTAAATAATATTACGACATAAGTAAATCTTTCTACTTTGTTAAAAATTTAGAAATTGAAAATCATGAAATATTTTATTTAGTATTATAATTTTTTGACCACTGTGCAGCAATTTTCAAGGTTGTCGTTGAATATTTGAACAAATTTTTATTTTATTTTATTTTTAAATAATCAAAATAAAATATAGAAAGAAATAAAACGCGCGTGTGTAAAAGCACAAATACCACAACAACAACAACACGAAATAAGAGAGACAAAGAGAGAGGGAGATAGAGAGAGGCAGAAGAAAAGAGATAGAGAGCGAAAATATAATAAAAACACATTTTTATATTTCAAGTGCACTTTTTGTGTGATAATTTTTTCATGATGATATTGCGGCAACAAAAATGAACAGAAAAAGCTTTTTCCTTCTTTTTATGAGTTTTCTAGTTAGGTTTCTTCTTCTTTTTTTTTAATGTATGCAAATTATATTTTCGTTTTTACTTTTTTCATGTGTATATGTATTTTTTAACATAGTTTTGTATTAACTTGAGGAACAAATCTTTTTAAGTAAAATTAGAACAAGAACAAGCAATAATTTTGCCGCCAAATCGTACCAAAAACTAGAAAAATAACTAGTAATATTGATAATAATACAAATAGAAAAGAAAACGCGTACGCGAAATTGTGAACGAACGAAAAGAACGCGAACTAAAATCGCACTAAAAAAGATGAAGCGCCTAAAAGGCGAAAAGAGTTAAGAGCGTCTGAGAGTTCAATTTTTTGGGGAGAAGTTAAGCTTTGCTATTATTGTGGAGCAATGTGAGCGCACAATAATGAGCACTAAAGCGGCCAGAAGCAGCAGCCAACAACAGCAGTCAACAGCAACAACGTCAAAGTCAAAGCCAACAAGACAACAACATCGACATCGACATCAACAATGATGATAAAAAATCGTTAGAGCGTAAGTGAGTAAGTGAGAGAGAGAAAGAGTACAAGCTATCTTTTTTATTAAAAAAAAATAATTTTTTTTTATGATTTTAACAGCAAAAAAATATAATATTTTAACTTAACAAAGCACTTCATTAACCGCCACACTCTCCTCACCGAAAACAGCAAAAATTTACCAACTTTATATAGAGAGACAAACACTCTGCTGCCAACGCGAATTAGATAAGCGAAAAGCTCGTCGAGCTGTTAGCTTCTCAGCGCATCCATAATTTCATATGCGTGCACAGTGATCATGTTTGTGTAAGTGATTAGTGTATGTGTGTGAGTTTTTTAACATATAATTTTTATTATTACTAAATACGCTCTTGTTGATTTTCGTTTCGTTTAGTTTTTTTTTTTTTTTTTGCTGTTGATTGTGATGAAGTAATTATTATTGCCAATCACTCATAAAAGCATACACACTCATACATTCCAACACAAATACCTATACGTACATAGAAATGAACTTGTATGTATGTAGCTCTAGGCATTTTTTTGAATTCTACAATTTTCTGTTCTTCTTTTCTTCTATTGTACCTATTTTGTATTTCTTAATATTTTGCTGACGTAATTCTTCGCAGCAAGCAAACATAAAAAAGAAAATCAAAGGAATTCATAATATTATATCATTAATTTTTCTCAGTGTATTCTAAGCTTATGCTACTTGGCAATTAGTTTTCTTTTCTTTTTTTTACCGAATGCTGAATTCTTTAGCAAGTTTTTAGTTGTTGTTAATTTGTGTGTTCTTCTTGCCACATTGTTATTGCTTTTGGGCACATGTTAAGCTTGTTGTTGTTTTTTCTTTTATTGCTACTGCTGCCAAAACCAAAATAATTACCTATGCGTGTGTTTTCTATAGGAGATTCATAGATATTTTTCTATTTTTATTTATTTTTTTCTATAATTTACCTCTTGTCTCCTATACAAATGTAAATTTATCTCACCCTGTTCGATTTGCTAGTTAAATTATATGTAAATTTATATATTCTAAAATCAAGGGCAGCAGTTCCATTAAACAAATATTCCAATAATTAAAATGAAATTATCAGTGTAATTAATAGTTTATATAAAATTTCCTTTGAGTTTTTTTCTAGAATCTTTAATGTTAAACGAAGTAAATAAGAGCTGGCCTAAGGTATTGAATATTTTATTAAACAAATTTTTCAACACACTCGGGGGTTAAGCTTACAGAATTATTGCTGGAACTCAAATTTTGTGTTGCGATTTTAAATTTTTAAGTACCTAACATCAATTTCAACTACGTTTGTGCCACTATTATTGATTAGTCACTTTAAACAACTGCGAACTAAAGTCTTGGAAAATGCAGTTAACACCTTTTCTTCTATAAATGCACTTGACAAAATTCAGACAACAAAATTTCAAAACTATTTGAAAAGTTTGAAACCGTATCAAAGATGCAGTTAGAAAATAATTTCGGCTAGTTAAACAAAAAATGTGCTTGGATGGGGAATTGATACCAGTTTGATGCCTACGTAAAGACTAAGGATGAGAAAAAGATATCGATATTTTTCGATAATTATCGTTAAGGAATAATATCGTAATGTATCAGCAGCGTTTGTTGTTAACGATAAATTGTAGTGTGATGACTACATTTGTTCATTTACCTGTTTATATATTACTTCAAATAACGAAATTGACAGGAACTTAAGTCATGACTTTGAAAATTAACCTCTAGATTTAATTTTTATAGTCTCCTAAAAAACTATCATGAACTGATCGAATGGGGACCGTTCAGAAAAAATGACACCTATAATCATTTTCTCACAAGCACACACACTCTCTCATGTACTAGACTTTCAAATAACGAATAACGTTATGCAAATAACGTTATGCAGACTAGCTACAATGAGGAAAAAACAACAACATAAGTATATAGAACGGTAGTGGTAGTTTCTTTCAATATCTCTGTTCAGTGAAGATATTTGGAATCAAATCTGTAATTCTGGGTTATGATTTCAAATACTAGTAGTTTATATAGGATATTGAAAGATTAAGAACTATCACTAAGATCACTGATGAGGAATTGTGGCGGATTCCGAAACGGCCGTCTGATTTGCCCGTCTCTATATACATTGTTGTTGTGATGACTACATTTGTTCTTTGACCTGTTTATATATAATTTCAGATAAATTTTGATATTGACTGAAACATACAGATCAGTAAAAATTTATACTACTGATTTATTTTGCATATGCGGATACACGAGAGAGAATTTCGTTGAAATTCTGAATTTCAACACTACATAAAAGGTATTTCAAATTCGTTTTTGACAGATTAAAAGTTTGGAGAAGGTGAAGTTGAATTTTTGTGATTGTTTCTGTAAATAAAAATAAATAAAAATATTGCCTTTCAAAACAAAATCCAAAATGTCTAAAAAATGTAATAGATCATATATTTTTCCTTTTTTTACAACCTTGTGCTTGAGGCTCCGCTAGTAACTTTCGGCATTTCAAGTTCATTTCGTTGAAATGTTTCCTTGCCTGAAATTCCCTTTCGTGTGTCTGCACTAAAAGCCGCTTTTCTTTTTTTACACCCAGCTATGACTCGGCTGATTGGTTATGGATAAATAAATAAATAACACGAGAAACGCAGGCCTTCGGTTATATAGGTAAAATAGTTTTTTTTTGTTATTTGCCCAGCCAACCAGAAAAAATAAATTTGAGATAAACGCCCTATAATGTCTGTAACCATAAAACTACTTGGAGAAATATTGTTTTAAGATTTTAAAAAATGTTTTTTAAATTTCAAAAAATTGTGCACCTTAACTTTTAACATTTTAACATTTTTTGTGCAACAAACACTATACAACACTTTTGTCGTAGCAACTCAGGTTTTCGAGATATGGTAAATTTTTTGATTTTCCGGGTATGGGTCGCCAATGGAATGGTTTACGGAATGAGGAAATGCTAGCCGATTATTGTTAGATGACCTTTGGGGACACAAATCCCAAAACACACAACAGACAAAATGTTAACACTACTGAATTCTTTGATTAATTAAAAGCAATGTTATGCATTAAAATTGATGAAGTCGTTGTTTTTTGTTTCTAGCTCCGAAACTAGAGTTTGGAAACCCATTGACATTTACGCTAACGATTCCTAAAAAAATCAGTGATGGGATATTTCGTTTTCAGCACCTAATAATGACAAAAAATCGGTAATACGAAAAAAACGTTTTTTTTAGTCAGAATTTCAAATTCGAATCTCTATAACGTTTGACATAAATGGAACAAAGAATCAAATTAACTCTTAAATTAAAGATAGTTTAATTGCCTCTTTGAGAAGATATAGATGCTTTACTTTTCATTTCGAAAAAATTGTAATTTTGATTATTTTTTATAAACTTCGCTGTTTTTAACTAATAATAACTTATAATATTAGGTTTTTATGCTATTTGATCATAGGGAAAGTTTAATGCTGATGACTTTGTTTAACCTTAAATTCTCGGGGTAGGCCAATTATTACTACACCCTTTAAAATACACAATAAATTTTTTATAATTCTTTTATATGTTTTAAAATTGAATCACGGACTCAGGTAGCTGTTCAAAATGAGCCAGGTGCGTGAGAATCGAACGAGCATTGAAATTTTGTTGTACCTCGCTTTTGTTTTGTTCCGACTGGTACAATCTTTTTGGAACAATTTTTTAATTTCAATTAATACAGGTTAAAGTATAATTTATTCCATACATATTAATTGGATCAAGTACTTAGATCTTATATAGGTTTGCTGTTTCTTCTGAACTATAAGTTAAAATAAAGCATAAGCAATTTCTTCTAAAATTAATTTAACTGGTATTTCCCAAACTCGTATTTGAAATAGTTATATGAAATTATTTATAATTAAATATTGACAAAGATGACGTTATGACATAAACAATATTACCAACAACTAAAAATTAGCGGTGCGCTTCAAATTATTTTACTATACTCTAACACCTATAAAAAGTCATATTTTTTCTTTCTCACCGCCATTCAAATTTTCCACAATTTAAAAGAAAAATGCAATTGCTGTCATTATTTATACAGATACAAACACGACAAACAAATTAATTGATATGAGTTAAAAAAAATTGACAAATCAAAAATCAGAAATAATAAGAAGCACTAAAGGGGCGTACAGTGGACGTCCAATATAATGAACCTAATGTTGTACACTCAATTCTAAATAAAGTAGTTATGTAAATGTAGGTATTAAATTTTTAGAAACCTATATTTTTTATTCCATTCATAAATAAAAAAATGCATTCAAGAAACAAATTATGTGGGGGAAAGGAATTACCGCTTAAGTCTATTTTCTTGTCAACCAAGTTTGCTCGCTTTGAATAGAAATATTATAGAATGTTTCAGAAGATTCTATGTTCAAATCAAAGACCATGCTTAAGGTAATATATAATTTGAGAAAATAATTAAAAACTCACAACAGTTTAATATTTGTAATCTAAGATGTATGATAAAATATTTTTTATTGTATGTTAAGTCGAGTTAAGTTGTTTTTCCTTTTTACCTCCGAATTTAAAAAGAATCTTTAATATTTGTTTACATTTGTAAACATTGTATGAGTAGGCAACTACACTGCTTACTGCTTTTAAATACAACCCTAACAGCCATTTTTGCCAACCTTAACTGCAGCCAACTTAGTTCACTCTCCTTTTGTAAATTGTTAAAAATTAGCGTGCTTGCTTTCATAAATAAAATTATCTCAACAAATCATAAATAATCTGTTGGAGTTTCACATTCCACATTGTTTTGTTTGTGATGCTCGTAATATAGAACTATCAATGCAAAAATATTGGCAGTTTATGAAATAAAAAGTTCGTTAAACTGAATGTTCGCGATATTGTAGTTTCACTGCATTTTAATAACCAATTGAAATTATTCGTTCGTTCTATTAAGAAAAGCCCATGTATGTCCATCTACACTGTAAAGAGTTTGGCTATTATCCAAGGCATCGTTGGCATATGCCCTTAATTTGTACAGTATTTAAGTAATTCAAGTGCTAAAATTGTTACTATAATATTTCGATAGCCGATTAAATACGAAATTGACCCAAATAGATTAAGGCTACTGTTTCATTGAAGAAGTTGCATTTTTTTTAGAGGGATTGAAATAAGCAGAAGGAGTAGAAAATGAAGCAGGTGAGTAAATTAGAGCATTCAAAATATTTATCTGGCGAAGATAAGCTGTGAGTTTCTTTAAAGCTCTGGCTAAAAATGCACAAAGAGAATTTTATATTACATACGCACATACACATGTATGTTCATATTCGTGCTAGTAAATCGAACAAAGAAGCTCAACAAAAAGGCACTTGTGCCACAAAAGTCAAAATTAGTACGCCACTTCATATACAAAAATGCACAAACACACACACACTAACACATAGGTAGATGTATTATACATACAAGTGCTTTTTGCACTTAAAATAAGAATACAGAAAAAAAAACTGAGAGAAAATAAAAGAAAATGTGAAAAATGCACTTTTCAAAGCTCATTCAATTGCAGGTTACCTTTAAGGTATAACCCAAACAATATAACATATTTTTTTTCAATGTTGACCAAAACTAACATTGCAATATTAAACACACACTTATTACTGTATGTGTGTGTAAGTTCGTACCTGACGTTGCTCAAGGACGCTTGGCAAAAAAAAGTTCTTAAAAATGCAGCTGCTCAAAGCTAAAAAAAAACCCATAACTAGCAGTATTGGTCAAGTGCTACTGCTGCCTCTGCTGGTGCTGTCACATGCCACACTAACAATAATGCTCATGATGTTGGCGTGTTGATGATGGTAAAGATTAGTTAGCACAGTTAGTATAAGATGAAAATGTTGGATGTTATTTGCGCAGTAAATCTGCGCAGGAGCATCGAAATGAAAATTGAAACAAAAGTTTCGATGAAGTACAAAACTGCAACAAAATGAAGGTAAACAAAGCAACAACAACAAACAAGGCATGTAACACGCAAGAGATACTTGTATATGCTGCTATTGCTATTGCTGCTGATACACGAACAAAAAGTAGGTCAACTACGACGCCAGCAGATTTCGATTGCTAACGAACACGACAACGACAACACAAAGTGCGACAAGAATGCCCCAGCAACGACAACAACAACAACAATAGCAGCAGTGCACAAGCGGCAACTTCGTTGTCGACATCGTCATCATCATCGTTTGTCTGCCTGCAACATTGATGATGGAGGATGGAAAGTGTTTGCAACGCACGCGCTCGCGCATGTGTGAGTGTGTGTGTAAGTCTATCGGAAAGTATTAAACGTGGTAGTTGTGTTGTTGCTGCCTCAATTATTTTCTCAATAAAATTCTTTACTTGCTTCAGCTGCAATTTTTTACACCCTTGTCGTTGTATGACGCTTGCTTGTTCCATACAATCAAAATGGTAATGAGAAGTTTGCTGCATGCTGCAATTTCCTTTCTAACTATTCCTCTGCATTTCTCTTTTACTTTAATTTTTGTTTCATTTCCATTTATTTCAATATTTTTGTTGTTATCGCATGTTTCTTGGCATCTCTGCGTTTATCCCTGAACAATTTCGTTCTGCAAACACACATACACTTACATACACACATGCTTGCGGGTACACATGCACTGTAAGAGTTACTTGTATTTGCGTGTATGATAGAAAATTATGCAACATTTTCTTTATTTTTTTATTTATTTTATTTTTTTTTTACTGCGTGTAAATTTAAACTACAAATGTTTTCTATTGCCTTTCATTTCTAAGAACAAATTCCAACTCAGATCAAGAAAAGAATAATGATTGATTATACTTTAAGGAAGTCAGCTGGTAGGATCTTATGGGAATAAGTAGCATTTATGATCCATGCTTCAAAAATCAGGAGAAATCAACTTCACATATGACAAACTCAAATTAGCCCTAACTATGAGTTCATTAAAATCGAGATTTGCATCTGTAAATTTTTTTCCCCCGAAAGTGCTGAATTGCCATTTTTAAAAGTTGCCGTATTTATCAATTTTAATAAAGCCATTTGCCTGCATTAACCCAGTAATGCCTAGCGGTGCCATATGTCGCTGAGCAGTTCCTGAGCCACGTTCAAAAACTATTTTTTTCTCAAGTTGCTTTCTTGATCTATTTACTTTGGTTCCCGCTCGTCTCTAATGGGTTAACAGAACATACATTTGAGAGACTCTATTCAGAAATGGCTATGTACAGTGGCGGTTCTAGGATTTGGGTTTAGGGAGAGCCGATTTTACTAAATCAAAGGATAAATATCAGGCTAGTTATCAACCAAAACCCAGACCTAGACCAAAAACTAGTGCAAAAATTTGTTCAATGTTCACACCAAAAAATACGAACCAAAAATTAAAATGAGACAAAATTCAGACCAAAACCTTGATTAAAAAACAAACAACATTCAGACAACAAATCAGACCAAAATTCCAAGAAAAATCGATCAAAATGAGGCCAAATTTAGTCCAAAACTCAGATTAAAAACGCAAAATTTACACCGAATCCAAACCAAATTCAGTTATATCCTCAGGACAAAGATGAAGCCAAAATTAAGAAAAAATTTTTTACCACAACTCAGACTAATAGTAAGACAAAACTTTAGACCAAAAGACAATAAATTAAACAAAAGCTGGACCAAAATTCCAGCTGAATTCAGACCAAAATTTAAATCATAATTCAAATCGGCTTCAGACCGAAATTCAGCCCAAAACTTGTATTCAAATCAAGCCAATTCAGACCGAAATTTCGACCACAACTTAAACTAAGAGTTAGATTAAACTGAGGCTAAAAGGACGCCAAATACAAATTAAATTCAAACCGAAATTTAGGCCACAAATCAGACCAAATGCTGAGGAAACGCTGGTCTGAGCAAAATTTGGCCACAATTTAGACTAAGAATTACACCAAAACTCAGACCAGAAGGATCTCAAGTACATACCGAAAGCAAATCAAAATTTAGACCAAACACGGATTAAAATTCAACTTAAATTCAAATTAAAATTCAGGCCTAAAATCAAAATAAAATTCTGACATGCAAATCAAACTAGAATTCAGATCAAAAACAGACAAAACCGGAAAATCCAACCCAAAAACTAGACCATTATCAAGGTTTCTAAAAATAAGGCATCTATTAACTTGAGCTAAAGGTTAGATTTAATGTAGTCCGAGTGTATTTAATAACCAGTTTCACAGTAACGTACATCCGATCGACACGTCCAGCATGGCGGATGGCAGCTTAGAATTGATTCAAATATACACCATTTTAATATTTATATTAAATTATTATTATTAAAATATTATATAATATGAAATAATATTTTAAATCCTAGAGTTCATCAATTGTTGAAAGTAAATGATTTCACTGCTGATGGCTTTTATGGAAAAGTCGAAACATTTTTGAGCCTTCTCAAAAATCACAGTTTACTACAAATACCAGCCAGATTACGGACTTAGCTGTAATGTTTTTGTCATTACAGCTAAGTCCATAATTTAAATAACAGGTCTCTAGGGGAAATTTGTGGAATAAATCTATGAACAGTTTAACCCGCATTAAGAAACCGTAGCTTGCGACCAGCATCCAGGATCGGGTTTATCAGCAAATGTATGGGACATATTTTGAGAATTTAATGGCTACATCGTATCTCTTAAGAAAAACTATGAAACCGCACCAGCCAAGTAATGTTAGTAAGGGAGGTAAAAAAATTGCTACACGGGCTTAGGTCATCTAGGAATCCAATGGTTTACGTATAAGTTATAAAATGCATATCATTCAAATTAGTTTACAGTCCAATTTTATCATAAGTTGCAATTATATAAAACTCATTTGTAGATCTTCATTTAAGTTTACTATTATCGCCAAATTAATTATCATTTTAAAGTTATATTGCCATACTAAAATATTAAATTTATTTATATTATGTATATAGATGTCTTATTTATTTAAAATTTTGAAGTAAAAAATAAATGCTTTTATCACAATAAAGTGCATATAATATACATTTAGACTTGTTTCATAATGAAAATATCGCATAATATAAATGGCAACAATGTAGTATACATATATGAAAATGAAGTTTTATCAAATGACGATGTTACAATAATAATTCTATTGCATACACCTGTATGTATGTATGCGCTTGTGTGTTATTATTCTGGCTGATGTATGAACTACGTTTTATAATAAAAGCCCAGCTAAATAAACACAACAATTAGAGATGTAAGAAAACAAAAATAATAAAATAATAATAAGAATTTAAAAGAAAACCTGAAAACAATGATGCAACAAGTTAAAAATATTTAATTAATAAGACGAAACGAAAAAACAAAAAAAAAAAAAATAAATGCATGCAAAAATTCTAAAGAATATTTTTTTTTAAATACTTTAATACAGACTTATTGAGATTATAGTGAACACGACTAGAACCAGCTAGCGATTTTATAAAGTGAGAGATGACATCATCGTCAGCAGTAGCAACATCACAAGCACAGCGCGGATGCAACTTCATTTGTTTATTATTATAGCAATAGCAATAGAATTAAAAATAATATTTGATAATAAATTATTTAAATATGCCATTGTGATTGTATATGTAAGCGCTTCTGTAGGATATGCATTCGTATATGTGTATCAGTATAAACCTGTTTAAAGTTTCAATATTTCAATAAGCAATTAAATGCTTAATTTAATTATTTTATTATATAAATACTAAATACAAAACAGAAACAAAAATTATTTATTTTTTAGATAAACACATATTTCAATGGAGATATATACATACGTCTTTAGTTTGTGCGTAAATTCTTGTTTTACTTGCAACCAGTTTTGACTTTTAACTTTTAATTTTAGAGCTTAAAATGTCAATCATATGCGTTCTTAGTTTCTGTGTTTTTTTCTCAAATATTTCCACTTTTACTATTTTGAAGTACATACGTGATACAGTGAGTATCGATAACAGAAAGATTACCTATGCACGCACGCACATACATACACAATCAGATACAGAAATAGATACAGAGAGAGAGAGAGAGAGAGAAAAAAAAGAGAGCGCGGGGTAAGTGTATTAGAAACTGAAACCTGCTGTTCAAGTTTTAGTGTTTACTTGTTTGTTTGTGTGTTTATATATGTTAGTTTGTTGTTTGTTGGTTCACCTTGATGCTGGCTGGCAACTTGTTTGTCAACTGACTGAATTGATGTATAGAGACTCACAACCTCTCTCACTCTCATCTCTCAAGCACCTGCTGACTATCTAGCTATGCTGCGGCTTCATTGGGAGTGGGACACATAACTATTCTATATATTATTTTTCATATTTATGTTTTGTACTTGCATATTAAATATAAAAAATATAAATATTTCGGGGCCACAAGGAAACGAGAAGAGATAACCCAAAACCGAATCCGGATTTGTATAGAAATTTTGATTAAAACAGACATTTTGCGCCTCTGAAGTCCTGAACTTTCATGGGCCACCGGTGACTCTGTGGCTTTCAATGGGATTTTTTTACGATCTTTAAGATATAGAGATAGACAAAGTAACTTAGTACTAATTTTTCATTTAACCCTTTCTTGACCGTAAGGAAACTAGAATCGATAGAACAAAACCTAGTCCAGACTCGCATTCTTCTACCTCCAAACTTATATTTCCAAAAAAAAGTAAACAAAAATTTTAAAAATATGGGAAATCATATTTGAGTAAATAGTTTTTCCCAGGTCATGCTAAAAATTTGGTCTATTTAGACAAATTTTTTAGAAATTGTGAGCGATAAAAAATTAGCTAAATTTTTTCACTTTGATCCGTTACAGTACCGTGGTCGAAAAACTAAAATGAGTCCTTTCTGCACTCATCACATGTCACATGATGTGATAACAGACTTTCCCTGCAAGACAGGGATGATGGAACATTCAATACAGTAACAAATTTCTAAGTTTTTACTAATACAATTTGAATACTTTCAAATTCTGTATGTCTTATTCATTCTTGCAATGCCAAGAGACATTAACTAGTGCAGCAAACATTACAAGAATAAAAGAAACAAATTTCAACGGAAGTGGGTTTGCTTGGGTAACTCAGTTAATAAGCGCTTTGATGACAGTCACGATACAGAGTTGCAGTCACAGGTTCGAGCTCGGAAAATTTTCATCTATAGGACAACACAATATAATAAACTCAGTAAAATAATAAATAAAAAAAGAACAATAATGTATAGACGAATAAATATAGCATTATTATAATTAAAAACAAAATTTTAAATTTGTAGAAACTGAACCTTTCTTTAAAAAAAAAAAAATATAAAAAAGAAATTTTGTGGATTTGAACCTTGGCTGCGTGCTTGCTGATGTACTAGACAATTAGGCTATAACGTCTATTTTGAAGTTTTGTTTTTCTAAGTGATGCAAGTGAGGCAAATAAAGCATATACTATGAAACCTCATACCACACCGACGTGAAATTTGATTTTAATTTCTATCAATTCACTCCACTATAAATTTTCTTTCAGCCCAGAGTAAAGATATTATCACATTAAAAATATTTATAATATTCCTAAATTTATAAAAATTGATTGCATAGTTTTTAAAAATAGCAAAAATTAATCTTGTGACACCGGTGTCACCATGGCACTGAAAGGGTTAAAAGCATACCAATAATTATTTAATATTTGTACAAGTATTTGCATGTATTAGTTTTAATTTTCATTGCATTCACAACTTTATAGCAGTTGTTGACTTTGAGTCTGAATGAGTCTTGTTTTGCTTGAGTATCTACAATTGAGATTGTATCTCAAAAATAAATCAATTTATTAATTGTAGTTGCATGTAGTTGGCGTTAGTTTTGGCATACGTTTTATTTTTTTTTCAATTCAATGCTATTTAAATTGAGAGTAACCCACATAATAATTTAATAGTTTTGTTTTTTATTATATAATATTATAGTTATGTATGTATGTGCTTGAAGTGCACTATTTTATATATAGATTTGTGTATTTATATATGTAAATGATCATTTAAGCTTATTAAATGATCATAATGATTGGGGCATCAGTATAACTATTTTAGGTAATTGAGCATCAATAATTCCCATGAAATATGGTATATCTAAGCAAAGATAATATTTAAGTAAAATATAGAGTTCTTGGAAACAAATAAATTAGAATTTAAAAACTAATGAACTTGAAATTAAATCGATGTATTAATCGCTTAATCGCCAAGCTCTCAACCTTGGTTATAATGAATAGTAGTAACATTAATGTCAATAAGAATATATTGTTTTTGTATTGCCACTTCTAAATATCAAGGTTTCTTTTAAAGTACGTGGGTTTTTTATATTCTTTTCAAAAATTGTTTTATTAAAATATGTAAATAATTATTTATAGCCAAAGGTAATATATATATATGTAAGATTATATAAAGGTTCTCTTTTTTGTTGTCTTTAGTAATACTAAATTGAAATGCTTAAGATGGTTATTTTTTTGGAATTTTAAAGTAAATTCGTGATAAAATCTTGCACATTTACTACTATTATTATGGCACAACAGCCCCTGGAGGGCCAAGGCCGAGCTTTTCGCATCCAACCATGTTTTGTGAGCTATATTTATACACGAATGGAATCCGAATGGCGAAGTGAAAAGCTTAACGTGTAGAAAAATTTGTATTTTCTTTTTTTGATTTTTGAGCGTGCCGAGATATGAACTCGGGCACCTCTGCGTAGAATTCCAACACACTGACCACTAGGCTACAGCGACCACATTTAAAAGCTAAAAAAATCAAGGCCTTAGTGATTAGCGAAGGCTCAAAGCTAAGTTCAAGTTTCCGCATAATGTTCTGACGTCACACTAATAAAAAAAAATATCAGAAAAATACAACTGCATTGATGGTACAATAGTAGTAAAGGCCATTCATGTTGTTCGTCGTGGAAAGCGTTAGATAAAAATCCGATACCGAAAATAATGATTATTTTACAAAATGGGATAAATCGCCTTGTTCCAAATGTCGGAGGGCATAATTAAATATACCTAAATGATACTGGTTACATTCTTTACTGAAGCCAGTAAAGATTTTTATTTTGTGAGCGTTACCCCCGAAAAATAAAATTAATTATTATACATAGATTCTTATTTTTTTATTCTGGTATAAAAATCGTTGTTTGATTTTTATGTTTTTACTCAACCACTATGTGGTATTACAATGGGCCGTTCAGGCCTAAGTGTGTCATTCGACAGCCATTCTAACCTAACCTACTCAACCAAAAAAATTATTTTTCGGTTTTAATTTTTGTTTTTCTTAAGAATAAAAATTATTTTTGAGCTTAATTTTTTGGCTAAGGAATAAAAATTATTTTTCACAATAACAAAGCTGAATGACGTTCTGTTTTTGTTTTTTCATTTCGAAAATAAAATAAAACTCGATTTATTCCCGAGCAAGAAAATAAAGCTCAAAAAATAGTTTTTATTCCTGAGCAAAAAATTAAACTTAAATAATAATTTTTATTCTCGAAAAA
Source organism: Toxonevra muliebris (assembly GCA_963691655.1). NCBI lineage: Eukaryota > Metazoa > Arthropoda > Insecta > Diptera > Pallopteridae > Toxonevra > Toxonevra muliebris. Next base: position 55,860,641 of record OY829327.1, read on the forward strand.
AAATATAAAAAGTATAATTTGATTTTTCGGTTGAGCAAAAACATAAAAATCAAGTAATAATATTTATACCAAATCGAAGAAATACAAATCAGGCTAATGGAAACAAATTAAAATAATTATTAAATTTCATTTTTTTATTGCTTATAATGAGTACGGTCCCTGATAAACATAACATATTTTTTATTCTGTGGTAGCAAAGCTAAAATTAATTAAATCGACTGACCTAAACGGTCTATAACTCCTTTGATTGGAAAAAAATTTGGATGCGCAAAGTATGAATTTCAGAATACCAAAATCAACAAGAATAATCTGTAAAATAACTTGAATTTTCTTGCAAGTACTTATACATCTCAAGCTTTGCAGTTTGTCAAGCAGGCTTTATCTTTAGGGGGTGTCCTGAATTAGAAGGCCCAAAAATATTCGTTTTATTTTTTATTGCCTAAATCGATAGATATTTTTCTAATTGGCGGACGTTATAGTTAAACAACTAAACGACACTGAATCGAGCCAAAGTTTTTTTTCTTCGGTATTAAATTCTCTTCTAGCACCTTAAAGTGTTTCCCACTCAAGAATTGAAGACTGCAGCGGCAAAAAAGCTCATGAAGAAGACTTATAAATCTGCTGTAAGTTATTATTTCACTGTCAAATCAATTTATTTTATACTTTAAATATATACAAAAATATATCTTGAAGGTTAATGGGTTCATTTCTTTTTTAATCCCGAAATAATGCTTTTTTTAACCGTCTAATTCAGGGCACCCCCCTAAGTCAAGGAGTGAAATGAATCTGCTAACGTCAAAATTAAATTGTGGCAATCCAAATTTATGAATATTATAAAAACAAAAGTCTTCTTTTCTCCAAACTGATATAAAATATTGTATTATATTTATTCGATTCCAGCTTTCTACTAGCTTAAAGTATAATCCTCGAATTTATATACTCGCTTCAAGTATAAGCGAATATGTTAACGAGAGTTCCGAATTTTCTCTCTTTAAAAATTCAGGTTCTTCTTGCTGCACTTGCAGATGCCGGCGGTATTTTATAACCAAAAATATAATCTTTGAATGTGGAATATTTTCGATTTTGAATGCACAAAATTATGATGCAAAAGCGCAAGCATTTAAATTTAAACTCTATTTAAAAACATACATCCCTCTGCCCTTCACGCCCTCTCACTTCAATCTACGAGGAAAATTAAAATGTCAGAGGACCAAGCATGCACAAATACGAATACAGCATATATTATTACGTGTGTGTGTGTATGAGAGAAAGAGAGCAAGCAAAACACACAAAGTGTGTTTGTGGAAAAATGTGTCAAACTCCGAAAGTTCGATTAATGTATGTGTGAATGTATATGTGTCGAAACGCGCGCTTTTTTATACTCTTAAATCCTCAAAATGTCCTTCGGTTGAAACTAGTGCACATACATATTATATGCACATATACATGTATGAGTGTTATGCACAAATGTAAGTGCATGTATGTATGTGTGTGTGTGTGTGTTGCGGATGCATGTGGGTATTTTGTGTATGTATGTATGCCTGTATGCAATAATACCAAAAAATCAAGAGGCCAATGCTGCTGAATTGAAGGCACCACCAATATTGGAAAGCATATGTTACCATTACAAAATTTTTTCTCGCGCACACAAATGTTACAGAACTTTACAGAAACATATATATATGTATATAGAGAGAGAACGAGAGCGAGAGCGAGCTAATGAGTGAGAGAGACAAGCAGTTTGCAACTACTTTTGTCTTTCGTTTGTTACAAAACAATAAAGAACATGTAAGGATCATGATATTAGAGTGTAAGTAAACACATTTATATAATAAAATTAATCGCTTAAATTATATATATAAATATATATGTAGGCATGTAATTCGAATATGAGATTGAAGGAAACCAAGTTAAAAGTTAAAAAAAGTAAAATACATAAATAAATTTGTGTATTGAAAGGAGCGAGTGCGAAAGATCACGCAAGGAATCGCTCACGTGAAATTGATAATTATATGATAGATAGATAGATAGATAGATACAAAGAAAGGGGGTGTGTGTGTGTGGGGGGGTATGTGAAAGATAGAGAAAAAAGACAGAGAAAGAGAGAGAGAAAAAGAGAGTGACAGAAATAATGATAGGAGCAATTTCTTCAAAACTTACCAGAACTAAAATGTGAGCGCTTTGTTTGTTCATTTTCCGTATCGGAATCAAGTGGCCTTTTTCTAGAATCGCCCATTTCGGGACTTGGGCATGTTTCCATAGCTGCGTCCTCGGCCATTTTTTTCTCGTCGTTCTTAATTTTGATGTTTTTCTTAACTTTAACTTTTGGAAAATGAAACAGAGATTTGTTGTTGTTTAGCTGTTGTTGTTGTAGTTGCTGTTATAGTGGATTTGACTTTTTACTTATGATGAAGCGAACTTTTGTTTGTAATTTTATTATTATTATTTTTATTTTTTTAGTGATGGTGGTGTTTTGTAGTGGTGAAGCAAAAGGAAAGTAACTACAATACTTTCTTTCGTGTGATAGATAGATAGATTGATATACTACTGCTAGAGTAGGTATGTACGAGTAAGTATGTATATATTTTGGTAACTTTTACTTTTGCAATGTATCGCAATGATTATTCGTTACTTAAGCTTTACTTTATGTGTAGATGCGATCGATCGATTTGGCTTCAGATACTTTAGCTTTTTTGATTTCTTATTGTGTTTTTCGTATCTTTCGCTTCTTCTATTTGCTTTTGTTTGTATTACATCTGCTTGTTAATACATATATGTATGCTTTTGTGGAAGTTTTTTTGTTTTAGCGATTTTTCCTATGCCTGATTTGTTTTTGTGATATCGTCGCTAAAAGCAATGCAACACGCAACGTTTATGGGATGCTTTTTTATTTTTAGTCCTTTTTGGTGGTAGTGGTGGTTTGGTGGTTGTGGTGGATTTGAATGTGCGATGTTTTTTTTATATGAAAAAAGAAAAAAGAAAAAAATATTTATGAGAAAAATGCAGCAATAATAATAATTAATAATAATAATAACAAGAAATACAACAACAACATTAAATATATATTTATTTGTTTTCTTGGAAATATATAAATATGTATATCTAAAAAAAGATTTTTTTTTTTTGTTTTTGGTTTGATTAAAAACAGCAATTGATTTAAATTTACAATGAGCTGAAATAAAATAAACGTAAAGATTTCATTGATTTTGCAAAATATACGCAAAGTTGTTTTGACTTATGATGAGTTGTTGATGCTTTAGCTGAGGGGCAGACAGATAGAAAAAGAAATAGGGCGTAAGAGCATAAGAGAAAGAGAGAGAGATAGATATGATGTTTAGTTTATGAGTTATATGTAATAAAATTAGCACATTCATTTGTGAGATACAAAATATGTATACATTGATATGTACAAATGCGATAAAAATGTGTGTTCTTAAATGAATCCCCTAAAATATGTAAAAAGAAATCCAATACAAATTTTAATAATTTACAATATGCAGTTAGCTAGTTCCGGTGAAATGATATTCAATTTATTTAATTTATTTAAAAAAAAATGGTACATATGGAATTTTTTCCGGAATTTAAAAATAAAGATATTTGTAAATAAATTTAAAAAAAAAATGAAAAAGTTTGCAGATATCTGAATACCAAATCGTATTGGTTCTAGGCGACATTGCGACATTGCTTTATAGTAGATATGTTTGTAAATCTTATTTATAGTCTTAGAAGATTATCGCAATTGAATTTTAGCTTGTCCTTGAAAGCGTATAAATATAATAAAAAAAAACAATGGTCCATGGTAAGGCTGAGAGTTTTGATTAATCAGAATATTGATTAGTTACTTAATCGAATAATCAAATTTTCAACTATTATGAAATTTTATTAATTATTTGACATACCAAAGTTTTACATTATTTTTTAATTCGCTTTTAAAATTTTTGAGTTTTTTTTTTACACACATCTTACACACTCGAACAAAATTATTTTGCAACTAAATGTTTATTCGATTAATCGGTTATTCATGCTTTTTGTTATTAATGAAAAGCTCAAATACTCAATCGCACAGCATTAGTTCATGGTTTGAAGTGCGAAAGGTTATACCATTACTAAACAATTTTTAATTCTCTGTTTATTGTTTGTGTATCTAACATGAGTTATCTCTTTATTTGACCTATGAATAATAAAATATTGTACCATACATAAAGTTGAAACACTGAGACTTAAGCACGCCAAAACCCTTAAATGTAAATTTGCTCTGGCATCAAAGTGTGTCACTGAGTATATATTCGGCTTGAAAAAAAAGTTGTATGACTTTTAAGGGTTTGTTTTTAATGAGCACCAGCAAATCGCAGCCAGAGGAGGTTATATCTTTAATTAATTTTTATGAAAATAATGTTTAAATACAAGAAATCAAATATAATCGCTGAAGAGTCCAAAGGGAGGGGTTATTTTTCTAAGCCACTCAACTATTTATTTTTTAAGACTACAGACTAGTACTGACAATAGCGATTCTTGTATTGAAAAACATCGGTTGTGGGGTGACGGCATTCTGAATGCGCCGGTGAATCCTACCAAACAGTAGAAAATTATCTTTAATACAGAATAACGACTAAGAAATAAAAAAATTTAATTAATAAAAATATTTTAAGATTGTCTCCTAAAATTTTTGAGTTGATCCGATAATATATACGAAAATCCATTTCCTTTGAAACTTTAAACTCATTTTTCACTAAACATTATTTTCTCAATAACCGTTGAACCAAGCTGAAATTGGCACAAATATTAAATACACTGAATAACAAAATAAATTTCCAATGACTATATTTATTAAAAATTCACAATTTCTTCAAATTTATCTGGCAAAAATTGAGGTTTTAAATTTCAACAGCCGGCATTTGGTCAAAAAAGAATTTTTTCAAAAATTTTTAATTCACCCTCCTGATTCATTAATTACCTGGGGAAACTTTTTCCTTTCTTAATTTAACATATTTTTTTCTTAAGTTTTGCGGTGAAAACTTCAATCAATTTTTTCCAAATACTTTATTGTAAACTTTTTTCAATAACAGTGTGAGACACATTGTTTTAAAAAAGCTTTTACTTCGGAATCTAAAAAATGAAGTTCTGCTCGCATTCACGTTTTCTCTACGTTCGTAAAGTTAAGAACTTTTTATTTGAAATTTTTGTCCTAGGACTGAATTTAAAAGGATTAAAAATTAATGCAAAAAAATTAGAAGGAATTGCCTGTTAATTTTAATTTTATATTTATTTATTTGATTGAAAATAAAATGCTAAATTTTTTTGTAATGTTATTTGAGTTTTTTCTAGTTCCAGTGATAATGGTGGGCAGGTTAAACAAGCATTATGAATTTCCTTTTCTATTTTAAAAATCCAATATAAAATCGAAACGAAATCCTTATTAAGCATCTTATTAACATTCATTAATATTATCATTTCAGCATTCGAAACGTATTCGAAAATGAACACGGTAACGAGTGTTCACTATAGCATTTGAAACGAGTTCGTTGTAGTAACTTCTCAACGAGTATGAAAAATGAACGAGCATTCGCTATTTCACAATTCGTTTTAGGCTGATGTTACACGGTCAATGTTTTGCTGTCAATGTTTTCTGTTTTTACTCTCTTTTCATCGTTTTGTTTGATGCCCTGTTACACTATCAGGTTTTTGCTGAATGTTATTTTTTAATACTTTTATCTGTAACTATGTATTTCCAACAAAAAAGTATTTAATTGTATTTTGGAGTGAATGAAAATTCAACAATTGGAATGGAATTGGATGGAAAATTATTATAATGACAATATGAGATAATGTTGGTGGAAATATCAACAAATTATACAAAAAAAATTGCATTTATATATGAAAAACGCAGAAAAATAATCTTTGAAATTTGCGAACTATTAAAATAAGCTCCGCCACTTTTTTACTTGGCCATTGAATTACCATTTTTTATAAAAATGATTAAGTTATTTTTTAAACAGCACTCATTTTCACAAACAAATAAAAGCCAAGCAACGCAAAGGGTGGCAAAGAAAAAAAATGTATTTAAAAGTTAATAAAAAGTCTAGTATTTTTCATAAAATATTACTATTTTCCAATAAAATGCAACAGTGTATCTTTAACAAACAAAACAAATTCATTAATGAAGAAGCAATTCCCCAAGAAAACGAACTCATCGATGAATGGTTAATGATATTCGTTTTGGAAACATTTTATCGTCATAGCGAATTCGTTTCGAATTAGAAACAAATTGGTCTGGTTTGTTGGGGATTAACAAAATAACATATATAATTTTTTTTTGTCTTATTTTGGTTGCTGAAAACCACCATAAAACAACAGTTTTTAAATTTAGAGTCCATTTCCAGCTAGGGACTGAGGAAGATAACATATGACTACGTTCGCCAAACTCATTATCTCAAATGTACAATTTTTGAACAGTTCTCATTCTACGTCGATTACTTAGATTTAATCTTAGTAATCCAAAGAACGAAAGAAAATCGGGTTGACATAAATTGAATACAATCCAGAATACTGGTATTTTATTGTGTATTGTGTGACTAGTGGGAGTAGTCGAAAAATATGACATTGCAAACCCAACCCGAACCCACCTCTTTTTGAACCTTAATTGTAGGTTTGATAAAGTGTTTGAAATCAAGTTATTGTCAGGAGAATTTTAGACGACAAACCCTATAGCACAATGGAAGAATTATTATTATTGATTCGATAGAGTTCTGTAAGGATGAAATTGTTTTTGAAATGGTAGTAGCATCACAAAATTGATCTGCCTTTATTGTTTGTGGATTTAGCAGTTTCGAATGCACAAGTGAGTATAGATAGAACCTTTTCTGAATTATGTAAATTTATATTGCTTTCAAAACGATAGGAGGTCTCGCGCTGTGAAAATATTGAAGTGTTCAGATATGGGTAAAATAAACGAACAAAATAGAATACAGTGAAAATATAACATGAACCAAAGTGTATTTTCTAAACTAAATCATATTCATTTCTATGGGTAAGTTTTCGAAATATGACAAAATAACGGTTTTTCTGGTTACAGTTTTTATGATTTTCGTGTTCAGTGGCCTCGAATTAGTTTAGAAAACATACTTTGGTTCATGTTATATTTTAAAAGTGAAATTTTGTATTCCATTGTTATTGGTAACACAAAATTATATCCAGGGACATATAGGCAAATTTAATATATTTTCTTGTAGATGTAAAAAAGAACGGAATAGGAAGACTGTCGGAGAATAGAGTAAACGGCATTCAGCTATCAGAGATTTATACATCTTTTCGGTAAAAACATTGGTAAAAACTGTGCCTGAAATAAAGTAGATGGTATAATATCTCTCAGCACCTAATGGTGCCAACTGTACTGGATTTTTAAGTACTTGATGCGTGCTCAAGATACTGCAAACATACTGCATGAAAAACGATACTATATTTTTTACTGCATTTTCACAAAATTGGGCAAAATGCAAGAATTTTATTTCTCAAGCAAGGTGAATTTATATAGAAGGTGATAGAAAAAATACAAAATATTCACCCTTTGTTGTAGCGGTCGCGATAAATTGTAAAAATTACGGCAACAACAGAGCAAACAATGGTTTTGACAACCTATCGCTGTTCACCACTAAGGAAGAAGAGCGAGTTGCTGATAAATCCGCTTTGCTCACGGTTAATTTCATTCTCATTCAATTTTTGATTTTATTTTAAATTGTTGATTTTTGTGTTTAATCAATTCAAATGGCACCAAAAGGCTGGTGGAAAGTAAGTTTTCAATGATGATTTCGCAAAAAAGTATACATTTTTGGAGCAAGCAAAATTCAACATTGTTTTTGCCGGCAAATCGGACATCGAACCCCATATTACATCGGCAAAACACAAAAAAGCATTACAAACAACATCAAATTCCCGGCCATTGAACACATTTTTTTATTCTGTCACTGCTAATTTAACTGCATGGACATATCACAGTGTAAAAGCAAATCAGAGTTTTCGGTCATCGGATTGCACCTCAAAATTGTTCCGCACATGTTCTGTTATAAAAAACTTTCATTATACTAGAAGGACCACAGAAAAAAAATTTACTATAGCCCCTTTACAAATAAAGTTGTAATTGCAAAGATATTTTTGAAGAGGATGAAAAATTGCTAAATTTAGATGAAACTGGCTGTCACAACCGCCCAAGCAACTGCATAACTTTAAAGAAATTTTTAATAGATCTGAATGGGAATTAATTACTGTACTGTTGACTTGCAGTGCAGATGGATATTCTTTACTATCCATGGTAGTCTATCCTTACAAATGTATCCCTGGCGCTGTCGTTAATCAAATGCCCGATGTTTAGGCGTTCTGATTCGGTATGGATTGTAAAAAGTGGCAAATGTTTTATTTATTAAAGTTAAATTTCAGGTCCTACTGTTATTTCTAGATTATCATAAAAGCCACATCAGTTTGCTGCTGTCAGAATTCGGTGCTAAGAACCAAATTATGAGTTTTTGCTTGGTTCAGAACCCTTGTGTTTCAATAAAACAAAACTCTAAATATCTTCTACTGTAAAAAATTAAATTGGTTAACGAAGGGGAAAAAATAATTTTTAGGGTGATCAATATTAAGAAAATGATATATTTGCGACAAAATAACCAAAGAAATGTAATTTTTAATAAAAGAAAAAATTAAATTAAATTTTTTAAATAATATTGAATCTTGAAAAATTTTCATCTCGTGATGCCTTTAAAACGATGGCGCTCCTAGCAACTGCTTATACTGCTTCTGTCGAAAATCCGGCTCTGTACATAGATTGTATATTATTAGATCCCGACTGGTATGTTTTTTTTTACCGCACCGATGCCGATGGTCGGCTAGCCAATGCCGAAGATAAAGAAAAATGAAATGATAAGGGGTTTTCATTTTATTCACTATTTTTTTTTAATAATTTATTTAGGATCGCCTAATTTTTGCCCGATTCCAGACCGATGGGAATTCCATAGTTTTAAGCCGATTATGGCTGAAGCCGATGCCGATAAATCGATCAGACTCTATATATTATATTAATCGTTACAAATTTTTTTAGATAAACTTTCGTTTCCAATATCTCGGAATTCAGGGAAAATAGAGCAAAATACTCTGAAGTAAATCTTATTTTTAGCTCAATACTTTCAATTTTTTTTTGTTCAAATATAAATAAACGTATATTTGTTGATACTTAGTAAATAAAGTAAGAACTTTTACGAATTGTTTGCTATTTGAAATTTCATTAACACGTTATTGCCACATGCCAGGCAAATTCTTTTGAATGCTTGAGTTTGAGAAAAAGTAAAATAATTTTCGATTTTATTTTTTATAGCAAACAATATCATCCTTCATTATCGACATCGACATACGTCATCGTCGTCGCCGTCCATCGTCAGTTTCAGTTCTTTTTAGAGCTCATTTCTTTAAAATGGCGTTTCAATTATTTCATTTCAATTTATTTTTAAAGCTTTTTTTTTTTTTGGTTTTTTGTTCGATTTGGCCTTGACCATACACAAATATATGGATGTATGTATGTATGCACCTATACACTCAAGTGAATCTTAACACCATCGGTATTAACAACACTAATAACAGTAGCAGCAGCAACAAAGCAAAAACAACAACAAGAGCAATGACAAAACAAGAGGTAAAAATGTTCAATGCTAAAATTATCTCTATCTATTATTTGTTGTTGTTATTGCTGTTAATATAATTTTTATTTCATTGTTGTGATTGTTTTTTATTGTTAATTTTGAATAATTTTTGTCGCTTAGAATAAATTTTTGTGGTTCCTGTTTTTAGTTTTTTTTTTTATTAATGGAACCTGTTATTTATTTAAATCAAAACCAGAATTTTTACTTTTATTCTTACTTGTGCTTTTCATTACTGAATAACTACAGAAAATTTTAATTAACATTTAAATATTTTAGTTTCGAAAAAAAAAAGAATAACTTGTTCCAAACACAAATATACAAATATATATTCGAGTTATTCATTGCTGTGGCTTATTGAAAGTTGTTGAAATTTGAATTGAAGAAGAGCAAGAACAACTAAGAAATACAAAAATCAGTTAATAAATTTTAGCCAAAAATAACGATGATCGTTATGGTGAAGGCGATAATGATAATAATGATTGGTTTAACCCACAAACGAATGACTTACTCGTAGATCTGTATAAAATTCTTTCATTTATTATTAGTAAATTTCTTCTTTTTTTTCTACTACCATAAAATGCAGCGGCAAAGGTGAGTGAGCAGCTCTTGTAGAATATTATTATTATTTTTAAAATGTGACAACAAAAGAACACATCAAGTAGAAATGGCAACTAGAAACTTATTGCCAACAGTAAATGAGAACAACAAAAAATTAAGTTATAAAGCATAAAAGTATATCAAAGTACACGAGGCGAATCTGCTGTTCTGCCGCCGTCCGCGCCGCTACATGTGCCAAGAATTCTACAAAGTGAAATGAAATGGAAAACATACAATTGTTGTAACCATCTGCAGCAGCAGCTGCTACTGCTAGCCTCCTAGAATAGATATTACAGACCCACCTACATGCACACATACATACAAAGCTCAATGTCCTTGATATGGCAAATTGCTCATTTCGAAATAGTTTTTATTTTTCTTTCGGTTCAGCAAATTAAATTAATCATAATACATATCTTGTGAGCTCGGCGGCTACACATTGGCAAATAAAAATAAAAGTAAAAAAAAATCATCTCAAATTGAAAGATGATGTTGCTATTATTGTTGATGCAACATCTTAGTCGTTGTAGTTTCTCTTCTTTGGTTGTGTTATGAAACAACACTTTTCTTTTCTTAAAAAAAAACTATTTCTATTATTTTTGTTGTTCTTTTTTGTTTTTTTGATAAATTTTTACAAAAACTCATAAAATAATTTCATGCTTATTTACATAACATCGTTTTAATTTCAACATTATAAATCGTATGTACCGTCATGCACATGTATATTATATGTATGTGTGAGTTTTATATATGTATGTACATATGTAAGCATGCACTAGTGGATCCTAGGGGGGAGGAGGGTTTGGGATTAAAAGGCACCTCCCTTTCTCATACATATTGAACATTGGTCATGAATCAAAATAAAAAATTAAAGTCTCCGCTTAGGAGACCACTGGTTCCGCTAGTGTATGTATATTTTTATGATAGCTACATAGTTATGAGTTACATTCGTTGTTATCTTGCCAAAAATAATCAAGCGTTCATTCATTCACCCATCCATGTCTTTTTATATCTGCACTCTAAATTAAATAAAATTTACTAAATATTCATATGTACAGTGAGGAGCTAAGAATTCTACAAAGTTTGGTCAAAATTTTTAAATTCTGAATATCTCGTGACATGAGTTAACATTATTCGATTTTAAAGCACATGCTGAAATGGTTCGATAGTAATCAAACTTAACGCTTTGGAGGTCGCGCCACGGCAAATTAGCCGCAAATAGTTTAATTTGTGTTTTGCAAGTACTAATCATATTAGTCGACCGCTAATCATATTGTTAGCTTCTGCATTACATCGTTTTGCTGCTATTTGTGTTTGAACATTGGTATCTCGTTTTTGCGGCTAAATTGCTGCAGCACGCCCTCTCGTGTAATTTTTCAGAGCGCGCCTTCTGAAGGGTTAAACCTTAGTTTCATATATTATTTGTCCTTACTCTATATGCTTATCTTAAATCCTAATTCCAGAAAAGAAATCCTTTTTATGAATTCTGCAATAAAACACTTTCGGTTGAAACCATTTTTCTCTTTTCGTAAATATTAAATATGTAAATTAATAACTTTAAAACTTGAAATATTATTAGAGATTTAAAACTGGAATCTGATAGAAGCACTCATTAATTATTGAAAAAGTAATTCTAAGCCCGTATTCAGAGGGGGTTTTGGGGGTCCTGACACCCCTCAGAGGTATATAAACTTTCTTCTAATTTTTGATAAATAAAATATATGTGCTATAATCTATTGAACGGTTTTCTTTCTTAGAAGTCAAAAATATAAAAGATTCGGAATTTTATTTATACTATGCGACCAAATTCGAATTGTTGTCTTTGACAAGCCAGATTAGTAACTGTTTTTGATTTGAAATTTTCGTCCTAAAGTCTGTTTCCTAAAGTCTGTACTTTTACAAAAAATAATAAGATTTAAAAGATAAAAATCTATGAATAAATGTAAAAGTTACATGCAATTGAGTAAAAATATCTAGTTTTAAAACATTATTGCGTTTTTCAAATTTTATTTGTAATCCAAAATTTTGTTTATAACTATTTAAATTTCATGGCAATTTACTTAATTGTGCCAAAACCATTTATCTAATCGAATCAAAATGTATCAACGTAAGATGAGAAATTTTAATATCTTTAATTTTGTATACTGTTTGTTCAAATCAAGTTCCTAGTTTCCAAGATATTTGTAATTATGTGAACAAACCTTTTTTGCTCCGATAAAAAAATTCAACGGGCAATATCTCCAAAACCACACCACAGAATTAAAAATAAAGTTGATTCGGGCTCAGCGGCCAATTTTACATAGGAATTGGATAGTGGTGTTCATTGGTAATTTTGGCTGTAAACTAGTGTAATTAATGAATCTGGAGGGTGAATTAAATGTTTTTGAAAACATTATTTTTTGACCAAATGCTGGCTGTTGAAACTTAAAGACGCAATTTTTGCCAGATAAATTGGAATGAAATTGTGAATTTTTAATAAATATAGTCTTCAGTTTATTTAATATGTGTGCCAATTTCAGATTTAAAGTTTCAAAAGCAATGAACTTTCATTTAAATTATCGGATCAACTTTCTTTCTTTTGATCGGCCAAGGGATCTGAAAAATTTTTATAAAGGCGATTGGTCTGAAATTTTAATACGTTATTTTACACGCCGATGGCTCTCGCAAGTAGTAAAAGTTTTTATTTTTAATAATTTTCCTATTTTTTATGCCGATTTTTAACAAAAAAAAAACGCGATTTTTGATTTTTTGTTTTTCAAATTCCGCCATTTTATTTTTTAATAAAAATGTAGATTTACTACTACCTGCCAGAATGATAAGTCCACAGAAAAATAATTTATTTAAATTTGTTTCAGATGACTTCAAGTGGCGTAATCACCCGGGGCAACCCCACACCTTTTTTTTAAATCACGAAAAAAATATAATAAAATAAACTCCAAAAATTTTTTTGTACAGTTAAAGATGTCAATAATAACATATAAAATTGAAATACTTGAATTTTATTTTGTCATAATAAAAAATTACCGGAATAGCCTTGAAAATTAGACCAGAACACCAGATTACATCCTTAATTTCTAAGTCGGATCCACAAAATATATCATTGTATTCACTTATGCATCCAGGGGGGATTTAGGATCTGTTTTATGAAAATTAATTATGGGTGTTTTCTTCTCATAAAAAGCCCCTCCCCTCTCCGAAACAAATTCTTGGCTACGGCCTTATTAGGGTACGTATGTAACAGAATAATAAGAATGACCGAGCATAGTAGATATGTTATTAAAAGAGAAGGACAACAAAATACGAGTCATATCGTCGGGTGACAACCAGAAGAACCACGAATGCTGTTGTCTCGCGAAAACACAAACTAAAATTTGAACTTTTTTAAAGTTGCTACATACATATATACAATAAGCGCTTTGTGAAAAGAAAAATTGCGATTACAAGTTCAAAAAATGGGAGTTAAGTAGAATCAGGGTTTCGTAAACTACGATTCGCCAATTTAATATTATTTGTCATATTTAACGCAAAAGTGGATAGCGAGGTTGCGACATTTCCATGAACAGTCATGGCAACAGAATGATTTTGTCGATTATCACAAGTTTGTGGTAATAAATACCCCATAAAGATAAGATCGATTTGAATTTGATTTAAAATATAATTAAATTTAAGTTCATTTTATTATGTTACAAAAATGAGTCTCTTTTCACTTCAGCTACTTTAAGCGTTCTGTGTAGAAAGTTATTGTTTACTACAGTAAGTGGCAACAAAAACGATTTATAGTTAGTGCAATTTAACTAATTAACAGTGTTGGAAAATGAAAATTATAATTGAAGTTATATATAAACAGGTTAATGAACAAATGTAGTCATCACAACAACAATGTATATAGAGACGGGCAAATCAGACGGCCGTTTCGGAATCCGCCACAATTCCTCATCAGTGATCTTAGTGGTAGTTCTTAATCTTTCAATATCCCATATAAGCTACTAATATTTGAAATCATAACCCAGAATTATGGATTTGATTCCAAATATCTTCACTGAATAGTGATATTGAAAGAAACTACCACTACCGTTCTATACACTTATGTTGTTGTTTTTTTCCCATCGTAGCTAGTCTGCATAACAGTTCGTTATTTGAAAGTCTAGTACATGGGAGAGTGTGTGTGTGTGAGAAAATGATTCTAGGTGTCATTTTTTCTGAACGGTCCCCATTCGATCAGTTCATGATAGTTTTTTTTTTAGGAGACTATGAAAATTAAATCTAGAGGTTAATTTTTCAAAGTCATGACTTAAGTTCATGTTAATTTCGTTATTTGAAGTTATATATAAACAGGTTAATGAACAAATGTAGTCATCACAACAACAATGTATATAGAGACGGGCAAATCAGACGGCCGTTTCGGAATCCGCCACAATTCCTCATCAGTGATCTTAGTGGTAGTTCTTAATCTTTCAATATCCCATATAAGCTACTAATATTTGAAATCATAACCCAGAATTATGGATTTGATTCCAAATATCTTCACTGAATAGTGATATTGAAAGAAACTACCACTACCGTTCTATACACTTATGTTGTTGTTTTTTTCCCATCGTAGCTAGTCTGCATAACAGTTCGTTATTTGAAAGTCTAGTACATGGGAGAGTGTGTGTGTGTGAGAAAATGATTCTAGGTGTCATTTTTTCTGAACGGTCCCCATTCGATCAGTTCATGATAGTTTTTTTTTTTAGGAGACTATGAAAATTAAATCTAGAGGTTAATTTTTCAAAGTCATGACTTAAGTTCATGTTAATTTCGTTATTTGAAGTTATATATAAACAGGTTAATGAAC
Source organism: Toxonevra muliebris (assembly GCA_963691655.1). Classification (NCBI taxonomy): domain Eukaryota; kingdom Metazoa; phylum Arthropoda; class Insecta; order Diptera; family Pallopteridae; genus Toxonevra; species Toxonevra muliebris. Next base: position 55,875,758 of record OY829327.1, read on the forward strand.
AAATGTAGTCATCACAACAACAATGTATATAGAGACGGGCAAATCAGACGGCCGTTTCGGAATCCGCCACAATTCCTCATCAGTGATCTTAGTGGTAGTTCTTAATCTTTCAATATCCCATATAAGCTACTAATATTTGAAATCATAACCCAGAATTATGGATTTGATTCCAAATATCTTCACTGAATAGTGATATTGAAAGAAACTACCACTACCGTTCTATACACTTATGTTGTTGTTTTTTTCCCATCGTAGCTAGTCTGCATAACAGTTCGTTATTTGAAAGTCTAGTACATGGGAGAGTGTGTGTGTGTGAGAAAATGATTCTAGGTGTCATTTTTTCTGAACGGTCCCCATTCGATCAGTTCATGATAGTTTTTTTTTAGGAGACTATGAAAATTAAATCTAGAGGTTAATTTTTCAAAGTCATGACTTAAGTTCATGTTAATTTCGTTATTTGAAGTTATATATAAACAGGTTAATGAACAAATGTAGTCATCACAACAACAATGTATATAGAGACGGGCAAATCAGACGGCCGTTTCGGAATCCGCCACAATTCCTCATCAGTGATCTTAGTGGTAGTTCTTAATCTTTCAATATCCCATATAAGCTACTAATATTTGAAATCATAACCCAGAATTATGGATTTGATTCCAAATATCTTCACTGAATAGTGATATTGAAAGAAACTACCACTACCGTTCTATACACTTATGTTGTTGTTTTTTTCCCATCGTAGCTAGTCTGCATAACAGTTCGTTATTTGAAAGTCTAGTACATGGGAGAGTGTGTGTGTGTGAGAAAATGATTCTAGGTGTCATTTTTTCTGAACGGTCCCCATTCGATCAGTTCATGATAGTTTTTTTTTAGGAGACTATGAAAATTAAATCTAGAGGTTAATTTTTCAAAGTCATGACTTAAGTTCATGTTAATTTCGTTATTTGAAGTTATATATAAACAGGTTAATGAACAAATGTAGTCATCACAACAACAATGTATATAGAGACGGGCAAATCAGACGGCCGTTTCGGAATCCGCCACAATTCCTCATCAGTGATCTTAGTGGTAGTTCTTAATCTTTCAATATCCCATATAAGCTACTAATATTTGAAATCATAACCCAGAATTATGGATTTGATTCCAAATATCTTCACTGAATAGTGATATTGAAAGAAACTACCACTACCGTTCTATACACTTATGTTGTTGTTTTTTTCCCATCGTAGCTAGTCTGCATAACAGTTCGTTATTTGAAAGTCTAGTACATGGGAGAGTGTGTGTGTGTGAGAAAATGATTCTAGGTGTCATTTTTTCTGAACGGTCCCCATTCGATCAGTTCATGATAGTTTTTTTTTAGGAGACTATGAAAATTAAATCTAGAGGTTAATTTTTCAAAGTCATGACTTAAGTTCATGTTAATTTCGTTATTTGAAGTTATATATAAACAGGTTAATGAACAAATGTAGTCATCACAACAACAATGTATATAGAGACGGGCAAATCAGACGGCCGTTTCGGAATCCGCCACAATTCCTCATCAGTGATCTTAGTGGTAGTTCTTAATCTTTCAATATCCCATATAAGCTACTAATTTGCCCGTCTCTATATACATTGTTGTTGTGATGACTACATTTGTTCATTAACCTGTTTATATATAACTTCAAATAACGAAATTAACATGAACTTAAGTCATGACTTTGAAAAATTAACCTCTAGATTTAATTTTCATAGTCTCCTAAAAAAAATTATAATTGTCATTAATATTCCTTATAAATGAACTTTTCAGCACAAACCCATCTTTGTCTTATATCACTCACAAATAACCCAACGGCTTCAGTACTTTTGGGAGTTTGTTTTACAATTTAAAAAGCTTACGAATGAACCGAATGACAGAAAATTGAAAAATTTCGCTACTACTTAAATTTACTAAAAATCAAATTAAATCAACTTCAAAATATTATATATATGTATAACTAGCAATCTTTCCACTTTACCAATACACTCATCTTCGAAAGATAATCAAAAGTAGATAATGTAGTTGCTTTATATAGTACCTTTAAAACTTAAGTGTTAAGCGTATATAGAAATATTAAGTGAATATCTTATCTGAACTGTACAGTATCTAAGAATATATGTATATGATAGCGTTAGCAAATGAACGTCAAAAAAGAAAACAACCCCATTTTTTAAGCAATAATAAAGTACAATACACAATACTTTTTTTTTTTAAATTAGTAATAAAAATTAAATTTTTAAAAATTATTACGAGTACTCATATATGATTGCGTATGTGAGAGTATCCAAATACTCTACAATTTAATTAATAATGTGAAGTGCAGTGTACTTAATTCTTTGTTCTTTATGTTGAAATTGTTTGGGGTGAGAAGCCGGATTCTTATTAAAATTTGACAGCCTGCATATTTCGTCCACATTAAATTTTGTGATTTATTTGTAAACATTTTGATTGCTAGAACAATATTTAATGAAATTCAATTATTATTCTTTGATTAACAAATTGGAAGTAAATCTGAAATTTTAATAAAAAAAATTATTGTAGCTGAATGCCACTATAATATTTGTGGATATTCTAATCCTCAATTATTGTAAATTTTTGTTGAAGAAAATAGAAATCTTCCATTTTTTAATTGTATTTGCTACAGATAAATTTCGCCTGGCAGGCCCGAGACAGTTAGCTTTGCTGTTTTGGCGGTGCCATAGATTTCTGTTTTTATGTCAATTGCTCAAAAGATAAATATTTTTAAAAGATTTCTCAAAAAAATTAATTATTTGTTTTCTTTTCTAAATATCTGCGTTTTACAAATTGCTAAATTTTGTTGAAAATTTTAATTTATATTGTGTTCTTTTGTCCATAAAGTACTAGAATATTAAGTAATATTTAGTGACCAAATACACCAGAGAACTCATTTAGTGGATACATAAAATAAATAAATAAACAAGTGGTTGAAGTGTGCACGCATTGTTTGTGTATGTGTATGGTAAAATCAGATGTTCTCCGTCAGCCTTCTGAACGTTTCTAATAATAGTTTCATTAAAATTAGCACTTGATATTTTTAAATTCTTGCTACATGTGACATTATGAATAACAATTTAATTAATAGAAGCACCAGTATTTATTGTTGTTTATAATGTTAAATAAAAAATATGCTTCGAAAAAGATCAAAAGTCGAACTGAATCGAATTCTTTAGAATGAATTACAATGGAGAACTGTAGCGCGCTAAGTCAAATACAGCTTTACAAAGAAAGAAAGAAAAAAAAAAACAACAACAAAACCACATGTTATCAGAAGAAAAGAAAAAAAAACTTCATATGAGTTTTGTAAAAGCAACAACAACATAGCTACTAAAAAAAACTATTATTTTTATATATAAAAGAATAAAGTATTCTCTCACTTGGAGTACTTAAAAATTAACTATTAGGAGGGAAAAATGAATTCATACTATATGAAGCAGTTTTATTTTATTATGAATATTTATGAATGTGTTTGTGTGTATGTGTGATTATTCGTTTTTTTTTTGTATGCTATTGTAAATTTCATCACGTTCATTTGCACTCACTCAATTGAAAAAATTAAAAATATATATATAACTACGAGTATATATTAATGGCAACGAATATTTAAACACACTTTAATGATGAAGAGTAAAAAGAAGCAAACAATGACAATACGACGGTGTACGGGTGTGTTCACGAGTACAAATGACACTCTATTCAAATACGAAAATCAAATTCGACTAAAACCAAAATTGTACACAATTAAAAAACCGTAAAATATTTTTTTCTGTTCGAAAAATAATAATAAAAAAAAAATCAAAATAAATAAAAAAACGACGCATTTACACAAGTGACGACGACGTTGCATATAAGAGCAACAATATGCATAAGTATGTACTTACACAGTAATCCCCAGTTAAGTGTGCCACTTAAAGAATTGATTGCATGATAACTTTACTAGAAAATCATTAAAATCACTATTATTTTATTCCAACTAAAGAAATAATTAATAGGTATATATAATTTCATTAAAGTCAACGTGAATGCCTTACATAGACCATATGGCTCCATAATGTCAATATTGTGTATAAGAAGTTAAAGAGAAATTCGAAAAGAACTAGCTAATAAATGAACCCGATAATTTGCAGGTTAGTTTCTTTGAGCATGGTAATATACATAGATAGTTGATTGAAATGTCTTTTTTCACTATCAGCCCTATTATAAATATTCACGAATGAAATCCGTGGGCAAAGTTGTTTGTTTTTTCCTTCTTTTTCTATAGGAATACATTGAAAAGAAACAAATTTTTCCTGGGATTTAATTTTGGGAATATTTAGAAGAGGGCTGTATGTCAAAATCAATCAAACTTCGCAAGATGTTGGAAACTTCATATAGAAAATTCTCTATTTTTCTCTCTCTGCCATTGAATATGACATAGTGAAAACCAGACATAAACATGCCATAACTTACAATATGGTAAAAATTTGTAAGAACAATTTACAACAAATGAAAAGATACCACATATATATATATATATATATTTCTACCGAAACCTTACATCTTGACGCAGGAGACCTCTACCTTCATAAGAAAGGCGATGTCTATACTGATTGGTCCAAAATTGAAGATTTTGTAGATACGCTGCCTTCTTGTACTTATCTCTCTTTTTCAAGCAGCAATTTTAAATTGTTTCAAATTCACCCAAAGCCTCAGAGCTAAAAATAATCTTCAACTCTGCTGGGTCCTAGGATATTCTAGAAAATTTTGAAATGACGTGACGAACGAACCAACGAAAATGGACACATGCGTGAAGGCAGATCCCTTTAGCATCGCACCATCTCTTAGCTGCCATTACTTAGATTTTGATAAATGGCATCTTCAAATGGCAATTTTATTATTTTACATTAGTGTATTACTGTAATTAATACTTTTTATCTCTTAAGCAGGACGCCTTTGAAGTAGGGAACTATCGAATAAATTTAGGTGTGATTAGATGTATGTTGGCATTTTCAATGTAACATGGTCCTCCTAAGATTTGTAGAAGAATTTTGAATCGTTCCCCAGAATTTAATATCATACATCCATATGAGTTTAATGACATATATTCTTTAAATAAATAGCAAAAATGATTCCATTATTATGATTCCAAAACAGAATTTCAATTTCATTCTCCCGTGAGGAATACAGTTAGCGTCTTTACTGAGTATTGTTTTTGAAACATCACACAAAAAAAAAAAAAAAATAAAAATTGGTCTGCTAGAAACGACCTATGCAGTATTTGTAGTGGCTCTGATATGAAAGAAACTTTGGAATATACTCTTTGTCACTGAACAAATCTAGCAAGGATTAGGTTAAAGATGCTAAGGAGGGCATTCCTTCTTATGCTTAATGATATTACTATCATTTACTAACGCTACTTTCAAAATGGAAACTATGAACTTTGCTGAATTTTGTGAGGTATTCGCCACCACTTTTATATAAACTAACATAGTTGAAAATGCTTTATTCACTTTGAATTTGCTTCCATTTGGGTGTGAATCTGCGATATTGTATACTGATGACTCTGAATAAAGGAATTCCGTGTTTTCATATAAATGACTGATCAAATTTTATCCACTTTCAGGGTATTCAAAAAGTTCCTCTTGATCTTAAATTGCATTCTATAAAAAATAATCAAAATTTGTAATTGTTATTATATTAGAAATGTTAGCCAACTTAAACGAGCGGTAACTCATTCTCAAGAATGTGATTTATTTTTTTAATGCTTATATCAAGAAAGCGAATGTTATTGACTCAAATCTTTTTACATTTGTAAATAAATATAAAATATTCAGAGAATTAACTGTGCTTAGATTTCAATAGAGAGAACGCAATTAAGCAACTGTTAGTTAATCGGGGATTACTGTATATGCTGATATATGCATGAATATGTACGAGTGTGTAAACGACTTACTACATATTTGTGTCTCTTTTTCTCTAAAGGCAATTGTGTATACAATGAGAATATATGATTGTGTATGTATTTGTGAGCGAATGAGACTATGTATGTAGAGTAGCTCACGTTATCACTTTAAAAAAGAAACGAACAAAGCTGTAAAGTTCACAACTCTGTGTTAAGGCTGGAACAAAAAGCCAAGAACCCATAGTGTTGAGAAGCTACAATGTAGACAAATTTTGTACTACGCCACTGAAGAAAATATTAAAATCCCAACTTGGAAAGTTTCTTTAACTTGGGACTTCAGGTATTCTGAGGAAGACTATAAAAATCAAAGTCCTCATGATATAAAGTCTGAACTATGAAACCGAAGAGAGTAATGCATCATTTGCATTGCAGACATTCTCTCTTTCTCTCTGTCTCTCTTCCACCGAGTATATTACTCTCTTCGAAATTTATATTATGAGCACCCTTATCAGTAAATAGTTTTATGTTGTACCCGTCGTTATTGTTTTTTAGTTACTTTAACTGATAAGGAATGAAAAAGTTCAGTAGCTATTTTTGTTTTTATTCCGGCTGTGGTTATTACTGGAAACCATTGAAATGTTTTGTGAAATTACAAAAATTTAGTTTATTTTAAGAAACTCTTAGTTTTTTTTTTTTCTCAACCGCCTTTTACTGACATTCGAAATATGTATGAGTACATCAAAAAAGAAATATTAATTTTCAACTGATAAGGAAATACAAATACACACACACACATGAATAAAATGTATGATTTATGGTATTCTTTCCAGTGACAATATTCTAAAGTTGGCATTAAATAGTGGAGAAGGCAAGGCAGGGACATCCTCAGTGGACCTCGGTTCGAACGTTGCGAGAGCTTGTATTTGACAGTCACGTTCAAACTCGATTAATAAATTTGTAATAGTGTTCTTTATATAATAATAAAATTCCAAAACATAAAAAGAAGCAAATCTTTTATTTCTTCTTTGTAGATATGAAGTTGACCTGCGTTCCCTCCACTTTTTCACGTCGCTAGATTCATTCTTACTTTTGTTCTTTTTCCAAAAACGTGTAAGCGCATATTTTCATTGTTGTTACATTTATTTTTTTCGTCTTGAATATTTTTTGAAAAATATGAATATGTTCTTCATTCTCATTAATCTTGAATACATTTTTTATATGTTCCTCTTCATAGTTGCGTGTCTTTAAATCTAACTATTTAGGTATTTAGTGTCAACTACATACTCGTATATTTGAAGTCATTGTTCTCCACATAAACAAATTATTTCCCTTCCTCCCTAATGCTCTAAAGCTTATACTACTGAAGCAGGTACATAGATAGGGTAAGGAAACTATCGAGAGCGCTTAGACATTGGAATGGAATGAAATGATTGAGTGAGTGAATGAACGAATGCATTTATAACTTATTTATGACTTTATTTTCAGCCGGAGTATGTTTACTATTTTTGCCATTGTTTCGAATATTTCCATTTCTGTTTACCGACTGTAGTTGAAAATGGAGTATATATCGCTGCCTTAATTTGCTAAAGCCCTAACACGCATTTTTCAAATTTACTGCATCAAGAATTTGTAATTTGAACTAAAAGAAAATGTCGTAAGTTTTCGGTGTAGGTCTGTAAAATTTTCGGTACAGATGAAAGTGAACACACTTTATCATAATCCATCAAAAACTCGATATTGAAAAATTTGATGTTAAGGCCTTAGCAAATTAAGGCAGCGATATGTAAATATTAATGGCAAGGTATGAGGCAGTCATAAATAATATATGGTATAGCAGGATTAATGAACGTTTTGAAGTCAGAACAACAACAGTGTACATAGAGACAGGGAAATTAGACAGCCGTTTGGGAATCCGCCATGATTCCGGATCAGTTATCTTAGTTTTTCAACATCCTATACACCGTTTGGAACTTGATTTTTCAACAACATATAGAAGTCACTAATATTTGAAATCGTAAACCAGAATAATAAGGGTTTGATTGCTTGGGACTTGAGAAGCATCTCAACAATGAGCGCCACCTCACGACCACACAAACAGAACAGTTCGATCTCAATGACTACAAAGTGGCACTGAAGGACGTTCACGAAGAAGAAGTAACCAAAGTAATAAACAAGAGACATCCGAATACTGTTTTGGGATGCCGCCCACCCATCATTTCCGACAGCGAGAAGCAGCCACCGCGGGACACAAGATTCACTCTACCCAGATATCTTTTCAAATATCCAGTCAATCCCACCGTCTTGACACCACTATCACTATGGAAACAATCTTTAGATGTAGCTCGATTCCTGAGCCTAGACCTAACTGGAGAACCCTCATGACAATGCTGCACATTCATTTTATCGAAGGTTGGTTTTGATTTTAATTATCTTAACTAAATAGAGATGTTGAAAGAAACTACCACTACGGTTCTATATACTTATTTGTTAATGTATTTTTCTCATAGTTGCACAAATAGCGCGTCCACATAAAAGAGCAATGATTTCATTACTCCAAAAGAAGCAATAAACGAGAAACTCCAATACAGTAATGAAATTTTTGGCTTTCACTAACCCAATTTCATAATTTTAAATAAATAAAAGAAGACAGTCTGATTGAGTCATTCAAATTTGTATATCTTACTCTTTCTTGTCTAGTTAACTTTTTAGGGTTAGGTAGGATAAAAACTGTCCCAACTTTTACTTTTACTTTTTTTATGCATAGTGAGATATATTTAAACCCATCTCGAAAAGTTGAAATTACTTATAGTAATACAGTTCAATATTTTAACTACAGTTTCTCATTCAGTTGGCAATGTTATAATCCATTTTTTGGTTCTGTGCAACTCGGGTTTTTATTTTCTTTGAAATCGTGTGCCTCAAAGAGATAAAAAACAGTAACTACTGCTGGAAATATTGCAAGAGTAAAAGAAACAAAATCCACTGAAAATAAATTTGCTAATGTGGCTCAGTTGGTAACCGAGTTGCTTAACATTCACGATGAGGACTTTCGGACACAGGTTCTAACCTGGAAAAACTTTGCCAAAAATGTAACTCAATAGAAGATCAAGGAAAAATAATTGAACGATAAAACGATAATAATAAATAAAAAAATGCGTGCTTACTGGTGTTTTAGATAACTAGTCTATGGCGTCATAAATTTTGGCAGCAACTATTTTGGTGTTTTTTTTTTCTACGAGATGTAAGTGAGCTCATGCTCGTAATCGTGCCCTCCTTTATTACTCCCTTTGGAGGGTAAAACGAGTACTCCATGCCCTAGGACATGCAATGTTAAAAAGGAGTGTAAAATGCAAGAACTCTGGAGCAATAGGAAGTAATCCATTTCTTCGCTTTGGAGCGCTCGATTATTACTCCTACGATCATCCTAAGTTCAATTGAGATATTGCTACAAAGCTTTGCTCTAGTGATATGTACTCTCTTGATATAAGTTAAATTGAAGGAGTAAGCGTGGCACTCACCAAGCAAATGAAGTAACGAAAACGAAATTTTGGGCAGAGATGCATGTTTCCAATATAAAGCTATGCTGAATAAAAGTGTCACTTTGTGGGTTTGCCACCTCCCATACAAAATATTCTGAATTGGGTAAAATACGGTACCCATCAAGGAAGTGGAAATGGTATATTTCATGCAATTCAATCATGAAAATTTCTACAGCTCAAGTCTTACGGGATTGGTTTTTTTATTATCTGGATTACTTTCCAATATAATACTCTTGGGTTTGAGAAACCGTCACCAGAGGGTCCCTTCAATGTGACAATTTTATCGACACATTGAGTGCGTTTCGCGGGTGCAAAATCAGAAAAGCTATTTTCAAAGTGTGCTAGAAACGCGTCGTTGAGTGTTTCTGATCAGCAAAGCGGAGGCTATTTTTGAACACAGTTGAAAAACTCGACACAAGCTCAAAATCATCCATAATTATATTTTTAGAAGGAAATGAAAACATTTCACAAACTAGAATTTAAAAATTTTCAAAAATTTTAGAACATATGCATCATGCCGTTTCTAAGACGCAAACACTGATTACTGATTTTTGATTAATTACATCGAAATCATCTTTTCTGATTTTGCACCCGCGAAACGCACCCTTTTATGCACAAATCATGTACTTTCATTACGTCGGATGACGTCGAACGAAGCAACTTCTACTCTACAAAATAGAAACACACAGAGATACAAAAGTTCTAAGAAAACGATATTTTATTATGCATACCCTTGTTACTATTTTCTATTTAAAAATAAAAATGAATTCTTTTAAGTTTTTGTTAATTTATCCATTTTGTTTACTTTATTTCAATATGAAATGTCAAAAAGAATCTAAAATTAATCCACATCTTTAAAATATCGGTAAAAAATAGTGTTGCCATATGGGTTTTATTTTTTGTATTTTTTTTTCTTTCGGCCGGTAAATCATCTGGACTATAATGCATTGGTACCTATCTAGACAAAAGCATAGAAAGTACTCTTCAAAATTATAGCGCATGTAGTACTCACAATGTTCAAAGCTGAATAACTTCGTCATGAATCCATAGAAATCCATCGGGTCTATTTAGTTGTGAAACTCTATTTTATATTAGTTTGAGAAATAAAAATGATCACTATAATACAAAAAGCGAAAAATATCAAATTTTGTTTGAAAGGCTTTCGGATTTAGTGTGCCAAAATTATAGCGCACTTGAACTAATTAATTAGTAATATTTTATTAGGATCATAAAATTTAGTTTTTATTATGAAGAAGAGTTACCTCTGTATTTATTAACGCATCAATACATAAATGTGTTGCAAATTCCTCAATAAAAAAGACCCGATGGATTTCTCTGGATTCATGCCGAAGTTATTAAGCTTTGAACATAGTGAGTACTAAGTGCGCTATAATTTTGAAGAGTACTTTATTTGAAATATATTTACTATTTTCAGACCAAAACGATGTTAAGTAATTCATAATTCAATATTAAGTAATTTCTTATACATTTTTCTATTGCATCCGATATTAAAAAAATGGAAATTCACTATTGTTTTTTTTTTCTGTGCTTTTGACACAGAAAATCAAAAATAAAAGATAATGGCTACGTTCAGAAGATGCAACTGTTGCCCAATAGAGGAGAGCGTGTCTTCTGAACGCGTAGTTGTGTGTTTTTGCTCAGCACAACTGTGGGCATTTGGACGCCATTTTTGCGATCATATTATTTTTCCGCTCTTTCATGCCAACATGTTGTTTCCCAAAAATTAGATAGACTATGCATCTTGCCGTTCAGAAGACACAACAGTTTAAAAACAACTGTTGGCAATTTACAAACAATAGTTAACACAAATAATCTCTCAAAAAAGAACGAAGAAAAATGTTCAAGTGCGCCTGATTTTTTTTTAAAAATACGAAAATAATATAAAAGTAAATGAAAATAAATATATACAATCGAATATGGGTTGCGACAATCAACCTTCAAGTTACAATAGACCTAAATGGTTCCACTGTATCTATCTATTTTACTAGCTCTCCAACAATTTTTAAAATTTACGAATATAATATTATTACTGATACCTTCGCAATTATTTCCTTCTTCCATGATATTGTGATTTTTTTGTGATTCTTTTAAGCAGAAGCGAAAGGTGCTGCAAACTCTTCAAATGCATATTTGGTTAATTTATTATATTAAAGTTTAATTCAGGTTTTTTTAGTGTTTGGTGACCGAGTTTTTCTTAAATATATCATTCTTCTTTCAACCCTATTAGTGGTTAAAAAAAAGAGAGTTTTCTTTGATGCAAAACTAACCAACATATATTGGGTTTTATTTTACTAAAATAGTCAAGAAATGGTAAAATATGTTGTAAGTAAATGAAGCTGTGTAGTAAACTTTTAAAATGCTGGGAAAGGTATAATTTATTCTCGAGCTCTGCCAGAATCCACTTCCAAAACCTTGTTATTTAGTTTTGATTAAACATTGTAATAGAGTAAGTTAATATGCCTTGAGAAACTAGGAACCAATAAATTGTCTCGGCCGCTGCTTTTCGTGTTTTATTCTTCGTTGTTATATATTCTTTTCTAAGAGAACCTTGATTCATTTACCTAGTGTATTTAGTTATCGTAGATACTCTCATACTCGTCAGAAAGCAGTCAAGTGCTTTGATTGCATCTTGGCTTTTTGAATATATTTTGTTTGCCCTTTATTGAATGTGAAGTACGTTTAATTAAGTTCAGAGCCTCTTCCCTTACAAGACGTATAGTTCCTACGGCAGTTCGATTCTTATGTCGTCTCTGTATTACTTTAATGTGTGCTCTTTGAAAGGACGTAATATGTTAGTAAATATAATTTTTATATAATTTAAGGAAGGGTTAGCCAATCTAAGATGCTAGCACAAATTTTCTATTAGTTTTATATTGCTAGCAACCTCAGGGCCTTGGGCATAGTTTATTATTGATTGGTATTAGTTGGAGATTATAGTTAAATAGAATTTTAAAGAAATATAAGTACATATGAAATTATGTATTTTTTTTTCTGAATTTGTTTTGATATTAATATATTAATGAACATGTCATGTTCCACCTCAGATTCACTCTTTGATTGCTTGTGCTTTTTCCCAGAAAATTTAACAATCAATCAAAAATTAATATAGTTTTAAAATTGTACAAAATTTATTTTTAAATTCTGAAATAGTTTGGATTTTGCATTTGATTTGCTTAATTTATTGAAAAAGTGAAAACTTATAACAATATTGTGCAAAATTTTAGTGAAAAACTGATTAAAAAAAAAAGGGACGTCTGAATTGGAACAGATCTCAGGTTGGGTAAGAGGCACATATATCAAAAGTGTTCTCGACTTTTCTAACAGCATGCAGGATATTTGTATTTACGAATTCATTGATCAAAAACCGATTGGAGATACGAGTTGAAATATGTACCTCTGCTCAATTTGTCTGGACATAATGTAATCACACGTATGTCATATATCTTAAGTAAGAAAGAGGTAGAAACTCGCCTGTCTTTTTGTAATTACCTATTTTTTCTGCCTCACTTTTTCAGACTAGTGTTCATGACTGCACCCGTGTGAACAGCCACATATAGAATGTAATTATGAAGCTACTGTCAATATTTTAAATCGATCCAGGCAACGGAGTTCAAGTAATCTACCCTCTCAGTTGGGAAAAAAGGTTTCGTGAAGAACGCATTTAAAGTTAAATTTTCTTACCGCGCGCTTTCCGATGCACTGTGGCAAAATCGAATTGAATCTTTTAAATTTTTTTTTTTTTCACTTTAAGATCAAATATTGTTCACGAAGCAATATTTTATAAATGCTTTGAATGTACATCGTGATCACATCATCAAAATTAAAAATTAACACAAGTTTTTGTATTTTAATTAAAATGCATAGATATTAATAAAAAAAAAACTCGTTTTCATTTTCTCTCGGATGACCTTCATATAGTCATATACTGAAATATTCTTCTAAAACTTTGCATCTATCATTGAACAAAGGAATATTAATTATCTATGTACATAAATATGAATTCACTGAACAAGTTTGACTGATGACTGAATGATGAGAATAAATTATTGCACAACAACGAATTGTGTGGAGTTCGATTAAATTAAATATTAGAATATTAAATATAGAAAAAGTAAAAAAAAACACACCAGTTTAAGTAATTAAGGTAGTGAGTTTCCAAGGAGCTAACTGCACATTTCGTAAATAGTTAATCAAGCGCGCGACATTTACAATTGGCCTACATTTTCTACATAGCTTCAGAACTTAATGTAAGTACAGTCAAAAGTAGTGGGCGTGTGTACTTAGTTGTTAGTACTTACTAGTTAGTTGAAATAGAGAAAATGGGTAAATGCTTAAATAAACTGTGTATATAGAAATAGTATCAAAATGACAGCAACAACAACAAGAACAACAGCAACGAGAACAAGAATATGAACAACATAAATTTTATGACTTCCGTCTGAAACTGAAAATGGAAATGTTCCTGGCGCTTGCATATTAATGGTTATTTAAGCTAAGAAAACAAAATAACGCAACATCATCTCCTTCATAATCATCATTACGATTATCATAATCATTGTTATATCCTTCCAGGAAGGCGTGCCAGAGTAGTGAGCAACAGTAACGCTTTGAAATCGCCTACGCTTTTTTATAAAAAATGTTGTTTTTTTATAAGTTTTATGCGGTCTTCTTTTTACCTCCAAATTATTTTTGGTTAGTTTTTCTGTTTCCTTTTTTTTTGGTAGATTTTCCCACCCTTCCCCACTTAAACCGCTCTATAAAACATATGAAAATGAGTGCAAAAAACATAAGAAAAGCGAAAGAAAATTAATGAGAAAAAATCATGTGCTATAGAAAATTCACATTTTTTGTTTGTAGGTATGTGGGTTTTATGGTTTAGGTACCTACTTTTTTTGCACTCAAAAAAGAAAAGTAGGTACGTAGTATGAAGTAGTCATTTTGTATGAAATGAAATAAAAAGAAGAGCTTTTGTGTGTAGGAAAACTCTCTGCTCTCAATAAGGCTCAACGCAACCACCAACATCCTCAGCAATACCATTATCTGCAATGACAACCGCACTCAACAAAAACAACAGCAACAACCACAACAGCAACAACAATTTACATGAATAAGTGCTTTTTTAATACAAATTTAGAACATACATACCAAAGTATGTACTGACATACATACATATGCACATACATAATATTTTGTGAAACTAACACGAGATAAGATTCAAAATTGGTAGTAGCAATGTATGCATTTTGTAATAAATATTTCGTAGTTTTGTTGTTGCGGTTGTCCTTTTGTATGGAGTACAGAATCACATGGCGAACTTATGAAAAATGAAAGCAAAAATCAATACCAACCAAAAAGGACACATGCTAAAGTATTTTCCATTATTTGTTTTTTTTTTTTTGCAAAAAGGCATTGCGAAAAAGGCAGAAAAATGGCGCCCTTAAAAAAGTAGGTGAACACCGTTGATGTCAATGATGGTAGTAGCTCAGTAGAAAGATTATAGTGGTATGAATGGTAGTATCTCTGCGTTCATTATGCGCCTACTGTATGCGACTCATCTGCGAGTAACAACCGAGAAAGGGTTTCACAAATATTTACAATGCCATTTAACAAAGAAAAAAAACACACTGTATGTATTTAAGTAAGATAAGCGCAACCCAAGAGACAGACATGGAGACGCTGCAAAGGTGAAGAATTGGCAGGGAAAGCGGCAAGGAGACCAAGTGAATAATGTTCAACATGAGGATTTTAAATATAACTTACGTATGTTTTTCTCTTTTTTATTTTCCTTTGTGTTTTTGTTGTTGTTATAGTTTTGGCACGAAAACTTTTTAAATCTTCCGAAGGACCTGAGCTTAAATGACGAAAAATTTAACTAAATGTTTTCTCGTTAGATAGTGCTTTCAGAATAACTTTTACAATTAAATGAGAATTATTTCAATATGAATTAAATGAGCAGCAATAACAAGCTTGCTTCATATAAATAAAGCTCTCTTAACTCCATGGATAATTTTTGAAGATTAGGATTATTTGACATTGCTACTTCTAGGCAGTTACTTAAATACGTAGTGAACTTAGTTTATTCATTAAATTATATCAAATTAATTAAAAGTTGGAAATTTGTGGATATTTACTTAAATTCTGATGTTTTTGACAACATGTAATTTAACCTTATGGCAGTATTTAATTTATCTCGGGAGCAGAGTTCAAATCTCTCTACTTTAAAATAATAAAATCTTTTTGAATTATGAAGGAACGCGTTTTAAGGCACCTGTACGCTCACCGTGAAAACAACACTTCATCGGAGTCGAAAGTTAATCCCTCTTCGAGAATTCACACATCTCCATCTCCTTATCTAGATCACTGCTGTTCGTCAGTCTAACCAGGGTGGATAAATATTTTATTCTATTTGGAATTGAATCGCCTATAATTTTTTTATTTAACAAAAACATTAAAAAATTACTCACTAACGAATATGAGTAACATAAATTGTGGAAGAAAATTCTTGAGAACGGTTCAACGCTTGCACTAAAACGATTCTTATACTGCCAGTGAGATATTTCCATATCTAGGCATTATTTACTCAGATGTCAGATAAGTCTAATGAAACCGAGTGGAACAACATGAGACGACAACTCACATTCTATGTGAATGATTTAGTTCGGCACAGAAGGGGGAATTTTAAAGTAGCCATTTCTACCGATCGATACCATCAGATCTTCTTCTTAAAAATGAGTTCATTAGGATAGCAGAGGGTTTTTCGTCTGGTTGGTACAAAATATCGCTTGAGTTGGAGTGTCTGACTTTTGAATCTTCTCTACTCAACTGATAGTAATAATAATTTAATCCAGACAGTCCTACACATATTACTTTCGCCACGGTACATAGTGTTTTGATCCCACACAACGACGGAACAAAATTAGAAAGAGCGCTTTGATTTTGATGAAAACAGCTATTGTGTTTTCCAACACAATCAAGCCTGGATTTACAATGCATAACCAGTTTAGATGTGGTTAGAGGATTAAGTAAGGATTTAAGCGCAGCCTGACTGTCACTAAATACACAGATACTCCTTTCTCTCCAACCATTTTAAAACTGGAATTGTTGGCATTGTATCGGATGGTATTGATAGAACTGTTAGGTCCAGGTCAGTATCTTCAACAATGCCACCAATATCCCAGCAAGTGCCATACCAATACATACATATTGCGTTTAAGCCTACAGATGGCTTTGACATCCTCTTCTTTAGCAAAAATATCAAGAGGTGGTAAGTTGAGCAATGCATTCAAGGATGGGCCAGGTGTTGTAGGAAAAGCTCCCGTACAACAAATGGCCACAGTCCTTTGAAGTTTGGCAAGAGCTTTCCTAACGCTGACAACATTAAGTCTGCTCCCCCAGACTATGGATGCATAGGTGATAATGGGATAATCATAGCCTTATAAAGCCATAAGACTTTTTAAGGTGATAAGCCCCATGTTCTGCCAAAATTAGACTTACATTGACAAAAAGCTGCCAGTGCCTTGGGTGCCTTTAGTACAACATGAGAGCGCTATGGAAGTTTACTAGAATGACTCCTAGATATTTAACTTCATGGGATAGGTGAATAGTGATTCCTCTGAGTACTGGCAAAGTGGGATCATCAATTTTCCTTCTGCTGGTGAAAAAGATAACACCGGTTTTAAGAGGGTTAACCGATAGCCCATTTGAGCAGCACCAAGAGTCAATCATATTCAGAGCAGTTTGGGTCTAAGCAGGTAACGTCATCGGCATAGGCCTGTGTGTAGATACCCGACTCATTTAGGGAAACAAGCAGAGAGTCAACCAGCAGACATCACAGCAGTGGAGAAAGTACGCCCCCTTGGGGACATCCTCTATTCACGCCACAAGTCACGGATGGACCACAATCAGCTTGAACCATCATAAGTCTATGTAACAGCATTGAGCGAATCCAGTTAACAAGAACCAGATCCACTCCATGCTGACCTGCTGCATTGCACATGCCGTCAAAAGCCGCGTTGTCAAAAGCTCCCTCAATATCAACAAAAATAACAATAGTGTATTCTTTCCTGTTGAGGGGCCGCTCAATCCGACCTACCAGATTTTGCAGGGTCGTCTCACAAGATTTTCCACATTCGTAAGCATGCTGAAATGAAGAGAGAGGATGTAACAATAACGACTCACTACGGATGCGGTGTTCAACACAGCGCTCAAGACATTTTGGTTGGAAAGAAATCATACTGATTGGTCTTAAGCTTTTGGGATTGGTATAGTTGTCCTTTCCAATTTTTGGAATGAATAAAACTTTTACCAACCTCTATTGTCGAGGTATGTGAGCGAAAGCCAAACTGGAGATGCAAATCTTCTTCAAAACCGGTAGCAATTGCACCATACTGTCTTTCAGAGCAACTGGGAGTATACCATCCGGACCCGGCGATTTGAACGTAGAAGGTGATAGCAAGATTACAACAATTTCATCTCGGCAAAAACAACAAAGCTTTGCTGTTGCGTCATATATCATAAAATGTCAAAATCAGCCATGCAACAAAATAATAACAACACATTTTTGTTGTTGCGGCCATAATGGCGGCGTGAAGCCCACCGCTCCCGAAAAAAGAAGAGTTTGCCGGTAACATTACCTCGTATAAATTTACCTTGCATCTCACTTTTTGATTCCGTGAAAGTGCCATCAGATTTTTTGAGCTTGACCCTCTGATTTTCTCCAACCTAGCTCTTTCAGACATAGTTTCAGTACCGCTGCAGAAATTTCAAATCTCGAATTAGCTTTTTATACTCCTTCTGCTTTTGACGATATATAGCCCAGTGCTCATCAAGATTAGTCTTGAGATAAGTTTTTTCGACTCAACCCGCAGGTCTTGCTCCACCACGGAACAGGAACCTTAGCAAGAGGCTGGCGAGGGGGACAGGCACGCTCAAAACTGGTCTGAAGTGCAGGGGTGAGATTTTTCACCGCTGCTTCCAGACCTCGTTCCGTAGTTTAGGGGGTGGAGCCCAGCTTAATGAAGCCAGTTCTACTCTAAACTTTGCCCAATCCGCCTTTATCGGATTTCTTATGAGCGTTAAAGATTAACTTCAACACCATACTGAAACTCGATTTATCTGTGGTCAGATAGAGAGTCATCTCTAAGGTCCCTCCAATTTGGAATTGACTGCGCTAACCTTTCATTAGAAAGAGTTAGATCAATAACCTCCTGTTAATTCCCAATGTTTTGTATGTTCAACCCAGAAGACAGGATGTAGTGCATACTTTTAGGGTTAACAAAAAAAGTTCAATCCAAAAAATTTTTGTTCAGACCTATTTTCAAGTTGATAGTGGAACATGTTTATGCATATTCCGGTAAAGAAAGGTGCCTTCTAAAATTGTGCAAAAATCCAGGAGCTCATTTTCACATAATTTCTAGATTTTCTCTCCCAGTTCAAGTTTTATTAGTAAATCTTCAGTTTTCGTATTTTCAAAAATACTTAACTTTAGAAACAGAGAGAATTTTTAGCTTTGCAAATGTTAATTAAAAAAAACACCAAAAATTTCCTTGATAAATTGCGAATACAAAACTGAAACTTTTGGCAAGATATCATTAAAAACGTATTTTCGAGGTGCATTTTACTCAACGGACTAAAAAACTAAAATCGAACTATCCAAAAGTTTTGTGAAAAATTTGTCGACTTCGATCTGCTCTTACACCCAGATTTTTTGGAGATATCTTAGTGGCAATTTATAATTAATATGGCATCAAATTTGTTTGGTTTTGACATTATGTTTTTTTTTAATTTTGCCTATGGGACGAATCAGTGTGCGATGGCCTACTTAGTGCCCAATAAAAATTAATTAAAAAATTTTACGAACAATTGAATGTAGTACTTCGAAGGGGCCACATCCCTCATTATTTATATGGACTAACATCTACAATGTAACAAAATATACTGCTGGTATATCTAAAATATAAAATAACTGAGCCATGTTTTTGGCTTGGACCCATCGATATGTGACAAATGGTTCGAAATTTCTCATTAAATTCGTTCGGTGGCTACTAGAGCCACTAATGAGGGGAAATACTTTATTTGACATTTATCCAAATCCCATATGTGCACTCAAATTAATTCAAGAAGAAGAAACTGTGACATCAGACTCTCGTTTAACTAAAAGTGGCCCTTGTACATATGATGCATCATTCTTGTGCATTTTCTATCTAATAAATCCAACAAAATAATAAGAATAATATTTACAACTTGAAGCCTTATTTACCTACCAACTGATATAGTCAAACTTATAGAATAAATAAAATTTTTCATATTTCCAAATATTTGTACAAATTTAAATTATAAATTCCTTCCCATGCTAGCCACTCAAGGTAAATCCTCAATACTGCAACAACAGCAATTGCTGAGCTCGCTTCAATGCAAAACCATGCAAACTAAAAATACAAATGCGAAAAAATACGAAACGAGAAACTAACAAAACGATAAACAAAAAAGACCTAAATAAATTCTACATGAAGGTACATAATTAGGCCAAATCCTCTTGACGCCAGTATATGTACAATGCACGCACACACACAACAACTTGCTCACATAAGCAAGTGTGTATATAAACCCGTGTATGTATGGACGAGTATATACAAATTATGGCCAAAAACAACGCACTCGCGCGTTTCCATTTGATGGTGGTGGAGTGAACGGCATTAAAACAGCACTGACACCAACACCAACAATAACAAAATTCCACTCCACAACAGCATTTTCGAAGCGTGCATCGCGAACACACACTCAGTTTTGAAATTGTGACGCAGCAGCGGCAACAAGAATAATAAAAACAACAACAAGAAGAAATGCTAATGCTGATGCCACAGTTTTGTTTTTTTCGATTTTTTTTTATTTGTAGGTAGCAGCAGCAGCAGCAGCAACAACAGCAGACGATCAATTGGGGGCGTTTAATGTTGCCATCAATTTGTTGCTATTGTTGTTGTTTTTCGGAGGAGTGTAGCTGGCAGTTGGTTGTTTTCGTTGATTTTATTATTGTTGTTGTTGTTGTTGCTGTTGTTGCAGCTAACAACATTAATAGAATCATGCGTCTGCAGCAAGCACGTTTGACGTCAACGTCATCATCATCATCATCGTCATTATGCAACATTGATTTGTCGTTTCGCACTGTGGCCTTTTTCGTTGCACACTCTCATACATACATGCATACATACACGCATAGAGTGCTGCAAAATAACTGCAAACGAAAGCAGTGGCGATAATAATAATGATGTTGTTTTTGTTGCTGTTGCAGCTACTGCAAAATCGTCGTCGTTTTTACAACAACAGAAGCGTCAACAACTAACTGCAAACTTGGTCAAGTGAGAACCTTGTGACATTATTTTGCTTTTCTTTTGAATTCTTGTTGAATTACTGTTTTTCTTGTTGTTGTTGCAGTTGTAGTAGTTGAAATGCAATGAGAATTTTTAAAAATAGATGAAAAACTTTTGTTTATTGTTTACTGCCGCTGCTGCTTCTACGACTGTACGACTGCAGTTGTCGGTGTCGGTGCAACATAAAAATGCTTCTGATGTTCTTGTTGTTTTATTGTTGTAATCAGAGACAATGAAAAATAGTTTTTAATTCTGAATTTTTTCTCAACAATTACAAAAATAAATAAATAATACTCACAGACTTTGGCCTTAGAATTTTCATTTTAGCATCGCTTGCAATTTTCGACTATACAACAACAATAAAAAATTTTCAACGTCATACCTTATTCCCCACATTCCTCCTCCATTACCACCATATTCTTTATTTTCAATTCTCTATACACTTCTGAGCCATACGATTTTTCGACTGAGTCTTTCTACCACCACCCCCCCCCCCCCCCCCTCCCCTACTGCTGGGTTAGCTGTGACTTAAGAGAACTTAAAATCCGAGGGGGAAGAATCTTTTCAGCTGGCAGTTGGCTGGTAATGGTAACGTTCGTTAGTTTGACACTGACGGACAGCATGAGCGACATTAACAGCAATTTTAGTCACAGTGCGATGTTGGCTCCAACCACAACAACAACAGTAATACAAAAACATAATTCTGTTGTTGTTGCTGCTATATAAATATGTACTTATGTACATGCTGCTGCATTTTAATCATTTTTATTTCTTTTTTTTTTATTATAATAATAATTATTATTATTATATTTTTTTGTCTCTGTAGGTCTAGCGCTGTTGTTCTTGCTATTGTTGTTGCTGTTGACTTTTCTTTTGTGTCCGAGTTTAGTTGCTGTTATTTGTTGCTTATTTTCTAGTTTTTCGTTTTGTTATGCCAACAATTTGTACGATTTGCGCATTGCACTATAGTGACTAATGAGATTATATAAAAATGTTAATTTTGCAAAAACAAAAAAAAATATTATAATGAAAATAAAAATTATGTAAATAATAAAAAAAACAATTCTAATTGAAATTGTTAGTGAAGTGTCATAATAATGTCATGACATTAGAAAACAAATTTTTAAAAATTTCAATTATTTGTTCATACCTAATCCTGACTAAATTTCCAATTCAGAGACAGAAAACTTCATTCCAATGAAAGTTTGGGCTTCTGCTGTATTAGGAAACGAAACAAAATATTTGGCTGAGTGTGTGGATTTGTCAGTGGCGAAATTCAAAATGAATGCAACCATTAAAAATATATATTACTCTAAAACGTTAAAACACACTACCCCGTTCTCCCAGATTAGTGATGCCACATTATAAAACCTATTTCCCTCTAGATGTTATAAAAAATCTTCAGTTTTAGCACCCTTTAGATTTTGATTTTAGATTATAAAACAGTCTAGTAAGTAAGCTGGTTTTTAAGTTCAACATTACATTTTTTTATTTGTAAAACTTCTTATGCACCTCTCAAAAAAAGCGAAAACATTTGAGAAATACTCAAAAAACGTTTGTGTCTCAAATTTTCATGGGACACATCTGAACAAATATAATACTATATTTATTACAATTTAATTGACGAAAAGGTTTTGATAAGAAATAAATAGACGTCTTATTATTACTTCAAGAAAAGTATCATTTGTGGACTTTTAAATTGCAATTTCCCTAAAATTTTTGTTTCAATAACTGAAGATTCCCAAATATCTGCTTTAACTATTAAAATTACCAAATTAATTACAAAAACCTTAAGAATTGTTGCCCATTGCAAAAGTGTTGAAAATTATTGTACTAAAAAAAAAAACAAAACAAAACGAAAACATTTTCTTGAGAGCTGCATTGCTCTATACAGTGGCCGTTAGTTTGGTTAATTTGGGATTGATTTTTTGACAAGCCCACTGAATACATTTATATTTAGTGGGGGAAAGTCGAAATATCGAATAACGATCACTCTAAAAAACATATGTATATATATCAAATAAATCTGGAAACAGTGCTCCAGGCAATTTAAAAATGGAGGCATTCTTACTCTAAAGCTAAAAACAGAATTGTGGCGTAACAAGGAATTTACACGACGTAAAAACGCTGTCACATTTAAAACTCTCATAACCCTATGAGATGAAACGGAATTGTAGTACGTTGAGTTGCCATTTATATGGTGACAGTTTTTTTACGCCGGGTAAATTCATTTATACGCCGCTATTTTGTTTATGTTTTCGGATTTACCGACCGAATGCTTCAGTCTCTTTTCGTCTTTTTATATCTGTGGTCACAAGGCATAACAGCATAAGTCAGTTTTTTGAATTTTACAGGAAGATTTCAATTATAATAATAACTCGAATTTGACAAAACTCGAGTTATGTTGTTATGTCTTGTGACCACAGATATATGAAGTATTTACACTTTGAATTTAAGTGAACGAGAAATTTCATATAAAATAACGGTGAATCTGCGATTTCATATAGGGAATTTTCTCTCTCGCTCTCTCTGCCATTGATGACATAGTGAAAACCAGGCACTACTCTCTCTCTCTTTTTCTGAATCGATAAAATGACTTCTTCTGCTTGGTACCACAGGTTTACATCAGTGTCGGGCAAATCAATATCTTGCTTTTTCTTATGGGAAGTGTAATTAGAAATAATTTTGTAAGACTTACATAATTTTCGTTGATGAAATCGCTCTCACATATGAGCCATATACCCCAGTAGAAAATGCAAGGAGTAAAAAGCAATGTCAAAAGTACTTCTCTGGGATGTAGAAGCCCTTACTATCTCGATAATTTTTTAATTATTTTTTATATGAAATGGTCTTTTTGTCAGGGGTAGTCATTGCATTCTCGTTTTCCGCAGAACAACTTATCAGTTATTATCAGAATATTCCGGTACAACTTCCCAATAATAACTTCCCTTCTCATAGAAGCAGTTATTTCTTCCTCTCGCTAATTAAAGACAAGGACTTCAGACACACTTCTCTTTAAGACATTTTCTCTTAAATCAAAAATGTCAATTATTTTTTATTAGCAAAAATACAAAATTTATTATTTAAAATAATGTCAGCAAAATATCAAAAGTCATAGAACTATCAGACAAGCCGATAGTTCCCTTGTAAAGTAAAATGAGAACAAAAAACTATACGTTCAAATCAAAGATTATTCGCACCAATTTAAAATTTAAAATCCAAAATATGTATATAATAAAATATTCCCCATCTTAAGTCAAGCTCGTCTTTTTAGCACAGAAATAAATCACGTTCCTGCGTGCTCAGGTATCAGTTTCACTAATCTTCGAATGACCGTGGGTAGATGATTAATCAGTAGGTAGACAAGAAGATTCTCCTTTCACAACTTCAGGATCGTCTAGTGCACACATAGTTATGTGAGTTAGATTGGGTGGTTGTTCATCAAAGCATACGTCAGCCTATTGGGATACCACTTGGGGTCCATGGTCGCCGTTTGAGCTTTAAGCTTGCAATTATACCCGGGCAATCTTAATATTGTGAAAGTGACAGTGATTTTTTATTTCTCTGTATATTGCTATGACCTGGAACCCAGGCGAGGTGTACATGGAATTAAGCGACTACCTCATTCAGTAAATACCGACTATCGAAAACAACCTGGAAGATTATAATACATTCGGCAGGTTGGTTATCACTTAAAATAGATACATCACCCTGTATAGCCAATACCTCGGCATGAACTATAGTGAAATAGACGACAATATTAGTGAGCGATTTCAGCTCAAAACTCAAATTGCAATTTCATAATTATATTTCAAAATATTTTTGCAAATAGCTAATTTTATAATAGAAAATGAAAATTGAGTTCCAATTTTTTACAATCAACATTTGAGCTAAAAAAATTTAAACAATTTATTTAAATTGTAACAATGAGATGCTAATTTGTACTCATCACACCACATCACATCACAACTGCTCATCAACATCATCATCTAGCCATCCGCCATCGGATGCGTCGCAAAATGACAACGATGCAACTATTTAGTTACTGGAATCATGTACAAACTTGTGCACATACATAGGTACATAGAAAAACATACAAACATAAGTACCTATGAAAAGTATCTAGTAGATAACTATTCTACATGTTTTGTATTATATTTATGTATAAACTAGTGTGTATAGGTATATGTAAATAACAATAACAATATACAACGAATTAATAGGAGGGAGTGAGTGAGGGAGCAAGTACCTTCTTTTTTTGCTTTACTAACTAGAGATAAAGAATTTATGCCGCATTCGCGCACTCGGGGTATCTAACTATGTATTTGTTTAAGATAGTAAGTAATATAGGAAAACCAAACAAATGTACTTAAATTGATAATAATTTATATTCACCTTTTTCTATTTCTAGTTTTTGTTTTTGTGTACAGTGTATGTATATATGGTTAGGTGTATGTACTCTCTATTTATTATATAGTTTTTGAGTATACATACATAAATATGTAGTTCAAATTGTTGATGTTGTTGTTGTTGTTGTAGCTGCAAGTAGCATTTGTTTTTAGTTGTATTAAATAATTTTTATTTGTATTTTTTTACTTTAAAGTTCTGCTAAATTTTCACTAAAGAAAAAAAATCATATAAATTTTGTTGCGTCTTGCTGCTGCCGTTGCTGATGTTGTTGTTGATGATGATGTTGTTTATGTAGTTATTGCTGTAGATTTGTTGTTTCCGTTTACAATTCGTTGACGTGTGTGTATGTGAATTCTTCACTTGTAGTGGATCGTTATTGCAATTTACAATTTCGCTTCACTTTTTTTTATTTATCAATGTTTTTTAAATTTCAAAATGTTTTATTTTTTTTTATTTATTTTATTAATCCTTTTTTCGAATGAAATTATTCTTCAGATGAAATGGTGTTTGACGATGATGACGAATATTGCTGCAGCTAGCTGTTGTTATGATTTTTTAACATTTGCACTTTTCTTTTGTATTTGAACTTTTCCTGCATAAAGTTTATTCCGTTTTAAAAATTTTTTTATTCAATTAAACCTGAAAATGAAAGATTTCATAATTTTTTGGGATACTTTTGCTTATTTACAATTTTTCCTCATGCTTCTAATGTTTCTATGCACTTCCGTTTCCGCCAATTTTGTGTTTCTATATTGCTGCAATGTAATTATTTTTTTCAGATTTAATTCTTCAATCAAACAATAAAATTTCACACCCGTAGACTAGCAAAAATCAAAAAATCACGAAAAATATTTAAGAATTTCTCAGTGACAATTTTCCACCTCAACGTCTTCTTCGCGTCTGACTAGTTCGTTCTTTCTTTTTTTCGATTTTCGTTTTTCTTTTGTCGTTTCGTTTTTCATTTTTTCTTCATGAAATTGATTTTTCTCTTCGTTTTCTCTTTCTCTACATTTGCCACATTCACACACATTTTCGTCCGCAATTTCCACATTTCATTTTCATTCGTTTCAAGTTTTTTCGATTCTTTCTTTACACGTTCTCTCGTATACCCACATGTTGTGTATGTGTGCCTAACCCTGCGTGTTGTATATGTGTGTATGTGTGTACGTGTATGTTTAGGAAACAGATTTGAATGATGTTGTTGTTGCTGCTGCTGCCGTTTTGAACGAGCTTATTAGGGCACTAGGTTCCTAGGATGTTTCGTTGTGTTTCGTTTCGTTCATTTCTTGAATTAAAACACGAGCGCACACAACAACAACAAAAAATACAAAGAAAAAAGAAACACATACATTAACATGTATATTTCATATGCCCCTTTCGCTCTGTAATAAACTATTGGAGAGAACAAAAAAACGTGTCCGAGTGTGAGAGTTGACATCGTGCTCTTAAAAGGAGAGAACTTTGTGAAATCCTCACAACAGGAAGCGGAAACAGCAGCGAGTGATTTTTGCATGTAATATGAATGCGTAATGGAATGCCAAAACTTACAGATTTCATAATTGTTTCTAATTAAAAAGCTTTCTCACGAAAAACTAAGAGAATAATTTCAAAGGTAATAGCGACATACTTTGCAAAATTAAACGAAAAAACTATGTAGATTTATGAAAGAGAATGAACATATGTATGATGAATTATAAACACATTTTCTCAAAATTACATGTGAATAAATATTGATTTTACAGACAGTTTTGCAATGCAACGTGCTGCTGATTGAAACATGTTGAATGAAGGGTAGAGAGCGTACTTCTCAAAAGCATGGATTAGATAGTATGGAATTGTATATTGTTGAATGTTCAAAACTGTGAATATAAATCCATAATCAAACCTCAATGTAATATTTTATAAAAAGAAAAATTATTGGATGAAAATACTAATATATATCTGTATATCTGAAATTACATTTGTCGAACCAAAAGGTGTTAAGGTGTATATTGCCAAACCAGGGAAAAAAGTTTTGCCGTTTAACCAGGAGATGAAGGATTGATTTTACCTGTAAATATAGCGTTGGTTCAACTAGTGGTGATGCAGTACACAGGCAAGTTTGCCAATAGCTTTAGAAGGTCGTAAACGATTGCAAGAAAAATTTAATAATGTCCCGATATCACACATATTTTGCCTTTTATGGGATCCAAGACACTAGGATGTGCAAGCCGCCGAAAGCGATAATAAATTGGACAACCCTTGCGGCAATCTCTTTGATAAATCAGTGACTTTTTGAATATCCCTCATAGTATCTGCTAATAGATTACTGTCAAATTTTGAACACGCTGCGTCACTTAGTTTGTATTTGATAGCTATTGAAAGCAGACAACTTTGTGAATTTCGACAAAAATGGGAAAAGTGAATTCCGTGTGCACTTCACCGAACTTAAGGAAAGAGACTTTACTGAATTTCGTTGTGGTCGTATCAGCACAAGTGACGCCGATTGTTCTGGTAGCCCAAAAGAGATAGTCACGTCAGAAATCGCCGATAAAATCCATGTAAATGATGTGAGATGATCGGAGAATGAGAATGCGTGAGGTAGCTGAGGCTGTAGGCATCTCAACTGAATATTTGAACTTGAAAAAGCTATCCGTGCGATAAGTGCCTCAATTGATCACACTTTACCATAAGCACATTCATGTGACCACTTCAAATGAGTGTTAGGCAATGCAACACAACACACCAGAGATCAAGAAACAGTCAAAGCAGTGGACTTCTCCATGTGAACGTGCACCAAAGAAAGCCAAGGTGGATTTGTCGGCCAAATAGGTCATGGTGATAGTTTTTTGGGATGCACGCGGTGACATTCACATCGATTAGATTGAAAAGGGTAAAACAATTACCGGCGAATATTATTCGCAGCTATTGAACATATTCGACATTGATTTGAAGCGAATATTAGTTCTCAAACTGTCCTCGTATCTGCAATTTCCAAAACATAGGTTGATTGATTAAGAGTACGTTAGGTTTGAGTCTCCCAGTTCAACTGGCCTTGCTCGAAAGTTAAAAAGATTCGGCTAAATTGAAGTTTTCTGTCTGTGCGGACACACTAGAGTGCATTTCGTTGAAATTCTGCATTTCAAAAATAGGGATTTCAAATTAGTTTTTTGACAGATTATAAGTTTGGAGAAGAAGAAGAATTTTCGTGTGTGTTTTGTGCAAATAAAAATAATTTTAATTGGATTTAGACACTAAGAATTTATATAACAATTATGGATAATTGGGGGAATGGCAATGAGTTACTCTCCGACTCCATTATTTTATTTTTTCGCTTAATAAATATTATAAGAGCAGCTGTTATGGAAACAAATTCCAAAATGTCTAACAAAATGTAATAGATCTTAAAATTTTCACGTTTTTTGCATTTCAATGAAATGAGTCTGAAATGTAGAATTTCATTTGACACTTTTTTTATGGCGAAATTCTGCATTTCAGACGCATTTCAACGAAATGTTAAATTTGCCTAAAATGCACTCTCGTGTGCCCGCACTATAACTAACCAAGTATTCACTTCCGAACGATTGCGTTTTCGAATCGAAATCCAATTCAAATTGTGCTAGGCCTAAGTGAAACTTTATGGTTCTTTACTTAGCAAGCAAACATATCGAAAGTTGAGTAACTTTCATGAATTCCTCAAAGCTGACCAAATGCAATAAATTGTTTTCATATATTTTCAAAATAACAAAATTCAAATAAATATATGTACATATGTATGCATCCCTCCATAATATCTAAGCTTCATATGTAATATGTCCAAAGTATTTTGCTTATGAAAAAATTAACAACCGCTGAGATCAGAACGAAAAAAAACTGAGAACAAAAAAATTAACTCGAACAATTTTTTAATAAAAAGTTCAAAGAGAGTAAAGCAAAGAGCGGCAGCTATACCGAGTGTGTGTGCCTGTGTGTGTGAGAGAGAGAGAGAAAGAGAAGAAGAAGAATAGCTGAGCTCCACATATGCACAAACCAATATTGATTTTAGTGCTTTTTTGTTTAATAAACAATTTTCGAGATAATAAACGCAATATTCCAAATTATTAAATTTTCTTGTTTTCTATCTACTATTCATACATTCATATATATCTATGTACTTGATTTTAAATAAATTTATGAACAACAAATATTCATGCATGTATGTATGTTTTTTTACATATGAAACATATATGTATAAATGTGCTCATGTACATATGAGTGTATGGTAGCTGCCACATGACATAATTTACACAACAACAACAACGCAGCAGCAACAAAACACAGCAATGCAAAGCACGGGCAATGTGTGAACGAGCAAAAAATGTCAGAAATAACCACTTGAACATATCGATTTTCTGAAGAAGTAGAAATGTAGAATATGAAAAAAAAAAAACAATATAAGAAAATTGAGCAAAAAAAGTAGAAGAAGAGTAGATAATGAACTAGTGTTACAAATGAATAGAGAATTTTTTTTATAAATTATAAATAAATGAACAGAAATAGCAGCAGAAAGAGAAACAGTAACAATTGCTAGCCAGCACAGCACTGAGATTCTTCAATAGATACAGACATACATATATGTAGGTACGTAAGAATTGTATCTAATCACACAAATTTTTGCTTTAACTTCAAGTGCAAATATTTTAATAAAGCGCAAAAATATTTTAATTTAATGTGATTTTTCGCTTTTTCGTTGTTTAAAAACACATTCTGTGGAAAAGAAAATGAGAGTCTCAGAAAGCTTTTTTTTTTTGCTCTCGCTGTTGATGTCGTTGTTGTTTTTGTTGTGCTGCTACTGCGACTTTTGCTGTTGTTATTGTTGCACGTGTGTGAGTGTGTGTGTTCCATTGCTGCTTTGACACACTTTTGTATGACGTATAGTTTTTCATATGCATGACATTTGACCATTGGAATGTGTTTTACTTGTCTCTCCCTCTCTTTACTCCCGAAAAATGCACACACACACACGTATCGCTTTTATACATAGAAAAAGAGGAAACCCGAAAAACTTTTAAAGAAGCTGCTACAGAAGAAGAAGTAACAGCTTTTTCTTGATAAAAATCTCAATTCGTATCTCACCGAGATACAAAATTACAGCATATGCGAGAAAAGGAATTGTATTATAAAAATAAAATTGATATGATTGTGTGTGAAATGCACAAGACGAAAACATTATCGGTTTTATTTTTTTATTTCTGAAACTTTTGCATCGTTGTCGTATTTTGTTAATTAATTTCTGTTAATTTTTTGTTGTTTTCGTTGTTGTTAAATACTTTCAAATTGTAAAAAGAGCGTGTAAACATGTGTGTGTGTGTGTTAGTGTACGTGTGTAGATATATTAGTGTAGTTGTATTTTTATGTAACACAACATCATATAGCATAAGATATACAACAACACTTTAGATACTTTCTGTTGTATTTGTGTACATTTGGCATTGAAACGAAAGTTCGTGTAATGGTTCTGTCCGTCCGTCCGTCCGTCCATCCCACAGTTCATACGTCGGAAATTTGTTAGAATTTGTATTTTTCACACACATACAAACACAAACACAAGCTCTCAACCACACATATGCATAAATTAAACACGCATATAGTAGCGCACTAATTTAACTTTTTTAATTAATTGAGTTTTACAAGTTTTGCTCGTTTTTCTAAATTTGTTCACATGTGTTTCTAACTTTGAGTTCATTCAATGTTTTGTTTCATTAGTTTAAATTTAGAAAAGAAGCAAATTAAATCATACCACACAACATGCACAATGTTCTTTTGTTTTTATTGTAAAACGTTTTGTAAATCTCAATCGTTTAAGTTGAAAATATTCAACCAGCAGCCAGCAGTGATACTTCTCAAGTCACCAATTAATAAAGTCTCCTCTTATCACAAGAAAAACGAAACGAAGGAACACAATGTACGTACGTACGCTTACGAATGCGACAAACTTGAAAGTGATTCCGTTTGAGAAGCGACTCTGTGTGAAATCCCCCTAAAGTTTCTTTCTATCGAATCCAATACAAAATTCCATAGGTTGCAAACAAGTTATACTTTTGCTCTCGCACACTCTCATTTTGTTTATACATGTGTGCTTTGAGCACTCTCTCTCTTCTTCTCTGTCTCTGTTGGCTTCTTGTATCTGTGTGACTTTTGCGCATATGCAAGAGAGCATGTATGCGTGTG
Source organism: Toxonevra muliebris (assembly GCA_963691655.1). Taxonomy (NCBI): domain Eukaryota; kingdom Metazoa; phylum Arthropoda; class Insecta; order Diptera; family Pallopteridae; genus Toxonevra; species Toxonevra muliebris. The sequence continues at coordinate 55,907,201 of OY829327.1, forward strand.
TATGTGCAACAACTCGTGCTTGTACCAGCATATTGTATTGTGAAATACAATAGATTTCTCACATTTTCATTTGTTAATTTTCTTCACGAAATATTTTTGACTCTCTTAATTAAACGTCAACACTCTTGCTCTCAATTGATTAAGTATTTAGATTCGCGCTCATGCATTCATATACATCGTGGCCAGATATTCAGTAACTATTCACTTGTGTGCATTTTTATGAGATTTTTCCTTTTTTTTGTAATATTTTTCAAATCGTATAGGTAATTTTTCATGAGCCTACATCTCGCTACCTTAATTTGGTAAGGCTCTAACACGGATTTTTCAAATTTTACAGGAGAAGCAAAAAACATTTTGTTATTTAGAGTACTGCTTCGAGAAAATTTAAATTTTTTAAATTTAAAAGAAAAAATAGTAAGTATATATAAATATATAAGTAAATATAGTAACCTGCCCCGAAAGGTCTCTAAAATTTTTGGCACAGACGAAAGTGGGCACACTTTATCGTAATCCATCAAAAACTTCATATTGAAAAATTTTATGTTAGGGCCTTAGCAAATTAAGGCAGCGATATGTACTATAGGGGAGTGTCGTCAGAGTTGGAGCATATTTTGGCTTCAGTTGAATGTTGCATATCGTTGAAAAGATCAAACAAATTGCAATGTTTGCTCAACATTAAAATATAAGTGACATTTACAAAGAGCAAAAATTGTAGTCAGGCTCGGAGCACTGTGAAAATCAATAAAAAATGAAGCAATGTAACTGAAAATAACATGAAAATCAAAGAAAAAGGAAAAATTACTCTTGAAAACTGGGAAAAGAGACCTGAATTCAAAATAAAAATCCCTCTGTGTGAATTTTAAGGAAACTTGATTTTTTTATACACACTTGATACCATACGATAAAATGGCACGAAAAAAACGTTCGAATGAAAAAAATGTATTTCCAGAGTAAAATGCATCATTACAACAAAATTTTCGGTGTTCTGACCCTGATTACAAGTACTGCTCCGACCCTGACAGCACACGTCATTTAGTTTCGCACCATTTACAGCATATTCGCGTGATGCAAACATCATATTTCCACTTCTTCAACCTTATCGAACAATTTAAGTTAACTTACTTTAACTGGCACTGGTAAAAAGTTTGTTTAATCTTCTTTTAGAACGCGGTCACTTTCCTTCTTTTAACACATATATACACTTTACGCTCTGAACTCGAAATGGAATGAAAATTTTGATTTCGTCATAGCAAACAATACTGTATATTAACTTAACGGACGCTAGTGAGATATAACGGAGAAAACGATACTGTTCCGACCCTGAAAGAGCGCCGACCATGACGACACTCCCCTACCATTGAATGAAACGATAAGATTTTTGACATCCATCTTTAATATTATTGTGGAAAAATTATTATTCATGGTGAATATAAAGCTCACAATATCGTAATCAAGGTGGAGTTACCAGCAACTCATTCTTCTTCTTTTGTTATGGCGCAATTTTTTCGTGGTGAGGAACTGGAATTGTTTGTTTACTTTTTTTCGCCCGCAACAATGGCTGCAACAACAAAGATGAATTGTCATTGCCATGTTGTACTACTGCTTTCGGAATGTCCAGCCATTATGACCGCAACAACAAAGCCCTGTTGTTGCTGCCGTGGTAAATTTGTTGTACTGCTTTTTGATCGTAATCCGATATTAAAATTTCTTGTGCTGCCACACTGCGTTGGAAGTTTATTTTTTTTTATCTTTATTGAATCATTATTTTATAGAAAAGCAACATTCTGTAAGAATTTTATAAGTGTACTGTATGCATGACACCGTATCCAAGACTTTGCTAAGAAAAAAAAATGTCAAGCTGTGATTCTTACTTAGAATTTTGAATAGTGTATTTTCAAAGATATCGAAAACGATCAGTAATAATGACAGTGTCTTCAAATACTGACAGTATAATGATCATGTATGGTAAATTATCCCATCAGTACTTAGAATAATATTGATGGAATTCAGAATTTTCTGACTATTTCTGTCAGTATTTGTGGTAATGCCATTATTACTGACTGCGTTAAGTCTAGCGTTATCATTGACAAAATTGAGCAGTAAATAGTACATTTACAAACAGAAACTATTTGTTTGCGACTGTCAAAATGTTAGAAAATAATTTCATTTTGAAAAATAATGAAACTACCATCATTAATAATGACAGTACTAGTAATGACCGTGTAAGGTCGTCTTAATAGTTTGTTAAGGATTTCACCTTTTTGGAATTTTACCCTTTGAAATTTGACAATGAAATTTTTTCGCCGTTACTCCTAACCTAATTACCAAGAATAGCTATTTTGATTTATTGGTCCTTATTACTCATAGATCACATGTATAACCTCTAATCATTTGACGTGTATAACCTCATCTTTCTTAGTATTTATTTTTCAATCACTTTAGGCACTTAGGCTTTACACAAAAGAAATTATTTTCAAATCACGCCAAAAGCAAGTGATGATAAGTGTCGAAAGTATCCGCAGAATACTTTGTGGCCTTACACACGGGGGAAAAGAATTTAAAATGCTTAAAAATGTTTCACTTCTTTAGTCACTAAAAGTAGTCACTTATTTTTCGGTTAAAAAAAAGAAAAACCCTTAAGATTATTGTATTTGAAATAATTAATAAAAATTTTAAAGCAATGGAATCGCGGTTCTCGAGATGTCATGAACACCGCACAGTAGAGTTCGACCGAACGTTCGGCATCGGCCAGGTTCGACCATAAATTTGGTGTTCGGCTTCGGCCAAAAATAGGCCGAATAATAGCAGAACACAAGAATATTGGCACCACATCCAGAATTTATGGTTAAAAATAATTGCATCCAAGTGTCTTTCTGCTCCTCCATCTAGTGTTGCAAATGAGCAATTGTTTAGAGCTGCAGGCCAGCTTTAAAGGTAGGATATGTCAATTGCTAGGGTATGTCAATTACTTGATATAAATGTCGACGAATTATTATTTTTACACTATAATATACAGTTATTTAACTTTGATTAATAATAATAATATTTTTTTTCTAGTTTTTGTGTTTTGTAATATCATATTTGTAATAATTTTGTGTTTAATGAATTATAAAATATATGAATAAGTGTTTTTTTTCTAAGCCAACGGCTCTGAATTTTTTTTATTGATTTAGACATGATACTATTATAAAAAAAGTTAAATAACATACAAAAACATTTTATTTAAAATTAGGCCAAATTTATCATTTAAAATATAGAAATTATTGATTTATTTTTATACTTTTTATAATTAAATTTCTGTTCCAATGTTCGGTTCGGCCTTTGGCTTCGGCCGAATATTAAAGTATTGGCGAAAATTCGGTTAGGCTTCGGCCAAAAAATTTATGTTCGGTCGAACTCCACCGCATAGTGATTTTATCCCATACAACGACGGAACAAAATTAGAGGGAGCTCTCTGATTTTGATAGAATTTCATATGCTAGTAAATTTTGGGTCGCTTAACGCAAATCTGAAGTGAGTATTAATTAACCTGTCTTGATTTCGCCACAAACTAAGCTTAAATTTACAATTTTCCTCATATTTGGCAAGCTATAATGGTAGAATAGGCGATTTGATATTTAAGAAATTTATTTTATTATGTTGATATTGAACTTTTCAGAAAATTACATAATTTTTATTGAAATCCTCTAATGTTGGAAAAAAAGTGATAAGTTGAATTTAACTTTTGACTTTTTACACTTTTTTTAATTTTTCAGCATGATGCATACTTTTAGGGTTAGCAAAAATAGTTTGCTTCTAATTTTTATCGGAAAAGTCTTGTTTAGGCCTATTTTCAAATTGAATTATTTCCCTAGAGCGGAAGATAGCGGAGGGTATTTTGCATATTCAGATAAAGAAATACGCCTTCTAAAATTGAGAGAAAATTCAGGAACATAATTTCATAAATTTTATAGATTTTCTCTCCCGAAAGTTGTCAATTTTCAGTTTTCATACTTTTCTAAATACTTAACTTTAGAAATAATGCAGAATTTTTATCGTTTTAAATCTAAACTAAAAAATATTACCAAAAATTTTCTTGATAAATTGCAAACACAAAACTAGAACTTTTAACAGGATCTCATTAAAAACTTATTTTCCAGATGTGTTTTTACTCAATGGACTAAGAAACTGTAATTAAACGATATAACATTTTTGTGAAAATTTTTTGCAGCCTCTGCAAATGCTACTTTCTACTGTCGTCCTTCTCGAGTATTTTGTTGCGCAGGAAGATTACTTATGTTAATCCTCCCATTATCTTCCTTAGCGGCATGGCGATGCGGATTGGTTCCACAATTAGCCCCTAATGCATTGAAAACTGCTAAAACGCTGAACGTGTGCCGACGCTATACTGCTCCAAAGCAGCTGCTGTTCCGAAATCAACATACAAATATCACTAACTACTTTAATACACGCATAACATACATATGTATTTACCTTAGTTTTAACAATTGATTCACCGAAGGTAGACTGAAAGACCCTTATAATACCTTTCGGCGTCGAGCGCCGTCTAAATAAAAAACAAAATTTGTTTGAAGTTACTAATTGATCCTAATCCTTTAAGGTATGAAGAATACCTCGTTGCAGTGGTGTTATTCAGCACATAAGTGACAAAAAAAAACAAAATACTGCAATTTGATGTTCAGCAAATTCGTAATCAGCACCCTCGATTTTAAAAAATCTTCTCCTAAATCCTGCGCCGCAGAATTATTAAGCCCTGTGTGTTTAATTGCCTAAAGTAGTTTTCAACACAAATATGTTATCCGTCCTGCAGGCAAGCCTTAAAAGCTTCGCCGGAACTAAACGTTGTCAATTAAATTTTATTAAAAGCAAATAAATAAAAACAAATAAACGAAACTTAAAAACTTCACTTTATTTAATAACTTGAATAGAAATCTAATATTTCGAAATAACGAAAAAGGAGTTTAAATTAAGTTTATCGGTTAATGCTCTTCCTCTATATTTGGGAAAGTATCGAGGAAAGCTTGTGGCATAATACCCAACCCTTTACTTTTGTTCAACAATAGGTAAACTACTTTTTGGAAAGGGTTTGCGACCCTTTTGAACAAATTGCAAAAAGGAAATGCTTGAACTTTGCTTAGTTGCGAATACCTATTAATAAACTGAATAAACATTTGTGACGTAAATTTGTAATATTAATCCTCTAGTTCCCAAGCGTGCCTTCATCAAAACGGGTGTAATTACCACTTTAATAGTTTTTTGTTGCTACATTTTATCGTTTATAGAATTTCCCAAGCTTTTAAAAAAATGCATCAGTTATGAGTTATGATGCATATTACAGACGTTAGCTATAGTCATAGTCAAAAATTTGTGAAAAACAGGAAAAATTATTTTGTTTGAATTTGAGATAAAAATAAAAAAAGTAAAAAAATTAAATAAAATACTTCCCGTCATACTAGCCAGATAAAAAAACCAGCTGTAAGTAGCTAGGAATTTGAATTGATAAAAAATATTTAATTACTTAAAACAAATTGATAAAAAGTTGTTTACTTACTTACTATTTTTGACAAATGCATTACAGTCATTGAAATTAGTATTTTCGTCACGTTATTTTGGTTCCGGAGTTAGCTATTAAAATTCCTCATTGACAATTTCATATTTGCATGATCTGGATCTTACGGCATGCAGTCGTGTCCAGGTAAAATATAAGTTATCTTCAATATTGTATAATACGCTAATGGAAATAAGTATACTTCCAGTCACAAAGTGCGATTTAATTGTAAGATTTTTATTTATTCCGAATTTATTTTATAATAATTAGCAAGTATAGTATGAAGTTTTATTCAATAATTACGAAAATAATAAAAATAACTCTGTTACTTAAATGCACTAAACTCAAAACTTTAAAAAAGTTTCATAGGAAATAATTATACTTCCATTTAAAGAATAATAAGAAAAAATAAAATTGAAAGGTTCCAAGTACTAAAGTCAGTTTCAGAAAGGGGCTATCACAAATTTAGTAAAACGTGTGGTCACACTAATTCCTTATATTTCTTCCATTCGCTTTGGCGTTGACTTTGTAAGATTCCTGAGCTCGAATGATGGTATTTCCTTCTATTTTTTTTTGATTTCTGCTCGTAATCAATTAAAACTAGAAATATGGCAAGCATTTGAATAAATCTGGTTAGAAAAAACACTTTAAAGATTTTTCATGGAGCTCAAGTCTAGGCTAGAAGCGGGTTACTTCATTATTGCGACTCCTGCTTGGTAGATAACATTGTCATTTTATTGAATATTATGTTAGGTTTATTAATTTTAACACGATAATTGAAAAGCACCTCTTCCAGAAGATGTTGGTTTTCATGGGAGTTCATTTTATTTCTGACGAAAGATGATAATATTTTGTTTGAGGAACAAATCGAACTCATATTATCAGACTACCGCCTTAGTAATTTATGATTAAGATATGTAGTACCAAAAAACGTTGTAACAGTCGGGAACAACTAATGTGAAGGTTTTCGTGGCCAAAAATAACCGTTTCGCATTGACCGGTCCATGAAAAATATAATATTGTAAATTTGGAACATGCCTTTGTGTGATGAGTGTTTAGCGGAAGCAAACCCTTATTGGAAGATGTTTACAATCATGCAAAATTTTTCCAGTACATCTTGTGAAACTATCTAAATCCAAATCACTTAGAATTTAAGATGTAATAAGTTTTTTGAAGCCTGTAGCTTTAACAATCTCCGGTTTTTTAAGTGTATTCATGAGTAGAGGTCGTCCAAGACGCTTTATTTTGACATATATTAACTTCTTTTTTTTAACGTTTACCATATGTGATATGTTAATACGTCATGCAATTTCGCTATTGGAATTTCCACACTTCTTATGATGACATTGACAATAGTGTCTTGACTTTTGATAATATTTTATATGATAGTTTTAATTTATGCGTTCCTAGACTAAAATCAACTCCTATTAATGAAAACCATCCGGTATGGTTTAACAACGAATTAAAAAAACTGAAAAATAAAAAGTCCCGCAGTTTTAAATTGTTTAAAAGATCCGGAAATCAAATTGATTATTATCACTATTCCTTATTACGACACAAATATCAGGTACTTTGTAAAAAATGTAACCGAGATTATATTGAAAAAGTCAAGTCGCATATTCATGTCGATGCTAAAGCTTTTTATGACTTTGTTAACACTAAACGTAAAAATGTTGGTTTCCCGTCCGCAATGAAATATAAGGACCAAGTATCTGATGATGAAACTCTTGTGGCAAATATGTTTGCAAACTTTTTTTAATCAACTTATTCATCTAAAACTTTAAATAATTATAACATATATAATGTTGATCCTGTCACGTATAACAATATTATGAGTCCGGTTATTCACCCTGAAGGTGTTTTAGAACATGCGAAGACTTTAAAAATCTCTTTTACCAGTCCATCACAGCACCTCCCTCCTTATGAACAACGGTTAAAACTTATAAGCTTGCCAACTCTTCGGAGCAGAAGAGTTATGCTAAATGTGATGTTTGTGACTAAATTATTAAGTGGTTATATTCATTCTCAATTCTTACTCAATGAAATCAAAATTAATGTTCCAAATCGCTGTTCTAGATATCTCATTCCTATTAAACTTGATTCTTGTAGAACAAACTATGCTCAAAATAACCCTTTTCGTTGTATGTGTAATAATTTCAGTTCTCTGCACGATATTTTTGACATTTCCGACTCTCTCCAGCATATAAAATTAAATGTATTAAATTTTCTTAATCGTTAAACAGCTGATGATTACTAATAATCTGTAGCTGTAAAGAAGACCAAATAGGGATTTATTCTAACCAATCAGCGCATTATCAGGGCATTCCGGAATGCATCTGGATCGGTCAGCAAATCCGTACATGCGGATGGGCGGGTAAGTGGATCCGTTCGAAAAAACTTGTGGCGGAATGTTGTGCAATGTCTAATATGCGTTTTCCGTAAAACTTTTCCCAGGGGTTCCTGTAAACTCGCAGACTCTATTGCACCATAATTTTTCATAAGACATCAATGCTTTTTTGGCAGAAAAGCTAATTCAAGCACAAAAGGATTTCATTTGTGTTCGAAAGTGTCATTTCGTTCGGAATGCAGAACACCTTTTTAAGTCTGAAGTGAAGCAATTCAAAACAGAGCTAAATTCCATCCCTTGTTTATTTAAAACTTTTTGGAGATCAAAACATAAGACAAGAATTTTTTGTTTGCCTTTCTCTTTTTTCAGGGGAACATCTTTCCCATACTCACTTTATAAATTTAATCCCTCAAATTTCCATTAAATTATTTTTTCATTTCCTTCGGAGATTTGTAAATTACCTAACTACAAAATGCAATTCCATGTAATGGAATCGATCATTTTCTCAATTCAATTACTGGGGAATTTGAATTACAATTCCTCATGAAGAAATTGAAACTTTCTTCAATTCCATTGTTTAGGACTTGAAAACAAACAAAAAATGGAATTGCAATGCAATTGTATTTATCCAGTACTGCTTATAAATTTTTTTTTTCCTGGAGCTATAAATGGTGATTTTTAATTTTTTAGTCGAGAATTATTAGTGTTTTTTTTGGTCTAACTCACACAAAAAAAAAAGAAGAGAATTATTAGTTTAGGAAAAAACCTTATCAGCTATTCCCAAACCATACCGTTGACCGCTTTGTTCGGTATTGGATAAAGATAAAACTTTATAGGGTTGCAGCTTCAGATTGAATTCGGGAAATTAAGGAATTCTGGCCCATTTTAATTTGTTCTTTCAAGCCAAATGAAATTAATTATGATATCAACATTGAACTAGTGATTGTTTATTAATATCATACGTCAAAGTAAAAGCAAAGTCCTTTGGGTGAATAAACAAAATATGTTTTAACTTACCAATTATCACAAATATGTATATTAGAAAGTATAGATAAATTATAGATTACATTATAAAATCACTGTGCAACTTTTTTTTTTAGAAGAGGAACAATTTTCGAGCATTGGTGCTTTTAAAACAAAACAAAACTTACTCATATCATATTTAAAAATACTAAACTAAACTGAGATTTAATAGAGTTCAATTTCGTAATATCAATTATTTATTGAAGTCAAATCAACTTCGTCGCTGCACCGTGAAGGCCTTGGTATCCATCGGACACAATGGCACTTCGTAAGAGTCAATTTTTTGTAAATTTTGTAGGAAAGTCAATGTGGTGCTGTAGGTGGCGGTAATATTTTGTCCAAAACGCAAAAGTTTACCCAAATCAAACTGAAATTAAATGAAACGTTCAATTACTTTTGTTTGTCTTTCAAATTCAGAATAATAATTTTACCATTCCTGAGCCTTGTCCAGTTCCAGGACATTGCAGTAGATTTGTACGATGCACTACAAGGCCAGTATTATGCAGCTCGCGCACCGTTCGATCATGTACGACTGGATTGCTAGTTGTTGGTGCAAGATTGCGCATTGCTACAATTTCTATATCATCATCGGCGACAACACGATCAGCACCGAAATCTGCCAGCACACCGAGCCAATCATTTTCGATGAAAATAAATTTATCCACAGGACTCAAAATTGATTTTGAAGCACGAAATCCGGCCACCGTTAAAGCACCTGATGGATGAATTTCTGATGGCTTGGTACATCCATCAATTTTCTCGAGCAATATGCGGAATATATGCAGTACTGGTTGGTTATCGAGTACACCTTGACCCAACCCACGATCATCATCGTTAGACAAACGACGATCTTGCATTATTTCTAGTTCACCCTGTGTCAACGAAGAGCCACCCAAAGGCTGAGCGCTGACCACAGTCAAGCGTGTTGTATCGTCCTCGATGTAAATCGCTGAAGGGACAGGGTAAAAATTCGCTTGCAACGGCAGTTTTTGGAAACGTTTTCGTTTGATCATCTACAAAAAAAAAAAAAAAAAAAAACATTTTGCAAAATAACAAACAAAGCTTAATCAATTTATATGTATAATACCTGCAAGCCATTCAGGTCTGTATAGAAAAAATCACCGCTCTGTATGTGCGTTGAGAAACGCATCACAACCTCAGTGTCGTCCATTTCTCCGATATCTACTAAATTGCGTATCTCCGGTGCTCCACCACGCAAAACTGTCTGATGCACAACGAAAGGTAACCCGGAGCTGATACTGGCTTCGAGTGGTCCTTCGACTACTAGCACTACTGGCGACTGAATGGTGCTAAATGGTGTGGCTGGCCCGTTAGGCATAAAGAGGTAAGCACCTGAGCGACCACCATTGGCAGCAGTAGTGCCGTACTTGAAGAATTTCAAATTAATCGGAGTATGCGGTGAACTATCGTCGATTTGGATAGATTTAAGGAAACCATCGGCGCTAAATGCAACCTTAGGTCCTTCGCCGATATGCAATGATATTGCACGATGTTCGCCGAATTTAACTTCGTTTGGATAATTTCCGAGATTTGCAGATATTGGAGTAGTGGTCAGTATTAAATTCGTAGCAAAAGAAGTGTAGCTAAAATTATAGTTTGGTAATAATACCGATTTATACCGATTTCTTATTGGTTAGCTATAAGACAGTTTTGGCCATTTCGTAGATACGCGTACAAAAATTTTTTTACCTTCTTATGCTAATAGCTGACGAGCACTAGTGAAAAACTAGGACAAATTTTTGCACGCGTGCCTATGAAATGATCAACACTGCTATAAAGGCTAACGTATAACAAAAGAACATTTGACCTTTAAATTTTGGCCCAACTCGATACTTACGGCGGTTTATCATCCGCAGCTTCCGAATGTATAATGTAAGTGACGAGACCTAGTGGTGGCACTTTCACTTTAAAAAGTAAACGATACTTTGTCGTTGATGCTTGCGGTGTTATAGTATTAGAGAGCGCATGACGATGCCATGTCCACACAGGAGTCACCTGAGCTTGAATTGGATTATTATTGAAATCGGTAACGCTCATATATGGGCTGGAGACATAAAAGTCGACAATCTCCTCGCGCCATTGTGGTAGAGAATTGTGGAAGACTACATGCTTGCTGGGGAGCTCATCGCCAAGAATTATTGTGGTGCGACTGTCGTCCGGGCCAGGCCAACGAGAATCGTCCAAGTAAAAGTAATTGAATTTTAAATCAGCATTGTAAATCTGAAAAACAGTCTAAACTAATCAATACATTCCATGGAAGGAGCACAGAAGCAGAACAAACCGTTGGCTTTGTGAGCAATCGATAAACGGCTTGCTGCATGACGAACTTGCACGCTTTAACAGAATCGAACATGCGTCGCGCATAATCAGCAACCACGTGCGTTTTCGCCGTTCCCGTAATTCCATCATGGTGCTGAAACAATGATAGTTCGCGTCGCGCGCTCTGTAGCTTTTCATCAAATTTGGCCGTTGTGTCCCACACGCTCCAAGCGTTTAACATCTCAGCTGAGCGCACATAATGCAACAACACACGATCCATACGTTTATGATAAGGCCGAGATGTATAGTACCCGCTCCAGTAATTGTCCGCACGATCCGCGTACGTAAAGAAATCACCACTGAGCGTAGGAAAATCATGCTGATGTTCACGATGCACTTCGTCAAAGTACTCCTGAAGTGTGGCAAATTTCGCTTCAACGGAATATTTACGATCTGCATTGATGTGATCGAATAGCGCTTGATAGTTGACTCGCTGCACATCCCACTCGGTGCTCTGACTATAGCGGAAATCGTCACCCAATGGGATTAGCACTGCATTCGTACGATATAATTCGGCCTTTTTCTTCCATTGGTCCACAATCATTTCAGCACGTGACGCCACGTTGTGTTCGTCTATGGGCTGCGGAGCTACGCGCCACGGACAGGTGATTCCGAAACCTTGGATGCGTTTGAAATCGAATTGACAACAGATTTTCGGGTCTGGGCCACAAGTGTGCGGGATATCGTACGAATAGAAAGGCATCATGTGTGTGAAGAGATCAGTGTTACCCGAATTATCTGAAAGTGATTTGAAATGAATTTGAAAATTATATTAGAATGCAAATAATAAATAAATATGAGTAATTGTCACCCCAAAGCTGCCGCCAATAGAATTCTAATTCTCGCTTTTGAGCAAACTCCTTTTTAACGGAATAATGCGTTCGTTGAATTAACAGATTCTTAAAGCCAGATTTTTGCAATATATACGGCAGTGTTGGACTGTGACCAAACGGATCGATTGACCATGACGAAGTAGGCGTAACATTGAAATGTTTCTTCAGCCAAGTTTGACCCTCTGTTAGTTGCAGCAGAACACTTTGCCAATGCGAATTGGCCTCATCTGGCATCACCCAACCGCCGGTCACAAATTCTAATTGACGATTTTGCACTAATCTGCAATATACAAAAACATATTATAAACATTATCGCAAGGTTAATAAAACGTTATAAAAATGTGATTAACAATATGAGATATATAAATGTGTATTTTAAAACAACAAATGAGCTAATAATTTGTTTTACTCATTTTAAGAAAAATCGATTTTAATTTTTGAACTTTTTCCTATGATATTTTTGCTAAATTAATATTGATATAAAAACACAACGATGTAAAAGCAATCATATGTGAGATAAGAAAATAAGGTGCAGTATTCCCACTCATACGAACTTCCCTCTATATTAAGAATAACAATAGATAAGGGAAAAGTCAAATTGAACTAATTACTTTTTCATTTCTTGCTTATTTTTCAGTCCCAAGTCTTCATAGAAACGTGAAAAGAATGAAATTTCAGCCCAAATAAATTTCATGTCAGGATTGTCGCGTAGATGTCGCAAGGCATTCGATAATATATGTTTGGTATCGTGCTCATAATAATCCTCGAAAGTTTTTATCCATCCTAAGAAAAGGTGACCCATAAATTACTTGTAATCAAACTAAGAAATTACTAATACATACCCGGGTCATTGTGAGAATGTGGCACCACAAACACCTTTAATTTATGATGATCGTTAAATTGCAAAGGATCGTATTTGATGTTCCAACCTTGCTTCCAGACACCACCATCAATATCAGTAAATGACATTTCATTATACAAATCTAGCATCTGAAAAAGGGATGAAAGATAATGAACATATTTTATATTGAAAATAAATTATATATAGTCGAACTACGCACTTGTACATCTGTTTGAGGCACTTGCTGCATATCGAAATTGCACTGTTCCGAGTTGTCGCCGCTACCACCAACTGGCCGGTTTTCGATTGCCGGCTTTTCAACTATCTCCTGCTGATGCTTTTCCTGATCGCCTGCGTTCTCTGGTTTCCATTGCTGGAAATCATTATCTAACCGATTCTTTAGATGACGCATTTCTTGCCCGTGTCGGTGTAAACCATTTTCCAATTGCTGCAATTTCATTTCAATTGCGAAATATGGCTTCATTGGAAAAATGAAAAATAATCATGCGAGGAACGCAAACAAAAATCATACACTTTAAACAAAGACAACAAAAAAACGAACAAATTGGCCTCCATCCACAAACAAAACATGCAGAGACGTACCTTTGTGTCATCCGGTGCCATTACTGTGATAAAGATGAAGTACCAGGCCATCATCGAGATACAGCAGAAGGCGCATATTAGGAGAATGCATCTATTGCTTGGCCGATTCAATAAAGTATCCAAATACCTGCGGCTCACCATTGTTTTCCTTGTCCGATTAAAATTTTTTATATGCGTGGCATATAGTTTGATAACATTTTCAGAGTCAACTATAAATATGTACACGGATTATTCTTTCCTTATTTTCATAAATGCCATGGTTGCAAATTTATGTACCAATATTAAGTCAGTGCTCCCTGCATAGCACTAAGAATAGTGATGATTCGATACAAGTAAATACTCGATACTTTTCATTCGATTCAAGCACTTTTTTTACTCGATGCTATGCCATAAGTATTTTACTTGGTATCGGGGAAGAGGGTTAGTATCGGATACTCGATACCTTTGGAAAATATTTATTAAAAAACTGAAATATTGCAATACAATATTTGAAATTGAAGATAGTTTTACAATATTTTACAGCAATCAATAATATAATTCAAAATGCTACTCCAGAATTATTCAATATCCATATTCAAAATATTTCAGTCCCAATTGCAATATTCCAATGTATGAAAATATTACAGTACAGTATTGAAGTTTTAGAAAATATTGCCGTCAATGTGTGTAGAACATAATGTTTATTGAAAGCTTTTCATTAAAATAAAATATTTTTAACAAACTTTAATCTGTTGATTAGTTTTTCTTCTATTATAAATTTTTTAGCGATTTGCTAATATCATCAAGTTAACGTCATTTCTATATGATTCACGTATTTCCAGTGGAAATATCTCAAAACCATGATGTATAGTCGAAAAACTCATGTTGAGTAGTGTAAACTGTAGGATTAGACCATCTGGTCTGATTGTTCTCCTCGACAGCCACTTAAAAAAAAAGAAAAGTAATTTGTCTCTTTAAACGAATATTCGATACAAGTACATATTCGATACTTTTTCCGATATTTTCGGTAGAATCGATACTTTTATTCGATACAAGTAATGAGTAAAAGTATCGATACTATGTGGGTATCGAATCAACACTAACTAGGAATAAAGGGGAAAAAGTCGAAACAGTTTATAATTATAATTAAAAAACCTTTATCTGAGAATCAAAACAGTTGAAATGGTATTTCAAGCATTTAAGAACTAAGTCAAAGAAGTAGCTCATTTTATTAGAACAAGATCTAGTTAACAGGGTCCGGACATTACTATGATCGTAACAATTTACATATTTCGCAAAATTTTAAAATCGATTCCGTTACTCCGTTTGAGTTCATATCTACTACGATGTTTTTCGTTGCATAATAATAAAATAAAAATAATAAAAAAGTTGAATGTAAAAATCAGAGGTATCTACCAAGAGCAGTGAAGAACCCGTTAGGGAAATTTAGAAATTTAGTACTGAAATTTTGGTTTAGCTTCGCTTTTTTCTATCATTTACTACGATATTAGATTTCCGAGATCCGAATACTGCTAGTTAATGTAATTTCCTTTTTAGATAATTTGTCCTGTATTGAAATTAAAAAAAAAAAAAAAAAAAAAAAAAAACCAACGTGATTGTAGTTATGCTTGTATAATTGTATCATCAAACAACAAGCATTTAAATTCAACATTACACATTAACAAAAGCTTTATTTGTAACTAATAGTATGTTCACACTACTCCATAAGCCTAAATTTATGGATCATTTTGGTGTTTTACTTCAAACACTACTGTTAAACTCCGATTTTAGTCTTTTATTTGGTATTAATGGGCATGCAACTCTGTGTACGCGCAAATTTCATCGCCGCTGCCCTTATTTCTAAGCTAAATTTGACCACATTGTTCGATAATTTTTTTCCAAAGCCGCTTTTTTATTTTATGAATCCAAATTTTTAAATTCGTATTCAATGTATTTAACAGAGTGAAGTCATTTCAGAGAGTAAAAGGTATAGTGTGAAAAACAGTTTCTGTTGTGAATATTTAAAATTTGAATTTTGGCACTATTTTTTTGTAAATTTTGCACTATTTTGACATTTCAAGATTTGACTCTTCAAATAAAATGAGAGAGTTCTCAGAGATGACTTGGCCTTGTTAAATACGTCTTGGGGTGTACCGAATTTTACAAGAATCCAATAGCAACTTCACAAGTTGACCTAGTTTTTAGGTTATCAAATCACTGCGTAACGTTCCATATTAATATGTTATTTACATCTCGAAGGTGAAAATGTTAGTTCCCTTTCTACATTACCAAAGAATATACAGAGAACTGAAAGTCTTCCTCCTAATTTTTCGAAAAATTTGAATTTTTATGCCGCTATAGCGGACAGACATATTTATAAGTTTACCTCAACTTTGTTGTTGAATCAGCTGATTCAATTTTCAAATTTTGTAAATTGAATGCAAAAGTATTTTTGGAATATTTCTTTATCTTTGCAGGCAGGCATTTCCATTATCAATATGGAGAAGCGCAAAAATGAGAAGGATGTACGGCACAAGCAAAATAACATTGTATTCAATTGAATTATATAGGAGTTTGCATGTACAACTGTTTGTTTACACTTATACAAATGATCCAAAGGTGCACAATTTATTTTTATTCCTGCAGATAAAATCACGCAAATTCTTTCTTTTTCTTTTTTTGTATGGTGCACCCACATTTCGGTTATTTGTGTAACATAATTTTTACATTGTAAATTTTATAGGAATATAAAATTATTCACAATCCAAAAAAAAAAACAAACCATAATTTAACATTTTTGCCGCGGTGAATAACATTCATGGATATGTATTGCCGTGTAATGAAGAGAAAATGTATGCAAAAATAAGTGTGAAAAAAGTACGCTTTATCAAAAACTGTAATAAATAAAATTCAATCAATTAAAACTTTTGGTTCTTACTTCTGTGAACTTATTAATAACTAAATATAATGCTAAATAAATGCTGGCATCTTTTCAGGTCTGTCATTAT
Organism: Toxonevra muliebris; assembly: GCA_963691655.1. Classification (NCBI taxonomy): domain Eukaryota; kingdom Metazoa; phylum Arthropoda; class Insecta; order Diptera; family Pallopteridae; genus Toxonevra; species Toxonevra muliebris. The sequence continues at coordinate 55,923,723 of OY829327.1, forward strand.
GAATAAATTGAACAAAATATGAGAAAAAAAGAGTGTTTAGTCCTTCGAATCCGCGAGGAATATAACGCTTTTAGATATAAAAAAGTAGCTTTAAGCAAAAAAAACTTAGTTGGTACGATTTCAATATTTTGGTTGTACATCTAAAAAACAAAATAACAATTTTTGAAACGTATCATAATACAAAAAATATAACATGAAACAATAGGAGTAAGCTTAAGCAAAATAGGAAAACAAAATAGTAATGGTAGTACAATACTATGAACATCAGCAGTACTTTTTGATTTGACAGGCAGTACTGAGAAAGGTCTACTAAATCGCTTGGCACTACTGTGGTAGGTTTACTAAATAAATGGGCACAACTGTGGTAGGTGTACTAAATCGCTTGGCCATGTGTAATGGTAAAGTTTCCATTCACTGTATATTCTCTGACATTACGCTGAAATGTATAACGAGCAGTGTGGCCAACTTTTGTTTTTCAAAATCCGCTACAATGAAGAATAAAAAGCATATTTTCTTTAAAAAAGCGCTAAATTTAAGTACAATTTTTTTTATATATCAAACGATTGCAGTTTCGTTCGAACCCATTTGCCGAAACTACGCAATTTCGGCTCAATGGGGACATGTTATTACGTTTGACTGTTTTTCTCTTTTTTGTTCCCTCCATAATGGCCGCTCTAGGCCCTCCATAGGCTGTTGTGCCAGAATAGAAGTAGAAGTAATGCAGTGAAAAATTTAAACTGCCATAATTGTAGTTTCGAGCCAATCTGAACAAATCCATCCGGGAGTTTAACTATACTTATACTTGAATCCCATGAAGACCATTTTTTGTTCAAAGAAATGATTTTTGAAATTGCTGCACAGTGCTATCAGCGGTGGTCTCTTTTTAAAAAATGCTTTTATGATATCTTTAGAATATTTTTAGATCTAGAAAAATTATATTTCGAAACTGCGTTTTAAATTATAGTATGCTGCGATTTTTCGTCTCTCTAGCAATGTTTTGTGAAGATTGCTAAATGGCCCATTAATTTTTTCAATTCCAAACGAAAATGTAACTTCCATTATCATCATACAAGACGTTATCTGCAAAACCACGTTTTTCAAAAATTTATTATGTTAAATTGGATATTGACTTCATTATCCATTGTTTGGTTTAGTTAAATTCCATTTTGTTTTAAACAAACGATTTTTGACATTTTTAAACAAAATAGGGAATATTTTCGTTTCAAGTAACTATAAAAATGGCTTTTCAAAGGATATTTAAATGTCAAAACTTTAATCAAGGAAGCTCATGTGCTTTGCATATCTTTCCATTATTTATTTTTCCCCAATAGTGTTAATTATATCTCAATCAAAATTTCCAGAATTTTCAAACTTGAGACAATTTATTTATTTCACGGCGGTTTGCAAATGTTAAGCACATAAATTCATTTTTTAGGCAGCTCCGGTGGACAGTCGGGTTGGATAAAGGGGTCAGCAGCACGAAAAGCTGGATTCGCTTCCAACTTACGATCGATACGTAGTATAATGGGATACGTACGAAGATCAACTTCGAATCTACATATAAAACGAAGTTATCAAAGCATCAAGAAGTTTTTTTTCAAAGTGTTAAGGTTTTACCTTCGAGCATTGAAAACTTGCGGCACAAGGCAACAATCTGCCATAGAAATCTCATCACCCACACAATACTTTCCAGCTGAGGTTGACAATACCGTCTCCACAGCTCGAAACCCACGGTTGATCCAATGTTGAGCCCATTCCTTTTTCTTCTTATCACCCACATGTTTTAAAACGCATATATTTTGCAGCGGCTGAATGCTGGAGCAAATGATATCGCATATCTCACGAACCTTGGCACGATTATACGCATCTTGTGGCAACAGTGGTGGCTGTGGGCGTGTCTCCTCCAGATAATGCATAATTGCTAAAGATTCAATTAGAATACGACCATCTGTAAATTAAAATTAATATTAAAGATAGTATAACTTCAATAACAACAACCATTAGCAACCGCTTATCTCACCTATAAGCAAAGCTGGTACCTGCTCCATTGGATTTACCTCACGATACTCATTGCCGAATTGCAATGAATTCAACAGACTAACTGGTTTGATGTCGTATGGAATCTCTTTGACGTTCAAAGCAATGCGAACACGCCAGGAGCATGAACTACGCCAATACGAATATAATATTGGCTTGGAATTGACGGCGTCAACAGGAAGAGGAGTTATAGAAGTAGAACAATTATTATCAGCCATTTTCAAGTTAACTGTACTTTTGTGATGATGCCACGATAAGCTCGTCAAGCACACCAAACACTATTCCAAATGAATAGTGATAAAGTTTATACTAAATTAGGTTAGGAAAATAAGATTTTGACAGAAAAATTAGAATAAAAGAATCTTTTTTAAAAACTTATGTTTTTTATGAAACTTGCTGCGGATATTTAGCTCATTAGTTGTTACGATATCATGAAAAAATAATATGATTTTTTTATTTAACTAAAATATTCAGAATAGATTAATAAGTTTTCTTCAAATATCAATAATCAGCCAGCGATATACGGATATCACTTGTGATCACATTTGACAAAATAACGGATTTATTGTTAAAAACTGTCGCACAAGAGGGAGAATAATATTGCGGACACAGTGTTCGACCGAAAGTGATTTTTTGGCCGAAGCCGAAGCCAAACTTCGACCATTCATCTAACCTTCGGCCGAAGCCGAAGACCGAAGGATTTTTAAAATATAATAAATAAAAATCTGAAAGTAAATTTTTTCTACCTATGTATTTGCAAACATATACCCTAAAAAATTTAATGGGCGTGGTTTTATCAAGCCGAAAAAGTTGAATGCCTAAAAGTATTTGTTATTGAATAAACTTTTTATCAATTTATATTTTTATCAATTATTATTATGAATGAATAAATAAATAAATAAATCGTATGAATAAATAACAAATAAATTTATTATTATTAATCGAATTCCCATAAGGTCGTAAATGCTTCATAATTTATTCTCCATACAAAAAAAAATTGTTTTCGGAAACGTATAAGCCAATTTCAGTGTGCAAACCTCCCATATAAGGAGTTTTGATTTTTTTTTTTATTTAATTGATAATATTTTACAAATTACAGAAAAATATAACTTTTATATTTCTAACCACTATTTATGAACTCGTGGACCTTTTTTTGGTAAGCCTTCAATTAGAGATTTGATAGTTGTTTCAGACACCTTTTTGGAACAGTTTGCCCATCTTTTTTTAAAATCTTCGATATTTTGGGACATTGTTTCTTTTCATAAGAGCCCAATATCTTTCCACTGGTCTTAGCTCCGGACAATTTGGAGGATTGGCCTCTCTTGGTACAAAAACTATGTTATTACTTTGGTACCACTCCAGAGCTTTATTGCCGTAGTAACATGATGCCAAATCAGGCCAAAAATATGTGGACACATTGTGCTCTCTTATGAAAGGAAGAAGTCTTTTTTTTCAAACATTCTTTGATGTATATTTCGGTATTTATAGAGCCCACTGTAACAAATTGCATATAGCTTGCCATACCCGGGATTTTTTAAGAAATTGTGTCTGCTTTTGGATTCTAAATTGTTCTTCGACATTTCCTCGAGCATCAGCAGTATAAAAATGTTGACCCGGAAGCTGCGTAAAATCTGCCAGTACATACGTTTCGTCGTCCATTATACAACATGAATATTTTTGTATGAAATTCGATTTTAATTTCCGAGCCCTACTTTTGGCGTCTAAATTTTTGCAGCATTCCTGTCTGGAACTTTTTGGACTTTGTATGTTTTCAAACCAGCATTGGCTTTAACTTTTCGGACCAAATAGTCAGAGCACTGGGCTAATCGGGCAGCTTTTGTGGTCCTTGTTTTCTTCCCGAACCAGGTTTCCTATCGATGGTCAAATTCTCCTGAAACTGTTTAATAACATTGGAAACAGTTTGACGGCAGACGTTCAATTATTTGGCCAATATTTTGTAGGACCAATTTGGATTTTTTTGAAAATTTTTAATAATTTTAAAACGTACTTCTTTTTCTTCACTCATTTTGATCAAACTCACAATAAATCAACATGTTTGTCATTAAAAATAACAACTGACATATTTTTCAAAGATATCTAGATCAAAGAAATTTTTAAATTTTACACCCAAAAAAAATTATTAGGTAAAACGTGTTTTAAGATTTTTTCAATTTCACTCCTTAGTTGAGTATTTCCAACATTAATGAAATTGAATTTAGTTCAATGTGAATTTTGAACATTTTTTTGGGCAACAGCTGATTTACACTCTTAGCCCTCTAACCAGTGCTGTCGTTTTGAAAATTTTAAGGGGAGGAATTTTTCCTTTCAAGCGGAAGATTTTGCTTTACAGTGGAGTAATTTTCAAAATGTCTTACAAGTTTTTAAATAATATTATAAGTATATTAGATAATTGCAAACAGTTGCACTAATGTATAAAAATTTTATAAGAAAAAAATACAATTTTTTATAGCTTTTTTTTTACAGCTTCAGTTATACTTAAAACTAAAAAATTTATGAAAATAAAACAAATTCATATAAAAACCAAATATTCCTTCTTTGGAAACAAACTGTAATATCATTAAATAATAAAAAAAATATTTTTAGTAATATTATAAATAATAATAAAAAAAAGCAATAACGATTAAAAAACTACAACAAACTGGGTAAAAAAAAGTAGAAGGTTATTTGTGGTACTTTGAACCAACTTAATCGAAGGTACCTAGTTGAAGGCGTAATTTTTTTTTTTTTTTTTCGTAGCTTTTCTTACCAACCATTTCTGCATTAACAGTTGCAGCCAGCAAGCAATTTCGTTTTTTGTCTTTTATCAGATACCATTGAGAAAAAATTCTATTTGCCGCTGCACTGCTATGTGGAAAACTTAAAATTGCCCCAATAAATTTTTCCAGTTTTGAAAGCATTCTTTAAATGAAAAATTTCACACCAAAATTCTTCCAGTTTTTGATATTGATATTTATTAAAGATGCAAACTTACTTTTACGCGGGTTTTCTACTATTGATTTCAATTGTCAAAAGCTACAAGCATTAACACAAAGACAAGCGAAAGCTTCTGGAAATGGAACACGAAGTTTTGAATTTTGACAGTAATCCAGCGATAAATAAAGTAGTTATAGTAACAAATATTTCACAGACAGAAACTAAAATAACCCAACAGAACACCTTTAGTTTGATTTACGTTTAAACCAAAAATTCAAGAATATAAAATAGGAGAATTTTTTTAGATTGGGGAGGACAGAAGGATTGAGATTTGAGCGGAGCACGAATACTCCGATCGGAGTTGCTTCGGCAGCACTGCCTCTAACCCGTAAGGCCGCTCTGAGACAGCCATCATTCTATTTCAATTAATAGACAAGTGCAAATTAGTTTTTCTTAAAATTGATTGCCAGCCCTGAAGAAAGAATAAACACAAAATATATGGTCAGTTTGCGCTTTCTGGGATTACACGATTGTTTTTTACAGTTATTTTTATCTGTATGTTATTTTGTGACGAAAAATTATCGCCCGTATTAAGTTTTTTATAAAAATTTATTATTATGGCGAGAATTTTTTAGTAAGTAGATAGACATATTCACTTTCATAATTTGTTACTGTTTGATGTAAATAAATAGTTTTTTGTGGCTTACGCAATATTTTGTGAAGGCAGCCTCAGGGCGGCCTTCAGGGTTTAAATCAAAATTTGTTTTGTTTTTTGCAAATTACATATAGATATAATATGTATACTTTGGAATTTTATAGAAACAATGGAGAGTGATAATCGTACAACAAAGAAAATTCCAAATGAATGGTGTGAATATGAATGAATAAAAGGTGGAATGTATCTAAAATATCTGAAGATACAGCGATTTCGACAATGACTATTGGACTAAATAAATAGGGTTTTTTTTGGTAGGACGAGTACTTTTCAGCTTTCATAGTCGTTACGTTGGATCCGAAATTGTGTTGCACAGTGTTATTTATTAACTTTTTTCTTTGGAATAAAATTATAAATTTCATTACTAATTATTTTGTGTTTAATAAACATTTACATCAATGAAACAATGTATTTTTATTTTTTGGCTTAAACCCACAAGGCCGCCTCAGTGCAGCCTTTCGTTTTTCTCATCTAATTGCTAAACCCTAACACTAATCAAAAAATAGACTTCATCTTCATTTTTCTTTCTTCAATATTAACTGGAAACAAAAATTCTGGTGTTTGTTTTTTTATTATTTCAATCTTGCTGGTTAGAGGGTTAAAACCTACAGCAGAGAATACCTATATACACTTTGCCCACAAAGTGTGTTCGTGGTATTTACTAGTTTACAAAATCCGTTTATTTAGTAGATATTGTATTTTCCAATTCAAGTGTATTGAATTTTACTTGCAACAAATTTAATATAAATGAAAAATATATACAAAAATATCCAATAGAAGCAAAACAAAAATTCCGTTGCTTACAATGTTATGTTAGATACATGAAACCAAAAATGTTTTCTGCTATCGGCAACATAAGATGTGAAAAATGTTTTTAGTCAAACACAACAAACTCATCCATTCACACATTTCGTTCGCAGTATCAGTTGTTGCGGTTGAAGTTCGTTCATTTGGTCGGTTAGCTAGAGCCCGTTGTCTACAAATTATTCCCCTAAAAAGGTGAAGAGCGAAATGCGACCTCTTTACAATCTAACCTCTTTGTTTTGTCTCTTCAAAATAGCTGTATGTAAAAATATAAGAAATAAGAAACTCAGTCAATTTAATGATTCAATAATTTGGCGATGGTTTTTTTACTATACTCGGAGTCCTTTGCTTTTTATTGATGGAATAATAAACGCACAAAAATATGGAGAAGTCATAACGGGTTCTGTCGTGCCTATTGTGGAGGAACAATATGAACATTTTAGTGAGGCTACTTCCAGGAAGACTCAGCACCATGCCACAGTGCAAAATCAGTTAGCTTTTATCAGTAATAAACTGTCTTAATATGCACATGTTTCTGGCTAAAAATAAACAAAATAATCGTTTTGATTTTTTTGCACCTGCTGAAAATGTTAAAGGACCTCAGTATTCAACATATGGATTGGGCTGGAAACTCTCCAAATTTAAATCCAATCGACCTTTTATGGCATGTGATGAAACGTAAAGTGGCTCAGCATAAACCGAAGAATAAACTGAACCTAAGAATAGTTTTGGAAAAAGGAAATTTCAAACAGTACAAAATCTGGTTGAATCAATGCCTGCTCGGATCGAAGTTGTTATTGCATCCAAAGTCGAGTCGACATCATATTAAATTTAAGATTAGAATATTTTTTTATCTAATGTTCAAGAAAACAAAACACAATTTTTTTTAAATTGTTTAAAAATTTTGGAAAACGAAATAAATATATGATTATCAATATTATGAAATATATTTGAATTCAATAATATTTTGTTAAATAGCGTATATTTGTCTATTAAACACACGTTTAAAAAACTATGAATGTGGTCCCAACATAAGCTGTAAAAATTAAAAAATACTGCTAAAAATGAAGTGGTAAGATGTGCGTGACCGCAGGTGTACATGTTTACACTTTACTGTCTTCGGCAAAGTTGCAGCTTTTATTACGGCCAACAAATAGTGTTGTCGACTAAAATGTCGAGAAAACCGAACTTTTTCGTTGATTTTTTTGAATCAGTATACCCATACGAAAGTCACTCCCTTTTATCTCTATTTTTGACTATCAATTTCAAGCACAGTGATACCAACCAAATTTTTATATGAGATAGATAAACTATTAAGGTATTCACAAGGTGTCTTATTCGGCGTTGTACCCTTTCATTTGCCATAAATTCTTTAACTTTTTACACAAAATTATACGGCAGCTTGTGAATTACTTTTATATAAACAAAATTTCTTGGTTCCTTACGATGTAAGCGAAATTACGACGTATCTACTTTCTGAATATACTTTGCATTCGTAGGACAATATAATTCAGAGATAATCGATACTTTGTGAAGTACTTCATTCAATTTACCATTGGGTTGTATTTCGTATACATTTATAAATAATTTCACTTTTTCAAATTCAAATGTTCTTTATTAAGTATTATTATTAATTTATTGAATTGTAATTTTGAGTTATTTTAAAAAAATTCTATTTCGTTACAATTACAGACAACATATGCATTTTGAGTACTAGATACTTTTAAAAAATTTGTATTTTCTTCAATGATTTGGTACCTATGTATTTAATTTTTAATAAAATTTAAGAATATTCCAATACCAATGAAAGTGCACAAAACAATATATTTTTGTAGGTTTCTTTTCATTTTTATAAAAGGGTTACAAGTATGTACGCAAATGTAACGAATCAATATTTAAAATCATAAACTTATGTTAACCTACAATTTTTATAAACATTTTATTTAATTCAAAATGTTTTTTTTTTTTTTTTTTGTTAACACAAACAAAACACATATAAATTTATTGTATGCCTTTTAGCTGTAGTACGAGAAGTAGTAGTGCATACATTCAGAAAAATATGTCTAAAGAAGTTAGCATGCAAATTTAGTTTAAATTGAACTATTTATGTGTCTGTGACATCTGTTTTTATAGTTACATTAACTATATGTTTATAGTGAAAATGTCTGCACATATTTTTGACGTAGAAAATGCTTGATGCTTTTGAGGATTTAACGGAATATGACATCGGATCTATATAATCTTCCTATAGGAAAAATAATTTTGAAATTAATAAATAAAATTGCAGAAAACGCAGTACTTGGGTAACTTTTGTTTGTGATTATGTAGTTGACACAAGAAAGTTTATTGTGAAAACTTGGGCGTGTTATGTTTTTCAATATTAAATTAAATGTAAGTACAAAATTTGAGAAAATCATGAAACCATAGTGATAGAATAATCGAAAATAAATATTTCCTAAAACGATTCGTTGGAATAGCTGCATAAAGTTTTTTATTAATTATAACAAGCGATAATATAAAGCTAGCAAATCTAAAAAATCGCAGATTGTCTGCCATGCAAATTTTCACAAAATAACTAGTAGTTATATAGCTCCTGGACTTTAGTTCTGAATGCCTCCTCGCCACCAATGGTGAACATAATTAGGGATAGCTATAAAGGAAAATACATTAAATCTATATTTTTTATTACAATACATTTTTGATTTGCAATGTTTTCATTCTACAATATTTAGTTTAGTTAAATATTTAGCTGCTTCACTTGTTTATTGAAATCTTATTAGCATTTGTAGCTTTAATTTGTTTACTGAAGTTTGTACTTTTTGAAATAAGTTATAAGTTTCTTTGGAATAACTTGTTTTACTTTTGTTTCTGTTTGTTTGTTTTTCATGTTTGTAAACTTTCTTAAAAATCCCTGAATGTAATTTTGCTTTTCGTACAGATTTAGCTTTCTTGAGTTTTGTTCTGATTTTGTTTTTGCAATCATAAATGAAATTTTACTCTTAAATTACTAATGTTTTTTTTTTGTTTTCTTTTTTAAATAAAAACCATATATATATATATATATCTTTTAGATAATTTTCACAATTTAGCCAAAGATTATAATTTTTTATTTCAATTTTATATTAAAACAAAATATGAAATATTTTCTCAAAGAATATATAAATAATTTTCAATCCATATTTAAATGCAGTTGTTGCAACTTCAATCACATCAACTTTTCTTATTTGCTTACTTCTACTTTCTTCACCTTACTTTTTTCATAATAATTTCAATCATATTTTAATCATCATCATCATCATCTTCATTATTTGTATTTATATGAATTTCGAAAACTGCAATCACTTTTTCGTTTTACGGCGTTTTGCAGTTGTTGACGGAAAATTCTATTTATTTGGCAGCTCCGGAGGGCAGTCCGGCTGGTTGGAGGGGTGAGCGGCACGGAAAGCGGGATTCGCTTCCAACTCACGATCGATACGTAAAATAATGGGATACGGACGAAGATCAACATGGAATCTATATATAGGAAGAATTTATCAAAATATATCATCACAACAACTTTTTTTTTCCAAAGTATGTAGGTTTTACCTTCGAGCATTAAAAACTTGCGGCACAAGGCAACAATCTGCCATAGAAATCTCATCACCCACACAATACTTTCCAGCAGAGGTTGACAATACCTTTTCCACCGCTCGGAAACCACGTGTAATCCAATGTTGAGCCCATTCTTTTTTCTTCTCTTCGCCCACGTGTATCAAAACGATTAAGTTTTGGAGCGGTTGAATGCCCGAGCAAATAATTTCGCATATCTCACGTACCTTAGCACGCTTATGTACATCTTGTGGTAACAGTGGACGCTGTGGGCGTGTCTCTTCTAGATAATGCATAATTGCTAAAGATTCAATTAGAGTATGACCATCTGAAAAATATGATTTTAAATTAAATAGACATTCAATAACACAGGAATAGCTATTCTTACCAATTTGTAAAGCTGGAACCTGCTCCATTGGATTCACCTCACGATACTCATTGCAGTGTTGCTCTCCTCCAGATTTAATCAGACTAATCGGTTTGATGTCGTATGGAATTTCTTTGACATTCAAAGCAATGCGCACACGCCAGGAACATGAGCTCCGCCAATACGAATATAATATTGGCTTCAAGTTGGCAGCGTCAACAGAAAAAGATGTTGAAGTAGTATTAGTATTAATATTATTAGCCATTTTCAATGTAAATATATTATTATGAAGCAACTTGCTTGCACTGGGTCTAGAAACGTACTGATATTGATTCAGTAAGCGGCCATACAACATATTCTTTATGCCCATACTCGTTGTTGAAATTATTCTTAATGACTTTTGATAAAGTTTATTCACAAATCAGGTTAGGCAAATAACAAGATTTCGATAAACAAAATTTACATAATGAAAAAAAAAAAAATATTTTAATCTATTTTAGTTTTGAAGCTGGTTTTCTACAAAACCTATTATGAATATTCAGAGTAGATTTAGAATTATTCTTGAAATACTACAATCAGCCGGCTAGAAACAACACACTTATTTTTGGTACTTATCAGAATAACGATTGCACTTATAGTAAAAAGCGGAATGGGAAAGAGAAACGAAGTATGAGATAGAGAGACATAAATGATTGATAAATAATATTGCGCTTGCAAATATGCTAAACAATTTTTAAGTTTCTTGTTTAGCGTTAGGATTTCGATTTTCTTTCAATTGAGAAAAATAATTTGGCAATAGTTTTGAAAAACATTTTATGTTTTAGACGTATTTATTTTGGGCAAAATGTATTTTCCAACTCTTGCTCGGTTTATTATAATGTAAAAATTTGATTAACCAATTAAAATTTGATCAGTTAAATCTGAAAAATATTTTTATTTGATGGAAAGTTAAATATCTGTGAACAGGGTGATTCAGAGGTTATATGAGCAACACCTCCCACGCTACAAAGGATTACATTGAGCCATTGTGAGTCTAGTACTACAGAATAAGGTTAGGTTAGGTTGGAGTGGCAGCCTTCTGCTTGAAAGCACACTTAAGCACATAATTAGGCTCATTGTGATACCACAGTACGGCGCGACTCCCCCATTTACGGAGTGGAAAACCATGAGGATTCCATAATGAATCTGGCTATGTCCTTAATATTTATGGATGATAGCTCGGACAGACTAGTGAAGAAAGGTGAACCCAGGAGTTTTAGTCTCCTCCTGGCCAGGGATAGGCATTCGCACATGAAATGAAGGACTGTTTCTTCCTCCTCCTCAGAGCCGCAGCCCCGACAGAAGTCATTGAATGGCAGTCCAAGTCTTGCAGCATGTCTCCCCATTATGCAGTGTCCCGTGAGCACCGAAGTCGTTATGCTGATGGAGCTTCTGCTTAGGTTGAGTAGCTGTCTAGTACGTCTATTGTCCATAGTGGTCCATGTTAGCCTGGTAATACCACAGGTATGCTCCGCTACCCAGGATCTTTTTGCTTCCTCAAGGTAGTTTTGCTTAATGGCTAATTTAATAGACGTAAGAGGGACACCAATGGTGCAGGTAGGTGATATATCTGTAAGTTGCGAGCCCTGTTTTGCTAACTCGTCGGCATTGCAGTTACCTGAAATATTCATATGTCCAGGCACCCAATATAGGTGGACCTGAGAGTGACTCGACAAAATGTTGAGTGAAGATCGGCAGTCGAGAACAAGCTTTGATGTAGTGAAAACACCGGCAAGGGACTTGATTGCTGCTTGGCTGCCCGTGTAGATGCGGATATTCGTATCGAATGAATCGTTGCGAATAAGCCACTTGGACGCTTGATAGATAGCCATTACTTCCGCCTGAAAGACGCTGCAATGGTCAGGAAGTCGGAAAGAGAGTCTGAGATCTAGCTTACTAGAGAAGATGCCACAGCCGACTCTTTCCTCCGATTTGGATCCATCTGTATAGATGTCAATTAAATTGTCAGTGACCACCTCGTCATTAACCCATTCCTCTCTACTGGGGATATGGGTGAAGAACGTGTGGTTTAAATTAGGGGTAGAGCAAATGTAGTCTACGTTAGTTGGTACGGACGTATCGTGGATTAAAATCTTGGCATGGCCCAGGTTTGACCGGGTCCAGCGAGTTAGGGCACTGAGTCTGACAGCAGAGCACTTAGCTTGTTGCTTGACCAGAAGTGAGGTTGGCAACCAATGAAGGATTGCGAAGAGAGCTTTCGTGGAGGTAGTACGGAGGGCCCCAGTAATCAATATGGCTGCCGTTCTTCTAACCTTATCCAGTGGTTTAAGGTTGACCGCCTTTGAAGTAGCTGGCCACCAGAAGACGGATCCATAAAGAAGATTAGGCTCGACCACTGCTGAATAGAGCCAGGAAGTGACTCGAGGTTGAAGACCCCACCTTGTTCCTAATGCCCTCTTACAGCAGTAGAGAGCGCAAGAGGCTTTCCGTACTCTCTCTGCTATGTTAGCTTTCCATTGAAGTTTAGGATCAAGAACAAGTCCTAAATATTTGACGCGCTTACTAAGACAAAGCGAGATACCATTAATTTTGGGTAGGGCAAAAGTTGGTATTTTATACTTTCTAGTGAAAAGCATAACCTCTGTTTTGGCAGGATTAACATTAAGACCGAATTCACGGCACCAGTGAGACAGAATGCTAAGTGAGTGATTTAGCCGTTCTGAAAGAGTAGCAACGTATTTGCCGGATACTGCAATAGCAATGTCATCTGCATAAGCTATTATTTTGCAGCCGGCTTGATCTAATCTGTTTAGCAGTGTGTTCACCGCCAGATTCCAAATAAGAGGCGATAAAACACCTCCTTGTGGTGTGCCCCTATTGACAACTTTTTGACTTTATCATTTCCGATAGAGGAGCTGATGATACGTGTTTTAAGTAGTTGTCCTATAAATTTAACCAGATTAACATCAAGATTAAGATTTATTAAGGCATTAACGACAGCGTCGGGGCAGACATTGTTGAAAGCCCCCTCGATATCGAGAAACACTGCAAGCGTGTATTCCTTGTTGGAAAGTGATTTCTCAACTTCCTCAATGAGTACATGTAGCGCTTTTTCCACAGACTTCCCTTTAGTATAGGCATGCTGTGATTTGGATAAAAGAGTGGGATTGATAGAGTTCCTGATATGAAAATCAAGAACCCTTTCTAATATTTTTAAGAGAAAGGAGGACAGACTGATCGGTCTGAAGTCCTTTGGGTTGATATGGACCGCCTTCCCTGCTTTGGGAATACAGAATAAAGAAAACACAGAAATAAAAAAAGGTTCTGGGGAAAAACATTTGTTTAATGACTTTAAAGTTCGCACATCGAAGTGCAAGGCTTTATAGACCGTTTGCAAGAAAATGCGAACTTTCTAAAAATAAAATTAACCCTTTCAACCCTGAAGTTGCCTAAGGGCAACTTCACCTCTTTACCGTCTTAAAGCAAAGGCAAAGGTAAAGTAGTAGGCAAAGTAGATACCAACAAGTTAATGTTTTGAGAAGATGAAACCATGCAAATTTCATTGTAATTGTTAAAGTTATTTTAATGTTTTGTCATGAAGTCCAGCAAAAATCTTAAGTGCAAAAATTTTATCTAAAATCTTTTGCACTATTTTTTGAAAAAAAAAAATGCGTATAATTATCAGACTGGGGAACTAATCACTAAATTTTGACTGCACTATAGATTTAGATTTAGACTAAAGATTTAGTGGTAGTGAAAACTAACGGCCACTAAACCTTTATTGGTAGTGGAAATAAAAATTAACTATCACTAAACGTTTAGTGGTAGTGGAAATCGAAACCAACCACCACTAAACTAGTGGAAGTTATTCCCCACTACCACTAACCATTTAGTAGTAAGTGTAGAGAGTTTAATTGAAGGTCAAATTGAAATGCATTGTAAAAGAATGTATAAATGTTTGAATGAATGAATTTATTAACCTTTTTCTTATACTAAATACTTTGTAGAAAGTGCAATTTCGATGAAAAAAATATATTTTTTTCATTTTCCATAAATTGTATTACCATATTACTTATTATTATTTTTCTATTGTAATCAAAGTTATGTATTAATCAAGTGGTTTAGTACAAACACATGGAACAAATAGAAAATGGAGTTGATCACATTGGTCTATGAACGCTTCTATATTGAAAAAAAAAACAACAGTTAGCAGTACATATCGTCATCTAAAATCCAAAAAACCTTTTTGATTAGTTATGATGCACTTTCTAAAATTACGCGTTTCTGCTAAATTTCAAACTTCTACGCCAAAAAATAACGGTTTTACTACGGAACTCCAAAAGGCCGTAACTACAAGTACAGGAATTAATTAAGCAAATAGTAATGGTAATTAATTTTTATTTCCACTACCACTAAAGGTTTAGTGATATTTGATTTTTACTTCCACTACCACTTAAGGTTTAGTGGAAATGGAGCCTTACTCCCGTTGGCACTTAATGTAGTGAAGAGCGAAATTTATTCACTAAATCTCCAGTCTGATAATTATTACTAAGCGGAAATTTTCTTCATCAGATATGTTTATAAAAGATAAGAGAATATGAAAATTAAAAAATTGTAGGAATCGGATTATACAGTGGTTGTCTACAGCTCTATGGCTATTTTTTTAACCTTTAATTAAGGACAAACAAATTAATATAGAAGCATGAAACTTAGTGTCATGAGTATGGAAGACGTAACCATAATTTTAAAACAAAAGGTTTCTATCAAGCCCCAATAAAGTTCGGGCTTCAAAGGGTTAAAAAGTATTTGGAATTAATTAAAAGTCATCAAAATCAGGTTGGGTAACCTTTCCAAAATTTATTTTGCACCTAATTCTAAATTTTGCACCTAAACCTAAATGTACAATTTGTGTTTATGGTTGACGAGTTATACTTTATTATTGAAGGTAACAAATGGGAGCTGAAATATTACTTTGAGCCTGCCAATGTGAAACCACTAGACAAACAAATATATCTATAAGACCAAGTTTCCAGTGAAAGTTTTGTTGTGGTTCGCTATTAGAGAGCGTGGGATCACGCGGAGCATGAAATGGATTTTTCAGGATTGAGTCCAATCAGCATTTTTTGGGTTAACCAAAAGAGTAGAACACGTGCACATGAGCGTAAGAAATTAAACACATTCAGGGCTAATTTATATAAAGTAGAAAGAGAGCAGAGTCCTTCATCATTGTAGGTGGTAATCTTTGCAATGAATATTGATCTAAAAATGTAGATACTACTGAAATTTAAAAGTCGAAGAAGGAAATGGCAAAGAAGTCCGAAAATCAAACTACAACGGAATTAAAAATTTTTTGTAAATTTTAAGTAAAACTTTATTGTTTTTTAATGAAATGAAAAAATAATTGTAAGTCGTGTGTTATATTTTTTAAACTCATTTTGTATTTGCCCATATTTCAATGGAACTCTATACCACTAATATTAAATCCGAACGTCTTGAAAAACACTTTAAGCTTAGTCTGTCAGGGGACCAACATGTATTTGGATACGTGCCGTAATTGAGTGATCTGATGGAAGTGTGATCTATCACCTCGACGTGGTGATGGCTGGAAACAGTTGCGGGCCTCATTGCTGATATGTGGCTGGCTAAGATAGTCTAGGCGGAGAAAACATACACTGTTAATTTATTTAAGAGGGTGTGACTAATCCAAGGATTTATACGACTCGTGCCTACTGGATACTTTGGCAGCCAGGGCAGTAATTCTGGAAGGCCATCGGTGTGTCCACTTTCCTTGGTTTTCTAGGGTTTTCCAATTAGGCTGTCTTTTAACGGAGCATCTCTGATACCTGGCCGTCTCAGAGAGCAACGGTGGCCTTCCTCTTTGCTTTATAGAGGTTGGCATGCATTTGGATTCATCAGGATGCACTGTTTTGCTCTGGTCAAACAAGAGGAGCAGGCGATCGGACGAAACGGAAGGAACAGAACCGAAAAAAACTCAAAAGAGAGTGAGATTGTAAATTTTACTACCAACTCTTCTTCGGTGTCAGGTACTGTGAACCCTCCGGTTGAAGTTGGTATAAGTCTAGACGTTACAACTTTGACTAGCATCCTGACCTCCTACTGAAGATGGCGTACTTGGACCCTAACCCTCTCGTAATATGAGACCCAAATAGAGGAGGATCAGGTCGGAAAGTAGACGTAAGAAGGCCGCGGACACTACTCTGGTTGAAGAACCAATTATGGCTAATGCTTTAAAGAGGGTACGCTTGGCTGAGGTTACACCAGCCGATGCAGAGGTTCCTTAGAGAAACCAAGACTCTTCCTCCAGACGCGCTCAAGTTAAGAGTACGAATGGGAGGCTTTAATACTTTCCAAAGTATTAACGCCACCTCTGTGATGCCTACTGCTGCCGGCAATGATAACGCGAGGCTACACCGATCTTCTAACTCTGCAAATATTGCAGAACCTATCTGTGGACTTATAGTAACTCAGCTAAATTTGCAACATTCCAAGATTGCACTTCTATGTAAACGCCTATCCATGTTGCATGCATTCTCTCACATAAGTAACAACAATCCAAGAACCTTGGGTTCATAAAAAGCATATCTGTCGACTTGGTGAGTTAAGGGGATGCACGATTCTATGTGATGAGAGTTCTAATAGGCCCAGAACCTGTCTTATAGCATCTCCTCATCTTACAATCACTAAACTTGTTCAGTTTTATGGCCAAGATATAGTAGCTGCTAAGGTGAGTTTTCAGGACAATCGCGAATGGAAACATTTTGCGATTGCTTCTGCCTACTTTTCATACGGTGCAATTGTACCACCACCACCTGCGATGGTTGTTAACTTTGTAGAAGATTGCAAAAGGATGAATTTGGGTATCATATTATGTTGTGACGCTAATGCATAGAACGTTAATGCATAGAAAGGGTCAAGTCAATCGACTTGATGGCACTTTCACGGAGTCTAAAAGTGAGATGATCAGCTTAATGCTGGAATCTCACTTTCCGGGCAATCAGGTCTCTCTTGTTCAACATTCCATTTTTCCGGAAGCAGAGAGGGTTAGTTCGGCAGTTTCTCAGCGTACTGATGGGTTGCCGGGACCGTGGCGAATGAAGATGCGATTAGGTTTGTTCTTTTGACAGCTTCAAATCACCGGGTCTGGATGGTATAACACCAGTTGCTATGAAACAGAATATAGTGCAATTGCTACTGGTTTCGAGGAATATCTTTATCTCCAGCTTCACACACCTCAACAATGGAGGCTGGTGAAAGTTGATTTTATTTAAAAAATTAGAAAGGACAACTATACCAGTTTTAGACCAATCAGTGTGATGTCTTTCTTACTAAAATGTCTTATTGTAAGTCGTTATTGTTGCATCCTCTCTTTTTATTGTGAGACGGCCCTGCAAAATCTGACAGGTCGGGTTTAACGGGTCCTCAACAGGAAAAAATACACTATTGGTATTTTTGTTAATATTAAGCTTTTGACAACGCGACTTTTGACGGCATATGCTTGGAGTGGATCCGGTTCTTGTTAAAAATAACGGGATATTTCTATATACAACCTATAAATTCTATATAGTAATTCTACCATCAGTTCTACAGATTTCGCCACTATTCCATACAGAGCAGGCCAAAAAAATTGTTTTGCCATAGAATTTAGATGAAAGCACCGCGTCACCCAAGTAAGGCTATTTTTCTTCTCACCGAATCAAGAGTAAACTGACCCTTAGTCAATAATTTTTAGCTTGAATTGGAAATTCACAGAGATAGCACATATCTTGCTATGGTATAGCTGCAAGTATAATCATAATGTTTTTAATCACGCACTTTCCGATATACAAATGCAGCGCATGTCTTTTTCGAGCATATAAACCAAACCATGCTTAGAAAAAAGCGTTTAAGTATGTATCTGTTATCTGTGCTAGGTGTCATTGCAACAACGAAAGTTTGCTAAAACATTCACATACCCATATATGAACAAACACCCATTACCCTCATAAACACAAAAAGTATCGGCCATAAGAACACGCTTATTTGCACACATACACACATATGTACATACAATGTCCTTATTATGTATGTATACTTTTATATAAATATGTAGTCAGCGATAAAAAGTGTGTGTTCCCAAAAAGTTCATTGAACCTACACAAATGTAACGATATCCTGCAAATATGTACCTACATATATATAATGTTAATATCCCTAACTGTGTCGCCGCGCACCAAGCCAAGGTCGGGACAATAACCTTTGTAAGGCATTTGAGAATTTCTTAGCCTATGTTCGAGTGAGGAGCATTCAAGGACATTCAACTCTTAAAAACATATGAGGTATACTCGTACACCAAAAACCAATTTTGAGTGAAAGTGCGCAACATAGCGTAAGTTGATATCCTGTTCCTTTCATTATGCCGGTTTCACTCAAATAGGCTGACTAACTGATGCTAAAGAGAGAGCATGAGAATTAAAAGTAAGAGTGTGAGAGAATAAGTGAGAGTAAGAGTATGTGGTGAATGCAAAACTTGTTAAAGCATAAAAGCTGTGGGGAAGAAGTTTCATTGAAGAGTTGCCATTTCACTGAAGAAAACTTGCGAAATATTTTAAGTTTGGCCGCTGTAATTTTTAAGCTCGTATAAAAAAGGAAATATATAAAATATACTTAAATATGTATGTATACATTAACGGATCCAGAGATTTCCTAATAGGGGAATAGCATTAATTTTTTCGCACCTTTAAAATGTGAATTTAATTCATGGCCATGAATCTTATGAGATTTTCATCGGTAAGGGGAGGGTTTAACCTCTTCGCTGTCGGTTTTTCCAACTTTTTTTATTTTTTAATTTTTCTTAAATTCTAATGCAATTAAAAGAAAAAATTATACTTATTTATTCTCCCTATTTCACTAGAATTTGAGAATATTAATTACAATAAATTAAAAAACTAAAAATACGCAAAATCTGTACTTTTTCCGCAAAAAAAATTAACCCAAAACTCCCCTAGGGATGTGAATGTATTTGAATCATCTAAAATTACAAACAATAATTTTGATATTTGATGGAGAATCACCCATACACATACATAAATATATGGCTCTACCTATCATTTAAAAGTGGCACAGCGAAATCACACGCTTCAATAACATATGAATTCTAAAGCACCACAAGTTGGTATTGTACAAAATGCTTTCCTTTTTATATTTTTAAAGAAATCTAAAACTCTTTGCTTTCATTCTAACACTATTTAGAAAATGTAGTTTTATACAGCGTACCACCAACAAGTTGGCAGCCCTGTATCCATACCATCAACAGCAAAAATAATTCGCAAAATTAATGTAAGGAAAATATTTTAAAGCACATGCGCCTGGAATCTCAGAGTAAGTATTTGGCATAATCAACAAAAAAAAAAGGACCATAGAAAAAATGCTTGTAAATGTTGCCGCAGATGAGAATGTGCAGAGAAGGATGAGTGTAATTATGAAAATTTTACAAATCAAAAGTAAATTAAATTGATTGCTCCAGCAAACAAATACATCACCTGTATTGAATGAACACTTACCTTTGCTATGGCCGACAAGGACATAGCGTTATGATGATACTTTGAGTAGTTAATTTTGAAGCCGTTTACTCGTCACAAAAACGCGAAAGTACGCAAAAAGACTAATATCCTTGTAAGCTTGTGGATGAGAAGTTAAAATCGAAGCAAAACGAAGTTGAGCCTGGCTACACTACACAGTAAGGAAACAAATACTGGCACGGCAAACAAGCACATACACACACACAATCGGATAGAAAGAAAACGACAACGAGTTTGTACAGCAAGCACACAACGCGTCGATGACGATGTTCAACGAAGTGTATTCCAAATTGAAATGGTTTGGGTTTCCTTTTTTATTTTTTCTGTTGCAAAATGCTTCCTTGTCAAAGGAATATTTTAAACTTTGAATTTTAAACTCTTGAATTTGTATATAAATTTTCTTTAATGAAAATTTCCAATCGATTTTTTCCAGAGTATTAAACGAGAGTGCGTTTAAGATTGAGTCCTTGGCAGAGTTTAACAAGGCAATGCACACGTAGCGTTTGCTATCGAGTTTGTGCACTTCAAGGAATGGTTGACAATATACTGAACTAACTACGAATCGAGTGCGAAAGTAAAACGTTTCTGACGCTTACGCTTTGCATATGGCGGTTAAGGATAAAAAGGTACAGCGCGAGAGCGAAATGCAAAGAAGACTTAACATTTATGTAGTGATGGTGAAAAGCTTTAACTTTAATTGTTGCAGAAAGCTTTGTTTTTTGAAAGCGCCCTCTAGTCTCATTTTTGCAAAACAGTTCAGAAATACTTAATAATTCAAAAGCTCTAGAACTAAAGTTGAGCTTTAAGTTTAAAGTTATCCATACGCACTGTAGTGCATAACACTTCCAAATTACATATCAATTTACCTTACGAATTGTGGCACTGGTGGAGTCGTTATACATAAATACACAAAAGTTTTGTGTGTATATTTGTAATCGTGTAACTTCTGAACGACCTGACCGATTGAAGTCATATTTCCACAATATATTTGCTTTGACGAGAGGATGAAACATATTTATTCATCAAGGCTTTTAGGAAAGTGAGCGTGAGCAATCCTAATACCTTTTTTGGTATATCTTAATAATCATTCAGAGCACAGAAACATGGTACAAGAACATGAATTAACAATGCCATGCTACAGCAAAAATATGGGTAAAGACGACAAAGGGGTGTGCCGACTTCCATATAACCTGAATTCTTATTATTTATTATTATTTATTATTTATTTATTTATTATTATTATTTTATTTTATTTTATCTTAAGAGTCATTTATGGTACTGTACTAAGATTTAGTTAGTATTATTTGTCAATACCGGTTTTAAAAAATTCTTTCAGTTTGTTGGATTATTTCCACTACTATTTTCTACTACTTTTAACTTATTTTTTTCAACAATTTCTTCTTATTTTCTACTACTTTTTCTACTACTATTTCCTACCATTATTTTTTCTACTATTTTCTACTCCTTTTTTACTTCCATTTCTATCACCTTTTTTTAACAATTTATAATATTGGGAGTATGAATGTATAAACTCGTATTTTTTTTCGTAATTTGAACATTTATTGTGAAAAAGTGATTATAAATTTATTCTTTAAAGTATTGTCCATCGTTAGCCACAACCTTTTCCTATCTTTCTGGTAGCATACGGATTCCGCGTCGAAAGAACTCCTCATCTTTTGAGGCTATCCACGAATCGACCCATTTTTTGAGTTCTTCGAAAGAACGGAAGTGCTGTTCAGCCAGGCCATGTGTCATCGATCGGAACAAAGAAGGAGCAATGTCTGAAGAATACGGCGGGTGGGGTAGCACTTCCCATTTCAGCGTTTCCAAGTATGTTTTTACTTGCCTTGCAACATGAGGCCGAACATTGTCGTGCTGAAGAATAACTTCGTCGTGTCTATTCTCATATTCTGGCCTCTTATCCTTTAATGCTCGGCTCAAACGCATCAATTGTAGCCAGTAGCGGTCGCCAGTGATCATTTCATTCGGTTTCAACAGCTCATAATACACGACACCTTTCATATCCCACCAAATATTCGACATTTTCAGCTATAGTAAAACACTTTTGTAAAATTATGAAAACTATTTGATAGATCAATTTTTATAGTATTTTTGGCGCTCTTCGAGATAGAATAGCTGTCAATGTAAAAAAAATGGCGCGTATGATAGATATGAAGTTAGTCACAATTACGAGTTTATACATTCATACTCCTAATACTATTTTCTAGCCTTTTTACTACTAATTTTTTCACTACTATTTCCACTACTTTTTTCATTCTTTTTTCCAGGGACCGAAAATAATAATTATATCGCAGAACAATGTCAAGTACACCAAAATGATAATGATCGCATGCTCTGTTGGAATCAGTAGAAAGTTAATTTTTCTGAGCATTCCCACTAAAAATTAAAAATAACTTTTACCTGTTGATTTTTATTTTTTGCTCAGAAATTGTAATAATTTTTTATTTTTATCTGTTTGCTCAGAAATAATAATTATTTTCTGATTTTTTTTTTACGTTCAGGAAAAAAAAATCATTATTTGATTTTTATATTTTTGATTGAAATGAAAAAATCAAATCGTTGAACAGCTTTATGATTTTAAGCTAGGTCGTACAATTTTCTTCGGGTTTTCATCTAAGAAAAAACTACAAGAACAAAAAGAAAAACAACAACAAAACCAACACTTCGCTGTTATTGTTGCTGACAAAAGTCGCTCCCGCAATTACATTTTTCTCCTGCAGCTTAACACTATGTATACAGACAAGTGGCACTATGTGCAAAAAACAACAACACAAATAATCACATGAATTGCGGTCTAACTGAACACACGATGTGCAAGGCTGTGCAACGATTTGACTTCTTCGTTTCAATCAAAAATATAAAAATATTTATATTGATATTTTTTGAATCAGTTAATCAATTAAAAATCAGATTACACAAGTTTGCTATCACAATAATTTTCATTTGGTATTACATAGCGTCTCGACTAGCTATAATTCATAGCAATGTTCATGTTTGGGTCAGAGTAGCTGATAGCTGTCAAAATATGAAGTGGGCAAATTATGTTTAGGTATTTCATTTTAGAAAATGCTTTGAACAGTAAACAACAGATATGCGTTGAATTTGTTAAGAACAAATGGACATTTCTAGCTCTAGATATAATTTTTAAATTACAAAAAAGTTGAAAAAATCACAAAAAATTACAATATTTCACAAAACTATGCATAAAAAAAATTTTAGCCATGATTTTCGGATTCAGCGGGAGAAAATTCATTTTATAAATTAGTATAATTTTGAAGTCATCTGTTTTCGAAAGTACAAAATCGACGTTACGTAACGCGGCTGATAATTCAACTGAAAGCTAATAAAATTGTTTAACAACAAAAACAACTGAGTTAATAATGATCCGCTTCATATTTTGTATATAACAAACATTGTTAATAATTTTGCTCAAACAGTATCATCAGCCAATATGGCTTTGTTTTTGTCGAAGGTCACTCACTGATGCGCCTAACGGTCTTTTTTTTTTTTTTTGTTGTAAATATCTCTTCTATCAGACTTCAGTTTTTTTCGTGCACGTCGTTGAGTTCAAATCGGAGATAATATAATAAAAAAGTTTCATTTTCTGGTAGTCTAGAAGCAAGCAATGTAAGCCATCATTTTCAAAATTTAGTTAACAAAATATTGATTTGAGATTTTCATTTATAATGATTCTCTGTTCTTAATCTACAGTACTGCAAGTTAAATACTTTTGAAAATGTCAATTGTGTCAATAATGGAGCACATTTTTAAATCTTGGATTTTTTTTCCAAATTCAATGTACGGTCTTTAAGCCTGAATCGCCATTACCAGGGAGCGGAAAAAACTAAGAAAAAGGCAAAATAAAATTGCAAAAAAGGCAGAAAAAGTCACTAAAAACAACAAACAACAAGGCAGCATTAAGCTATAAAAAAAAGGCATAAAAAAGTCTGGAAGTCAGATACAATTTTAAAACGAAGTTTTACATCGATCGATATGTAGAAATTTATGTTTTAGGTACTTAGCACTTATTTAAAGGAAATCTTAGTTCGTGTAGTTAAAGACATTAAAGAGCTTACTTACATAAAAAATTGCAAAGTCGCACATTTTTTCATGCACCGAGTCAGTTACAAAAGCAAAAAGCAAAAAAAAAGACGAAGGAAGCTGTCAAATAAAGATGCATACGCGTTTTTCAAAATTTCTACAGACAAAATATGCCAACTTTCGTTTTCAACCAATGGGCCAACATTGACCTTGGGTACATCCAGCTTTGTCGGTCGTTTCATCAATCGAAATGAAAACAAGTTTTTTACGAACTTAGAACCGGATGCTTAACCCTTTCGTTATTTTTGGCTATTATATTGTACAAAAAAAATTTTCATATTTCACTACTTCTCATCTCAAACCTATCTGGAATTTTAAAAATAAAAAAATTATTTTTTGAATCAAGCATGTTTTTTATCTTTAAAATTTAAGTTTGAGTAAAAACGAGAGTACAGTTTTTTATTTGATTTTGAAAAACAGCCCAAATTACATTTGAGTGAATTTAAGTAGTGAAGGTACAAAGTTTAAAATTTTGAGCAAAAAAGTTTATATATTTTTTTTATAATTATATAATAGTTTAAAACGAAAGTTAAAACGCCATTTCATAATACAGCTAGCTGGTTTATCATGTGCGAATAAAACGACCAAGCTGTTAAGTCTTCTTCATTATATTGTTATTCACAATGAAACTGCTCAGCAACTGCTCCCAGCCATTGCGGCCAATCGTGGGCATTGTTTTTAATTTTTACTCTTTACAAGAATATTTAACAATAATTTTTACATTTCAAATCTTTTCTTTTTTTGTTTTTTGCCAAACTATAAAATTTGATGTAGTTAAACTACTTGTTAAGTAAACATAACAACTATAATTATATGTGTTCCCTCTGCGGCTTTGTTTTTCCATACGATTATCACTGCTAGTTATACATAACTTAAAGCAAGTGGCGAATAAAACGCAGCTAATAAAATGTTCAATAAATAAATTGGTTACTATAACATAGTTCAACAAACAAAAAAATAACAATCTGATAGAACTCGGGCAAAAAATTGACGTCTAATTTTTTTTTTTACGTGGGCCTAAAGTTTGCCCATTTCTAACAGATTAAGTATAATAAACCATAAGATAACTTGTTAGTTTTGTATCAGAGCTTGTTTGTATATTCGGCAATAGTAGAATTTTCCGTAGAATATTTTCCTCCCACATATTAACCCTTTGGCACCCACCATTATGGGTCTTTTTTGCCTTTTTCAAAAAATTTCTTTTTTGACCCATTTATTTCCATTCGAATAACACTACTCAACAAGATTTTGCACAACGAGAGGCGGTAACATTTTCTATAGTGCAATTTTCCGTAGAATCTGAATATCTTAATGATTTTTTTCGATTAGCCCCAATTTTCCATGTAGATGGCAATAATAAATAAGTGCACTGTTGATAGTACATACTTCAATCAAATGGTTGTAAAAATTTTAATTTTATTTTTCAGCCAATGAATTGTAAATTTTTGTATATTTTAGATGGGAGCTGGGGAAAAATTTTAAGATATAATACGTGCCAATAGTATCAGTAATATTACTGTTATGATCGAAAATAGTTAAAAGAAAATCACATTTTTCATATTTTATCAAACAAATTTCAACTTTGAAGCCCTATATCTCAAAATAATTATGTGGGTGACAAAAAGTTAGCCCTTTTATCTTATAGAAAATTTTATTACAAAATTTTTGACATACGTATGTATGTCTATAAAAAAGTCATAATTTACGAAACTATAGCATTTTATACATGAAAAATTGGGGCTACGAAAAATTGTACTGTAGAAAATATTATCGCCATTCGTTGTGGTGAAAGTTTTTGCAAATTTGTAGAGTAGTGTAATCTGAGAGTGGTTCTTGTATGTATAAGATAATATTCCCGAAATATTATAAACTATCAAAATGGGCATAATATTTGATTTTACTGTTTTTTCTTTTAAATTCGCAACGTGTCAAAAGCTTGTATAAAAAGGAGTGAAACTAGCGGATACAAGCGGTGCATACATTTTTTTGTCCCATAAAATGATTCATGATCAACGATTAAAATATATGAGATTTTCTCAGATTATTCGAATGGAAATAAAAAATATGGAAGTTGACCTTTCTCGATTTTCTTCAAATTTGGCACACAGGTACTCCAAATTTCTATTAGTAAATCGCATATTGGGCCATAGATCTTGCGAAGTATCTTCCTCTTGAATTTTTCCAACAGCCTCAAATCATTGGTCTAATTATCTGGTTGGAGAGATGAGGGATTTACTCATAAAGCGTTGTCTTTGTCCGTCGAAAGAGAGCTCTGCTTCTCAATGGCCTAATGAGCCCGTAGAAGCATCTGTTTGTTTGATTTCAAGGCTAGCTTGTTAATGCTTGATCCTAGATATACGAAATCCTTGAATTCGAATTTTTAATTGTCAACAGTAACATTTAGTTCAAGAAGCAATGATTTCTTGTTAGTTGAGATAAAGAATTCTCGTGCACTGCAAATCTCAATCGACGAGACTCCTTTTCCAGGTTGGAATCGCCTTGCTTGCGAACTGGGTAGAGCACCCTGAAGTTCCAATCACAGGGCATGCTTTTATTTATCCATATTCTGCAAAAGAGCTTGTGCATGCCTTTTGTAAGCTCTTCGCTAACTAACTTCCATATAGCAGCCGTACGCATAGAGTGAGGCATGTGTGTCTACATTAGCCCTTTCGCAGTGATTACCCGATTTACGCTTTTAACGATATTTTTCAAAAGTGAATTCGGCACCTAAGTAACCCTCATTATGTGGAAACTTTTAAATTTAGTTGTTCTTTTTTTTATATTACCTGGGACATAATACGTGTCCTAGCATCAACGAATGGGTTAAAAAACTCAAAAACATAAGTAACCTTTTTTTATTTAAAGGTGATCTTACTTAAAATATAATTGGGTTTGGCAGAGAGAAAATTTCCAATTTATCACTTTTGAATTTTAAGATTTTGAAGTTTTTTTAATAAAGAGTTAAATTTTCATCACGAAGTGTTGCTTAACGAACGCAGATAATGTGCAAAAAGAATGCTTGGGTGTCCCCTCATTTATTACCATTGTTTGGAGGTTCACGTGATTACTCTTTCCGCAACGATATGTAATGTTTACAAAAAGTATATGGAGCTATTAGTCGCTGCATGGCCATGCAGCATTTCGTTGCTTGCATGCCGAGTTTGGTGGTGAGAGAAGTGAGAAGCAAAATCAACATCAAAATCGACCATGTAGAAGCTCTCATAGACTATGGAGCAGTTGGAAGTAATTCATTGTTTGGCTATGAATGATCAAAAACTGAACCTTTTTGCAACTGGGACTCTTACTCAATATACTCTTAATAAATATACTTTCATTTGTGTTTTTCAAATTTTATTTCATTCACTTATTTTTTTTTTTTTTTTGTTTGAGAAGGATTTACATGCTTAAATGATTTTAATATTCTTAAATACCATAATAATTATTATTTTTCTTTTAAATTTTAACTCATTTACATGATTAATTGTGTTTAAAAAATATATTTCAATACAGTGGCGGTAATTTTGAAACACAAAAAGCAACTTTAGAAAATGATTGCTTTTAAATTACAATTTCAGATAAAGTATAGAAATGTTGAATTGTTGAATTCGGTTACATGCTGTTCAGTGCTTACTTTGTATCATATTAGAGGAATAGTTAAAAATAATTCCATAATTATTTCAATCATATTTCATATCCAAAAGCACGGGAACTTTAACTTTCAACATCTGAACATTTTATTAGTTTTTATAAAAAATATTATACTGACAAAAGAAGTTAAATATTTTAAAAGTGCATTCGATTAGTATATGCCAAAAAATAATTTCATTGATTTCGACCACCACTGTATTTCAATATACTCGTATGTGTGTGTTGTTTGGATTTACGTACGTATGTATGCTTAAACTAATCAAATAACAATACAGCATAAATATAAGTTAAAGTATTAAAAACATATTTGGAAATAGATTTCGCTGTTTAGTTTTGTATAACAAATTTAACAATCATAAAATAGAATTGAATTTTTGTTTACGTAAGTTTAGTTAATAGTTAGTTTTATAAACTTACAAAGTTAAATGCGCACAACCAAAAATCAGTATCACACACTTATAGAATATGTATGTATGTATTTTAATGCATTTGAAAATTATTTTTCAAAATAAATTCGAATAAAGGCATTAGAAGAAAATGCTTGTAAATTGTTGTCAAGAATTTTAGTACGCAATCTAATGATAGGCGATATTGCTGAGTAACAGTGGTAGACACAAAGGTGGGCAAAATATGCTCTTCTTTAATACTTAGTAGACCCTGGGGTATGAAAGATGCCTCTCAACATGTCTGCATCCAAAACCATAATTTTGATGTAATAGCAAGGAATCTGAAAACCACTTTTAGATAATATGAACTTTGTCTTTTGATTGTAAAACCACAAATATTAGCCTTAACCCTTTCGGTACAATGGTGATACTGTCCAATCAATTTTTATAAATTTATAGTTTGTGGAAAGAGAATTGACGGTTCTTTAATATCAATTAAAAAAATTTGCAAATATTTCTTTGGTAACATTACTGTAATGGATCAAAGTGAAAAATGTGTTTTTTTTGTTGTTAATTTTCAATCGCTCACAACTTTTTACAAAATTGGTCCAAGTATACCAAACTTTTAACCCTACGATGCGCACCTCTCTGGGAGGCGGTAACATAACCTCCTGGGCCTAAAACAATAATTATGGTCTATTACAGCATGTTATTGTACTGGCAGGTGTTATTGTACTAAGGTATCGTACATGGTCTCCTGCATTTGGTACGCGTTCCTAGCATGTATATGTGTTCAGTTAGGGCTTTGAAGAGACGTATATAACGTAAGTGATGGTGATTCGAATGGATTTCTTTTCTTTGGTAATTTTTATAATTATTTCCTTTTTTCGAAACGAACGAGAATTGTTTTCCATTCTAATTTCAATTATTTCAAATTAATCAGTTGTGAGCGTATTTTCATACAAAGCCTTAGCAAATAAAATAAGAAAACCACAAATTTTATAATAACACAGTGTGACAAAAAATAAAAATTTTAATATACTTTTTTCGTGGCTTACTCCTGTCGTAGGTCTAGTCAAGCAGAAAAAAAAATGCATCCTCAGAATTTTCAATTGACCCTCAAAATCTGGACTTAGGGCCAAAAAACCCATTTTTGATATGTGAAAGCATATACTTGCCCGTAACTTTATTTTTATTTATCCCAGGAATACGCTTTTATATTTTATTGAAAAGATGATGTTTAGCTACTTACAACGATACATAAATTTGTAATATATCTTGAGGAATACCGGAGTTAGAGGACAAAAAATATGGAAAATCGAAAAAAAATTATTCATTTTGAATGGCGTTTTAAACGATTATTTTGCCTACCAGTGTATATATCAGAGTACATGAAAATAAACTGCAATCAATTCTGTTTCTAACGAGTTCAATACGTAGAATGTAAGTATTTGTATACGAGTATTACTCCAACTATTTAAGTATACAATACAACAGCTTAAAAATGTACGCATTTTTTCCAGTATATGGTGCTTGAAGTCGAATATCTCAGTCAAACCTGAATGAATTTTGAAAATTTTTAACTCCTTGGAAACAAAATTGAATGCAGTTTATTTATTTATACCTTTATATACACACTGGTTAACAAAATAGTCGTTTAAATCGCCATTCAAAATGAAAAAATATAAAAAAATTTAAATTTTCGTTATATTTTGCCCTTAAGCTTTGGTATTTAGTAAGATATATTACCAATTTATATATTATTGTAAGCAACTAAGTGTCCTCTTTTGAATGAAATATAAAAACCTACTCGTCGGATAATTAAAAACGAAGTTACGGGAAAGTATATGCTTTAACCTATCACAAATGGGTTTTTCGGCCCAAAGTCCAGATTTTCAGGGTCAATTCAAAATTCTGAGTATGCAGTTTTTATCTGCTTGACTATATCTACAATTTGAGCTTTGTCTCGAGGAAAGTATATTTTCACTATCACACAGTGTAATTATAACTTTTGTGCTGGAAAGTATATTAATAAAATTTATATAGGGTTTTGTTCACTAAATATTCTGCCATAGTTCGGTAAAAAAAAGCATCATTTAAGAAATCGATCCGAAGTTCCAACATGCGTTTTTCTACCTGCATATAAGTCGGATCGATGATCCGAATTACAAGCAAATGGGGTGTTTGCATAATTACAAAATTTAGGAAAACTGTCTAGTTTTAATTAATGAAAGCTTTTCGGTTGTAATTTAGATATAATTGATGATGTTTGGAGGTAATTTGGATCGACCCTTTGTTTAGAGAGTTTTTGTGGAATTTGATTTCAAAGTTTAAATAAACTTGAAAATTTTTTTTAATTTTAGTTTTTTTTGCATTTTAAAATTCAAAAATTTTTTTTTTTTTTGAAATATTTATTAAAATTAATAGCGTTTCTTAGTATTATACCAATTTTGGAACTAACAAGTAATATTTAGTTAAATTCAATATGAAATATATTTTTAAGAACCAGTTTGTGTTAACTGATCTTAATTTTTGATTATGTCAACATAATTATAAATTTTAATTCAGAAATTGCCAAGAATGATTCGAAGAAATGATTTTCTATATATTTCATTGTTCACCAGTTCATAGATTAGCGGATCCAAATTTTATTACTTTAGCTTGATATGATATTCGAAGATATTGGATTTTTGCGAAAATGCCACGCCCACTTTGAGATACGGTCACATTTTATAGCCCATAACTTGACATACATACAAGTGCATCTCTACACCTAATTGAACTAAGATCAGACAAACGGTTTATGATTACATAAGGAAAACACATAGATTTGGAAATAATTTGCATGTATGTGTGTGTATGTATTTATGCATACACACTTTTTTTATATATATATATATTTTCCTTAAAACCTAAAATTACCTTTTGCGTCTAAATAAATCTCAAATTCAAAATAGTTTGCTATAAATTTTGCAACACACAAAAATAAACACCTGGGCCTATTTAGGCTCAGGGTGTAACTTTCGATGTTGAGACAAAAAAAAAATAATTTTGTTGTACAGACTTATTCGGATAGAAACAAATTTTGATTCTTTGTGCTCAGAAATCATTGGCGCAAGAAGTCATGGAGTTTCAGATTGATTCATCGAGAAACTCAAAATGGGCCTAATTAGGCCCAGGTGCCCATCCTAGAGTTAATATGTTGTGGGAAAAACTATTTACTCAAACATGATTTCCTATGCTATTTTTTTAATTTCTGGTTACTTTTTTGGGAATACAAGTTTTGCTATGGCTTACTGGTGACCTTAAGATTTTCAATGAAAATTTTTTAAGAACTTGTTTACAATGAAACGGGGGTCGAAGAATGAAATCTAGACTCGGGTTTGCTCTTTCGGTTCTAGTTTTCTTACGGTCAAGCAAGGGTTAAGTGAAAAACTTATACAAATTTACTTTGTCTATTTTAAAAAAAATATCTAACAAAAATTAACAGAAAAAATCGTAAAAAGTCCCATTGAAGCGGTAGAGGGCATTTCCAAAAAAGTATATTTTTGGTGGTAGAATAGATTCTGAGCTTCCTAATATAGATAAGGACATAAGCTAAACAATTTTTTTCTTGCTAGACATTTTTCTATATTCTGAACCATAAAAAAATGTAATTTTCCTCTTCCCCTATCTTTGAGGTGTCTTTTTTTGGCAGTATGAGAATGGAGTTTCTGTTTCCACTTAGCTTTACTTTTATTACGGATATGACCTCGAAACTATTAAACATTATTTTTTATTATTGTAAAAGCAGTCAAAAAGTGTAGGTTGAAAAATACGATTTTGATTTCTTAACGAAAATGATATAAAATATGCAAATTAATCATCCGTTATGCTAATTAAGATTGCTGATAAAATGCAAACCTTTCTAATTCTTAAATGTACATATTGTTAAAATAGATTAAGGGTACCCCCCCCCCCCCCCATTCTCGGGGTCAAAAAATCGAATTTTTTTTATTGTCCTGTTCGAAACCAAGAAAACCAAGCCTATGAAGAGTCTGAAGGGATTTTGTATGGACCAGGCATAGCTGATTGAAGGTGAGTTTGTTTTATACACGAAACATTGCTTCACAAAACTTTAAACGCATTTTTCTCGAAACAGTGTTTTGACGATTGGTGGACTTTGTAACTCAAAAACTATTCCACCAATCGCTTTGAAATTTTGCAATGTTGTTTAATACATCATAGCTATAACTTAGACTATTATCAAGAAGATTGATAAAGATTTTCTATAATTTTCAGCTTAGTTTTTAACCAAAAAGCATTGAATTTTCGAAAAAATACATTCAAAGGTCCGCCATTTTGTGAATTTTTGTCAGAAATGAATAATAATAGTCTATGTTATTGTAAAACATGTACTTTATCTAATTCTGTTTGATTTTTTGATTTCAGACATTCCAGTGATTTGCAATCGTTCCCGCCATCAAAAAACAGGCTTTTTTATTGACAACGAAAATGTTTGTAAAACAACAATGTAAGAATTTTTTCTTGTTTTTAAAGTTTCGAAATACATATGTGCAGATATCCAAACCTCAAAAATTGATTTTTATTTATTTGCCAGCCCATTGAGTATCGCGGAAATTCTAATTCAATATTTTTGAGTACCCGATACTTATCGGCCGATACTTTTTATTCGATATCATGTTTCTAACAATGGGTATTGCTCTGTTAGCTGGCACTGAATCCGTATGAGCCTCGACTGAGAGTCGACACACCGCCTTCTTTACTTCCCTTTGAATATATAGATCTAGTGGAAACAAATCAAGCAAAGCATTAACCGTATCACCTGGAGTGTAACTCAAAACATCGATGATACCAAGACTCAACTGTAAATTGTTTAACATAGAGATCGAACACTTTGCGCCACCATATTGCAGAGACGTATGTGGCAATGGGTCTAATTAGGGCCGAACACAGTCAAAGTGCAACTGTCGTCTTCTGACCTTGAGGCTGTGGTTATATTGCGTGTATGCTCGGCGAGCAGCATGAAATTGTTGTTGCACCGAACATTATTTTTCAAAACAGTATAATTACATACAAAATAGTATTAAGCAAACGAGTATATTTTGACAAAAAGCCACTCTGCAACGAGCTGAATGTAACCACCTCGACCGAGCACGGGAGAAAATGTTTTGTGTTCGTCGAACACCAAGCACCAATATAACCAGGCACTAAGTCTTGCCAAAAGTTTTTCCAGAAAACCTTAAGTGCACGAGATACCTTTCGCTCGACATCAGTTTTCCACGCAAACACTATTGAAAATCACCGACTTTACCATAGAAAAGTTTTTTGTTAAACACTCCTTTTTTGATATTTAATATGGTATTTATGAGCATGCAACCCTCTGTGTCAAATTTTTGAATTTCTTCAAAACTCAAGTGAGAATGGAAATCAATTGTTCAGAAACACTTAACCATTAACAATGGTCCAAGAATAAATTCGCACTTCGCCTTGCGTACTTTCAAATAAAGATATTCAGACTGATTATTTTGGATTGGAAGTGGTATTTGTGATTGGAAGTGGAAGTGGAATATTTTCTGTACTGCGTTTCTTCTGCTGAGCATATAGGACAATCATCCCAGTGATAAAAGAAACGCACATCCCTATTGGTTAGGTATAGGAATTCAAACCTTAAAAGGTACACTAAAAGAGGAAGAACAAAATACCAGATCATCCTACTGGGCACTCCTCCCAAAGCTTAGACAGTCAAAGCTGCTAATTGGGAAGTTTGATCCAAGCAGAGCGGCTCTCTGTCTTAAGTTAAATAAAAGCCAACTAATGCCAATAATGGGCTTACTTTCAGGGCATTGCAAACTGGGGAGCATATGAAAAACCTAGGTTTAAGTCAGGACAG
Source organism: Toxonevra muliebris (assembly GCA_963691655.1). Taxonomy (NCBI): domain Eukaryota; kingdom Metazoa; phylum Arthropoda; class Insecta; order Diptera; family Pallopteridae; genus Toxonevra; species Toxonevra muliebris. The sequence continues at coordinate 55,957,795 of OY829327.1, forward strand.
CACTTGTAGATTCTGCAAAGAAGACAAGGAAACATCCGAACACATCCTGATGCACTGCGAGGCGCTCACTCGCAGAAGGAAGAGGTACGTGGGTCATTACCACCCAAGTAGTGGGGATATCATAGCCTTAAAGCCACATCAGTTGCTGAGATTCCCCACCAAGATTGGCTTGTCTGACAGCCCGTGAACAGGTTACTATCAGGAGTACAATAGATCTCTTAAGGTCGTAGTACATCACACCCTTTCTCTATCTATCTATCTATCTATTGGTTTTATAAATTATTTTGTTTGCCTTTGCTACTGTAATTTATCTTCTACTTACACATTCACAATAAGTTGTTAAAATTAAAAACTGTGACTTGGCCACACTAATTGTATCCCAGTAGCGTATATTGCATGCAACCATTTCTTAAATCGGGTATACTTGACAAGAGAAACACAGCTAGCATTATTTTTAGTTCTATGATTTACTTCAAAATCAAAAAAATGCTTTGCATATATTCTTTTCTGAATGCATATGTATACAAGTATAAATTTTTAACCTTTTGTAAGCCCAAAAAAGGATATGCAGAAATGTGTAATATGGCACTATTGCTGAGGACGTCCCAATAATATATCATTTGAGAAATATCAATAAAATAATGACTCAAATTAAAAGTGTCAATGAAGCCCACTCAGTCGCTACCACGTAATGTTTGTAAGATTATTTAATTTTACCGCAACCTACGTCCATCTTGTCTGAATATCATTAGCAAAGTGATAAGCACATTTCTTCAAATGTACTCGAATATATTTCGGAAGACATTTTCAAATTAATTAGGTAATTATAATTTATAAAAAAAAACACACACATAAATCCTGTGTGTTTTGTTATTAGATTTGAAGAAATTGACATTTTTTACAGTTCTTCTGCAAATTTGCTTATCTTTGCAAAAAGTATTTTGAAATTGCAACCCAAAAATGAAAATAATGGGTATTTGAATTCATGTACATTTATAATTAATTATGTTCTTTTTAAAATAGTCTTTTTTTTAACATGCTATAATAATAATATAATAATAATCATAATTAATATGGGTGGTAATAATAATTAATACTTTCATATAGTATTTGTTGTTTTTTTTTAAATTTAATTAGGTAATTACATTCATAATTTGTTTTTTTTTTTTTGCATTGCCATTGAAATATATGTATGTATAATTTTATAAATTATTGGAGGGCATATTTATGGTTTAACATTGTATAGTTATGCGAAACAGAAAACAGAAAAGCAATAAATAACTTTTCAAGTGATTCGTCGTCGTTAGTGTTTCTTTGATTTAAAGTAAACTTTTCGTTGAAAGAAGAATTCTGTAGTAAATAATTACAATTAATACCCAAAAGTTTAAAGAAATTTTTTGTGTTAAAGAAAAAAGTTCAATATGCGTTACGAGAGTTTAACCTATTTTGATCATCAGTTTACAACCATGAAAATTAGATTTATTTATTTTTATTTTAATTTTCTTATGCTTTTTTCAACAAGGAATTATAGCATTTTTGTATGCTATAATTATAACAGTTTGCTATAAAAGTTTTTGTTTTAGTTAAAAACGTTTTTATTTTTTTTCATTTAGTTAGTTTTAAAATGCTCAACTTACTTTAGAAATTTATTTCATCTGTTTGTTTTGTGGTTTATAAAGTTTCTTTCTCTGTTTGTTTGTTTGTTTTAAGAAATAAAGTACGTGTTCTTCCCTATAAATACAAGTTCAATACAATAATATTTCTATTGTATGAGAAATTTTCATTTAAAAATGCGCCTTAATTACTAGAGACAAGATTCAAAAAGGAAAAAATATTAATTCCAAATAATAATTAAAAAATATTGATATGTCTAAGAGCTATTATCCTTCGTTTTCAAGTATTCGTGTATGTATGTGTGTGTTTGTATTGGTTTAATGTGAGATAAAGAGAGAATGCACGCGAGAAAGTTTGAATTTCATCCTATCCATCTCCATCATCATTATCATCATCAACTTGTTACACATTCTCAAGGTTTTAAGGATCTCATATCTGAATGCTTAAAATCTTTTGCTCATCGCAAAAAATGAGAAATATGTAATTTATATTTTTATTTACAATTTTAAGGTGGTTACTATAGCAAAATTGTATAGTTGCTTACGTATCGAAATTAATTGAAGTTTCTGTTTATCGGGTTTCCTTTATCATTTTTGAATAATTAACAAATTTTTTGCTTTATTTTTATTTTCTTTCGTCTTGTGATTTTCGAGTGATTTCACTTGGTTTTATATTTGTTTTTATTATTTTTACAATTTTTACACACTTATTACACAATCACAACGCAGAGTATTTAGAAAAGGTGCTTAAAAAGTATTTTCCAAAATGATTTCCTTATTGAGAAATAAAAAAGTATTGAGTAGAACAGAATGTAAATTTTTTTTTTTTTGAATTATGAAAAGAAATATATCTATATGTATAAATATTTACTTTAATGCCAGATTGTCACTTTCCGTGTAATTTTTTACTTCCGATAAAAAAAAAACAAAAAAATGAATAAAACAGGCAAAATATTATCAATTCTCTGATACAAATTAAAAATAAAACAAACACAAAAATTCATAAAAATTTTATTTATTATTTTGGCTGACGAAAATTTCTAAATAAAACTCGCAGAAAATATAATTGTAAAACAAAAAACTTTTTTATATATTTTCTTAAAATTTTTTCTAACAATAAACAGTAAAAATTAAAATGTACAAACAAAAATTCGCTAACAATAAAAACAGTTTTTAACAATTTTCGGTTTTAAAATTTTTCACTTAAATATTAAATACGCAAAGTTTAAAAAAATTTTAATTAATTTAAAAATGTAACAATAAAATATTGTTGATTTTGTTTTTTTTTTAAGTCATTTGTTTGTTGTTTTTAGTTTTGTATGCCTCTCAGTTTGTCTTAAGGAAACGTTTCATTGAAAAGCAACAAATATTTTATGTTATTTTTTTTTTTTTTTTTAAATTAATAATTATATTTTAATATTTGAGTTTTTCATGTATTTTCTTATAATTAAGCGCTTAAAACTAAAAGAATATTTTTTATTTTACTTTAAGGTTAAACATTTTTTGTTTAATAATACTTAAATATACGCTTGAAGGCCTTTAGAAAGAAGAAAGTATTGGCACATAATTTTTGTTTTTTTTTTTGCTATTTTTCAAGTAAGAAAAAATAAAATGCAATAAAAATAAATTATTTTCCGTATCAGCAAATTTGAAACAAAAATGAAAAGGTGAGAAAATTTAATGCAATTATTTTCATTTTGTAATAACTCATTTGAGAAGGAATTTTGCAGTATTTTTATTTAAAGTTTATTTACTTCATAAAATAATTAATTGAATGTATGCAGGAAATTTGTTCAGCAGTACTCCTTTTTTCTTGTTCTTTGCACGCTCTCAGAAAGAAAAAAAATCAACCATTACAGAAGTAATGAAATCAGCTCTTAAGCTGGTTCTCGATTGGTACGTCAAAGAGGACTTACTTTTTTCCCTTCTCTAGAATATACAAACTGGATCTTGGTCACATATCCATTCACAACATGATTGTTGAATATTCTGACGAACTCAAATACTTGGGTATCATACTCAATAAAGATTTAGTTGGAGCTCACAGCTCAAAACGTCTTCGCAAAAGCCACTAGGGCCTTTTGGGCTTGCAGAAAACACTTTGGTAAAACCAAAGGTCTTACCCCCAAGATGATTTTCTGGCTGTATACTATGATCGATTGGCCAATCGTAGCATATGCTGCAATAGTGTAATGACCTGAGGTCATCCAAGGCTCGACTTTACAAGCTCCAAAGGCTTGCCTGTCTCTTAATCAATGCGATTGCGAGATGTTGATCGCACTTGCACCTCTGCACATCTTTATAAAGAAGATAGCTACAATAACTGCCTTGAGCCTACAAGCTTCATCCAACTTAGTAAAAGGAACCACTGGGCACTTGGCCTAGTGTTTTTCAAGCCGAAATATATGCAATTGAGATATACACCGAAATTAATCCTAATAAAGGTCTAAAAGATGCTGAGCAGCTCTCAAGGCACTTTCATCATGGTGCTTCACTTCTAAGCTGTTACATGAGACAGAGTGTCGTCTATGTATGGAGGATGATGAGACGACATCTCACATTTCTGTGTGAATATCCAGCCTAGGCTCGGCAAAAAAGGGGTATTTTTAGGAAACCGTTTCTATCAACTAACGAAATCAAAACCCCCTTTCATAAAAGATGGTCTAGCCTTCATTAGAATAGCCGATCATCTTTCGTCTTAATTTTTGGGATTTATGAGACAGTTTCATTGTATCTTTGAAGCTAATAGATTTTTGTGTGCTGATAAAAAATTCGGTATTACTTATAGTAGTTCTATGTTAAGGTATGCACGCACAGGCGCGGCTTTGTCGCGGCAACAGCAGTTGTGAAAACGCAGCACATTTTTTTATATGAGCAGCCACGCGTTTCTTTGTTTTGTCGCGCTGAAGACGCAGCTCACTGCGTTTTTACTGCGATTTTTTTCTTCTTCATCTTTTTCTTTTATTTCCTTTGTGATGGGAAAGTTTTTCAACAAAAAAATTATTGAAAAATTTTCGATAGGGAAAAGTTAATAGAAAATGTGCGAAATATCGCATTTTATTTTATTTTAAAGCACAGAAAAGAAAGCAAAAAGTAAAACAGCTGTTGCGACTTCAGAGCAACAAAATCGCGCCAGTGCGAGGAAACGTGCGTTTTCGAAGTATGAGATTTTGAAGCGCCGAAAACGCTGCGACAAAGTCGCGTCTGTGTGTGCATAGCTTTAAGGTTGGTGCCGATACGCTGACTTTTAAATGAACGTGCTAGGTACACACAGAGTTCATGTTCGAAATGTATGTGTTGTTGGGGTTCGTGCTTTCAATGAATGAATGAATTGCCAATCTTTTAATAAAACGAATCAGTTAATATTTTGCCAAAAAAAAATCCAGATTAAATTAGGACATAACTGATAAAATTCTATCAATTACATACACCACATAATAAATAAATTAAGTAAAAAATACTGCAATAACTCAGATACAAAATGAAAATGGAGGGGTTCAGAATCAGAGTTAAGTAAGTCACTGAATTAAAAACAAATTAACTCTTTTTATTTAAAAACTGAGTTTTTGACTATACCACAACTATGGTTTCAACACCCTCTAATTTATAACCCCTTAGGTGTTTTTGACTTTAATAAATTTCGCTAGCTTATGATAATTTAAATTATAATAATAACGTAAAAGTCTTAAGACTAACAAAGATATATAAATAAATACTTCGATAGGCATGTGAAAGAAAGTGTAAATAGAAATCAAGAAGACTATTAAATTTATTATTATTATTTTTCTGTTGTTCTTTGTTTCTTGTAAGTATTATACAATTAAATTGTAGTTTTACAAACACACTTACACTTATTATGTATGTATCTTGTATATGTATATGTCTACAATACAACCATATAAATTGCTAATAGTTTTCACTTGTGTTGAGATGAGAATAAAACTTTTTAGTAATAAGTGTACAATTTTTTTTTTTTTTTTGACATTTTGTTTTTATGTATTTATTTTTTTTTTGGTAATTCTCTTTTAATTTTATGTATTTTTGCTTGTTGTTTGTTGAAATTTCATTGCATCGCTATGGCAGAAGTTTTTGTTGTGTTTTACATAATGGCAAGTTACAATAGAATTGTAGTTCGTTTTTTTATATATTTTTATTTATTTAATGGTTGCAATGGCGAGGAAAACAGAAAAAATGTATTTTTCCAACTACTACAAATTTATGTTACTTGACACAATTATTTTTATAGAAGTAATAATAATAATAATAATTTTAATTATAATAATAATAGATAATTTCATATGCTAACAAACACTGTAATCTCTTTTCAAACCACCACACATAAACAATTGCTAGCCACACTGTTTAATGGCCTCATTCATTGTGTGGTTGTGTAAGTATGAGTGAGTGTGTGTGTGTGTGTATGATTTGCTTATACATATATATATTTATCTATATATACGAATATGCTACTAATTATAGAACAAGTTTTCTTTATTTTTATTATATACGCATTCACTGTAGTAGTTTTGCGATTAGTAGTAGTGTCTTTTTTTTAATTTGTTGTTTTTGGTTGACAAAAGATATATTAATTAATAAAGTACAAATATTTACTTTTTGTTAATTGCTATTTACAATAAAATTGCTATTTTTACTCGTTTCCTGTTTCGTTTTCTTTTCTTCATTTTTTATTTTTATTTTTGTTTTTTTTTTTTTTTTGTTTTAAAGGAAGTGTTTACAACATAACAATATAATAATAAGATTGGTATATATATATATAGTAAGTTAAATAAATTTTTCATTTCGCTAAAATCGTTTTTAATCTCACTCGTTATCACTTGATTTCTAATAAAATATTATAATAATTTATGTATATATATATATATACTTATATATATATATAGTACTCTTTAGAACTATAACAACAATCATATAGAATTTATTCATTAAATTTCATTACTACATATATATATATATATATAATTAGTAAAGTAGTGTAGCAGTAATAGTAGTAGTATTTAGTTGTCGTAGCAGTAGTAAGTAAGTATGCAGTAAAAAATAAACGAAAATTAAAACCATTCAATAATTTAAATTTTATATTTATTTTCAATTTGTAAATAAACATGTTGCACAATGTGAAATTGGAAAGCTTCATTCCTTTTAAAAACGCTTCAACTTTTGCACTATCCATTTAATTTCCAGTGGTGCTATATACTCGTATAGTATACCAACGTGTGTTTTTGAAGTTTAGAGAAACTCCATCTAAAAAGTTCTGATAGTATATGCAGCCCCCTTTCTACAGCCTCTGGTAATATAAACATACGTACATAAAACAATGTTGGCCTGAGTGGGCAGGTTTGCCAGCTGAGGATGTGAAAAATCATTTCAGTTTTTAGTTCACAAATTTTCAATGTTTACATTATGAAGAAAAATTCCAGGAATATTTTAAAGTGAATTTCGAAATTCTGAAATATTTTTGTTATTTTAATTTGCTGATGCTTTAATATAAAAATTTTAAAAATCTCCTTGGATTATTCTTAAGCATCAACTATTTTGGAGTCATTAACCACACACAAAACTTAAGTCATTGTACCTCTCATCTAAATTGTAAACTTTTAACTCTGAAATTTATAGTTTAAAACACTGTTACATTTCCAATAAAATTTAAAAATTGCTGTATGTTACGGATTGATACGAATCAAGCTAGAATATTTTGAAGTCAATTTTTTTGTGATACTTTGTGCCTACTTCATTAGGAAAAGTAAAGGTCATATTGAATACCTGAGCGTTGGATCCTCGAAACAGAGTTTTAGTATACTAAACTAAAAATATGTTTTTTATAAAATTCTGTATTTTTAACCCTTAACTGCCCAAGGACGCCAATTTAAAAAAAAAAATATGTGATGGTAAAAAAGATGTAATAAAATCGAAAGTCTCTTTGAGTTTAAAAAAAAAAATTAATTTTTATGATGTTATTCAAAAAATGTGATTGTATCAAAAAGATGTGCATATGATGCACACATTCATATGAATAACACCGACCGGAATATGGGAGTAGAATTTTGGTTTCTGAATCCAAATTTGATATATAAATATTTCTAGCACATCAGGTTATTGATAAAATCAAATTTGAAATATTCTATAAAACCACAATTTTATTTAAAATATGAAAAATACTTTTTCTCAGTTTTAAATTTCTATAAATTCGAAAGTTATTAATTTATAAAAGCAAAAGTGGTTTTAAATGAAAGATGTGTTATTGAAAATTATAAAAAAAAGTGTTGGAATTAAGTTTGCTAAAAAAAAAGACAGTGGAGAGCCAGTTTTAATGGTTGTATCTTTAAAGATACAGTGGGCATTTAAGGGTATTTTCTTAATTTATTATACTGGAACTAAATTTAGAGGTTTCTTCGGTTCAAATTTGTTCCAATTTTTTATTAATTGAATTAAAAAAACAATTTGTTTTGATAAAAGAAAATAAGACCTATAAGAGAAGCAGATAAAGGGTTAATATGGACAGAAAATATATTCGACGAGAAACGTCGCTGAATACTCATATCATTTCAGATGGAAATCTAGCCATTATATCTAAGGATTTATGGTAGGAGGGAAATAATATTTTTTTTTATATACTAACTACTCATTAAAATATGTATTCAAGTATACGAGAGTTGTTCTGTTTTTTGAGTTATTTCAATCGTTATTACAAAGAGCAATATTAAAAATGACATCGGAATTCCAAAAACAAAAAGATGTTATTAATACTCCGACATGAGGTTTTTGATTTTCATGAAATTTCATGAAAAGAGTGTTATTATTTTCTTAATTAAGATTATTCAAGCGCCCATTTCTCTAGTTATTTCATACAAACTCAAATTTTTCTACCTTATTAACTATCCAGCTAAAATGTGAAGCCACTTGCAAACACTTGGAACCACATGAACCAGTAATACGTTACGTAACAGAATTGTCGGGCTTCGACGAATTTACGTAAAAACGTTGTCACATTTAAAACGCTCATATGAGATGGAACAGAAATGCAGCTGTCGACGATTTGTCGACTTTTTTCCGGCTAAAATTTTCACTTCCTGTTAGTTGACTCTATTTTCTATGATGAACGATAAAAAAGAGAATTGAACAAAATAGAATAAAATATTTCGCAGTAAATGCGAATTGAATTCAGTTTACTTGTGAAATTCGATACCCATAAGCTATTTGTTTTCCTGTTTATTTGTTTTTTATATTGAAGTAGTCAACACAGCAAACAGTAGAAAGAAAAGACTGATAAGCTAGCCGCAGTACTATTAATTTTATTTTTGCAAATGTTGGTTTTTGTCGGTCAGCGTATTCTTTAAACAACATTGAAATGGTTGATGCTTAAATCAAGTTGCTCATAGTTCCAAAATTAGTAAAATCAAATGGATTAAAAGTTCAATAAATCGTCGAGTGCTGTTTCAAATTACTACATCAGCATAGTGCATTTTTATTGAAAACACATCATCGACAATAATGCAATTTTGACGCAAATTCGAAAAACTTGAAAAAAATGAAGTGAATTCCTTCATCTTATTGTTTGCTTTTAGGCACGGTGATTTTTATACGATTTATTTCAATAGTTTCTCCATATTCTTTTTTAGACACGGCGATTTGGACTGAAAGTTTTTTACTTGCTGCTTTCTAACTATCTCTGCTTGATTTCTACAGTTCAAATATTTATATATGTATTCTTAAAGTCGCCATGCAAACAATCTTTAAGATCGGAAAAGAGACAATGACAAAATTACTTTTGTTTGCTTAACTCTTGCTGGAATCAACAAGGAATATCAAATAAATAATTTGTTTCTTCTCGTTTTCGAATTTGGTTTAATAACTTAGCTCATCAAGTCCTAATGATACGTATATGCACAAAAAAGAAGTATATTTTAATGCAGATATGAAAAATTACCAGAACATGTAATCACAGTTGTTCTAACGCGAAGAGAGAAACTTTACAAAAAATAAAAAAAATCGAATTTGTGGCAATAAAGACGTGTGTTTGAAGATTTTTTTTTGTTTTTCAACGGGTTCGCTCTCGCTCTCGGACTTAATGCAATATTACCGACAGTAATAAATTCTTTGATATTCAAAGGCCGGGTATGCAAATTTACATTGGCAAGTAAATAAATATGTCCCAAAAATTTGAGGCAACGTGAAAACGCAAGACATTAATTCGTTTAAATATCCGCACACAGCCGCGTCACTGTCGCAGAGCGTTTTTCAAACACACAACATTTTTTTTCGCGCAGAAGGCGCAGCTCACCGCGTTTTTCCTGCCATTTTTTTTCTTCTTCATCATTCCTTTGTGCTAGGAAAGTTTTCAGCAAAAAATTTATTGAAAAATGTTCGATACTGAAAAATTAATAACAATTGTACAGAAACTTCGAATTTAATTTTATTTTATAGCAAAAGTAAATCATTTTTAATTTTTTTAACAGAAAAATAAGTAAAAAGTAAAGCGACTTTAGAACAGCAAAATCGCGTCAGTGTACGGTAACATGCGATTTTAAAGTTTGAGAGTTTGCAGCATCGAAAACGCAGCGACATCGCTGCGACAAAATCACATGTATTATTCGCATACATTTGTGAAACATTTATTTATTTTAATTTTCGAAGGATTTTCGGATTTTGACTTTAAAAAATTTAAAAATATGTAATAAATATATATAAACGTCACGTCATAGAAAAGTTCTGCGAATGCAGTTAGAATCAGCATACTAATTATAAAGAAAGATATATGTAGGGGAGTGTACACGGGTATGAGACAGCACCAGGTATGAGACAGTCGTTTGTTTACATTATGCAATATCAATATTGCCGATATTCAAACTTTTCTTTTGACATGAGCCATTTGTGGTAACACCGGAGTGAATACACGTATTGCTTGTATCAGCTGCAAACATCGTGTGTGAAAATCGATCATTTAAACTTTTTTTGGTTTGAAAATCAAATATACAATACAATTTATACATATGTACATTAGATGGCTTATTTTGCTAAAGTATTTCAGATCTTAATTGTGACAGCAGAATATGAAAATAGGGTGCTAAAAACCAATTAAAATGAAAAAAAAAATTTAAATTTGTGAAAACTGGATGCGCTACTCCGAAAACCGTGATTTTTAAGGATGTTTTACACTAGGTTTGGATTTTTGTATGGAAAAAGCATTTTTCAGATATCCATACCTATGTAAAAAATGCTGCTAAAGCGAATGGCATTTTACAACTAAACCGAAAGCCGTAGCGGCTAAAGTGGCAATTTGGCCCTTTTTTTTACGAATTTTTAAATTCACCCGTTAGGATTTTGAATATAGCGGTAATTTTTTTTTAATTAAAGTACGTAGGATTGTAGGTAATCCAATTTAGTTTATTTAAAAAACAAAACATTTTCAGATCGAGTTGTATTTGAACTAGTAAATCAACTTTTAGTGAACCCATGTCAAGTACAATCAAGTTCATCTTTGACAAATGTCGCCAAAAAATTGCAAAAAACAAAGCAGACGTTGAAAAAATTGCATTAAATTAATGAAACTTACCAATTAAGAAGTAACTACTAACTTTTAAAATGTTCTCCATACTTAAACGCTTGCGTCAAAATTGTGGATTTATATTAATATGTAATACAGGTGTCCCCGTATAACACGAATGTTAGGTTCCTAAAAAGCATCGTGTTTTGCGAATTCATGTTATACGGAACAAGGAACCAGTATAAAAAGCGGAGTTAGGCTCCAAGAATTTAGAAATCTGCCGTATTATATACGAAATCGTTTTATACGGGACAAGCAAGTAGTACCAAAACAGGGTTATGTTCCAAGAGTTTTAAAAACAACTTTTTGGGATAAGTGCTCGTACGAGCTGTCACATTCAGAGGCATTCATTTCGCTTCATGTATATTTTAACTTTTTGTACGGGAAATAATTTTGCCGACAGTTCCGCAAAATACGCTAGTAAAGCCCCTCTAATAACGACATCTAACCGTAATACAAAAGACATGACTCAATATATTAAATCAACGTTTCAAACCAGACACCTAGCAACATGGCAACTCACATCAGATTGGTACCGTCAAATCAATTCCAATAGAATAGCTCTAAACCAGTTTTTAGCTACGAAAAACCACAGGCTGACACGACTTGATGTCATAAAATACGAACGGCTACGGCTGGGACATACCCGCATAACCCATCAACACCTAATGAGCAACAACGCAGCATCCACCTGCCCATTTTGTACCCTCTCTATCCCCACCAACATCATCCATCTCCTCTCCAATTGCCCAAGATTCCAAAATGCTAGAGCCCAAGTTTTCCAAAACACAGATCCTCTTTCATTACTCCAATTCCCGAACAACAACAACATAGAGAAAATAACTAAGTTCTTAAAAATGACAGACCTATATCCCCAAATTTAACATATAAAACCTAAAAAAAAAAAAAAAAAAAAAAAAAAATACAATAATTATACAAATACACCTATACATAAGTAACGCTATCAATTTAAATTTATCTAATGGATACTTAGTTAAGCTTAAGGCCCCAGTTGCCATAGCTGTATACATATATTAGCTTTAATTTTAAATTTAAGTTAATATTTTAATAATAATAATAATAATAAAAAAACAGAAAGTAAGTATATTGATTTTATATAAAAAAATTTTAATAAAAAGTACTAAACAGAAAATTTATTGGAAGATTTAAAGAAAAAATTTGAATTTAACAGGCAAAAATAACAATGAAACTAAAACACAGAGTGAACTGGAATTTGATAAATTTAGCAAATAAAAATTAGAGTTGTAGTTAAATAGCTTATTAACAAATTTAAAAAGCGATTTGAATTTCTAAATTATTTTCACTAATCATGTTATACGAGGGATTCAGCTATTCGCTAATCGTGTTGGAAGGAAATCGTGCTATAGTGTCATCGTGTTATATGGGGGTTTCTGCTATCAACAAATCGTGTTGGAGCGAAATCGTGCTCTACAACTGCCGTGTTATACGTGGGAAACCGGTACATATAATACTGTAATTGACAAACGAAAATAAAGAATACAAATTTCCACGATAAGACAATTTTTTCAACTCCTGCTTTGTTTTTTCGTGCAATTTTTCGACGTCATTTGTCAAAGGTGAAGTTGATTGTACTCGACATGGGTTCACTAAAAGTTAATTTACTAGTTCAAATATAACTCGATTTGAAAAAAAATTGGACTTTAAATAAATAAATTTGATTACCTACAATCCTACGTGCTTTAATTTAAAAAAAATTACCGCTATATTCAAAATACTAACGGGTGAATTTAAAAATTTGTAGAAAAAAGTGCTAAATGGTCACTTTAGGCGCTAGGGGTGGCTTTGGGTTCAGTTGTATCAAAAAACTGGGTACGCCATTCGATCTTAACTATATCCGATTAAACTGAAACTTTAAAAATATCATATTTACACCAATTGGCAACTTTTAAGAAGTTCCCGTCAAAGATACGGCAAACAAAAATTCTACCCATATGTCTTGCAACCACACTATCTAACATGCACATGTAATACCGGAGATCGGAAGGTCTAAAAACTTGCTTTCCTTTCATCTCATTTCACATTCCACAGTAAATAATAAATTTTTAAGAATGCTACATTTTAATTTATAATATACATTTTCGAATATTTTGTTTCATTGTATGTTTGTGTTTTTTTGTTGTTTTTTTTTTGTTTTTGTGAAATTTTTCATTTAAGGTTATATTTCAATAACACTTCGATTGTCAATTTTAATGGATTTTCATAAAATTTTCTTTTCTTATTTTTGAAGTTTAACAAGATTTTCAAAATTATACATATATGTATTTAGTAGTTTACTTATATATTTTCTCTTGGATATTTACTGCGGTAATTGTTGTTGCAACTGCAACTGCTGTTGTAGCTGCGGTTGCTGCTGCTGCTGTTGTTGTAGTGGTTGATGCTGTTGTTGTGGTTGTGTATATACAGGAGGCGTGTCTGTTGTTGCTGCTGCTGTGGTTATTGTTATTGCTGTTGCCGTTTCCTGTATACGATGAGTCTTCATATGCGCACTTCTGCTCTTAACTTTATTAAAAACTCTGCAAATGCATTTACATAATTTCATTATAATTATAGTCAATTAATTAAATAAGATTTGTGCAATTTTTTTTTTTTGTAGCACAGTACATTTATATCTGTAAGTATGACAACATATAAAGGCGATAGTTTTGATAGCATGAAAATAGAAAATAGTCAAGAGAAACTTACGCACATGCATAAAGTAGTAAAGAAAGAAAAATTGGAAAATTGGTTGAAAATTGGTTAAGAAGAGCAGAACAGAGGAGAGAAACTGAGTATTGACGTAGTTCTGTTTAAGGCATGCACTAAATTTTTGTTGTTGTAATTCTTTTTTCATAGAAAAATTAATTGCAATTACTTATCTTTGTGGTGTATATTGTTGTTAGGATAGTAGAACTTTTAAGTTTTTTTTAAATATAAACTCAAGATAAATTAAATAAAACAGCCGTCAAACAAAAAAAGAAAAAAAACCAAAAACAAATGAGCCAGATTTATTTAAGTCAAATAATAAGCATTAACTGCTTAATTGTATGCACAGCCTCAGGTGGTATTCTCCCTACTTTGCTTGGTTTTTCGTGGTGCCCCTTAGGTAGTAAAACATTGCCATAACAATGGATCACAACCTTCATTCTTTTACAGAATCCTTTTTGGCTTCGTAATGCAGTTCGCTCTCTTGAGATATTATTTTAGATGAAATAAAGTTCGAAGGCTTCGATACTTGATTGTTGGTATGGTAGACAACAAACTTTGTTTTTGTTTTCCTATCTATCTTTTTAAGAAGCGGGAAAGACCGAAATAAAGAGATTCGAAAGAGATTTTTCATCAATTTTTCATTAGTTTCACTATGAACTGCTATGATTTGTTTTAAAATTACTATTATTTACATTTTGAACTCTTTAGTAAATTTTAAGTAGATCTGTTCTTATATATATAAGCTACTTCGTGTAGTGTACGAACTATTGAAGAACAATGATAACTTTGACAAGATAATACCCACAGGCAGTGTGGCCAACTTAGAGCTTTTCCCGCTTATTTTAGTGCTTTTTAAAAATTAAAACGCGGAAAAAAAGTAATTTAGCGCTCAGCGCGTGTTTTCAATTTAAAATATCTTTGAAAAATCGAAGAAATTTTGTGCCTGTACTAGTGGAAAAGTTTAAATGTATTGAGTTTTCTCGCACTTTTAAAAGGAAAAAAATTTAACGCTTTTTTAAAGAAAATATGCGTTTTAATCTTCATTTTAGCGGATTTTGAAAAACAAAATTTGGCCACACTGCTCACAGGCCTTACAAAACTACTTCTAATTGCACTGCTCATAAGAAAAACCAATATAACGTTTCATTTACAGTGTAAATAATAGCAGAGCGCTGTTGCTCTCTCAGAGCACACACAAGCATGCATGTTTATGGGTTGGTTCGTCCCAAATTTATTTTTTTGAGTCCGATTGTACCTAAAAGAGGTATGATATAATTTTCTACATAATTCAAATGCGTTAAGCTCATTAATTTATAGCCATGGGTAAGGGTGCAAAGCAGACTGATTCTGAACAGCAAATAGTCAGAATTTTGAGAGACGCGAATTATTCCAACAAGCAAATTGCGAACAGAATCAGCAGGAGTGAGGGAGTAATACGAAGTTTTTTGAAAGACACAAACATATGGCGATAAAATTCCGACTAGACGAAACATAAAGCTAAAATTGCACCATAAAGGACAAATTCGTTACCAAGGAACCCAAAATCGGTTAACTGCTCGACAAATCAAAGACAAATTGAATCTTTCCGTCACTCCCCGACATGTCGCACGCAAAAATTAAGCGCAAAAATTCTACAGAACTAAAGGGAAAACCATGCTTGACTGATGCTCATAAGACCAAGTGATTGGAGTTTGCCCGCAGATACATGTCCTGGAGTGAAGAATAGCGAAATGTTATTTTTTCGGATGAAAAAAGTTTATCTAGTAGGGCCGGACTGTTACAGTTGCTATTGGCATGTTTTGCACAAACACTGCGTAGTACGTTCAAAATGCTATTTCGGTGGAGGAACTGTATTGGTTTGGGGAGCCTGTTCGTACTTTGAAGCGACATAAATTTTCTTCTTCACAACAAAAAACATCAACTTGCTGCAATGACCTGCATGTAGTCCAGCTTGTAACCTTATGGAAAACATTTGGGGCATACTTGCTGATAACGTATACTCCAAGGAGAAACAGTACAACAGCGTGATCAAATTCAAAAACGCGATTCGTCAATCTCAAGGTGAAATCGGGTCAGAAGACTAGTTGACTGTATGCCAAATCTAATTTTTTTTATTTCAATGTTTAGTTTTTACTGAATGCGTATAAACAAATTTCCAAAAAAATGGAATAACTTAAAAAAATTGTATACCTTTAAGTTCAAAATTAATAAATACATGATGCTACGTTTTTCAAACCAACCAGAATTCTTTTGTTTTACAAGTTTTAGCAAAAAGAGATGTGCGTATAAACGAAAGTCTACCACTGTATTTCACATTTCTTCATATGCATGAAATAAAGCTGTACTATAGCTAAAAACGCGACAATTGTATCAAAAATTAGGAATTCTCAATTTTGTTTAGTTTTAAAAATCCAATAACTATATCGTTATGTTTATATACTAAAAATTATCCATAGCAATGTATGATTTTTCTTCCTAGCTTGTTTGGTTTTCGAGTAATTCAATTTTTTCAAATAACGAAAATTCGCGCGCATCTAAAATCTAAAATTTGCAATTTTTTAAATATTGAATATATCGAAAACTATGACATAGACGAAAAAGGAAAATCTCAGATAACATTTTTATTAACTTTTGGTACATTTTTTACTCAACCGACTGGACTATGCATAAATCTTTTTTGTACTATAGAAGATCAATTCACTAAAATAGGTTGCGAAAACTTTTTCCACATAACATATCAATACTAACACACTAATACGGGCGAACATTGGAACCTTCTAGGGCCTAAAAACTAGGCTAACTATTTTTATCCTATGCATATCGACTCTGAAAGGTTTACGATAAAGAAAATTGGTTTGCATTTACTGATTTCTTTAATTTATTGATATTTATTGTTTTTCTGTATTTACAAGTAGATACATACTTCATGTATGTACCTACATATGTATGTATGTGTATAACTAAAGTAAGGTAAACTTATGTACATACTATGTATCATAATGTCAGAAGTTAAAACAATTTTGAAAAGCGTTTGTAAAAGCGTTGTAAATATGTTTGTATGTATTTTCGAAAGAGGATTTAAAATATTGTTGTTTAAAACGAAATAAGGATGTTATAAAAGAAAAAAGAAACAAACAAAAAATAAATCGACACAACTTACACAAGTTTTAGGATGCACCCATTGGTTCGAGTACTTTCAGGACTTTGACTTGGTACTTGATACTATTATTCATGGCGTTTGAGCGTTTCTTATAGTAAATGTTTCAATTACTTCTATTTGTGACTCTTCGCTTAAATTTTGTTTTTTGATTTTGGTTTGTTTGTTTGATTGATTGATTGATTGGAAACATGGAACAATACAATACAACAACAATAACAACAATTATTATTTCATATATGTTTTTTTTTTGCTTTTTTTTGTATATATCGACATCATATTTTAATGAATTCTACGGCAAACAAAATTGCATAAAATCAATTGATCAAATCAAATTAAGAAAAAGAAAAATCAAATAAGTAAAAACAACAGAATATTGTGGACTGGATTCTTCATTATAATAATAATATAATTATTATAATAATAATAATAAAATAAACACGATCGCTCAAATTAAAAAATGATTTGCGTGCGATACATTTTACGATACGGATTCAACACAAAATTACACGAATGTTATATTGATTTGATATTGATTTGTATATATTGGATTGGGGGAATCTTACTTGCCGCACACCTTGCAGGGGAAGTCGACATCCTTGTTAGTGGATTGATCTTTTGGGGGACTAGTAGTGTTACTACCCGCTTGCGATGGCGTTGCACATGGGATGGCGGCGGTGGATGCAGTGGCGGATGCGGAGGCGATTGTAGTTGTAGCAGTTGCCTGACTATTGGCATTTCTGCCATAGGTATGTATGCGGGTATGGCCATGCAGAGCGGCTTTCGAGGTAAAACTCTACAAGTTATATGCAAGTATGTAATTGTAGTATGGTAAGTTGTAGTATGTATTTTTTTATTAATTCTAGCTTCACTATGCCAAAGTGTTTTAATTTCAACTTACCGCTGAGCAATCGGGAACTTCACAAACATAAGGTTTTAATTCATTGGATTGTGTGGCGGCGCTAACTATTTCCGCTTTCAGATGTGTCACTTTATAGTCCACACAGAGTTTCTTCCAAAAATAATACATCTGCACACACTCACCTGTACTTTTTGTGCAAAGCTAAATAGGAAAAATAAATTATATATTTATTAAGAGCTTCTATAGTTTCAGCGGAGCAAATTGGAATCGATGGATGAAGCGGATCCCTATAACATGTCAATTTTCCAACGATATTTCTATCATTGGGATCCGCTATATTTCCTACTTAAGCTCTAGTAAATTTTTAGGTAACTTACTTCCAAGGATATTCTATTGAAATTTTTGCCATACTTTTCCAATCCCCTTAGGAAAATCTCCAACTCCGAAGCTGACCACTTCATCTGGAATGCGTTTGACTGTTTTTGCAAAAGCGTTAAGACTGCCGATGACGTATTACCTTTAGCGCATAGAAGTGTCTGTAGCGCGACTTCTTCGGAGTGACTGCCCAAAGGTACGGCCGAGGATTTGCTAAGATCGATGTAACGCATAAGTATGTTTTCGTCGGTCTGAACGCTGGGATCCCACATTTGTTCGGCGGCGTCTCTGCCGTCTACTGTTTCAGAATTGTCACTGCTTCTTTCTTTGTAGGTCGGCATTTGTGCCTGGTATGCCGAGCCCAAATTAACCTTTGATTCATCAGAAAAGTCAACTAATCCTACGGAATCGTCGAAATCATCATCGAAAGTATCGAACGAAATCAATCCGGTTGTCAGCTCCTTGCGCACATTGCAATAGAGGCCGACACCTTTACGATCAGGATTGAGTATGGGTGCCGGCGTGTAGTGAGTGCGTGATGGTTTGCGTAGTTTAGAGCGATACGGCGAAAGAGCGTGATACTTGGATAATGAGTGTGTCATGCTGCTGGAGTCGTTGGAACCGTGTGCGCGCAAGCGCCGTTTTAATATGGAATTGGTTTGATTTGAAAGCGGTTGAAGCGTCGAAATAACCGAAGCAGGCATTAAAACCTGTGCGGGTGTTGGTGTTGGAGTTGGGTCGACCGACTGCATCACTGGGGTCCTGGAATTATTGCTAAAGTATATATTGGGGTCCGATGTAGGCTCATTGATGATAGCGGCAGCATTCGGCATCATACTGATGCCATTGCTTTGCTGTGCAGTTATATTGATTTCTTCTTTATCGGTGGAACCGGTGTATATGATGGGTTGCATCATCGCGGCGTCAATGCTGTTCTGCATATTTTGAATTGTAGTAGCATTTGTTTCTATAAACTGTGGTTGGGTTTGTACTTGCTGTAGGTTTTGTAAGTTGTATTGCAATTGTACATTAGCAATGCTGCTATTGCTGTTGTTGTTGTTGCTGGCAACATCGTTCAATGGCATCAGATCGATTTGATTGTTACTATAGTCAGAATGCTGATCACGGACCTGCAGCTGTTGCGGCGACTGTAACTGCAGCTGCTGCTGTGACTGCGGTTGAGACTGCTGCACCATTTCAAGTTTAATGTCAGTGTTTGGAATTTGCAACTGTTGCTGTGATTGCTGCTGTTGCTCTTGTTGCTGCTGCTGCTGCTCTATTTGCTGTTGATACGATGATTGTTGTTGAGCTGGTTGCTGTGTTGTCATATGGAGAATTTGTTGTTGCAGACGTTGTTGCCCGAAATCTCTTGGTGACGAAGAAAGCAAGGGATCTTCTGAGTTTGTCAATATTGAAGATTGTAAGCCTAAGCCCGGCAAATAATACAAGTCAATAATATTTTCATTCTGATTTTCACAATTCAAGCTAATGTTTTCCTCGGGTAAAACCTCACTCAAAACTTCCTTAACCTCCTCAGCGGATCCAATGCCACTAGTAAAGAATGATTCCGACAACGGAGAAGTAGCATTGCGCGAGTCATTCAAGAACTCTTGCTCCTCGTCCAAAAAGGATAAGTTTGTTTCTGCGAACTCACGTAAATCACATTCGGTATCATCTTGTGTTCCGCTTAGCAGATCTTCAACTTTAATGGCTGCATCAAAAGCGCTCTCCTCCAAAACATTTTTCAACTTTAGTATCTTCTCATTATCGGAAAGTTCTTGCTGGCTGTTTTTATAGAATGGCGTATCATTCGAGTGTGCCAAGAAATCGGTATTGCATTTGTCGCCAAAGAAGGCATTTGACACGTCAGCGAACTGATGTCCTGTACCTCCGTCATCAATGAATGGTGAGGATTGTGTGATATTCTCATGGCTGGAAGGTGGTGTTGGGTATGCCAGGGGCGAATTTATAGGCGAATTCAAACAGCCAAGTTGGTGTTTCTTAAATTCTGCAGGAAGCGTTAGGACGGCATTCGAGCGCATGCTCGTTACGGCCTGTATTTGGGAGCTGTTTTGCATAATGATCTCTTTGGAATGAAATTGCTGGAAAGTTGGCAAAGTAGTGGGCAAAGTTGTTATTGTATTCACTGTTTGTCGCATATTTGAGATTGCATCCGCATTTGTATCGGGTTCAATCTTAATCATATCCGGTTGAATACAGCCACTATTCTCGATGGTGTTGTTGTTGTTGTTGGCCAATGTAAAGTGATCGGAGGAATGTTGGCGTTTAATTTGATCAGCGGCTTCATTAAGCAATTGCATTGTGTCCACTGTTTGTAAAAGCATTTCTGTGTCGGAGACATTGTAAACTTCGGCATCATCGAATAGACTGGCCGTATCACTGCTATAAGTGACCGTGTATACATCGCCAGTGCTGCCACTTTGAGAAATTGTCAGCGAGAGTGGCGTGGCCTCGGACAAGGAAATACTTGTTGCAGTCGTCGCAGAGTTTGTTGAGGAGATAGTAGCAATTGATTTGGACTTTGTTGGTACAACTTGCACATCCGATGGTATTATCACTGTTCGATTGTTATTTGTAATGATTTGACGTGGTGTCGTTGTCAGAGTTGTTATATTATTATTGTTGCTGTGGGTGTGGTTATTGCTGTTGTTTAAGTTAATGTTGTTATTATTCATAATGTTTGTACTGTTGTTCTGTGGTGGCTTCTTGGCAGTTACGGCTATTCTGGTGCCGCGTTTCAATAGCTCTATTAATGTGGAATCTTTTGGATCGGTTGATGTGCTCTTGGTAGTCGTTGTGTTAGTCGTTGAAATTGATTTCATCATCGTTGGCGGAGATGTCGTTGAATGTATTGATAGCGTGGATGTGGTACCCACGCCTACACTTACGTTGTTCAATGTCTTTTGTTGCTTCGTACTGAATATCTCTATACTTTGCGGCAATCCGATGTGTTGTATGCTCAGTCCACTACTTTTGATGGTCGTGGCAGCGGGTAGCATTGTTGATGTTGTTGTTGATTGAGCTGTAGCAACATTACTACTAATACTATTATTGCTGTTGCTGCTACAATTTGAGCTACTGGAGTGTGACTTTGGGCTAAGGAAACTTTCAAGATCGCTAATCGATCTTCTAATTGTGGTGGTGCTGGCTAAGCTACCGGGAGGTGCAGGAACTACAAAGGCACCCTGAAAAATAGACATAGACAGATAATCATTTAATTCGATACAATCAATATACATATATAAATCTTGTAAAATTGCATCTACTTTTTATGCCAACATGAGGTGAACTGATTTTAAATTACGAACTATAATGATAGCATATGTCAACTCAACTGAAAAGGAAACATTTGGTCGTTTTTACACATGTACTTTTGCTCAATTTTTGAGCTGGTTCTATTGCGACCATATGAAGCCTTTCCTGCAGGGCGGACGCATGTAGATTCAACTCATTTCCTCCTTACCTTATTTAAATCTTTGCTGCGCTTGCTAATGATCTTTTCCTCGATCAAAGCACGCACACCAATGCTTGCAGTTTGTAATGGTGGGCCAGTAGATTCTTTCTTCTCTGTCTTTTTGGTCTCTGGATCTTTTTTAAAGTATCCACCATGCAAACGCATATGCCCATTGAGGGCAGGTATATTTTTGAACTTACGGTGACATAAATTACATTCGACTGGTTTCTGATCAATTTTAACTATATTCAGTAAGTGGGGATTAATGGCAGCGACAAGCTGCTGATTGAGTTCATCATCTTTGCTATCGATTGGGGATGTTGCAGTGCTGGAAGATGTATCGGAAGTGGCTTCATCCACCGTGATCGAAACATTTTGTGAAGTATTCAACTAAAGCAATTTTTTTAATGAGTTCTCTTACATACGTTTTCAAATAGACGGGAGATTTTTAATTAACTTACCAATTGCATATTCCAGGTACGTGGTCTATTTTGCATTGTATTTATATTCTGCATATTTGTGTTCAAATGGGCCGATGTCGATGCTGTTCCTGCATCAACTTTGTACGAATTCACACTAGTGGGCGATGAGACCGTCACTTGGGCGGTAGTTTGCTTTGTTTGTTGCATAATTTTACTGATTAGATCCAACTGTTCACGTGTCAATCCCTCACCTTCGAGGTTAGTCTCACTTAAAGCAATTGTCGGCGATGTTGTCGCTGACATTGATGCTGTTACTGCACCGACTCCGACAGATGTTGCCGTTGTCGATGAAGTTGATGATGTGGGTGAGAGTAGCGTGACACCAGTTTTAATGGGTAAATTGATCGCTTTGATTTGTTCGTCTGTCAATGTGAGACCGGTTGCAGCATCAACAACAGTGCCACCTGTTGAGATATATGTTCGTAAACAAGTAGCGCCATCTGGGGAACTAGCATCACCTGTAGACGTGCAAAATGTTGCGAAATTATTCATACTGTTTTGGTCCAAATTATGACAGTGACCACTTACCACTTGCTGTGGCCGGTGATAAACTTAAACCTGTTGGAGTACCAGCCGTTGGCGAAAGTGTTTGATTTTGTGGAGTTATAATACCAGCATGATGGTTCTCGGTATGACGTCTGAGTGAGCGTGCATCACAGTATGATTTGCCACATCCTTCAGCTTTGCATTCGTAGGGTTTTTTATTTCTATGGGTCATCATATGTCCATTTCTACACACAAGTACAAATCAAAACAATTCGTTAGCTCCTTCGATATCTGTAATCTACATAAATAAATACATAGGAAACTCGATTACATACAAGTGATCTTGTCTTTTGAATGCTTTCGAGCACATAGCACACACGTACTTCCGCTCGTCACTGTGTGTCAATTTGTGTTTAGCCAAGGCAGATGCATTTCCAAAAATTTTACTACAAATCTGTAGAAGCAAAATTGTTTAATTATTACAAATAATGAAAGAATGACGAAAATAAATTTATTTATAAATATTTGGATTGCGTTCCATTTAACAATGACTGTGCGTAATGCGCCTTACTTAAGTTCCTCCTAACAGTTCCCCCTTTTCCAATGCCCTGAGTTTTGCTATGTGGCTCACTAATTGCGATCGTTAAATTGTACGCAACTATAATTACTATTCAAGCAGCGATCATCAAAACTATTGAAAACACATTTTCTTACATTAGAGTGGATCGATTTTACATTCCCACCACGTACATGAATTTTTGTATTAGAATGCCCTCTAGCGTTCGGCTAACAGAAAAATAGTTCAAAAAATTTGTCCTCTAAAATTCGTATCAAAAAAAAGAAACATGATGCCAAAGTTCTTGTACCAGAAATCCATGTACGAAGTGGGGTTTGAAAAACTCGTCTTCATTCTAACAGACATGCACACATTGTTCTCTATATGACAATAAATTCTTAATGTATGCAACACCACTCAGGGAGCGCCGGAATATATTGAAAGCCCAGTCGAATACAAATGTTTATAATAAACCTAACACTGTGACCAGGACGGTCTTTATATCCCAGTTCGCCTTTTACAGAACATTTAAACTGATTAGAGAAAGTCTCTTCTTTTATTGAGTTCAGACTATAATGACCATAATGAAAAGCCTAAAATATTTTAAATGCTTTCTTAGCAGATGAACGAAGATAACGGACAAGTTACTAGATATTAAGTTTTCCATTTTTGATGTGACAACTTCTTTACTCGGAGCTGAAGGAAACTTTATTGGGGAGTAAATTTATAGAAATTAAAATCAAATGTTACGTAGGTGTCGTGTAAGGGTTCATAGTATGTGTGAGTTTATAAGTGTGTGTTATATGATATATTTTTCTTTAAGCTCTAAAGTATGCAACACATAATTTTTATATCAAACACGATTGTGTTATATACAGGGTTGGCCATATTAGGTGGACCTAATTACTTAAAAAAACGCATATATTCAACTGGAAAATCATTTAATTTGGTTTTAAATTTGGATTTGATTACACCACTTTTTAAAGATGGTATCGCGCAAGTGATCGCCCTGAGCTCGAATTTCCTGGCTGATATTGGCCTTAAGTTCGTTTAGGGTCCTTGACGTGTTTATATAAACCTTTGATTTCAAGTAGCCTCAGAGAAAAAAGGCCGGCGGTGTCAAATCAGGCGAACGCGGAGGACAGTCAAAATCACTATTTTTTTATATCAACCGAACGGGGAACGGGGAAAAATTGATTGTGGCAGGAGCTCAATAGAGAAAATTTAGAAGTTATTTTGAAACGCACTGAACTGTTTCGTTTAATTGATGTGTACTGTTTCATAGTAAAAATCTCCTAAGACTGACGTTTTAAACACGTGCTGTCATTAGTCGATTAGTCGTTTCTTGTCAAAGTTATAGTATTGTCTGTTGGGTCTCCCTAATATGGCCAACCCTGTACTTACATATCAGTGGATTAGGGGAACATATCAAAAATTGTTTTTGATTATTGTATTGTTTTATTGCATAGTTTATTTTAGTTTATAGTTTATTCCTTTCTCATTGAAATTGAATATAATAAAGTAAACAACAATGCGTAAAATATGTTATCCCATCATGTGACGAGTGCAGAAGTTTTTAAAGCAGATTTGCATTTAAAGCTTCCGTAAAGCCTGGAGAATAAATTTCAAGTGAGCTTCGTGGACTTTCGCGACGAAAATTGTTATTATTTTTTGTTTTTTTTTTTTGTAAACGTTTATAATTTCTGTTTTTTCGAAGCACCCCTTTCTCCCCTCCTGAAATTATAGTATGGCAACAAATGTGTACTATATTGTACACGAGTAGTACAAGTCACTATCTTAAATAGATCTATAATAAGCAATTAATTCCTCATTTTCTATTACATACTTAGTGCTTGAGTGGGAGGGGTTAAATTCTGTTTTATTTTATTTATTTTATTTTAAATAATATTTAAAGTAAGTAATTTCTGTCAGAGTCTTTAATGTACATATAGATTTTTTAATGACAAGCACATATTTTTGCAATTCGTTGCAAAGAGAGACAATTAGACACATAGGCAGATAGATTCTATAGATTAGTAAAGGGACGAGTCCACACGTTTGAATCTTCTTCAATTTGGTTTTTGTTGCTGTTTTCGACATTCTCTATTACCTTCGCAATGAACTAAATAGAAAATTTTCTATGAGCCGTTGAGTGCAAAGTGATACAAGTCAAAATTAGATTTTGGGAAGCACTGTACAAAATAGTTATGGAATTTATTTTCACGATGCGCAGTCAGCTTTATTAAACACATTCTACTTCGACTTACACCACTTTTGAAGTTGAAAATCCAAATAATAAACAAAATTGACTTACACCACTTTTGCACTCAACGACTCATATGTAGGTATGTATGTATGTAATAGCGGATCGATCAAAATGTATTAGGGGATGGTTTTATACTCAAAACCCCTCCATCGCCCCCCGTGCTCCTCTTAGGATACGCTAGTGGATGAACAAATGTATGTATATATTCAACTGGCATCATTCAGTATGGAGGAGCACATTAAAATAATATTGTAGTAAATTTACTAATACGAATACTTGTGAATGTTGTGTTTATTTTTCTAAAAGTGAAAATGTTTGATGATGCAAATGTGGAATTTTTACTATTATTTATAAAGAAAATAAATTAAAATATTAAGTATGTTTATATGCAGATGAAATTGAATTTTCATCAAGTTGAAACTGTTTAAAAGCAAATAAAATAAAATAAAATGTATTTCAATGTACGTATATAATGTCATTTTCACATTAAATTTAAGGTGTTTGTGAACTGTTAAGGAGGTGTCCTGAATAAGGAGGTCCGAAAAATGTTTTTTTATTGCTTAAATCGACTGATATGCAATTCAAGAATATATTTACAAAGTCACAGAGTCCAATTTTAAATATTTTCACGGTTAGTTTTGCCAGATTCTTGGTTTTTATTTTAACGAATTTTCTAAATTGGCGAGCGTGTTAGCTAAAAAACTAAATTTTCAGTAGTAAATTATTTTCTAAGTTAACTAAAAAAAGGTCAAAAAGTATTAAAAGTATAAAAGCATTTTAAACTCGGGATAAATTATAATTTCACGATTTTTGCTGTTTTTTTCTAGTTCACCCAGAAAAAAAATAGAAAACTTTTACATTTTTTTTTTTTTTGGATTTTTTGTTTCAGTCAAGAATTACGAACTGGATCTTTCCTGACGATTGAAGAATGCAGTGGCAAGACGCTCATCAAAAAGACTAACAAATTTTTTGTAGTTTATTATTTTATTGTCAAAAAAAATGTATGAACTTTGAATATATAGGTACAAAAATATACCTTGAAGTTCAATGGTTTCATTTCTTTATTTTTTCTTCTAAAAAAATCACAATAAACGTTTCTTTTTAACCTTCTTATTTAGGACAACCCCTTAATACTTACTAGTATGGAGGCATTAGCTTGCAAGTATCTGGATTGATCCGCCAAAATTTAAATTTTAGTAAAACGTAATTTTAAGTAATGGCGCAGAGGTTTTTGTCCTAGGGTTATGTAAATACAACGAGTCACTAAGTATACTCCCTAATATATTCCTATTTACAATTTTATCAGACTTAACTAATACAATATAACTGTACTATTACACAATTAGTTTTAAAATGGTTTGTGACTAACGGTCTGTAATGGAGTGTTGGATTTCAGGGCATGTGAAAAAATAGGGTAAAGAGGTCTCAAAAATGTTCTGTTCTGTAGAAGAGAGGAACTCAGAATTTTGATACCTTCAGTTTCCATATATTTAAGGTTTCAGTTTTCTAAATTAAAAAATTGATTTTGTTTACCTTGGTTCATGATAGATTACGCTATATTCTTATTATTTTCTTGTAATTATGTGCTCTCAAGAATATAATAATTTTACGGTAGTAAACTAGAACTAAATAAAATTTTGATAAGGTACTAGAGTTAGTTCTTCACTAGCAGCGAACGCAGTGTTTGGTTTTAACTTATTTTAAACTTAAATTCAAGCTTATGCCCCAAGATTTAACTTTATTCAGCTGCAATACAACAAGTCTTCGTAGATTATAGTGCCGCTTTTGACAGCATACAAAGGGATTGTATCTGGGACTCTCTACATCGCCAATACGAGGGATTCAAGTGGGGGGTGTAGCACAACGGTAACCGATCGTCCACTTTTGGCCAGATCTGTAGATGGTTGTCGCAGAAGTATGCATTGGAATTTCAATGGTCATCTAGAAGATCTTGACTACTCTGGCAAAATTGGTCTAATATCTTCAAAACACTCGGATATACAAAAAAAAATTCGACGACCTTGTAGAAGAATCCGTGAAAGATCAACTCTACAAAAACACTCAGAGTGAAATGTAACAAACATTAACTACACCTTTAAAACTAATAATAATACCCATATCGAAAACGTCAACAACTTCACTAAATAAAGCGTGGGACAAGTTGAAAGTCTTTGTCAACCTGCCTGAGTGGCCCAGAATTACCACCAACGCAGAGCTATGGAGAAATATAAGCAACTCCTAATTCAGACTGAAATCAAACGAAGAAAGTGAAATTGGATCGATCATACTATCCGCAAAGAACCAAGTGATCTGCAGACAAGCGCTTGAGTGGAACCCGTAAGGCAGCAGAAATCAAGGAAGGCCTCAGTGTTCATGGAAAGGATCGCTTGAAAAGCAATCCAATTAAACGGGGAATCTTTTAAAGAAATAAAAATAATCGCGAAGGAACGTAATCAATGGAGGTGTTTTTTGGAGGCCCTCTGTCTCATATAAGGCAACAGGACTTAAGAAGAAGAAGACAAAATCAATGAAAGTTGCACTAAGTTTAAATGACGTACATCGGCCTACGAACTGAAATTTGGTTGCTTACGGTGGCTGTACCATAGCAACCTTCTATGGGTCACAATTAGCAGTATTAAAACCAGTTTCTCACCGAACACTGAATTGCTGCCGGCAATGATAACGCGAGGCTACCCCGGTCTTCTAACTCGGCAAATATTGCTGAACCTATCTGTGGACTTACAGTAACCCAGATAAATTTGCAACATTCCAAGGCTGCTACTGCACTCCTATGTAAACGCCTTTCCGTGTTGCATACATTTCCCCAGATAACAACAATCCAAGAACCTTGGGTCCATGAAGGACGCATCTGTGGACTTAGTGAGTTAAGGGGACGCACGATTCTATATGATGAGAATTCTAATAGACCTAGAACCTGTCTTATAGCATCTCCTCATCTTACAATCACCAAACTTGGTCAGTTTTGTGGCCAAGATATGATGGCTGCTAAGGTGAGTTTTCAGGATAATCGAGAGTGGAAACATTTTGCGATTGCCTCTGCCTACTTTCCATACGATGCAATTTTACCACCACCGCCAGCGATGGTTGTTGAATTTGTGGAGTATTGTGAGAGGATGAATTTGGAGCTCATATTATGTTGTGACGCTAATGCACAGAATGTTATCTGGGGCAGCAGCAAGTGCAACGTAAGAGGGACCCATCTTCTCAACTACATCCTGTCTTCTGGGTTGAACATACAAAACGTTGGGAATCAACCCACTTTTGTGACACCTACTAGACAGCAGGTTATTGACCTAACTTTTTCTGATGGAAGGTTAGTGCAGTCAATTTCAAACTGGAAGTATGGTGTTGAAGTTAACCCTTTAACGCTCATAAGAAATCCGAAAAAGGTGGATTGGTCAAAGTTTAGAGTAGAACTGGCTTCATTAAGCTGTGCTCTACCCCATAAACTAGGCAACGACCGAGATCTGGAAGCAGCGGTGGAAAATCTCACCTCTGCTTTGAGCGTGCATGTCCTCCTCGCCAACCTCTTGCTAAAATTCCTGTTCCATGGTGGAGCAAGGAGTTGCAAGCCCTGCGGATTGAGTCGATAAAACTTATCAACAGGGCTCTCAAGACTAAAAGCAGAAAGAGTATAAAAAGCTAATTCGAGATTCAAAAAGGGCTTCCTTCTGCAGCGGTCTTGAAACTATGTCTGAAACAGCTAGGTTGGCGAAATCCTCAAAAAGGGTCAAGCCAACCGACTGTGTTCACTCAAAAAATCTGATGGCACTTTCACGGAATCAAAAAGTGAGATGTTCAGCTTAATGCTGGAATCTCCTCTCTCTTCATTTCAGCATGCTTACAAATGTTGAAAATCTTGTGAGACGGCCCTGCAAAATGTGGTAGGTCGGATTGAGCAGGCCCTCACAGGAAAGCATACACTATTGGTATTTTGTTGATATTGAGGGAGCTTTTGACAACGCGACTTTAGACGGTATGTGCAATGCAGCAGGTCAGCATGAATTGGATCCGGTTTTTGTTAACTGGATACGATCAATGCTGTCACATAGACTTATGATGGTTCAAGCTGATTGTGGTCAATCCGGGACTTGTGGCGTGAATAGAGGATGTCCCCAAGGGGGCGTACTTTCTCCACTGCTGTGGTGTCTGCTGGTTGACTCTCTGCTTGTTTCCCTAAATGAGTCGGGTATCTACACACAGGCCTGTGCCGATGACGTTGCCTGCTTAATCATGGGCCAATCGGTCGGATATGTTTGTAGGAAAACCCAAACTGTTCCTGGACACTCAGGAATTTCAGGAAATGAGTCTGCTGACCTTCTGGCCAGAAAGGGTTCAGAAACTGGTTTCCTGGGCCCAGAACCTGTACTCTTTTTGTCGTCTACAGCCATCAAGACCACCATTAATGAGTGGGTCGACTCGACCCACAATCGTAAATGCGAGGACCTGAGGGGCTTTAGACAGACAAAGACCATATTACCTGTTATCTCGAAGCGCCTCACAGACTTTCTGTTATCAGTTAACAGAAAGTGCTGCAGGCAGCTGGTGGGATTATATACAGGTCATTTCTCTTGGGCCAAACATTTGCATATGATTGGCCTGTGAGCTAGTGCCTTCTGTGCTTCCTGTGGTTTGGAAGAACAATGTGAAGAGACGGCGGATCACTTTCTTGGTGTCTGCCCCGCTTTCTGCCGGATCAAAGTAAGCACATTTGGTACTGGAGTGTTGGGAGACGAACACCTGAGCTCTCTAACACCGCAGGATCTGCTAAGATTTATTAATAAATTTGGTAGATTTAAAGAATAGCAAAAGGAAAGGCAGGATATAGTACAATGGACGTAAAACTTGTCTGAGTGCTGTATTCTTGAATACTTCTTTTGTCTGTTCCAACAAAAAAAAAAAGAATTCCTTACTATGTTACGGCCCATAGCAATATCTCAATTAGCCAGATAATTTGAAAATCTTTTACCTTAATATTTCAATGGCATTTTCTGCTTTTACCCCCCTCATGACCTTACCCTTTCAACTTATACATAGGTTAAAATCCACTCACCTGACACTGTTGTGGACCATGCCTTGTGGGTGATGATAATTTTGGTCTACTCTTTTTTACTGCACCGCCAACATGGCCAGCATGATTTTTATTACCACCACTCTTATTGAGATTACTTTGGTTATTGCTGCCGCTGGTAATGCTAATGGAACTATCGTTGCTGCTACTACTGGAGCTAAAGTTACTATTGCTGCTGCAATTGCTGTTGCTATTCGTGGTGTTGTTGAGTAGCGATGACGAAGACGACGATGACGACGATGATGATGAACTACT
The DNA here is from genome assembly GCA_963691655.1 of Toxonevra muliebris. Lineage (NCBI taxonomy): Eukaryota > Metazoa > Arthropoda > Insecta > Diptera > Pallopteridae > Toxonevra > Toxonevra muliebris. The sequence continues at coordinate 55,988,700 of OY829327.1, forward strand.
ATTGCTCATTATTTGAGCTAACGATGTGACGTTGTTGGTATTGCTACAACTGCTGCTACGAATTAGACAATTTTTTATATAACTATTTGTTTTATTGGTGGTATTCGTCGATGTGGAAACGGTTTGCACAGCAATTTTATTATTATTATTGTTGTTGCTGATGGAGGATTCCTTGATAAGTGCAGTTTGATTGCGGCGACTTATTGTAATCTTATTATTACCATTGTTGTTGTTGCAGTTGCTATTATTATTATTACTGCTACTGCTGATGTTATTGCTATTGCTAATGTTGTTAAGGTTGGTGGTGGCTGGTGCTGTTGTTGTAGTGGTTGTTATTGTACTGTTGTTATTTTTGAGCGCTTTTGATTTTTAACAAAGATATTTAAGAAAAATGAGAGTGAGATATTTCAAGTTAAAAACTAAAATAACGATAAATGGCAGCATACTTACAGGCTGTTTGTAAAGTACCCAAAACGTCGGCCAACATTTCCGGATCCGGATAGCCAATTGTCAATGCATTGTCTAAGGATGTCGGTGCTGGGGATTGATTAGAATCGGAGGAGTTTGCGTCTCTGAGTTGTAACGTTACGGACCCTTCAGTGCCAACGGAGGCACTACACATTAACACACGTGGCGAAGGTGTGGCTAAACCCGTCAGAGGCAGATGTATGCTCTTCTGTACCTATGCGTGAGAAAAATAAAAAACAACAACAAAAAGTTTAAAATATTATAAAACAAAATAAACGCGCGTTAAACTATATTTTTCTTCTATTTTCTGTTTGCAAATTCCTTTTGTTGTACTTAAATAGATTATTGATAAGTTGAGGCGTCATGTCGCTTAGACATTGCTGCTGTCGTCTCGGCACATAATTAATTGTGTTTGAATGCATTTATTTTGGGCTCTTTTTATGAGTTATGAGCCACAGTAATGGCGAATAATGGCGGAAGTAAAAATAACACAAAGTACAATTTTCTAATTTCTTCTCACAATACAGAAAACAGCGTGAATAACTATAAACAACAACAATCGTATTATTTCAAAATTAAAATGACAATTTTAAAATTTTGCACAAAGAATATGAGTTTAATAAAAGCCAAAAATTGGCACCACCGCACACAATAACAGCAAAAACAATTGCGGCTGCTTATATTTGTTTATTATTTTATTTGTTGCAGCGTGTACTTTAAACAAATTTGAATATTTAAATACATACATACAAACATAGGGTAAGGCCATATAAAAGGAGTACCATGAATCTTGGATTTAATTTTCTAACGCAATATTTGACTAATGGTATTTGGGGGGAAAATGAAGCCAGATTCCCTTTTTATTTACACGCTAATTTTAAGATTGTCAAAGTCCGTTTTAGAGGAAGAACTTAACTTCCGGATTTCACCGTGCCCACATTTAAATATGAATTGCAGCACTGCCACTTCTCAATGAAGTTGGGTGTCGTTAAGTCAATGAAATGCAGTAATATTTCGTTTTAAACTCTTTCCACTATCATCGTTTTTATTTACGTCTTCAAAAAAATTGCACCATGCCGCTATTGCAGCTCTGAAACTATTTAATTTACGCTACAAGCATTTTTCCCCCCACAAATATTTCGCTTTTGGAGTTTATTCAATCAATTTAGATGGATTTTTTTTGCATCGAATATTTTGGAAACAAAAAGTAAACAAATTATTTTAGAAAACAAATAAAAAAGCTTAAAATGGATAGTTGACGCCGCGGACAAACAATTTTTCTGCAAAAAAAATCAATCTACTCTTCGATTTAGCCAAAAATCATGTCGCCGTTATTGAGTGTAAAAAATCAGTTAGCTCCGATCTGAAATAAAGTCTAGAAAATAATTGAAGAGCACATTTGTGCAAGTGGCGGGCCGCATTGAAATTGTAAAGTTTAGGAACACATTCCACTTTCATCAGCACCTTATAATCTTTATCATTTTCGAGTCCATTTCCACAATTTCTGTGTTTATTTTGCATTTGCTTCATTTATACATATATCTAATACTGGACATTTAAATTGGAATTAACTTCGAGCAATGAAAAATATTTCTAAAAATTAAGTGTCAATTGCAATTGAAATGAGCACTGTGAAATTGGGCCTAAAAATAATATGAAAGGCAGCGTGAATTTATTAGATTTCCACCGGTTAAGTGTTCAGAAAAACTTTTTATATATGTATAGTATATGTTTAAATGTAAATAAGTCATAATTTTTTCTTATTTCTGCTTATATGGCAACCAAAATAAACAAATTGAATGCAGTTTCACTATTTCGCAACACTCAACATTAGAATGTGAAAAAAATTTGCCCTCAATTAAAATTTGCAGAATGGAAAAGAAAAACCCAGCATCAGCTCTTTTTAATCACGTCAAAATCACATCAAAGGGGCAAAAGGAAGAAATATATTCCATTCCAATTACAACTAGAACCCTGGCCAAAAGTCCTCTTTCAAAATTTGTAAGTAAAAGTGAAAAACTGGGTGTAATATTTGCTGAAGATGAGATGTCCGTAAGAGCGTAGAGGAAGTCCTTTAGTATATTTACATTCTAAAAACTACAGTATGGTATTCGACAACCACATACATAAAATATGTTAATGCGGCAATCCGATACTATAGTCCTATAGCTAAGACCTTTGAAATATTTAATCTTAGATTAAGTATATAAAATATAAGTTTGCTTATAAAAATTTTAGATTAAAAAATAGTTTTTGAAATTTTTTATTTAATATTTGATATTGTAATTGTCTCAGTAAATATTTGTAAAACCACGGCTAACCGGTGTTTTCTCAATTTTAAAATAAGCAACAGTTTTTATATTTCAACTTGCTACTATTTGAAAAACCGAAAACCGATTTTTGAAAAAAAAAAATTATAAAGAAAACTTTTATGAAAACAATTCGGTTTCATTCCTCAACCATAAACTCGCGTTAATGCTGCAGCAAGAACATAATATCTGACTATCAGACAATAGGCCTTAATTCTCAAATAGTTTTCTATAAAGAAATAAATCTTCAAAAAGCCTGATTAAAATAAATCTATGGTTGGCGAAAAATGTTTTAATAAACAAATTATATTTTCCTCGTTGAACAAGGAAAAACGATACTAATCGGCATTATGAGAATCATAAGCTTATAGAAGGGGCAAAGATGATAGCTCCGGAAGCTTTTTTTTTCAATATTACCCTAGAACATCTTAAACCCAATGCAATTAAAAAATGTCATGCATTTTAACATTTCTGCCCAAAATGTGATTGGTTTCTTCAATTTGTATGCATGTGTGTGTTGTGTTTGTGATCATAGTCATTTTTAATTAATTAGCCTACAAATAAAATATGATGAAGTGAATAATTTAAAACAATGCACTAAATGAAAATACATTTTGCAATAACAAAAAGTACAAAATGTATAAATACTCGTAGATGCATACTAGATGCATTTGCGACTGATTCATTTGCATCTGTTTTTATACTCAAAGTGCTTCCATCAGTTTTATTCTTACATTTGTATATCGGCTAGAAGGGTTACTCTCCCCTCCTTTAATTTTTTTCATTTTTTATTTTTAAATTAATATTTTGAAAATTTTTTGGCCATTTTCATGAAAATCTTTTTATATATTTTCTTGTTCTTGTTTTTTTAATCCTTTTCCCATATCTAATTGCAAATGCATATGCATGCATTTGTTATCTATGCCAAACATTCATAAATTTTATGCTTTTAGATAAAAACGGAGTCTTTGAAGGGGTAAATTTGGAAAATATAACCAATAAACAAATGAATATTTTATTTGTTTATAAATATAAACAAATGAACATTTTAGAATCCAGGACAAAAGGGAGAATAGAATTATTATGTTATGCCATAAAGGAAGAGTATCCAGCCATGCATCCTATAGAGCTCACAAACTTGAAAAAATGAATCCTATTTGTAAATACTTATGTAGGTGATTATAAACTGGTCAGTTGCATCATTGAGGTCCTTAATTTACAATAAAGAAACAATAAAGAGTAAAATAGTATCCCCAATGAAAAACTTGAGACTACGTTTCTGTTTAATATGAAATGAATCGGTATTAAAGAGCTACACAATGCATGCCTTCGCTGAAGGAATTTGGAAGCTGTACCATTTTTTGTTTCAAATAAGGAATCCTAAAATACAACAGCAACTGAAGCAATGGCAACAAATACAAAACTATTGGAATTTTTAGGATTGCTCAATGCAAAATTTATTTTGTAATTTCTTTTTCATATACGACTCAGAAATTTGCAGTTTTTTTTTAAGTTTTTACAAGTGGCAGACAATTTTTCGTATTACAAATATTAAACATTTTCGTAATATAAATATTTTACACACTGGCAAAAAATCTTTACGAAAATTTCAGTACATGAGCTCTATGTATATATATGTGTACATATTAATGTATTAAAACTAAAATAAAAATTACAACAACATTTGTGCAAAAATATTCTCAAAATAAAATTAAATTAAAGAAGATAAAAATTGTTGGAGCGTGCGACATTGTGCCGTCATAATTTGAAAAGTAAAGTATCAACAAGATACGAAATCGTATGAGAAAATTCTATGTACTCAAATAAAGGAGCGAATACACGGAACAATATGCTACGCTACCCACGTTAGGGCTAATAATGCCTCGAAAGTGCATAAAACTCGAAAGTTTACGAGTCTCTAAAGTGAACTGACAAATTTTATACGGAAAAGAGTTTACGCGCACCTCGATAGATTTAGAGGCAGATTTGCCTCGAAAGCAGGGCTCAATAATAACGTTATAGCAGCGTTACAAAAGCAAAATCGACCGTATATTTTGTTTTTATATGCAGGGTTAGAAATCCCTTTCTTCTGTCATTTTTTATTAAACAGCTCTAAAATGGCTCTTAAATGGTGCCTTCATGAAAACTCGAAAATTTTTAAGTTTTTCTAGTCTTCGAGTTTAAATGAGGACCCTTATTAATTGTTCAATAATAACATAAGCTTTCGAGACTTAGGATGATTAAAAAAAGAAAATCTTAAACCAGTAATGTCACTCGGGTGTCACATATCCAGTTCTTTGACGGTGTATATTATTATTATTATTATTTGAAGGAAGGACGACCCGAAAATCAGGCACTGCGACCTATAAGATCTATTGTACCAAAGCCCCAAGAAAGAAAGAAAGAATGGAAGAGAGAAAGAAAGGTAGATAAGAAACATACATTGACGGTGTAAAAAAAAAAATATGTTTATTAACTCCGGGTTCAAATTCAATTTGCCATCAACTAAAAACTATCGGATCGGGATATCCAAAAAAATATCCGTTTCTTGAGTGAAACGAGTAGCAAAACTCGAACAGTAGTTTTATATATATATATATATATAATTTATATAGTATACATTTTAAAGTTAAAATTTTTTAAAATTATAGGTATGTATAATAAATTTGAAGATCGAATCGTCAGTCAAATAAAAAGTTAGCACAGTTTTAATTTTGTTTCTTACTATTCCAGTTACAGTGAAACTAATAAAAAGTATTTGCGCAAAAACGCTTGAGTAATCGGAATATTATCTCAAACGAGATTAACAAACAATTTAATTTTTTATTTATATTTCTTTTAAACCGCTAGTAGTGTGGATAAATTTATGTTCATTAAAAACTTTGAAAGAGATTTTCTCAAAAATTGGTTCTTTTTTTTTTTACTTTTGACTGTCTTGGAGAAACCAAGCGATCTGTCTGTTGGTTAATACACTAATAAACCAATGGCCGCTGTGTGTAGGGGTAAAAAATGCAATATATGAAAAAATCATGAATTTTAAACTTTTGATTTTTATTTTCTACTGTTTTGTTATTTTTTTAGAAATATGTAGCATAAAAAACGTGTTTATTTTTTCTATATTTTTACGCCATGATTCATATGTCAATCAAATGTCAATGTCACTCAACAAACACGACAATGAGGCACAGACAACACCAAAAAAACAAAAGCAAAATCACCTTCTAAATGCTTTTTTTTTTGTATTTTTGAGCATAAAAATATAAACTGAAATTTGTTTTTTCTGAAATATTTTTTGAGTTTGAACACAAAAATTACGAAAATTATGAAACATACATATACATAGACATTGCTTCTTTGTATCATTAAAAACTAATTATGAAAATGAATTTATAGATACGTAATATATAATATAAAATATACAAATAATTTCAGATTTGAGAATATCAACATCAGTATTTACATTTCAATATATTTACTTGTGCACACAGTCAGGTACTGAATTAAAAGAACAAAACAACAACCTAAAATTATATCTTTCTTTTAAGAAAAAAAAATTAGAACTTTTTTTTATTTGGTGCAGATCTCAACTGCAGTCACATAATTTTTCCATCAAATTTGGGTTTATTAAATTTTTTACATATTCACTGCTATTTTTGACTTAAAAAAATCTATATAAAGTCAAGTCACTTATATTATTTATTAAATTTTTTACATATTCACTGCTATTTTTGACTTAAAAAAATCTATATAAAGTCAAGTCACTTATATCATGATTTACTTTATACCTTTACTTATTGAAAGTATCGAGCAAAATATTTGAATAAATCTATAGATATGTACTCGTATCATCTCATTCTATTTATTAAAAAAAAAAACAAAATTAACACTAGAACCATAAGAGGAGAAATAGAACTATATGAGGAGAAATGTCCTCAGGCATCCCTTATAAGGTTCCTGGCTTTCTTTCCCCTACCTTAAATTAGTATTAAAAATATTTCTTTTTTCAAACAAAAAAAAAATATCATTTTGCGGCAAAAAAATTTGACATTAAGCGCAAATATTCAAAAAGTATTCATTTTACATATTTACATTCTTATTCGTATCGGCGTAACACAAAGTGCATTTGTAATACAGTTTTCCAAAATATTGCGGATATATTAAAAATCAACACCATCGTACGTTTCTTTAAAAAATTAATGAATAAACTTAACATGTGTTTATGTAAATAAAGAAAGGAGATTTTTTTTTTTTTTTTGTATACGTTCTCTCAATTGTGTTCCCCACTGTACATACAAGGATGTTTATATGTATGTGAATGAATAGTATTGTTTCTTATGCTCGCGTCATCGAGATAAATATTATTATTTTTTTTTTTTTTTTTTGGTTTAGTATGTACATTCATGAATACATATGTCAAAAATTTGTCATCAGCTTTTGCTTATTAGTAAAACGATCTAAAACACATGGATTCCTCTCTTCGTTTAGGAAATTTTATTTTATATCAATTGATTTATGTGATTATATAAAAATGTACAAAAACTATTTTAAGTTTAAAAAATTGTTTGATTAAAAAAGTAAATATTAAAACAATGACTGCTTTCATCTCTTGTCTCCAACAGCCATCGTTATCAGGGTGATACCCTGCCGATTTATGATCGAAGTTAATGAGAGCTACATAAATTTATCATATAACTGATTCTATGATATGACATGCTAATTTTACAGAAAATATAATGCTTAGAAGAATTATAGGGCTTAAAAGCGATATTAATAATTTGAAGGGATGGGATACTTGTCGACAATTTAATTTAGGTAAACCGTGTGTTCTTTTTACCACTCGATGCAACACTGCCTATCTTCCGTCACCATCTTCTGCCGTCTTTCTTTTTAACGTTTTGCGCTTATTCCTTCTTGTTCTTCGCTTTTTAATTGTGAACTTTTAGCTTTTCTTGTATTGGGCAATAAAATATATTTATTCTCAATATATTCCAAATATTTATTTATTTTTATACTTTCAACAGTCGCTTCTGTAATGTCCAATACGATTTCTTTGTTCTCTCGAGCGATTGTCCATTTAAACAGATATTTAGAAAAAGATATTGTTGCTCAAGAAATTAAAATTGTGCAATTTGGTTTAAAATACACTGCTTGTAACGATTTAAAAGCAATTGCTTGAGAGTAAATTCAACAGGAGAAAATACAATCGTGGAAATACGATTAGGATTGTCGCCTATTCGCGACAAATAAAATTGAGAAAAACTATTATTTTTTTATTGTTATGATTGTTAATATTGCAAATATTTATTTTTAGCTATGTATTTTTTTGTTCTCATTTTTTTTCTATGTACACATAATTGCATGCATTATTAGCACACTAACATTCAAATTATCTGTATCGATATTTGACGACAAGCGTCAATATCTTGCCCAACAATGATATCTCCGTCAGCTTTCAGAAGCTATGAGTCCTAAATTTATATCATGTAAATGTAAGGGAAACATTTTTTTCCAGCTCCGGAAAGTTAAAGAAATTTTAATTTTTTTGGCACCTCTAATCCACACAATGGAGTATCCATTCACGATGTCATTAGAGCAAAAAATCTTATCCAATGATTTATGCTTTATGCCTTAAAAATCACGGCATAATATTTTTATGCAAATAACCCGGATCATCACAGTAAATTTACTTAGATTTATAAGAGTTTTAGATGCAGGTGTTATTACAATAAGTTTTCTTGCATTTTTAGAGCATAGATTTTTCAAAATGCGACTAGGTTAGTTCAAAAGTTTGTTACGCGGTAGTTTTTCCATTTTTAAAGATTTGTTTTTGACCAAAAATAGGAGAAATTATTAATTCTATCTCATGGCGAAAGTTTTGAAAATAATTGTATTCATGGGATGATATATATAATAAATTAATTTCACAAAGAATGGGGTCAAAATATATTAACGAATTTGAGTATGTGCTTCAAAATCTGATTTCTATGTTATTGAGATAAAAAAGTTATTTATACGATTTTTTTTTTTTTTGTTCGTATGAAGTGAAATGGACGAAATTCAAAATGATTAGCCCAAATACGGCTAGCCACATTTTTTTTTACTTTTTTCATTGAACTTATAAATTGAGAATTTAATTTCTGTGAAATTCTAACAGTGGGGACCGGTGCTTAGGGTTTTTACTCAGCAGCTCTGTATATACCATAAGTGATATCTTCATCACATTTATTATATCTGTTTCATAACATCTTATCATCATTACTTCTTTATCGACATCAATGCATTAAGAATTCTATTTCGCTTTTTCGGTGACTCCTACATATAAACAGGATGCATCTCCTAAATATTTTTATTCATTTAGAGACTAAACAATGATCTTTAAATATGGAGGAAATTGCAACTGGGTGATGGCGGACTTACGGATCCACGGGTTTAACTTTTTTCCATTTAAATATTTGTTTTATTCATGAATAACGATCAAAATTTATGTAGTTTCCATCAGTAAGGGGGGAAGGGCTTATCTCCACTTCACTTTCTCCATTAGAGAAGTCCAACAAGTTAAAGCTTCTTTGATTTTCGTGGGCAGAGCATAAAAATAATTTTTTTCCTCAGCAGATCCTTCTCATCTTTGTTATCAAAGTATTTTCAATACTAGTTTCTAACGTGAAATCGTTCAGTATACGTAGATTATTTTTAGCCAATTTTTTCAATGATGTAAAGAAGGCTTGACACAATTAGTTCAACCGTCGCCGGACTATCACAGTATATTCTTTAATGTCTCTTCTTCATCTGGCCCATTCCAGTTTCTTTACAAGTTATTTTATGGGACTCCCATCCTGTAGAAACTAATACCAATGAGGCACAGACCAGTTGTAACACTAGAATAATTGTCTACATTCTCTCGATTTCAACCATTTTCAGGGATCCGAATTTCACCAAATTGAATTTAAGATATATTTAGATGCAAAGGAAACTTTTATGCGCGACCATGGAAAACTGAAGAAATTTTAATTTTCTCCATACATTTATAACACAAAACACACCGTGCATGACTTTATTTACCTAATAAGGTAAGTATACGAAAAAAACTGGTCGCAGTAAACATGTTGTATTAATTCAAATATGACAGTTACAGTAAATGTTACTGTTATTAATTCGTAGAGAATTTTCCGTTGTACATTTTTGCATCATTATTTTTCCCGCATGCGCGATATAATTGTGCGCAAAAATCAAGATTTTCCACATATGTCACATAAAGACATTGCCAAAAATTTAAAAATTGCAAAATCTACGGTAACTTTAGCGCTTAAAAACTTCAGTGAACGACTAACTACCGAAAGGAAAACTGGAAGTGGGCGAAAGAAGGGGTTCATCTCGCAGGAAAAAGCAAAGAAAGTGAAAAACTTCTTTCGAAGAAATCTAGGCCTTTCCATCAGAGATGTTGCTAAAAAAGTCCATATGCCACCCGGATATGTTCAAAAAGTTCGCAGAGTAAAAGGACTTAAGACGTATAAAGTTCCGCTAGCCCCGAACCGGAATGACAAAAAAAAAATGCAACAGCAAAAACTCGCGCACGAAAGCTGTACTACAAAATTGTACATAGGTTACCGTTCATGATGATGAAAAATTTGACTTTTTTACATAATTTGCAACCTAAACGTGTTTAGGGGCCGTTCACATATTACGCAACTCAATTTTGATCCCTCCCCTGGTCGTAACACATCGGAACAAAACGGCCCGCCTCCCCCCCCCCCCCCCCGGCAACGTAACAAATTTATGAAATTTGCTTTTTTTTAATTTGACCTATTTATATATTTTGAATCAGTTCCTATTACAATACTTTTCGTTTAGTTTCAAGAACAACCGGACATTTCTATCCCGAGATATAACTTTCAAATTACAAAAAAAAAAAGTTGAAAAAATTAAAAAACTACAATATCTCACAAAATGATCCATAAAAAATTTTAGTTATGAGTTTCAAATTCAGCGTGAGATAATTAATTTTATAAACTGGTAAATTTTTGAAGTCATCTGTGTTTGATAGAATAAAATCGACGTTACGTACCGCAGTTGATGATCCCTCCTCCCCCATGTAACACTTCGTAACAAATTATCAGACCCCACTGCCCCCGCGCGTTACGCAATATGTGAACGGACCCTTAGAACATGTGGGTGAAAGGATATTTTTATATCTGAAGTATTTTATAATGTACACCCTGTTGAGAGGAAACGTTCGCCGACTGGATTCTTTATAATGTTAAACTTTGAATGCGTTTTTCTGGAATCTTTATTTTTCAGCGCGCTGGGCGCTATAAAGCTTCAATGGATGAACTGAGATTCAATAAAGGAAATTCAGTTTGGGGCCTTCAGGAAGCGATTTTTGTCAAAAATTCCTTCAGAAATATTTTTTCGTCCGTTGAAGCGAAACGAAAAACGATAAAGCTTTTCAAGTTTAGTTTAGTTTAATAATTTGTAACCCTTTTTTTCCAAATGAGCTGGTAAGGCTGCGGAGCACCCCGCGCAAATCAAAACACGCCATTGATACAAAAATAAAATACGTTAAAATTCATTTCCAAAAGTATTTAATTGATATTTAAAAAAAAAGTTTCCGAATTCAATGCATTTTTCATGCTTCTTGATGGTAACCTTAACCTTAAAGTCAAAAGTTATACATGTACGATGTGATTTCTACCATGAATGATTATATGATTCATACTTACCGAATTTATGGTAGCCATCGTGAATGGTGGAGTGGTGGAACAAAATCAAAAATCTGCAAAATAAAAATGAAAAGAAAATAATTTCTATGAATAAAAGTGTGAAATAAAATCGAAATCGTAATCATAATCAAATATGAGAGTGTGTGTGGCTATGATATTTAAATTATGTACAAAACTCTGACGAATTCTTACGATACGCGTAGTGGACTATGAAGATCCATCATGATGGTCAAAGGTTAGGCAATGAAGGCCGTGAGGTTAACGCACGCCATAAAGAATGACTTTCTTTATGGCAGGCAAGAAGGGCAATATTGGCATGTGCAGCCGTGATGTCAAAAATTTTTGGTGAACATAAAATTGTGAAATATAAAAAATTAATAAAAGCAATGACAATTACGAGTACAGTGGTGGTGTTGCTAATGATGATCAGGATATGATCGTAATGATAAACAAATATGACATTGAAGTATTTGAGCAAAGATTTGCTGTTTTTTTTTTTTTTTTATTAAGTAATTCTTTCACTTTTACTTGTTTTTCTCTTTAATAAATTTTCTTTGATATTTTTTGTTAAGAAATTCTTTTTCACCTACGTAAGTGGTTTATTAGTAAGTCACAGAAGAAGAATAAGAATAAGAAAAAAAAAAATAGAAAAAAAATTAAGCATGAGATAAAATTGATATTTTTATTATTTTTGACAAACATGAAACATTTAAAATATTTTGCTGCTGTCTTTTGTTTAGTTTTTGTTTTTTTTTTTAATGTATTTTGTTATATTTTTGGTACAACAACAATTTTATTTTTACAATTTTGTTGTATTTTTTTTAATTTTCATTCTCGCCAAGTTAGAATCGTCGTCGCCGTTGTATGCTTCTTTTCACACAGAAGATATTGCGAAATTTCTTAAAATTAGAGACGACTACAAGTACAACAAATCACACAACAGGAACGAATACGCCAAATTAGAATAGCGTGGCGCATTGTCATACAAAACTGATACATCATACACAAATGCTTCTCAAGAACTCTTAGACACTTACGAGCACACAATCATACTGACTTTCTCATCATCATGTTGCACTGTGTAACAAAATGGTAAAAAAAAAACGTTCTAGGACATAGGTAAGTATTCTTTCACAGTTTTGAAATGCGTGAAGTTCGGCTTTGGGGCTACATAGACTAAAAGAAAAAGATGAGAAAATTGGCACGCCATCTCTTTGCAGACAATTGCATTAAAAAAAAACCTATCAAAACTCGGACTGTAGAGACAGCCAAATGGGCCCTTTCCTGAAGTATATATCTACATAATATATACGTGATCAGCATGCAAAATCAACCAGATTTAGACGTACTGATAGGTCGGTTTTCGCCATAGCCCAACGGAAAAATTAATTGAAAAAATAATCCATAATTCGACAATCTATTGATTACAGAATGAATTATTAAATGGCGATGTTCTAGGAAAAGTTATTTTTTAGTAGTAAATAAAACCTTGGGAAATTCACTAAAGTATGCCTAAGTTTCCCAGTTGGCATATATAATAGTGGTATATATATATATATATCTTTCTGGAGTCTATTCATGAAATAAGCTCGCAAAATTTCCATTGTTTCATAGTTTTAACAAATTATATTCAATTATGATCAAGCACCCTGTATAAACAAGTTACAAAGGCTGAATACCATTATAGTTAGATCCCAACTTTTTAATTGAGTAATTAATTGATATTGTGTCTAAATAAATAATAATAATAATAAAATACAGATTATCTTTTTTCTCTTCAGTTTAAAAGATGTCTCATATATTCTCAACAGTATATTAGTTTATTGCAGTGTTGGTCATGCCATAGCACGCGTGTGAATGAACATAAGAAATTCTACCCGTACAGAACTCATTTTCTTTAAAAAAAAGAAGAGCCCAATCAATCACTGTGCATGTGCCGGTGGCCACAACTGGTTCAGTAAGTTTAAAAGATTAAGAGGTGAATAGTTTTCACCTTTCGTTAGTCTCGTTTTTTCACTGTTCTCTAGTGTGTGTTATCTGCAAACCTTATAGATCAAATTTATAGATCATTAGGTCTACTTCCAGCTTTGGGTATATATCCTACTTGAACATCTCTCTATATAGTAGGAACGTATCCCCATACAAAGCTAGTTTTAAATATATTAAAAAGAAATGACATCAGGAAGAAGGTAAGGGCTTTTTGTAAAAGTGTTAAAATACTATCTGCTTTAGAAACCTATAAAGATGAAATATATTTATCGTCCACTTTAATCTATCCTCATTGAAAATTTCGTTTTATCTTATTCCAGCCCAATGTACAATATTTGGATATTTTTTCAAGATTTCAAAAGAGTATCGTTTGGGTGTGTTAGCAAAATCAAAACCGGAAAAGTGTGTTTTAGCAAGGGGTTTTGTTGTCTCTTTGTTGTTGGAGTTATATGTTCCATTTCCTTTTTTGATGAGACCTATACGATTAAAGGGTGAACACACCAAAACTGCCACACTTAGTAACTACTACCAGAAAAGAACTAGATGGCTTTGAAATTTAATCTTTTATTAGCATACTTTGAGGTTTAAATATAATTAAAATATTAAAAAACTAGTTGTTATTTGCTCCAAATGCAAGTGTTCGCACTTTTCGTCACACACATGTCATCATCTTTTACACAAGTGCATCATCGACTTTATGAGACGCCCACAACCACTTGGTTTTGAATTCTTCAATATCTTTTAGCAGTTCACCTGTCTTCTTCAATATTCTTTTAACTATTGACCAATATTCCTCATTAGGACGTAGCTCTGGGCTATTGGGTGGATTGCAGTCGCGAGGTACAAAATCGATATTATTTGCATTACACAACTGCAATGTGTCCTTGGCAGGTCCGACCAGAACAGTGGTTTGGTGCCATGTGCCTTAATAAATGGCAAAAGACGCTTTTTGAGGCACTCATCTCGATAAATTTGTGCATTCATTGTCCCGTATGTGATGAAAGGATTGCTTTTACGGAACAAGAGCAAATAGCTTGCCAAACCAGTTTTTTTTGTGGTTGTTTGGAAACTTGAGCTTCATTTGCAATTTACAGCTTTCAATGACATCATAACGACTTGCAACAGTATAAAAGTCTTGCCTAGCAATATATTTGAAATTTTCGTCGTCTTCTACAATGCATTCGTATTTTGTGTTTTGCGATTCATACAACTTACGGCTGCAGGATTTCGCTGTAACATTTTGCTTTGCGTCTCGGTTTGGTGCTGTTTGAGCTTTAAAACTTCTCAATAACGCTTGCCACTTGACTCTTTGTACTAAAGATTTACGTTTGGATTTTGCAACAGAACGCGACGAAACCTTCGGATCTTGCGAAAACGCCCTAAAGACCTTCCGAGTACGGCTTTTATCACTTAGTCCATGCTCACCTCAGCTATTTTAAATGTCAGATCTTCATTGTACAGATTTAAATCCCTAAGAACTGCCGAGTGGTGCAATTATACGTCTTTTTGCAATTTTACGCGGACTAGGACTAGGAGCTAGATTTTTTATGTATTCATGCAAAATGATTTGTCTCGATTCTAACTCGGTTGCTATTTTTTTGAAACTAAAAATCAAATTCAATTGGAATTCCTCACGCATGAAACTAGGTCATGGCCTACTCATGGTATTTGAATTTCAAAATATTTAAGTTTTTTTGAGTAAGTTATAAGTTTCCCAAAGTTTTGCAATTGTGGTGTGTCCCCCTTTAGAATTAATTTTGGAAAGAATTCTGTGGATTGGTCGGTTAAACACTATGGATGTCAAAATCAACTGACAACAGTAGTACAACATGGCAATGACAATTCATCTTTGTTGTTGCGGCCATTATGGCGGGCGAAAAAGGTAAACAAATAATCAAACGTAATCAACCTTTGACAACCAGCGTTCCTCACCACGGAAAAAATGGCGTCATAAAAAAGAAGAAGAAGAATAAGTTGATGGTAACTCCACCATATATAAATTCACCTTGAACAGTACGGTCAAGAAATGCTTCTTCCACTTACTCAAAATTTCTTGCTGTAGTGGAAATCGAATACTAGATATTATTGTTTGTTTCAGCAAAACTTATTTTAATATAATTTAATACTACTGAACTTTGATTACTAAATGTTCCTAAAATTGACGTTAAGAACTCGAAAATAACTATAAAATAAATCTGAATCTTGTATTTTTCTTCTTTTTTTTCTGAACAAAGTCACTACATTGAAATTGTAAAATTATTATAAATTTGTTTTCTACTGTATAATTAGTGATTTCCTGATATTATCCTGATATCAGACCTCAAAAGGTGTTTCATTATTATTACATTTTTTCACATACATATATGACAATATTTATTTAAAAATTTTCGTTATTTCATTATTGCAATATCAACATGAATTGAGACTTGCCACTTGCAGTTTGCCAACACTTTTAAGAGTTTCGCCATACTGTACGAGAACATACAAAGTGGCGCGCTTCATCGTCTTCATTTCTGCTCTTATTACAACATTTAATTTGAAACAAAAACAAAAAATTAAAAAAAAAAAAAACAGATGCAATTGTGTTACACATTTACGAGTCTACGCAAACATATTTGTGTATCTGCATATATAGTTGCATACAAAGAATCTCTAAACAAACCAAGCAGCCACAACAACAAGTATCCAAACTGCTGCATCCTACTATGATGTACTTACAAGATTTTTTGGTTTTCTTTGCTTCACTTTTCTTTTTTCTTGTTTTTCTTTCATTTTTCAATTAAAATCTTTACGACTTGTAGTTGAGATCGACGCCAGCCACTAGTCTCTGCCAGTTAGCCGTAGAACCGTAGCTATCTAGCAAAAGGGGCGAAGGTTTGTTGTTGTTGTTGGTACATCCCATCGTCGCTGCTCGATGTTGTTGTTAGTCGCTGTTCCACGACACGCTATGTTCGCAATAGATGAAGAATGTTGTCGAGCGCGACGACAATTTGTTTCAAAAAATTTCTTGGCAATATGCCCAGTGAACCAACAACAACAATAACACTATTAATAAAATTAAATAAAAAGCGAAAGAGACACCAACAACAACAACAGCAAAGTACACAAATAACAATATGTATGAGCGCAAGCATTCCATGGTAACCCATTGGTCACCTTTACATTGTTCAACTATTTTAATGTGATTTTTTTGTTTTTATTTTTATTTTCGTTTTAATAGAAAAAATATCAAATATTTTAAAATTTATTTTTAAATAATGACTCTTTCATACCAAAAAGAGGTGTGGTCGATTAAAGCATACATACATTTACAGATATGATTGTTGAAATTAGGTCTGTTTCCAGCGGAAACTTACCGGGGAAAAGTAAAAACAAGCTAGTAACATCACGATAGTCTAGTGGGTAGTGCACTAGACTTTCATCCGGGAGGTTCGGGTTCGATTCCCGTCGTCGTCTGTTGATTTTCATAATTTTCATAACTTCGTTAATTTTCATAACTTTCTTATATTAACTATCAATATGAAGTGTAGGAGAATTATAAGATAGTGTACAAGTACACACCTTGGTTGGTAATGGAAAAACCACCAAGCCGATAAATAATTGCCACACCGCCGTTCGTAATCGGCGTTAAACTCTAGGTTCAACTATGTGGTATCACAATGGGCCGTTCAGGCCTAAGTGTGTCTCTCGACAGCCACTCCAACCTAACCTAGTAACATCACTGCTGAAAGTGAAAAAATAGGCAGATAAGAGATTCAGTTCATGTAGGGTTTTTACTTTTTCCATTATCTAAAGTTTCTACAATTTTTGTTGGAGAAGTGAAAGTATCTTTTGGCATTATATCTTGTTTCAGAATATAATTTACGTCAGTGCCGACAGAAAAAAAATGATTAAAAAGAAAAAAAAGTAATGGTAGTAAAAAAAATTATTTAAATACTGATGTTGGTCTGTGGGACCACGCACAATTTGCTGTTTAATGAAATGTTATTGGGTGTATAACTTGAATATGAGGGATTTACAATTGATGCCGTAACTTGTACCGAAGCACATCTCGAATACTATAACTACTTTCGTGTTCTCGCTAGTTATATAACTTTTGCTTTGATTATGTAGCAATTTGCCAAAATGTAAACGACATAACCTTTTTCCGCAAAGCATTTGCGGGAAGTTTTGCTTTTCTTCTTTAATTCGGAAAAAAGTGCTGCTGGAAGTTATGTCGGAAGTTTACGGTGAATATACTCCATCGATTAAAACACGTGAGTTCTGGTTTCGACGTTTTAAAAGTGGAGATTTTGAAACGGAAGACAAGAAACGCCCTAGACTCGTGCCAAATGCAAGAGGGGCTTGCAATAACATTGGAAGTTACTCAAGCAGAAATTTCCAAACGCCTGAAATTATTAGGGCTCATTCAAAAGGAAGGAAACTAGCTAAAAAAATAAGTCGAATGGGAAATATCGATCCTGGAGCTCGTCGGCAAATATCGATACTTTGAAAAAAATTAAGGATATTTGTCGACAAATATCGATTCGGAGATACATGTAAATACCCTTGTAATTAGAATATAGTGTAGGTGTAGGTATGTACAGGTATACATAGTTAGGTATACATAGAAAAAAAATAGGGAACAAAAAAATACATAGTTAAAAATAAACATTTATAATTATTAACAATTATAACAATAAAAATAATAGTTTGCTTCAATTTTATTCCTTTTTTATAAATTCGAAGTTTTGCCTCAATAACACAATCTTTTTTGCTAGAGTAGGCGACAATTGTGATCGTATTTCCACGATTGTATTTCCCGCTGTTGAATTTACTCTCTCGGATGGTACTAACATTGCTGGAATTATTTATTATTTCCGAGCAGTTGCTTTTGAATCATCAAAAGCTGTGTAATTTAAGCCAAATTACACAGTGTCCATCTTCTTCTAAATTGTTGTCTTTTAAAAGAACAGAAGAATTGTATTTAACGACAAAAAAGTCTAATTACCGAAGCCAAAAGTTCACAATTAGAGCGTGAAAAACAATTAGAGCGTGAATAAAGGCAAAACGTTAAAAAGAAAGAGGGCAGAAGATGATGACGGAAGATAAACAGTATTGCGTCGAGTGGTAAAGAGAATATACGGAAAACACAAAAGGGGTTTACCCAAATTAAATCAACATTTATAAATTTCCCCTGATATGGAGATATATTTTTGAAATATTGATATTTATCGCTACCAACAAAC
Organism: Toxonevra muliebris; assembly: GCA_963691655.1. NCBI lineage: Eukaryota > Metazoa > Arthropoda > Insecta > Diptera > Pallopteridae > Toxonevra > Toxonevra muliebris. Next base: position 56,007,411 of record OY829327.1, read on the forward strand.
GTTGTCCATACATTTAGATATTACTACTTAACCATAAATTTTCTACAAGTAACGATATGTTTTTGCACTGAATTGTTACTGCTGGCGAAAAATAAACTTATTACGACAACCCGAAGTGCAAAAAGTAGTATGTGAAGCCCGCCCAACCAGGAACATCAACGCAACATCAATTAAATATATTGATATGCTCTCACAGACCAACAACAGTAGTTAAGGGTTAATTTAAATATTTCAATGTTATCTTTACAAGATTGAAGTCTAAAATTCAGCTTCAAAAGAACAACTGAACTCATTTGCTATTCTACTTCTCCAATGATAAAATAGACAAACCATCCTATTTCCCACGACATTCAATTTAAATTAAGATTAAGATTTTTTAGATTCAATAAATTAAGATACAATGGTCTTTTGTTTGGATTAAAAGCCAATTTGACGTTATTATATTTCGTAGCTGTTGAACTAAAGAATTAAATAAAAATGCAATATTAAATCGAATACGGCTAAATAATTAACATATTTGAAATCATATGAATTTTTTAATAAACTAAGTAAGAAATGCTTATTGTAAATACTATCGCTTTCCGTTAATATTTTTAATAATCTAATAAATAATAACACAGTGTTACACAGTTTTTTGACCTGGATTTTGATTCAAATCAGTTGGTTCGAATTCCAACTAAATTTTTAAGAAATTTCGCATTTTAAATCAGTATAATTTTTGCATCTATAACCATTTTTTAATTCAAGAGCGTGTGTCCTACTATAAAAATACGACAAAATAAACAAACATTTTTATTTTTATTTGTGTATGCATACATACATCTGTATATAATTGTGGATTTTACAAATATTTTTCCTTTTAGCTTTCAAATAAACATAATAATAAAAGTTAAGTGGACGGAACAATATAATATAGCCAATATATATACAGAAGCAATAACATAATCCATAAAAAAATACAAAATTATAGGTACATATTTTATACACATGGTCAATACCATTGGGAAGGAACTAGTTTCTAGTTCCAGAGTCATTTTCTATTAAAAATGTCAAAATAGTTATCGCAGTCTATTATATTTTTTAAGTTACGACATGAAATATAAATGTTTTCCTCTTTAGAGACAGAACATAGCATATCAACTTATGGCACAATAACTCAGGTGGTATGAGTATTAATCTAATTTTACGTTTAAAACCCATTGCTTGAGCCCATGGTAGATGAATTAAGAAGGTAGTTTCAATTTGACAAGTAATGCCTTAAATACCATTGCGAAGGAAAACCCACCAACACGTATTGAACAGCTGATCCGTTGCCATCGTAGAATCTATTAAAAAAAAATAAATACCAGAATTGAAGGATTGGATTTAATGTACAACTGCGAATTGAGGCAAGCAAGCGCTTTATTCATTGATATTCATTATATTTGATATCATTATTTATTACTATTTATAAATATTATTTAAATTAAACTTTACCCTTTTCACTTGACTTTAACACCAAAGTTACCTGATTAAATTTGCAATAAGCTGATCAGACCTTGACGGAAATCTGTCGGTGGGAAATTAGTCCCTTCCGGAAGTCTGCGCCATTTCATACGATTAAGTGCTTTCGAATATTGACAGCGCGTGCCCGTAGCACAGTGCCCGTGCCCGTAGCACGAAGCCATACAAAAGATGCTCAAAAATAGAAGGAGTTATTTGATTTTAATGAAAATTGACACATATAGTAATTTTAGGTCACTGAGCTCAAAATCGAAATCAATTTTCTTCTGAAATTCGTATTTTTTCCGACTTCAAAAAAATGTTTTCAAAATAATTAAAAATAATTTTGATTAGAAGTATTTTTTTTCCAAATTCTTAACAAATTGGACTTAAGAGGTTGAAAATTAATTTCGTATTTTTTTTTGCCGTCTTTTTACACCATATTCGAGATATTTTGAAAATATCGAATAGTTTTCGAAATTTTTTAAAACTGTTAATTGCTTTTAACTAAATTATTACCACAAAATGTATTGAAATTTAATATGTTTGATTTATTTTTAACCACTGCCGTCTGAAGAATCTTCTATTGAAGAATCAATAAACGATTCAAAAAGATGTAAATTTTGTATATGTTGTATAGCTCGATGTCATTACACTTAACAACTTGAAGATATTCGCAAATCGGAAAGTACAAGATATTTTCGTATATGTGTTATACGAAATTTTCGAATATTTTTGTGGCTTGTTTCCAAAGATTCCTCGAAAAAACAACCTTAAAAATTCCAAGACTTTATCAAACATATATGCAAGTATTTTGCTAAATAAATGTTTTTCACCTATCGGCAAATCGAAAAATTTTATAACCTGAACATCCATGAACTTTAATAACTCTTCATTTATATTATATCCAACTTTTTCTTTAGCAAGAGCAAAAATTGCTTTAAACTTGTTTGTTGCACTGGCTCTAATCTAGCAATTGGATAAATCAGAATATTTCAAATTTAGTTCCATTATTAAAAAAAATACTTGTATTCAGCAAAAATTTTATTTGTTTGTCTTTTTTGACATTTCATTTCATTGTTTTATTGGAATTATCAAATTAACAATTAACATTGATGGTCAAAACCGATCGTTATTCACCTTACAAAAAGGTTTATAAAAAAAGTAACAAACCCCACCCACTATTTATTTATAAGTTCTTTATTTACTTCCTTCTTAGTTAAAAAATGTTAAGTTTTTGGTCGTAGCATAGCGTAAAGACGTTTTTAGAAAATTAAATTTTTCCGAAAGTTGCAAAAATACACAGAATTTTTTTCTTGCGTTTAAGAAAAGAAGTTCCTTTTAAAAGAAACCATAACAACACTTTACGCCCGATAACGCCATTTAATTTCAGAATCTTACTAAAATTTACCGTTTTTTAGTTGCGCCAATAAAAAAATAATAAGTTTTTAAAAAATTGTAAAAAATTTATTTTTAATTAAAGGTAAATGAAATAATTTTTATATTGGACTACATTTTTTTCTTTGTATTAAAAATAAATTTGGAGTCATATCTATAAAAACACATTTTTGACAATTTTTTTTGCACAACCACTCAAACCCTAATTTTATTATTCATTTTTTTGTTTATAAAATTGTTCGACTTTGAACAGTTGCAACTCCTATAAAATTTTTCAAAACAGCTTTTGAATTTAGAGCTGAGAAGCTTTTTCAACGATATGTTCCACGTCAGCATCATTTTGTCCAGGTCGCGGTAAAATACATTTTTTTCTGTCCCCAAAATGTATATATTTGGAATTAGGACGAGTATACATTTTATCAGTCATCATGTAGAATTTAGCAGAAAAAAAGGAGAATTCCTCATAATCCGCTTCCTGATTATTAATATTCCTTACATAGTGTTCTGAAATGCAATACAGGGTTCGCAGGGTTCAATGCTCGGCCCGGTAAAAAATTGAAAATACAAAAACTTTTCTACATGACGTTAGCTCCAAGAATAAAAATTGTCCAAGAAAAGCTGTTCACTACGCCGCACTGCGGAAAAAACTCATTTTTTTGACGAGTCGATATTAGAAATTTTCGTCTTAATTTCTATTCAAAAATATTTCATTAGCATGTAAAAAAAAAATTGGAGGGATTAGCTCATTAAATAATTGTGGGTAAGCTGTCGAAGTTGATGAATGCTACACACAAAGTGCTAGCATGCATTTTGAAGCGTTTTTCGGAAGCTTTTGTTGTTTAACTATAGTTATAATCTTAAAACTATTTTTATGTGGGTGTGTTATGTATGAAGAATGAATTTGGTTTTTAGGAACTAAAATTTCAAGACAATATGAAATATAATTTGTTATCTAAACAACAAAAAGAAAAATTGGCTGCGGATAGCTGCGGATCCCATTTTTATTAACAAAATACTAAATGCATATCGGGGAAAAACTGTAGGGTAAAGTGGGGTACCTTTGACACCGGGGTATATTTAACTTTGCCATTTTCAGTGTGACCGCGCCCTAAAAGCCAAAAAGTTAAAATGCAGAAAAAAGCTTAATTTGAAGGTTCTTCTTTAACTCTTCTTGAATTATTACGTGTTTTTGTAAATTAATTAAAAATTTGCTAAAATTGATGTAATTTTCGACAACTATGTAAGAGTTTTGTGAATTAATTATAACTGTTTTTTAAAAAAGAGTAACAAAATTTGTTAGCACTGCTCTTTAATATTAAAAAAAAAAATTGTGCTTTGTGAGAATAAAACAAGATAAATTGAAAAAGAAAAAACAAATCATTAAGAGCTTTTGGGGCACATTTGACTTTTACCAAAGGGGCGCATTTAACATATATCAATTGTTCCATATATAACAGTATTACGTATTTACAATACAATGGTTATATTTTTTGTCTATAAATTTTTAAAGATTTGGTAAGAAAAGAGCTATTTCAGATATTAGAAATAAACATGAAACGGTGACATCAGCTTCTGAAACATATGGGGTAAATAGGACAAGATTTAAGGTCCTTTATAATAAATCTTGAAGTCGTACCACAAATGGTTTTTGAAATATTCCATAATTAAATCTCAGGTTATATGGGAGGTGTCACACGCCCTTTTCCAATCCCACGCACGTTTTTCCTGTAGTACTACATTATCAATCAACATCTGTGCACGAAATTTCAGTACTGTATTGAGAATGGTTCTAGATATACCCATAAAAGCGTATAGTTTGTATGGCAGGTGCCACACCTACTTGTAATTTTGAACTCAGACTATGCCTATCTTATCACCAGATAGATAATGAATCATTATGAAATTTTAAATGAAAATTTTGCTAAATAGAGAGCAAATAATAATAATAATCAGAACAGAAAAATAAAATAATGGTAATAAAATAATGCATCTTTGTACAAATTTGTGTCAATCTCTGCTTCAGTGTTATTTCGAAACATACACACATATTTTAATTTTGTCAAATGTGCCCCTTGTAAAGTCAAATATGACCCGTGCCTGGGGCACTTTTGACAAAATGGTTTTTTTTTGGAAAAAGTACAAAAAAATAGTGATGCAGTTTTTATAAAAATATAGTTTTTTTGAGGTTTGATCTAGAAAAATCAATGTCCTAAAAACAGTAACATCTTTTGAAATCTATCAATAATTTTCAGAATTACAGGCCTTTGAAAATTAAGTGTCAAAGGTACCCCACTTTACCCTATGAAAATGTATTTATTTGTGGTATCAATGTACTTTTAAAAGATTGAAAGTTTTTTGTAAAAAATTAAAAATATGAATTAAAATGAAATGTTGAAACAGTTAAAACTGTTTTTTTATGATATTTATGCCAGTATCTTGACTGTAACGGATTTTAGAGCTATTTCAGTATTACTGTTGTATGAGAGGTGGGCGTGGCAGTTGACTGATCACGCTCATTTTCATAATTTTTCTTTTCTACAACCTAAGAGCGACTTGTGTGAAAAATCGTTAGGCAGAGATGATTTGTTATATTTTTTTCCACACTTTGTATGGAGTCAAACCACTGTGCACCGTTCGGACTCGGCATAGAACTGATTGCCCTTCCATTCGTATACAAATATAACTCACACAACAAGATTCGATGCGAAAACCTCGATCTAGGTTCTTCAAGGGTTGCTGTGTCATAAAATATGTATTGTAAGGAGAAAGTAATTAACAGGGAGTTAGAGTATGTTATATTAAATAAGTATGTAAGTAAGGTGGTTATTTCTTTTTTGTATTCCACATTTTGATAAATGAACCGACATATGCAAGAGATGTCGGTTCATACAGTCAATTTCATAACTATATCACCATCTTTTTATTTGAATTCTTATAGAAAATTTGTTTGAAATTTACCCAGCCTCTTTTATTTATAAAATTAGCATGTCAACACACTTTTCTTTATTTAACCCAGATAATTAAAAAATTGTGATTTTTCTGTATTTCATAACTATATCACCACTTCTAATTAATTAGAATACAAAGCTTGAAAATTCCAAAGTTAAAATTTTTTTTATGTTCAGAAGCTCATTGAACCCAGTAAAGCGGAAAGTTGGCTTGGTATACTCCCCACCTTTTTTATTGAGGTCCTTCAAAATTTTAGACCGACTGGAGTCAACCGCTGTTCTCAGCTTAGCCACATTGTTGATCTACCGGTTATCCGCGTTGTTCTTTCCTACTTTCCCCTAAAGGTTTTCAAAATGGTTTGGGTCAGGTGAGCTAGTAGGTCTGCCAAGAACACTAACACCATTCTCACTACACCACGAATTTTCCATTTTGTTGTACAATGTAATGGTTAAGCAAAAATATTTTTTAAACGCGATAATCTCAAAACTACAGTTTTGCGTATACTTCATTTCAATTATCAAGTTGATAATTTTTTCTAATAAATAAATAGAAGCAAAACATCAATTTTGTCCTTTTAGTCCTCTAATGTTTTGAGGACTAAAACTGCGCGCCTAATATTTGCTTCTTATTTCTAAAATTTTCGTCTGAATACAGTTAGAGTTATGATTTAAAACCGTCCCTTGGATCCACCAGTGTTCCCCCTTTGAAACGAACTATTTTACTTAAACCCAGAAATTAATGCTGATTAAATTTACTATTTCAAATCGGCTAGTTTACTGTTAATGAAAAACTGGTAAATTTACCAATCAATGTTGTAACCCTAGATTTGTAACTGTTACGACTGCAAATTTTACAATTCAAACAGTTAGGTTAGGTTAGATTTGGAAGGCGTGTGCGAACATATATATATCCACTCTTCCACTCTGAGACTTAATTGGCAAATGTGATTGCCTTCAGGAGGCACATCTCTAACCACGGTTCCCGTTAACAGTCCAGATAGTGTCCCTATTGAACCATTTGGTTCTCCGGATGAAAGTAAGAAGATCCGGTAGCTGCACTTTCGGTATCTCTGTTAGACAATTGAAGAAGTGCGAAACATTCAGGCCCTATGCTCCTGAAGGAGTTACAGGATCTAAAGAAGCAGAAGAAGACCCCAAACATTAGAGTCTGTTCGTCTGCAGCCTTGGACATTGACAGTGAAGAATCAATTCCTCCTCTACTTCATCATGACAATTTTTACATAGTCCGCTCGTCGGAAATCGCCATCGTTGGAGCATTGGTGCAATAGCACAATGTCCAGTTATGACTCCTTTGAGAAGACGTACTGCAGATTAATTGTGCCCTAAGAGGATATTTGTCTTCTTCTTATTTAACCTTGGCCATTATTATTATATTAGTACGATTAAGACGACCCGAAGATCTTTTGTGCGAAGGTCCCAAATTAGGATAAAAGACCGTCTGTTATTCTGATAAAGGCTAGAATATTTTTTGTTGAAGAGTTTTTAATTCCAGTACCTCTTAGAAACGAACACTCACACAGAATGTGGGATGTAGTCTCACGTCCTCCATTCATAGACGACACTCTGTCTCGTTTAACAGTTCTAAATTACCCAGGCCACATAGTGGCCGGATAGAAAGCCCACGAGCAATCTGAGATTCGCTTTATACCTTAGCATTAACGCCCTTGAAACACAATCACAGTCATCTAGGTTAATCGATACGTCATTTGACACCGTAATGGTGTCCTCGTCAATTCTCGTAATTACTTTGCACAACGGAGATTGTAAAGAGGTATACCCCTCGTTTGCTCAATTAAAATAGTTACATTAACGAGATATTGGTAACGAAATTATTGAATTGTAACTTTACAGATTTTACTGTATTTCTTCAGTAAATTGTCATTTGTCATACAAATTGTATGGTAACATTACAGTTAAAATAGTTTTTTTTTTAACAATATCTGCTCTTAATTTACTGCAAAATTATTGACTTGCAATTTACAATGTAGCAAGGTTTTGGGGGTTCTGACCTCAGATTCATGTTCAGCATGAAAAATTAATTCACAAATACTAGGAACAATTCACCAAACTCATGCAGGACAGTGTTATTGAATAAGCTTCAAAGTTCTTAATCTTAAAATAAAACTAATCCTTTAACCCATTATTGCTCAGAGCACCCGACTCGGAAGATTTCAATGCTGTGACTGCACGAATTTAGGGAATATATGCCAACCTCATCCGGGCTCCTCATCATTGATAATGGCCCAAATTCCCACTTATAATCATTTGAAAAAAATTAGTCTCTGACTATTTTTGGTATTTTTGATCATTTTTTTGAGGTTGGATTCATTATCAGTAATGGCAAGTTAATGAGCTATCGAAATTATATCTTTCACGATAAAAAATTTGGAATCCACATTGAATAATATTTATTTGAAAAAACTTAAATTGATTATTCTGGGAATTTTTTTGTCATTTTCTGCCATTGTTTTTAGGTTAAGATTAAGAAAATTCGGAAACAAACATTTTTCCTAAAGCTTTAAGACATTTATCCACTTTTCTCCCTAGTCTGATAGGGTCCATCAAATGCATCATCGTATTTAATTTATTGTATTTAAACATCAGTTTCATAAAAATTGTATATTTCGTCGAATGAAAACCTCCCCCGAAAAAAAATCCTGGCTACGGCCCTGCAATGTAGGTTAGTTAATTTTTAAACCTTTATAATTAAGGCACGCTGAACACGATGAAATAATTAGTTTTTCTTCAGCACGTCACAAACTTTAATAAAAACTTTCATGGGGTACCAATTTTTTAGAAGATCAATAGGTTTGAATGATGATTTAATATAATTCGGGTACACTAAATACGATTTTGTCATCAGTTTTCCAAACAACATTCGCTTGCCCTTTTTTTGGGATCATTTTTGTTTGCTATGCTTTGATCACGTGTTAAAGAATGAATTAAAAAAAAAAAACAAATTTAAAAATTAGAATGATGTCAAAGTTCTTGCATTTAGCACTTACTCTCAAACATCCATGTACAAAATGCTCTCCACTTCCCTAAAATCTTTTATTTTAAATAAATCGAAAATCAATCATAAATGTGTAGGTCCATAACAACCCAATCGGACAAAATGAAAGTACTTTGCAGAGGAGTGAAATAAAAGACCTTTTTTTTCACTCCATTATACCTTATTCTGAAGCATTTTTTTTATAAAGTCTTCTCTTTGGTTGAAGACTAAATAAAAACACTATGCTCGTCAGCTGCTGCTTCACTGCAACAATGCAAGAGAACGATAACACGAACATCAGAAGTTAAACTTCGTTTTTGATGCTCATAAAATCACATTATTGCCTCTCCGTATTCAACATTTGTGTATCAAATCGGTTAACCCGATCTCTGCGTTAAAATTTTATTGCGTTTTGTTTCATATTGGCACAATGCATTATATATTTGCAAATTTTTGAAACTCCAAATTGACACCAATGCAGAAGCAAGGTTAATATGCTTTTTCAGTTACTCGTTTTGTTTTCGGCATATCGTTCTTTTGTTTTAACTTCTTGTCGGTTACATGGCGCGCGAGTGTATCAAGAAAATATTTGTTACTTAAAATATTAAAAGGTTTGAATAATAATCATTTTTATTTATTAAATTTATAAAAAAATACAGAAAATTTTATTTCACAGATTGTATCAGCAACAGGCACTTCAGGCATTTAGTAACAAAAGAAATGCCTGTGAAAAATAAGTGGAAGCTTGTGAAATGCAGTTGAAAATGTTCTTTTTTTTGTAAGTATTATGTATTAATAATATTAATTTGTAAGATTCTTCTTTTTATATTTTAATTACAATAATGAAAATAAAAATTTGTAATGATAAAACATTATTTTTGTGTACATAATTCATTTTAACAAAACAAATTTCTTCCTCCATTTAAACTCCACAATAAAGCAAAAGCAAAGCAGTATACTTTTCAATCGCTGCTTGCTATGAAACATAGCAAGAGGGTGTAATACGAACATCGTATTTGTTGTTCGTATTATCGATACTTTGCTTTGTCACACTGCTTGCAGCGTTTGAAAAATGTATTGCTTTGCTTAGCCTTACTGCGGAGGTTAAATGGAGTAAAAGAGATTATAGGTCTGCAAGAAAAGAGTGTGGTAGTCTGCAAGAAAAGAGAGCTGCTGTACGGCTCTCATTCTACTATGCGCTCTTGTGCTGATCGCCTAGGACATGCAATGTAAAAAACGTAATGGTAAGTAATGGTTAAGCAAAGACCTTTTTGCTTTGCACAAAGCACTTTAAAAGGCCTTTTGGAGTGCTTTGTTTCCGACTGGGAAAGTATAACAATCCCCCAAAAATATTTTGCTTAATGATAAATTAATTTAATTTACGCCCGATGGATATATTTTCTGTAATATTTGTTTTGGAATTATAACAGAAAATATTAATATTAAGAAATAAAATATAAATAAAATAAAGATAAAAAGGGGAAATGTTGCGTTTAGTTATAGGCCACTTCAAATATCATTAAAATAGCATTAAGCAATTTTTGTTGATGATCGCTTACTGATTTATTAAACACATCTGCTTTATGGTTTTTTGTTTATAGTTTTTAAAAGACTTTTAGATAAAAATTAAATTTTCATGACATTATTTCGTGTATTCTTGCTTTGAACTTGAGTTTTGTTTATGAGAAGATACACATACATATTCACGTACATTCACATCTTTTAGTAGCTATGTATGTGATGGTATAGATAAATATACATATGTATCTATGTAACTACATATATACAGTAAAGGTTTCCAAAAACGAGCAGGCACTATCTCAAAGTTACAGTCTGGTTAACTCTTTCATACCCGATGTTGCGTATAAGCAACATTCACTTTGATGTGGCATAAAATAGATATTTTACAAATTTTACTAATAATGCTCTATGTACTATGTGCTGATTGTTAAACATTTGAATTTTTGTGCTTATGGCGTTTTTATTTACATTTTTTGTCTTTGAAGTCAAATAAAACACTTAAGTGGAAAAATTGTTCGTAAATCTCAGTTTGTTGATAATTGATATGAAAATATGATAATCAAAAAATTGGAGAAAAATGGATAACCAGTGGTTGCCTACAGCTTCATAGCTGTCTTCTTTAATCTTTCACTAACAAGCATATGCTAAGGTATGCAATTCGGTGTCAAGATTGTGGAAGTCCTAAGTAACCATGATTTTAGTACAAATTATTTTTATCAAGCTCTATTAAAATTTGATCGTCAAAAGATTAAGTGTAGCTGCATAACAGTAGAATTTGCACTATACCCATGGCATGCAATCAATTATTTGTATATTAATATAATATAATATTATTATTGCACGACCTTCGGTAGGTTGAGTAACCGGTCTATTGGGAATCGTCCTTTCGAATATTTTATTCTATTCCCAATTTTTTTCAGAATTCATAACTAAATGTTAATTGCTTAAAGGGTTGTAAAATAATGTATTTAATTTAATTTCATTCATTGAAGACATACTTAATAATTAATAACATTGTGCAACCAACTTCAAGTAAATGATTCAAGTAACCAAAAACCACAAAGTGTTTGCTCTGGTCAGTTCAAATATGTTTTTATGAGTACTGGTCACTAAATCGGGGGGCGAAAAAATTTTATTTATTCGTATCGAAATAAAAAATTAATATGATTAATACAAAACCCAAACTGCGGCTCCCACTTTATTTACATACAAAATAATAATATACTGCATACTTTCGGGTTGGAATCTCTACACTTCACAGGGTGGTACGAAAGTTTGACAACCACTATTTCACTTATTTAAAGTATTTATAGTTTGACAGCCACTTTAATTACATAATTGATATATATGTAAATATGAAGTGCGGTTTTAACTAAAAGATGACATAGATGGAAAAATAAGTTTTGTGGGGAAGTTTAAGAACCTTCTTTCATTTGAAGAAAACGGTCACTGAAGATTATCGATTGGTGGTAGAGGCTTATGGTGAACATGCTCTAAGCTAAGATGATTTTGACGTCAGTAACAAAGACCGTGGAGGACCAACGCAAAATTTCGAAGATGGGAGCTGTCTACTATGAACTGCTAAAAACTGGTAAAACGAATACTGCTAAATGATATCGACAACAACTGATAAAATTTGTCGTGAATTTTTTGACATGCGTTAAGACAATGCCGTCTCATCTGGAAGCAGTTTAAGAAAGCATGAGACAGACATCCATTTCTACATATACATAAAATAATTTTCCATCCACTATTTTTTGTAAGAAAAAACACCTTATTGATCCCATCATTTTATTATTATATTTGAATAAAATAATTCAATTCGAAATCTTTATGATGCGATTGAAACATACAGAAATACAAATGTTTGCACTCTCTGATTGAATATTTCCATTCATTTTATTTCACATTTTATATACACGAATGAGTATATAAAACAATTAAATAAATCTGTCTGCCTGTAATGACATTTATTTAGATGCACAAACAAAAGGAATATTATGTTAAGAAATTTATTATTTTGATTGAGAATTTTAATGCATATTAGTCACAATTCTGCAATTCTACACAGAATTCTTGCATGCATTAACAGTCAAAACATTTTCATTTGTATAAACAAAACATGCAATTAATTATGAAAAAGCAACAAACAAAAACAAAATGAATAAATAAATAAATTTAGATTTAGATTTACAGAATTAAAGAATGACTGAAAGGCGCAGCAGCTACGAAATGATTAGAATAAATCACTAATGTATGTATGTATGTATGTTTGGTTACATTGTATCTCACAGATCATAGATACAGGGCGGCGGGGCATGGGACATGGCGCGGACATGATTTGGCAAAAGTGTGCGCACCAAGTAAAACTATTCCAATTAAATTAAATTTTAAAATCGTAATATGCGCTCGAGAAAATGCAATTCAAAATTACGCATACATAAATTTTAAACAAAAAAAAAATTTTTTTTTTAATTATATCAATGAGCAAACAGACTGTAATGCGTCTAACGCATATCAAATAATACAATTGACATGAAAATGACAAAATTTTAAGACAGTTTGGTTTTTAACTCTTTCTTTCTTCACTTTTTGACACAACAGCCCATGGAAGTCTTAGACCGACCTTTCGCTTGTTTCTTTTTTAAGTCTATACAATTTTTTTCTGCATTACAATTGATGATATATGTATACATACATGTGTTTGTGTTCCTCCCTATCAAAATCATCGGAACCGTTTTTCTTATAGATTGAAAAATTATTTCTCTTATGTTGGAAAAAATCTTAGTTCTCAAATTGATTTCCAATGTAATTCTCAATTGTTTGCTAACATCAAGTTGAGGATCAAAATTTGTTCTAATCTTTGAGAAATATTATAATTCTCATTTGGATATCCAACACTTTTCTCCACTTGAAACCAAAAATGTTTTTCAATCCTTCATATCAATTGACCTGCATAACCTCTCTGAGGTTAGGCAGGTGGTGGCTACCAATTGGAGAAATCTTTTTAATATCAAGCTGAGAATCACAAATTTCTCAATTTCATAACTAAGAAAATTTATATGGTGCTTGTGCCTTTTAAATTGAGAAGACAATAATCGGCTTATTAAGGGGCATTTGATAATTAACGTTGGAGTTTTGAGAAAGGTATTTGATCTCAAATGTACCTCAAGTTGATATCAAACCAAAATGTTTATTGGGTAGTATTGTTTTCGCCACTTTATACCAAACAAACCTAAAATCGGCATTTTTCATTTTAAGTTTAAAGTTTTTCAAATTGTAATGAATTTCAAGATCGGTTTATAACGAAACTGATAAAAACAAGCTAAGAATTGCTTTCCGTATTTTATAAAAGGTAGAAAATGACTAAAATTGGCATTTTACATTGTTAGGTTAGAATTTTTCAAAATTCTGATAATTTTAAGAATCGGATTAAATAGTTACTTGGTATAGACCGAAGGGAAAATATTATCAGTTTATAACGAAACAGTAAAAAATTGTTTCTATTTTTTATAGACGGCGCAAGACGGGTAAAGTACTCTCGAAATCCTGACATGTTCGAAAAGTTCTGTATCCCGGTTAGGGTTCAGCATTCAACTATTTGAGTAGATCGATTTTTTAACCACCATCATTTTGTTGAGGAGCCTCCTTTGGAATATATTTTAACACAAAATAGAGGTCGAAATGAGTTTACTGACCCAAAAAACTTAATGGTGTGAAAAATTTCTATACAATCAGTTGGTCCATAGATGGCGCTCCAATACAGAATAAACTTATTTTAAAAATATAATAAAAATTATATCAAAAATCTTATATTTACCGCCTCTTCTCAAAAAACGGTCGTTTTCAATCATGAAATATCTCGCAGGCCAGTGTTATTAAGCTAATATGTATATCTAGTAGCAAATGTGAATATAATTTATTTTGATCTCATCTTTAAACATATACTTATATTTAATCTTATATTCGATGCAGGTAATTAGACAAGAAAATTGATAACGAGGTGTTAGAGCCCCCCACTGAATCTCTATAAAGTAAGTTTCATTTAAACTGCATTGCTGCTCTGCTCTACAGACTCCCAAAGAAATTTCTGACTAAAAGTCTGATCAACCTTATCTAATGGTGGATAGCAACGCACAGCAATACTTTGTGTAAATAAATATTTATAAATATATATATACACACTTATAAAATTATTATACTGGCGGCAAGTGAATGGCAGCCGCAGCCACCTGTCGTTGTCTGTTTTCATTTTACCGATGATGACGACGAAGACAACAAAGTCGACGACGACGGTAATGGTGATCGCAATGGCCTCCATTGGCATGAATTGGTACGGAGTCTTCGAGAAGGGTCTAGTGCCAACATTTCCCTTATAACAAAAAAACATGAGACTAAATATAACAAAATTGTAGATTTGGACCTTACACAATATGCTCACCGAACTATGTACTCGTATGTGTGACAATTTTTTATTCGCATAGATATTTTTTGTTGTTGTTGTCAATTTTCGTATTTATTTTTTGGCACATCGAAAATAAATATGTATTTAGATAAATATATATTTCAAGATTTCAACGATTATATCTACGGTATTCATCATTATGTACGTATATCTTTTGCTTAATATCAATGTACAGACGGTCGCACGTGCCAAAGTTATTTGATTTTAAAGTATCATTTTGATTTTTTCTTTCTAATTTTTTTTGCAATTTTTTTCTTTTTTTGTTTTTTCGCAAAATTTCGTTTTTAATATGTTTTTTTATTATATACAAAAATTATTCGCAAATATCTCATTTAACTTTTTTTAAGTGGTTGTTATTGCCATAAAAATGTCATATTACTATTTTATTATTTTATTTCTATAAATCCGATTTAGTTTTTGAAACTATTACTCATTTTGTATCATTTTCTTTCTCTTTCTCAAAAGATGGAACATTGTATACTCATTATTGACAATAATAAATTCATTTGAAAGCTTCCAATTTATCATTTTTTTTTTAAATATTTTCCAAGCTAATGAGTCAAAATCTTAATTATACAAAACAAAAATACTAATTTTTGTATTTTATTTTTGTCATTAAGTTCAAATATAGAGAAATTAATTTTAGATCATTTGATTTCAATACATTTCTAATGCTTTCGAAATATTATAAGGATCCATGCACCATTAAAATCGTACGATAGAAGCAAAATAATATGGGATAAAATGTAGTGAATGGCAAATGATGATTTCTCTGCTGTTATCTTGAATGAGTTGAAAACTAACCAAAAGATTTGCATCTAACGTTATATAATAGTACGTTCTCACTGCAGCATAAACATGAGTTAAAAAGTGCATGTATATGCAACAGCTGATTTGCGTCCTCACATAAGTATCTGATATTCCTTTAATTTTTATTTGCATACATGCATAAATGCCTTCCAATTTTTCTAATTTTTGATTCTTCTTATTACGAAAAATTTTTGTTGCATATGTTTTTTGCTTTTGTTGTAATTTTCATATTACATAAACTTTGCAAGGGCCGCTCAGCGAAGCTGGGCGAACCCCAACTAGAGATAAATAAATATTGTTTATAAATTTTGGGAAATCCGTTATATGAAAATGATTACTTTTCCATTAAATTTCTGATGGGAGAACGAAATTTTATCGAAATTTATATAAATAATTATACAGCGTACCGCCCATCCCTACTACTAAATAGAATAGAGTCCCTGATACTCAATCACATAGTAGAGTTCCTTCGCTCTTCCTGAGCCAAATTAATGCTTTTGGGCAAAATAAGTGAATCACTTTCTACTTTGAAACTTTATTAAAATGTTAACTGAAAGTTTTAAAATTAGTTTAATGAAAACGAAACAAAACGTTGGATACAGTATTATCCCCATGCTCTCTAGAGGCTTGCACAAGCGATTGCGTTTTGACTATAAAAATGTTAATAGCTTTCCGTACTAACTCGGTAAAAATCTCAATTTTAAAATGCTTTCTTTTATTCTATGGTTACAATTAACCAATCACATATAACAAACAAACGAACAGAAAATCTTTGTTCGAAAATGTTTGTTATGTGCAACCATTCCAGATTGAACGTACCAAAAAATCCAAAACTCTAATCACTTTAAATTTGCTTCAAACTTTGAACACCGTTTTATGTTGGACCAAACCCAACAAAAAAGGTTATAAAAAAATTACCATACTGTTTTTACCAGAGTTGCCAGAGCGACAATATCAATTTAAAGAATCATGCATAACTCAGTCATTATACTACCGATAAAAGGTAATTAGACGGACTACAAACTAGACATCATTTTGCTAATTTTTAAAATTAATTTTTTTAAATTAATTAATGAGAATTTTTTTTTAGGAATGGTTAAAACTATTAATCATTATAGTTAGTACTAATAAGTTAGTTATTTGATAATAAATTAGCAATGAAATTTTATCAATTGAAGTTCCTCATTTGATTTTTTAAATCGATTTCGGAGATTTGTTTCGCTCTGGCAACCCCGGTGAAAACAGTACCGGAATTTGTTTATATACCTTTTTGTTGGGTATGGTCTCAAAAAACATAGGCAAAATTTTAGCCAAATCTGAAAAGGTGAGGTCGATTGCTCGGTACGTTCAATCTGGAATGGCTGTGTGTATTTGTGGAACTAAAAAAAGTGACAAAAGCATGGTTCGAACTTTGAAAAGTGTTTGTTGTGAAAAATGAGAATGCGTTGTGCTGTTTTTAATTGTAAAAACAATAATGAGAAAATGGAAAAGTAAGGTTTCATAAGATTTCCTAAGGAAATGGCGCAATAGTAAAATAAAAGAGAAACCAGAATGCATTTGTAATTCACATTTTTAAACCATCAACAGAAGTTATGGAGTACATTAGATCCCTTCAAAGTATTCAGAAGTCGGATGCAACGAAAATATTAAAAGGCTATTCTTTCGTGCGCGAATATACTTCAGAATAAGAACATTAAATAGACAGATTCTTGACACCAGTAGCGCAAAACGTTGAAAATTAAATAAAATTACAAAATAAATGATATATTATTGCTGAAGCTTTTTATACCTTTTATTTAAAACAAAATAATTTTTTCTAAGTATCTCAGTAGCAACTCAACTCTTGCTTTAATCAGCTAATGGAAAAAAATACTTCGGCCAATCGGAGTTCTAGATGGTGATGACGTAGATGTTGATGCGCAGGACGAAACATTTTTTGAACTCGGAAAGAGTTATCTTGTATAAGTGATTTTTGGTTGCAACCGCAAGAGAGACATTTTTTAGATGCCGACTTTGACACCCTTTGCCGGAAAAACGGAGCGCACAAGAAAGGAAAAAATTTCATATTGAAGTTTAGACATAAAATATTAATCTGTAAGTTTCAGTTTAATATCTTATGAAATAAATGAGAAAAACAAAATAAAATTGATTGATTTTCAGCCTTAAAAATTAGGACGGCCCCTTTAACAGAACAAACAAAATATCAAGATTTATTCCTTAATTGCACTTCCTTTATAATAGAGATTTATCTGCCTTCCTTTGTTAATCGATTAATTCTCGATACATATCAATTGAACCCTCATCCACCGATAGCCATCCACGCCACTGATTAACGAGAACTTAATACACGATAGTCTTGGTGTGAGTGATACAAAGTTAAACAATTTCAAAATCAAAATAGTTCCACTTGATTTAAAAGTTGAAGAAGCTAAAAGAAAAACATTCATAAAAGAAAACAAATTTATTTATTTAGAAAATAAATTTAAATATTAAAGCGTTCATTGTGTGACTAACTTGCATGTATATACCATATGTACCATTTCATATATTTATTTATATGAATTAAAATATTTTGAAATTAAACATAAATCCTTTGATAAATTATGTGAAAATTAAAATATCTACGGATATAATATGTACGAGTATATTGTATGAATGTATATCCAAGAAGTTGATTAGCGCATATTTGCGCGCAATTTCTGTTCACACCTCATCAACGACAACAAGAACAACAAGAACAAAAATAACGGCAACAGCAATAACTTGGCTTAAAATAACAGAATAAAAATAAAATTCATACCAATGAAAATCAAAGAAAAAATATAAAGATATTTATATGGGTATTAAAAATAAAAAATTAAATGATTTAATAAATTTGACAAATTTCTACGCACGCAGCGTTTGCTCACCTTTGATTTTTGATGCATTTGCTGGTGATGGTCGTGGAGGTGAAGATGGCGGCGATGGTCGTCGATGAGGGAATAACGGCACTGGGAATCTGGCGGGTGTAGGTGCGGCGAATGCGGCGGGTGTATTTGCGACGACGACGGCAATGCTACTGTTAAGGTGGAAGGGGGTAGGGAATTTTGATTTTTTTTGTTTTGTTGTTGGTTGCTGGTGTTGATGGTGGCGCTGGTGAATGTTTGTTTACGATTTTTGTGGTCTTGATGCAGCCGCAATGTGTGGAATTTTCTTTTCTTTTTATTGTTGTTATTGTTTGTTTTTTTTACGGATTTATGAACTTGCTAGAATTATTAAAATGTATTACTTTGCTATTCATTCAACTTAAACTTTCGTTTTGCACATGTGTAAATATTGATGTCTATGTGTGTGTGTATAAAAGTTAAACACACTTGCGCACCTGTGATTGACTATAATTCGTTTACACTAAAATTTTTATTTTTTATTGAATATAACTTTGAGATTTTTAAGTTTATAAAGTAAGAATTTTTTGACTTTTTGTTGTTGTTGTTTTTTTTTTTTTTTGTTTTAAAAAATAGCTACTAGTATGTTAAAAGTTAGTTAATAATTTTTGGTTTTTGCATTTATTTTTGTAATGTAAAGAGGACGGTTGTTCGAGCATTTTACGCTAGGCTTAAAATGTAAAAAACACAGTAATTTAAAAACTATTATATTTAGTTATTTTCATTTTTGTTATTTATGTATGTATTTACAAAGTTGCATGATGCTGCTGCTGTTGTTTCTGCCGCTGTTGCATGTGTAAATTCTTAAAAACAACTTTTTTGTGATTATTAGCAATTGTTGTTGCAGTAATATTGTAGTTGTTTTTTTTTAACACTAAACACTAAAACACATTCAGACACACAAATTATTTTCTATAGGTAGGTATATTAAAGTTATGTTTTTCGTTTTTTTTTCTTTAATATTTAATATTTTTTTTATTTAAAAAGTTTCACAACCACACGAGAAATTCAGGAGGATCTGCTGCTGCTGCTGTTGCTGTTGCTGTTGCTGATGATGATGATGTTGTTGTTGCTTGTGATGAAGATGGCGAAGGCGTTGATTTTGTTGCTGTTGCTGAAGATGATGAATATGATTTGAACGCATCTTTGAGATGCGTAGATACTTTAAGAACATGTTGTTTTCTTGAAAATCACTTTTGTTATTATTATTTCTTATTATTTATTTACTTAATTTTCTTCTTTTATGTTGATTTCCGTAATTTGTTTATTTATTTTCCCATCTTTTTAATTGAATTCATTTACTTTTTGTTGTTGCTCTATAATTTATCATTCATTTATTCACTCACTTTAAACTGCTACATTTTTCAGAAAATCACTTCTGCTTCTTTCTTTCGCTTGAATTTTGATCTATGTCAATACTTTTTTTTATTTATGTATGCTATTGTAATTTATTTGAACCCTTGCATTTTCACACATTCAAAAGCTGTAAGCAAATTAAGTAAAAAAAAAACATCAGCATCCTTCTGTGCTCTTAAATTCTAAATTTCTTTAATTTTTGCGATATTTTCCTCGTATCGTGCCCTACTAAAAATAAATTAGGGTGTGTATGTTTTTCTTTCATTTTGTGTACTTGATCCTCTTTTGATTTTTCATACACAAAACAAAAATCTCCCTCCCTCTATAGAAATGTTGAAGAAATCGATAAATTATACTATATACATATATGTGCAATGTACATACATTTATATATATTTATGTATGTATAGTTGTATGTACATTCACACACATATATAAAATACACTTCTACTCTTCGCTCATCCTCATCCTTCCCAACATTTTCCTTATTCATTTTGTTTGTGTATTTGTCTGTGTTCTGAGTTTGTGTGTATGTATTCCTATGTGCATTTGTGTATATCCTTCGGATGCTGTATTATTGTTGTGTTTGTTCGTAAACTCGTGCCACCATTTTGAAAAATCAATTAAAGTTTCCTTTTCGGTCTGCTACAAAAAAATTCAAGTTAAATTTTCTACAATTATGAATTTTTACATCGAATAATTTATGTGTTTCGAAATTTGTTCAAAATCAAAACAAAGATATTGTAAAATTGATTTATTGCTTGAATTTTATAGTAAACTATTAACAATGGATACTATGCTGTCGAGTGTGGCAAATGCGTATTCAATGAAAAAGTTATGATATTAAATTATTGTATATAATTAAGAAGGGCGTGAGGTCAAAACGTGATTTTCAACAATTTCAAAACTTTACAGGAGAGCAAAAAAACGTTCGTATTTCTCTATTCCGCACTTACCGAAATGCGATTTTCGAATAATTATTTAAAAAAAAGTAACCAACATTTCTAAAATCTGAAAGCGGCAAAATGCCAGCGTGATTTTAGAAAACCAAAAACAAAAAAAAAACCATTTGGGAAAAAGTATTAGATACCACTTTTTGACTGCAGGCCCTTCATATGTAGTTTCTATAATTCCAGACAAATTCAATTCATTCATACCCATCTATGGTACCGAAGACAACAAAATCACTACAAGAAATCCCTTCTTACAAACCAATATCATTGATACCAAAAATATTAAAACTTTTAGAAAGATTTGTTCTAAATAGTCAGCCTAACCAATGATTGAACGAAGTGATAAGATACGGACACATTAGTTCGGATTTGGAAACAATCATTCTACAATAATTCCTTTACACAGAGGACAAGGCTATTTTACGTTTTTCTCGATTAACCCAGGCATTCGATGAATTCTGGCACTATATAAAATCTACCAAAATAAAACGAAGTCATATGTACCAAATCTTCGTACTTCAGAATTATAATTAAAATTAAGGCAAATTACCAATGACTTTCTTTTACAGAGGACACCGTGCAACTGGAAATTAAAATTATCTATGTAGCACCAAATGGCCATAAATAAAATAACATCTGAACAATTAAGGTCAAAAAATTAAGTCCATTTATGCAGAGTTCACCAATAAAGTAAATTAGAACCCGAAATTTGTAGATGAAACACAAATATCTCACGAAAACACTGGAAAATATTTTGGTATGACACTCAATGATTTATTCCATCGAAGTACGTCAAGAAAAACGGGAGATTAAATACAACAAAATGTACTGGCTTTAATCTATATACATATAAGCAAATCTTAAAACCAGCATGGACCTGTGACATTCAACCTTGAGGTTGTGGCAAACAACACAACGCATACATATTCGAAATAGAATTTACTTATTCTGAAATACATTTGAGAGTTCTGAAAATTTTTTGTTGTATTACGAAATCACTTTAAAATATTCTGCAATTAATTTCGTATGCATACTAGGATGGGTCATTTTAAAATGTTTTTCTGATCGAAAACGTAGCCGTTTCCGGAAAAGTAGACCACCCATATCAGAAACACATCGGCAACATCTTTTCAGAATCGGAAATTTTAGGTAGGGGAATATGGGGAATGTCGAACCATTAGTTTTAACTGTATTATCTGACATTCGATCAATACGAAACTTTTGCCATCGTATTATTTCAGCTTCACCTCATTTTTTCATTAGCAGTCGAACCGATGAGACGTATTTTGTGCTCTCTGCGATAATCAAGTGATTTTTGAGATTCCAAAAGTGTTTTTGAGCTTAAAAATTATATTGCTTTTTCAACATTTTTGCGTAAAACCAAGCAGGTAAATATTTTTCAAATCATTCTGTGTGAATATTATTTTCAGTCAAAAAAGTTTTTTTGCATGATATTTGGTTCTGTGACTCATGGGCGGCTATTTTGTAGAACACAGCCTTTGGGGAATGTCGAACCACTTTTTGTGGGGAATATAGTTATATAGTAAATTATCGACAAAAAATTCGTTTTTAGTAATTTAACGTCAATATGCCAAATAAAACGTAATATGTTCAAGCCAAAAATAATTTTTCTTTAAAAAAATCTACGACTGATGTTGAAAAAACTTTCGACTCAGTGTGGCGTAATGGTCCCATTTATAAGCTTTTATCTTATAAATGCCCTTCCTATCTGATTAAGATAATCAAAGGTTTCATAACTGATCGCTTCTTCTGTGTTGTCTTGAATAACGAGTTTTTAGATTTGATCAAAATCGCAGCTGGAGTTCCGCAGGGTTCTGTTATTGGCCCAATATTATACCTTATGTATAGCTCTGATTTACCTCAGTTAAGCGGCTGTGTGTGTGCTTTTGCAGATAATACAGGTATTTGGTCTAAATATAGTTAGTAAACTATAATACGCTCTCAATGCTGCTTCTTAATTTTATAATAAATGGAAAGAAAATCAAAATAAACGCTAGCAAAACTCAAGTCATTTTCTTCTCCAGAAGAAGAAGAAGCCATTGTTTCTTTCCTAGCGCAAAATTAAACATCAATGGGCCTTGAGATTTCCTGGTCCAACAATGTAAAATACTTAGGTGTTTATCTTGATCGGAAACTAACATTTCAAGAATATAATAAATAAATTCAATATTACAATTAAAATGATATACTTCTTAATTAATTGAAAATCCGAATTAAGGACAGCTAATTAAATAATCATTGTGAAAGCTATTTTTCAATCAATAATTGTGCAAAAACATATACTAAGAAGCTTCAAATTTGCCAAAAATAAGCTCTTAAAAATGATTTTGCATTCAAATGAGAACTGATAATGTTTTTATATTACTATATAGCATATCTGATGGCATTTATATATAAAATCTCTCCTAAATTTAAGTCTCTAGTTGACATCCTAGTCCAAAGTTTTGATTAAGGTTTTTTGTTAGTATGTTATGCTTTCCTTTAAGAATATTCGCTTATCTATCTTTGCAGTCTATTACAATAAAGTAATGCTCTAGATATAAGGTGTATTTTCTCTGTAAATTGCGCAATAGCTACAAGTTTTGTAATGTTTATTCCATCCTTTTAATAAAAAATTATAATAATAATAAAAACTTTAAATGAATATTCTTGATAATAATACTGCCGAGGAATGCAAAGAAAAAACGTGAGGATCCAAGGCAGAATAGCTCATTAACCGGTTGAAATATAGAGGACTGAAAATATAGAGGTTCACGAAAATGTATCACATATTATTCACGCTTAAATCTTGTAGAAATAATTTCGAGTGACTTCAAATGATTTCGAATGAATTCGATTAAATTTAGTTAAAGACTGCAGTCAAATGATTTCAAAGATGTGGTTTAAGAAATGCCTAATTATTCGCTGATAACAATATGATTAAGAATACATTTTTTACATTCTTAATCAATGAATACAAAAAATCAATCATTTTGGTAAAAATATGAAATGATTTTTAGTCTCAAATGATTGCATTCTTTTACACCTCTGTCACATGTAACATATTGTTTTATCAAAAATTTTTTCTCAAAGGAAATCAAAATTCCCTTCAAATTGTTTTCTCAAAATAGATAATTTAACTATATAAAGCCAACAAACAAGTCATAAGTCACATATATAAAGCTTTATGCTTGATAAAATTGGGAATAATGAGTTTTTCCGAAAAACTTTGTATATATACTCGTATAAAATATAATAGAAAATTCTTAATTAAAATTCTGCTACTACGAATTTTTAGGTAGAAATTGTTTAATTCAATATTATCCAAAAATATAATATTGAAAGCGTTTCCATAGCAGAAGAACTATAATTAGTTATTTTTTGTAAGCTGCCGCTTATAGCTCATATTCTTTGTAATAGTGCGGACACACGTGAGGGATTTTCAGGCAAATTTATCATTTCGTTGAAATGCGTCTAAAATGCGTCTGAAATGCGGAATTTCGCCACACAAAAACTGTCAACTGAAATTCTGAATTTTAGAAGGATTTCAACGAAATGCACTTGAAATGCTGAAAGTAACTAACAACCCTCAAACACAAGGTTCTAAAAAACAGGAAAAATATAAGATCTGTAACCAGTGTAGCCAACTCGTTTTTTAACGAGTTTTTTTTTTAATTTAAAAGACATTAATGCTCCGCTAAATAATCCATTTCCTGAATAATCAATGAGCAATGAACTTATTTAAAACCAAAGTTCGCAACTGTAAGTCGCTCAACGCAATAAATTCTTTACTACATATAAAAAATGGATTAAAACACGAAAATTCATTTTGAGAAAACTTCAAAATACCTGAAACAGGACTAGTGTTTATAATGCTTCTGAATTCAGACTAAAGAGTGTGTTATGGCCAGAAGAAGCTAATAGTATTGAAGAGAATATAAACTTCGACATCGATATGTAATAGTTATAAATTATTACTCTATATATTTTTTTGTGATCAAAGTGTATAAAATTCTCTTTTCCATTATCTTATTTTAGTTTTTCTTGTGATTATATAATTTAGAAAGGCTGTGAATTAAAAAGTTCAAAAATACATGTATTTAATTAATTTTCTTTTTAATACATATATAAAAAAGTTTGTGTTTAACAGATTTATAGGAGAAACATTTTGGGCCTTTTTAAAGAAAATACGCATGTTTTCTTCATTTTAGAGGATTTTGAAAAACAAATATTGGCCACACTGTCTGTAACATTTTTTTTGACATTTGAGATTTTGTTTTTATAACAGCTGCTCTGTAATATTTATTAAATCAAAAAATAAAAAAATGGAGTCGGAGGACAACTCATTGCCATTCCTCCAATTATCCATAATTGCTTTATAGATTCTTGAGATCCAAATCCAATTGAAAGGCAACA
This sequence comes from Toxonevra muliebris, assembly GCA_963691655.1. Classification (NCBI taxonomy): domain Eukaryota; kingdom Metazoa; phylum Arthropoda; class Insecta; order Diptera; family Pallopteridae; genus Toxonevra; species Toxonevra muliebris. Next base: position 56,032,697 of record OY829327.1, read on the forward strand.
TTTTTATTTATTTTTATCTACAGAAACAAAAACAAAAATTTTTCTTCTTCAAGCTTATAATCTGTCAAAAACGAATTTGAAATTCCTTTTTTGTTCTGTATCCAGCTAAATTTGAAATTCAGAATTTCAACGAAATTCTCTCGTGTGTTCGCACTATAAAACGAAATTTAGTTTATTCGAATTTACATAATACAATTTTCTTTTTGGTCCTGTAAACTGCTGCCCCTTAGCATTTAAGCAGGGAATTGGGCAAATAAGAAATTTAAATATCTAAAGCAATATTAAAACTTAACCCTCTAGTTCCCAAGCCCGCCTCTAGACGACCTTCACCAAAAGGGATGGAATTGCCACCAAAACAGTTTTCTGTTCACAAGCTTTAAAGAAATGCATCAGTTATGAGCGGCAGTCAAAGTCGAAAATTTGTGAAAAATTGGAAAATTAATTATTTTGATTCTATTTGAGTAAAAAAAAATAAATAAAATATTTCCCGTCATACTATCCAGATAAAAAAAACTAGCTATATATAGCTGAGAATTTGAATTTTTTATATAAAATATTTATTTAATTAAAATAAATTGATTGATTGAACAACAAATAGTTTAAGGCGTTCAAACTTTCCCACTTCATAAAACCACGCCCATTAGTTTATTTTTGGGTTTTTAAATCAGTTTATGATTTTTACGCCAATAATCAATCAAAAATTGGAGAACTAGAGAGTTAAGAGACACTGAATAATAAACGCTTAACTTAAGGAAATTAAGTTATTGTTAGCTCTCCAACCCCTACATTACTCTGAAATAAAAAAGGAAAAATCAGCCATAAAACTTATTCTAAAAATGGCGCTAATGGTAATGCTGAAGTGGAAATTCATAATTTAATAAAAAAGAGTATGAATTTATGTGCAGATCTCAATTTCTTTGCATACATTCATATGTACGTAAATAAGCAATCAACATGAAATGTCGAAAAAAATTATGAATGCAGGCTGTCGTTGATGTCATTTCAATCAGACACTAAATTCAGTTGGTAAAATGTATTAATAGGTGAAGGTCGTCTCAATTTTATTGCATACATCAACAACAACAGCAGGCATCAAATTCACACACACAAACAATTGCATACAAACATACATAAGTATTATTCGCATACATTCAGAAAATTACAAAACATTCTATTTAACCAACATCCTTCCCCACACCAATAACTTATATTAAAAGACGTTTCCATTATAAGCACAGACCTTTTCACTCTGTCGTTTTTATTTTTGTAAGCCCTCCCCATTTTATTTTTTTTTTTTTTGGAGCATTCAACATAACAACTTAATATCCTCAAAATATAAATGAGGAACACGCATAACACCAAACCAGCCAGCCACCAAGCAAGCATCAACAACAACGACATCAGTGAGCAGCAGCTTTAATACTATCATCATCCGTAGGTGTTTTATATGTAGTAGTTGTAGTCGTGATAGTTGAAGCTGTTTTATCCGTCAAAATAAACTCCCAATGTCCTTTACAACTACATACATATAAGAGATTAATCTGATACAGAGAAATGAGTATAACGAACAGAAAGGATAGTAAATACATACTCATACTCATATATATACTTGAACTGTACTAAAAATCGTCTATATCATTAAAATTAGCAGTCGAATTAATTTATTTTCACTTTTTGTTTTTTAATTTTAGTTTTTTGAATTACTTGAAATATTTGGCAACTCTTCGTTCTCAACAGTCGTAATACTTCGCGAACATTCATAATATTTGATTACTCTCGTTTAACAAATAAGGTTGCCACATATTTGAAAAAGTAAGTGTATAATCAATAACAATTGTAATGGTAAATGAAGTTTTTTTTCGTAGCGAGTTCAAAGGGCTGATATTGGCAATTTAAACCTGATTCAAATTTCATACGGTTTTGACAAAAAAATTAGGTTTAAACTTGGACTGAACTGTTCATGGTGAATTTTCCAAAGCTCAATCATTCAACTAATTCATAAAAATATAAAAAGTATGCACTGAGGAACAGCCATTTTGTTGCACCTACTCTGCCTATGAACATATTTTGGGGTAATTTAGAGATGCTAAATCCAAAAAAGACAATTTATTTATTAAAGATTTTGCAGAAATACCATAAATGGGCACGTAAAAAACTCGATAACTCATATTTTCAGTTGCCGATCGTTTTAATATGATATAAAATCTACAAGTTGATACACTTATTTCTGAAAAATTTTATAGCATCACAATTAAAAATTTTGTATCATCAACAATTTTGATGGAATTTTTTAAATTTTCTTTAATTTTTGCTTTGGGCGACGTTTTTTATCTCAGCCTGGATTTGTGTGATGTTAGTAAGAGTTAGGCGGTCTTTGTTTGAAATTATGTACACAAAATTCGCAAACACTTATTTACGTGTGAAACTTTCCAAGTACCCTAAAGTAGATTTGGCTTAATACTGATAAACAGCATATAATTATTTTATATTTTGCAGTAATGCAATATTTTGCCAAGTTTATAGAATGCAGTCAGCGCTTTGCAATTCCTCGACATCACGTCTGCATCCGCTTCCCGTCTACAGCCACTATACTGCCTAAATAGCAGGATTGGGTTGCATCCTGGAATGCGACTGATGTTCGATCTATATTGACCGTGAGTGGGTTTTGATTTAATGTTTGCACCCTCATGAATTTGGTTTAGGCGATATTCATTTTAATCCCATAGCTGCCTGCGATATTAATAAGTGCTTCTAGTTTTGCCTTACGAAAAGCTTGGCCTGGTCCTCCAGGGGCTGTTAGCCATAAAATTAGTAGTAGTAGTTTTGCTTTAATACTCACTACCAGGTGTAACATAAAACAGATGTCATTCGCATAATCCAGATCGTTTAATTTTTAGTAGGGTTGGGAAACATATAGATACTTGTCGATAATTTATCGCTAATCAGTAATAACGTTTGTTGATAGCGATAAATATCGGCGCTTTGATTGTGAACTTTTGGCGTCGATAATTATACTTTTTTTTCTTGTTTTGTGCAATAATATATATTATTTTTAATAAATATTTATTTTTCTCGGTCGCTTCTATGTCGTTAAATACAATTCTTCTGTTCTTTTAAAATATTTTGTTGCTCAGGAAATGGACATTGTGCAATTTGGCTTAAATAACACAGCTTGTGGTGATTTAAAAGCAATTGCTCGAAAATAATTAATAATTCCAGTAACGTCAGCACCATCCAAAAGAGTAAATTCAACAGCGGGAAATACAATCGTGGAAATACGATCACAATTGTCGCCTACTCTAGCAAACAAGCTTGTGCTCTTGAGGCATAACTTCAATTTAATAAAAATGAAATAAAATTGAGAAAAATTATAATTTTTATGGTTATAATTGTAATAAGTGCAAATGTTTATTTTAAACAATAAATTTTTATGTTCTCTCATTTTTCTGTGTATATCTAACTATGTATACCTGTGCATACCTACATTCATTATTAGCACACTATATTCTACTTAAAAGGGTATTTACATGTATTTCCGTATCGATATTTGTCGACAAATATCATTAATTTTTTTAAAAGTTTTGATATTTGTCGACAAGCTCCAGGACCGATATTTCCCATCCCTAATTTTTAGAAAGGTTCCATTGAATTTCATCGGGTGCCCTGAGGTTTGTGGTTAATAGAACACGTACCCCTCTATCAATGATGAAAGCTTCACTATTTTTTCCATTTAAGCGGGCACTGCATGTGGCGTTTGTACACAGCCCCTGTATAAGTTGCTCGACTTTTTTGACTCATAAATGTCATAATGTCAGGGTAGAATTTAGAAAATATATATGTATGTATATTCATTCTATGTTTTACATTAAATAATGATGTTATTTGCATGTATGTATTATTTCAAATAATATAATAATGTCCTTTATTATTATTTTTCCCAAAACAGTGAGGCAGAAGCTTCACGAACTCAATTGTGATAAAGCAGTCAGCTATAAACGGTCTATATGAATGGGCTTTCCACCTCTATTGACTACTTGAAATATATGCGGAACGATTTGATGAAACTAATTTATGTGTCCTTCAAAACTACATGAATCGAAAGTGTATGTATTCCTCTTGGACACGGTACAAAGATAGTACTTTCCCCTGCCTTTTTGTTTTTTTTAACGACATATTTACTAATTAGCCCTTGCAAAAAGCTTTGCTAGAAAATTACAAAGCTTGCAATAATAAATGCAAATCCTATGGCAACAATCCGTTGAAGGTCTTATTCACAGCCGGTATTATCAATACCGGCCAAGTGAGTGTGTCTTGAAGAAAAATGTTTTTTCCCCGATTAACTTTCGGTTTATTGGAAAAATGAACCTGGATCTTGAGGGTATAAGCAGTTCGCGCCATTTCGACTAAAAATTTCAACTTGATACTCCGAAATTTGAATCGTTTCTTGTATATATAAGTGAACCTATAGTTCCAACTTCACTTTAAGTGAACGTATACATATTTTAAATAAATATGAAATATCTGCCAATCAATAAATATGGCAACGCCAGGGGCCTTCTGCATTTCTACTACAAAAAAGGATAATAACAATAAAAGAAATAAGTGTGAAACAGAAAAAGAAAAACATTTATTAAAGCACTGTTGTAGTAAGTATACAAATGGAAAGATTTGAAGAGGAGGAAGGGGACGGCGTGAGGCGCAAATGTTTTTGTGTGATAAATCTGTGAAATTTACAGTTATACACACCTATTTAAAATAATTTAGATAAAGGCTGAAAACTCTACCCCTCCCTTTTCTATACCCGCAATGTAATGAAATATTTTTCACATCTTACATACATACATACATATACATATGTGTGTATATAAAAAATATTAAACAAAAATATGTATATACAAAAGAAGAATTCTTTTCAAAATTCCCATGAGAAATGATGTGCAAAAGATAACTTTTTTATTTTACTTTTAAATTTTCTTAAATTTATTTTATTTTAGCTATTTGTGAATTTTTGTTGATTTATTTTTTAATTTTTTGTTTTTGTTTTTCTTCTTTCTTTGCTTTTTGTTGTTTTTCATATTTATTTAATTTTCTATTTTCTTTTAGTTTTCGCTTTTGTATGAAGCTCTTTTAAATTAAAAATTGTTCGTTTCTTCCGTTCAAGGTGATGTCGTTAAAGATATTTTCACATAGACATCTTTTTTTTACATACATACAATATATATACATATGTAGATGTACATACATATATATATTTTATATGTATGCATGTACTTCAGCTTGTAATTATGATAGATACTAAAATTTTCAAACTTTTCGATTGCTAAGGAATTTTTTATTCTTTTTTAACCTTTTCTTTTGAAAACTTTATGTGGTTTTGAGCACTTTTCATATTTCGAAACACATTTCTTTATACATATTTGCAACAATAAACGAATTTTTTATATTTTTCACCATCGTTGAAAGCATCAAAATTAAAAGGAAAAATCAATTTTTATCATTTTCAATTCCAGAACTCACACAAAATCAAAAACCAAATCGATTTCGAAAATTAAATCCCTCGTTTTTTATTTTTTAAATTTACACTTTCTTCTTTGCTGTAGAAATAAAATTAAACATTTTCTTCTTCTGCGTGATTAACTTTTATTTATTTTTCTTTGGTTTTTGGTAATATTTAAAATACAAGAATTTTGAATTTGAATGTGTAGAAAAAATGAAAAACGCGTTGTGCTAAAAAATTGTTGGTGTTTGCGTTTTTTGCATGCGAACCAACTATTTCACGGAGCACTACTATTTTGGCCAACACAAGCACAAGAGCGTATTGCCTGATGGTTGTGTATCGTTGGAGACAGAGACATCTTCATCATCGTTGTCCTCTTCATCATCGTCATCATTATCGAAATCATCTTTCTCGAATGTAGTGTACCTATGATGAGCATTTAATCTCTCTTTCTCGCTCCCTCTCTCTCTTCCTCTCAATTAGGCAACTGAAAAAATGGATGCTTCTTTCTTGTGTTTTCTCTCTCTGTGGATAATGAAAATTTGGCATCTGCCAGAGAAAGAACCATAAATAACAGTGCTTGTGTCGGAGGGTGGTAGGGAGGAAAACGTTGAAATTTCTCTGAGATTTTCTCGCATTGACCATGTGCGTGTTATGTCAAAAGTTTTCATCACTTTCATATGCTCGCGTACACAACATAGACATAAAATGTTTGTGTTTTTGTTTTGATGCTGCAGCGAGAATCATCAAAAAGCAAATATATACATTCTTGCGCTCTGTGTAGAAAGAGAAGATATTAGAAAAGAAATGAGACAACAACGTATGCCAATACTACGATAAATTTTAGTTTTAGTACAATGTAAATGAAAAACTTCTAAAAATGTGAAACAAAAAAATATTGTTTATTTTAAAGTCGTTATCCACTGTGCTCACTCAAAATTAAAAAAAAAAAAAAACAAAAATGCTGCCACTTTTTCAAAAAAAGATTGATTGATTATAATATCTCGAATGCCCTGCTAATTCATTCTTCATGGCTTCATGATATAAAAAGTGGCTTCATTAAAACTCATCGGAAACACAAAGGACATCTCCTCTACTTTACCCCAAAAATCTCAACACATAGCAATCTCAAAAACTTCATAATTTTCTAAAAGCAGCAGTTCTCATGAATTAATTTACCAGAATTAATGTTTACATATTTTTTTCAACGTTTTATTTAGTTATTGAATCTTTCTTTTATAGATTTAGGAAACTAACAGTAATTATTTAAAGTTAAAGACTAAAAACAAAATATACATACACTGGCGGTCATGAAAACAGCACCACCCACCAATTTCAAGAAAATCGTTTAAAATGGGTCCTAAGCCTGATTTTGTTTTAGTGAATGTAATTTTTTCTTATTTTCGTACATACACACAAATTTCATTACTTTTTAATTAAAACAAAAATATTTGTATTCTTTGGCATGTTTTAAGTAACTTTTCGTTTCATTATATGACAGAGGTACTCTATCGGACTTAAATCTGGCGAAACATTTTGAATCTGCAAACAAATAAGAATCAATAATCTAACTTTTTTATTATTTCTAAAGTTATAAAACATTAGGCATTAATTACTAACTAAACCTTGCCAATTTGACGCGACGATATGACGCAGAAGTCATCCGGAAAAATAAAGTCATCAATGAGCGAAATCGCACTGCAATTAGCTTACAGCAATTGCTCCATAAAATTTTACCCATATTTTTGGGCATTCACAATCCCTCCCTTCAATATAGAATAAGGGACCCAGGAGAAACCCATCCAAACTGTCTGACTTTGTGGGAATTCGACTATTTTCACTAGACAGTTAACCTTGTATTGCTCTATATCTTAGCGGCGCACGTACTGAAGATTAAATGCGCATAGCAATTTGAGTTTGATTTGTTCGATCATATAACTTTTCTCGAGTCTTTCAGAGTCCAATTGCTGTAGGTTTTACTCCATGCCAGGCGATTTGTTTCCATCCATATCGTCAACAACAATTTTTTGGCTCCCATACAGGCCGAATTTCCGTTTCTTTCTGCGTAAGGTTTCGACACTTAAATTCACGTTGTAATACCTCTTTAGCCCAGTCCTTATTATGAATGCGCTTTTGAACCGATCATTTATGCTTATCCTTCAGGTTATGCCATTTTCTCTCGTATTTGTCCTCCATAGTCTTCTTGATTCTTTTGTCCTTTCAAGCGGGTACAAATTACCTTTTTTCTGGATCAGTCTAACAGCAGTCGAATGTAAGCATTAGATTTCTTCATGTATTTAACTTTATGACACTCCTTGATATCTGAGAACAAAATTTCGACGTTTTGTTGGCGCGACAATTGTTTATACTTTGCAGTTGTTTTTGGCACTTTTTAAAAAATTCTTCTTTTCGCCAAGCAAACATAATAAAAAAATTCCGCTTAAAGAAAAGTTTATAAGATACCGTTATGATTTTTTTACAGAATTAACAGTTAGTTCTACGTACTTAACTCGATTTTTTTTTTGTATTTGACTGCAATATGCGATATGTTGCTAACATATAAAGAATCAAAAACAACAAAAATCTAAGACTTCAACTTTCAACTCACTCACAGTGGTTAAAATATAATTTATATTAATTATATTAGCTGCGTTTTATTCGCCACTTGCTTCTAGTTATGTATAACTAGCAGCGATAATTGTATGGAAAAACAACAACAAAGCGGCAGAGATAACACGAATAATTATAGCTGTTATGTATACTTAACAAGTTGTTTAACTACATCAAATTCTATTGTGAACTGCTAATAGCGAAACAAGAAGCATGACCGTTTGGCAAAAAACAGAAAAGGAAAATATTTGAAATTTCTGACTGTGAAAATAAGTTATAATCATCGTTAAATATTCTTATAAAAAGTAAAAACTAAAAACAATGCCTGCGATTGTCCGCAATGACTGGGATCCATTAAAATATTTCAGCTCTAGCTGCTGAGCAGTTTCATTGTGAATAAAATGATAACGAAAAATAAACTTAATAACTTGGCCATTTTATTCGCACATGTTAAACTGACTGGCGAATAAAACTCAGGTATTAATGCATAACAAGTTTTATAAATTCTTCTAAGATTGTAAAAGTCGACAAAACAAAATAAAACATATATTAAAAATAAAAGAATTCGATAATTAACAGAAGTTTGTTCAACACAAACCCAATTCAAAATAAAAAATATTATTAGCTGCGTTTTATTCGCCAGCTAGCTTAACATGTGCTAATAAAACGACCAAGCTATTAAGTCTCTTCTTCATTATATTGTAATTCACAATGAAACTGCTCAGCAACTGCTTTCAGCCATTGCGGTCAATCGTGGGCATTGTTTTTAATTTTTACTCTTTATAAGAATATTTAACGATGATTTTTTAGGCACCACGAAATAACTCCTAAATGAAATAACTCCCAAAAATCTTCATAAAAAATTAAAATTAGGAGATATTTAATTTTTTATTGGGAGTTACAGTGAAATAACTGCTAATCAGCAAAAATTTTAGGAGTTATTCCATTTTTCCATTAGGAGTTATTTCATTTCTTCATTAGAAGTTATTTCATCTCATTATGAAATAACTCCTAACATAACTCGCAGAAGATGAAATAAGTCCTAATATTTAGAAGTTATTTCAATTTCGTAATGTTGTTTTTGGAATACAATACACACTTTATACTTTGCTATTTCAGCATCAAAATTTAATTCCTCGTACTAAAAATCTAAATATCTTAAAACAGGGAACGGAAAGGAATTTCGACCAAAAAAAGAAAGAATTTCGGGTTAAATTTCCTTTATTAAAAAGAAATTTAAGCCAAAAAATCATTTGGAAATTCGTCCAAATAATTTTTGGTTTCTTATTTCGTTTTTAAGGCTTCATTTCATTTTGTGGGGTCTTATTTCATATTTTTCATGTAATATTTTGAATTTTTACTTCATTTTTCTTAAAAAGGAATATTTTACATTTTTTTGGGGCTTTAATTAAATTTACATAAAATATAAACTAGACAAATAAATTTAGAATTTAAAAGAATAATAGTACAAAATTCGCGCGAATTTTTTACTATTATCGTTTTAAATTCTCAAAAGAACTTAATACAATTTCTTGTTTTCAAAATTAATATAATTTACTTTGATTGAAAAATTATTTTCTATAACTACCGTTGTAGTAGTACCTCATATGGTTGTTGTTCAAGTCATAAAAAATTTAAAATTTGGCTCAAATTCCTTTTACTTAGGAATTTGGGTCCAAACAAATTTTTGATCGAACTTCCTTTTCTAAAGTGCATTTCAACCAAAATCAAAAAGGAATTCCAACCAAAATGTTTTGGCCCGAATTCCTTGGGTGAAAATTAATATTATCCATGTTTAGCCTAAGTACCTCGTGGAAAGTTTACAGGATAAATTTCATTAATTTTTCCTCAAATTAGAAGTTATTTCATTTTAGAATTAGGAGTAAATTCATTTTTGTATTAGGAATTATTTCATTTCATTATGAAATAACTCCTAATTGTAAAATGACCCTTAAAAATTAGGATTTATTTAATATTGGTATTAGAAGTTATTTCGTTTTTCGTTAGGAGTTATTTCATTAGGACTTATTTAGCTTTAGGACTTATTTCATTTTTCAATTAGGAGTTATTTCATGGAGCCGATTTTTTACATCTTTTCGCCGACATTTCGAATCTTTTCCTTTTTTGTTTTTTGCTAAACTGTCATGCTTCTTCTTTCACTTATGACAGTTCACAACAGAATTTGATGTAATTAAACTACTTGTTAAGTATACATAACAGCTATAATTATACGTGTAATCTCTGCGGCTTTGTTTTTGTTTTCCCATACAATTATCTCTGATAGTTATACATAACTAGAAGCAAGTGGCGAATAAAACGCAGCTATTATTATAGACTATGAAACTGAAAACTAATTGTTCATAGTTTAACTTTTACTTCATTGCTAACTCAAGAGTTAAAGTGACTAAGTCGCAAAAAGAGTTTGGTAGTAATGAATCCTTTAGGAATCAAATTCCATCTCCATTCCAATTACAAGGAATTGTAATTGGTACTTTAATGTTTTCAATTCCTTAGTAATGGAATTGATAAAACTTTCAATTCCATTACAAAGAATTGTAATCACTAATTAAAATTTTTAAATTCCTCGGTAATGGAATTGAAAAAACTTTCGATTCCATTACAATTGTATTTTGTTATTAAAAATATATCAAAAATATCCAACTAAATTGGAATTTAATTCCAAGAAAGTAATTGATTACACTTAAATAATAAATTCCTTTCTTTTCAATTACATTTTCAATTCCTTTAAGGAATTGCTATATTTTTAATTGCAAAATACAATTCCATGTAATGGAATCGAAAAATTTTCCAATTCCATTACCTAGGAATTTAAAAATTTTAATTACCGAATACAATTCCTTGTAATGGAATAGAAAGTTTTATCAATTCCTTGTAATTGGAATTGGGAATGTAATGTAATTGAATTTACCCAACTCTCGTCGCATCAGTGTACAAAGAGCAGTCAAATCATATGGCCATTTCGGAACCCGCCACTGTTTCTCTTCAGTGATCTTTGTAATGGTTTTTACTAGCACTTCAACATTCTACATAAGTGTCTAATATTTGAAAACGTTGTCGAGAATTACAAGGTTTTTGTTTTAAAGTATTTTCACTGAACAGAAATGATGAATGAAACTACCACAACTGTTCTTTGTACTTGTTTTTGTTAAAATTCTCATTGCACACGTGTGTCCGCACTGTTATAAGGCAATCGGGGATTATTTATAAAAAATATTTGTTAAGGGAAAAAATTTAATTTCCCTGTAAAAAATCACATCTGCTCCAGGTGAGGCTCGAACTCACAACCCCGGCATTGCTCTCACACACACTAATTTCAAGTACTGATTATAAGTACCGTGCGCTAACCAATTGCGCCACTGGAGCTGCAAAAAAAATTCTAGCTAAAATCAACGTCCACCAAAAACAGAATCTTAATTTGTTCAAATCATGCTGACAACTATTACGTTAGATTTGTATTGCGTTCATTATTCATTAAGAAGGGAGCTTGGTTTAGAAATAAAAATAATTGATTATTTTCAACTCATCTTAATCGATAAAAGGTATATATGAAAATATTTTCTGAAGTTTTATGCTGGAATTCAAACGGCCTCTGACAGACCGCGCACCCATTAGGGATGGTAATCGCGTTCTGAGCACACTGCGCGCTTCGATCTACTCGGGTTCGAAATAAAATAGAAAATAATCACAGACCCCGCTCATTGTGGGTGTGGCTCTGTGTAAGTGTCGGTAAATTAGAAGAGTTCTCATGAACTGTTGTTGTTATTTTAGTTTTAAATTTTATCAGTAAAAGTGGATATTTTTTTCATTTCTCATAAATTTTCTAGTTTTCGAAATTTTCATGATAGTTTTAGTTCAAATATTCCATGAATATTTGATTTACTTATTTCTGATAAAATATGCGATCGCTATCATAAACACAATGGTGGACCTTCAGCAGCAAGTTTTTTTTTATATATTCAATGTGTTTTTTTGCTGTACAATAAAACAGCTAGAAATTTTTTAATCAATTATTATAATTGAAAGTTCAAAAATTCATTGCGCAATATCAAGCAATTTTCGGCGTCCTAAACTAAGTTACCCCCTTAATACTACTTTTTGTATTCTTATCAGTGATAATAATGTTATTCATTGCTACTATTTGATTGTTGTTAAACTTTGGTCGACTCTATAGTTTAATGAAAGGGGTAATCCTATAACATTTGTCATGCTCTCTTATGACTTGCGTTTTAAAAAAATATAATTTAGCAACAAATTATATTTTATCAATACTTGTGAACTTTTGAAGGTGTAATAAGTAAAATTTGTTGATTTTTCTACAGGCTTTTTGGCAAACCAGTTTTGCAGGCTATAACATAGGTTGGGAAAAAATTATATAGGAACCAGACAAGCCATAACTTTTTAAGTTTTACTATTAACCCGAATTCTCCCAGAATTTTTATTTTTTTTCTCATCGACTGAGATCTATTTCCATTTTACCCGTCGGCGATGACAAAAAAGGGTTGCATACAGTGTGGCCAACATTTGTTTTTCAAAATCCGCTAAAATGAAGAATAAAACGCGTATTTTCTTTTAAAAAAAAGCGTTAAATTTGTTTCCTTTTAAAAGTGAGAAAAAACTCAATACATTTAAACTTTTTCACTAATACAGGCACACATCTGATACTTCTAGTCAATGAAAATTTCTTCGATTTTTCAAAGATATTTTAAATTGAAAATGGGTATGTATTTTTTGAAATGGGTACAAAAGAGTGAGTTAGTAGTAGATTATTAACACTACTTTTATTACTTGGTACTAAATTGAATTTTTTATTTATAATAAAAAAAAGTATAAATAATGTTATTTAAATTTCTTTTCTTTATTAGCAAATACCTTGAACATGTTAAGAGTTAATAAATAATATAAAAAGCAGCAACTATTTCCTCCTATGTGCGTGCAACACCATGCAAATTATTTTCTTATAAATTCTCACAAAAAAATTTAACCATGAAAATACAGCGCTGTTGCAAAAGAAGAATAGTATCAAATCAAATGTTTTCCCAATTGTCAAAGTTCCTCTTACTTGTCAAAATGCATCTACTTTCTTAATTCTTCTGCCATGGTGTGTAGTATGGTTGTACGATCGATTTTCAAGTTGGTCCAACGGTTGGATGAAAATCAAAATATTTTAATTTTTGATGGGCGGTGTTAACGATTGTACAACGAGTTGTATCGTTTGTAGCGAAGTTGTACAACTTCAATCGTTCTCGTTTCATTGTTTAATCAATTTCTATTGTTTTGAACAAAAAAGTGACAAAATGTCATTAATCGAAAATTATGAAACAACGTATAAAGAGAATTAAACAACAAATATGATGAAATCAAAAGAAAAAGTATTGCTGGGCGGACGAAATTTGTGAGCCCAGCTTATGGTATTTCGACTCACTAGAATTTCTCCATTATATTTAGTTGCCTTCTAATAAGTGAGATTTTATTTCCACTACCACTAAAGGTTTAGTGGTAGTTAATTTTTACTTCCACTACCACTAAAGGTTTAGTGGTAGTTGATTTTTATTTCCACTACCACTAAATGTTTAGTGGTAGTTGATATTTATTTCCACTAACACTAACGGTTTAATGACAGTGGGATTTTACTTCCACTACCACTAAATGTTTAGTGGTAGTTAATTTTTATTTCCACTACCACTAAAGGTTTAGTGGTAGTGAAAACTATAGTGCAGCCAAAATTTAGTGACTAAGTCCCCAGTCTGCTTAAAATAATCTAAAACAGTTTTTTAATTCTCATATCGTTTTCATTCGTTGCACAGTGCAATTGTAAATGATGCTTCGAGCAAAATTGATTTAAACAATTATTCCAAAGTCGCTTAGAGATGTTATCTATACATTTATTTGTGTAACTATATTTTAATTCCAGAAGAGCCAGAAATGCTACACTATCATATTATATATCAATTTAAAGAGCTAGATGAGTAGGTTAGCCAAAAATTATCAGATTTAAAATCGGTTTAGCCAATTCCAAAATATTAGCGTCAGAAGTTCTTTCACTCATTGAACAAAGCATTGCATTCATCGTTGTAAAAATCATTGCTTAAGGAGAGTAAATAACAAATGAAAGAGAGAGAGAAAAGACATGAGTAACGGCATTTCTCAGAATTATCTAACGTATTATCTGCATTCACAAATAACAAAACAAACACCAACGAGTAGTTTGGTTCTCTTTAGTAGTTAGCTTCCTAATAAATATAAAGACATAAGCTAAAAAGGATTTTTTTCACTAGACATTTCTTTCGGTTTCGGCGTAAAACTGTAGTTCCCTCTCTTTAAGCTGAAAACAAACCAAAAATGCAAGATAAAGATCCCAAAAACCAAGATTTTCAAAACCAGTTTAGTAGAACTTAAGATATCAGTTCTACCAGTTCAAAAAACGTAATTTGAAGAAAAACGAGTTTAAAATTTTTACATTTAAAAATAGAAAAAATTACTTCATACTGAAGGTCTTCAAGTTCTGCTCTTCTTTAGATGCTCTGATTAGACCTTTTTCTCGCTGCACGTGCTTCTTTAGAATGTTCCCCGTTCCGTGTATTGGCTTGAACTATGCGTGTTTCGTCGATTTTCAACGTCTGAAAACGTTTTTTTTGCGATTCTCATAGATTACGAATCGGATGCCAGTTATTCAAAATAGTGGATCCAATATGGCGAAAAAAGATTGATCTGATTAACTTGAAACCCGTTATTAGGAGGTTTCGGGATCGCTGATTACAAACCTGGAGGCCGATTTTGAAAATACAAAATAGCGAATCCAATATGGCAGAAACATTAAAAAAAATTGATCGGATTCCCTTGAAACTCGCTACTTGGGGATCACTTAGGGGTCACTGACAACGAATTAAATGTCAAATGTAATCAGCGACCCCGAAAACAACCGAGTAACGAGTTTCAAGCGAATCCGATGTACTTGAAAAATAGTCAGCCATATTGGATGCGCCA
Organism: Toxonevra muliebris; assembly: GCA_963691655.1. Lineage (NCBI taxonomy): Eukaryota > Metazoa > Arthropoda > Insecta > Diptera > Pallopteridae > Toxonevra > Toxonevra muliebris. The sequence goes on from OY829327.1 coordinate 56,047,809, forward strand.
TTTTGAGTTTTGAAAGTCCGATATCAGGTTTGTAAGCGTGTCCAAAAACCCTCAAAAAATAAAAAAAATTCTCTGTGATGGACAAAAATGCACAAAAGTACAGAAAAAACTATTTTTATTTTTGTGCAAACGTCAAACTACAGTTAAATTTAAAAAACCAAATGTCTGTAATACTTAATAAAATAAATCTTACAAGAAAATAAATAAATAATGAAAAAATTATACATACATTTTTCGCCTGTTTTTCTGTAGAATTTTTTCGTCTTTCACAATCACCATTTACATTATTCAGAAATAGCAGAAGCTCCTACAGCATAGGAAGTTGAATAGACATTTGCATCATTCCTTGTATTTAAAAATTATCAAATATACAATTAATGCTTTTTCAAATATCTTTTGAACATCTTCCATTTTAAAATTTTTAATATTTTTTCACAAAAGCAAAACAGCTGATAAACACAACACAGCTGATTGTTTGACACTTTTAACAAGAAAAGTGCCGACTGTTTCGTGCAAGAAGTAAAAACAATTACTCTCTCATCTCCGCTCTCATTTGCAAGCTTTTTGATTACGGGAACGCTTTCTGGGCAGTTTTGGGTAAATTCGTGGTCCAGCGATAAAGTACGGAAACGGATCTAATAGTTTACTTTAACAACTGTTTTCTCAAAACTTGTTTTGGGACGTTATGCCTCTTTTTTTACCAAGGCACAATTATATGTATAACTTTTGGTTTACTTCGAATTTTAGGAGAGTATTCTCGAAACTATAAGGAATCGATTTTCTTCAAATTTTAAACTGGAAGATATCTACAAGTTTGAGCAAGATCTAAAATAGTGCAGTAACAAAAGTTTCATTTTCAGATAATTTCATATGGAATGACCCAAGTAACACAGATAGTCGTGTCAGGGTCGTAAAATGTTGTATGAACTATTTACTACAACTGTATAGTCATACGAGCCGTCTGCAAATAGTTAGATATTGGTTGAGGGATTAGTTGTGCCATTAAGAGTGGTACATACCTAGTTGTGGGTGGTGAGTTTTGCGGTCATCGCTAATGGTTGTAATAAATGCCAAAGAGTAGTAAACAAATTGTGATAGGTATATAACAAAATATAAATATATTATATAAATATATTTCAAGTACAATTACAGGACTTTTAAAATAAAATACTTTCCTTCTAGGACAAAAATGTTATAGGGAACATAATTTTTATACATATATATATGATGATATATATTGTTTGATATCTAAAATTAACGTGCCTCTATAAAAAGCAATATTTAGTAATTTCATGAATTAAAAACATTTTTTTTTATTTTGAAAAATGTGTTTTATGGATGAAAGCAAATTCGAAAATATTACACACGATATTTAAAAGCATTAATAAATTAATTTTGTTAGTAATTGATTATAGTTTAGGCTGAATTATTTAAAAAAAAAAATAAATAAAAACTAAACAAAACATGGATGGATATAATATTTCTTTAATGTTACGTAAATTAACCTCAAAAACTGCTTTGTTCGTTTATGCTATTATTTAGTCAAATTTAGCAACTACGTAGCCATAGTTCGCGCAACAGCCGCATTGCTAAAGAGGTCAACTAAATGGTCTTCATTGCTGACTTCTACTATATAGTCGTACTTTCACGGTCGCACGGTTAAAGTCCCTAACAAAATAGTTGCGAACGTATTATTTGAAGTTGGGGTAGTTTGCTGAACTAAAATTAGTCAATACACAGAACAAAATAAGTTTGTTCACTCACACAACTATAATTTTGTTTTCTGGACCGTCGACTGACGGCTAAATGCAGGCCGAATAACGATTTGTGTTACTTGGGGACTCATAGCTAATTTTTTATTGAAAACATTCAATCACAATAACCATTTCTGTCATATGTTCCTTGTTGCTGTTTCTCAAAAATTGATAAATGTTTCTTGAATCACTTCTGTTCCAATTTAGTAAGCAGAGATTCACATCTATGAACCGGAACCAACGGTTTTAACATTCATACTATTTAATAGTATGCATAGTTTTACATGAATTAAAAGTGAATAATTTTTGCAAGGCAATTTCCGTTCAAATTGAATATTGTATTGTATTGTATTATAGAGGTTTCTGTCGTTGTTCCGCGACCTATAAGATCTATTGTACGTCCCTCTTTTCTATCTAGTCTAATCTGCCTAGAGTACCTCATCCAGTCCAGTCTCCCTCAAGAATTTGAGTATTGCGCCCGGATCTATGGATGCCAGTTCGGTACTGGGCACTTGGTGCATGCCCAGACATTTCATTCTTTTGTGGATCAGTGCTCCACATTGAGCTAAAATATGTTCTGATGATTCGTCTTCCTCATTACAAAACCTACAAATTGAGCTTTGCTCAACCCCTATCTTGCAAAGGTGTTCTCTGAGCACGCAATGCCCAGTCAGAATACCAGCTAATATGCGCAAACTGTTTTTGTTGAGACCAATGCAGAATGCGTATCTACTCTTATTATAATTACCTAAAAGCGCTTTGGATTGCCTCAGTCCCGTAAGATTGGTAAAAAGTTCTTGCCTCTTGTTTCTCTCTTCTTGCCTGAGTAACTCCCTGATTACGCTATCTCCTATTCCACAGAAGGGTTCAGGTCCCACGAAAGTGGTTGTTGCCCCCTTTCTTGCAAGCTCGTCTGCCTGCTTATTACCCTCAATTCCTGCGTGTCCAGGGACCCAACATAGAGCGACTTTGTTGTTATTGCCCAGTTGATTGAGCTTGCTCAAACAGTCCCACACCAACTTAGAGGTGATCTCAAAGGAACATAATGCTCGAATGGCTGCCTGGCTGTCCGACATGATAGCGATATCTTGCCGTTTGTACTTTCTATCCAGGTTGAATTGCACACATATGCTAATTGCATGAATTTCAGCTTGGAAGATGCTAGGATACTTCCCCATCGGCTCAGAGTGTTTGATTCTTGGCCCAAATACCCCTGCCCCAGTTCCATCCTCGGTACGTGACCCATCTGTATACCACTTAATCGTGTGTTCTTTGAGTGTGTAGTTATACTCTACACCCTCCCATTCGTTCTTACTACTAAGTTTTTCAACGAAGTGTTTCTCAAAACTATACTATTTGTCCATTCTGTCCTGGGGACAGTTAAAGAGATAGTTGTCTTTCGCCGGGTTATCTCGGTTTCCAAGCCCTATAGATCTCCTATTCAAATTGAATAAGTAATTCAGTTACTTTAACTTGCTTGGCAGTTATTTTAAGTAGTCATATTGGAAAATCTCAAACTTTTACGCATATTTGGTATACAATGCAAAATGAATGCAATTTGTTTTGAATATTGCATCATCTTCAATCAGATTTAAATACAATTTCATAGGCGTGATCAAAATTCGAACACTCTACATCTGTAAAATGTAATTTTCATTTGTATTCAGACACGTTTATTATTTATTAAGCTTAACAAATATTTGATCAACAAAAAAATAAATAACAACATATTGAAAAGGAGTGTGGCAAATTTTTCTCTATTCAGCATTTAAAGATTTTTATGTTCATGTTATATTTTCAAAAGGTTAACAGGCTAAATAATATTTACCAGAATGTCAAAAATTCTCTATAAATAGTTTTAAAACATTTCTGAAATTAAATTGAAATGTTTTGAGCTTGGACTATTATCACGTGATCACATGATAATTAGTTATATAAACAATAAATTTTATAAAATCATGAAAAGGGGGTCAATATAGTTTAAACAAAATCACGATTTTGTTGCTTATACTCACGTGCTTCCCGTTGCTTTCCACACAGACACCCAAGATTAAAAATATGTTTTTATTTTATAAAGTTAGTTACCAGTTCCATAATTCATATATAAATACAACTATATAAATAAATTTATACATATTTATGTCTCGAAAAACAAACATGCGTTTAAAATAAACACTGAAGCACGAGAAAGAAAATACATTGGCGAGTATCAATTAATTCCTTATCAGTGAAAATGACAATTTAAAATTTTTCAATCTCGTACTACGGAATTTAACTATCACTGTGAGTCTGTTTTGATGATCAGATTTATTCAGAAACATTTTCCTATAAATACAATTGTGATTAGTGATTACAGTTCAGTTTTGATGGAGTAATCGTAAAGTGAACTTAAAATTAAAAAAAAATCACTTTTTTTCTAAAAAAAAAGTGTTTTCTCTTTTATAGAATATACAGTATTAAATTTAATTTAAATTATTTAATTATTCGGAAATGTCACAAATTAATTGCCTTTGCTTAGTTTCAATGCTGTTCGCTATGAGAGTAGCCGTATCAAATGGGCGTGGTAAGTTTTTAAATAAAAGTAAATAAAGCGAAATATGTATTCGTTAGCTTTCCATTTTAAAAATGTTTAAATTTGTGAATCATAATAATTTTATAGGTCCTCAATATTCGTAAGAAAAATATCTTTGATCTCCCTCAAATATTGATATCTATAGTTTCGGTACTTTCAATTCACCAATTATAGTCGTGAGCTTCCAATAAGTGACTACATACTAAAAATTCGGGGGAAGTATTTAAAATTCGATCCGAATCGGGATGTAAATAAAAAAGTTAATATATTACAAACTAAATCAGCAAATCATAAAAACTTTCATTTTTACGTTCAGTTGCTTACTTACTTATTGTTTCAAATTATGAGGAAATTGTTAAAATTTAAGATTATTTTTTAGATATGGGGGATTTCATCTCAAGTGAACCTAATTTTGGAACAAAAACTTGAGCGAAATCGGTCAAAAACTCACCGAATTTGAGGGGGAATTTTAAAATTTTAATTTTTTATTAATTTTTTGTAGCAAAAATTATTAAAAAAAATTGGATTTTAACCCGGCATCAATGAACATAATTTTTGTTACAGCTTTAATGAACTGAGTGTGTGACACCCAAGAAACAATAAATCCTTAAAATGAAACTAGATTTTTTTTAAGATTTTCTTTTTTAATTTCATAAAACAATTTTTAAGTCGATCCTGTCAACAAAAGTGTTGCACGCTGCACGAATGTGGTCTTCGCGAAACCGTTTCCAGTCTCGTTTAAGGGATGCTTATAAAGTGTGCCGAAATATAGTTCGCAACGTGGTTTTTTAAGTCATCTCTAGAAAGCTGTTTTTTAATATCTTACGCAAGCTTCGGTCGGATATTTTTAAAGCAGCAGCCATTTTTCTTGCACTCTGTCTGAGAAATCGTAAAATTTTGGCTTTAACTTTTTGAACCATTTCTGTTGAAGCTGCTGTTTTTTCGTCTGCCACCGTAACGCTTCGCAGTGCTGCTAGTATCATTGTACCGATTGCACTGAAATTGTGTTAAATTTGTTAAAGTGAATTTGTGATTTGAAAATGTAAATATTTGTGAATGCGAGTGTGCCACACGAAATGAATACAACAAATTACTCTTTAAATTGATTAAATTATAAACTTCACAATATTTTTTCGGGCTAAAAATTAACTGTCTAGACAACGGATCAGCTGTTTAGTTGAAAGTTTTTAATAGTTTCCTTTTAGTCTCTCCCTGAAAGTTTTTGATGGAAAAGTACGTAAACAGAGCAATAAGTAATATTCAGTTGACAACAATATTTAAATGAGCATTTCAGACGTTGTTTCGATTATTTAATTTAGAATAATATTTCTAATATCAAACCTTTAACGTTCTCAAATAGCTTGAAATTGTCACATCCCACTAAATATGGGTGTCATGGACTTGAGAGTAAAACAGACAGTGCGACATTTTAGTTTCATAAAAATCCCATTTTAAAGTTCAGCGGCCTAGAGGAAAATAAAAAAAAATGTTCATACATCAGCCTTATAAATCAATAATGATGAAATAACAAAATCTATAATCTTTTTCTTTTAATACACATTAGCACTATATAAGAATGGCAATGATGACGAGCAACGAATGCACCCCAATTTTAATTTCAAATCGCATAGTATACACAAACGATCCATGCCCCCATTGCTCTTTGACTCAGCCAAACCGGAAGAAGATCTTTCAGATTATTGGAATAGTGTTGGGCAGGATATACTAGAAAAACAGCTGGAAAGTAAAGCACATCCCAATAAAAATCTAGCTCAAAATGTGATCATGTTTTTGGGTGATGGCATGTCAATACCAACGATAACAGCTGCACGCGTCTATCTTGGAGGGGAAGAGAAGCAGTTATCTTTTGAAAAATTTCCATATACTGGTCTGAGTAAGGTAAATATCAAGCATAAATACGTACCAGATAAACCAAATCGCATATTAATGTCACTTAAATGTAATTATGTACTTTCAGACCTATTGTGCTAATACACAAGTCGCTGATTCGGCTTGTACAGCTACAGCATATTTGGGAGGCATCAAAGGGAATTACGGTACCATAGGCGTGTCTGCAGCTATTGAATATAACGATTGCTTAGCTCAGAAAAATTCTGCTTATCATGTTGCCTCGATTGCTGAATGGGCGCAGAGGCGTGGCATGGCTACAGGTCTTATAACGACAACTTCAGTTACGCATGCCTCACCTGCGGGTATTTATGCGCATGCTGCTAATCGAAATTGGGAAAACGATGCAGAGGTCTTAGCTACCAAGGGCGATCCTAATGTGTGTGAGGATATTGCTTCACAATTAATAAATAGTACAGTTGGACACAATCTCAATGTTATTTTGGGTGGAGGACGTACACATTTTCTACCAAATTCACAAAATGACTTGAGTGGCATGCCAGGTAGACGTTTGGATGGCAGAAATTTAATTGAAGAGTGGAAGCAACAACATGGTTCTATGGCGCATTACGTACAAACAAAGGAAGAGTTATTAAAAGTGAGTCTAATAAATCATTAGGTAAATTTTGAACATTCCAAATTGAACATTTTTACTTTCTCCCCAAAGCTACATAAAACGACAACGACACATTTGATGGGTCTTTTTGCTGAAAACCATTTACCTTTCCATATGGATGCTGATCTGAAAATGATACCAACTTTAGCCGATATGGTATCGGTTGCGCTTGACGTTTTACAACACCAAAGCAATGGCAATGGATTTTTCTTATTTGTGGAGGGAGGTCGCATCGATCATGCACACCATAATACTGAAGCGATGAAGGCACTGGATGAAACTGCTGAATTCGACAAGGCTATCAAATTGTCACTTTCACGTACCAGCGTCCAGGATACTCTAACTGTAGTCACTGCCGATCACTCACATACCATGTCCATAGCTGGTTATTCCAGTCGCAATAATGACATATTCGGTATTAATAATGGACAATTGGCTACAGATCAATTGCCATATGCAACTTTGAGTTATGCCAATGGACCTGGCTATGAGAACAATTTGGATAGAGAAACTGATGCTACGAAACGCGTCAATCTCAGACAAATTAATATGAAGGATAAGAATTTCAAATATCCATCTGGTGTACCACTTGAATCTGAGACACACGGTGGTGACGATGTCGCCGTTTTTGCATCGGGTCCATTTTCTCATTTGTTTTCTGGAGTATACGAGCAAAGCTTCATACCCCATGCCATAGGGTATGCCTCGTGTTTGGGTAGTAAAAAAACTCTTTGCTCGGATAGATTGCATGGGCTGAGGACTTAATTTTACTTAGTTTAATTTCAAATATTTTAGGGCACCTGACAAACACATGTACATAGACGTATTTATTAATATTTTAAGTTTTTAATAAGATACTTCTTTAATAAAGAACAAATTGTAGTTTGTAGTTACATATTGATATTTAATTCGAAATAATTTATATTTCCATAAAAATTTTTTGTAAAATATCGTTATCGAACCCGCTACATTTTGTTGCTAAGTAAACTTTAACTCATATGCGTGCCAATGAAATTGTATGGCAGCGCACAAAATGCAAAATGCGTTTAACTTAAGCTGTAATTATAGAAATTTAACGTAACTTAACAACGCATTGAAAACTGTCACATAGAATTCAATTTCATATACTTTATATCAGTGTGGCCAACTTATGTTTTTCAAAACCCGCTAAAATGAGGAATAAAACACGTATTTTCTTAAAAAAAGCGTTAAATTTTTTTCTTGTTAAAAGTCAGAGAAAACTGAACATATTTAAACTTTTTCACTAATATAGGCACACATCTGAAACTTCTAGTCAATGAAAATTTTTTTCGAAGATATTTTAAATTGAAAAAACGCGCTGACTGCTAAATCACTTTTTTCCCGCGTTTTTATTTTCAAAAAGCACTAAGATCAGCGGGAAAAGCGCGGAGTTGGCCACACTGCTTTATACGGTTAACAAAACTTAACGTAATATAGAAGTCTGTTGAATTTAGATTTCTTTGGCATTTCACAAAATAAGCTGTTTTCTGTTTTTTTGAGTTTTAATGGAAATTAAAAGCAAGTATTTACATATTAAATAATTGTTCTATTTATTAAATTGATGTATGTATTATTTTAAAATTGTTTTCTTACTTCTGATATATAACTACTGCAGAGGGATTTTTTTTTGGCTACTATGCTATGTTTTTATAATGCGCTGCTATGCTAAGTTACGTTAAGTTTAGTTTCTATAATTAGACCTTTAAGAAACGCTTCTGTATAACTACTGCCCAAATCATTTAATATATAATTACTTATTTTTCATCCCGATAAAAAATTTAGTAAATAGAAAGCAATTTATGTAATGTCACTTAATGTATCAGAGAAGAAATCTAAATTCAGCAGATTTACGTCAAATTGTATTAAGTTTCTATAATCACACATAAAGTGTAGGAAACAGATTTCTGTAGGACAGTTTTCTTTGCCACTTTAAGTTTCTATAATTAGACCTTGATTCACTTCATATCGATAGTTAATATAAAAAGGTTAAGAAAATTAATCACCAAGACAGGAATCGAACACAACCCACCGCAACCTCTAGGTTAAAAGCCTAGTGCATAACCTACTAGGTCGTAGTTTTCATCATTGATCATGAATGAAAAAAAAAACAATTTTAAAACATGTAAAGGGTGTCTTGTCAAGTTAACCCTTAAATACCCACTGGTCACTGCAGTGACCAACCACTTCCGCGGCTGCCTGTGCCGCCATTTTACGTTCGCCATTTAAAATAAACATCTGATCTTACTGTCTAAAGTTTTCTTTATCAATACGTATAAATAAGAATGGAAAATGACAACTGTCGTACAGTTACAGTTATTTTTAGCTCGAAAAGCATGTTTTGCAAAAATTTTAAACAACTAACTGAAAAAAGATGTTTTTATTTTGGAATTTTGTGTAATAAATATATTGCCGTGTGGACAAATTTGTGTCAGACGGTATGGAATAACACCAAATAACTGTTTTTAAAAATTATTGCGAATGTATTTTAATTTATTCTCCAGATAATCGCCAAAGGTTACTACAGAGGTCAACCATGTAAATTAAAATAACTGCACCCTTAAACTAATTTATTTGAAAACACGTAGAACAAAAATTGTTCGGAATCACAAATACTATCTCTGGGTATGTTTTTAATTGAAATCGGACGTATTGGGCGTTTAAGTGTTAAACAAAATTTACGCAGTTTTCGAGGTTTACAATGAAGGCTCTTATTATTATTGATTTGGTCGAGTTCTAAAAGTTCTGAAAATCAGGCTACCTTTACTGTTTTAAACTTAAAATTATATTGTAACCGCAAAGATATTTAAAAGACAATAACTTAAAAGTTATACTAGTTGTTCGGCTAAACAGTAATTTTTCTTAAAATGAAACTTGTTCAAAAATTACTGAAAGTCCTAATGCTCTACACATGGCGATGTAGCATTTTCTAATTTTAAACATGACTGACTTTTTTTTCTTTATTCATTTAAAATGAGCTTGGCAACTCTAGATATCACATATATGATCATTTCACTCAGACGCATTGTCGTTGCGTTAGCACACAACAAAACAAAAAGTCAATAGAAAAAAATAACTGAAAATACTCAAGTCATGGTTGCATTAATAAGATTGGTAAAGTATTTATAAAATTGGAGCAAAAACTACGCAATTAAAATATTTAAGTCAACAGTTGTCTCCTAAAGTTTAATTATTACCTGTCATAGCATAGCCGAGTTTATATTTTTTTAAGTAAAAGCCATTTGCTCTCAGAATCTTTTACAATATTTCAAAAAAGTACTTTCTTGCATACATATGTACTACATTACGTGTCAGTGCAACATTGTTCAAAATCGTCGAAGTTTTCAACAGGGAAAGAAGTCAAAAAATTTTGCTGGTTCGCAGAAAAGAAATAAAAAAATCAAAAATTACACAAAATTTCATAAAAATTTGTATGCTATAACAACGTGTTGGCAAATTAAATAGATAAATAATATTATATTAATCAGCGCGAAGAAAAAAAGTAAGTGAAAATGATGACATTTTAATAAATAAAAAAGCGGGCAAAAACAGTTAGTTTCTTGAGGGGATGAGGAAGTGAGTATTCCAAAACAGTGTAAAGAAATAGCAAACAAAAGAAAAGTGCCAAAATTGAGTCAATAGGTTACAACTTGCTGGAAATAATGTAAGATCGCTGCAGAAGCGGCACACATCTTCCACGTCGTTCACGTTTCCAGGTCAAAATTCCAACGAGCTCTCTGCCCGTTTGTTACATTTATGTGTGTGTGTGTGCTTGTATCTGCAAGTTTATCTTTTATACGCGTTCGATTTTAACTGTTTCAACACTTGGGAGTTTCATTTCCAGCGAAAATATTGTACGTTGCTTTGTTTTGTTGGCACGAATTATTAGTTAGTAAACGATGTTTACAACACGGCGACGCAGTCAGCCAAACAAGTGGCTTACCTTGTCTGATCTGAGGGTCATGGGCATTGGCAATCATCACAGAAAGAAGTACTGGAAAAATGTTGAGGCAGGTTTTCCTACATTTCTAATACAGTTGCAATTAAAAAAATCTCACAACCATTGGCCAATTTGTACGTAAATCTACTTTTAGTTATCAACAACCTTCACAACTTTTTAACTGATAAGTTTTACTTAATTTAGTTTAATTTCAGCTGAGTAATTGCATTTTTGTACGTGCGTGACTTTGTTAATTTTTTAATTCAACGCAATTTCATTTTCTAATACTTAATTTGAAAGTTGTTGAACAAGATTTTGTTTAATTTTATTTCTTGGCGGCTTCGTTCATCGCTTATTTGGCAAGTGACAAATATGTATTTATTTTACTGGACTCAGAATTTATTTTACTCATTCCAAAGAAAATGTTGCTGTTTTTAATGGTCTTAAATTTATATACAGTGGGACAAAAAGATGAATATGCACAATATATAAATGATTACATTTGGTCACCACTTTCAAAAGATTAAATGCGTGGCCCCAAAAACAAAGAATTAAAAAAAAAAACAGGATTTACAAATTCTTCAAAACAGCGCCTCTAAGAGCGATGAATTTTGTAAGAAAAAGTATTTTCCACGTTTGTATCAACTCGCAGTGTCGCCAACTTTTGTTTTTCAAAATCCGCTAACATGAAGAATAAAACACGTATTTTCTTAAAAAAAGCGTTAAATTTGTTTCCTTATAAAATTGCGAAAAAACTCAATAGATTTAAACTTTTTCACTAATACAGGCACCCATCTGATATTTCTAGTCAATGAAAATTTCTTCGATTTTTCAAAGATATTTTAAATTGAAAAAACGTGCAGAGCGCTAAATCACTTTTTCCGCGTTTTAATTTTCAAAAGCACTAAAATCAGCGGGAAAAGCGCTGAGTTGGCCACACTGTCAATTCGCTTTCAATAGTATCTGTCGGTCTTTTCGGTAGGAATTTTGCAATCGATTTTAAACTAACTTCCCGATTAGCTAGATACTTGAAATTTTAAATATAGTTCAGAACTGAATGACAATGCAATATAAAATATATATATATAATAATATTCAAAATAACAAGCATCGGAAGTTTTTCCATTTTTTTCTTAGATCAAAGCATTGCATTCATCGTTGTAAAAATCATTGCTTTAGCGGGAGTAGAATATATATGTGAGTACATGCACTCATGCATAGGCAAATGAGAGAGAGAGAAGATATAAGCAGAGAACGAACTGTTTCTCCTTCGTTTTGTTCGCGAAACATAATTACGCCGCACGACGGCAAACAGGGATGTTATCTCAATTTAAAATTTTCAAATGACCTTGAAGTTTTCGTGCGCCTTGTTATTTTAGTCTTCACTGTGAAAAAAGGCTTAGATTTCGACATAGTCTTCGTTGCCTACATTTAGGCAGAAAACAAAATTATTATCAGCCATATCGAAACAATGCAATTCATATTGCTGCACTTTCGATTTCACTCGGAAGTGAAATTCAGAACATAGCTATATTTTAGCCTTCACTATGGAGGAATAATAATTATAGTTTTGACCCATGTACAGTACGACAGTAATTCGGAAATATTAATTTTTACCATGCTCAGAACTTGTGTAAGAAAAGGTATTTTTTAAAATTACAAAAAACATAAATTGTCATATAAATGAAGTTTATTAAATTTAATAGTAAATAGTTTTTTCTTTCAAATAAACGGTATGGACTTGACAATATCCGTTAATAACACTGCAACACATTTTTCTAACGAAGAATCGGCCAACACAGGTCGATAGTACTGGGCTAAAGTAACAAAACCCCAAAAGGGGTTTGCAAAGCTAACTCGCTTTTAAAAGATAATGGGCGTTCAAGGTTTACCTCTTACAGCTTATGTTTTATAAAGGAAGTGCTAATTTTTTACTACTTTCTTCAGCGAAATAAGAAGAAAAATGTTATTAACAATTTTAACATTATGAGTTTTCCATATTAAGAAGTTTAAATTATCCATTACATGACTTTTGTAAAAAATTAACAAAAACGTATAGAATTTAATAAAGTTTGGATTTTCAAATTGTTTTGATTATAAACAGTAAATAGAATTGAAAAATACACTAAAACAGCCCAACTTTGAAAGGTTATTATATTTCAAAACGGGCTAACTTTTTAAAACCCTCTTTGGAGTTTTATTACTCTATACCAGTACTATCGACCTGTGTTGGTCGCTTCTCCATTTGATTCCACGACCCTAAAATTATTGCATAGTGAAATTAGTAATCATTATAAGTTACTGAATTACACCAATTTTGTTGTATTTCCATGAGCGTAAAAAGGTATAGAAAAGGTCACGGTGATACTACGGTATTTTTTAAAACCATAAGGTACTGAAAAAAGTACAAAATATCTACATTCCCCAACACTGCTCCAAAGTAAAAATTGACATGTCCAAGCATTTCCCTTCGCCATTTTAAATTCATCAGAAATTGTAAGTCTCTTCATGTTTAAACACAATACGGGTGGATGCGAAAGCTTGTCTCTGATAACTATAATATCAGTTTTTATAAATCTTTAAAATTGAAAAATTCGAAAATGCGATTAATTAATTTATGGTATAATACATTAACACCAACACAGTCTTAAGCAAATCTCGATTTCGAAGCAGTTAGGTTGGATTAAGTTGGAATTGCTGTCTAGAGACACACTTAGGCCTGAATGGCCCAATTTGTTATCACTTGGTGGTTGTGCCTACCAAGATGTGTACTTGTACACTTTCTTATAACTCTCATACACTTCATATTGATAGTGAATATAAGAAGGTTATGAGAACTAATCACAGGACGAAGACGGGAATCGAACCTGAACTTCCCGGGTGAAAGTCTAGAGCACTACCTACTACTATCGAGGTCGTCTCCATACTGGGAGAGCTTAGAGAAAATTTGGTGTATTCTATGAAATGATTTACACTGCTTTACAGACATTTGGTCACCTTGAAATGTAAGCAGAAAGAAACATGCCACTATTTTGAATAATGGAAATTGGAGACCGATAAACATTTTTTTTTACAAACAGAATGCATATTGCCAATTAAAGCAATTCAAACAACAAAAAAATAGCACATTTTTGCACAATTATAATATTTGGATCACATCCTAGAGAAGCACACTCATCAGAACCAATGCACAATTAGCTTCTGAAATCCATACAAAGTAATTTCACAATATCAAATTGAATGCTTAAAATCAATATATGATTGAAAGGAAATGTATATATAAGTCAAACTTTATTCTTGTGACCAAACCAATATCATAAATATATTCCACTGTGCAAATGTTTGTTTGATTAATTAAGTATATTATTATAAATCATTCAGAGTATCCCTTTGTGATATTATCTGCTCTATTAATGATCTAACAATAAACATTTGGCAAAAGAAAACAAACATAATTTTCTTTTATGCGCATATTTCTAGAAACGTGACTAATATTTGATTTTTCAATGTGGAAACCTCCTTACCCATCAGACACCTAGCGGCTCTATTGTATTCTCTTCTTTTGCTTGCATAAATTTTCAAATTTATTCAAAATTGTGCCCAGAGAATCTCAAATATTTTTAAATATAATTATTTTCTAATTTTGTTTGTATTTATGAGCTTCATTCGTAAATTGTCGTCCTTCACATTGTGCAAATTGAAACAAAATTTCGAGTTTTAGTGTAGCATTTCTAATATCTCAAAGTGTATATAGTAGTATCTGCTCCTCAACGCAATTCGAGCGCGTACGTGAATCGTAATCTTCTTCTCGCCTAGCTTCGTAAACGTCGCTACTTTCGATTGTGACCTTTAAACTGATTAATGTGTGTGTGTTCTTTTTATTCTTTTCTTCATTTTACTTTATATTTTATTATTTATAAATTTTGTACATAATAATGTTTAATATAAAATAATACCTTTTCATATCTGACATATAAAAATATACAGTGGATTGATTCGCTCTCTTTCCGCATATCTCTCTCATTCTTTTTGTGCTTTCTGCCCCTTCGCTAAGCAATTTGATCGTTTGATTTGTTGTTTATACCATTTCAATTGCTTAGCTGCGTTAATGATTTAGTTTTTGTATTTAAGGTGAAATGAACAGTGTGTTTCTTTTGCGTCCGGTGAGCTAATTTCATAAAAGCAAAATTTAAATTTATAAATTTACGTTGTTTGTGGCATGTCAAATTTGTTGTCTGCGTTCCATTCGTCGTGTACTCTCATCTCTTCTACTCTACCTCTCCCACAACGTACGTCCGTTCCCGTCATTTTACATTGCACTTTTCATTTTAATTGACGAACATAGTTCGTTCGGACCCTTTGATAGTTTCGTTGTTTCATTGTTCTTTTGTTTTATACAAACTTGCGGATACTCAGAGTCAATTATTGTGAAATATTAAAGAGACGCTAGAACGGAAAGTTTAATGAATTTTTCTATGTGCTACACTTCTCTGGAAGCATTTACCTATGCACTGTCTCAAATCCTATACAAAAAAAAAAAAACCTTGGTTTATTTTATGAATATTCCCAACAAACAATCGTGATATGGATTGTTTTGAAGAAACCTCTAAGAATCGGTTGTTGTATGGAAATTCGTCTGCTACTTTTAGCATTTTTTGGTAGGTACAAATTCTAGAACGTGTAAGAAATTTACTTGAAATAAATTTTATTGTGATATACTATTGTGTTTTCAAGTCTGAAAAGTTTAATTTTTCCTCATTGTTCTTCTGAAACGAATCTTACATAGAAAGAATATTGTAAGCCGCCATAAAGAAGTTGTTCTGGGAAGATTAAGCATTGCGATGTAAATCTGAAAATATAAAATTTTACCTCTAATTTGTTCATAGCTTATAAATTGTTGACAAAACGCAACGTATTTGCTGTAGCTTACTAAAAAATAGAACAGTTTCTTACAATTTAACCTATAACTCCTAAACTAGAGCTGCTGGTCTTAGTATCAGAATTAACCAGAAACAATATCTCAAATAATGTTTTGTAGACCAGCGTTGCCCAAAAAAAAGTTACAACATAAATACTTGATTGCTTGAACGCTTGATCAATAAGTTCGAGTACTGTTAAGAAAGCATTTGTGTGTTATTGTGACGTTCCAAATGATAACACGCTGCTCAGTATCTGTTAAAAACTAAAACGACAGATAAAAAACGCTAGTTAAAAATATCAAGGTGGGATTATGCTATGCTGAATATTACTGCTGTAAGACCTGAGTAGATCAAATTTTACTGATTTCATCGAAGAATAAAAACGAATGACCTCCATGGGTTCCCTATGTCAAGACCTCTTGAACTTTTATTTATAAGCAGTTGCGATGAGATATGAAACAAAGATCCCATAGAAGTAATTCGTACTAAATCCAATTTTCTCCAGATATATATAATGGAACTATAAAGAATGGCTAACATCAATTCCTATATAAAACGAAATAAAAAAATTTTTGATTCTTGTGAAATTAAATCTATAACTTGTACTTAATACTTTTCCTTTATTCAATGATAAATTTCAACTTTATTTACATACAGTTTCTTAAACTTAAGACTATGTAAAAAGATCTTTGTATTAACAACAACTGACGCTGATAAAATTTTCAAATTTCTTAAACTAATGTCACACATAAAATTAAAATGCCTACTGCATAAACTTCCTTGTTACTAATTAAACATTTCCAACATTGGTAAATAGTATGGCAGCGTGTCGAGAACATTATTACCAGCTCTTTCTGGTAGCCGATCGAACGAAAGGGCATGTCGCGGAGATGTCATCAATTGACGGACATTATAGGTGATATCTTCGAAGTTGATGCGTTCGCTCGGCTCCAATTGCCAACAGTTTAATAGAAGTTGATAAAGGTCTTGGAAAACGTAGGCTGGTTGTGCTGGACGTGAACCGCTCTTAATAGCATCAAGTAATTGTTGGTTGTTATTGATGTTTGCATATGGTGTGCCACCTAGTGAGCAGCACTCCCAGGCTACGCAAGCAAAAGACCAGACGTCTGATTTTGAAGAGAAATGCTGATAACGTAAAGCTTCCGGTGACAGCCAGCGTGATATGTCGATCTTCTTTTGATTGTTAACATATGGTATCGGGCCGAATACGGAGAGTTTCATTTTAGCATCAGCCGTAACGAAAATATTGTGAGAGCAAAGCTGCTTATGCACCACTTTACATTTGCCCATGTACTCCAAGGCGCTAGCAATTTCATAAATCCATTGTAACACAAGCTCTTCCGACAGCGCAGTAATTCGTTGCACAGGAGTTGTATTTGGTGCTCGTCTGCTTTCGATTAAGCGACGTTTCAAACTCACAGACTGATGTTCAAAAATAAAGTAGAACCAATCTGCGCTTGCCGAAACGCCATAGAAATCAAAAATATGTTCATGGTGTTGTAAGCGCGTCAGATTACGAAACTCTTGCAGCAAATGGGCTTGGTTTTTACTTTCTAGGTCGTCCAGCGAGAGCACATGCAATTGACAATCGGCGCTAGCTTCTGGCAACGCAGTGGAAAGATATTTGCCCGAAATCACTTCGCCATATCGTCCCTCTGCGATGACATCATTCACATTCATTCGAAGTGCGTTTCGTGGCAGACGTTTGGCAGTGTCCAATCCTTCTAGTAAAGCATTCAACTGCTGCTTGAAATTCTCAGCCGACGGTAGCTCTTCCTCCACCACAAAACCATTATTTTCGCGCTCAATGATCGGCTGCTGCAGTGTCATTTCATGCGCATTGCGCCGATTAGGACCACCGCGGGCCTGGTATGTCTTGTAGCGAAGATATAAATAAGCTATGAGGCTAAGGACCAGGCACGTCCCAAACACCACACAAGTAATGATCAGTGCAATGATGGACTGACTTCCTGAATCAAAAGTGGCATATTTGAAGTTGTCTATGGAGGTGGTGTGCTGATCGTGTGTGCTCCGCGTATACAGTGTCTTTGTGATACCATTCAGCGAGCTCACCTGCAAGAAAATGTCAACAATTATGCAAATATCTATTGCTTACGAATATACTTATTCATGTGCTACACTTACCACTCCCAGACTAACGTGAATATGTGCTTCCTTATTGTTGAGCGGTGCGTTTGTGAAGCGTCCATAACGTTTACCATCGCCAACAATAAATTTTCGGGTACGATTGTCATCTGGGCGATCATAGTCCAATTCAGCTGCAATATAATAGGGCAGTCCGTCGTCCTGTGCTTTCTGCCAACTACCCAATAGCTCAGTATCAAACACTTGACTCAGTGCATCATCTACACGCTCTACAATTACCAAAACTTTCGTTAGTGGCCCGTTATCATTTCGTATAGGTGGTATTTCCACAGTTATTGTAGTATCTGTGGTACCAAACACACGTGGCTGCGGTGGCACCGGACTTGGCACTCCTACTTCAGTGGTGCCCAACAGCGCAGCACCACCACATATCAACTGACCACACATTGCTTCCACACTCACATTGTACTCTGTGGCTGGGTGTAAATCAGTCATTTCGAAACGTGATTCACTACCCTGCACTATGAATTCGAGTTGCGGAAAGAAGGGCAGTGACGAGTATGTCTGTTTTACTTGCGATCTAATGAGGAAATTCGTTATTTGCTGTGTCGGTGCCATTTCTGCTCCAGCAATATACATTTTTCGTGGCTCATATGGTTCCCAAGTGATGGATAGACTATTTTCTGTGGCATTGGAAACCATGAGATGATGTGGTGCTGGCTCCTTTGAGAGCTTGGTCGAGTAATAGCTATGAACTCCAACCCCACCACAATATTGTGATTTATTCGCTAGGCAGCGTGTGTTGCACAGCTGTTTGTCTTGCCGCTCCTTCTCAATGACGCTGTTCGAGCAAAAACAACGCTCGGACGAAAGAATCGCATAGTTATAATTTTGATGTTCACACATTTCAAGACAAGCTTGTGGTGCTTTCGCATAAATTGATTCCTTCAGCAGATCTGTGCGTTCTGTATAACACCCTACATAGTAATAGGATTCGCTCTCTTGTGCTGGTATTAATGATTGCGATGAAGTTTCTGCTATTGCATTTAAAAGCAAAAAAAATACAACTCCAACCCCGTACTTTGCTCGATTTGGGCGGTGTCCGAAATAAAATTTTTTGTTTCGATTCTGTTTCTGTTGGTGGTGGTGGTGAATGTGCTGTCGATGTGCCTCTGCCATGGCTGCAAGTTTGCGCACTACACACAATGAAATTTTACAGATGAATGAAGACTCAACGTTGTTCGTTAAAAATTCTAGTAAAATTCGTTTCGTTTTTGTTTTTCACTAATTTTATTTATATACAAATTGCAATGGTACTAATTAAAACGCTGCATCCACCTCTTTTCCTTTTTCAATTTTTAACTTGTACTATTTTAATTCAACTTTTTCATTGAAATTTTTTGAAATCACATTTTTTAATCAGCATTAACAAGTAACAAACTCACGCAGACTTCTTCATTTAGAATTAAAGCATACCCAGTTGGCTAAGCACTAGCTATAACTACGCTCGTGAGTAATTTTTAGCTCGGGTAATTCTCCATCTATTATTCATTCCTCATTTCGATTACCATCAAAACATCATCTCCCCCCAGTGTTCATATTGTTGTTGTTGTTGTGTGCAATTCGTGGTGACTGACACTATTGTTGTTACTTTCTTGTTTTACTGTTTACGTTGCCGTGTTTGCTATGAGTACACATTGACTGGAAAGAGATCAACGTTGTTCGTTCGCTGCTTTAGGTCATGCGATCTCATCTTGAACATTTAAATTATTTTTTGTATTTTGTATGTTTTACCTGTTTCCACTTTAGCCGGGCTTACATTCATGCATACATACGTACATACATACAAACATATAAGCTTGAATGACTAACTGTTTAGCTACATGTTAAAATACCACAAAAGGAAAGAGCCACAAAAGAAACTCATTAACTGTGCTCTTTATCTCTTTCGTATCTCTCTTATTATTATTACTCTTTTAAGTCTTATCTTCCTTTAACAGTGGTCAGCCAGTGTTCCCTTTTACACATAGTGGATTCAAAATTGTTTCAACTTCTAATTGAACACTCTTCATAATCTTACGAACTTGAAGTATCTACATTAATGGTTTTATTAAGTAAATAGGCGGAAAACAGCAGTATACCATCTATTAAAATGAAATCGTGTAGCATTGACAAGCACAACTGATATTTTAAGTTGAATTACAGTGGGAACTCGGTTAACGGAGCGATTCATAGACAATGCAACTTTTCAAAAGGAAAAACCTCAATACCATTCAAAAATATATGTAGCTAATGTTCCATAAGCACAATGTACTTACAAATCAAGCAGTTCTTCGACGCACAATAGCTTGAAATTATCTATAAAGTTAACCGCATATTCTAATTTTCTAAGTTGATTTTTCTGTTGTTTCACCAGCTATAAGAACTGTGTCATCACCAAATGGTTGGTTTGATAAGTTGTTTTTGAAAAGAAATTAAAATGTTTATAACCAAGAATACTTCCTTGGAAAACGACCTCACGTTTTTCCTTAAATTTAGTACCTATATATGTATACTATATTATATGTATGCCTTTGAGCAGTAATGACCACCTTTTCATGCATAATGGTGGATTGATCTTTTCTGCTTTGGGAATAAGCTTTGTACGTGTGAAATTTCTTATGCTCTTTTGCAAGCGGGCTAACTCTTTAGTCCACGCTGCCTTAGAGACATCTAAATTCTGTATAAATGGTCGAAAGTGTAGTGTTTATTTCTGAAGTCAAATTGATGTGTCGCGATTATATTTTTTCATCATCATCATTGTTTGCTCGACGGTCCTAGTGGAATCTTGGCCTCCCACTGTGGGTCTCATAACAGTGTTTTTTTTTTTTTTTTGTGAAGAAGATTGTTGGCCTTCGCTCAACCCCCTTTTCGGAGAACCATTTCGCCCTGCTCCGTTGGCCCTGACCTCGCCTTCCACAGTGGTTTGATACACCATCTCGGACGGGGTTGCTCAGGTTTCCTAGGTGTTACCGCATGGAGGTGGAGAGGAGGTAAGAGACGCTATGCGATGATAGCTGGTGGCTCCAATGTGTGATTGCGCATGCATTATTATCCTTTCAAATAGTTTTTACGGTATCGGTAGTTTGATTAAAAAGTCTTCAACATTGGCCGAGTATTCGTATCCTTTTTCACCTCTTTCGCCACAAAAAAAAAGGTATTTCTCAAAATTTCAAGTCAATCGGTTCAGTGGTTGTCGAGATATTTCGGTCACCGATTTGAAAAACGTGGTTTCGAGAAAAACGCGTTTGGAAGTTGGGCAATGACTTGTTCTACCTGTCTGATCCGGTTACTCGGTGGCGGCAAGCAGCCGTTATTTTTTCGAATTTTTTCTTGAAATTTCCACCAGACATTCTTAAGAGCTCAAGCTTCAAGAAAACACCAAAATTGAAAAATCGATTTTTTTTATCACTCTAGGTGTATATTCTCAAAAGTCAATATTATTTAGTTATAAGCAGCAAATCTAAAAAACAGATATAAAAGTGCATCACTGTTTTATTCTTTTCAAAGTTAATCTTCTTTACTCTCATCATTCGCATTTTTCTCTATATCTCTCTCCCTCCCTAGTTTCTCTTTATTTACTCTGCCACATCTTAGTTTAGTGTCTCTCTAAGTCAAATAATGAATCTTATCAAATCGAATTAAATTTGATTCAGAAATTTTGAATACGGTTCCCTTTTTCAAATAAAAGAACATTAACAAAATTTTAACACAAAATTAATTATATTTTAAAATTCTGTATACATATGTATAACAAATTGACATCATTGCAACGCAGACAGGTATCGATTAGGTACAATAGAAGTGTACGAGATATTCCTCGATCGCGTCGTACTTGGAATAAACAAAAACATCGGCATCGGCATTGTTGTCGATATGCGGTACGATGTGATCATTTCAAGCTCAAATTATTATGCATGTGTGTGTGTGTGTATGTGTTTCTGTTTGTGTATCTGTGTGTGCAGGTTAGTGTTTGTGGCTTTGAGACTGGTTTCAATCTCATTTCACACAGTTGCGTTGTTCATTGACAAAGAGATTTCCAAACGGTTGACAGTCAATTAATTCAATTAAATTTCATAATTTCCAAAATTGTTGACGAATACCTACTTACTAAATTAAATTTTCTTTCTTCTTTCATTTTATATTATTGTTTTCCTTTTTTTGTTGTTGCTACTTTTTTTATTTTTTATTGCGTTGTTTTATTGGTGTGTGTGTACTTAAAATTCGCAATGTGAGTACGAGTAGAATTCCGCATTCATTATTTTCGAATGACGGCGCATATGTAAATTGTTGTTGTTATTATTTTTATATAAAACTTTATAAAATTATCTCACTGTATAATAAAAAAAAAGACAAAAAAGCAATTAATTTCCAAAAAAAAGTGTAAACGTCATCAAAGATTGCTATTTAAATATAATGATTAAATATCATTTTTATTATTTTTCAGTTTAAAATGTGTTGTTTTTTCTTTTGTTGAGCTGTTTTTTCGTATACATATTTATCATAATACCCGCATTAATTTATAGTAAAGAAAAAATGTCAACAATTTTGATTTTATTGCATTCAGTTGCAACAATAGTTTCTCTCATATCTTAGTCATCAGTGGCAATGATGACAGTGCAGTGACATAAATTCTGTTTATTCTATGAACAAAATCTGATTACAATCGCAGTTAACAAGATCTTAAAGTAACGAGGGGGCTGCAGTTTTTTTGAATTACATATCTGGCCAAAAGCAATAATCGCTAAAAGGCTTTAATAATAATTGAGTTATAAATGCTCTTCTTTTTGCACTGCACATACACGTAAAATCCTCGAGTTTCTACATGTTTTTAAAACAAAACTTATGAGAAAGCAAACATAATCGTTAACGTGGAAATCAATAGTTTACACAAAATGAAGATTTCAGACACAACACAAATATTTTCTTTTAGTGTTAATAAAAAAAATTGAATTTTTCATTTATTTTTTACACTAGTCAACACGAAATATTTGTTAGGCATTCTCATATTTCATAATTTTATATTTTTTTGGTCATTTTATTCCCAAATTTCTTTTGCAAACAAACTGTACGTTGTTTAGCTTATATTAACCCTTATCGGCCCCCGCAAACTGTAATACGACACAGTTCTACTGTATGCGACATACATACACAATTTTCTCCAAGCTTTTTTTATTGATGTAAAAAATAGAATTCATAAA
Organism: Toxonevra muliebris; assembly: GCA_963691655.1. NCBI lineage: Eukaryota > Metazoa > Arthropoda > Insecta > Diptera > Pallopteridae > Toxonevra > Toxonevra muliebris. The sequence goes on from OY829327.1 coordinate 56,070,903, forward strand.
GGAATCTTAAAATTTCAGTTTCATTGTTACAATATTTACTATGCTTAATTTACTTTCAAAAAAAGATATGCGATCGCATAAATAGAATTGTGTACACTTGTTGTCAGAAAAAAGGGTTTTTTCATTATTTCTTTTTTTTGCCAATACGATACAATTTTATAAGAATAAGTAACCGTATATCTAGGTATTTGTTAATGTTGCAAGGTATTTCATAAATTTTTTCAACAAAAAATGTCGACAACTGTGGACGAAGGGCCAAAACCAAATGCCAAAACACCGTTTTTTTCGACACCCTCGCAGTGAGAATGATAAATAAAAAACGGTTTATCGGCATTAAAAAAACCAAAATATGTTTAAGTTTTCATCGTCACGCTCTTAGTAAACGAAGGGTTTTGTGAAATTTACATTTTTACAAAAATGGTGACGATTTTTTTGAAAAACTTTATTTTTGAGGGTCTGGAAATTTGGTTTTGGTAGCCAGAAAAGTTTTCAAAAAAAATTCCTTCGTTCACTAAGGGGCTACTACAGTTCTAACAAAGCCAGAAATTCAGATCGATTGGTGAAATGGTACTCGAGAAACATTTTTCACCGCAACGGAGCTTTTTGAAAAATAACATTTCGAGATAATCGCGTTTGCCCGTGTTCGGGTAGTTGGAGGTAGCACGCTGTTGATATTGGAAAATATGAAATTTGGAAAATATTTTCTCAACAGAATGTACTTTGAGAAACTGCAATAAAAAAAATGTTAAATTTTTTTTGCCAACACGAGTGTACATAATCCCTTAAACCAGGTAAATTTACTTTTAACAAGGGCGGGTTGTACCCTATTTTTCCCATCGATTTTTACATATTCTCTTTTGTTATCTTGTTGAATCGGCGGCGGCTTTTATACACAACGATTTCGACCGTTCGATTTGTTATTCATTTTACATGAGTGGAAGAGAGATGCAAAACTTGCAAAAGTCAAAATTTTTTTTTAAATACTGCTGCGAATTTATAGTTTCGGTTGTTTGAAAACAGTCGTCCTGGCGAAAGTAGCAGATGCGAAAGGCCCCACGTTTATTTCCCTCATCACAAAAAAAAAGTTCCTTACATTTCCTACTACTTCATTCAAAGTTGTCTTGCTTTAATACTGGCAACAAATTTATGCAAAAACTTATTAAATTGGTTTGATGCGATTAAATGGATTTGAGCTTCATTCCAATATACTGACCACAACAAATAATTTCAAAAAGTTAAATCTTGCTTCATTTTGTAAATTTTATAAATTATCGGAATGTTATTTTTCTAATTTCTAATCCTAGTGATTTGATTGAAATAATTAATTTTTCATCTTAAAAAAAAAATATTATTTTAAATTAATATAATTTTAGGTTTTTTTTCTTGGTTCTCTGATTTCCTAATGTTGTTTTTGAGAAAATTATATACTTGTAAAAATAATCGAAATTTTATTGTGCATTCTACTTTAGAGAATAAATCGCATGATAAGAAAATCCGCTTTTTTTTTTGTAAACTCCAGGTACTTGCTCCATGATGTTTTCCGACCAAATCTTCCTCGTGGCTTTTGCAATTTATATCTAATTATATAATTATAATTATAAATATATGTATCTTCTTTGTATGGTATGCAAGCGGACATATGTAGGGGAGTGTAGTCATGGTCGGGGCGCTGTCAAGGTCGGGACAGTGCCGTTTTCTCCGTTATATCTCACTGGCATCCAGTATTGTTTGTCATGACGAAAGCAAACTTTTCATGTCATTTCGACCGCGTGTTAAAGAAAGAGTAGAAAAACTTTTAACAGTGCCAGAAAAAGTGGATTAATTTAAAAAATAACATGCAAACATCAAAGTAAGTTAACTTAAATTGTTTCATAAGGTTTAAGGAGTGGAAATATATAGCATTTCATGCTGCAAATGATGCGACACTAAATGGCGTATATTGTCAAGGTCGCAGCAGTGCTTGTAATCAAGGTCGGAACACCGAAAATGTTGTAATGATGCGTTTTGACTCCGGAAATAAATTTTTTCACCCATGCGTGTTTTTCGTGCCTTTTTATCGTATCGTATCGTGTGTGTATAAAAAATCGAATTTTCCTTAAAATTCCCACAGAGGAATTTTTATTTTGATTTCACGTCTCTTTTCCCGGTTTTCAAGTGTAATTTGCCCTTTTTCTTTGATTTTGATTTTATTTTCAATCATATTCCTTCATTTCTTATTGATTTTTTACAGTGTTCCGACCCTGACAGCAGTGTCCCGACCCTGACTACAATTTTTGTGTGTTTGTAAATATCCATAACTCCTGAAATCTCAATTTGTGAGATCTTTCCAACTATATGCAACATTAATAAATAATTCGGGATTAACGGAAGTTATGAGCAAAAGCCAAAACATGCTCCAACCCTGACGACCCTCCCCTACGTTTATGAATAAGAATACACTTCACAACTTTTTCATTTTTTACTTGTCGTACTGTTGACGTTTTCTCTCTTAATGATCGCAGCCACATGTCTCCTATCTATTCACTTCACTGTATATCTGTGTTGCTTAACAAAATTTTCGGCAGACGTGCACTCACATCGCAGTACATAGTTTTCGACTACTACCACGGCTGTCACTGCTTCTGTTGCTATTATGACGAATAAATGAAATAGCTAAAAAGTTTTATTTTTGGATTCTAATAATTGCAAAAAAAAGAAAAAAAGAAGCACCTATTTGAACATTACATCCAAATTATGTTAGGTTTTGAATTTTTTTGTTGCTGTCATTTGTGCACACGTAATAAAGTGGCAAGGATTTTTTTTGGCAAGAATATGCTAAATTGAGTATAAATATTTTTTGTGTAGTGTAGCCATATTTCATACATAAAGAAAAATTGCAAACTGAAATTTTGAATTTAAAACATTTTTGAGCTGATAAAACAAGCATTACTATAATGATAGCCCTTGGAAGGCCTAGGCTGAGCTCTCGCAACTTTTCATATTGCGCAAGTTATATTTGTACACAACCTGCCTACAGCTTTATGACGAATGCGAATGACGAAGTGATAGGCTTAGGTAATTTTTACTCTTGGGGGGCTTGTTATTGCCAGCCAAAGGGTCGAGCCGTATAGGAAAATTTGTATTTTTTGTCAGCGCCGATTGTAGATCGAGGCGACAAACATAATAAACATTACACTTTTGTATTTAATTCACATTTAAGTTTTTTATCCTTTTACATCTTTAAGAAAGTTTGAGTCGTTTCTAATGAACTTTAGCAAAATATGTTTTCTTTTTAATTCCCATTATGTGGCATATGGCAGCACTATGTCGTATTGAAAATTGTATTCCCGGACGCAGTTTGTGTTTGTAAATTATATGACAAGTGCAGCTGCATATGATTTTGTAATATTAAATATGCATTATTATTTAACTTTCTATTGAGATTAGCATCTTTATTTCTGCTGTTTATTAATTTGAAATTTTTTCTCATTTCTTGTTGCAGCAAACACTTAAAATCACCGAAAATACGCAAAATCAAATCGCCGCCATAATTTAAAAAACACAAAACGGAAACGAAAAAATGCCTGGAACGGCACTGCAAATAATTAACACATCAGAGGAGCACACTTTCGTGCTAAACGAGGATGCGCTCAGTGAGGTGCTGATGCAGGATGAGGTGAAGGATCGATTTGTATGTGTGGTCTCGGTGGCGGGAGCTTTTCGCAAAGGCAAAAGTTTTCTACTCGACTTTTTCCTGCGTTACATGTACTCCAAGGTGAAATCTCGAATCTCATTTGCTTTTGATTTTACATTCTACATATATTTTCTTTTTTCTATCTATCTCTGTCTCTCTCTGTGATTTTTATGTATTGCAGTATGTGCGACATGATGTCACCACCGATTGGCTTGGCGATGAGAATGAGCCACTTTCAGGTTTTTCATGGCGGGGCGGTTCCGAACGTGATACCACCGGCATTCTCATGTGGTCCGATATCTTTCTACACGATTATCCAAACGGTGACAAAGTGGCCATTATCTTGCTAGACACACAGGGTGCATTTGACAGTCATAGTACGGTACGCGATTGCGCCACTGTATTTGCTCTCAGCACAATGCTGTCATCCGTGCAGATATACAATTTATCACAAAACATTCAGGAAGATGATCTGCAACACTTGCAATTATTCACAGAATACGGCCGTCTGGCACTGGCCGATACCGGCAAAAAGCCGTTTCAACGTTTGCAATTCTTGGTGCGCGATTGGAGTTTCCCCTATGAGGCTGAGTATGGCGCTGTAGGTGGTGAGAAAATGCTTAAACGTCGCCTAGAGGTTTCCGACAAACAACACCCGGAATTGCAATCATTGCGTCGCCATATTTCATCGTGTTTCAAGGAGGTTGCATGCTTTTTGTTGCCACATCCTGGCCTCAATGTCGCCACAAATCCAAGATTCGATGGCCGGCTCAAGGATATAACACCCGAATTTAAACAGAGCTTGCGCGGGTTCGTGCCGATGCTGCTGTCACCAGACAATTTAGTCTACAAGGAGATCAGCGGCCAGCGCGTACGCGCACGAGATCTGATACAATACTTCCAATCTTACATGTCCATTTATAAGGGCAACGAGTTGCCAGAACCGAAAAGCATGTTGGTGGTAAGTACAACATTAATATATGAGATCACTAGCCTATCCGTCGGCTTCAATGTATGGCAATATATTTTTGACTTTGACTTTTTTTTATTTATCATTAGGCTACCGCTGAAGCGAATCATCTGACAGCAGTCGCGGCAGCTAAAGAACTCTACGGTCAAATGATGGAAGATGTTTGTGGTGGTACTCGGCCGTACTTAAGCACAGGACATTTGGAAGCTGAACATTTTCGTGTTAAGGATCAAGCAATGTTTCAGGTAATTATCAATTTACTGTCATTCATTCATTTTATCACACTTTATATATGATATACGACAATTTCTTTAGTTTGCCTCAAAACGAAAAATGGGCGGTGAAGAATTCTCCGAAAAATTCCGCAAGCAACTCGATGAAGACCTTGAGGATAGCTATTCAAACTACAAAGCGCACAATGAAAGCAAGAACATTTTCAAAGCGGCACGGACGCCAGCTGTTTACTTCGCTGCGGCCGTCATTATGTACGTTCTAAGCGGCATATTCGGTCTGATTGGATTGTACACATTTGCCAATTTCTGTAATTTAGTAATGGGTGTGGCTTTATTAACGCTGGCGTTATGGGCGTACATAAGGTATGAATTTAAATTGAATTAAATGCACATTTTATGTGTAGAATATACTATTAACTGATCAAAAATCGGAGTAAGTCCGTCATATTGCCGCAGGGGCAAAAGTTGATGATGAAAGACTAGAAACAACACCAATTAATTACAAACAATTTATAAGACTTAGTTCAGCTAATGAAAAAAATTGGACACGGGAAGCCACAATTCGGCTGTAGAAAAAATGCCAACAAAACAAAAAATTAAAAACTAAATGTGTCTGGGGCTCATTCCAAAAGTGAAACTATGTAGAATAAATATATTATTTTCTTTTCAATTTAAATGATAGCCGTGGATAAATTTAGATTAGGAAAAAGTTTATTTTTTTTTTTATTTTTTATTTTTATCAATTTTATTTAAGCAAAAAATTTAAAAATAAATTAAGAGTTTTATTGTGAAGTGAAACCCATAGGCCCCTTTTCATGGCCAGCGAATGATTTAAGGGTTTGATTTTAAATATAATTTTAAATAATGAGGAGGATGGTAAAAATAAAGAGCCAGAGTGTATTAAATAATTTAAAAACTAAGCAACCTTATTAAAGGTTTCTTTACTTAAACGCCAAAATTCACTTTTTAAAATTGTGTTTGACATTCGAGCATTGTCACTTTAACAAACAATATTGTTTCTATTGTGTATTGAAAAAAACTAAAACGTGCAGCCGCTACATACTAAAGAAGTGAAACGTCTCTACGTATTTCACATTAATTTCCGCTGTTTCACAAACAGAGATTCTCGGCATAATTGAGCAATCATTTTTCATTCGGAAGTCAAAATTTTGAATTCACAGCCGCGCTAAATAAGTTTCACTTCAAAAAATTAAAATGGATTAATCGTGATGAACGTGTTAAGCTAAAACAGTACCACAAGGACATTAAAACTATATAAAACTCGATTCAACGCCATGAGACTCAAGGGTAACAAGTTTCGGTAAAAACAATTTTTAAGTCTAAAAGTCCATCTGAAAGTTGCCAATCAGAGGTATTTGTAATTTGGAAAAATTTAATGAAAATTGGTGTCAATTGTCATACGAGAGTAACTGTTCCACGATACAGTCCAAAACAACTTAAAGAAATCCCAAAAAAATGCAAAATTCTTCGCCGAAATTATTTTCATGACGAAGATAAAGTAATTCTAGACGATGACTAATATTTAACTCATGCGTGGAACAATGGAAGCCAGAATGCGAGATTTTACACCGGCAACATTGAGAAAACTGTCGATAGCTCACGGTTTGCTGCCAAAACCAAATTCGAGCCAAAAATTCTAGTTTGGGCAGCCATATCGACAAAAGGACTATCATAAAATGTGATACCTACATAAGAAAATGGCTTACTAAACTGAAAAAAATGGAGAGAATGTAATATTCTGTTGGGATCTAGTAAGTAACCAATATGCAAAAAAAATGTAAACTGGTTGAAGGAAAAAAAACATCAACTATATCCCGCAGCATCCAATTCCACCAAACAATCCAAAGGCAAGACCAATCGAAAATTTTCGGAGTCTTTTTATATCAGGTGTACAAGAGACGTTGGGAAGCAAAATCTAATACCAGCTAGCTGCAAGAATCCGATTCGAGGAATAAAATCGAAACTAAGAAAAATTTAAGATAACGGTCCTTTGATTTGGTATAAAAGTGAAAAAATAATATTAAATTGAATGTGTTTTCAAAATCAATCAATACTATTTTGCTATGTCAAACTCAATTTTTTTACGAAGATATGCAATTGGTCCAGCTACTTTATTAGCACACGTTAGGGATCACTTAAAGGGCCCATCCACTAACGCGCAAGAATACGTAAATTCGTGGTTTCTCGTGAATGGCAAAAAAACGCGCATTCATGCATGCGTAATTTCCAAAAATTTTGAATTCCACTGGCAAGAATTCGCATTCTTGCACAACAGTGGATAGGCCCCTTTAGAGACCACTTAAAATTGAAGCCACCCTATCTAATCAACGTCTTAAATATGTTTTAAGGAAATCAAATAACTACAACTGAATATGTTTCAAATTTGAATATAATTAAAAATTGGAAATAACTATGCTCAGAATTCTTGTTTTGAATATCGAGGAAATTGGCTTATGATAGCTAAAATATAAAATAAATATTTTTGATCCAATTTTCTGTAGATGTCTGGTAAATACCGCATTTATTGTTGTTCCACATTTGGTTGTTGCTTCTCTCAAGTTGACTCTTACGAAATTCTTGTAGCTCCTTTTAAATATGAAAGAAAGAGAGCATCACAGAGTACATGAAGAAACACTGAGAGAGCAGAGTACATGAACAAACACCGACATTGTGATCGGATTTTTTTCATATGAACATATTTTGTACATAGGTATCAGTCCCATGCAATACAAGCAGAGACGTCGGCTCTCTCAATCTCATCTCAAAATAGCGAGTGATTGACTTCAGAGGAATTTACTGTTATTGTTAGGCGTGTGGTTTTGCAAAAAAAAATTGTTTGTGCAAATACATACATAAATATGAGAGAGAAAGAGAGAGTGCTGTTCGTGTTGTTCTTGCAAGAGTCAACTTTGTTTGTTTACTTGATCTTTTGCTTTTTCCATATTTGCATATTGCACATCCAGAAGTAAAATTCGCCGTTTCCGTCTTTTCACTCTAAATCACTCTATGCGTTACATCGATTCTGTGCTTTTACATGTACTTAACTTCCCTTTAAATAGTGTAACACCAAAGAGCAGTTAAGTTCTTCTTAGGCAACGAAACTGTGTAGTTTGTGTTGCGAACCGTAATAGAAGCAAAAATCAAAATCAAGTTGTACTTGAAATTTCTTCAATTTGTTCCAGGTTATGTTCAATCTGTCGCGTATTTGGCATAACATTGTAAGTCTCACACAATATGAATGGATGTGCCATATTGATTGGCTTTAAACAAATCATTACATTTGATTCACTTTTATTTGTTATTACTTTAATAAAGCGGATAGTCATTCACTACGCCTGACGGCTAAATTTGTGTCCGTGTATTTTGTGTTAATTTTTTTCTTCGTTCTACAAAATTTTGGCAGGAATGCTCAAAAATTTTGATGGATATCGTTTTCTTCTTATAATAGATGAATTTTACACGTTCTGCGTATAAACATTTTTATTTAAAATTTTAATGTGCTCCCGGATCAATGTAAAGTGAACAAAAAATAATTTTTTCGGCCCGCATCACCGATTTGATTTTTTTTTTTAGTAAAATACGTTGAAAATCGTATTTATAAGATATTTAATGTCTTCTTGTACTAGATAATCCATTCAAATACATAAATAAATAAAATACTCACTATTTCTACTCCAAATGCCAGTTTTTCAGATTTTATGAATAAATTTACTATTTTTGCCAAAAAAGATCCATTAGAAAAAGAGATATGATTTTGCTGTGTTAGGCAAAAACTTTCCTTACACATTTTCCTATTATAGGTTCCAGCCGTAAACATCGAGAAATGCACGATTATATCCGAAAAACGCACCAAATGTAAATGGATGTGAATTCATGAGCACCAAAAACCAACCAACTTTAACGGGTTGTACTCAACTTCCAACCAAGACTTTTGGCAACATCCTATAATCGTTACGCTGGATCCGGACATGACCCTATATATTGTGGCACAGTGTAATAGCTTTTCGGTTGATTTAAACTTTCTATCAATCATTTAACAAACCAAACAAACATTCGAATTCTTCAAAATTTATTGCATATTTAAGAAGGAAAAAAATATATGAAATGCTACTGAAGAACATATTTTTGGATGTGAATTTCATGCCGAGTATATAAAAAAAAAACAAATACTCCCATAAATTTAAAAATAGCCTTTCGCGTTTCTTTTTGAAAAGCATGAATGATATAGATTTTTTCATATTGTTCCGTTTGCACTTGTAATCCAGAACTCATCTATTTGAAGTTGAATATGATGGGCATATGAGTTGAAATTTCGTTGAACAAAGAAAATAATGTACCACAAAATACACAATCAAAACTGGCATTTGGAGTAGAAATCGGCTTTCAATAGTCGTACCATGAACGAATTAAAAAAATGTTTCATATTTTGTTTTGTTTTTTTTTTATGGGAGGAGGCACACCCAGTTGCCTAAAAATGTCCATACAAACGGTCATTGTCTGCTGAACTATAGTCTCTCAGTTATATCATTTGAAGTATTTAGTTTGTGTGGAAGGTGCCACTCCCACTTGTTTCATTGAAATAAAACAGCCTATGCTCAAACGGGAAGTACCAGCGACCATTACAACAAAAAATTTCAAGCAATTACTTCAATAATACATCCAAAATTTACCAAATTATTAATAGTACCAATTTCGCGCGGCATTAACATGCGATAAGTGCTCCTTAACCCTCTAGCCCGCAAGGTTGAAATAATAATAAAACAAACATCTGAATTTTTGTTTCCAGTTAACATTGATGAAAAAAAAATGAATATGAGGTCCAGTTTTTGATTAGTTTTTGAGTTTAGCGGTTAGGTGGGAAAAACGAAAGGCTGGCCTGATGCGGCCTTGCGGGTTTAAGCCAAAAAATAAAGATATATGTGGGCAATTCAAAAGGTGTCTTATTTGGTGATATATCCTCTCATTTGTCATAAATTCTCATTTTTCATACAAAATTATACGACAGTATATGAGGAGACTTAGAAATATTTTTTTTTGAGATAAAAAACTTTTATACGCGATAATTTTTCGTCACAAAACAACACTGCACACATAAACATAACTATAAACAACAATCGTGTGATCGCAGAAAGTGCAAACTGACCACATATTCTGTGTTTATTCTTTCTTCAGGTCTGCCAATTAATTAAAAAAAAATAAATTTGCACTTGCCCATTAATTAAAATAGAGTGAAAGCTGCCTCAGGGCGGCCTTACGGGTTAGAGGGTTAATGGCTTGCAGAAATTAGTCCTTAATAATTTGCCCATACTTAGACGTTCACGGTTCCTTCAATATAGTATAAGGGACCCCGAGTAAAGTAGAAATACACCCAAACAATTTTTTTTTTTTTTTTTTTTGGAAAATTTACTTTTTTCGCTGCACAGTTATTCTAATATCGCTAACCATATGAGCGAAGCCCGTACGGAAAATTGTCTTGGTTTCGTAGTCTTTCACACGTTCACACAGCACGAATTCTTGGTGCCTTTTGCGTAAGGTCTCGATTTCACAGATTGCTTTGCTCTGGATTCTAACCAATTCTGCATTGATTTAGCGTAGTGCGACGTAGCCAAATAAGGCCAAATTTTTAACCACTTCTGGAAGCACTTTTTTCTGTATACTTTCCACCATTTACTTTGATTTTTATGAAAAAGAATATGATGACTTTTCAATTATACAGGAACTTTCATTGATAAAAAAGGAGCTTCAACGCTTTAAATCAGTGGATGTACAAAAACTCTCGACAATGGACTTTTTTAATTTGATTAACTAAAAAAAAAGAAGAAATTTCCACTTTTAAATCAGCAAATATTAAAATGCTCGCTGGAACTTATACTCCATCTACAGTAAGATTCTTAGAAACAGACAATGGACCTATCTACTCGTCGGTAGAAATGGTTGACTTCTTTGTCCGCTCCTGGTCACAGTATTCTCAAAATGACAACTTCCAGCAAAACTTCGAAGTCCAAAAAAACCAAATTTTAGCTTTAGAATATCCCTGCAACCCCACTCCACAGTACCATGCAACCGAAATGCCAATCAGTCTTTTTGAATATGATATAACAATTGTGTCATTGTCTGGTAAAACTCCAGGAAGAGATAAAATTTCATACCCAATGCTAAAAAAATCTGTCTACAACTTTCAAAAACAGACTGATTGGCCTATACAATAATATTTTAGACCGTAAAGCCTACCCGCAAATCTGGAAGCACGCAACCGTGGTTCCAATTCCTAAACCCAATCAATCAGCAACTACACTGTCTGGATACCGACCCATCTCCCTCCTGCCCTGTTTAAGCAAGGTGATGGAGAAAATCATGGCATGGCGAATCATGTGGTTTGCTCTCACAAATAATTTGATTAGTCCAAATCAGGTAGCCTTTAAAGAAAGGCAAGGCACAATTGACGCACTTTTATATTTCGAAAACTATGCCACTGCGGCGCTTTCCACAAAAAAATCACGTCTCCGTACTAAGTCTTGACTTTGAAAAGGCTTTCGACAGAGTTGGGATCCACATTGTACTCAGACAGTAAAAACATACAACTTTGTCAAATCTTTTTTAATAAATCAGCCCTTTTGTGTAAAACTTAATAATAAATACTCACGCCCCAACAATTTACATACTGGGATACCGCAAGGCTCACCCCTTTCGGTTATCCTATTTATCATTGCATTTGATGAATTAAATAATATTTTGCTTAACTACAAAGGCATATCACACATTACACGTTTACGCTGATGATGCGCCTTTGTTCACAAAATGGAAAAACTTAAACACCGATAAAAATAAATTTTCTGAAATACTCTCTGACATTTCAGCTTGGTCTGAAACGTCAGGTGCTTGTATCTCTTACAATAAATGTAAAATTTTTCATATTTGCAACAAACAAAATTGCCCACCTCTAGATATCTCATTTAACAATGTAAATATTGTAAATTCAAATAAGCTTAAAATGTTGGGATTAATTTTTGACAAAAATTAACATTTAAAGATCATTGTAAATAAATAAAAAACAGGATATCTAATAGACTAAATATAATTAAGTACCTATTATCTAAACACTGTCTTATACATCCATCAACATTAGTGAATGTAACAAAATCGCTTTTACTGTCTAAGATCGATTATAGACTAGCTATATACGGGCACTGTGCAGAAAGCAACATAAAAACCATACCATGCAGCTTCGAGAAGGAGCATCCGTGCGTTTCCAACGTCAACAATATGATGTATATTGGCTGAAGCTGGCCTGCCATCAATCAAAGTAAGAACGATATACAATTCCATGAGACTCATCCCAAAATGCTTGATCACGAATAAAAATTTCCTGTACAATGCAGTGGAAACCGTGTCAAATTACACAAAAAAAAAAAACCGAGAAAAATGTCAACAATCACCAGATGCATTGATTTTGCTGAAAAATTAGGCATACAATTATTACCTACGAAACGAAAACATGGAGTATCCCCTCCATGCATACCGAAAACTTTTTCAGGAATGCATCTTCCCACTGCAATCGAAATCTTGGAATATACTCTACACAGATGGATCGAAAACTGAAACCCACACCTCATTTGCTGCGGTTGATGATGATTCCAACACTATATCTGTTGATCGCCTTCAACCCTACTGTTCTGTGTATACGGCAGAAGCAACAGCAATATTCCAAGCTGTTCAATGCGCATCCAAAGCCAACGACAATTTCATCATCTGTTCGGACAGTTTATCAACAATCCATTCTCTGTTAAACACCAGGAGCAATAACCACATAATTACATCTATCCGCAATATATTAGTTCAAAACAAAAAATCTCTGAAGTTGATGTCGGTACCCAGCCATGTTGGAATAAAAGGGAACGAAGCAGCAGATTTGCGAGCTAAATCCGCAGCAAAAGAACCGCTTACCACCTCTAACCTGATCAGCAAACAAGATATTTTCAGTTTGATCAACACACATATAGCAAAGTCCAAACAAAGGGAGTGGTTGGACTTCCACCTTTATTACTCCAACATTAATACGGATGGTAAAAAGCGATACTTCCAGCTGTAATCCATTGCAACGACTTAAAAACATTCATCCGCTTACGCATCGGCCACACAAACATCACACATGGTATGGTCATCCGTTGACTGGTTCTGGTCCTCAACAGTGTCCGTATTGCAACTCTATCTCGCTGTCTGTAATCCATCTCTTAGACAATTGTTCTTTCTTCTCCACAATAAGAAATAATATTTTTTCAAACGTAAATCCCTCAGATGTACTTAGAATAGTTAATAAAGAAATAATAATTTCTTGTTAAAACCACACATCAAACACTTAATCTAATCTTAAAACCTTAGTATGTATAATTAAGTTATTTTAAAACTATAAACTAATATATTGTAAAGCGAGCCGAAGGCCCTGGCTGCTAGTGCTCCTCTAAATTCAGTAATTTAATGATTTATCATTATTTTTCTTGTAATAAATAAATCAGTATGAAAACCCTACATTCCATGACTCGTATTAAACCTTATACATATTTATATTTACAGGTACAGCGGTGAATTGGGAGATTTCGGTGTTAAACTGGACGATTTTGCGACGCTTATGTGGGACAATGTAAGTGAAATACCGGAATGTAATTGATTTATTTATAATTGAACAAAACTGTTTTTTTGTTTGCAGTTCATGAAACCAATATACCAAGGCTGCATGGAGAAGGGTATACAACGTGTGGCAACGCATGCTGCCGAAGTGGCTGTCGGTGGTGGTGGACGCACATCGACTGTAGCTCAAAATGGTAAAGTGAAAAAATCATGAGAATACGCCCAAAAACGACAGCCAAACGCAACAGTGGGCACGGCAGCAATGTCGAAAACGCTGCTGCAACAACAACAACAGCAATCATTTAATAAAAATAATAACACACAGCAACAGCATGGAAAAGAAAAGTTACCAACGAACAATAACAACAATGAACAACAACAACAACATAGATCATCGTCATCAAAAACAACAACAACAGCAACAACAAGAAATGCTGCCAGTCCCGGTTTATTTACAGCACTTTGGAATAGATTTGCCACTGCGGGTGTTGCATCAAATGCCAAAATTGCTCAACCTCAACAGCAACAATTCCCAGCAGCAGCAACGACCGCCGCCGCCGCCACTTCGAACAGCAGCTTTCAGCACGCATCAGCAGCAATTAGCCGCAAAAAGCGAAAATCGAAAAAAAATGCAGCGAAATAAAACGATTGCTAAAAACGAAACGAAACGATGGCAAACTTATTCCAGATTGTGTATTTACCGAAAAGATTTAAGATTCGAATGCCTTCCTTCCCTCCCCCCTCACACTTTTCTCTCGCCATCCCACTCGCCACGCCCACATTGGCGCTTCTTGGTGAATATCGTTTTTTGCATTAATTGTTGCATTAACCTTTTAACTTTTCTTTATCTCTATCTCTCCTTCTCTCTCTCTCTCTGTTAAAAACAAAAATAATTATTTAATGTTGGAAAACAAATTAAATTTTTAATACAATTAAACAAAAAAAACGTAAATTAGTAAAAACAAAAATATATTATAAATTATAAAATTCAAATTAATGCTTGAATAAAAAAAAATAATTTGAAGGAATTTTCTAAATGATTTCATTGTGTAAGGCAAATTTTGTGAATACCCCAAGTAGTGAACGTTGAAACGTGTTTCTTCTTTTTTTTCTATTATAAATATTATTGTTCTGTTTTGTTTTCTTTTTTGTTTAACTATTATGGCACACGTAACCTTAAATTGAATTTGTTCAAATGCAACACGCTGCCAAATATTGTTGCAATTGTTGTTTTGTTGCAGTTATCGTGTCATTTCATCTGTAATATTTTGAATTTATGAGCTATTTTTAACATTTTTTTGTTTGTTGTTTGTTAACAATAATTATAATTTTTATGATTTTTATTTTATACATATCCTCCTGGTTAAGGTATAAAAACAAAAACGGATAAAACTCACAAGAAACATTAAGTTTTGAATACAAATTGGATAAAAATAAATGAAAATAAATATGCAATAAAACGTAATAAAAACATAATTTTTTGGGTTTTTTTATTTGAAGTTAATGGGGGAATGATAGCTAAAGCAATATACATGAGTGTGAATATAACTTTGTATACAGATTTCACAGTTCCACAGTCTGCTCTCCTCCATTACGGAAGTGATTTATCATTGTCCTAGTCAACTTTTTTCTCAACATTGCCAGTTTTCATGCAGCAGGGTTTGGCTGCTTTCGTGTCATCACCACCACTGGCTACATGGCAATTGCATTTATTACCTTTGGCACATTTGCAACGTTCATCGCATTTCTCAGCTGTGCATTTGCATTCTGTGAAAATTAAATTTCAGTCTCATTAGTAGAAGTTATTATAGAATAGTATAATTTTTAAATGTAACCTTTTTCACATCCTTTGCACGGCATCTTGCTGTAATATCCTGTAACTTTAAACTGAAATTGGGTTTAATACTTCTCTGGTGCCGCTATCTTTAATCTGATTCACCGACACAATTGTCAAGTGCGCATGTCGATATTTTTGCTTCTTTACATATATCCTACACCAGGCGTCTGCAATCTTTTTCTTATTACGACACAATTTTTTTCAGTTTTATGGATACATACTTACAATTTTTATACGCTTTATATTAGTTTCAATTTACACCAAGTACAACTTGGCTTCCAAAATTTGACATATTTACTTGTCCTCTGCGACCACTAGCGAATTCTAGGACGCAACGGATGCGTACTTTCTTGAAAAAAAGTTGATTTTAAAAACCGTCCAGAAATCTTAAGTAGCCCAAGAACAAACTACTTTAGAATTCCGAGTGTCCACTGTACTTAAATTTTAACCAAATCAAGATTCGCAAGGTTAGGTTAGGTTAGAGTGGTTGTCCTATGATAATAGGACCTACTTAGACCAATAAGGCCCTTTGTAATACCACGTGGCTTATCCACAATTCCCTGATCTTGCAATTAACTTTGTGGTTCTCTGCTGCCAGCAGATTTACAGTAAGCTAGATAACTTAAGTAGAGTTAAGCCATTTTGTGCTTGCTTTGTCAGTTTTCGCACAGGACGACCCTTCACAGAATCCGTCGGCAAGCGAATGACGACCAAAATTTAATTCTCTATATCAGTGAAAAACAGTGGTATTTGAAGGTGCTTCATCGCCAAAAATCAGATTTAGTTTATCAATACACTGTTGTTGAAATAGTCCATGTCGAAAATCAAGGTAATAAACGCACGAACATTTTCACGATTTAATTCCATTTTTTGCCGAGAAAAATTTGTCAACTCAATGTAAAAAAAACCAAATGACGTTTGAATAAGTATAACGTAAATGAGAGTAATTCGGATCGATGCAAGTATATAATTCGGATCGATTTTGTTTTGCCAATAACTTTTCTTTGGTATTTTTTAAAATTACGTCCTTTTTTCGAAACGAAAGAGAATATGGTATGCAACACTTATTTCAATTATTTCAAATTAAACAGTTGTGAGCGAAGAAACAAAGAGTGAGCATATTTTTATACAAAGCCTTAGCAAATAATATAAGAAACCCACAAATTTTATAACAAAAATAACTTTTGTGCTGGTAAGTATATTTATATAATTTATATAGGGTTTCATTCACTAAACATTCTGCTATAGTTTGGTAAAAATAAGCACCATTTTAGAAAATATACTAAGGAAAAAATTTACTTTTAAAATCGATCCAAATTACCGGCATGCGTTTTTCTACTTTCTGGTAATTCGGATCATCGATCCGAATTACAAATGAGGTGTTTGCAAAATTACAAAATTTTGAAATACTATATAGTTTTAATTAATGAAAGTTTTTTAGTTGTGATTTAGATATAATAGATGATGTTTGGAGTCCAGTGATTATTGCTACAGCGTTTCTAATAGAAGCTCTATTTGGCAAAACTAGAAAATTTGATTTGTAGGAGGGCCAAATTAGTTTAGCACGTGGACGTTTCTCTCCACCTTTTGTTAGCTATGTTTATCATTTGGCTATATATGTTCAGTTTGCAGACTGCCATAGGAATAACTGGGTCTACACGAGGAGCAGGGAATGTTGTGCCTAGCCTTGCCAGCTCATCGGCTTTACAATTACCCGGAATGTCACTATGACCTGGTACCAAATGCAGGTGTACCTTGAAATTCTCAGATATCTCATTTAGAGGTAGTCGGCATTTGGAGGCTACTTTCGAGGTAGTAATTTAATGGCCGCTTGGCTATCCGTGAAGATGTAAATATCACATGGTGATAATTTACTGCACTTCAGCCAGTCAGCTACTTCTTTAATCGCCGCTACCTCTGCTTGAAACACCCTGCAGTGCTCCGGAAGGCACAAAGATTTTGGCGAAAAGAGATTCGCAATAAGCAAACTAAAATCAAATCGACGGTTAACGATAGCCATCGATTGTTGATCGAGATTCACAATATGCCCTTTTGTATTTTACTAAAATTAGCACATACATCAGTTTTTTTTTCGCTTTACTATTTATACCCTGGTGTATATTTCAGTATATTTCCAGTTGATTGTAGTATATACTAATTGAAAATAAAGTAAAAATAAGAAAACTCATAAAAAGCACAACTAAAAAATTTTCGACTCAATAGTTGCGTTTCTCGGAGCTAAAATTTGAAAAGTTGATTTCAAAGTGTTTAATCAACAGTCAGTAATCAGTGTTTGTGTCTTAGAAACGGCACGATTCATTGGTCATTAAATTCTAGTTTGTGAAATGTTTTAATTTCCTTCTAAAAATAAAATTATGGACGATTTCGAACGTGTGTCGAGTTTGTCAACTGACAATGTTTTGAGAAATCATACTGACATGAAAAATCAAAAACAATGGATGCGTGCAAGGCACGCAAGATATTTGATGTGTAAACAGTTAAGCCAACTGAATGTCAACTGAGGTATAGCCATATATAGGGATTTAATGTATAATCTATATGCTTAGGTAAATAATTCAAATTAAAACAATTCTTTTATAAATTTAAAAATTTATTAGATATCATTATCTTTTATATATATAATAACCCAATCCACCATAAATTGCAAATGGTCTTGCATCATTGCAAATGCAAATTTGTATTCCATATCGCATATGTTTGTTGTTGTATTATTTTTGTTTTACTCAATGCATAGGGCACTATATGCTCGCACATGCGCAGCTGCTATTGCATCCTTTTTTCGGCGCTTTGAGTTTTTCTTCCTGTCGATTTGAAATTTTATTAGATGTAAAAATTTTACATAACGTCGCCTGAGAATTGATTTGGCGTATAGGTATATGAATTTGTACACACATACGTCAAATCAATCCTCAAGCGACGATAAGTGCTTTCCGCATTTAACCTTAGAAAGGCAACAGATGTGACCAGTCACCGCATTACTTCTTAAAAGCACTGCGCAGAGAGTTGCCTTAACTGCATTTAATAAAAATAAGAAACAATGTATTTTTATTGAAGTAAATAAGTGATTTTATAATAAATAAGTTTGATTTTTTCTGTTTAATATTTTTGCTATTTACATATATAAAAAAAAGTGTTGCCTTTCGAAGGTTAATGTACAAAGCAAAATTTTTATAATGCCGTGGTTTGCTATCATTATCACTACATTTTGTTTATATATTTATTGAAACCTAGATTCCTTATTACTTATCATTTTGTATTGTTTTTATAATTTAAAAAATATTTAATTTTAATCCAATCTAACTAGCCGAATGCAAAACCTATCAAACGCCTGTGTTTGCTACGGCGACTTCTCTGCTTGTATGGTATAGTCGATCTCCACATGTTTAACACCAACAAATAACTCTGCCACGAATAAATGTACACACACATTTTGTTTTCGTATGTACATATATGTGTGAGTAAATTGATCGAAACATAAATATACAAACTCCGCTCGTATTTTAATTTCTCCCTCTCTTCGTCTCTTCTCTTTGTTGTTTAGAGTAGCACAGTCATGCCGCGCAGTAGTGCGAGCGAGAGGGGAGCTGGACGTTACAGTTATCTTACATCTTACGTTACAGTTATTCTTACATTTTACACATTTGAAATTTTGCCCATACCGTGAGCTAAAATGTTTACACATCAGAAAATAATATGATTAATAAAATGGTGTACAAACGGAAGCAGCTTTGCTAATCAGAAACACTCAGCGACGCGTTTCTAACACACTCTTTTTGACAGAACGGTCACTGGGAATACTGTGGTGAATTATTTAGTACTCTTATACTCTTTCGAATTTTACGAGCCCGATTGGCAGCAGCTCGTCTGAGGAGTAATGCCTAAAACACAATCAAACTTTGCTGCTGCGTGCTTTGATATGACATTTATTCGTTCTATAAAGTTTTTGCTTTTTTCTGCTAAAAAGCTAGATCTTAGTTTTTCTCAAAACACAATGTTGCATGCCTTGAATTATTAAAGAAATAAAATTGCAAAATTATTGATTCGAACGATGATGATTACATTGATTTCATGTTTTTTGCTCTCATGGTATATGGTGGTTACTTAATCCACTAACAGCAACAAAGGTCTGCGAAACAAAGACAATGGGTCCGAGAGCTTAATTTGAGTCGCGACATATATGGTTTTCATGCACTTAATTATAACGCAATGACCGTAAAAGATCCCGGACATTTTTTTACAATCACGTGGAGGCAGCCGCAAATGCAAATATGCTATTCATTTTTGGAAAATGATATTGAAAATATTCTAAGTAAAATTTACAACTACTTTTCACCGTTCGGACAGAGTGCTTAAAAAATGTTTGTGATTTTGTCAGTGTGGACATCAAACAAATTTTAAGTTGATAATTTTTCTAATAAATTGTTACATGAAAAGTGGGCCCAGTTTTTTTTTAGTTACAAATATTGAACAAAATTGTGATGAGTTTTTGCTATAACCCACATAATGTCAATGTAGAGCGAATTTTTAGCATGATGAATGCTTGACGAAAATTCAATTATTTATTTTTACATTCATTTGATGTACCAAATTTGTGTCTTATTAAATGTACTCTTTTGTAATCTTTTTTTTACTGTAAATGTTCTCTTTTTCCTTTAATTTAGTTGGGAATCTATAATCTATAATTTTTAAATACATAACCGTATTTTTTCCGAATTCGTACTTTGAAAAAACAATAACATCGAACAACCACAACTGCCAAAAAGCGTTGAAAGTAGCTCTACTCGCAGCGTTTCAGCTGTGTTGATCGTATTTACGATCTAAAGCCTGAGGCCAAATTGTGTTTTGCTACGAAAAGAAAAAAGAAATTTAAATGAAAAACAAAAATAAAACGTAGAAGCTAGTCGGGTATTTGTTTAAAGCGAAGCGCTCATTAGTAATGGTTGCAAAATAATTTATTATGAAAATAATAATAAAAAAGTACAAAAAAAAGTAAAATAATATACACAGTGGCTCAAAAAATTAAACAAAACAAAATTTCTGGGACACGATAAAAGTCAAATCAAAAAGTAACAAAATAGTTAAGTTTTTACTCATCGAGATGAACAGAAGTAGAAACAAATTTTTGAAATTCAAGTTCCAAGAAAAATCCCAAATTTTTTACCACTAACCACGATTTTTTAAAATTTTTTAGCCAAATATGTATGTTTTTTCAAATTTCACAGCTGTGTTATTGCTCCTTACGAACACAAACAACGCAAAAATAATTTTTTAAATCGGATAATGTTTATTAGATATTCGAATACTAGCTCGAAATGCATCAAGTAATAAAAAGTACCCAATTTATACACTAATAATTGACATCAACGCGTAGGCAACTTGGAAAAGGAATCTTGAGTAGGGAAACGAAATTGAGAGGAAAACAAAATATATGGTATTTTATAAACAAAAGAGTCATGGCATCTAATAGACACCTCTATGCTAGAAAACGTCGTGCGTTCGTTCGATTTTGTTGATTTTGCTACGAACTGTAAAAACGGTATACTAGAATCCGTGTTGCTATTTTGTAATTTCGAAGTTTGAATGATGGTATGCCTAAAAACGAACGAATCGTAAATTTCCCGTTTTTGAGCGTCATTTTGTATGATTAAGAAAAGGTGTCAACAAAAAAATATTACATAATATATCCCACAAGTACAAAAAACATAAAATATGTAAGTTTTGGTGTTTGATATAGAATTAATTTTATTATTAATACATATGTGCACTTTGCCAGGTGGATTTGCTGGTGGATTTGATGAAGGAATCACTCAAGGATTTTCTAAAGGGGCAAAAGAAAATGTCCTGAGTTTTTGGGAGAGTGTCACTCTATAATTGAATAATCTTGGACCACCAACTAAGGAACTAGCAAGTTGGAAAATAGTATGCAACTAATCATTAATTGTAGTAAATTGTACTTTATAGTATGGTTGGATTAGAGTGCTACATCAAGCGGAAATTGTCCACTAATAAGACAGAAGCTAGGTAACGACTACCAAATCCATTTCTTCTGAAATTAACTGAAAATTTTTTCCATTAAATATTGCAAAATGAATACTTTTTTTTATTTTATTATGCTTTTTTTCTGCTAAAACAGCTAATTTCAAAAATTGAATTTGTTTTTTGGTTGGCAACGCCAAAAAAAAGAAGTTACGATCAGGTTGCGGCATACTGTTTTTCCTTTCTGCGTAGCGTAGCTTCGAATTCGAATGTACGCAAAATCGGATTCTACCATAAGGTTGAGAAAATGTCACTGTTGACAAAACCTCGTTCCTCTAGGGATCCAGCGTTAGCACCAACAACAATGTCAGTCCAGAGATCAAACGAAGTAAAACTCTTGACAACCGGTACAAAGACCTCTCCACGAACGAAAATAGCTCCCTATAAGTCTCGTGTGGTCGCCGCATCCAAGTGGTTAGTGTACAGGAGTACTACACAGATTCAATACTCGGCACAGCCACCACCTCTTGGCTGGCAATGGCAAGCCTCCAAGAGTAAAAATTGCTTAAGAGAAGCTTTCCCTTCGGCATAAAATTCTAGGGCTCTTTCAACTGTGTACAAATATGACTCAGAATAAGCTTAGTCTAGACCCTCCATGAGCTGCTGTGCCATAAAATAAAGAATCCTCTCATCCTTCCCATCCTCATAAATAGCACTGAGACGTGGACGAGGACCAGCGACGATATTTTGTTGGGAGCGTCCGCAAGGAACAAAATTCGCAAAATCTATGTACCAAAATACGTGACTACCATTTGTCGCAGGATATGGAACCCCGAGCTGTATGAACATGTTGAGCGAATGGTAGAAAACGCTCCGTCTAGGAATGTGTTCCTTTCAAGCCACGATGGTGGATGACCTAATCTCCATTGAAACGATCAGGTATAGAGAAAATTTTCAACTGGCGCTCATAGTAGAATTAACTGGCAAAGCTTTATTGAAGCGACCTGGACCAATCATCGAATGTAATGCCAAAGAAGTAACTTATCAACACTTGGGGATTTCTCTAAACGGTTTAATAAAATAATCAATTATGAACAATAACTCTAACAGTGATTTTCCAGAAGCTCGGGTTGCGTTTGTGCAGCTTCTAATTATAAATATGTGGTGTAGATCATGTGGAGATAAAATATTTCTTGATCCGTGTTAATGCTGCCAATTTTATTTCTCAAAAAATGTTGTGTTGAACTTTTTTCAGCATACAAGGGAACAAGATACATATGTTTGCCAAATAAGTTTAAGCTAGAATGGACTGGGAAAGCAATCGACGAAAGTGTAATTTCCAAAAATTTCTTTTATAGACCGAAATATTTTGACACAATTACGTTTATTAAAATAAATTATTTAATAATAGTAATTAATAATATTTTGTTTTTATCATTATTGTTATTAATTTTATTATTATGCATAATTATGTGTGTATATATGTTGTATGTGTGTGTGTGTGTTTTGTGTGCATTTGCCAATATATTTATTTCGTTTCATTTACCTCATTATAATTTTCTTTGCTTCATTGTTTTAATTTGTTATTTTAATTGTTTTAATAATTCCTTACAAATACCAATGAGAAATACAATATATATTTAGTAGCAATGATCAATTTATCAATTAATTAATTATATTATTATACTTTATTACATATACGCTAAACTACGACGAATTCAGTTTCTCTTCTTAGTTTTCCTTTATTTTAGTTTTTTATTTTTTTATATATTTAATATTATTAATATTGTAAATTTCGTATGCACTTTTGTGTGCAGAGTATAAAAAAGGGAATATTTAAAAAATCTATTAAGTGAAAATTGTTTAAAAATTAGAAATAACGTGAATTTCTTCTCTTTTTTCTATTCTTTCCTAGTGTTAGATGCAAATGGAAATAAATTGTGATAATGACGAAAAAAGGAAAAGTTAATAATAATAATAATAAGTAATTAATTATAGATAAAATATATATTTATTAAAATAAATTGTAAATAAATGTTTTGCTCTTTCATTTTCTTTGTAATCACGAATCATAATATTTGCATTTGCAGTAAGAAAAGCTTAGC
This sequence comes from Toxonevra muliebris, assembly GCA_963691655.1. Lineage (NCBI taxonomy): Eukaryota > Metazoa > Arthropoda > Insecta > Diptera > Pallopteridae > Toxonevra > Toxonevra muliebris. The sequence goes on from OY829327.1 coordinate 56,094,364, forward strand.
ATCTTGTTGCCTCAACTAACGTCACCATTATTGGCAGCATTGATTGCTTAAAGATACCGTTACATTATTAATTTATGTAAATAAACGGGAACGGTAAAAACATTTATCAATTTACAAAGGAATTAAATTTAAACAGTTTGTGTATGTGTGTGTATGTAATTTGGTGTTTGTGTGTGTGTGTGAGTATATATGTATATTATAATGCGTATATATGTATATGCATGATAGCATTTAATTGTGTGCTTAATGAACAATATTTAAGTATGTGTTTTTAATAATTTTCTTTTCACACTTTTTGCAATGGTTCTTTAAAAAGGTTTAATTTTATCGTTTTATTTTATCATTTCTTTTTGTTTTCTTTTTTATAATTGTTTGTTCGCTTAAATAAATACATTATTGATAATAGTAATAAAATTTATAAAACCTAAACTTATTTAAAATGTATGCAAAACAGGAAACCAAGAAACACTCACTGTTCGTTCGTTCTCTCAACTTGCATTTTGATGAATTTTTGCTTTGTTTTATTTTGTTTTCATTATAATTCAACCTTAGGTTGATCAAATCGCTCTTGACCTTGGGTCAGAAATCCCTTGTGATACAAAACACATACTTTTTATCTATTATTAAAAACAAAAGGCTTAACAGAACAGAACAACTATTATGAACTTTAGGATTAGGATTATGCAAAAAGGATAAGTGTAATTAACTAAACAACCGTACGCGAATTCATCAACATGAAGAATGCAGATAAGACATACAAAGAAAGGGCGGCATAATAATGTTGTTTTTACAATTGGATTGAAAACGAGTGTAGTGCATTGAATCTACTTTTTTCCTTGCGACTATTCAATCGTTTTGCCAAAAAATAAAATATTCAACAAATCATTAAACGATAACTAAATTTGTGATGAATTCGCTGATGTGGACGTGAAAGCAGTAGCAGTGGCGGCAGCAGCAGCAGCAGCGGCGGCAGCGGCTACGACATTTGCACTTGAAGTTGTATTCAAGCTGAAGGTAGTACAGCTTGGTGAAGCCACGCTTCCACTGCTCTCTGTGCTCGTATTGGCTTTTACAGTTGTGGGTGTGCTATTCGGTGTAAGCATTTCATGGTCATTGTCATGATCATCGCTATGGTTGGGATTGAGTGTGGGGGTTGAGGATATTGATTCTGCAATTGCTGTTGTTGTAGCTGCAACGACCGGTTGTGGGGGAATAGATGCTGTATTTGAAATCGTTGCAGCATTGCAACATTCGTCACTTGCACTGGATTCAGCTGCATTTACAACATTTCCACTTTCATCACAATCCTCGCCCAATGCTGGTGGATTAGTAGTGGTGGGAGAAGTATTGCTTTCATCTTTCTGCATTAGCGTCAGGATGCTTCTGATGTACGTTTCCATAGTGAGCAGTAATTTGATGCGCTTCTCATGCTCTTCCGCCAGTCTATCCTCAGCGGTCATTTTATTGGCATTTTTCAATGCATGTGTTGGTGTTGTTGTTGCTGTGGTTGGTGAAACACAGGCAGCAGGTGTAGTGTTGATGGTGGCAGAAGCTGTTGTTTCTTTTTCACTCGTTTCCATTAGATTGGTTTCAGAAGGTGTCGGTGTTGTCTCTCCAGTTCTTATCACTTCAGTGGTGTCTTCATCAATTTTATTGTTCTCACTCATTGTTTCATCTTTGGTGGTCTTATTTTTGCCTGACGCCACTTCGGATTTATCACCACCTTCAACTACGGCTGCCCCGACTGATGTGGTTACGTCTGTAGCAGGACCAGCACCATCAATATCATCGCTATTGTTAGTGGCGGTAGCGCTAATTTTTATTTCTTCATTTGTAGTTATTTTTGTGGCATCAGCTGTTTGTTTGCCTTGTTCATTTTCTGGTTCTTCTTTTCCATCTTTTTTAGCATCTTCTGCTTCCTTAACGTCTTTTTTTTCAGTGGTAGGAATTACTTCAGCGGAACTATCTTTCTGCACATCCCTATCCATTGGCGTAACTACTGCTGGTTCATTTGTTGGCGAAGTCAGTTTTTCATCATCATCCGTTGTCAATTTAATTCTTTTATTTGAACATATTTCTATAATAGAAAAAATTAATTGAATGCAATTGTTATTCTTGTTATACACAGTAGATGAAAATAAAGTTACCATTTTCGGTCACTTCCTGATAGCGGGAACTTTTATACAGCAATGCCTTAAGTGAACCTCGCAGCTGTTTTCGGACGGATGTCGGTATGCCGGTACATTGTGCTATCACGCGTATCGCAAACAAATCGCCACAAAGATCATCGAGATCCTCTTTTGAATGCATTGAGTAGCTAATTGTGTACAGCAAACGTGCTATGGGCAGTTGTGCGGATATCTGAAACATATAAAATTAAGAAAAAGGTAAAAACTCATTTATTTATACAAGTTTCAGATTGGGCTTTCCAAATTGTGCAGCAGAAGAAAACAAAACTACGACAACCCTTCGTTGACTTGGTTTAATTCATTAGAAATTGCCATTTTTTCCATACAATTAAGTTTCACGAATATAAATGAGAAGAGTGATCATAAGTCAAAAATGGCATCATTTTTACAATGGGATATACCTCACAAATCAGCTTTGCGGCAACAAATCAACCATTGGAACCATAGTGCACTGGCATAATTAATCCCGAATCTTACTTTCTTTTATTTTTTATCATAATTTTTTTATATTATATATATATATAAATTGTTTTCTTATAAAATTATGATTCTTTTAATTAAAACTAATATTTTTCTTATAAAACACTCATTTTTTCTTATAAAAATTCCATTTTTCTCATAAAAATGTTATTCTTACAGTAGTAATGTACTGAAAGTAACAAAATATGCTTTGTTACATCATTAGATATATATTTAAGAATAAAACGGACATCAAAAATAAATTTTTGAGCCTCAAAAACAAAAAAAATATCACTTTTCCTATGAATGCACAAAAAATAGAAAAAATTGTATGACAGTGACCTCTAGCGTAGGTCCTATGTAAAAAAAAAACATCAAAAATGAATTCCTAGACCCCAAAAACAGAATAAATCAAAGAAAGTATCATTGTTTTATCAAATTTTCACTAATTTTTTCTAATTAGACAGTGCTCTAAATACATCAACTTTAACTGTGAATAAAAAAAAATTAGCACTAAGCTAGAAAAATCCTTTGGAGGGTTTGTTATGGGAAACGTCAGCTTTAATTTGTTTTTGGTTTCATGCCATTCCTATATTGGTTGCACTATGTAATTAACCCTTGTGACGAGCAAAAATTTGGACCACAAATTTTAGCCGCACAATAACACCGTCCTCCAAACACCGCATGCCGCATAAAGAATTAAAAACACAATAGCCTGCCCCAGCATAGGCTGGGAGAAGATCACCGCAAAGGCGAAATGGACAATAAAGCGCGCAACAACAACAAAGACGCACACAGTTAGCACAAAGAAAAGGAAAAGCACAAATGCGCTACACTAAGTGTGCTACAACATCAAAAGATGTATACTAACATCTACGTGTGGGTGTATACTACAAAAAAACTACAATTGGGAGAGCAACAAAACAACAACACAATGCGTTCCAGTGGCGACAGTCTGCACAATGGAATAACTGTATGGCTTGCTGTGGGCTATAAAAGGGCGAACAGAACAGAGATCTTGCTCTTTGGCTGGCAGCTGGCATCGGAGCAACACGTACCCTGGTAAGTACAAGTAGTGGGTTAGTGAGGAAAATTTTAATTCGACCAGACGGACAAAATTTGGGGGGACAGAGAAAACTCCAAGTCTTGTAACCTGCGAAGACGTGTGCGGCTTGCCGTTGATCGTCGGAGGAACAACAAGCCGACTTGGTCAATAGTCAGGTAAAACTCCAAGTCTTGTAACCTGCGAAGACGTGTGCGGCTTGCCGTTGATCGTCGGAGGAACAACAAGCCGACTTGGTCATTAGTCAGGTAAAACTCCAGGTCTTGTAACCTGCGAAGACGTGTGCGGCTTGCCGTTGATCGTCGGAGGAACAACAAGCCGACCTGGTCTAAGAGGCAAGATATCACGACCGACGCAAGACGCCGCATGGTACGTCCGTTGTACACCAGTCTAGCCATAGCCGCGCTACGTCAGTGCGATCCATTGCGTTCGTCAGTCACACGCCAGTCTACGCCCAGCAGCGCTACGCCAGCGCGATCCATTGCATTCGTCAGTCACACGCCAGCCTACGCACAGCAGCGCTACGCCAGCGCGATCCATTGCATTCGTCAGTCACACGCCAGTCTACGCACAGCAGCGCTACGCCAGCGCGATCCATTGCATTCGTCAGTCACACGCCAGTCTACGCACAGCAGCGCTACGTCAGTGCGATCCATTGCATTCGTCAGTCACACGCCAGTCTACGCACAGCAGCGCTACGCCAGCGCGATCCATTGCATTCGTCAGTCACACGCTAGTCTACTCACAGCAGCGCTACGTCAGCACCATTCCATTGCATTCGTCAGTTATACACCAGTCTACGCACAGCAGCGCTACGCCAGCGCGATCCATTGCATTCGTCAGTCACACGCCAGTCTACGCACAGCAGCGCTACGCCAGCGCGATCCATTGCATTCGTCAGTCACACGCTAGTCTACTCACAGCAGCGCTACGTCAGCACCATTCCATTGCATTCGTCAGTTATACACCAGTCTACGCACAGCAGCGCTACGCCAGCGCGATCCATTGCATTCGTCAGTCACACGCCAGTCTACGCACAGCAGCGCTACGCCAGCGCGATCCATTGCATTCGTCAGTCACACGCCAGTCTACGCACAGCAGCGCTACGCCAGCGCGATCCATTGCATTCGTCAGTCACACGCCAGTCTACGCACAGCAGCGCTACGTCAGTGCGATCCATTGCATTCGTCAGTCACACGCCAGTCTACGCACAGCAGCGCTACGCCAGCGCGATCCATTGCATTCGTCAGTCACACGCCAGTCTACGCACAGCAGCGCTACGCCAGCGCGATCCATTGCATTCGTCAGTCACACGCCAGTCTACGCACAGCAGCGCTACGTCAGTGCGATCCATTGCGTTCGTCAGTCACACGCCAGCCCATTAAATATTAAATTGAATTATTCGAAGTAACATTGATAAGTGTAATTAATATTAAATGAAATTAAACTTGAATTATTGTTATAATAAAAAAAACCTGTGTGTCTAAATAAAGTGAGGGTCCCCTGCAAAATACAAATTTTGTAACGCAAAGAACCTCTGGAGCCCGCTGAGACTACCCCAGCCTAAGACCGGGAAAACGGTTCGTTACATGGCGCCCGAGCAGGGACCCTGAAGTGAAAAAAAAAAAACAAACATTATTACTCACAAAGAATTAAATTACACACAGTGACAATAAAATCAATTAAACACAGTGAATAAACTCAGTAGAAAAAAAAAAAAAAAAGAAGGTTAAAGAAAAAAAAAAAAAAAACACAAACAACCCAAGACAATGGTGAAGCTAACGTGGGTCTATGCAATGAGGAAAGAGGAGCTAACAACTTGTGCCCTCGAATTCGGTCTTGACGACAGCGGTACCGTGGAGGAATTGCGCAAGCGGTTGGTAGCTTTTATACTCGGGGATAACTTCGCCGAAGGCATCCAGGAACGCTTGGAGGAGTTGGAAGAACAACACACCAAAATGCAGTCACCGCGTCCGTCACCGACACCAGCAAACGACCCGGTGCCAGATGACCTAGGTGCCCTACAGCAATTCACATGTCATATACGCCCGCTACTATGCACCGCGAGGTATATATAACGCACGGGTTCACGCACGTACACTGACACAAGGAGATCTACATACAGTTCCACGCACCACATTTCCACAGGGTTTCATGCATGTCATATACGCTCGCTACTTTGCACCGCGGGGTATATTCAACACGCAAAACCGTTGGCGTACAATGCCACAAGGGGATCCACACATAGTTCCACGCACCGCATTGCCATACGATTCCACGCATTATACCGACTTATGTTGATTCACATACGGTTCCACGCATCACATGGCCAAAGAGTTCCGCGCATGTTATCATATACGCTCGCTACTTCGCACCGCGGGGTATACTCAACACGCACGGTTCCACATACAAGTTCACGCATCAGATGGACTCAAAGTTCAAAGCACGCTACTATCTACCGCGATGTATTTTCAACACATTGCCACAAGAGGATTCACATACGTTTTCACGCATCACATTGCCACAGGGTTCTCCTCATGTTTTCATATACGCTCGCTACTTTGCACCGCGAGGTATATTCAAAACACACGGTTTCAAACAAGTACATTGCCACAAGAGGTTCCCCATATGATTGTACGCATCACATCACCGCCACAGGTGCCACGCATGTCAAATACGCTCGCTACTACGTTCGTTGTCATATACGCCCGCTACTATGCACCGCGAGGTATATATAACGCACGGGTTCACGCACGTACATTGACACAAGGAGATCTACATACAGTTCCACGCACCACATTTCCACAGGGTTTCATGCATGTCATATACGCTCGCTACTTTGCACCGCGGGGTATATTCAACACGCAAAACCGTTGGCGTACAATGCCACAAGGGGATCCACACATAGTTCCACGCACCGCATTGCCATACGATTCCACGCATTATACCGACTTATGTTGATTCACATACGGTTCCACGCATCGCATGGCCAAAGAGTTCCGCGCATGTTATCATATACGCTCGCTACTTCGCACCGCGGGGTATACTCAACACGCACGGTTCCACATACAAGTTCACGCATCAGATGGACTCAAAGTTCAAAGCACGCTACTATCTACCGCGATGTATTTTCAACACATTGCCACAAGAGGATTCACATACGTTTTCACGCATCACATTGCCACAGGGTTCTCCTCATGTTTTCATATACGCTCGTTACTAATCATCGCGAGGTATAATCAACACACGATTCCACTCACGTACATTGCAACAAGGTTCTACGCATTTCGTCATATACACTCGCTACTACTCAACGTGAGGTATATTCAACGCGCACGTCAGCGAACTTAAACAAGTCCATCAGGACCACACATCGATACCTCAACCGTCAGCGACATCGCCAGGAAGGCAAGCCACGGTAACCACGCCCATAAAAAATTTAGTATAATGAAGACCATCGAAGGACAGCGGTACCGAATCCGGGTGTCACGCAATAGTGACGTCACACTCTTTAAAATCAAGGAGGCCCCGTCTCTTTCGGCGAAGTAAGGGGGGGGTGTGACGAGCAAAAATTTGGACCACAAATTTTAGCCGCACAATAACACCGTCCTCCAAACACCGCATGCCGCATAAAGAATTAAAAACACAATAGCCTGCCCCAGCATAGGCTGGGAGAAGATCACCGCAAAGGCGAAATGGACAATAAAGCGCGCAACAACAACAAAGACGCACACAGTTAGCACAAAGAAAAGGAAAAGCACAAATGCGCTACACTAAGTGTGCTACAACATCAAAAGATGTATACTAACATCTACGTGTGGGTGTATACTACAAAAAAACTACAATTGGGAGAGCAACAAAACAACAACACAATGCGTTCCAGTGGCGACAGTCTGCACAATGGAATAACTGTATGGCTTGCTGTGGGCTATAAAAGGGCGAACAGAACAGAGATCTTGCTCTTTGGCTGGCAGCTGGCATCGGAGCAACACGTACCCTGGTAAGTACAAGTAGTGGGTTAGTGAGGAAAATTTTAATTCGACCAGACGGACAAAATTTGGGGGGACAGAGAAAACTCCAAGTCTTGTAACCTGCGAAGACGTGTGCGGCTTGCCGTTGATCGTCGGAGGAACAACAAGCCGACTTGGTCAATAGTCAGGTAAAACTCCAAGTCTTGTAACCTGCGAAGACGTGTGCGGCTTGCCGTTGATCGTCGGAGGAACAACAAGCCGACTTGGTCATTAGTCAGGTAAAACTCCAGGTCTTGTAACCTGCGAAGACGTGTGCGGCTTGCCGTTGATCGTCGGAGGAACAACAAGCCGACCTGGTCTAAGAGGCAAGATATCACGACCGACGCAAGACGCCGCATGGTACGTCCGTTGTACACCAGTCTAGCCATAGCCGCGCTACGTCAGTGCGATCCATTGCGTTCGTCAGTCACACGCCAGTCTACGCCCAGCAGCGCTACGCCAGCGCGATCCATTGCATTCGTCAGTCACACGCCAGCCTACGCACAGCAGCGCTACGCCAGCGCGATCCATTGCATTCGTCAGTCACACGCCAGTCTACGCACAGCAGCGCTACGCCAGCGCGATCCATTGCATTCGTCAGTCACACGCCAGTCTACGCACAGCAGCGCTACGTCAGTGCGATCCATTGCATTCGTCAGTCACACGCCAGTCTACGCACAGCAGCGCTACGCCAGCGCGATCCATTGCATTCGTCAGTCACACGCTAGTCTACTCACAGCAGCGCTACGTCAGCACCATTCCATTGCATTCGTCAGTTATACACCAGTCTACGCACAGCAGCGCTACGCCAGCGCGATCCATTGCATTCGTCAGTCACACGCCAGTCTACGCACAGCAGCGCTACGCCAGCGCGATCCATTGCATTCGTCAGTCACACGCTAGTCTACTCACAGCAGCGCTACGTCAGCACCATTCCATTGCATTCGTCAGTTATACACCAGTCTACGCACAGCAGCGCTACGCCAGCGCGATCCATTGCATTCGTCAGTCACACGCCAGTCTACGCACAGCAGCGCTACGCCAGCGCGATCCATTGCATTCGTCAGTCACACGCCAGTCTACGCACAGCAGCGCTACGCCAGCGCGATCCATTGCATTCGTCAGTCACACGCCAGTCTACGCACAGCAGCGCTACGTCAGTGCGATCCATTGCATTCGTCAGTCACACGCCAGTCTACGCACAGCAGCGCTACGCCAGCGCGATCCATTGCATTCGTCAGTCACACGCCAGTCTACGCACAGCAGCGCTACGCCAGCGCGATCCATTGCATTCGTCAGTCACACGCCAGTCTACGCACAGCAGCGCTACGTCAGTGCGATCCATTGCGTTCGTCAGTCACACGCCAGCCCATTAAATATTAAATTGAATTATTCGAAGTAACATTGATAAGTGTAATTAATATTAAATGAAATTAAACTTGAATTATTGTTATAATAAAAAAAACCTGTGTGTCTAAATAAAGTGAGGGTCCCCTGCAAAATACAAATTTTGTAACGCAAAGAACCTCTGGAGCCCGCTGAGACTACCCCAGCCTAAGACCGGGAAAACGGTTCGTTACACCCTTCTCTGCCCATGCTGCCATATATGGCCCCACCACTTTGGACGATAATAGTGGCGCCATCTGTCAAAAGTTATTGCCATTTTTATGTGAAAAAACGTTTTATGCATTTCTATTTTATATTGATATTACCCAACGAACCTTATATGACCCACTAAGTAATTTCAGATTTTAACACTTGTAATTACGATATTGAAAAAGTCATAGAACAAAAGTTGTTCAAAACGAAGAATGCTATTCCTTAATATTTTTTAAACAAAATTTGCCTTGTTCGCCAGGGAAGGGTTAATCAATTACTACGCAATACACCTCATCTGTTCTTTGCTCCCCCTCCACAACACCGTACTAAAAAAAGAGGTGAGAGAAGTCGCCGTTGCGTACTCGTGCTCACAGCAGAGTAGCCAAAATCACATAATTTATTTTTTACAAACAATGTGTAATTTCACTTGACACGTTCGTGGCAGTAAGGTTAGTCCATAGTTCGGGTGTCCTTGTAAATGGCAAGCCAGCCAGAATTGTCTCGATAGCAGCTCTTTGTGTTGTTTCACTTTTAACACCTTTGTCTCATCATGGAGATGGTCTTCTGGCGTCATCAAATGGCAGCCTGTGATGGTACGTAGGGCTGCATTTTGCGACTCTTGAAGCCTGCGCCATTGTGTGCCGCTAAAGCAGGAGTCCATATTGGAGCTGCGTAGTTTAGCACCGATCTGCCAATAGCCTTGTAAGTACTCAGCAGCGTCTCCTTCTCTTTTCCCCATGTGCTACCTGCGAGCGCTTTAAGCACGTTGTTGCGTTTGCTGACGTTATTGCGCGTGTTGTTGGCATGTGTAGCGAATGTTAGGACGCAGTCAAACAACAACAAAGTGAATGAATGCCGAAATTTGTATTATAGATTTGAATTCATGTCATATTGTGACACCATGAATATGAATAAGAATTAATATGAATGAATATGAATAAGTGTTAAGAGAGAGAGAGAGAGTATTAGTTGAAAAAGAAGATATCAAGAGAAGAAGAAAGTCAACGAACCACTTTGTTTTCTTTGAAGGGGTTTTCCCGATTGTGTTTTTGCACGAAGGAGGGGAGACGAAAGCGGGGTCGTTTAACATCTAACACATTTTTTTGCCGCATTAGAAATAATAATTTCAAAAGAGTCTGGTATGTCGAAAATTTAAAGGCCGGAGACAAAAAAGACAAAAAAAAACTTAATACCACCCTTGGTGGTGCTCAAACGGGTTATCGGTTAACCCTCTAAAAACTGGTGTTGTTATTTTCACCAGGAGAAGGGAAATTTATGGTGTCACTTTACCTGTACTCAGAGGAATCACTATTCAGCTATCCCGTGCAGTGAAATACCTAGGAGACATTCTAGATACTAAACTTCTATGGCGTTCTCTTCTTGAGCTAAAGGTATCCAAAGCACTTTCAGCTTTTTGTCAATGTAAGGCTATTTCTGACATAACATGGCTTTATAAGGCTATGATAAGACCCATCCATAGTCTGGTGGAGCAGACTTAATGTTGACAGCGTTCGGAAAGCTCTTGCCAGACTTCAAGACTGTGGCCACTTGTTGTACGGGAGCTTTTCCAACAAAACCTGGCTCATCCTTGGATGCATTGCTTAACTTATCACCCCTTGATATTTTTGCTAAAGGAGAGGCTCTCAAAGCTATCTTTAGGCTTAAACGCAATAGGTATTGGAATGACACTTGCTGGGATATTGGTGACATTGTTCAAGATACTGATTTGAACCTGACAGTTCTTTTCCCCTGGCTACAAAGGATTCGGTTTTTGTCGTCTACAGCCATAAAGACCATTATTAAAGAGTGGGTCGATTTGACCCATAATCGTAAATGGGAGAAACTGAGGGGCTTTGGACAGACAAAGAACATGTTACCTGTTATCTCGAAGCGTCTAACAGACTTTCTGTTATCACTTAACAGAAAGAGCTGTAGGCAGCTGGTGGTCACTTCTCTTGGGCCAAACATTTGAATATGATTGACCTGGGAGCTAGCGCCTTCTGTGCTACCTGAAATTCGGAGGAAGAATTTGAAGATACGGCAGACCACTTTCTGCCCCTCTTTCTGTTGGACATGAGTTGGCATATTTGGTACTGGAGTGTTAAGAGAGGAAAACCTGAGCTCTTTGACACCGCAAGATCTGATAGATTTAAAGAATAGCTGAAGGGAACACAGGATATAGTGCAATGGACGTAAAACTTGTCTGAGCGCTGTATTTTTGAAAACTTCTTTCGCAATTTCAAAAAAAAAAAAAAAAAACAAAGAATCTTTTAATTTCAGGTTAAATTTTGTAATATTATGAGTAGTGTTGATTCGATATTTTCATAGAATTGATACTTTTACTCATTACTTGCACTGTATATATGTATAATGCATCGAATACTCAACACTCAACGAAATTGACGTCAAACACCTCATACATCATTTCTCTGGTCACGATGACGTACTCAGTTTTGCGTCTTTACGTTATGTTTTTGAGATGTTTCCACTTGATACACGGGAATTGCAATTTGTTGAGTATTGTTAACTTATATGATATTTAGATACAAATCGCTAGAAAAATTATAATTGCAGGAAAATAGCTTGGTAAAAATATTTTATTTTAAAGAAAATATTTCAATATACATTATATTCTGCATACATGGGCGGCAATATTTTCTTCAACTTCAATACTGTACTGCAATATTTTCATACATTGGAAATATTTTGAATATACGTTATCATTTTGAAATATATTATTAATTGCTATAAAATATTACAACATGACTCAAAATCTTAAGTATTGAATATCAATATTTTAGTTTTATAAATCAATGTTTTCCAAAAGTATCAAGTTCCCGATACAGACCCTTTTTTCGATACAAAGTAAAACTTACTTATAATATGGCTACGATTAAAAAAGTACTTGAATCGAATGAAAAGTATCGATTATTTACTTGTATAGAATTATCTCTAATTCCTACGTGTTACACTTTCAATCAATCAAATCGTTATTAATGCCTTCGAATTACTCTAAAACCGTTGAAAAATTTGAGAACTAAAGCAAAACCTGAAATTTTGTCGCACTGAATTATTAATACATATTGGTTACTACAAAAAATCCTGAAAATTTGTCGGGAAATGCAAGATAACGGTTAATTTATTCACAAATATATAAAAAAAAAACAATATAAATGATATTCAACTTTTCTGACTTAAATTTTGCAATTGTTTATTCCTTTTAAAGAAATACATTAATTTTCTTCCCTTTAATACCTCAAAATATATTTTAAGCTCAGATATATGTTTATTTTGTGTCACTCAACATTTTAAATTGAAATGCTACGGACTGCAGTTTGTTTTATTTGAAAGTTTAAAATTTTTTTCACTATTTGTTGTTGCGGTTTCGACATACTCAGGCTTTTAAACTTTCGACATTTTTAATAAATAAATTTTCATTCCAGTCATTAACTTTTTGCTATACATTTGAATTTTTGTCATACATACCTTAGGATAATATATTTCCAGGAAATTTCTAATGTATTGATCGCTTAACGAAACTCTCTCATCTCGCAGTACTATATGTATGTACTCAACCAGATACTGATTGTTTATTAGTAGTTCAGCATATCTGCGAATTATAAATATAAATCAAAACATTATATGTTAATGTAATATTTAGATAAGTAAGATGATCGAAAATTGACTTTGTAATTAACGAACAGAATTAACATAAAAACAGTCCATATGTGTACTTACTTGTTTGTGCTTTTGTTATTGTAGATTCCAACCCAGAATTTTGGAAACAAATTAAAATGCAATGGCGCTGCTTCGATTGCCAATAGACAGCTTAATTTGACCAATGTCTCATTCAATTGATTCATATTTACAGCCATACGCATTAGAACATCTAAGAAATCATGGTATGGTCGATAGAAAGCATCCACTTGTGCATCGTACTCCAAGTCGATACCCTTTTGTAGAATCTCGCCATGCGGTATACTCATTTGCACCATAGGTCGCGGTGGTCGTGGTGTATTCTTTGGCCATGGTGTTTTGTTGCCACGACGAGGAAAGTACTGACCCAATGGTCCAATGGCATTTGGTGCACTGGCCACCGACAGATGGCAATTAATTAAAATTGGCGCCAATATGCTGGTAATGTCGAGATTGGGATTCCGCACCAGCTCTTTCAGTACTTCCAATGATAGACGACATATCTCTGGGGGATTGAATGTGTTGAGGAAAGTGGCAAGCCGCTTAATAGCATCAGGCAATCCCTTCAAGAGGCCAGTATGTTGATGTTGCTGTTGACGCAGGAAGTGTTGCTGTTGCAACTGTTGCAATTGCAAGTGCTGCTGCATCTGTTGTTGCAGTTGTTTCTCTTTTTGTTGTTGCTGCGTTTGCTGTGGCGACTGTGACTGTTGCTGCTGCTGTTGTTTTTGCATCAATTGTTGCTGCTGCTGTTGTTGTTCGATTTGCAACTGATGTTGTTTCTTATTTGGCGCAGTATCTAGACGTGTGCTCATGCGCAATGTTGTCAACAACAAAACCAACTCGCTTAACAATTCCTGCAGATCACCGGAAACATGACAAGCAGTAGCTTCATGGTGCATGGAATGTAACGTATGCAATGCTTCAAAACACATCTCAATGCCACCATTGTAAATGACCAAGAGACGATCTTCATCGTTATCAACTGCAAGAAATTGTAAATTTCATTGAAATTCACCATAATCGATTACGATAATTGTCAGCTCGTCAGCGGCACCTACTCACCTAATATTCTTAGTGCATTTATTAGTGTACCCCATGAGACACGTGCATCCAAACCAGTTAAATACGCTGATAGTGTCGTACGTCTAAACGACGATACCTCAAGCTTCTCCTGATCACTGGCATCTGGATGTCTTGTGGCAAACAATGCCATCAACTTGAATAGTTCATCAACAGCTGCAGCATACTGTGTTGGGTGAGGCGTGATATTTTTGAAGGCCCACTGCAAATTCTGATGCGCTGCCAGTTGACGCGTCAAAGCGCGACTCTGTTCACAACACAAACGCAGCAATCCATAGTATGCCGGAAGCATGGCACGATTGTATGCTACTATTTCGGAATCGTCATGATCAGCTCTGAAAGTAAATGCATATTATTTGTAATCGATTTTTTTGTGCTCTTCTTTTTTTATCAATTGTGTGCACTTACAAAATATAATTAAATGCAATATTTCGAGTTATTTCGGGACAATTTGCAACCATTAAAGCATTTTCTGGGCAATCAGCAATGGAGTGATGCCAAAATGCTAACAAAGCATGCTTATTGTGATGTGCTGGCACACTGGGCTCCGAGAGTCGGGGATGAAATAAGTCCCATAATGCACGCATATATGGCCCAATCTATCAGATGAAATGGTTTAAGTATTATCATAAATTAAGTTCAAAATTCAAGTCGTTTACCCACCATTAATTTCTCAGTCTTTGAAACCATGCAATAACTTAGCAAGCTAAAGTATGCTGTCAATTTGGTAGTACCGTGTATGCCAATGTCTGCATAAGAACGAGCAGCACGCAGCAAGCGTAATAGTAAATTGATGATGTTGTGGAGTATTATTTGAGCATCGTTATTCAATTCGCTGAAATAATAATTTATACAAAATAATAATAACTAAATTAACGTTATAATTTATTTATATATATATTACCGGTATACATGTGTAGACAGCTTGTGCAATGAATGTGTGCGAAAATTGGCTCTAAAAGGTTGCGACGGCACCAATGATACAAGCAAATATGCAGCAGCTAAACAAAAACCATAACATATTATTAACGCTTATTCAAAATCCTTAAAACATTACTAGACATTTTACCATTTCTCACTCTCGAATTACTGTGCGCCAATAAAAATTGTTCCACCCAATTTTCTGCTGATTGTAAAATCCAAGCATGTGCCGTTTTATTCTTAGGCGCCTGAAATGCTAACCAATCCAGCGCCGATTGCGGGCAGTATTCGGCAGCATCCCAAACACGTTGCAGCACCAATTGCGAGAAGCATGGCAGTCCAGAGGGTCCACCTTGTGTTTCAGTGAGCAGCGTAAGCAATTTGAAAAATGGACCACAGAGTTCAGTGTGCTTGGTTACCGAAGCAAAGAGCATTGCAATAATTTGATTGGCCAATCGATCATCCCAACGACAAAGCGCATGAATTAAATGCTTGGTCTGGTGTGGATTAATGTTGTCCTTAATTTGTTGATACAGGAATGGAAAGCCCTAAAAGTTTATAACAAATTTTAATAATTAAAGATAATAATATACAATGTAAGATAATTAAAAAATCGTTCTCAGCAATAAATGTTTTGATGGGAGACGATTTTCGTTTGGCGCTCGCTTTCACATAATTATTTTAAAAAGTTTCAAAAACATTATTATTAGGTACAAGATTGTTAAAAAATTATTAAGTAAAAGCAATTAATTCATAAATCTGATAATAGCAGCGCGTTCCAAGCTCACTTTGTTCTGAGCCAAAAATGTGGATCGCGACAATTTTGAAATAACCTTATAGAGAACAAAAAAAAAAGAATTATCTGAGAGCAAGCGTTTCCACATTATATCACATTTTTGGTTAAGTAGAGCTTTAGTTTCCAAATCAATTAATGACATGAAGAATTCTAGATGTGTTTTGCACCAAGGAGAGCTGATAGGTCTCCAACCCTTTTTCTTATCAAAAACTTAAATGCCAAATGTAATTGTGTAAAAGCTGAAAATAGCGATTTGAATTCATCAATTAGTATGTCAAGAAACTTTACAAACGATATAGTATTGTACTCGTATTTTTCTTTGTTCGTATCCAATGTTGGGAAAAGTGAAATCGTTCTCGATTTGATTTCCAAAATTTCAGCTGGATTTCAATGGCATCTTTTGTCAAATCCCAAACGAAATTCTCTCTTCCTTGCAATTTTAGATTCAAATTCTTCATGTAGTTTGTAAATATCGCATAAATACAGCTTTTACTTTCATTTCTAAATTGACATTTCTTTGGATTGCAAATGCACATTCTGTTCATTAATGAATTGCTCAATTTCGGTAAACAAGTCATAGAGACGGCTCAAGACTTGACTACAGCTCAACCAACGAATACTATTGAAATGTAATTTCCAACCGCTTTTGTCGGTGAGGTAGGCAGTCCTTGGTCGAGATGTATCTCGAGTCATACCGGGAGCGTAGACCCGTCTGCCAGTGGGAACGTGAACATGGCCAAAGCAGCATAGTGCTGAACGGGCGGCCACCACCCATAAACGACGCGGAAAAAAGACTTCCTAGAGAAACACGGTGTCCTCTTGCACAACTCAGATCTGGATGGAGCCGCATGCTTAATTGCTACATGTCCAGGATCAGTAAGGACATCACGAATACCTGTCCAGACAACAGACCTAACCTCAGACTCTCCTGCTTCTTGGGCCTTGACAATAAAGCAGGGTTCAGAAAGTACACACACCATACACACAATGTATTGTTGAAAAATAACTAACACATATTTTTATTTTCATATCAATTTTGTGTGTATCCAAATTTTGTTCGGTGTCATACAAGATCGTGTATGTGTATCGTTTTAATATTTGGTTTCGTTCGCATACATCGGTAGTTCACGTATGGTTCGATCGAACACACACAAACCACACACAGGTTGGTGAACAACAATACTTTACATTCGTGAGTGACTAAAAATGAATACGTTCTTCGTTCGCGAACGGAAAAATCTGAGACACGCAAAAAAAAAATTACTAGAATTGTTTCAACGCGATGAATTTACGCCTAGAAAAAAGAATTCATTTTTCATTGCGTTCGTTTGTTGTTATGCAGTGCATTGATACGTAAATTAATGCAAAACTAACTCAATAAAACTATGCCAACAAAAAGCAATCAGATTTTTCCGAACAAAATTTGGATACACACAAAATTGATATGAAAATAAAAATATGTGTTGGTTGCTCTAAACTGTGTTTGTTTACATTTATGTACGGGATTTTTATTCAGTGTGTGTATTTTTCTGAACCCTTCAATAAATATTGCCCAATATACATTATTGTTTGATATCAACTTGAGGTAGATTTGAGGTCAAATACCTTTCTCAAATCTCCAACGTTAATTCTGAAATGCACCTCAATGGTCCTATTATAGTCTTCTTAACTTAAAAGGCATATTTTTTATATGGTGATTTTCTTAGTTATCAAATTGAAAAATTTATGATTCCCAACTTGATATCAAAGGAATTTCTCCAACCTGTCAAACCTCACTTTTCACTTTTTTGCTCTTACGCATCCCCCAAATTGAATTATAATTATGTACAAAATATACATTATGTAAAGCATATATTTCCCTTTAATTCATTTTCACCTCACTTTTATTTTGAATTTTTTCACTTTCACTCAGTTTTTTATATTTATTTTTCACAATTGAATTGAAGTTACAGAAAATGTTTTCCACAAATTAAAATTCTGTGAGAATCTGTGAGACATCAATAGTATTGCCATACGAGTATACTCATAAAATATTGTAAATAATATCTCAAATTTAACTCAAATTGTATTCAAGTTGATATCAAACGTTGGAAAAAATGTTTGGTTTCAAGTGGAGAAAAGTGTTTGATATCCAATTGAGAATTATAATATTTTTCAAACATTGAAAAAAATTTTGATTCTCAACTTGATGTCAACTTCAAAGTAAACAAGGTCAAGTCATGACTTTGAAAATTAACCTCTAGATTTAATTTTCATAGTCTCCTAAAAACTATCATGAAGGAGAAAAATGTTTGAACTTAAATTGAGAATTAATTTGGAAATCAATTTGAGAACTAAGCTTTTCTCTAACATTGGAGAAATAATTTGTCAATGCATATTGGGTGGCAATAAATATCTAACACTATTGTAGCTGCTACAACAACAACATTAAATAATAACACATAGTTGCATTTTTATGTATATAGTTTGAATCCAGATATTAATGTTATAACATTTGAATGAAGGAATTGAAACGCATATGTATGTTAGTTTGCTAAAACCCTAACAAGCATTTTTCAAATTTTACAGGAGTACTGTTTCAAAAAATTTTTAATTTAAACTAGAGTAACAGAAAAAAGGTTTTCGATGTGTCTCCAAAAATTTCAGTACAAATGAAAGTAGGCAACCTTTATCATAATCCTTCAAAAACCCGATATTGAAAAATTTTATGTTAGGGATTTAGCGAATAAGGGTAGCGGTATGAAATCAAACAAATTCATTTCGAAAAAATTTTCTAAAATTTCAAAAAACTTTTTAAAGTAACATAATAATTAAAAAAGTGATGATGACTTAGAAACAACCGAACACATACTATGTAAATGCCCAACCGCCTCAACGCGAAAAACGCTCCATCTACAAAAGGGATTTCTCTTTCTCTATTTACCAAATTTTTCACCTTTATTTTTCTGAATCTGCAAGGTTGTTTCTTTACAACCATTTGTAAATAATAAAAAGAGGAACAGATTAATAGGCAAAAATATGATCCAAAAAAATACCTTTTTTTAAACAAGTTCTTTTGGATTTGAGTGAAAAGGCGCGAAGTCCACTAACATCGTTTGCAAAAGGAATTATATAGGGGAGTGTACCCGGGTATGAGACAGCAGCAGCACTTTTTTTGATGTGTGGCAATTTTTTATCAGCTCGGTGGTTTTGCCATTACCAACCAAGGTGTATTACTTGTACACATTCTTATAATTCTCATCCGCTTCATATCGATAGTGAATATAAGAAGTTTATGAGAATTAACCACCAGACCAAGACGGGAATCGAACCCGCAACCTTCTGGATGAAAGTCTAGTGCACTATCCACTAGACTATCGAGGTGCCCT
Source organism: Toxonevra muliebris (assembly GCA_963691655.1). Lineage (NCBI taxonomy): Eukaryota > Metazoa > Arthropoda > Insecta > Diptera > Pallopteridae > Toxonevra > Toxonevra muliebris. Next base: position 56,113,545 of record OY829327.1, read on the forward strand.
CCAAGCTAACGATATATTTTGTTTTAAAAAGAAGCAAACAAACGTTTCAGAACTGTAAATTTCAGTAGAGTTGGCGCGAAGCGAGGTGGGCGTCTTGCTCTCAATCAAGTCTTGTACTCGTATCTCCAAAACTACTAGGTTTGCCATTTGCCTTTTTGGATGTTTGTACCAAAAAGGACAAGCTTTCTTTTAAAAAAAAATTAAAAGTAAAAAAAAGTGTCCGAGGACCCCCAGAAGGTGAATAAAGTTTAAATTTAACAATTTCTGTATACAAGTTAAAAATATTTATGATGAGTTTAATGGGCATGAAAAACCCTTTCAGAATTGGGTTTAAACGTTTGATTTGGGTAAATATAAAAAAAGTTATGAATGCAGTGCTACAGGTGTTAGAGTTGGAAATCACCCCTGTATAACTAGGAAAGGGGAGCGGTTAAAAATCTAATACTTGCAGGTTAAATTACAATCATATAGAGGAATAAGTTCAGAAAGTGATCCAAAAATATAGCAAAAAAATTTGGGGTTGCGCTGCAATAATGCCCTATATATTTAATTAGATGACCATGGTATATACAAAACAGCCAAAATTATATAATGGAAACATATAATGACCTAGCAGGCCTAGACGTGCCACTGTCGAAACACTTCTCTTTCTTACAAAAACGAAACTGAAAATATTATGAATTTTCTAAGGGGAATCCCAATGATAAGCGGACTTAGGGTCATTCATTTTGTAAAACAAATACAAAAATAAGGCTGAGTTAACAACAGCTGTTGAATTCATCTATGTATCCTAAAATTTTGCAAGTCAGCAAAAAAAAAAAAACTGAGTGTGTGTAGGCACTCAAAGTGAGATTTTGTTGTTTATTGAAAATTATTAGAAAACATTTATTGAAAGTAATTTCTTATTCTGTGTTTCCAGTTTCTATTAACGACACGAGTGGCTAATTTACTCCAGTTGAAGCATTATCTTCCATATTTAACGTATATAACACATGAGAGAAAGTTCAGTTATATGGAAAAAAGTAAAGACGTCTGCTCTCTCATTAAAGCACATGAGATAAAACTGCAAGAAGTCGACTCTCTGCTTGATTGTATGTAGCCGATCACCATGTGACCTAAACACTAACAAATTCGTTTCTTATGTATTAGTTTCGAATGAGTGTAATGAAAGTTCGTTTCCGTTTCCGCTAAAGAAGTTTCACTTCAAAAACAGAGGAGGTAACAACTGTACTAAATGGCAATACAGTGAGGAAACGCAGGAAAATCACATTTCTATGATCAAGCAAGTTAACAGAAGATTTTTTAATTCATGAAATAAAGTGTGTTAACATAACAATCTTATAAAAAAAAAACTATCCATTATTACTCAAAAAAATGCAAATAAAAGCGAGGTAAATAGTTATGAAACGGAATGCATATGTTATGTAATTGAAAATAGTTAATAAATCGGTATCTTGAAGCTGCTTTTACTTTTCACCATTCAGTTTAGGTTCAGTATACCCATTCAATATAGTTAACTTACCTTGCCACCAGCTATCGCATTATAATCTCTTGTCGACAGCCTCAAACGAAAATCTTGACCACGTGAACGTTCAACTAAGCTTGCAACCAATGCAATCATTTTATCCAATGATGCCGGTCGCGTTTTGTCAACCGATAACGCCTCATCCGATGAATTGTCGTCATTATCAGAGCCAACATCAATCTAAAAAAAAATAATCGATAATGATGTAAGCCTTCGGAAAAATACCACAAATAGCTCAGAAAAAACTTACACAATCTTGTGTTTTATTGCCCAAATAAAAGTCAGCAACATTCTTAATCACGCCAGTGCGTAATAAGAATACAGTTTCCTCATCGCCCATACGTGCGAAATCATATAACAAGGAGAAAAATTCCGTTAAATGTCGCAAATGCGCTTTAGCACCGTGTTCCATTAACAATATCAATGAGTTAATGAAACGTGTTACGCACGAGGCAGTCCCCACTACCTCTTTGCCATCATCATCGGTTTCCGCTTTCAAATACAAATGGGCATGTGTTGGCCTTTAAAGAAACATTAATTGTTAAAAGTATAAATTTTGTAGATAGGGACAAGGGGAAGGGAACAGAAACATTGAATATTTATTCATCCTATACCATATATGTACCGTCCTCCACCATACTTACCGTAACCTTGTAATAACATGCACAGCTAGCCTCTGAAACATTTGACGCACCATTTGATTGGGACATTGTATTAGCACCTGCACCGGCCACCAGGGTTCGATAGACATGTGTGTGAGAAACCATTCGCATGCCTCCTCACTAGCATTGAACTGTTTAGTAAGCAACTCAACCCATGGCACCATTGTTGGCTGCAAAAAGATTGTTTTTAATGAATTCTAATGAATTCATTACAATGGGACACAACAACCAATGGATCAGTGAATAGTTTTGATAATTTTGTTTTGTTTTGTTAACATTTTTCACGTTGATGACTTTATTCTAAGTACTTAGTTCATAAAATCTCAACGGAAAATAAGCTGATTTGAATTTTCAAATTAATCTTTACTAATGTGTTTCGTTTTCTGTACGATTCAGGTTCAAAATAAAGGCAAATCTTAAGGAGCGAAATATTTACGTTTTTTTTTTTAGAATACAACCGAAGTGGATGAGAAGAACTAGGTCAGGTCCTAGTCAAAAACGTTGCACAATCTTTTAAGAAGCATTAAAGCAAAAATCTTCCCAGTAACAGATAACTTTTCCTTGAATTCCTCCATACATTGCTCATTAATTTGAAATCTCTCGAAAATAAAAGGATCATTCAATCACTTATATTTACTGGCCAAATTGGGTTAAACGTCCCGTTTAAATCTTTAAGGGTTAATGCACTATTTCATGTCAGTATTAAAAAAACTAATTATTTAAGGAATGCTCCAATCACTAGGGCTCTACTTGAATTTAATAGGATTTCTAAATATAACAATATTGATTTTTCAGTGAATAGAAATAGTTTTAAGATGTATATTGATACAATTTACTCCTAACTCCAGTCAGTAAGTATTTGTATCCATTAGACTTAAAAATAAATAAATTATTATGAAACAGCAAGGAATGTAGAGTTTAAAATATTGTCAGAGTATCCGCATAATGTGAAAACATTGCTCCGAAGTGTGCGAACTGCCCGGATAATTCAGAACTGAAATTCAAATATTCGAATTTACATACATATTTTGAGTTATTATGTTAAAAATTATACAAAAATTAACAAAATGAAATGTGTTTGGAAACAGTAAAGTCCATTATCCGGATAGGTTATATATTGTATCCGGGATTCGGGATAGATCGAATCGCGTTTTCAGAAATTCGGATCTGCCTCAGATATCCGAAACTACACGGAATTCTTGGACGAACGATCCGTTGAAATGTTACTTCACTTTATGTAAATTCTTTACAAAAAAATTAATCATAGTTTTTTGTTTTCAAGAAAGTTTCGAACTTTTTTAGGAATTCCCTCCATCAAGGAATTTATGGTGCTTTCACTAAGGTTTTGGAAGCTGCAATCCACATAATCTTAATTCCCCTTATGTCCTTCGATACTCCTTTCGTCTCTTTCAGTTTCCGCTTAATTAGAGCCGAATAATGTTCCACTGGCCTCAGCTCTGGGCAGTTTGGTAGATTAGCCTCTCTCCATCGCTTTTTTTCCATAGTGACATCATGAAAGATCAAGCCGAAAGAAGTTGGATACTCCGTAAATTGAAATTGGACGTACAACCGTTTTGTTCATGTTAGTTTTGGTTGCAAGTCCCATTTCCTCACAATCATATTTTTGCAGGCGTATAATTCCATGCTTTTTTCATGCCGCGCTTTGTGTTATTACTCCAGTTCAACTTATGGGTCCAGTATTACTCCCAAGTATATGGCCAAGAGAGACAGCACATGTCCATTAAGTTGTGGGAGGTTAAATCTTGGTATTATGGTTGCATTGGTTAACAGTATCAGCTCTGTTTTACTTGGATTCAGTTCCAGTCCACACCGTGTAGCCCAAGAGTTGAGTTACCATTAATACAACAAAGTCCGCATACTCCTCCACTTTAACACTTCCTCTATATACTGTTAATTACATACATAATAGGGGAAGCTGAGGTATTTTGGACCACGGTGAATTGCGGACCACCGTCATATTTTTTCCCTAGTAGTGGCTGACAGCTGCAAATAACTGTCATCAGTTCGCCTCATCTTAAGCTCATTTTTCCTTTAGTACTCTACTTGTGTACACGCACTGTTACCTTGCCTCGATAGCAAATATACGCTTATGGACATACAATTAAGTCATACATTTACGAGCAGAAGAATTAAAAAAAATAAAATTTCCATTGAAAAGAAACAAAACCAACAGTAAAATAAATAAATAACAGTTCAATAATTAAAATTATAAAGGAAATAAACAGTTATGCCAAATATGTATACATTTTCCAAATTATCGTATGTCTATGGTGTAATTTGCGGTCATATAATTAAGTCATATGCTAAACAAAAATATTTAAAAATAATAAGTTTGATGATTTTTAATTTTTGACTGAGATTTTACCTTTGGTACTGTTAGTACTTAGTAGAAACTATTTTTGCCTGATAATTTCTGTACATCTCTTTGTCTAGTATCAGAGCATTGGGCAGCAGTGATTTGATTGTATTTCGCCCTGAATGATAGCCTATAAGAAAGCCTTATTTGCAGGCTTTCGCTACCAGGGCTCTTTCTAAAACACTCCATATATTTTCTATATATATTATCGAGACTTTGGGTTGGCCACTCGAGAATTTTTATTTTGTTCTTATTTAACCAAGATTAAACTTTCTGATATGTGTGGTTCAGGTCGTTGTCATGCTGAAAGGTCCAACCCAAAGGTAAATTTTCACCGTATCCTCGGAGAAGTTGATTTTTAAGGATGCCTTTATACATTTCTCCAGTCATTTTGCTATCGATTTAAGCAATTGGACCAACAAATGGCCTTCTATCGATCCCACACACATTCAATTTGAATTCATCCTTCCAAACAATCGTTTTCCAAAAATGCTGGTACTAGTGGAGATATCGTTTAGCAAACTGAATGCGCTGCGCAATATTTTTTTTTTTAACGTTGGGTTTAGTCTGCCAACTCTGAAAGTTAAGAAAGCGTTCATTTTGCTGAGCCTAATGAAGTACCTGTCTTCAGCTGGAGACGTTTTAAGTGGTTTTTTGCGTTGCAAATTGTGAGATTATTTGCATTTTTTGTAGTATCTTATCGCATTGACCACTTTTCCACGTAAAAAAGCTAGCACTTCCACTACCTTTGCAATAATCCCAAGGTTCTGGAAAGTTTTCCAAATGAGCTCCCTCTTTGAGGGAGTGGACCACTTATTTTTGCCCATCACAACCAAAATCAACAATTGTTCAATTAAAGGAAACAGAAATGTGTAAAATATCAATTTTAATGCTCTAAGCCAAGTTGATTGCGAAAGAATATAAAATGACTTAATTATATGTCCACTTCCACTCTTACTCCTTCACAAACAATTGCCGACAGCGCGCAAAATTCGTTACTCTTTTGTAATTGTTTTTTGACGAAATAAAGACTACTAATACAAAATATTTATCAAACTCAGCATAAAATATTTTTAGTGACTTAATTATGTGACCACAAGTGGCACTGTGATACTTTGACATTTTTTTTTTTTCACTTTGTGTTTCGTTTACTTTGACCACATTTTTCGAGAACAAACTCAGGCAAATATGTTCATAATATTTATGGAACTTTAAGCTTTCGACACAGACAAAAAATTTGCATTGTGTTGCTCATATGCTGCCATATTGTAAAAAAAAATAGCGTTCGGGGGGAATTATGGACCGCTTTTGTCGGGGAATTACGGACCACTCAGTTCTTGATATTTGGCAAGCTAACTTCGTGTATTTGCAGCATATAAATCATTTTTTAAGCAACATTTTTTTGGTATGAAATTCATTTTTCAAATGTAAGTATACAATGTTGAGGTTAGGCTCTCTTCTGTAGAAAATTTCGATTACCTTTTCAAAAGAAGCTAACATATTTATCATTCATATTAATAATTTCGAAAATTCGAAAAATAATCGGTAATATCGCTTCGCTTTCTATAAGAATATACGCTATATTTTTCAAAAAACGAATAAATCCGGGAAAACTTTTTTTGCGTTTTTTATAAATAAATGATGAAAATTTACGCTTTCCGCTGTTCACAATGACTGCAATGACTGCAAGTTACTGAACTTGCGAAAGTTGCGTTTCGGACTGATTTTCATTGCCATTTTTCACTTCATTTCACTTTGTTTCCCTTTAATAATGAATCTTCTGTCGTTTTGAGTCAAAAATAAAGTTTTTTACCCAATTTTTCCATTTTTAATCTATTTACAAAGTGGTCCATTATTCCCCGAGGTTTTTCAAAATCGCAAAAACCCTATTTTAGCGCCAACTGAAAAAACTTGCACAATTTAATACAATTTGGCCAAACATCTGCGACTCAAATGGAGGTTATTTCTCGTATTACAAATTCAAGCTTTAAATTTAGAAAAAGTTATTTTTTTGCGAGTTTTTAGCCAAAATGAATATGCGGTTCACAATATCCCAGTCTCCCCTACATAATATTGGTGTTTCCCATTTTCACATTTGTGAATTTTCTAAAGACTGTTAGATTGCTTCTGTGCGTACGTTATTGAAAGCCCCTTTTTTGCCCTGAAAGGCAGCCATCGTATACTGTTTATTTTTTATTAATCATTATACTTCTGAGCTGGAAATTTGTTAATGTTTTTTTGGAAAGAAACGAATTTCTTGTTTCTTTACAGAATTTAACATTGTCAAAGTACGAATAGATTATTGGCAAAAAGTCAAATATTTAATATTGCTTCTACATTAATTTCTTTGTCCTTTATTAAAAGTTAAAAAAAACATAGCTATGAAACTATATACAACCACTGGATAACTCTTTTCTCCAATTTTTTGATTTTCATATTCTCTTATCTTTTAAAAACATAATTTCCGCTTTGTAATAATTAAACACATTTTTTTTCAAAAAATATTGCAAAAGATTTTACTACACTACTTTTTTGCTGGACTTCAAAAACAATACATTAAACAAATTACATAAGCCTGAAATTTCAAATTTTCGGCAATCAGCAAACGTGTAGAACACCTAACAGAACTGAATGTATATATTATTATTAGTGAAATTTGTTAAACACCCATATTATGCCACATTAAAGTGAATGTTGCATATACGCAACATTGAGTATGTAAGAGTTAAGAAATTTATTTCCTCAGACCGGATCGTTTTTTTTTTTTTTTTACTATTCGTAGTTTTTCCCTGCCTGATTGCAAACCTCTAAAAGTAATGTAAACAAGATTGCAAAGTAATCTATTATTGAGAAGATTTTAAAAGTTTTGGCTTCATCCAGCATCTTTATAGTTGAATTTGAATAATCCCAAATCGTTTATATCATAAAAATCGTTTGAAATTGGTTGATAAATTTTCAACTAGATGGAATGTTTCTTCGAAATCTTCAATGTTTAAATTTCAATGCTTCTCCATTTTACTGATAAAGAACAACACATACTAAAAGTAGATCGAATTATTTTTGAAAACTCTTCAGCTATAAATGAACATGATTTTGTGAATTTTGTACATTAGGTGGACAAATGTAACTACTCAAAGATGAAAAATGTCATAATTTTACTTAATTCATTAAAATACCAGGCTGTAAATTAAAATATCACAGACAATTCAATTACAGCTGTTTCAACTTGTCCAATAAATAACTTCTAATCAGAATTACTTTATAGTTCACATAGATATTAACCTGATAGTTAAGAAACCAAATCAAACCAATTTTAACCAAACTAGAATTTAAGAAAACCAAATTGTTGCAAGTGTTATCAATTTAAAAATTTGTACTTTAAACAAAAAAGTTTCCATCATATGGGCAACCATAAAATTGTAAAATGGAAAAACGGAAATTTGAGGTATTTCATGTTTAGCGTAATTATTTGTCCACCAACTGTACTTATATAAGTTCTAACGAATGTTATTTATATGCCAATATTAAATATTTAATTACGTTTCTGTTATGGTATGCTGGGCCTACCTTTTCCTTGGCATGTATAAATGTTTCAATGAAAAATGAAACCGACAATTTGGCAGCCATGCAAGTAACGTCTTTTTGCGCCAAAAGTGTTTGTGGTATATGACCACAAATCTGCCACATAAAACTGAAATTCAAAAGGGGAAAGGATTTTTGAAAATCTTGTAACTTTTTTTAACTTTATAATTTAAACTCACTTGAAATATGTGTGCTCGAAGATATTTCGATCTTGTAGAAATTGTCTATTATCCTGCCAAATCCAGTCTTCTAGTTCCTTATTCAAATGTGGAATTTGCTGGCGCAACGCTTTTTCAGCTTTGACAGCAGCTGCTGCTGCCGATGTTGATGCCTGGGGCTCATTGTTTCTATCACATGGGAGTGTTGCTACTGTTGTTGTAGTTTCCGGTGGCTCCTGCTCCTGTTTCTGTAATTTATCAGTATTTCCATTACCACTAATGCTACTATTTTCATTATTTGATTCGTTTGCTTCTTTATTCTTGTCTTCACATGTATCTATATCCATAAAATCGGGTTTGTTTTCTTCGAATACTTCTTTATCAGCCACAATATTATTCATCGCCAAAATTGGATTTAACGTAGGCGATGCTAGTAGATCTGTCTGACGTTGTTTTAAATGTTCTGGCAAACGCCGTTCATAGAAAAGCATATACGCCGAGTTTGTCTTTTCAAAACTAAAGTCCAAATATTTCTCCGTCACCGAATCATAGGTTTTACTCTGTAAATAGATTTAAAAATATAAAAATATATATATATATTATATTTGCAATTTTAGAACATACCGTCATTTCACCACCAAAGCATTCCGTTGCAAGTTGTGAGGGGTCAAAGGGTTTCACTTCAGCATCATTAAATAAGAACCAACGATCAAGCTGTAGTGCAGATTTATTACGCTCCTTTATGAAGCTATAGTAGTGACCACCGTCCGCAGTTCCAGTGTGTACAGTAACTCCAACAAGCTCATATCTAAAAATAACATTTAATAGCTCATCACCAATGTACAGAAATTATGAATCCTTTCTTTTAATTTATTTTCATACTTACTCTAAGCACTCTTCAATATCATCATCGGCTGCAGTTTTTGTGCCATCCATAACACCGTCACCTTCGGTCTTCTTCTGCTGCTCTTGTTTGCGCTTTTCGCGATCCTCTTTACAATTAACATCGAGGAAACAAAATTATAAATAATAATTCAACATTGGTTCACCTAAAAAGGACTCACCTTTGTACTGATGCGGCATTAGCGTTTTCTCAACATAATCAGACATATTCAGACGCATGGGAAACGAGAAATGCGTGTTCACTTTCTCCTTGAGCATTGTGACCATATTGAATGTATAACGCATCGTGTTAAAGCACAATATCTGTGGTAGTTTTTTAAAACATGCACGTTTCTCCGCGCGTACCTTCTTGCCGCATTGTGAACAAGTATACATATTATCACCTTCGAGGGTATCTTTGACTGTAACTTCGTCCAGAGACTCCTGCAAATTACGCATGTCTGCGACTTGACAGCGTACAGTATAAAATTCCTCGGCGGTTCGCGAAACGTGACCGCAATCAAGTGATACTACATTATTACTAAGTGTGCCGCAGAAGAGCCGCTTCACCAACCCCTTAAGTTCTGGTGTCATTTCCTCCAATTTGGACACGAGATCGATAAAGAACTCAGCCATATCCTTTTGTTCGCCAGTATTCAGTGGCTGATGATCCATTTGATAGACACGACAGAAAGAACGCGGATTGTATGCCTTGCGTTCAGATTCAAGCAAATAAGCGAACATTCGTTGCAACTCCAACAGAGTTGGTCCATGTTTCTGAGCACCTGTGGGTGGTACCTGTAGTATAGCGGCACGAGCCTGTGGCATCATGTAAAGATGCTGAATGCAAGAGGCCATGTAACAAGTGGCACCGAGATTGGTAAGTCCAACGTAGCCGCATTCAGACCGTCCCTCATCGCGCGGCCAATAGTCCCATGGATAGGGCTGTTTGGGGCCAGGTGTATGTTGCGCCAACAATTTCCCATGTAGGAAAGTGTAATTTTTGGGGCAATTCTTGCTAAGCTCAACAAGCAAATCGTAGGCGGCCGCACGAGATGTGGCTGATTTACATTTAGGTTTTTGCCGATTCGCAGGCGATGGCATATCAAATAGAAACTCGAAGATTTTGTCGATGAACTGCAGTGCGTTTGCACTAAATTTGAATGTTGGGTCATATTTCACAAAATTTGACATCAGATTTATGAGACCAACCAAACCATCGTCTTGGTAGCCGTGGCGAGTCTCGTAGAATTCTCGTGTTAGTATGCTCTGAGACACTGACTGGCAAAGGCGCTCAATATCGATTGACTCCTCGTTGCATGCACTGGATTCCAGTGAGGATTTAACCATATCTGGTGTCAAGGTATCAACCAAACGCGCCAGTAACCAAAAATAATCACGACAGGCTGGCCCATAAGGTTCCTTACCTTCGTCGGACAGCAAATATTGAGTGTGCTGCGTGTATGAGGTCATCTTCTCAGCAACTGGCAAGAAAGATATTAGCTTTCGCAGAAGTGGTGCCAGCAGCACTTGATAACTTTGTGCGTTGCCTAAGCAAATTCTATAAAGACCGGCACATATCTCACGCCGCACCGACGGCTCCGGGTCTTCCAGTATGAACTTAAGAACCCAATTGCAATATTCCGGCTGCGTCCAGAGTACACGCCTTGCCTCTGCCGAGGCATGCACGAAACTCACCATAATATTCATTGCGAATTGTACAACTTGTGCGCGCCCCCAAAATCCAGTACGTAAATGATGATATTGATACTGATAAGGAGCCGTTACCGAGGCATGATTTTGATATGCTTCGTCATTAAGTATTGTCGCTAAGCGACGCAAACAAGAATCGACCTCCATTAGCTCCAACATAAATGCGTATGGGTTCGCAATTGTCACGTGCATGTCTTCCGGTGGGACTTCCTCGAAACCCATTAACCAGAGTATACGCAACAAACTAGCCAGACAGTCGTGTCGCCATTCGTTCAGCAGTTCCTTTGGGTGTGCACTTTGCTGCAATTGGCCCGAAATAAATATCTCGTAAAGATGTCTCAGACCTCCACACTTAATAAATGCCTCACTCCACTTCATTTCATGCGCTGAATGTGCAGAGTCTACTGCATTCGTGGACGAACGCTCTTTATCTTTTCCCTCTTCATGTGATAGCCCAAGTCCTGACGTCGGCATCGCTGTTCCATCGAACTTTTTATAGCGTTTACTGTGCTGTTTTATTGGATTGTTTTCTTTATCACCGCCCGCTGCATCGCTGGGATCACTTTCATTTGTGTTCGGTGTTACTGGTGGTGTTGCACCGTTATCCTTTTGTATTGACGTTTCAGGTGATTCCTTTTGGGATTCCGAAGATGAATGAGAACGTTTACCCTCTTCCTTGGTACTTGCTGTTGCACCGCTTTCATTGCTATTTCGGCGTCTACTACTCGAGCCTCTCTTCGCCGAAGAGCCACTTTTCGTGCTACGCGCTCCATGCTGCTCAATAGGCACTACACTCCCATTAACATTGCCGCCGCAACAGGGTGAACCGTTTCCTCGATTTTGATAGGTACTATTCAATGCTAAACTCTCAACAATATGCAAGGAGTACATGAATTTCTGCAAATTACTTGGATCGAGAAGATCACATAACGTTTGCTTTATTTCTTTGCGTTTGTTAGCTTGATCCTCCTCGGATGAAAGATGTTCACATGTGCTGAGATCAGTGCTAAGATTCTTAAATGAATCCAATATCAAAGGATTCGTTGGCAATATCGCTAGAATATCCCAAACTCGTCGCGAAAGCAGTTGAGCTTTGGTGTGCAATTGTAAATTGTTGTTTTGCGGTTTCATATCCCCCAAGCTTTGCATCAGGCAGAATAGTTTTTCAAAATATTTCGGCTGAAGCAATAATACTGTCGGTAAGCATTCTTTTGGTGGTGGAGGCTGCATAGAAGGATGGTCTAAGTTTGTTTCTTTGCGACGTGCACCACGTCCACCCAACGAAACGTAGACAATCTACACAAGAAATAAAAGGCAAGAAAAAGGTTAATATTGCAATAATCAATCATCATTGGTTTTTTCTTAGTCTAGATTAACAAACCTGATTATCTTTGAATCCAGCATCACCTAAACTGCGTTCATCGTAATCTGAAGTCAGTTCTTGTCCTTGTGTTATGATACGCAAAGGACCCTCACTAAGTAAAAGGCCCAATACTGGCGCGGATACACCAGAGGTAGATGTGCCTTGTAAATTTTCCCACCTTTAAGTAAATTGGGTAAGGAATTATTATTCCGGTTGTTCTATACCAATAAAATACCCACACATGTTCCTTAAATAAATAATACTAGACCTTCTTTAGTGAGTTTAGATCAAGGAATTTTACTTTCTCTTATTTCAATGCCTAGTCTTTGATAGAGAAATGATAAACTTTCAAGCACGTGAATTATTGAAATAATTTGGAGCACTTTGGGAGAGATGCATTTGTACATCATTGGATGAATGTGCAGAAAGTGTTTTCTCTGGGAGTGCAGACAGTGTTTCATGGTGTTTAAAAAAAAAAAAAAACAACTCACCATTTTGAGATTTCTGCTTTTAGATCTGCAATTAAATCGCATGCATGCATATGGACAATTGACTTCTCCGAAAGACCAGCTGGTTGCAATACAATTCTTATCACTGGTCCAGCACCTTCATTCTTCAAGTTACTATGCGAACCAATGCCCTTGCCTTCAATGACCCAACGTCGCAAATGAAATGCATATCGTCGACGAAATGTTTCCAAATGAGTGTTGAGCAACATTAGACCACGCTGTACACACATCAATGCATTCTCATCTTCATTACTACAAAATGAACAAGCAAATTAAAATCAGACAAAAAAATTAGATAGGTAAATAAAACGAAATCGTGCATACCTATCCAAGGTATTAGCTGCCTGCACTAAATTGTCCATGCATTGTGAAACGAACTCCTTTTCTAAACGCAACTGCTGTCCCATGTAGTACATGTTAATATATTGTATTGCCGCCAGAGAGACTTCAGTGTTGTGAGCGCGCAAAGCAATTTTCCATAGATGGTACATGCCCACAATATTCGATGAAGTTGTCGAGACAGAATCGGTTTGTTTTTCATAATGTGCAATGGCCATACGTGCCAGGCTGCAAAGCTGTTGAAAAAGACCTAAAGCGACCATGGAGAAGTCTTCCGGTCGCAGTTCAGGCAATTTCTTCAAATAAAGATGCTGCAGGGCTTCTATGCCCAGTGCATGCTGCTCACCTCCTTTTGCTTGGCTTTGTAGCCAAGAAAAATAGCAATCGGAGCATTCTACATCATGGGCTAACCACTCCCACAGGGCATCTACTTGTTCCAAGCTTAAACGGAAAGTTTTTGGCGATCCCAGCGACGAGAATATGGAAGACAGAAAATGTAAACGCACCGAAACTTGCGTTTTATGCGAATAAATGGGAGTTTCCGCTTGCTGTTCGCCTCCTCTATTCAAGAGTTCAGCATGACGTTTGGCATAGAACTTAATGTTGTTGAAGAAATGAGACATCATTTTATGCTGACGCTCCGCCCACATAGTAACTTGGTGTGTGTCCGACGGACGAAATTGCTGAAAGGAAGCAAACAATTTCGGCAATAGACGCAAACTCACTATAACACTTCGATTAGCAGCTAAATTTTGCAAACAGCCTTCGATGAATTTTGTACGCAGCAAACGATCGACACTGAAGCACAGAAGTGTGGCTAAGGCCTTTTCAGCTTCCAGTGCAAGTGTTTCGCCAAGTTGAAACTGAAATATTCGATAAATTTTATTCAATTAATAAATAAGTTAGTCTTTTCACAATTATGATTGATACTAACTATTTTATCATCCTGCAATAAGTCCCACAGCAAAGTATTTCCCGGCTGACATACATCGTTAATTTTGAATGTGGGCTGCTGAGGAGGAGGTGGCTGCGGCTGCAACAACTGAATACCACCACTAACCGAAGATGAAGACTTCGGTGATCCTTTGCTAGCATCCGCTAGCATGTCTACATCGGAATCTGTTACTTTTGAAGAAGACACCGAAGCGGCAGCAGCAGTAGCAACAATGGCTACAGCAGCAATAGCATTGGCAGCCGATGTCTGCTGTCTAATCACTTCGGCTGCCGCGATATTTACTTCAGATTTTTGCATAGCCATCGCCGAATGTGCAACTGCCATAGCAGCAGCTGCAGCAGCGAATGCTGGCGGTACACAATTATGTGGTACGCGTGAACTTACTAGTTGCGCCAGTTCCTCTTCGCATGGCGAAACGTCTTCATCGTCAAAATCAGCTAAATTCTTTTCGGATTTGTTGCTCATCGGTGACGAGTAGCTACCGTCATTTTCGGCACCACTCAACAACTCACTTATGTGAGTTTCAGCAATGGCGCGTATGTAGGGGCCTTCCCCTTGTAAATGCTTCAGAACGGCGCTGGGTACCACTTGACCCGATTCGCTGCAATCATCGCTATCGTTAAGAATATCACCGTCTGCTTCGTCAGCTTCATCGCTGGTAGCATCATCTTCCCCACCATCCCAAATCGCCTCAACTATTTCGTGCGCCAAACGCGTCAATGGCACATTATTATTCTTGCGCCGTTTTCGTGATTTCTTACGATGCATCTGTATATCCAGTGCAGTTTGTTGGAGATCATCTTCGCTGCTCGAGTTATCAATAATGTTGACGATACGATGATTTTGCATTCTATAAGAAACGACTATAAGTTCATTGTTCTTCTTTGTGATAATGAAAGATTGAAGACTTACTTGAGATCAACCTTAGGATTTAGAATGTTGAGTTCTTCTTCGCTTAGTTGCTTTGATTTTTCTGAGGAAATTAAACAAATCAAAATGTTAAATGCAATTCTGTTTATTCAGCGAAATTGACAGTGATAAGACGTAATGTAAATGTTAAAAATTATGTATATTTCTTTCCACTAGCGGAACCTAAAGGAGGCGTTTTAGATTAAAACTTAATAATGATAAAGGGCTAAATAATAGTAAGTTGGGTTATGCTGGAATGGCAGCCTTCTACTTGAAAGCACACTTAAGCACAAATTACAGTACGGCGCAACTCCCCATTTACGGAATGGAGAACCATGAGGATTCCATAATGAATCTGGCTAGGTTAGGTTAGGTGGGAGTGGCAGCCTTCTGCTTGAAAGCACACATAAGCACATTTAGGCTCGTTGTGATACCACAGTACGGCGCGACTCCCCCATTTACGGATTGGAGAACCATGAGGATTCCATAATGAATCTGGCTATGTCCTTAGTATTTATGGATGATAGCTCGGACAGACTACTGAAAAAAAGTGAACCAGGAGTTTTAGTCTCTTCCTGGCCACTCACATGGATACTCGCACATGAAATGGAGAACTGTTTCTTCTTCTTCCTTAGAGCCACAACCCCTTATAAAATAGTGTACAAAAATTTTAGTTTTCTATTTAACATTACCACGTTGAGTAGCAGTCCAGCACATAACCACTTCGCCACAGCGTTTACATTTCAATACATTACATTATTTTTTGGTTTTAGAAAAAACATTGATCATTTAATTTTTAAGGAAAAATGTAAAGATAATGAGCTTTATTTGAAATCGAAATAGAGGCGTTAATGATAAATTTAAATTTTAAACAAATGGAGAATAGCTTTGAATTCCCAATGATATTGAAATTAAGAGGTTACTTTCTGCTGCGTCGAAAAAATCGAAAAAATTTCAAAGTATGTACTTTCGAAAATATTTCCTTAAAATTTCATTAAGATCGGAGCACTAGAGCTTAAGTTACGGCCATTCATAGCGCGCTTTAACTTTAAGCTCGATTATCTCAGAATTATGTTTTTTGAGAAGTGGCATTGCAGGGATCACGATTTCTCGAAAAATTACCGATCAATCTGAAATTTTGGAGTATTGTTCCTAATTACAAACGTTAGCAAAAGTTAGTGTACAAATGGATTTTTATTTGGACGAACGTTTATATTTTTCCGGCCGGAACATCGAAAATCGATATTTTGAAAAGAATCATCGCCATCTACGTTTTTGCGAAATCAATTGAGCCATATCATAGTCATCACAAACGATAGAAAAAAGGCGTTTCAGCGCAAGTGCCATATTTTCCAAATTTTCACATGAACGATTTTTTACAAACGCATCAAAATATATACTATTTGATACTTTGTAGCAGCGCCGTCTTAGGGGCCCAAAAGCAAAATTATTCCGGGGCCTTAAAATTTTTTCTCAATGTTACAAAATTTTAAATTTTGAATGATTTTGATTGAATTTATACAAATATACCATACTTTCGAAGAATTTCGCTCAAAAATTTTATCGATAAATATCAATACCAAAGAGATTTAAATAAATTATAGAATTATACTATTCTTTTGTGTTTTTTCCTTCTTTTCAAATGTATTCTTAATTTTTTTTTAACTTTTCCCTTGCAGCTCGGGCCCCCAAAGCCGCAGGGCCCTGAGCGGCTGCCTCGCTCGCCTCCAGGCTAAATTGGCACTGCATCGTAGTTCGTTTTTTAATTAATTTTCCGAGCCCAATCGTACATTACCCCTTAAACTAGTATAAATTTAAATATCATTACCATTAAAATCTTCGGTGTGAATGAAAGGAGCTTTATTTTCTGGCATGTTAATTCAATTTCCATTTTATTATAAATACATTTTCCAATTAGCCTTACCAATAACGAAATAATGTCATTATCTTTTAGTGTCGACTTTATTCAATATTTACTAAATACAAAACTATGTCAAAAACTAGACACGATAAATGATGACTAATTTATTTCGTTTGTGCACAACGCAGGACTACGAAAAAAAATGGTGCTAAAGCTATTGTAGCCAAGCCCGGCAAGTACTTATGATATTGCGTCTAAAGCATTAACAAAATGCATATTCATTAGACCTTCTAAAAGATTTGGCATTGAAGTATGTATGTGCGAATAATAGAAACACCACTGGTCCAAAGACACAGCTCAAAATTTGTAATTATAAAAGCAGAGTAAACCTCTTCGATATGTTCTGTATTGCAGTTCAGATGTAATATTGTGGTGTTTATTCGATATTCAGAAAATTTTTAAATTATAAACAATTTTGAGCGCTTATTTAATAATTATTTATATAAAATAAATGCTATAATCCGAAAGGGGAAAGCTGATGCCAAAAATCTGTAAAATATAAATGAATGTGTATTAAAATTTTAAATCACCTTCAGTTGGATCGCATTCATGGCGTCGGCGTCTTGCTTGCTTGCACGGTGGCGGTGCGCCCGTATCCGACCCTACATTTTCAATATCGATGGGACTTTTACGCCCACTTGCTAAACTACTATCATCTCCATTGCCGGGATCATCATCAGAATTACTACCATCCATACTGCCGCTGTCTGAGCTTGATGCAGTGGCATTTGCTGCCATTAGATGATCTTGCATCATATTCATCTGTGACCGTGAGTTATCACGCGACCAAATTAACTTTGTCAATGCCGATGCAATGTAAATACTCTGCTCCGTGTGGTCCTTGGGATCCATACGAGCCAACAACGAATAGAGATGCATTGCCGGACGTGGCGCCAAATTCTTTACTAGAGGTGGTAGAATATCGAATATGGTTTTCGAGCAATGCTTCAATTGTGTTGCTTGCCAAATAAGCTTAACGTGCTCGTCAGAGATGTGATTTTCAACAGCGAGGAAATTTAGCACAATCTGTGCTTGCTTAATGACTTCGACGTGTAGATTTGGACCGAACAGATGCTCGATAAGTTGATTCTCTGTTAGCCAATTAGAAATCTTCTGTCCGACAATTTCAACCTCTCCAACAGTTTCCGTTGTGCAGATTTCATTAAATAAATTAATGTGAGCGTTTATTTGAGCCATACCTGCGGAAAGGGAAGATGCAAATACAAGTGTATGTTTGTAAACGAATCTCACTTTATAAAACTGCCTGATATTACTTAAAGTATAATAATATAAGTTAGAAGAACCATCTGCTTGTAATTGTCTATATTTAGCATAAGGATATGTATCTATAAATCAAATGAAAACTAGGCTAAGCTCACGCTAACTTTTATACGCTATATTTA
The DNA here is from genome assembly GCA_963691655.1 of Toxonevra muliebris. Classification (NCBI taxonomy): domain Eukaryota; kingdom Metazoa; phylum Arthropoda; class Insecta; order Diptera; family Pallopteridae; genus Toxonevra; species Toxonevra muliebris. The sequence continues at coordinate 56,131,843 of OY829327.1, forward strand.
GCTACCAGAATTATTAAAGTGAAACTTCTGAAGGCGCGTTAGGTATGTGTAAAACACAGAAACGGTGTAACGTTGAAATTTATATAATGTATAGAATGATGGAAAGTAAATTGACGGAAACAGCCGAATTTCACTTTTGGATGTTCACATGTAAATAAACAAAAGATCGAATAAAGCTGCTTTTACACACACCGATTTGTGCCCAATTTTTCTCACCGATTTTTACATATTTTCTTTTATCCTGTTCCATTGGCGAAAGTCTTTACTCATAACGATTTCGACCGATCGATTTTGTATTTATATTGCTTCTTTGTTATTCGTTTTACATGCGTAGAACAGTGATGCAATCTTAAAATTGTTGGTACCGTCAATTGCGACTCGTTCACTTTCTTCTCCCCTCGCTCGCTAACAAACATAAAATCGGTGAGAAAAATCGGCCAAAAACCGGTGTGTGTAAAAGCAAACAAACACACAAAGTCGGCTCTTGTAAGAGCACGAACAGTCAATAACAGTAACAGATAGCGTAGAATATACTTTTTTTACTCCAGAAAAAATGAACTTAATACTGTTACGGATATACAAATTTATTTATATGAAAAAAGTTCGATTACGATGTCGACTCTGTCAGTGTTTGTTCATGTACTTTGTGATACTCTGTTTCTCTATTTAAAAGGAACTAATACGGATGCGGTATTTGCCAGACATCTACAGAAAATTGAATTAAAAGAATTTATTTCATATTTTAAAACACGAAATCTGAACATTGATATTTCCCATTTTTGATTTATGTATATACAAATTCAAATTTAATATATTTTGTTTTTAATTTGAAATAATTGAAAGAGAACTTTCTAATGGAACTTCTAATTTAAATTTATCCAGGGCTGCTTTCAAAATTGAAAGGAAAATAATATTTTGATTATTTTTCTTGATTATTTGATAAATAAAATAATAAACAAGAGGTACCCAGCAAACGATAGAAATGAATGCCCTCATTTTAGCATTCGAAACGAATGCGAAAATGAACCCGGTAACGAGTCTTCGCTATAGCATTCGAAACGAGTTCGTTTTAGTAAAACTAGGAAGGAATCAAAAATTCAAAATAAAAATTTATTTCTCAAAAATTTATTTGGTTCTTACCAATCTTTTTCAGATTTATTCATAAGAACATGAATTTCCAAGATATTCTAAATACTTTATCTGGATACTAACAGGTAAATAAGTAAATCAATATTTATATATGTAGTGCAGAACTTTAATCTTATTTTTAATGTTTTTAAGAAATCAATAATCAAGAATCAAATTTACGTAGCACACACAATCTTCTGGGTCGAGTTATGGAAGAAATAGAATATAGAAATTGTTCGTTTTGTTTCTTGGTAATATTATTGAATACAAATTTGTTAAAAAACCTTTTAAATGTTTATTCAAGATAAGTTCGTTAAAAAATAAAAAAAAGGTTCGTGAACGATTCGCTAATGATGCTCGTTTGCGAATTAATTCTCGAGTTCGGGATGAATTCATAATCGAAATCAAAAACGAATTCGTTAATGAAGAGGCGATTCCCCAAGAAAACGACCTCGTTAATGAATTGTTAATGGTATTTGTTTTCGAAACATTTTATTATCATAACGAATTCGTTTCAAATCAGTAACGAATTCGTTTGGTTTGTTGGGTAGAGAAGCATTTTGCTTTCATGAATAGTAATATTCAGAATAAATTATAAGTTCATTGCCAAATTTCATATCTGGAGAACTTTTGAAGAAACTAAACAGTGGCACTTCTCATAAACACTTGTCTCTAATTTAACCCATGGACGCCCGAATTATAATGGGGCTTGGGAGAAACCTTTTGTTGTGAAATTATGGTTACTTAGGTCTTCCACAATCATGACACCAACCTTTCTTAAAGGTTAAAAAAAAACATAGCTATGAAGCTGTAAACAACCACTGGATAACTCTTTTTTTTTTCAATTTTTTGATATTCATATTCTCTTATCTTTTATAAACATATCTGATAAAAAAAATTTCAGGTCACTAATAATTTAATGCATTATTTTTCAAAAAATAGTGCAAAAGATTTTAATAAAAAATTTTTCCTCTCAGATTTTTTGCTGGACTTCAAAGACAAAACATTAAAAAAAAAATTACTTAAGCAAGAAATTTTAAATATTCGGCAATCAGCAAACGTGAAGAATACCTAACAGAACCGAATACAAATAGCGTTAATAGTAATATCTGTTAAACATTTTATTTATGCCACATTAAAGTGAATGTTGCATATACGCAGCATTGGGTATAAAAGAGTTAAAACCAACTGCTAGTATTCAAGTATTTAAATACAGTAAAACTTCCATTCATCTCAAAGAAAGAAAAAAATTCGATTTAAGGAGTTTCGTGAGGCTTTTGATGTAAGTATTTATTTGATTTAAAAAATACGGCTTTTTTCCGAGTTTCGGTTTAAGATTTGAGAGAAAAAGGATTAGAAGTGGGGGGTTGGGTAGGCACTTTTGTTGTCATTGGGCAGTTGCAAAATTTAAATATATGAAGTAAATTATTGTAATTAGTTAGCTCATCCTTGTTTTAAGACACTTTGATTAAAAACGTAGAAATTCTTGCAGTTTTTTAAGACTATGCACACCATGATTCTAATAATTATGTTTCTTTGTAAATATTTTCTCAAAAAATTTAAATTAATAATAGTAGTAACTAGTTTCCCATCTTTTTCCTACATCATATGTCAGAAGGGAAATTTAATTAAGCATATTGCTTATTTCCGACTATATCGTCCTAACAAAAAATATTTAACTGAAATATCCAAATAAATAATGTTGTTAATTGATGATTGCAATTGATTCTTACCAGCCAATCTCATTGTCAGTGTGGTTGAAGTAAAATATTTAAATGCCAATGCTAGACCCTCAACATCAAAGCTCACTGACGCGTCCAATGGATCACGTACAGCTGACCAAACAAAATCCGCCATAGCACGCGTAGCGGTTGAACGCAAATTTTGATCTGATAATTTGCACATATACTGTAATATTCGACTACGTAGCGGAACAAACAGCTGAACAATACAACCATAATTGAGCCATAACTTAATGTTCGATACGGTAGCGGTGATGGCATGCGCTGTTGACACCGGTAGATCAGGCTGTTCGAAACATAACATCATCGCCGCAAAGCCACTCGAATTGCAAAAGAGACTTATGTTGCGTAGCAGATATACAGGTATCTCATTGTCGTGTAAATCGCAAAAGATGGCCAAGTGTTGCGCCTCTTCCGCTGAGATATCATCTAAACGAGCATGAGTACCATGTTTATAGGCTATATAAAGAGGAAAATTGAGGAGAAACACTTTGGAGACAAGTAGAAAGAGTTTTTCCACTTCTGGTAGTATCCACGGTTCCTCGGTGTGTTGTGTTGTAGCTGCTGTGGTAACTGATGTTGATGCTAGAGGAGGTGTTGCTGATTTTGTGTTCGATGTAGCTTTTTTCTCCGGTTCTATGCTTGTTTCTGTTGTGGGCTTTACATTTTTTACTGTAATTTCGTTTTCTTCTGATTCTGCTTTTTTATTGGACGCTTCAGCGGCAGTCGATGATGATGTTGGGCTGTCAGGAACTGATCCTGTCGACGCAACTGCAGATGCCTGCACTTGTGCCACTGCTTGTGCTGCACTCGCAGTCAATCTTTTGTAGTCCTCGATTAGACGATCGATATGTTTGAGATGGTGCACTGCCAGGCAGATCATCGATTGCACTACCAAATTGAAGCGTTCAAAATTTTTAACATCACGGTATAAACACATGCATTGCCGTTGAGGCCATGCTTGTATGTAACCAAACGCAATCTCTATTTCGCTTTTAAACAGAATCGAATGTTTGGCATCGTTACTGGTAATCCGTGCCTCATCTGCAATTTAGAAAAACAAAAATTAAATAATTCACTTTTTTATGATGGAAGTGCTATATGGCAAGAGTTGTATATGTTGAACCTAACTACCTGCGAGCCTCCCATATCACACACATACAAGCACACATAAAATAAGTATATACACATACACACCACCGACGCGCACCCCTATCGCCGGCATTTTGCAATTGTACAATACCAATAACACAACATCGCGGCATGGAAATGCAAGACTCCAAGGAAAATTTAACTTACACGACTCCAGCAAATGCAGATAATCCGCACACACGTCGCACATTGTTCCACTTTGCTACAACTTTTTTGCTGCCGCGGTCTCTGCTGCTGCTTCTTCGTTTTCTTATACTTCTACTTGCACTGCTTCTTTTCGATTTCGTTGCTTTTTTCTCGTCTACGATTTCTTCCATTTACTTGAAATTCTTCGTCCAAAATTTCTTTCCTGCATTTCAGTTTTTATCAATTCAATAATTTTTTATTTCATTCGCTTTTTTTTTGCAAATTAAAATTTTTCACACAAGAAATTTTTCTTTCTTCTACTGCTTTTCTCCTTTCGATTCTATTCGCAATTTTTCTTTGAAAGGAGATCGGTGTCAGAGTTCCGAGTTGATTAGACTCAGCGACAGGCAAGCCGACAATTTTTTGAGTCATTCAGCCGCCGTCATACTAGCGCCGTCTTCGACGGTTAAATTGGTAGCCAAATGATCGGCTCAGTTGAATTATTTGATATGAGCATAAATTTTCAAATACATAAGTACGAGTACATCAGTTAAATAATACTTATGTATATCGATTCCACCCAGCAAGCATTTGGAAGACTATTTATTGAAAATCACCTTGTACAGTCTTTCTTAACCCTTTTTAATGATCAAAAACTGATTAATCTATTGCACGATGAAAAATAGACTCGAAAATGATTTGCCCTTACGTTTAAAAAAGTGATTTATTGTAAATAAAAAAATAAAAACATTTTTTGCTCTTCTTAACGATTAAAAAATGAGAGAGATTAAAAATTGAGATTTGACAATTATGTCATAATTCGCTCAATAAATTTTGACAAATAATTTTGTTTATGAGTTTCTCCGTCTTAGCCTACAGTAAAAAATTGAAGTGAAAATTTTAAACAAAAATTTACAACAAAAACAATTAACAACGGCCAAAAAAGAAGCTGCAAAATCAATGTCGCCAAAAATAGATCAAGTTGTCCAGAAAATGTGCTAGAAGAGATGAAATCAAGCCAAAACAGTGATAATAGTTTTTATTTATTTTAATATTATAATTCTGCTAATAGTGAAAGTGAAGATAGTGAATGTGAAAGATATGGCTTTTTAAATATAAATATTCTCATAAACTAAAATTTTCGTTTTATTGATGATGGCGATGATTGAGAATGCCGAAAAGTCACAAATATTAATTGAAAAGAAATAGAAAAAACACCGAAATATGATTGGTATTAGACTGAGAAATGACTCGAAATTAACTAGAAAAATTACTAATAAATGCCTCAAAATGGAATAGGAAAAATAATGAAAAATGACTCGAAAACGACTAAAAAATGAGTGAAAAAATGCTTAAAATTTACTCGAACATTACTTAAAAACATCCAAAAAAATATCGAAAAATGACTCGAAAAACTACTCGAAAATGACTAAAAAACAGTAATAAAAGACTCTTCAATTAAAAAAAATTATGTGTCTGCAGGCACTCACAATAGAAGTGAAACTTTGTTGTTTATTTGAAAATTGGTAGAAAACATTTATAACAAATCCTGTTGAAGTTTTTGCAGTCTTCTTCTCTCTATCTTGTTGTTGCTTTTCTTCTGTATATACTCTCTACACTTATCGGCACAAACACTACGTAGTATCAGTGATGAAAAGTACGTACAATTGTACCTTTTTCCGACTTTTTCGAACTACAAGGTACATTAGGTACAATTGGCACATTTTAGGTACAATTTATAATTGGCCAGAATAGGTTCAAACTCATAAGATTTTTGAAATTTAGCTAGAATTTTTTGAAATGTAAACTTCTTATGACATTGAACTTACTAATAAACATTGAACTTACAAAAAATAGTTTTTGCATTATGTATGTTGCCTTTTATAAAAAGTAATAACAGATCTCTGAACTTTGAAACAAATCTTGGGTGAAAATTTTTGAAAAATCGATAATTATGATAAAAATTTCGGAACTTTCATGACTTATATGGGGCCTGTAGATATTATGAGTTTTAAAAATTGATTTCCCCTTGTATTTATCTAGATGACTAGAAACTTATCTCCTCTCTTAGTTACCGATTTATCGTACCCTAAAATCTTACTTTTTGTTATCAATTTTTTGACTCACTGTATATGTGCTGCAATCATTTAACCTCATTTAACTAATTAGATATAAAGAAGCCAACTGATGTAATTTCAATACAAACAATTTTATTTATTTTATGGAATATGCATAATAAGTATATAGACAAATCAATGAGAATGAATTACAATAGTTATATACGAATATCGTTTTCATGTTTTGTTTACTTTTTTTAATTGCTTACTTTCAAATGGCTTTTCACTTTACGCTTTTCTTACAAAAACGATGAACCAATGAAGTATAATGTTTAGGTACATTCATGCTCATTTAGATACAACTTTTTTGGTAAATTAGGTACAATTTGAAATTTGGAAATTTCATCACTGCGTAGTAGATGTATATAACACAAGAGAGGAAAGTTCTGCTATGTGCAATCAAGCAGAGGCAACTCAGTGGGCTCTCTGAATAAAGCACATGAGATAAAACTATGAGAAGTAGACTCTCTGCTTGACTATATATAGTCTAATAACCACTCTGACCAGACTTAAGAGAAGTGTGTGCCTGGGTATCACTGATGCAATGTGTACTACATCTGGTGATGCCCTCAATGCCTTGCTTGACTTGCTTCCTCTGGATCTTCAGATCCGTAAAGAAGCAATGAGAGCGGCCTACATTGAGGTGGGAGCCAAGCAGTTACTCTGGATATTTCCAAGGCGTTTGACCGAGTGTGGCATAAAGCACTGTTTTCAAAACTGATTGCGTATGGGGTCGGCAATAATTTCACACGATGGATCAGGAATTTTCTAAGTAACCGCTCTATCTATGTTGTGATAGATGGTGTCACTTCGGAGGCTCGTGCCATCAATGCTGGAGTACCGCAGGGCTCGGTCCTCTCCCCAACCCTTTTCCTTATCTTTATCAATGACCTTCTGTCATTGACTAGGAATCCCATTCACTGCTTTGCAGATGATAGCACCATTTGTCATTCATACACCTGCTCAAAACGCCCTAAACCTGGAGATTGAGAGTAAACGGCACGCTATGAATGGCTCACTCAATAATAATCTCCAATTAATTTTTGAGTGGGGTCTCACGAACAGAGTTGAATTCAACGTGCGTAAGACCCAATGTTGTTTGTTATTTCACAAAAGAGTGCCCCAACCCTCTGTTAACCCCTTGGTTAAGGGTGGGATGATTATTGCGGAGTCAGAAACTCTTGATGTTCTAGACATGTCCATCCAATATGACGTTCGTTGGAATAATCATATTTTTGACGTGTCGAAAAAAGCAGCCAAGTGTCTCGGCTTTCTAAAGCGGTGTAAAAAATACTTCATTCCGATTGATCTCCGCATAATCTACACCACCTATATCCGCCCCAAAATGGAGTATAATTCGCACTTATGGCCAGCAGCTTCACGAATGCTACTAGAGTTCCTGGACCGTGTTCCACATTGGGTGATACAGCTATTAGGAGACAGAAGGGTTTCCAGCTCTATTGACTCCTTGGAGCGGAGCACCGTAGAAACGTGGTTTGTGTAACTCTGTTCTACCGGTATTTTCATGGTAGATGTTCCGCTGAGATACGGAATTTGATTCCACCAGTTCATGTGTTCACCAGAACTACACGAACTGCAAGCGGCAGTCACGCATTCCCCGTGGATATGGTACCCCAACGCACCACGCATTTGAGAGATAGTTCTATTCTCTGCTGAACCGCGCGTATATGGAATAAGCTCCCTGCAACCGTTTTTCCTAACTTTAACGACCTTTCCAAATTTAAAACAAACGTTCACAACTTTTTCTCCCTCTTTCCTCCTACCACTAATCTATCTTCCTTCCTCAATCAACGCAATGCTTTGTATTCATAGGGGTACCCCCTGAGTGTTGATCGCTTAAATAAAAAAAACAGTCAGATATACCACCAGTTGTCATTACTGTGCCCACTGTTCTTGATGCCCGTGGACAATCATGTGTCTTGTATCCCCTTCAGAAGAAGATATGATGTCAAGTTCCCGGAACGTGATCAATGGTTAAGTCTTCGTCATGTCTTCTATACCGACGGATCCAAAACCTCAAACGGTACTGCATCCGGTTGGTACTCGGACGGTAAGACCAAGTATTTTTTTTCCACTGGAAAGATGGCGTCAGTCTTCCTAACGAAGGTTTTCGCTATCCCTTGTCCGCCATTCTAAATTTTTGTGTATTCTGTCAAAATACTTTTTTCAATCGTGCTCTGTGTGCTCAGTCAATTTCTTCTGAGCACGTAGAGCGCTCTGAACTCAAAAAAAAAACCCGATTACGTTTTTTGGCAACTCGTTCTCTGCTCAGAGCTAATAAAAGGTGTTTTTCTTCATCTAATTTTATTTAATATTAGATAAAATAGGTGGTTAGAATGAGATAGAAACTCACCTATTTTTTCTACCACTATCTTTCAGACAGGCGTTCATGCTTGCGCCCGTGTAAACAGCCACATGGGCTGTAAGTGAATTTTCGCTTATTCGACAAGACTTCATGTTGGCGCACAAGCTTAATCAATTTCTCATACATTTGAAACTGAAATTATTTAGTAAAACTACCAGTTATATTTTCGTACAAATTTCCATTTCAAATTCTCCCAACATAACGTGAGATATCAAATATTTACGGATTTGAACTTCACCTAACTTTACTTCACGTCTGATATAACTGTTTCTTTTAACAGAGAACAACAGATAATTAAGTAGAATTTATTTACCTAACGTTACTTCATCTCTCGTCTATTATATCCAAAGCATAAATTTCTATTTTTCAAGCGTTTCTGTTACTTTATCAGCCAGGGAGCAGATAAACGTGCCAACTTGCTACGTTTCCGTTATTGTTTTATCGGCCTGGATCTATGAATTCGAACTGCCAGACTTTCACAAATATATCTCAATTGTATTGAAGGATACATTATCCTAAATAAACCGATTTCAGAAAGAGATATGAGCTATAATTCAATTACATACACTGTACCAAATACAATTTTCTCATATCAAAGTTATGAATATCATGTAAAAACATTCAGCCAATTTGTATGGCATCACCATTATGTTTTTAGCTTTGCGCTTTCTTTGACATCCGCCGTTGTGAATTTAATGAATGCGTGATGAAAATTAGAGCTCTCTACAGGGTTGGAATAAGTTCGTGTGGCATTTGTAATTACATTATAAACAAAAGGAATATATTTTTGAATGCAGTAAAACCTGTATTAAATATGTTCTTATTATTCAAAGATAAATATAGTAGTATAATCTTTATTTAAATTTATTGTAAAAATACAAAGTAATATGGATTACAAATAAAGAACAAAAAAGTTTGACAATGAAATTTCGTCGTCTGTCGGGATAAATATTCTTAATTATCAAATTCAGCAAGCAACTCTATATATATTTCATGGCATTAATTATATAGCCTGCTATATTTCCTTCATTCAATATGTTCGCTATTTTATTTTCATCGAGATAATTTTTCCACTAATTCAAGCTGACACCTTCGTAAAAATGCCGTAGTGTTCGATTTTTCCGAAGATATTGCTTTCAGTAGCAATTGCAATTTCTGTCATATGAACGACACATATAAACAAGCTGAGACTTTGACGTGTACTCTCTATGATTTTTAGTTTTTTTCTATGACCCCTGTTTCACACTGCAATACTCGTGTTGCAGCTATTTGCAATTCTTTTTTGGAGTTGCTACGTAATTTCATGTGCAAACACAAGCAACAATACATCAGAAATTGAGTTGCGCCACTTTTGACATTTAATTTCTGTATTTGCTTTATACTGTTTCGCTTTATGACATTTTCACATTATTTTTGAACATTTGTAAATTAATTTTCACACTCACAACTCTTAAATTGCCAAAATCATCACAAAATAATCTAAGCAAATGAGGTGCTTGCATAATTACAAAATTTAGGAAAACTGTGAAGTTTTAATTAATGAAAGGTTTCTAGTTGTAATTAAAATATAATAAGTGATGTTTGGAGGTAATTTGGATCGATCCTTTCTTTAGAGAGTTTTTGTGGAATTTGACTTCAAAATTTAAATTAACTTGAAATTTTTTTTTTAATTTTAGTTTAAAATTCTGCATTTTAAAATCCAAAAAATATTTTTTTTATTGAAATATTAATTGAAATTAATAGCGTTTTTTAGTGTTATACCAATTTTGGAACTAACAAGTAATTTTTAGTTAAATCCAATATTAAATATACTTTTAAGAATCAGTTTGTGTTAAGTGATTTTAATTTTTGACTATGTCTACATACTTATAAATTTTAATTCAGAAATTACTTAGAATGTTTCGAAGAAATGATTTTTATATATTTCATTGTTCACCAGTTCATGGATTAGTGGATCCAAATTTTATTACTTTAGCTTGATATGATATTCGAAGTTATTGGATTTTTGCGAAAATGTCATTCTCACTTTGAGATACGGTCACATTTTATAGCCCACAACTTGACATACATACAAGTGCATCTCTCATCACCAAATAAGACTAAGATCAGACAAACGGTTTATTACATAAGGAAAGCGCATAGATTTGAAAAAAATTTGCGGAGTATTTTAAAGCTCCCTGAACGTTTCTTTGTACATACGTATACCTCGCGTACGGCTAAACCTGGGCAGGTAAAAATTCGTAAATAGTTTTTTTTTTTTTGTCTATTTGGGGCTCCTAAATACGAAAATTAACATCTCGATTTTTGCCTACCACGGGATAAACACATTCTCCTTAGAGCGTTAACTAAAAAAAAACATAAAGGTGCAGCTGAAAACGTTTAATCCTAATACATGAGAAACTCGATTTTGTAAAAGGGCTTTCAGATCTTTAGAAAAAGAAAGGTAGCGATTTGTGGTTATAAATACTGATACATACAGCTTAATTTTAGTTAGGTACCAGGGATCCTAACGGTTATGCATTTTATGGTAAAACTCAAATATTAAAAGTTATTTTGTGTCTTTTATTGTAATAGGCTAAATAAAACGGTAAATTATTGACTTTTATGACTTTTGGCAAGCAATATTCGCCCTTATTATGGTTGTCGACGTCGACTGTCGAATGCTCGACAGCTACCAATCGGTATCACTGTAGTCGAGTGTCGATTAAGTAATCTATTACAAATCGGTATTTTGAGAGTCGAGTCGACTGTCGACTATAGAAAAAAGTGACAAGTTCTTGTCGATACAATTTTTGTGGTCGACAGCCACTAAAAATAACTTTTTTTTATGTAAAATCTTGGGAAAAGAATATAAAATAACAATGAAAGTAACAAATGTAAACCAGTTTGAGACATCAGTGGAGCAACATGAAGCGAGAGTGGGCTATTAAGCTAAACAGTTTGGGTTCTCCGGTGCATGAAGGCTGTTGAAAATTTCGTAGGAACTATTATATGTCACAGCAAACGTGAATCGCGAACTACAAGCGGAAGCATTTTTAATAAAGAAAATTCTATCGTCATTAGGAGAATTTGTAGCCATTCATGTTCTTCGATAAAATGTTAAGTCCAGCCGGGATGGTCTTGGTGCTACTAGAAACTCAGTAGGCGAAGAACTATTGCCTGACCCAGAACCAATTCCGTCAACGCATCCAATTACAGCAGGAAATCCAGTTTTATCGTAAAAATGTTGCTTCGCTTATGCTTTCAGTTACCATAATTTCCCTTCCGGACCAATTTCCTTTTCTAAAATTACGACGCTCTCTTCAAAAATTGAGGAAACTGTGATCTGCGTAAGAAGTGTATGCGTGGCTTTGCGAAAGTTGTGGATAAATCTATAATACAATAAAAGATTACAAGAAGTTAAGAAACTCATTGATTTTATTTATATGCTTCCTTATTCTGTATCTGACACTGTAAAATATTGGAGCGGCTTCAAATGTTGCGGCGCAATCGCGATAAGTTTTCTACTGCAGCACTTTGCTATTCGTCTGTAAAAAAAACATGGCGATACTGCTAATTAATTTTTAAAATTAAACTAAATTTCAAAAAGTTGTTTCTTCTTTCTTTTTGTCATTCACAGTAGCGTTTTCTGCTCCTTGCAATCTATTACAAATATTGTCGAGTCGATTAGGTTTCACAATTCCGATTTTAAGTCGACTCTACAACAAAATCGACAGTCGAGTAACTCGACGCTCGACAACCATAATAAGGGTGAATAATTATATTTGACTTTTATTTTGTTGGGCAAAAAAACAGTTATTTTATGACTTTAATTTTGTTGGCCAAATCGAACCAGTTATTTTATGACTTTTATTTTTTGGACAAAAATAAATAGCCAACCCTATTTGCAAGCGAACGGCAAGAGCAATTAAAAAAAAAAAAAAAAAAAATTATGCCATTCGATTCAGCTCATCCGTCCTCATATTATAGGTAACAAAATTTTTAAGTATTAAATTCCGAAATAACTGCTGCAATGACCAAAGTAGGTATAAAAATAAAAATAGATAGGCTATGGTGTATGAAATATTAAAGTAAAGGCGATCCAAAAAATTCTGAAACCATTAGAAAGGTCTCTTCGTGTACTTTTCGAAAATGTATTATACTTTGTATGGCCGATGCCAATTTTGTATTCCAGTTCGTATCCATATATGTATTTACATATGAGCAAAGGTCAGATAATGAAATGAAGGGGATTCCTATGTATTGTATACCGTTGAAAAGGTCTCAACGAGTACACCATGTATCTTCGGTGTTTCGTTAATTAGTTATAAGGGTTGACAATTTATTTTTCTTCAAAAAATTAATCATAAATTAACTGGGTCGTTTTGGCCAACAAAATAAACGTCATAAAATAACTGTTTTTTTTTTTTGCCCAACATAATAAAAGTCAAATATAACTATTATTTCTTGACAATTTCATAAAAGTCAATAATTTACCGTTTTATTTAGCCCATTGCGATAAAAGTCATGAATTTAAATGTCATACAATATTAGTGAAATTTAGCCTGTGAGGATCACAACCAAGGCGTATTTAACAGCGTGAAGTCATCTCTTAGAACTCTCTCATTTTATTTGAAGAGTCAAATTTTGTAATGTCAAAATAGTGCAAAATGTGAATAAAAAAAGAGTAGTGCCAAAGTTCAAAAACCAAACTCCAAAAATAGTGACTCCTTTAATTTACGACGCTATAGCCTAGTTGTTTAGTACACCAGCAAGCAGCCAAATTGCACAAATTTCTATTTAATTTTTTTTTTTAAAAGGTTTAATCCCTACAAATTTTTTTTTTTTTAAATTATAATAATGCTTAATTTATTCGTATATACACCCCGTTCCAATAAAAACGCATCAACCTATAATTACACTGTACAACGGCCAAAAAAGCTCAAGAGTTTTGAAAGTGGATCGATTTTTTTTTCAACCCGTTATAAAATAACTAGACGATATAAAGAAAAACTGAAAACGCTATCATGTTCAGCATACTCGAAATGTAAAAGATCTACTTTCAAAACTCTTGAGTTTTTCTCATCATGTTCAGCATACTCGAAATATATAAGATCCACTTTCAAAACTCTTGAGCTCTTTTTTTTTGGTAAATTCCGATGTGCAGTGTTATTAAAAAATCCTAAAAAAAACTAAACTTTGTATTATTTATTGTAAATGTTAAGCATTCCCATAAGTTTTCAATCCGTATAGGATTACAAAAAAAAATTTGTGTGTTATTTTATTTCATTTATTAAATGTTTAATCCTTATGCCAACAAGATATTCATCCTATAATTTCCAGGCATTATTTTATTACGTTTTATTAAAAAACAAAGAAGAAATTTACCATTTTTTAAATTTTTAAATACTAAAAAAACAAAATGGAGTAAAAAAAAAGAATGTTTAAAAATAAAATAATTGCAATAAGCAATATTACTTTTTTATTGGCACAGAGTGAAAATTATTGTTTTTTTTTATTTATTACTTATTGCTTTATTTAGTTGTTCTATTGATGACATTTTTCCGAGCTCGAACCTGCGCCTGCATCCGCATGGAGACGCGAGCGAGAAACGATATTAATACAAGTAGAGTTGACATATAAGCTATATTACTGTTGAAATAAATTAAAATATTTATCATATCAGCAGAAAACTGAGGAAACCCGGAATATTCCTTAGTGCAGCAATTATTGAACTAATAAATAATCGTTATGACTATATATTCCTGAGAATAATATTATTTTATAGTAGTAAAAAGGAATAATTTTTAAGCGTTTTTTTTTTTTTTTGTTGAACAATTTTATTAGATTTCAGTTGAATTATAGAAACAATATTTCAGGAGGCTCTATATTCATATCAAAGACCATTTTTGAAATTATATCTAAAAATTACAATTATAAAATATTTCCCAAAAATTATTTAAAAATTTGTTCTTTATTATAAATATAGCATTTGTACCAGCGCCACCTAACGGATTTTAAGACAGCGAAGCAGAATAGTAGAAATAATAGTAGAAAAAGGAATGGAAAAAGTAGAAAGAAATAGTAGTAGGAAAAAGAATAGAAAATAATATTAGAAACATAGTAGTACAAAAATAGTAAAAAAAAGAGTAGAAATAATAATAAAAAATAATAGTAGAAAAAATTGTAAAAAGTAGTAAAAAATAGTAGAAAGTAGTGGCATAAAATAAAAAGAAATTGTAGAAAAAATATATTAAAAAGGTAGTAGAAAAAAGGTAGTAGAAAAAAAGTAGTAAAATATTAGTTGAAAAAGTAGTAGAAAATATTAGTTAAAAAAGTAACAGAAAATGAAAAGAAATTGTAGAAAAAAAGTAGTAGAAAATAGTAATAGAAATAGTAGTAGAAACATTAGTTGAAAACAAAAGTGAAGCAAGGTGCCACACCCACTAACCCAACAAACTGAAAAAATTTAAATTTTAGTAACGTACCATAAATGCCTGTCAAGATACAGCTACTCACACTGAAAGTGGGACACGGGGTATAAATGTTCTACTATTGGGTTGAGCTTCAAAAATAAAAATCCTAGTTCATATTCAAAATATTTTTATTACAGACTTTATTTTAATCAAATAAAAATAAAACCAAAAACCTAAAAAAATCAGTTGAAGTCAGGCACAACAGCAAAATACTTATATGTTTGTACTTACACTCCTTTTTTGCAGCTCACACTCAAAATGGGGCAGTTATAAAATCTCGTCAAAGCTCCGCTATTTTAATTCGCATACTCAAATTTTTGTAGCTTCAATTAATGCCTTAATATATGGTAATGAGGTTACATTAGTTATTTTACATTATGTCGGCAAAAGGTCAAACTACAATTGAAAAATGACAAATTGTTATTAATAATTGCAAATATGGGCATATCGGTTAGAGAAATCGATATTATAGTTGGTAAAAAAAAAAGTCAACCGTGTTTAATATCATAAAAAGATACTGCGCAACTGGCTGTGTTGAAAATAAAATAAGAAATGCCTCAAGTTGAAAAAAAAATATCAGACCGAGATGCTCGATTTGTCCTAAAAGAAATTAAAAACCATTCCTTACTATCCGCAGTAGACCTTAAAAATAAATTGAAAGACATGAAAAACCTTGACGTGAGCTCGGCGACAGTGCGCCGACTTTTAAGGAGTTATGATTTGCACGGTAGAGCCGAGCGGCTCAAATCTTTGATATCGGAAGTAAATCGTCAGCTAAGATATTAATACGCGAAAATAAAAATGCCGCGTTTTGGTCAACCGTTTGTGATTTTTTTCCTGCCCAAAGGTCCTCTTTACAGATGAGCCCAAAATTAATACTTTCGGTCCGGAGAACAAAGCAATCAAGAAAATGGCTAAACATGGTGGAAGATCGCTTACGATATGGGGCTACATGCCTGCGTCAGGCATTGATAAAATACGTTTTGTAAAAGTTATAATAGACAGAAAATATTGTATCGACATTTTGAAGGAAAATGTTCGTGAGAGCGCAGAAAAGATTGGTATAAAAGGCACTTTTGTATTTTACGAAGACAACGATCCTAAACAAAAGTCGTAAAAGTGCTTGCCACACCCCCACAGTCACCGGACCTTAACGTTATAGAACACTTGTATGAGCGGCATTGAAGAAAAGAGTAGCTAAAAGGAAAGTTAAAAGCATTATTATTATTATTATTTATTATTTAGAGAGTATTCGCATCTAAGACATGATCTTTTACATGCGCAAATTATTATTATAATATAACAACATATTTAGTAAAGTTATTAACAACAAATTGCTTAATATAAGGTAAATGTCGAATAAGATGATGAATTTAATAACAAATTAATATTAAGATTAAATAGGGTTAAAAGTGATCTAGAGGAAAGGAACAAATGAAGAAATAAAGTAATTAAAAGAAGAAAAAGAGAGAAAGAGAGAGAGAAATAGACTAGGAAAAATGTTGAAGAACTAAATGCTTAAAGTTTTTGAAATTAGAAACTGTCTTAATGTTAGATGGCAATGAATTCCATAACCTTATAGCGCTAACAAAAAATAGCCTACTTGAATTTCTAAAGTTATGGCTATGGATTTGAAGGTTTATACTTCTGCTTGATTTACAGAATTGAAGCTTTTCATACAAATAATTGGGGCTCTGTGTATAAATGAGCCTATGCAAAAAGATACAGTTCCTGTCTTAAAAAAAACGGTTATAGGGAAATGGCAAAATATTAAGCCTTCTTTTTGCAAAAAATTAGTTGATAGCACGCCACGACGTCTTCAAGCTGTGATTGAGAGCAATGACAAATCAACGATATATCGAAAATACTACCCATGCCCCAAAATTCACCTACGATCTTTCAAGTGTCCCATTTTGCGTGTGACTTTTACAAAAAGAAATACAAATATAAACACTGAAATTTTTCTATTTGTGATTGAATTAAATTTTATTTATGTTATTGTTTTGGTTACTGCATATTAAAATAATGTGTATAAGAAACAAATGTTTAACATGAGCAAGGTCTTATATTTTTGACGTTTAACGCAATTGTACGTGGTGTCCTACTTTGAGTGTGAGTAGCTGTATCTCATAATTGAAACTTAGGTTATATGGAAAGTGCCACACCCTCTTTGTCAATCCCACCCATATTTTTGTTGTAGCATGGCATTGTCAATTCTCGTTACTGTACCAAATTTCTGTACTGTGCTATAAATGCTTATTGAGATATACCCAAAAAACTATTAGGACTGTATGGAGGTGCCACGCCCACTTTCCTAAAAGCCATTATGAACAGCTATGTTTCATCTTCCCGCCCAATAAAATATATTCTGGAAATATGACTACAATCGGTCAAGTCATTCATAAGTTACACGATTACAAACATAAAAAACTCTACGAATATATAAATAAAGATATCGCACCCTACCTACAAAAGTGGTACAACTCAAAATTTAAAGTTTTTTGCTTACTAAAACTTATTTACTATAAAATAAATTTTTATATCCATCTACAAGTAAGCAAAATCAGTTTTTATCGTTCCTTAAAAAAATTTAAAGTTTTGAGTTGTGCCATTTTTGTATTTAGGGCCCGATATATGCATGTGTTATACATATTACAAGGCGAACAGAACTGTATATGCAATATAAAAATGTTTTGAATGTTTGTTAGTTCTTTCTGACTTTAATTAAGAGAGATAATGCCGACCGACCCTCTGTTCAACAATTTATGGTATGTATTTCTAAATATATATTAGCATAATCCGAATAGAGATAAAATTGCTAGCGAATTAGGTAAACTATTCATCCATAAATTTCTTATTGCATGCAACCCACGTTTGTTGTTTTAAAATTTAAATCATGCAAGTATTTTTATACCTACTAAAATTACAAATTTTCAGCACAATCTGTATGGGGTTAGGAATCTATATGAGGTGTATGAGCTTATAAATCTCTATGGGACTAGGAGAAATTATTTTATACTTTTTACTCAGTTTTAAAAACGTAGTAATTTAAAAAAAAAAATTTATTTAAATTATTATTTTCTGCTTTTTAGTCTTGTGTGTATGCACACACATATATATTCCACTCCCGTTAAAGCAATGATTTTTACAACGATGAATGTAATGTTTTGCATCCTCGACACAATTCGTACATAACAACTATGCCATCTCTTGGTAAAAGCCGCACTTTATATTTATACACCTACTATGTAATTATAGTAAGGGCATTTCCTTCAACGTGCAAATTCCTCCAAATCGTTGTAAACCTTGTATATTTTCGAGCCTCGAATACGAACCGTCAAAATTTGTGTAGAAAATATTTTACACCAACCTCGTCATATTATGTCCATTCCCGTACTACAACGCGGGTGAACGCGTTCGCCCAAAACAACCCAGAAGCATTCCCGTACTCAAGAAACTTGCAAATGAGACCGGAGATGAGAGAGTAACTGTCTTCTTCTTCTCGCACGAAATAGCCCGCACTTTTTCTGCGGGTAAAAATGTCAAACAATCAGCTGTTATACTTTTGTGAAAATATATTGAAAATTTTAAATTAATAAATAAATAAAGAACTTTTAGAAAAATAAGTGTTATTTGAAATGGAAAATGTTCAAAAGACATTTGAAAATGTGTGTATTAATAGTATATTTGTTAATTTTTAACTTCATTCTCCATAGATTAATGACGCAAGTGTCTGTTCAATTTCTGTTGCTGTAGAAGCTTCTGTTATTTCTGAAAAATGCAAATGGTGATTGCAAACTAGAAGATTCTACAGAAGTAGTCAGGCAAACAATTTATGTTTCATTATTTTTTTATTTTTTGTAAGATTTTACAATTTGTTATTGTATCAAATATCACAAAAACTTTGTTTTTTAAGTTTAACTTTCGTTACAATTTGCAAGAAAAGTGGTTTTGTGCATTCCCGTACCTTTGTGCATTTTTGTCTTTCACAGAGAGTATTTTTTGTTTACTCTCAGTTTACCAGACTTTACCAAAAAAGTAAGGAAACAGACTAGGGATGTGCAACTGAAAAGAAAAATCGATTTTCGACTTTTGAATTGATCAGAAATTCAAAGTTGATTAATCGGCTTTTTAAGTTCATGAAAATCGATTAATCGACTTTGTTGTATGGAATAGAAAACAACGAAATAAGATAATTTTGGTATGAATTATTTATGTATGTGTATTTATTTATAATATATGAGTCGTTGCGTTCGAATCAAAATCAGATTTTTAATCCACAGTTGGAAAAATTTTGTAAAATTTAAAATAAATGTGAGAACAGAATTAGTAGTTTTAAAAAAAATGTACACTAAAATTTGACTTTCTATCAAGTTTGTCAATTTAAAGTCGATCACAAAAAGTTGAATTTTTGAGCTAAAAGTCGATTAAAAATCGATTTCGATTAAAGTCGAAATCGATTTGCACATCCCTAGAACAGACCTATTGCGAGGCAAATTTGATGCGTAAACAGCAGTGTGGCCAACTTTTGTTTTTCAAAAAGCGTTAAATTTTTTTACTTATAAAAGTGCGAGAAAACTCAATACATTTAAACCTTTTCACTAATACAGACACACATCTAATATTTCTAGTCAATTAAAATTTCTTCGATTTTTCGAAGATGTTTTAAATTGAAAAAAGAGCTGAGCGCTAAATCACTTTTTTCCGCGTTTTAATTTTCATAAAGCACTAAAATCAGCGGGGAAAGTGCTGAGTTGGCCATACTGGTAAACAGCCTCGAAAAAGTACACGAATATTTCAGTTTTGCCTTTAGTTAAAACAATTTGATAATAAGTCTGAGGACCAAAGTGTATTTACAAAATAATATGAAACGCCGTAAATATGTCGGCTGAATAATAAACCAAATTTTAAAATTTTCATTACTTTTCCAGCTCTGAAACTAGGTCACTCTTATTAGGATCAATACAATTTCTGCTCTTTGGAAAATATATATATATATATAAATATGGAAAAAAAATGGAACCGAATATTGAGAGCAATGTGTAAACAATGTTGCACAGGGTCATTCCTCAAACATTGCATCTTCTTTTTGCTGGTTACTCTTTACGAATGAAAAAAATAGTTTTAAGTCTATATACGAATATAACATGTACAGAAATAAGTAGCTAACATCACTTGGTTCAAATATTTCCAGCATAAGCAAATCATTTCTTGCAGTGTCGTCAATAAATTGAAGTAACGCTGCTTTCCCATTTCTTGTGACCTTTTTTTGATTATTTATATTTACCAATTTGCTTTAACAGTTGTTGTGTAACAATGCATGGTTGAAAAACAAAAAAATACTTAAAAATAAAGCCGAAACCAAATGCTAAAATGAAGCCTTGATCAAACTGTCAAATAGTTTATTTACGCGCTGATTCACACGTTTATCGAAATATGCGTTCCCGAAAACAACCATGTAAACTTACAAATTTAACACGATTTACGAGTTTACACGTTCAAAGGAATACCCTTAGTGACTGCCAAACTACAAACGGTTTAAATAGAGTGATGTAATGCGTGTCAAACTTTGACACCAGCCTGAAAGTATGTTGTACAGTAGTTATTGCTTAAAAATAATATTTATACACCAGCCTGAAAATATGCTGTGCTATGATCATTGTTTCTATAAATAAATAAAGGCAAATATTTTATATTATATTTATATATGTTTTAAATATTTTATATTGCATTGTCATCCAGTTATGACCTATGTTTAAAGTTTCAAGACTCTAGCTCATCGGGAAGTTAGTTTAAAATCTATTGTAAAATTCTACCCGAACAGACAGACAGACACTATTGAAAGCGAGTTGATATACACGTAGTAAAATAATAAACAATGACATATTATTATTAATTAAATGTATGCATGTTCTTCAATGGAAACAGTATAAAACAAACGCACGTATAAAGAGTCAAAAGTATTGCATCCCAGTTTCTGATGTATTGCAGCATATAATAGGTGTTTTTCTTTTTTAACTCAGAGCACTGAGTAGAGCACGAGCACACCGAGCATGCTCTGATCAGAGCACACTCCGAGCACGCTCAGACAACTCTGATTTAATTTTAAAACGCATAGAGCACGAACTGTCAGATAACAGCTATGTATAATTAAGTTTATTTTTCAACAAAGTCTGGATAAATTAATTATTTTGAGCCCTTGTTCGCCATTTCAAATAGCTGCAACACTGTCAAAATATTTTTTTCAATCGTGCTCTGTCTGCTCAGTCAATTTCTTCTGAGCACGAAGAGCACACTCTGAGCGCGCTCTGATCACAAAAAGAAACACAATTACGTGTGCTCTGAGTGCTCAGAGCTAAAAAGAAACACGATTACGTTTTTTTGACAACTCATGCTCTGCTCAGAGCTAATAAATAAAAACGCTTAAGTGCCTGATTATATTGGTGCTCGGTGTTCGACGAACACAAATCATTTTCGCCCGTGCTCGGTCGAGTTGGATATATTCAGCTCGTTGCAGAGTTGCTTTTTGTCAAGATATACTCGTTTGTTTAATACTAGTTTGTATGTAATGATACTGTATATAAATGATAAAATAACTCATTGCCACCCTGAATACTCGGCGTGCTCGTGCTCATACACAAAATTAATCATCTGCTGGCTACCACACACACAACTCTCTCTCAACGTATGGCAAAGTTGAGAGTTGCCCAACTTCTTGCGTTACTTCAACGGATACGTTGTGTATGACCCACACCACATACGATTTCATATATTTTATAGTAGGTTCCAGTTGTATTCTTCGCTCTCATTTACACAACGGACTCTATGTGCCACAGCCTTTATGCCTTTAAGTCTTTGGCACATTATACATGATTTCCTCATGATGTGTATGATTGCATATCCGTTGGGAATATGTACAGTATACCGCTAAACCATTAGAAACACCACAAATTTCCTCTGATTTTATTCGTAAATTCAGTGAACTTTAACAGTTTTAAAAAGATTCTGCCAAACTTTTTTTTCCGGGAACTGTTTCCAGGTAACAATTTAGGACCAATTTGTCAAGTAATAATGGAAAAGTTTATCCATTCTGCAGAAATTTAGGTTACTTTAAAAAAAAAAAACCAAGGATTCGTTTTTGGATAAAAAAAAGTTTTCGCTTTGACTTCCAAAATTTTTTTTTAATTTACACCATAAGCGCATAGATGTTTCTACACAATTGCATATTCAGCTGATTTTTTATGTATGCCTGCAAGGAGCCATAAATAGGGAACTAAAAAAACGTAATTCCCCCTTATTTTATTCATACCACTGCATCTTTTCACAATGTGTTATTGGCGCAAAAACTTTTGTCATTGTAATCTATTATATTTATAGAATTAAAACCAACTAAGTTTTCAAACAATAACATCTTCTGGAAGGACAGGCTCATTGCAAGAAAAAAATAGAGACGCTAATTTATAGAGTTACTAAAGTCAACTGACAGTTATAGAATATTCGGGGGATATTTATGCACTAATGGTGCAAGCAAAAAAAATCGGAGATGTCAAGGTCAATACTGATTTAAACCATAATACTTCAAAAGACATAGGTTTGATTTTTGGTACATAAAAGAGGGTTAAATTTCCCCGTTATTATTTGACTAAACGGTCCAAAATAGAACTTCGCTCTCAAGTACACAATGAATTCTATGTGCCAGTGTCTTAAATGCAACGTTACCCGTCGCATTTAGTAGCAAATTTCTTTATGCAATGGCAACACTGAAACAATCATGTACAAGTCATTGGTACAAGTATAAGCCAGTTTACACATCAAGATAGGCTCGGGATTTTCCGAGGAGCGTATAAACCATTTGTTTACGAGTTTTACGTTCTTTACAAGGCTTTTAAGCTCTCTGACGAAGTCTCGTAATAACATGAACCCAAAAATTGTTTAAATCTTATTTTTCATAACTTAAATTTTTTACATACTTACCTTCATGTGTAAACAGTAATATAAACCGGTGTACTATACCAAATAAAAATAAAATCGATATTTTAGAAATAGGTTGAATTTGATTAAAAATTCTAGGCTCTTTTACTTTCTTTTTGTGTAGCTATGTAAGTCCCTATTCTCTTTTGGACTTGCCACTAGCTTTTCCACACAGCAAGATTTCTTGGGCAGTCCTGCTTTTACTTTGCCTGCCATTCGTGTTGTGAAAACTTTTTATTAACATTTTATTAAATAAAAATAAATAAATGAAAAGTTAAATCAATTCATTAAATAAAAAAAGATTAATAGAAGAAAAGTGATATTTCAAAAAAGTGATTATTTTTTTCCAATGAGAAGCCAAAATCATGCTCATCCAACTTAAGATGACGAATAAGAATGAAAAGAAATATCCAATAAATAACGGCACAAAAGAAAATTTGCCGGTACGAGCAAGTCTGTACTCGTTTCTTTTCGTCTTTCCTCTCTTCATTGTCGACAAGAAAACTTGCCATGTGGAAAAGAGGACTAAAGTTCGTAAGCTTCGTAAATTTGCGGGCCTCGGAAACGAACTGTCAAAATTTGTATGAGAGATAGATTACACGCACTTCGAAGGTATTTTGATGTGTAAACTGCCTCGTAATTTTACATGATTGTTTCAGTGTTACTGTTGATTAAAGAAATTTGATACTAAATGCAACTGGTAACGACTTTTTGTTCCCATTTACCAGTGTGGCCAACTTTTGTTTTTCAAAATCCGCTAATATGATGAATAAGACTCATATTTTCTTAAAAAAAAGCGTTAAATTTTTTCCTTATAAAAGTGCTAGAAAACTCAGTACATTTAAACTTTTTCACTAACACAGGCACACATCTGATAATTCTAGTCAATGAAAGTTTCTTCGATTTTTCGAAGATATTTTAAATCAGAAAAACGCGCATATCGCTAAATCACTTTTTTCCGCGTTTTAATTTTCAAAAAGCACTAAAATCAGCAGGAAAGGCGCTGAGTTGGCCACACTGCCATTTACGTTTCTTATTCTGTTTGGAAAGAAATAAAAAGGAAAAACTGCTGTTTGCAGCTCTGAAAAAAGAAAAAAAATTTATAAAATTATTTGTCAGCAATAGAAGAGTAAGTTAATACAAAAATTAGAATATACTGCCTAGATCCTAATAATGTTATCAACCATAATCACTAAAACAAAAATGAAGCTCTAAGTAAGCTGTCAAAAATCGTTTTACCCTATGATTTACACATTGGTCACATGGTGTCTTCATTAAAATGTTTCGTAAAACTCCAAAGTTTACACACTTTACGAGTTTTACACGTTTTCTTAAATTATTATTTATTATTTTTTTAAACCAGCTCATGGCATATTAAATTCCGATAGCTCGATAATTTCGTTAAACACTCATTAGGCTGTGGTTATATTGCGAGTATGCTCGGCGAACATCATGAAGTTGTTGTTGCACCGAACACAAAGAAAGAGTCTTTACTCACTTTCACACCGAACACGATATGCTCGGTGTATTGTCCACCGAGCACGCCGAGTATTCAGGGTGGCAATGAGTTATTTTACAAAACAGTATCATTACATACAAAATAGTATTAAACAAAGGAGTATATTTTGACAAAAAGCAACTCTGCAACGAGCTGAATATAACCACCTCGACCCAGTACGGGAGAAAATGTTTTGTGTTCGTCGAACACCGAGCATCAATATAACCAGGCACTAAGGCAAAATATCCCATCATATCTTGGAGTCAGGGAAATATTAATGGAATTCACAATTTTCTGATTTTTCTGTCAGATTTGTGGTAATGCCATTTTACTGGCTCTGTTAAGTTTAGCATTATTATTCAAACAATTTAGCAACACAAAGTGCATGTACACAAAGAAACTAGTTGTTTCCCGTTGTCAAAAAGTGGAAGAATAATTTAATCTTGAAAAATAATAAAGTTACCATCACTAATAATGACAATATTAGTAATGTCAGTATTACTGATCATGTAAAGGCCGCTATTAAGAACATATTACGGCGAAAAGACGCGACAAAATTTGTGTTACTCATCTTATCATGATTCTATCTTTCGCACAGAAGTTGTTAATAAAAGAAAGTGTTGGCAATCCTAATATCGGCTGAGTCGCGAATTTTTTGATTGCTAACGTTTTGGAAAGATTTAGTGAATTGAACTTAAATCAGCTAAAATAGCATTTAAAGTTGGTTAGAAAGTAGATTATTATTATTAAAAGTGGTAAAAAAGTTGCAGACAATTGCAATTGAATGAATTAACGTAAATAAAGTTTGAAAACTAGACTTCTTGGAGATTTAAATCCGTTGAAACCTTAGTCACGTCGTCAAACTGTGGCGGAGGATTTTCTTTTGCATTTTTTAATTGAAAAGAAATAAGGCAGAAGGGAAAAAAGCTGCCACGGTTTACGGAAAAAGAGAATGTGAAGAAGAGAATACCACAAAGAAAAAACGGAGAGTTGCACTGGTGGTGGCGCGTGTTGACAAAGGCAGCGGCTTATTGAAAAAGTTTAAATTAACAAGTAAAACAAAATTTAAAAAAAGTATATTTACGTGAATCAAAATCAAAGAAACTTGTTTAACTCGTTTCAATTTTCGGAAGCAATAAATTTTGCAATAGCAATTTGGGATTAACTATTACAGCGCAAACGTGCCAAACGACATCGTTAAGAAGCACACAAAAGAAAAACCAAAAAAAAGCAAGAGAAGTCAAAAATGCTCCTGCTCCAGTTTTAAAATTTAAATTTTTATCGATAGATAAATAAATACAAAATGTCGGATCAGAAACGTGTTTCGTTCACCACAATAAGTAGTAGCAGCACAGTCTCTTTCACTGCAGCTGCTATTAGTGTCGGCAGCAGCGGCGTCCCAAATGCAGCGGCAACATTGCGTTTCGGCTCCGACTTTCTTTCCGCACAGGATAAATCTAGCAGCGTTAGCGCTACTGGCGTTTCAAACAATGAGCGCAAAGCTGGAGGGGAAATAAATAAAACAATACGTCTGAAATTGGAATTGTTTCAGACAGACTCATGCACTTATCCTGAATTTAATTATTCGAAATTGCTGCATTTAGAAAAGGTTAGTAAGGATGATTTGCTATCTCGGATGGTGGTTACCATTGACCTTCCTTTTGTTCTTTATGGTACACTGTGTGATTCCTCAATGAGTTTCTGTTATCTAATGTCTTTACAGAAAAAATTTAAAAAGCGTAAACAGAAGTCGAATGGGTTCTCAGCAGATCCTTTCGAAGAGAATGATGATGATGTTGCACGCATTGCAAAGGAGCTAGAGCAGAAATACGGTTCTTCGTATGGTAGTGGACGAGGACGAAACAAGAAGGATGATCACTGCGATATTGGACTAGGCTACGATGAGTCTGACTCATTTATCGATAACACAGAAGCAGTGAGTAAAATAAGTTTTCATTAATGTAAAAAAATACACACATTGAATTCTACACTTATCATCCACAGTATGATGAAGTTATACCCGAAGAAGTGGAAACAATCGAAGGTGGTTTTTATATTAATTGTGGTGCCTTGGAATTCAAAAAACTGCATACTGAAGCAACTAAAACGAAGACCGATGAGATTATAAAAATGCCAAACAGACCAAGGAAACGTGTGCTTTCCTCTTCGTCCGAAGATTCTTCAACGACAGATGAAGATGACGACGATGATAATAGTGACGAAGATGGTGATGACTCCGGCGACGATGAATCTACGACAGAAACGGGGGGAAAGAACAAAAATATTGTACCGCCAGCAGAGAAGCGTCAAAAAACAAGCAACAGCACAAATAAATCATCGTTGATTCATGATACTGATATAAAAAAGAAAAGCAAAACTATTGCTATTTCGTGTTCATCATCCAATTCGCCGAAACCGTCTTCATGTCATGAGATTGGTTCCGATTCGGAGAAGGAGCGCATGCAATTACAAAAAACCATAAAAACTACCACAGTTAAGGATATGCTAAAAACCAAACGTGACAATTTCCTTAAGATGCAGGTGGGTGACTCGAAATCAGTCAATGGCGAGCTTAAAGGTGCACCAACCAAAACATCTGATGAAGAATCTTCGAGTGAAGATTCTGATGACTCCAGTGATAAAAGTGATTCGAATCATAGTGTGCCTCCACAGGAGGAGAAGAACACAAAAAATATTATAAATAATGAAGAGAATTCTGAAAGTAAGATTGAATTAAACAACATATTTATGTAGGCATTTCTGTAGCAATAACTTTGAATTTTTATTGCAGAGCTTCGTTCGACTGATACGAAACTTCCGGAGTTAGACTCTGAAGTCATCACCAGTATTCAGCAATTTAAAGAGGTTGTTAAATCGAAGAATATGACTGGCAAAAAGTTTCAATTTGATGACAATCTAACAGAAGTATTTCTAAAGTACATATTTCAAAAGATATTACCAAATATTTTAATTCGCTGTAAAAATTCCGTTTTGGGACCATTTGGATAAAACATAATGTACATCTGATTACAAAAACTCACAAGTTTCATCCAAATCAGGTTTCCAGTTAGGGAATGTTTAGTTACTAGTTCCTCAGATAAATGTTTTTTTATCTATTTATATGACAATTTTAGAATCGATGAGGCTCTTCTTTGCACTGATAAGTCTCAAAGGAATATGGTATTTGCGCACTTGGAATACAATCTTTTGCTACCCAAATACTACTTTTTGCGTAAAGCTAAGCAGTTGCGCATAAAAGAAGAAAAACTGAAGAGTAAACGAGCTCTAGCAAAATTGAGAAAAGCTGTAATTGAAACAATGCCAGACGCAATACGTAATTTTGAGGCGGAACTGCGCAAACACGCAGATTTACAGTAAGTATAATAGTAAATAAATATTTTCCAGTCTGCATTCTATTTATATTCATTCTTCCACTAGAACTGGCAATCTTAACTCGGAACATCCGCCAAAAATGCCAAAGAAAAAATTTGCTTGGACTATTGATCTAAGGTAAGTAACCCATGTTAGAATTTCAAATCCTTTCTTATTTTAATTATCACTGCTTTTGTAGAAATCATCTATACGAGGTGTACCAAGTACGTTGGACATCCTATCCCGTTTTGCGAACGCGAAAGGAAACGCTCGAAGATTTCATTAATGTCTATATGAGAGATAAGGTTGTTGAACTGTGGCCGAATGGCTGGATGCGCTATGAGGAATTGCAAAAGGAAATCGAACGACGAAAAGCAGCAACAAAGAAATCGAAAGAAAAGAAAAAGGATACAACGAACAATTCATCAACATCAAATCCAACAGGAGTTAATGCTGTCCCTACTGCTGCGGCTGCTGTTGTTCCCTCCATTCAATCTTCGTCCACAAATACTTACATAAAACAATTTGAAGAATTTACAACCTCCAGCAGCCGTTCGTGTGCCAATTCCGACACAGATTCCGTAGCCAGCAATAGTGGCGCCTCCAATGGCAAGAAACGGAAAAATGTTGATAACAAAAGTAAGCATAACAAGAATAAAGCACAGAAAGTGGCTGCTTTGGCGGTGCAACAGCAAACGTCAGCAGCAGATCTAATGTCATCCGCAAAAAGAACTGATCACAGTATACACAGCATTATTTCCCCAACAATGTTGCCTGATTTGTCTACATCTACACCCTTATTATCTTCAGGCTCCAACTCTAACAACGGCTCGAGTCAGCATCCAAAACAACATTCCAAAACAGGCGAACGCGATCCACGTGTTCCCATTATTGATCTCGACAATTACAAGGGTTCCAGCGCTATTCTTCAAACATCCAAGCAACTTTTAACATCAGCACCAGCAGTAAGTGACAGCAGCAGCGAATCGGATTGTGTAGAAATTATTGGTGTTTTCCCAGCAAAATCATTACCCTCCACCACTAGCATCACAACTACTACAACCACTAAAAAAAATAAAAGAAATTTGGCCGCCTCTTCGAGTAATCGAAACGTGACTCCTGTTACCATTAACGCCTTCCACAATAATATGGAAACAAACTCGAATTTGGCAGCTGTTAACAACAATAACAACTATAGTAATAATGGCAAAAAATCTGGAGGTGTGGGCGTTGGTGTCAATGTGGCAGATTTCGATGTCAATGAAATTGTTAAGGTGTTGAAGGAGGAATCGAAGGTAATCTTAAAATAATTTTGAGGCATAAATCTATATAGAGTCAACGTTCGATAATGTGAAAATTTTTTCTCTATTGACTATTCTAAAACGTAAACAAAAGTCTGAAAGCTCTTAGAAATTTTGTATGTATTTTCATGATTTTAATAATTTTGGGAGTCCTCCAGATATGTTTACTACAAGAACTTAAGAGAAAAGGTAATATTTAAGGTGACGATAATTCTGTGGTAAGATCATAAAACTTCCGTTATTTCTTCAACAATCGCAAACGTGTACAATCTCTTAAACGTGAACACCCTTGGTTTTTTTTTTCTTCTTTTTTTTACAAATTAATTTACAAATTGTTTCTCAATTCATATTTGCTTGGACGTTTTTTATAAGCACTAAGAAAAGTTTCATTAGGGCAATAAAATAAGTTTCCAAAAAGGGCAATAAACTTTTCTCACGAATTTTAATAATTTTATATAATGTTTTAACTCTATACTATCAGAAGTTATTCTTTCTTCATATCTTACAAATTTTATTTGATAAGAATACAAGTAATTTATAATATAAAACAAGTATTTATACTGAAACTAGTTAAAAATTAAATAACAAGCAATTTGTTTCTAATTATGTATCTTTGCTAAAATGCCAGGTCGTCTTCACGGACCCGTTCAGAAATCAGATCCTGGTAGTTTGGGTAGAAAAATGAAAATGTGGGATGTGTTCCCTTTTCCCTATCTACCTGCTTTTTTCCTGTAACATGACATTGTCAACCAAATTCCTTGTTTTAAGTCACGGTTCTGTGTTGTAAAGAGATATGCCACATTAAACATGGTAGTTACATGGCATCAGAGCCACTAATCCAAGACTACTCATATTAACCATTAGTTTGGTTTATATGAGTAGACTTAAATATTAATTTCCCAAAGATTCGTCTCAATCAGATGAACGGTGTTCGTGGTATTATTATTATTAGTTAACGGGATGTGCACTGCGACCTTAACATCTATTGTGCCCCTCCTAGGACTTATAGCAACTCTAATAGTCCTATCTCTGTTAAGAATTTTAGTTTTAGACCTGCTTCTAGAGATTTAAATGTTTCATCTGGTATTAGATAGTCACCCAGATGCTTCTTCCTGTTTTGCATGAATTGAGGGCACTGCCCTAAAATGTGTATTGAAGTTTCTAAGTGTCCCTCGCAAAACCTACATAAGTCGCTGGACAGTATTTTCATTGTTGTTAGATGGTAGTTTAATGTACAATGTCCTGTTAGGATTCCTGTTATGATTCTAAAATTGTTCTTTGTTAGCTTCATACAGTCTCTGAAGCATTTTCGGTTGTAATTCCCTAGTAGTGTTTTGGACTGTCTTAGACCAAGTTGAATGTCCCAGTATAATTTCCTTAACTTTTCTTATTCCACCCTGTTTATCTCGGAGAGGGATCCTTTTCCCATTCCGCAGAATGGTTCTGGACCGATAAAAAAGTTTTCCGCCCTTCTTTTCGCTAGCTCATCTTCTATTTCATTACCTTTTATTCCTGTGTGGTCCGGAACCCAGAGAATCCAGACTTGGTTTTGTGATCCAAGACATTCCCACACCAGTTTGGTGTTCACCTGGTGTGATTTCAATGCCTTGATAGCCGCTTGACTGTCGGTCAGGATAGCAATGTTCTGGTTCCGGTAGTTCCGCTTGAGATTGAAATATGCACATCTATCAATGGCGTATATTTCCGCCTGATAGATGCTAGCGTTCCTTCAAATGGACTCGGAACATTTAATCCTCGGGCAATAAATCCCTACTCCTGTACCTTCATTAGGAAGTGACCCGTCTGTATACCAGGTTATCATTTTTTGGTGTATTTTATAGGTTTCACATATATCTTCCTAATTCTCTTTATTGCTCAGTTCAGTTCTTAACCTTTTGATGAAGCTGAACTTCGGTATCATGTTTTCTCGTGGTATTGAGATATCAGGATATTGCTTCGTAAGAATGTCAAACTTCTTCTGACTAAGGCAACATCCTGATCCGACGTTTTCCCCAGACACCCTAAAGATTGCCCTCTTCGCCTGTGTCTGAATATAAATGTGAAGAGGTGTTAATTCTAAAAGGACCTCAAATGATGCCGTTGGACATTCCCTCATGGCTCCAGTTATTGAGTTTTATTCATCTCATTCATGACTGTCTTTTGTGTTGTTCTGTCTGCTAATATTAACGCTCCATATGTGAGCATCGGCCTTACAGTTACAGTATATATACATACATCCACCGTAGTATCTTTGGTGTACATCCTCAACTCTTCCCAGCGATGGACCTAAGTGCTCTCTTGGCCTTCTTTGTTGTATTGTCAATATGTGTTTTCCAGAGCAATTTCTGGTCTAGTATAATCCCCAGAAATTTTACTTCTGTTTGCAGTTTCACTTCTAATCGGTTGGGCTTTAAGTGCTCAAGTTTGTATTTCCTTGTAAATGGCACAATTGTGGTTTTTGCTGGATTGGCAATCAGCCCCACTTTTGCACACCATTTTTTAGTCACTTTTAGACCCAGTTGTATTTTTTCACATAGAGTACTTTCAAATTTTTCCCTACATTCTATTACTCTATCATCGGCATACCCCTGGAATGTTAGCACAGTTTTCGACAACTCTTCAAGCAGTTCATCTACGACAATGCTATTGACGTTTCGGTACCTCTAGGTATCTCTATTGCCTTAGTTCTTAGCATATTTTCCATCCATAGTGCTAGAGTATTATCAACCCCTGTACGGATCAGGGCTTCCCTAATTGCCTCATGCGAAGTATTATCAAAAGCGCCTTCGATGTCGAGAAATGCGCATAGCGCTCTCTTTTATTTCTAAACTTTCTTGTAGTACATTTGTCAGTTGATACAGGGCAGTATCCGTTTATCTACCTGCTTTGTATGCATGTTGACATGGATGTAACGGGAAGTTTACTAGGACAGTAGTCCTGTCTATAATTTTTTTTTCCAGAGTTTTTAGTACGAAGGACTTTAAGCAAATTGGTCTAAAGAGCTTCGGCTGAAAAGGATCTTTCTTTCCCGTCTTCGAAATAAAGACTGCTTTTGCTCGCCTCCATCTTATTGGTATATATCCCAAGGCAATACTTCCTCTGGTGATTTTCATTAATGGGCTTAGGAGGATCTCCTTGCCTTTTTGAAGTAGTGCGGGAAAAATGCCATCCAGACCGGGCGATTTTAGTGGTTTAAAAGTTCCCAACGCCCACCTTAGTCGTGGTTCTGAATTATTTCTTTTGCAACCTTCCAGTTTTCTTTATTCACTCTAGTTAGTGATTCCATATCATTTATCGTTGTTGATTCCAAAGATCCTGGGAAATGAGTATCTAAAAGTAATTGCTCCTTCTCTTACCCATTCTCAAAAAAGCTTCCATCAGCCCTTTTTAGACTGACGGAAGACAACACTTTGTATAGCCTTGAGGCCTCGGTTGTTTGTTTTATCTTCTCGCAGAAACTTTTGAAGTTCGTGCGCTTTGCTTTTCTTATTTCAAAGTTATAGTTTGTTAGAGCACTTTTATAACTTGTCCAGTCCCCGGTTTGTTTGGCTCGGTTGAATAGCTTACGGTCATTAGCTCTCTGATTAACTATGCTTTTGTTCCACCATTGTACGTCTTTTGATGAGTTTACTGTACTAAATGGACAGCTTGCCTCATAAGCGTCAATAATGGCTTCGTTAAGAATTTCTACCATTGTTTCTAGTTCTAATTCTTTCTTGATGTTGTAACCAGCTCCAAGCTAGATATAGATCCCAATCTGTTTTCTTCGGGTTTCTTAAAATTTTATTGATAGTAGGAGAACCCTCTATATCAAATCTTAATATTCTGTGATCTGATAGAGAAGGTTCTTCCGAAACCCTCCAATTCTGGACTAGTTCCCTTATCAGAGTATTTCCCAGGGTTAAGTCTAGCACCTCTTCCCTTGTTCTAGTCACAAAAATTGGAATATTTCCTATATTGAAAATTTCTGATCTCTTACTAAAAATAAATTCAAGAAGAAACTCACATCTTTAATTGGTTTTCGTACTGCCCCACTTACCAGTTTATCGACTAGATTCGGCGGTGCATAAGAGTCGTCTCCTGGAAAGTATGCCGTTGCCGCCACTACATCGCGTATACTCTCATTGATGTTCATCGGGATTTGGACCGAGGTTAATAACATGCAAATTCTTGGTTTTTCACATCTGATATCCCAAATTACCTGCTTGTTTCTTCCTGCCAGACCTTTTATCTGCCTCCTGACGGCCCAGGGTTCCTGGACTAGCACTATACTATTCTTACACTTGGTGGTTACCCGTGTGATTACTGCTGAGGCAGCTCTCGCATGGTGAAAATTTATTTGTGCAACCTTAATGGTGGTCCTCCATTTAATAAAGTCAAATCGAGGTCATCGAAACCCTCCACTTCGTGAGGTAGTATGTGGACTTACTCGATTCCCTTGATTTTTTCTGTCTCTATTTCTTCGGTATCTCTTCCAAGTTTCCACCCGATGGAGCCTCAGCGGTAGTTTGCTTCTCTCTGTACTTCCCGTGGTAGGAAAAAATCGAGATGTTGATTTTCGTGTTTAGGAGCCCCCAAAATGAATTTTTAGATATCCAGGTTTAGCCGTACGCGATGTACACATATTTTTACAAAAAAACGTTCAGGGAGCTTTAAAATACTCCGACTTACACAAAATGTATCTACATAAGAAATTTGTTTTTTACACATCTTTTTATTATTAAGTATTTTTAATAATTTTTTGAAAT
The DNA here is from genome assembly GCA_963691655.1 of Toxonevra muliebris. NCBI lineage: Eukaryota > Metazoa > Arthropoda > Insecta > Diptera > Pallopteridae > Toxonevra > Toxonevra muliebris. The sequence continues at coordinate 56,165,839 of OY829327.1, forward strand.
TGACGACACAAAAAAAAAAAATAAAAAGGGAGCACAAAAAAAAGTGAGGTTGTCCCATAAAAGTCACAATAGTTTCGACGGTTATGCTTCGATTGTAACCAAATAAAATCCAAACGATAGAGGAAAAAATTGTTTAACGAATTGTATAGAGCCAGGTCCTTTGCGAATCATAGCTCTAAATCATTACTGCAGGTGGATGTTTAAGGTCTACGAAGGATAAACCGTTCCCCACCCTTCTTCGTACATAACTTTTGATCTCAGTTACGGCCTCCAGATGGCATTTGTCGCTAAAGATGATCTGCGAAAAAAATAAGAAAGCTAAAATTTAATGGTGTTCATTCTTTCAAATATAAAAATCAAAAACTGTACGTTTAAGAAAGCTGACCGTGTTTCAATAATTTATATTATAATTTTTATGCAATCGAGCCCACAAAAAGCGCTGCCGTCGCATAAAATCCGTTAATTTCGGCTTTTTGGCAGCCCTGCTACATTTTAAACCATTTTTATAAACTTTTCGCGATATCAGCCAGCGATATTTTAGAAATTCCAATGATTTGGGGTATTTTGGAAAAGCTGGAGCTCCCTTCTTTCAGAAGAGCCGCAGCTTGCATCTTCTTCTTCATCGGTATGTCACTTTTTCAACCCATTTCTAAGAAAAAACTTCAATTCGAAAACGAACTAAGGTGTGGTCACTCTAAATCGGAACTAAAAAGAAAATGTAATTATTCCGGTAAAAATTATCGCAAAGCAATATATTTATTTTCAACAGCACCATTGTGCCGAATTATATCTATTCGTGACTTTGTACCAGCTGCTGGGCCCTGTAGAACGTTTGCACCGATTTTAGTCAAGCAATACTTTATCCAGGTAAATAATGGGGCAATTCGGCTTTCCGGTTCTTTTTATGCACCTTTGATTCCAAAAAGACCCAAAAATTCTCTATTCGTCACGTTTCTGTTACATTTGGAGGATTATCTTGTTTCTCCTCATAAACTATGTTTGATCGCATAAGAGCTCCAACATTTTTTTTGCATAATGGACGCTCGCAGGATCCAGCCTAAACACATATTTTTCCGCAAATAATTTTTTTTATGAAAGGCAACAGTCGCAACTGGATACAATCTTTAAGGCAGGTTTTTGTATTAACCGCGTACCCAAACCGACGTATTTGGGCTCGTGACAATCCTTTGGGGCTTATTTATATCTAAAATTTTGCTCTCGCTTGAAACTTCACATCTTTGGCGGCAAAAGAGATGTTAGATGACTAAAATCCGCCATTTTCATTCACTTTCGAGTTCTATAGAGTGAAATATGACTCATTTTCCAATAGGAAGTCGACCACAATTTAATTTTGCTGCAGTAAATTGCTGTAAAGTAAGTTTCGGGATTGTCTGTTTTTTCTTAAATCAAATTTCGGTTGTATTATGTAAAATTTTGTAAACATAGTTTTTGGAAATGCCAAATTATCTGGCAGTCATGCGCTAAGAAACTCAATCCTTCTGATCAAACATTTGTTTCAAGCTTTCAACTTTACCCTCGCTTAATTGTAAATTGAACAACTCATTTTTACAGCTTTCCGTTGTTTTCTGACTTTACTTTCTGCTGGCAGACCACTTTCTTATCTTTTAATTATAGAATAATCATTTTGTTTTTTAGCACTTTCGCGCAAAAAATGTTTTACAGTAAATAATTTAATTCAACTTTCGTGCTCCAAATAAAATTTGTTCACGCACTGTCTTAAGTTCTCTTCGTTATTTGCCATGTTGTCACACAAAAAAATTATTGCGAACTGTGGATTTTGGAACAAATGTAGACATGGTATATTTTCTACCCATTTGTGATCAGTAATTTTAAAAATATTGTTATTGGAATTCAGTGCCGATTTAGAGTGACCACACCTTAGTTTAGGCTAAAATTACATTTAACTTAAATCGAAATTTTTTATTTACGTTTGTCAAAATCTTTAGCAAGTTTCGCAAATTATAAATTTTGAAAACTTTTTGCAATAATTTTCGAGAAAACTGAATCATTGAATCATTACTCAAAAAGTAGGGGCCTAATTAAATTTTGGAAACGTCTTCTAGATATCCATACTAATATATAAAATTGGTTGTATGAAAATTGTAAGTTCAGATATTTTAATTTGGATAAATTGGCTGTAATTTTCGTATTACACCTACTTTGCCAGGACCGGACAGGCTTCGCCCAGCTGGTCTGATATATTAGCAAAGACTTCTACAGTTTTATTTATTTTTTTTTCTTAAATGGTTATAACCCTCTTTTTAAGCTGTCATGTAAATCATTTAAATATAATGAAAAAAGTAAAAGTGACATTAAACATCCTTGTCTTACACCGGAAGAAATATCCAATTTGTCAGACATAGCTTCACCAGTCCACACTGCTGAGTTTGTCTTGCTATAAATTTGTTCAATATAATTTACCATTTCTGCAATTTGTAGATTTAAAGCTGCCTTGGAACTCTGTCAAAAGCTGCTTTAAAATCAATCGAAAATTCATAAACTTTATTTTTTTCTTTAAGTTTCAAGTGCACAATCGATGTCAAGTTTTACATATTGTCTACTGTTGCATGCTTCTTTCTAAATCCTGCTTGATATTCTGTAATAATGTTATTTTTAGGTCTCGTGTTTAATATATCCATCATAATTGAAATGCCAGTAATTAAAAGAGTTATAAAAATGTATGAACCGCTTCAAACATATTTTTGTTCTTTGAAGAATTTCCTGCTACAACTAAAAATTTCAAATTGAGTTCTAAGCTACCGTAACCAAACCCTTACTAACGACAATATAAATAAAAAAAAAATGGTGAGAGAAGACTGCCAAACATGTAGATGATCATTGCAAGAATGTGTTTTTATAAATGAGTCTTTTTTTTTTTGTTTTGTTATGTTCTATTTATACCAGCATATACTTTTACCTTCGGCTAATAAGTAGCTGTTGAAAGGAAATCGGAATTGGGTTGTAGCTTGTGCAGTAAGTGGAAAGAAGAATGTTGTGTAGCTCTGTGCAGCTCAATCCAAAGATATTAACACACCATTGAAAATGTTTGGGTAATTATGAAGCGTAAGATGAGAGGTTCGTCTAACAGTAGGCAAAATTCCATGGTCTCCATGGTCTTCATATCCCGGTGAAATCATTCATTCTCTATGGTTTTTGTGGGAAGAAATACAACTGCAAATCCAAGAAATATAATGAATGAATTTCAAGCATTCCATTTAACGATAACACTAGAACATTTTGAACGGTCAGATCTTGCACTAAAGAAACTACAAAAAAAAATTAAAGGGGAGGTTGAAGTTAAAAAATAGTTAAATTTGAACTCGTTAACTTATCGGTAAATAACCAATGAATATCGTAATCATGTTAAGAAGCTGTGGAAATACTGCTCCTTTTATTCCTGATACTTTTTTTTTAAGTTTATAATATAAGAGAAACTGCGTTATGAACTATAAATTTTATAAAAAAGTCCTCGGTCATAATTCGATGACCAGGGAGTGTTGCAGTAGTATTTAAGATACTGTAAGCAGTTTTTCACGATTACTGAAAAATTATGCACTCGCGAAAAATGTTCACTTTAGGTTAGGTTAGGTGAAGCGTAGTAAGAAAATCGTCAACTGTCAACTAAACAAAAAACACTTAATTTAATTTGATTTTTTTTAGTCGCTGATACGTATGCATAGTATGTCCCGTCATCAATTTCATACAGCAACTACTATCTAGTGTGTAAAACTACAGAAAACTTGTTCGTGACATGTTACAATCGTTTAAGGTATTTAGATTGCTCACATGTCACTAAAATTATTTTCTACACCAACATGCGGACTATTTTAAGCATCAGTTGCCAACAGAATTGAATGAACATGGCGAACGGTTTCATCAGGTAGCCCAACCGATGGAAATCTGTTATAAAGGCGAAAATGCTTGCTGACCTTTGTTGGTGGCTGAAACGGGGGGTAGAAGAAAGATATTGTGAAGAGGAAATAAATTGTGAAGATGATATTCCATTGTCCGATACTGGTGGCGATTCTGGCCCTGAAAGTGATGCGAACCAACCGCGACCATTATCAAAAAAAAGTAATTTATCATTACAATAAAGTAATTAGTAAAAGTTATTTTGATCTTCAATTAAAAACACAGTTCATGATAGTTTTTTAGGAGACTATGAAAATTAAATCTAGAGGTTAATTTTCAAAGTCATGACTTAAGTTCATGTCAATTTCGTTATTTGAAGTTATATATAAACAGTTTTTTTGTGTTTTTCTTTTTAAGATGCCCCACCTTACTTTATACCTCATTTCGACACAAAAAATCGAAAAAGGTAAATTAGTCGTGACCACAAAACCCTTTTATGTATACCTCATTTGAATAAAAAAAATCGAAAAAAATTGTTTAGTGGCGTCCCCTAGCGCTAGGGGAATTATTCGTGTCTTTCCATAAGGTGTAATCTGTAGTTCGGTCATTTGTTAAGTTTCTGAGATAACTCTTTATTCATTTTTGAATGCTTTGGATGCTGTTTTAGATAGTGATTGATGCCAGCGACGAGGCATTTTACGTTTATATAATTTATTTTATTACGTTTGGGTAAATGTATCCAGCTGTATTATTTTTTTTTTTTGGTGTAGAAGTACTATTCCATACTGCAAGAAGTTAATGAAATTTAACATATGAATAAATATTTGATTTCTAATAAAAATGTGATAATATTTTATTGCAGGCTTTGCAGCAGTCTACAGTTACACCGCAGAATGCCTCAAACAAAGATGCTTCCAATCAATGACACTTATCTAATTTAACGGGTTCGGGTATCATACCGTCGACAGCAACATTCTACAATCATGAACAGGCGGTAGCCGCTGCATTGGTGTTATCCTCCATGTGTACACCACCGCCACTACCACCAACAACAACGACGCGATCACCCACCGCTGCAACGGCTACAGCTAAATGTTCTTTAAACAAATTACCACCACTGCCACTCTTTTTACCACCACCCCCACCACCACCTCCATTACCACCGTCACAGGCATCTTCAACAACAAAAACATTAACAGCAACACCATCGTTGTCTGCTTTAATGCCAATCATACCGCAACAAAAACAACACTCAAAACTTAAGTTTTAAAACGTATTTTCTTGAGTTTAATTTAATTTATTGTTTTAGGAACCTAGTTTCTCTTGTGCAGCTAGTAAAAATATGTAAGCATAATCAAGATAAGTCTCTGTTCACATGAATTTTAATTTATTCCATTGTCATTTATAAAGAAAAATAAAATAAATTCTGCAATTTGCTTTTGATTGATTCCTCGTTTTATGTATTAATTTGAATTTCTTATCCTGAAGGCAAATTGTCACTTTAAAACATTTAGAAGAAAAAACAGTTTAGTTTTTTTTTTACTTTTTTTTTGAGCATATTTAATATCATTTTTGTAGTATTTAAGATTTTGTAATATATAAGATTCTATGGTTAACATCACTCACCTTCTAAAACATTTACTCTAGTTTAAACCGAAACACTCGAAATTCAGGTGTTATGGAAATCTCACTCACAGTAAATTCAAATCATTTGAAACTGTTTTAAATTTCATTTTTAGAAAACATTAAATTTATTTGACAATTTTAAGATTATTATTAAATACATTAAATTTGTTGAGTGTGTGACTCAGCTTAAGATATACATACAATAGTTTTATATTTACAGATTTGCTCATTCTATGTATAGCATCATTGACTTTAAAGCATTTTCATTTTTACAATAAAAATAAAAACACAAAAAAATATTTGAAATCAAATGAAAAAGAGCTAAAAATTAATTTTAAAATGTTTAATAAAAATAAAATCATCTAGCCATTATTTACTATTAAAAAAAATACAAAAAATGTGTACTTAATTGCTAATGTAAGTTACAAGACAAACAAGCTTAACTTAATATTTGTAAATTTTATTGAAGTTGTGATGATATAACTGCAGAAAGAAACTTAAAGGGATTGAAATATTTTATTCTGGCATCAAGGATATTTGATGAAGTTTGATAAGACTTGGATATACTATTTATTTATAGAGAAACAATTTAAAAAATCAGTTCATACCTAATATAATCATTCGTAGGACAATAAAATACGATCACTTAAAAAATCATGGAATTAAAAAAAAGACTAAATGGTGAGAAAAAGCGGTTTAACTTACACTTTTTCTGAAACGCCTTAATGATACAAACACCACACATTTGTTGTGAACTTCAAACATCACATATCGCTCATTTGCTGCAAGATTCTCATAAGTAACAAAAACAAATTTTCAAGAATATTGCAGAAAATTAAACTGCAATATTCAAAAGGCCATAGCCATCTGTTAAGTTCTATTCCACCAATAAACCACGATCTTACTAAGGGCATCTAGATGATGCCCGCCGCCGTACAGTGGCCCAGAGAATGAATTTAGCTGGACAAAACTATTGCAATGCAAATATTATTCATAAACATGAATGAATCACCGTTAAAAATCGATTTTAGAATTAAATGTAATATTTTCAACCTCCGGTTCGATGCTAAATAACTAACAACAATCAGTGTCAAAGCACAGCTGGATTAGTAAATTTTAACACGAGCTAGCAGTGAATTCAAAAGAATTCACAAATCTCACAATCTTTGAGTTATAATTTGACTCGCTCAAATGCATTCATTTTTAGGTGTAGAATGACCAGACATGAGAGATTTCCACTAAATTTGTGGTGCACTATGCTTTCACTAAAAAAAAAAAAAACGAGACTTGTTTGCTCTCATCAGCACAAATCTTTCGAAGTTGTCATCGGTGTATTTTTTTTTACAGTTGGACACCGTTGGAAAAACAACAAAGATGTATCCACATCTCCTAAATTAAGCCCATTGCTGAAGAGGCAACCAAAGCAATATTTTACCATTGACTCACTATGCTGTGGTTACCCTAGCAATTTTTCAATTGGTTCAAAAAAGTCTGTAGATAGGTACATATTAGTGGTATTCAGCTGAAAAATATTAGTGATAGTGTAAAAGCTTTAATAAAAACGTTATTTTCAACATTTTTCTTCTGCTTATCAATGTAGGCAGATTGATAAGTTTTAACTCGGGACCCGAACGTTTATATAATTTATAATAAGTCAGATATCTAAATATAAATCTTATTATTGATTTTTATATTTTTTGGCCATTAATAATAGTTATTTTTGACTGTCCTGATACGAACCCTATAGAAAATGTGTGGTCTATAATGAAAGAAACACTCCGAAGAAAACTAGTTTCAACAAAAAAAAAAAAACAGTTAATTTCAACGTTGAAGCGTTTACAGATGATTAATTGTAGAATATGCTGAACAATTGAACCAAAGTTGCACCACGTGATGCCAAGCAATTATGGACAACAATGGCGAGTTGACAAAATATTAAAATTAACTCGAAGATTGAATAAAAAAAATTAATTAATACGTTTATGTGATTCTAATTTTTTCTCACACACTGTAAATGTATGTTATCTATCAGTTTATGGTTACACAGAAAAAGTACACCAAAATTAAAATAGAATGTGAAAAAAGCTGTTGTTGCTCCTACTGATACCCTTTGCAGTTCGAGTCGATTTGGTATGCTCAAACAACGTCATCGCTGTTTCTATGAACCGAAACTTTTCGAATCGTGTTCAACTTTCATCTGCTGTATCAGGTAATTGTCAGCTTCGCACTGGCTCTCATAACCTTTATTAAGTAGTTCCACCGAGTAAATCTTTATAATTCATATCAAGATTGGCTTGGCTCAGCCTCAGAGTTTGATGTCGTCGACTATATGAAGTTTAAACTATATACAACTTCGACGGAAGTCGCTTCAAACTTTCTGCCAAATCTGATCTTCAAAATTATTTATTTTATTTTTTTATTCATTATTTATACCACTTGCTTCTGCATTATTGTAATCTAACATTATGTCTACACCTGCCAGTGTTGGCATTCAAATTGAGAATATGTATTTTCTGTCAAAAAACAAAAAAATTATCTTTGTGACGTAAGCGTCCTCTGCCAATTCATTTCTAACAAAATGTCAGACACTTAATTTCTAACAATTTGCTCTATCTAATCATGCTAAAGCGGGGAGGGACAAATCTTATGAAGGTTCTGGAAAGAATCTTCACGGCTTAAAGTTGTATTTATTCCTAAATCTGGAAGGGATAACTACGCTCTACCGAAGAGTTTCCGACCGATAAGCTTGACATCGTTTTTGCTTAAAAGTCTGGAACGCATGGTCGAGAAGCACATCAGGATGAAGGCTCTATGACAGTGTTATGGTCGAGGTTGAGAAAGGATGCCCCCAAGGGGGCGTACTCCCTCCTCTTCTATGGTGCTTCGTGGTGGACTCCCTTCTTAATGATTTGCAAAATTTTGGAATTCACATCCAAGCGTATGCTGACGATGTGTGTGTACTAATCTCGGGACGGTCTTTACAGACGGTGTGCATCAAAATGCAAGAAGTCTTGGACAAGATCGAGGTTTGGTGCGATATCCAGGTGCTTTCAGTGAATCCCGGTAAAAGCACCTTAGTGCTCTTTACTAGGAAACGCAAGAAGGATGGCGTGTTACTACCAAAAATGAAGGGAGTAACGCTGCAGTTGTAAGGGTAACCTTAGATTGCAAACTGTTATGGAAGACGCACGTCGAGCTGAAGGTCTCGCGTGCAATAAAGGTTTTCTGGCAGTGCAGACGAGCTTTCGGCAAGACTTGGGGTCTGAATCCAGCTCTGGTATACTGGGTATACATTGCTCTTGTGGGACCTATTGTCACGTATGCCTCTGTAGTATGGTGGAGACGAACTTTGGTTGAACCCACAGTATCCTCTCTGACCAGACTTCAAAGAAGTGTGTGCCTGGGTATCACTGATGCAATGTATACTACATCTGGTGATGCCCTCAATGCCTAGTTTGACTTGCTTCCTCTGGATCTTCAAATCCGTAAAGAAGCGATGAGAGCGGCCTACAGACTCCGGTTAAATGGAGTCTGGCATGTCGAGGCGGATGTAGGGCACAGTATGATATACTACCAGTTGTCAGTACAGTGCACACTGTTCTTGATGCCCGCGGACAATCAAGTGTCTTGCATCTGCTTTGAAAGAATATATGATGTCAGGTTCCCGAACCTTGATCAATGGTTAAGTCCAGAGGTCGTACTCCGGTTGGTACTTGGACAATGAGACCAAGTACTCTGTTTCCAAGTACTTCTGTTTCTGATGGCGTCAGTCTTCCTAACGGAGGTTTTCGCTATCCTAGACGTGGTAAGCTGGATAATTGAAAAGAGGTGGCATGGGAAGTGCATAGGTATCTGCATGATAGCCAAGCTGCACTGAAGGCCCATGCTAACCCTGTCAACTCCTCAAAATTGGTCAGCGAGTGTAAGGCAAAATTAAATAATGTTGCAAAACACAACAAGTTATGCCTTATATGGGTTGCACGACACTGTGGTATTGCACGGAATGAACTAGCTGATAAACTAGCTAATGAAGGCTCTGCAATTACAGCATGGGTCCGGAACCTTTTCTTGGCGTAAGTTCTGGGGAGATCATGCGTTGGATTAACGATTTTCTGGGTTCTATCCATAGAGAAAGATGGTCCGAGCTTGACTCCTGCAGAACCGCAAAGTGCTTCGTGAGAAAACCTAACAGGAAATCAGCGGAATTTCTTCTCAAACTGAGAAGAAAGGATCTGAGATTACTGGTGGGTGTCATCACGGTGCACAACACATGTGGTCAGCATATGACTAACATGGGCGTCATCACCGATCCAATTTGCCAATCGTGTCTTGAGGATGACGATACTACGGAGCATTATCTTTGTAGCCATCCGCCGTTCGCGAGAATCAGATTAAGGCTGTTGGGTAGTGATGTCTTGAGTATGAATAATGTCCATACTATTCCTCTTCCTGAGCTTCTAAGGTTCATCAGTGAAACAAAGAAGTTCGAGGTTGAGAGACCCTTCTTCTTCCCATTTATGCTCACATAACTTTCCTGCCTCTCTACTCTCTTCTTCTGGTTCTATCCTTGGGTATAGGACAATGGTCCTCGTTGACTGAGTGCTTTGGTTAAGTCCAGCTCACCCACAACTCTAAACTCTAAACAATTTGCTCAATCTGCTCTTCTTTGTTTTTGTTTTCTCTCACAAATGGGAGAAACGTCAAATATTGTCGAATTGCGTCAAATCATTGGCAGAATTCATTGTCATCGAAATTTGCTTGCCAGTGACTCTGCCAATGAAAAAAGTGTGGGTGTATTAGTGAACAAGTGTGAGTGTGTTAGCATTGGCATGCCAGTACTGGCAGGTGTAGACAATAGGTAAGCCTAAGCATATTATAATCTATGAGTTCATTTCACAAAAGAGAGGTATTTCTTTACCGACCACATCAGCAGTTATTGGACCCCTCACGAAAAACATCTAAGACGTAATGTACCTCCATAATGCTGCATTTGATCCATCGCCATTAATGAATGAAAACTCTACTACCAATGGTATTATGTCATTCTATTTTCATAATGTATATCGTATGAGGACTAAAACTCTTGAGTTCTAAAAAAATATTAGTTGAAACTAATTTTGACGAAAATATTCTTAATGATGAAGTGTTTATTTCGGACTACATTGTATTTAGATGTGATCGAACATTAAATAACGATATTTTAAACGAGTAAAGAAGTGGCGGTGCAGTCATTACTCAGAATAAGGAATTCAATTGCTCCATTCTTGTGATAATGTTAATTCTACTCTAACATTTTTGACAGTGTTACTGATAGTCGCGATGCCTTCAAAGTCATAAATCGATTTACTGGACACAAAATTAAACTCAATCTGGTTGCTTATTCACTCATGAAAATAAAACAAATGCCATTGCTGGTGGTAGCAATATTGCAAATGCAAATGAACATCTCAAAAACAATAATCAAGTTATCACATTCAATCATAAAATAACTCCGGTTATTTGTAACAATGAAGACCTTGATAAAATAAACTCATTATTATCTGGACTTACTTCGGCTTAAGAGGTCAATAATATAATGAAAAACCAGGCCCAACAAAAAGTCTCCTGGCCCTGACGATCTATCTTTTTTCATAATTAAACTATTCTCCTCAGCTATTATACTTTTCTTCATGATTTTATTCACCATTTTCACGCTCTTGGAAGACGGCAAACATCACACCCATACCCAAACCTGGTAAAGATTCAACAATCATTTTAAACTGGAGACCTATTTTCCAACTGCTATGTACAGCCAAGGTATTTGAGAAAATTATTGCTAAGTTAAGTCAAATTCTTCAAAATCAGTTTGATTTTTTGTCTGGGCACTCAACTGAGCACGTTTTATGCAAAATTCAAAATAATATTATAAACGGCCTCAATAGTAAAATGATTACATCAATTGTGGCCGTGGAGTTAAAGGTGGCATTTGATACCGTATGGCATGACGGTCTCATTCATAAAATGATGGAACTAAATTTTAACACTTTCATAACAAAGTAGAGTTATCAGATCATCATCGATAAGCCTTGCGGTACACTATAGGGTTCTGTATTATCGCCAATCTTATTCAACTTGTTTATGTATGACATTCCTGTTAATAATAACGTAAAGCTTACTTATTTTGCAGACGACACAACGATTCATATTACACATAATCGACCCAAGATAGCCCAAAAATACTTAAACGTTTATCTGATCGAAGTTTTAGCCAACTTCAAGAAATGGAAACTCATGCTCAATGTTTCTAAAACTGAATTCATCAATATTATGAGTCAAGTTATCGATACTAGTGCTTATTTAAAAAAGAAATGCCGTAGCATGTGTATACAACTGGGTGGTGGAGTTATCCCACACTCAATAGACATTCGACTATTGGGGATACAGTTCAAACAAATGCTAGATTTACCAAAAATGGTGCTATAAGAATTAACAAGGTTCGTAAAGCTAAATTTACATTTAATCGTATTCTAACTAATCGTTACATTAACACGATAATTAATTAATTAATTAAGACTGGTATTTATAAAATTATATATACGGCCCATCCTCACATATGCTGCCTCTGTTTGGTGTTTACTAACCTTAGTTAGTTCACATCAGATGGAATTAATGAGAACGTTTGAACGATCCACCACATATACTAAAAGAGACATTGACTCATATAAACATGGAAAAATTTCTGAAATATATTACGCAGTGAGAAAATATATCGTTTCGTAGCGTACAGACACCATTCTTTTTTTTTCTAATAAATCCATTAACTCTGATCTCATTAAAATTAAGGATATCATAAATTGCCCAAATATGATAAGTGCCAAAATATTAAAGTTTTTCAAAGTGTTTCAGCCAAACTATTCGTCACGTATACAAGGTAAGTATATAGCAAAGGGCATAGCCGGGTTTCCATGTCAGAAATGCCCCCAAACCGAATCAAGTTTCGCATGGACCCCATAATTTTTCTTTCCTAGATTTCACGGAGTCGACTTATTCTTTATATATTAACTTTTAATTTAATTTAAGTAAAAATGTTAAGTAGCCCATTTCGCTTCGTGAAGTTCATTGTTCGAAATCTGATTATTCTGTAATACACGAAATGCAAATCGAGCCATTATCTGGTTGCTATTGCAATTTTAGTTACATTTCTTATTCGATTTAAAGCATCATTGCATCCTGTAATATAATCTTTTAAAATAATTCCAGTATAGTATTGTGCGTTTTCTCGCCTAATAGCTTGAGTATAAATTTTAACTTTAAGATGATTTTGAGTTCCTGTAGCAGATTTAAATAAGACTAGACTTGATAAGACGTTTTATGTTAGGGATAAAACTTAACAGTGGTTCTATGTTATCAACTATTTGTATGGTGGTAGTGACATAATAGCATTTTAAATATAGTATTAGAATTTATATATATAACATGATTGTTTGGAGCTAAGTTTTTACCTCATTTCGCAAATTTTTATCCTAGAATGCTCGTAACTAATTCAATGATTTGTATTAGATTTGCTTTGCCAATATTTTATCGCCCATTCTCAGCAGTAATTTCTTCTTATTTTCGTAATGGAAGGAATACACATTTATCGGGGGATTTAGTCATTGAATTTTGATTGCTCTAAAGGTTTCACTACCACTAAACCTTTCGTGGTAACGCAGTTTTACTCATATTGACATTAAAAGAAGTGGAGGGTAAAATTCAATGACTAAATCATCAGTCTGATATACATTCAAAAACAATATTTCATAAAACAGTAACCTTATTTAATGTCCTAGAACGCCTTCAAGACTCTTGCATACAACGAACGTGCTATAGTTCGTAAGTACAGCACTATAAAGAACTTAAGGACGATATTAAGTAGGTATAAACTGCCAAAATTATTAATGAACACAGAATACTTGTTTGACAAATACGCTCAGCAATGTACACCCCATTTAAGAACGTTTGAAACAAGCAATACCTAAGTGATGATAACCCAAATAATGGCTGTATTATTTCTCTGTCATTTGGAACTTGACGTATGGTACATAGAAGCCATTGGGAGACGGTGATGTGATAATATCAAATAAGGTATCTTAAATCATTGTCCTGTTATTTGGGTGTTATTTTTTTAATATGTATATATACTAGTATATTTTTATAGTTGCTTTACAGATATTGTACGTTTCACAATAGTGTCACATACCATAAAAGCCACAAGAATGCGCAGACGTGTAGGAGGCTGACATAACTAAGATGATTGGGAAAGTTAGACGTTTCAAATAAATTATTAATTGGATATGCTCTTCGCAATCTGGTTGACTGCTGAAGAATATAAAATTGTGGTATATTATGTAGTTGAGACCATTTCTATTTCATCCAACGAAACATCGATGACATTCGATTTACTGCGGTCGTTATGAGACTTTCGGCCATGGTGGATGGCTGCTCGGCAAGTGGTGGTAATATGTTATCATCTTGAGATGTCATCTTTGGTAGCGATTCCCAATCCAAACGTAGAGAGTTCTCATCTGACAGTAAAACAGCAAATTAAATATTCACTTGGAAGCAATGTTTTCAATAAAAATAATTACCTTCTGATTCTGAATCTGTTGCGGTCTCAATGTCTTGTAGTAACGAATCGTTCGACAGCGCCATCGGTGCATATTTCACATCAAGATATCCGTGGCGACCCAAATCGCATTTTTTCACATCTAAAATCGCCAAAATATTTTCGAGCGTATGATCTTCTTTTAGTGAGTACAGCTCAACTCGTTGGGTGTAAGCAAGGTACATGACATTATAATTTAAGTGTGAAACTTTATGTAAAAATTGATTTTTGTTGAGTTTCTTGCAAAAGTCACTGAAAAATAATTAAAATAATTCAAACAAGCGCCATCCAAACTTTTAAAGGCTGAACAGAATGTTCAGTGTCGCAGTGTTTAAACATTAAGAAAGTTTCCATTCTGCTCAGCCTTATTAAATAAAGAGTTTTTGTCTCACATACCTAAAGGTTAAGTTATAGGGCAAATTCACATTTAGATAGTAACTCAACATTTGCGTAAATTGTGTTGTATACGCTAGTCCGGCCAAAATACGAAAAGCCTGAACACGACTCGGTGTAACCTCATTTGCCTCATTATCGGGTACATCGTCCTTGTTTATGGCCAGCCAATCAAAGTACGCTGAGTAGTCGCCGTTGGCGGGCAATGAAGGCGCTGCAATGCAATACTGTATTTCTTTTATGCCACTCCCATGAAATACCCATTCACCGCGCAAATATGCTGGGTCGTCTGCAGACACGTTGGCGGGAAGATCTGAGCGCTGGCGTCTTTCATCTTCAACCACAACTCTAGAGATGGGAAAAATCATCTTAACTAGCTCAGCTATGTGGAGTCTTATTTGCTCCTTTAGCTTGTCTAATAATTGGCAATGTTCTACACGTATCATATCGCTTTTCTCAACGCCATCGAGCACATGATTCTTGAGCTCCTTAACTTTTATTGGGTAATTGGGCAGATGTTTACGTTTGTTTGTGTTCGCTTTGGACAATTGGTTGCGCTCTTCAGAGAGTGTGTTTACCTTAGCCTTTTTCTCGGCAATCAATTGTTTCAGTAGCTGTATCTTCTCTTGCTTTTGCTTAATTTCAAACTTTATATCCTCACCAGTCTTTTGTTGTTTAATAAAATTGTCGTAACGATTACTGAGGTTCTTAGAACCAGATTGCATACTTAAATATTTTTGCTGTTTTTCTTTAAGGCTGAAATTGTTCTCACTGTACTGATTAAATAGAAACTGAGTTGTTTTTTATGCTGTTTACCTTGGTCCCAGTCCGGGTCTTCGCGAGCTGTGCACAATGTTTCCATTTCTTACACAAGTGCGACAATGGAATCGTAAATGTTGTGCATCATCTTCGTTGCGACATAGAGGACATTTTAATATTCTTTTGGGGCCTGTATCAACTCCAGGGGAAATATCAGAAGATTTGTCGCTGCAGATGTGAAATTTTTCGGGTGCTTTCGAATTTTCATCGGAACTGGTAGATGTCATAACTTTAAAATTTCCTTTGGAGCACGAATTACTTTTTTTTTTTTTTGGTTTCAATAAAGTTTTCTACGATTTTGTTAAATTTTGTCGCAAATAGAAATTAACTCGACGAATCAAGGTTGCAAAAATCTGTAGTTCTGTACAGCAGCTTGGCAGACTACTATTTTTAATGATGTAGTTGCCAGATAATCATTAACAGTGGTAAAAAAATATTTCCTATGGTGAGAAAAGTTACGCAGCAAAATGAAAATTGCGATAATTCTGCAAATATAATAATATGAGTTAATATTTGTTACCATTAACACGTTTCAAGACTTGACCATCATGTTTGGAGTTTGTGTGAGAGAAGGGGAAGAGAACTTGCTTGGCAGCTATTACACACTGCATGTTCTAAAGTTTTAAACTGAGTTGAAGATTTTACGTGGCGCAAGATCGCTATCACAATTAAAGCGCACGGTTTCATGATTTTTAAGCAAAAGGTTTTAACATTTTTCTCCGTTTCACCTAAAGTAGAAGCACCATTGCCATTTTTTGCACTTATTTTCAAATTTATAAAAAACTATAAAAATAAACTTTAAAACTTCAATCAAGGAAGCTCCTGTCTCTTGCATATGTTTATTTTTCAAATAGTATTAATTATATTTCAATCTGAATTTCCAAACTTGCAATCGTTCTATTATTTCACGGCGTTTTGCAGATGTTGAGCGCATAGCTTTAATTTTTAGGAGGTTCCGGTGGACAGTCGGGTTGCATAAAGGGGTGAGCATCATGAAAAGCTGGATTTGCTTTTAACTCACCTTCGATACGTGAAATAATGGGATACTGACGGAGATCAACTTGGAATCTACATATAGAACGAATTTATCAAAACATCGGAAGCCTTTTTCAAAGTGTTAAGGTTTTACCTTCGAGCATTAAAAACTTGCGGCACAAGGCAACAATCCGCCATAGAAATCTCATCACCCACACAATACTTTTCAGCAGAGGTTGACAATATCGTCTCCACAGCTCGAAAACCACGGTTGATCCAATGTTGAGCCCATTCCTTTTTCTTCTCCTCACCCACTTCTTTTAAAACGCTTAAATTTTGCAGTGGTTGAATGCCGGAGCAAATGATTTCGCATATCTCACGTACTTTAGCACGATTATATGCATCTTGTGGTAACAGTGAAGGCTGTGGGCGTGTCTCCTCCAGATAATGCATAATTGCTAAAGATTCAATTAGAGTTCGGCCATCTGGAAATTCAAAATAATATTAGAGATAGTACAACTTCAATAACAATAACCAATAACAACCGCTTATCTCACCTATTTGCAAAACTGGTACCTGCTCCATTGGATTTAGTTCACGATACTCATTGCCGAATTGCAATGAATTCATTAGACTAACTGGATGGATGTCGTGTGGAATCTCTTTGACATTCAAAGCAATGCGCACACGCCAAGAGCATGAGCTGCGCCAATACGAATACAATATTGGTTTCGAGTTGACAGCCTCAACAGGAACAGCAGTTATAGAAGTAGTATAATTACTAGCAGCCATTCTCAAGTTAACTGTTTTATTGTGATGATGCCACAGAAAAGACTCCTCAGGCCTGTTGCTGGAAGATAAGCTTGTTAAGCACAGTAAGCACTATTCCAAATGACTATTGATAAAGTTTATAATAAATTAGGTTAGGAAAATAAGATTTTGATAAACAAAATTAACATAATCAAAAACTAACTAACTAAAATAAAAATTAACATAAAAAACTGTTTTTTTATAAAACTTGCCGCGGATATTCGCTAACTTGTTGCTAGGATATAACAAAATGATATGAATTTTTATTTTTAATTATCTAAAATATTCAGAATTAATAAGTTTTCTTCGAATACCAAAAATCAGCTATATCACTTGTTATCAAATTTGACAAAAAAGCGAATTTATTACAAAACGAAATCTGAAAAACTGTCGCACAAGAGGGAGAATAAGAGAGAAAGAGTTGATAACAAATATTGCGGTAAAAATATGCCACGCAATTATTTGAGACCCTTTCCAAAGTTGCGGACGATGTCGAAACTTTTCTGATTTATTGGAACTTGAAGGGAATGCCAGAGTAAGGCATCAGTGTTTTTTTTTTTTTTAAATAAATTTTAGACGGCTCTTGGTTCTATTTATGAATTAAGCTATTATGCTTGTTTCCGGTTTGTTTTAGATTGATAAAATGGGCAAAATGCTCTCTCTGATACACAAAAATGCACAAAAGTACGGGAACGCACAAAACCACTTTTCTTGCACGAAACAAAACGTCAAATTTTAACGACAGTTAAATTCAAAAAACAAAGTTTCTGTGATATTTAATAAAATAAAAATTGTTAAATCTTATAAGAAAATAAATAAATAATGAAAAAATTAAACATACATTTTACGCCTGACTACTTTTGAAGGATCTTCTGGTTCACAATCATCATTTGCATTATTCAGAAACAGCAGAAGCTTCTACAGCGTCAGAAGTTGTAACGAACCTTCCTGGTTCCTTTTCTTTTCGTCAGGGTATACTCAGCGAGTAACCAGGGTGCGTAAATAATAACTCACGATAGTTCGTTTCGGTTTTCTTTGTTCACTTGTTTATTTATTTTCTTCACTGTTGGTTTTAAATACACTTGATTATTTTTATTCTTGGTACCTCGTACAGTCTTTGTTTGTTCCTTGCAGCCCCTCAATCGTCCTTCTCGGGCTTTCGTTTGCCTTCGTTGGCGCTCGTTTGCCTTCCTTGGCGCTCGTTTGCCTTCCTTGGCGCTCGGTTTGCGTTCGTATGTTTCCTTTGTGTGTGTTCGTGATACGATGGTTAGGTCATTGTCGTTTGTTGTATGGTCCGTGGCAATTACGTGTGTTCGCTACACCAGGGTACGTGGATACGACCCCCTGATGCCGATTAATACCTCAGTGGAAACTTAATCTTGACGTAAGGACTTACGCCAAGATCCAATAAATACCTCACGAATGAATAATGTCTTATGAAGAACCTAGCATGCGGACGCTCTGCTGATATAAACTAACGACTCTTTTGTACTAGCCTACCGTGCGGACGCATCGGTTGGTTTATTACATATAATCTAGCGAATAGAGGACAATAGAACCACCAAGTTGCTACCTTAGACCACGATCTAAGCCTGAGTGTCTTCTTCTGTGCGATGCATGTCCTTTTATATCAATTTCTTCTTGTTGTACCGTATTATTTCCGTTCTGTGAAATATATATATTATAATTACTTAAATATAAATGTTAATATATATTTTAACGGCATATATGTGCTAGTGGTTTAGGGTTGTGCGATTAAAATTACTGATAATTTTATGTCGTCACAAAGTTGAACAGACAATTGCGTCATTACTTGTGGAGAATGTAGTTAAATATTAGCTAATATACTATTAATTAATGCTTGCGTTCAAAAAACGCCTCTGCTCCACCACTTCTATCTTTTTGCCTTTGAACGCAAATTGATCACTTTATGATCAACAAAAATTATATTGAGCAGTCGTCATTTCATTTAGCATATTATTTTTCTGATACTTCAGCTCAACATGTTGCTGAGCAGAGGTCGTTTTCTGAACGCAAGCAATTTTCAAATGTCTTTTAAACATTTTCCATTTTAAATAACACTTATTTTTCTAAAAATTCTTTATTTATTTATTAATTTCAAATTTTCAATATATTTTCACAAAAGCAAAACAGCTTTAAACTTTTAACATTTTTACCCGAAGAAAAAGTGCGGACTATTTCGTGCAAGAAGAAGAAGACAATTTCTCTCTCATCTTTACTCTCTTTTGAATGTTTTTTGAGTACAGGAACGCTTTCTGGGCTGTTTTGGACGAACGCGTTCATTCGCGTTGTAGTACGGGAACTGACCTAATATGATAAGTAATTTTTAGCGCAAAAAAATATTGTGTGCTTTATATTTTAATTTAATTGATTTAACTCTTTGAGTAATTTCGAACACAATTGTAATTAGAAAAGTAGCATAAAATATCGTTATGTGGCGCTTCAACGTAACTCTATGTAGTATTCCCTATAACTTAAACCATGAAAGAACAGGAGGTCAGTGATGCCATTTTAGCGGTTTTACCGCTACATTTGGCGGTTTTTTGATCAATTAAGTGAGAAAACATATGTTAAAGAGTAATTTGTTGAAATCATTTCGTGCGGCACACTCGCATTCACCAATATTTACATTTGCCAAACTACAAATTCAATTTAACAAATTTAACCAAACAAAATTATTGTTCACGTTTTGATATGTGACTATTACTACTCTATTATGGCACAACAGCCCATGAAGGACCAAGACCGAGCTTTTTGCATCCATTCATGTTGTGTTATTTATATTTATACACGAATGGAAGGAACCTACAGTTTTATGCCGAATCCGAATGGCGAAGTGAAAAGCTTTTTAATAGGCATTTTTTACTCTTGGAGGTGATGCCGGGTAGAAAAAATAGAAAATAGAACTGTCGCAACTTCCAAAATTACAATTTTCAGGTTATAATTGAACCTAATGTATTTTTTACCGCTGTTTTCAATGGAACACTGTTGAAACTTCTGTCTCTTACCAACAACAGTTTTCCACCTCATAAAATATTCCACTATTACTATGTTTTGAAAGTTATGACACTTCTATCCTCTTGGTGCGATATATAGATTAACATTGGCATTTTATACACCACGCAAAAATAATAATAGTTCATGATAAACTGATATCTGATTTTCGACGTCATCAGTTGTGAAAAAGTATCCCTGCGAAATTTGGAAACTCGGCAATCGTTTTATGCTTTTAAGTAGAGTGAATCGACTTATTACATAGTTGGGTCGGTCTTAACTAAGTCTAAAAATAAAGTTTGTTTACATAATTTAATGACCAGACGACATTAAATTACCGAATCTGGCTTTTCTTTTAGATAAATCTGAATTTTTGCTTACAATCTGTTAAGAATTATTAAATTTGAGTTCCACTTAGGTGGACACTTATTCTTAAAAACAACCGCAACAAAAGTAAAATATAGTATGTCTAGTTCATACATGGGTTAATAGAATTTTCTAACCCGAATTCTCGCAGAATAAAACTTATTAAAAAACTCTGAAATACCGTAAATTCAACTTTCGGCTATAAACTGGTTTCTTAAATAGGGTATGTGCCCATATGGACACTCTAGGAGAATTCGGGTTAACTCACTTTAAAGCGGACAAGCAAAAGGCGAAAGAAAAGGGATTGCAATTTGGTCTCTTTTATTTATTGCGTAGTATTTTTCGGAAGGAGTTATTTCGATAAACATTTTTCAATATGACGGCAAAATTTATGAGCGGAATGAAGGCAACCATCTCGACACATATAAACAAAATTTTGTAATCATTGGTTACACAGGACCAAAACACAAAGTTCTTTATTGGAAACATGAGGTATCGTATTCTACGAATTTTAACTTGAAGTCCAATAGTCTGATTTGACAAAATAAATGTAAGTTTTTAAAAAACGTCTGTTTAAAATCGAATTTTTGTTTGGCCTTGAGCTCATTAAAAATTCCCCAGTTATAAAATCAAAAACTTTAAAATAGAGTACCTGTTGAATTTATAATTTCTTTTGTTTATTTTAAGTGAGTTCTTTATTCCATTGTATTTTGTAAAGAGAAAAGATTCATACTAAAAAGAAACTAATTAAATAATAATCACAATAGCCAATTTTTTTTTTAAAGCTGCAATCGAAATTCACAGCTGAATGGAGGATGCGTAAATAAGTTACATTTTTAAATGTACCATCTTAACACCCTATTCCAGCGATTATATAAATATGTATGCACAAAATATAATTTGATTTTTTTTTGTTTTGTTAAAAATAAAAATTTAAATTGAGAACAACAAAGAGAAACATTTGGCGATATTATTCGTGTACTTCATAATAAATGCACTGCTGCAAGCAGATCAGCATCATTGCCTTACAAAGTTCTCCTTGCCGGTGTTTTTGTTTTTATAGTTATATAAATAATTTCTCTAATTAAATGTTAAGCAAAGTTTCGATTAAATATACAGATGACTTTTTCTTTGCAAATGTTTTTCTTCGAACGACGTTTCTTTTCATGCAAATGTAATGATGTAATATTTCTAATAGTTTTTGTTGTGGATAGAGGTGCTGTGCTGTTGAGGCATTTCATAATTGTTTTTCTTTTAATTTTGAACAATAATTGCTGGGTTACTAATTCTTTCCAAAAACTTGTGACATTTTTTACTTCTTCTTTCCAACTACTTTTGTCACAGCTTCAACAACATCTTTAACTTGTGGCAGCGCATTTAGCTCAAGTGTTTTGGTATATGGCATTGGCACATCAATGCCACAGACGCGCCACACGGGTGCGTCCAAATGGAAGAAGGTTTCATCTTCCATTATACGGGCGCAGATTTCGGCACCAACTCCTGCAAGTAAATATAATAATCAATTT
Organism: Toxonevra muliebris; assembly: GCA_963691655.1. Lineage (NCBI taxonomy): Eukaryota > Metazoa > Arthropoda > Insecta > Diptera > Pallopteridae > Toxonevra > Toxonevra muliebris. The sequence goes on from OY829327.1 coordinate 56,187,865, forward strand.
AAATGCTATGACAATGTAGATGGAGGGGGAGAAGAAATAGTTTGAATTCCACTTACCATGCTGTGGCCAACCATTCTCTACAGTCACTAGATGGTGTGTCTTTTTTACTGAAGTGAAGATGGTCTCCGAATCCAATGGACGAATTGACCGTAGGTTAATGACCTCAGCTTCAATGCCTGGAAATAAAACGAAGTGCGAAACATTTTCTTAAGCGAGCGAAATTGCTAAAACTATAATTAGCATTAACCTTTTTTAGCCAATTCGGCGGCTGCCAATAAACATGTTTCCACTGCCTTCGAATGCGCCACGAGTGTGACATGTTTGCCTGACTTCATTATCTTAGCTTTGCCCAACGGCAATACAAAGTCTTTATCCGTAACTTTGTCATCGATGGGGAATGCAACACCATACAGCAGTTCATTCTCAAGGCAAACAACTGGATCGGGATCGCGAATGGCTGCTTTAAGCAAGCCACGTGCATCTTCGGCGTCATATGGCGAGATGACCTTGAGGCCAGGACAATGCGCATACCAGGCAGCGAAGCATTGTGAATGTTGAGCTGCAACACCGGAAGCAGCGCCATTGGGGCCACGAAACACAATAGGTACATTGACGGCGCCAGCTGACATGTAGAAAGTTTTGGCAGCTGAGTTAATGACCTAATATAAAAATTATGTATGGATTTTCGTATTAGATTTGTGTAGAAGAGTTTACATTTAAAAAAGCTAAGCCAAATCACTACTACATAATAACCATAGCTGTGTTCATTTTCACAGCAGATACAATTAAACGACGGCCAATACTAAATAGGGTGATAGGGAAAAGTGCCTCCCCTATATGCAATATATTCCTAGTCCCACTATAAGGTTCTTGTGTAACAGACTTTTTCGCTTGTTTTTATTAAATTCTTATGTTTTGGTTTGATATTTTTTTTTAATAAATGAGTTAATATAAATCACCCTGGACATTACGTCATTCCTTACACTGTGAATAACCGAGTCAATTTAGCCATTTCCGTCGGCCTGTGTTCGCGTTAACTCGAGTAAAACTTGAGAAATTCCAACCAAACTAGGCACGGACATTTCTAAAATAAAATGTTTAATTTTAAAATAAACAAGTGGAGTTTTAAAAACTAGCTCAGAATGATAATGATGAGTCAGATAAATAAAATAGTTCATTCAAAAACCATAACAACAGGTTTTTTTAGGGGTGTGCATGGTATATGAACTCGTGAGTGAGGAACAGAATGTGAAGCTGAGGCGTGAAGTAACAATCTGTTAAAGGTAAAATGTATACATTTTCACTCAGCGACGCGTTTCTGACACACTTTGAAAACAGCTTTTTTTATGTTGCACCCGGGAAACGCACCCACTGTGTTTGAATATATACATTTTACGTTTAACAGATTGTTACTTCCCGCTTCAACTTCTCATTCTGTTCGTCACTTTAGCTTCCATCTTGTTCTTTGTTTTATATTGACACATTTGTTCTCCAGCTGTGAATTATGCAAATAGACTACCTGAAATTTAACCATCAAATCATCTCTAAACTGTTCATTCTGCATCAACGGCTCAGAAGTTTGAGTTATGACGGTATAATCGCAAATGAGCGATATGCACACAAATATATATCGATCGTCATACGTTCACCCCTCGTAAGTACTTTTTCACCACTTTTGGAAGACAAGACAATAACGCAATAAATTTCTATAAACAATATATAAAAATAAGTTTAAAATAAAGAAAAATAATTCCAAAAATATTTTTTTCTTATTTTAAATAATTTAAAACCACATTTTACATATTCTTTATGTATGTTTACTGCTTTTTTGCCGTCTCTTCCAAAAGTGGTGAAAAACTACATACGAGGGGTCAACGTATGACCATCGATATATAAATTTAAATATATACCGAAACCTATTACAAAATTACTTCTTTCCTCTCATTTTTCTCTTTTAAATAATTTATTGTGTAATAAAATACAATGAAATACCAACAACACATTCGCTCCGTACAAATTCATTGAATTCAAATATTGAATTTATAAGTTTTATTCATTTATTTAATTCCCAATTTTTCCTTAATAATAAATGCCGGCAGACGTCGTCCCTTCCAGAAACGTGGCAATGGCTGCTCATTTGCTTGTTGCAGTTTTTGTTCCACATACTTTTCAGCACTGAATGCTTCTGCGTCTTTGATTTGCATCAGGAGTTGCCCCTGGAATGCTTTCTCTTTACGCATTTCACGGCGTTGGCGCACTTTAGCCCACTCGAATTTCATTTTGCGACGTAATTTCTTCAACTTGTGCTTTTTCATTTTCCGACGTCGTATAACAATAAGGCGTGCCGCTTCCATTTTATCCGATTTATTGGCAATACTGGGCGCTTTAATTTCTTTCGTTTCATCCAGAATATCTCCAATTTCAGTTAACCATGTCGACTTTGGGCTTTCAATTACTTTATGTAGCAACGGAAGATCGCCAATTACCGCCTGGGGTTTTATCGGTGGCTGAAATTTGCTGTAAATAGATAGGTTTTGGAGTGAAAGCCGGCCGATTTCGCTCTTGTTGTCTACATTCATGCGCATTTGGTGCTGTTGGGGTGTCATGGCAATGCCGTCGAGATGGCGCGATTTAAATTGGCTCACCTGCGCATAATTGGATAATATGGGTCAATTAGAATTGCAAAATTTTGGAAAATATTTACTAAAATTTGTTTAAAATATGAGCCTTTAATTTGTTCCGTTTCAGCTCTAATTTTAATTTTGATTTTTAATGAAACAGTGTATGAAATTAACCCATATTATCCCATTACAGCAATAAGTCCTTGCTTAATGTTTAATTTTTTACTTCGAAAGTTTAGAGTATTTATAAAAGCTAATTGTTGATATTTCATTGCACTTTTTTCTATTTATGATATGAATATAAATTAGAAACACATTGACACATTTTAATTTATAAAGCAGTTTCAAAAATAAACCATAAACAATTGTTGTTTTTATGAGATAATATGAGTTAAAGTACTTGAATTGTAATGGAGTATAATTTAGTTTTGACTTAATATCTATAAAAAAAAAGGCTTTGCTAACACAGCATAATCTTATTAACTACAACTCATATTTTTAAAAATATGGTTCAGAAATCAACATATGGGATTAAGATATTAGGAATTTTATATAGTTGGCGTCAGAAACGAAAATTTAATATGTTTTGATATGATAATGTCAGGTCAAATTAAGAACAAAAATTGTGTACAGCAAATAATATAGGTAGGGTAGAGTCCTGCATATTGGAACACTCTAAATATTTCGTAAACGCGTTATGGTAGCACCATAGTTAAAACTGCCAAAGTTGCATCACATTGATATACATATAACCATTCGTATTGTTAGAAAAAAAGAACGTTCAATTATTGTATTTTCTCAGCTAAATTTATGAATTTTATTATTTTTTTTTTTAATTCAAAAAGTTTTGTGGTGATGAACTGAATGAGGCGGAATCTGATTCCGATTGTTATATTGACGATTATTCTATATATTGATTAAAATTCTTAAATAATGATGAAATTCTAGTGTTTCTACTTCATTTTGCCACTATTATAGCGATTTTTTTGGTGTGCCCCTACATGCAAGACAAATTTTTTTGTACCAAAAAAATGTCTTCATAAAATTGACGAAATTTTTCTGATTTTCTTTACAACTTTTAGGTATATAGAAGAACTTTAGCTTTTCAACGGTATACGAAACTTATCGATATCTTTTTTCAGTGAAAAGTTGTGACCGAAAAATAAAAACGTGTCCCAACATTTTTGAATATGTTAAAATCCATGTATGAAATAGATCAAAAGCTATCACTAAATTGTACTCAGATAATAGAAATAGGATCTATGATCAACATAAAGGAAAGCCAAGGACGAGGAAAGAAAAAACGGATGAATGGGAAGAAATTATTTTCACACGTTTGCGAGCTATTAAGTTAAACATTTTTACGCCCTGTTCCTAAATTTTGAACAATTTGAATTGTGATTATAAAACAGGGTCAAATTTTATCGTTTTTATTTTTTAATATAAAATTTACTTAATCAGTTTGAAATAACTACAAATATTTAACACGCTACAATAAAATACTATGAAATAGCTAACCTTATCATTGTTTTTAACTAAATCTCACCTGATCGATGGCCTGCATGGAGAAATTGAAGGTCATAAATTCACAAACTGGACGTAATCCTGCCATGGCAGCACCTACAGCAATACCGGTGAATCCCATTTCTGTAATTGGAGTATCAATTACACGTTTGTCACCATATTTCTTCCAAAGGCCACGTGAAACCTGAAAAATAAACCAAATTGAGAAAAAAAATTGTGTAAATAATAAAAAGAGAATTGTGTTATCAGCAAAAGCAGTGACATAGGAGCTTGATGTAATTGAGGTAGAGAGCTGGGCGGAGTGATGAGCTGATGCATCGTATGACAATAGAACTGTTAAGCTCACGCACTTCTATTCAGATCAAATGACCTTCCTTCCATAAGTTTGCAATGTTGTATGGCAAATCAGTTATTTCACTCTAACAAACTTTTCATCCTCTCCTCCTCACAGCACCTCCTTCTACACCACCTAAACTTGTATGCTCTCAATACTGTAGTTGTTGTTTGTGCTGCCATATAACTGAGCAGCAATGCTCTGCTGTCAAATGACGCTTTACGTAATCAAGACAATCGTAATGTGGCGGAAAATCTAAAAGAAAATGAATTGTGTCGTTGTTATTCCATACCTTATAGGCACCATCATACTGTGCTACTTCTTCACCAAGTATAAAAACTCGCTCGTCGCGTGCCATTTCTTCATCCAAGGCGCTGTTGAGGGCATCTCTTACGGTCATCTGCTTCGCAGACAGGCTCCTTGATGTGGAAAAGGCACGACGAGCAACACTCGAGAACATCCCTTTCACTGGCAGCATATCGCGTTTTTCGTTTTATGTTTCCTTCACTACGTTATCGGCCTACAAGTCAAAAAATTCTTTATAATTATTTACAAATTTTATGCAATGAAGTATTCACCTTTCGCAAATTATACTCGCACCGTCGCCGTAATGCCCGAAATGAAAGATGAAAAAAATCTGACAATTCCATTTGACAGAACATACGAAAAATTAAGGAAAGGGAGAGGAGATATTTTTTTTGAAATATCAACTTAATTTTGTAACATTTCTTTTTTAAAAGTTGGCAGTGTTGGATACACAGTGGAAAATATATTCTGGTAAGCATTTTCACTCGTCGATGAAGAATTACAATAATACATTAATGGCATTCCCTTCAACGTGTAAATGGCTCGAAAACATTGTAAACCTTGTATATTTTCGAGCCTCGAAACCGAACTGTCAAAATTTGTATAGAAAATAGTTTACACTCGCCTCGTCATATTGCGAGGCAAATTTGAAGTGTAAACGGCTGAATAATAAACCGAATTTTAAAAATAAATAAAAGAAAAATTGTTTTTTATTCAAATCTTTATTAAAAAAAAAGCAAATGTAGTCGGCACATTCAGCCATTGCACTACAATCGCAGTATTTTCAAACTCAATAAAACTAGACTGCTTGATTTAAAAAATGTAGTTAGACTGTTTGCAAATAACATTTGACCATATGATTTAAGACCACGAAAATATGGTGAATGGAATTATATAAGGTGAAATCACGCCACTCTTCATTTAGTACGGTGGTCAAAATTCATTTGGTTAAATATATTTTGCCCTCGCGGTCTAAATACATTTTTCGATCGTGGCTTGAAAACGTCTGTTAAAAACCTTCTAGGTTTCGGGACAGAATCAGGTCGTCATGGAACCGAATTTCGAGAGCAATGTGTAATGGGCACAGGCCCATTCCTCAGAAATTGCATTCTCTTCTTGTTGCTGGTTACTCTTTACAAATGAAAGAAATAGTTTTAAGTCTATATACGAATATAACATGAACCGAAATAAGTAACTAACCTCACTTGGTCTAAACATTTACAGCATAAGCAAATCATTTATTGCAGTGACTTCAATAAATTGAAGTAATAATTCTTTTTCACTTCCTGTCACCATTTTTGATTTTCTATAAATACCAATTTGTTTAACAGCTGATGTGTATCAATGCATGGTTGAAAAATAAAAAATACTTAAAAATAAACCCTGATACCAAATAATAAAATGAAGCCCTGGTCAAACTGTCAAATAGTTGAGTTACGCGCTGATTTATACGTTTATCGAAATATGAGTTCCCGAAAATAACTATGAAATTTTACAAACTTAACACGGTTTACGAGTTTACACGTTCAAGGGAATACCCTTATTGTACGTAAACGCTACGTACACATAAGTAAACAAAGCTGTTTTGTTTTTTAACACATAAAATATTGTTTTTCATTCTTTGTTTTGCCGCCTTTTAGTAATTATGTATAGTGAAGTAAGCACGTGAGGTCTATAATACTAATATACTGGGTCAAATATTAAAATATCATATAATTGGGAAGCACCATTAAAGTGTATTATGTTTTATGTATTATATTGCGGAAAATTAGGCTTAGCCAACCTTATATAAGTGTAGTAAAAAGTGGGTAAAGTATTCAATTTCACTCAGTCAAATTAATTTCTAAACCACTGAAAACTATAAAGTGATACTTACAACTTTTTTTAATATTTTTTTTTATTAAATATATTTAGTAATTAATAAATCTCTTCAAAATCTTTCTTTAGTTTACCTGGTTTTTAACATTCTTTGCATCAACATCGAATACAACAACAACAAAAACGGATTTCTTAAAACATTGCAATAAACTCGTTGGTAAAGCTACTTCTCGGTTATTTTCTTGCCATAAACATAAAACCATATTGCCATAAAACAATATAACTATCGTTTAACGTGTAAACTAAATAACAAGTGCAATTGCTGTTTAATAACAGAATGAAGTTAAAAATTTAAATTTGAACAAAAACAAGAATGAAATAGTCCAAATAAAATACATTATTGCTCGTTCTATAATAAATAGATTTTAAAATTGAAGTGACGTATCCAATTGGGAACCAATACTAATGATATATATAGGTACACTAGCATAAGTTTCCAAATATTTGGCTATGCTAGACTCCTCTTATACACAGCAATACTTGAAGACTCTTCTGAATATGCTATGTAATTTCATATGCAAACACACAGCACAATAGATCAGAAACATACACTTAGTTGAAATACTCTGACCACTAATTTGTGTTTTTGCTTTGTACTGCTTTCGTTGAAGAATATACATACATTTAATTTATGATATTATTTTAGTGTTTATTATTTTTTGTATATAATTTTTAAAGAGTTTTTCACACTAACAAGTCTTAATTTTACTAAATCCAAAAGAAATAATCGAAACGCTGACGAATAAATTTTGTGTACATAAATCCGCTCTAAAGTGCGGACACACGAAAGCGATTTTCAGGCAAATTTAGCATTTAGTTGAAATGCGGAACTTCACCATACAAAAACTGTCGAAAAAATTCTACATTTCAGTTGCATTTTAACGAAATGCAGAAAGTAACTTGCAACCCTCAAACATACGGTTTTTAGACATTTTGGATTTTGTTTTTATAATGGCTACTCTTGTAATATTTATTAAGTGAAAAAAATAAAATAATGGAGTCGGAGAGTAACTCATTGCCATTCCTCCAGTTATCCATGATTGGTGTATAAATTCTTGGTGTCCAAATCCAATTGAAAGGCTTTTTGATATTCTTCTGGCATCATTGTTCATTCAAAGCCTAATAATTTGAATAATTATTTAATTAGTAATGTGAACTGCCAAATTTGGAAGAAACTTGAAGAAATTTTTTTCCAAATTAAAAATATTAAAAAAGAAGAAGAAGGCCTCCTTCTAAGTATATAAACAATTTTTCAATAAAAAATGTTTTCATCCGATAAACAGATACGGTTCATATTAGATGTCAGAAAATCTGATCAATATGTAATACAATTGTCATAGACGAATGGCAAAAAGTACATAAGTACGGTAGTCCCTTCCAATAATACTATTCAGTGAAAATAATTGTCTTTGTAATTCTCATTTACTTTACAGTATTTTCACTTACATAGATTGTTTAAATTAGGGAACTATCACAAAGATCACTGATGAGGAACCGTAGCTGGTTCCGAAACGATCGTCTGATCTGCTAGTTCTATGAACTTTTTGATATTCGTCTGGTATCATTGTTTATTTAAAGCCCAATAATTTTAATAATTATGTAATACAATGTGAACTGCCAAATTTGGAAGAAATTTGTAAAAAATTTTTCCAAATTAAAAATATTAAGGCAACATTTTTATTTATTTTTATTAACACAAAACACACACAAAAATTCTTCTTCTCCAAACTTATAATCTGTCAAAAAACAAATTTGAAATTCCTTTTTTGTCGTGTGTCCACCTAAATTTGAGATTCAGAATTTTACTATTATATCGTAAATACGATCAAAGCATTTGCTGGGCTGGAAATAAAGTTACTTTCTACTTTGAACGATTTTTAATAGTTTTAACTGTTTTTAAAAACTATTGATATCGCGACTCAAGTTCAGTTCTCTGATCCTTTATTGTAATTCTGCTTCCTTTTGCCGCTGTTTGTGGATTAAATTAAGCTCGCACGATTTTGTAACATGTTGATAAAGAGAACTGGGATAGTTGCAGCATTAGTACATGAATTGTGTAATAGAGTTTTTTTTTTTAAATGAGTTAAGAAATTTTCATGTATGCATTCCAAATCACCGTACATTTTTTCAAGTGTACAGAGCAATCAGCTGTTACAATTGTCATATTTTTACATAATTTTTTTGTTTGCACTTTTCGTCATTTCGTTGCGTCGGCAATTTTTGTTTCCTTTGTAAAGTAGATTGGAAGTAATAGGAATAAGTAGTACTATTGATAAAATAAAATTTTCGCTTTAGAAGCTAAATATTAGTAAAATCCCTTGCTATCAGGATCTGTTAAGATAAAAATTTGCAGTCAATTAGTTTCATATTCATCATTGTGAATTTTCGCACAGTTTTGCGAAATATTAGTAAATTGTGGGAAAATATGGAGAGTATATCGAAAATTTGGATGGGACCACTGCCTGCTGATTCACCTTACGTTAAACCATTCCGATTATATTATGTTCAAAATGGCAAGGAAAAGAATTGGGATCTGCTGAAGGTGCATGATAGTGTTGCAATTGTAATTTTCAACACATCGCGACAGGTTCTCGTTTTTGTACGTCAATTCCGCCCAGGTAAGTAAGAAGATAAAAGAAATGAATATTGACTTATTATGCTATTATTTTTAAACAGCTGTATATCATGGAATAGTCACCTCTAGTGGATTTTCAATAGAAAATGCCGATTTAAAAAAGTTCCCCCCACATATGGGCGTAACTCTGGAATTATGTGCTGGAATTGTTGATAAAGAGAAGAGTTGGCGTGATATTGCACGGGAAGAAATGCTGGAGGAATGTGGATATAATGTTTCCATAGAACGCATTGAAGAAGTGCTGACTTATAGGCAATTCCTCTGCTTTAAACTTTTTGTATTATATACATCTAAGAAGTTTGATTTCTTTTTAGATCGGGCGTAGGTTCTTCTGGCGCTAAGCAAGTCATGTACTATTGTGAAGTAACCGACGCTGATAAAGAAGCAAGCGGAGGGGGTATCGACGATGAAATAATCGAAGTGGTTGAATACTCGTTGGATGAAGCTAAAAAAATGATAGAACAAGGTTCAAATATCAATAGCCCACCCAGTTGTCTATTGGGTATAACATGGTTTCTAATGAACAAAGCACCAAAAAATTGATACGCTTTTAAAGCTGAAAGTATTGAGGCATGCATGCAAATTTTGATTTATAGCAAATAATATATTATTACAATTTCCATAGCCTTATAAAAACATTAAAGAACAACAACAATAGTGCTTGTTATTTTGCTAGCTCTAATAATATTTCTCCATGCATATAAATATGACAAGCTAATAGCTATAAAAGTTGTAAACTACTTCAGACGGGTATGATAAAAATATTTAGTTTCCTAAAAATTGATTGGGAAGACAGCATGATTTGCTAAAGTAAGGCGAATTGTATACGAAAACTTTTCATCTAAAACACATTAATTTATATTTAAATTCCACTAAATAAAGTATTGATGAGTTACTGAACACTACTGCACACGCAGAATAATTATTATTATTAAAATAATAAAATTTTCGTGTTCAAATTTTTGAAAAGTAGGCTCCTAATGGTATTTTTTTGCAGAATCTTATTTGTTATGTACATATGCTAATTTTTTTCTACCAAAATATTGTATAAAATCATAATAAAATAAAGATTACACTATAAAATATTGAGGATATCTATACAAGTATGTATACATACATACAAGTTTGTACAGAAATAAATCTAATATCAATCAATCTAAAAATTTTGGACAAAGGCTTACAATTTTCATATCTATACGAGTTGTATGTAAGAACTAATGACATTTTATTCTGAGTGTTTAGTTTACCATTCGTTTTGTGAAAATGCTAAACATATTTTCAGACCTAGAAAATTTTAAGTCTGATTAAAAGCGACGCAAATATTGAACTTTGGAATATTGCTCCCTATCCACGGCAACAAGTTTTTATAAATTACCCTATTTAATGAATCCCTTATCAGGACCCGCAATTGTGTAGAGCGTTCTTATGGAGCAATCTGCATGAAATTTACGAAGAGTTCAAAGTATTATGGCCCATACACATTGACGACACTAGTTACATCAAGATTTAGGTTCACATGCTTCGATATATTTACACTGTCCTCTTAGATACTTCGTTAGCGGTTTGCCAATTGACACGAAGTTCTTGGTGAATAGCCAGAGAGGTCAGGGAAAGATCTTAAGCTGCGAAGGAAGTGTTTTGGGAATCGTGTAATTTATGATATCATTTAACTTGTCTGAGTATATGCTTATAGGGGAGTGTCGCCAGGGTTTAAGCATGTTTGGATTTTTGCTCATAACTTCCGTTGAATGCCGAATTTTTAACTTTACAATATAATTGGATTAATAGTTATGTACATTTACAAAAATCGGAACACTGCTGTCAGGGTCGGAGCACTGTACAAAATCAATAAGAAAGGGAGGAATATGCTTGAAAATTAAAGAAAGAGGAAAAATTACAATTGAAAACCGGGAAAAAAGACATGAAATCAAAATAAAAATCGCTCTGTGTAAATTTTAAGGAAAATTTGATTTTTTTATACACACACTATACGATACGATAAAATGACACCAAAAACACTCACCAGTGAAAAAAATGTATTTCCTGACTCAAAACGCATCATTACAACAAAATTTTCCGTGTTCCGACCCTGATTACAAACACTGCTCCGACCCTGACAACACACGTCATTTAGCATCGCATCATTTCTAGCATATTCACGTGAAGCAAACACCAGAAATGCTACATATTTCTACTTACTAAACCTTATCGAACAATTTAAGTTAACTTACTCTGATTTTATTTTTATTATTTTGAAATTCATGCACTTTTTCTGACATTGTAACTTCACGCTCTGAACTCGAAATGACATGAAAAGTTTACTGTCGTCATGACAAACAATACTGTATATTAACTTAACGGAAACCAGTGAGATACATCGCAGAAAACGACACTGTCCTGACTTGACAGCACCCCGACCATGACGATACTCCCCTACCTTTCCCCGAAAATTCAGCCTCTCCGCAAAAATTTTGACTTTTCAAGCGATACGCACATATTTGTATTATACAATTTACCAAGAATTCTCTTTATTCCGTCGATGACATCGTCGAGATAAATGTGACAACATTCTCTTATTTCATCCTTGAGGACATCGTCTATGGCACGTTGAAAAATTGCCAAAAGAAAGTCTACAAAACTCAAATTTGCCATTGTTCACAGAAAAAGCTCAGCATTTTTCTCCTCTATGAATCATCCACTCCCTTTTTGAATGGTAAAGTCTCATTCGGGTTATCAAATACTTTGGATGGCGTCTAATTATACGATCAACAAGTTCGTCTTCTGGAATTGAATCATCTTGTTGTCATGGAAAAATTTGGTAAACACAGAAAGTCATTAGTTTTTATGGCCAATTCAACTATTTGGGTCAAAACTCTTGTACATTTTTCGTCTACATAGCATAAAATTTTTAATTTTAGACAAATTCGGAAACATAAAAATTAAAAAACAAAAACTAAATTGTGTATTAACGAACACAAGGCAGAAGTGAAACTTCTTGTGAACTAAACGAAACACAAGCAAATTAAATTTTTTACTTCATTGGCTTGTGTTTTTTAATTTCATTTGCTTGTGTTTCGTTTAGTTCACAAGAAATTTCACTTCTGCCTTGTGTTCGTTAATGCACAACCAATTTATTTTTTTTGGGATTTATTCTAGAACAAAAATTGAAACTCTGTACCGGTAATGTCGATGACAATTGTAGCGAACTCTTTTTTGTGTGCGACATCTTCATGTAATTCCTTGGACATTTGCGCCATCTGTGTGTGAAATGTATAACTGCCATAAACTTTAAGATGGCGACGCTACACATTGTTCTTTCTGCCATAGGCGTGTGTGTATGTAATTAATATGTTTTATTGAATTAAAACTATTTATGAATCGTTTTTACATAGTTTGCTCGTGAATTCAGTTACGGAATATTGATATTTAGCCCCTCATGCACATTGCTCGACAAAATTATGTCGCATTGCAAACTTACGCGCGGACGTCACATCCGGTTGGTTTTACTCTAGGACAAGAGAAAAGTTTTGAAAACTATCACCATCATACAAAAGAACAACAATTAAAGACGGGACATCGTAAAATTTTGTAAAGTTAAGAGACATCAAAGTTAACAAAATTTTGTATGGCGAGGCTGTGAGCACCCTAAATGTATTTTCTAGAAACATTCATCATACGAAGTAATGGGTGCATTTGCTAAGACACAAAAAGCGAAAAGTTATTTAAAAATAAAAAAATTATACAATTGCATTTACGATAAACTGTTGCATTATAGCGGAAATTATTTCATTTTTGATTTCGATGTTGTTAATTCGCTATTGATTTTTATTTTATGATAGTTTTTAGGAGACTATGAAAATTAAATCTAGAGGTTAATTTTCTAAGTCATGACTTAAGTTCATGTTAATTTCGTTATTTGATGTTATATATAAGCAGGCTTAATGAACAAATGCAGTATAATGTATATAGAGACGGGCAAATCAGACGGCCGTTACGGAATCTGTCACGATTCCTAATCAGTGATCTTAGTGATAATTCTTAATCTTTCAATATCCCATATAAGCTACTAATATTTGAAATCAATACCCAGAATTACAGATATGACTCCAAATATCTTCACTGAATAGAGATATTGAAAGAAATACTATCATGAACTGATCGAATGGGGCCCGTTCAGAAAAAATGACACCTAGAATCATTTTCTCATAAACACACACACTCTCTCATGTACTAGACTTTCAAATAACGAACTTTTATGCAGACTGGCTACAATGGGAAAAAAACAACAACATAAGTATATAGAACGGTAGTGGTAGTTTCTTTCAATATCTCTATTCAGTGAAAATATTTGGAGTCAAATCTGTAATTCTAGGTTGTGATTTCAAATATTAGTAGCTTATATGGGATATTGAAAGAATAAGAGTTATCACTAAGGTAAATTTTTATTTTATTTCGAAATATTGATGACATTTTAACAATTTTCAAGTTATCTTGGAACAAATTGTCATAATCAAGAAAAGAAATGGTACTTGCATTTTTCCCCCGGTAAAGACACAATTTTTTGTGTATAGTTTATAAATTAAATTTAAAAAAACATCTACACAAAACAAAAACAACAAGCGTTGTATTTTTTGTTCTTTTTGTTTCGTTCCTTTTCCTGTTTTACATTCTTCAAACTATTATAATATATAGTCAGTGTTGCTATTAAAAAGTAAGTAATAAGTAACAAAATTATACTCCTTTTATGAATGGATATTAAAACCTTTTTAACCCGTTCAGTCATGACGTCCTCTACAGAGGGCAAACTTTGACAACTAATAAATATGTTTTAAGTTTCCTAACCTACTAATAATATTATATATTCAGTTCTGTTAAGTATTTTTCATGTTTTGGGATTACCCAATATTTGAAATTTCGTATTTATGCTACTTTTTAGAGGTTTTTGCCAATAATTCTAAACTTGTTTGTAAAAGATGAAAGAATATAAAAATCCATCAATTGAAGAAAAAGCGTTAACGGATTTTTGTCTATAGCTTCAGAAGTATAATTGTTGCATCTTTAGTAATGGACAAGCAAGAATATGCAGAGGCGTGAAACTTGGTAATGTTAGTTATAGAAGTGCTAAGTAATCACGAATTTCACGCAAAAGTTATCTATCGACCCCAATTAAAAAGTTTGACTGAAAGGGTTAAGCATGAAGCAAAAATTAAAGTTTCATAAAGTCCGGGAAAAATGTTGCCTCTCTGGGACATTTATAAATTAATGAAATATCTAGGATGCCCCGGTAAAAACGGGACATTTGGCAGCATTTCTTCATTTTTTAAACAGTTAATCTTAGAAAAATGGACACCACAATGGACTAAAGTAATTAACATGTCCTAGTGTGTGTTAAATGGTGGATTCTTTTAAAAGCTGCATGTGCATTTGGATATAAAAAAGCTGGGTGTAATTTAAAATTAATAAATTTTGGAATATCTCACAAGTCGTAGGTAACAGCGAAAACTGCGTGCATCATCGATATTAGTTTCTGATGTTTTGGCTCGAAGGTATCGGTTGTAGGTTCATACTTTTATCAAATGGTGAATTTAGTGCACACAGTACAATCTAAAATAATTCGTATCTTTCGTGAACGAGATAAATGCATCTTCAATAATAATGGTTGAATGATGAAAACTTCCTTAAATGATGATGATTATACCCATTGACAAAGTTCATTGTTTAAGATGTTTTCGGTTTTTACTATTTTTTGTCTCACATGCAGGAAATAAATAACACTGATTACTTTGTGAACAGCAGCCACCACATCAGCAACAACAACAACAACGCAAAATGAACATGTTTGCATAAAACTGCAATAAAATTGAAACAATTTTATTAGAATACGACAGATAGATATTGGCAACAATTGTTCAGATAGATGCGACGGCATGGTGTGTAACAATTGGCAACAGCATGTGTCATTAAACGATCTGCTGCAAGATATTCTTCTTCTTCTTCTATACTGGCTGTTGTTGCTCATTGTGTACTCACTTAAAGTTAAAACGCTCTGTGCGCACACAACAACACAATAAGACAACAACGTTTGCCAGCAAGCAAACGAACAAGCAAGCAGGCAATTTTAAGCCAATAAGGCTATTATCAATTCAGCTCGGCTAATTGGTTTTGAATTTATGGACCTGTGTTAAATATTTATGTCGTCTCCTAGATCCAATACAGCAACAACAGCAAACACCAGATGCTGTCGAAGCTGCCATAGTAAAAAGATACATTTGCAACGCGAGATCGACTCGAACAATTTTTGGTGGAGCCTCAAAATCGCCAACGATCACGATTCATAACCGCCAATATGAACTACTGAAGAGGGAGGCTTTCTCATTTGGAATCGTAGCCAAGGAGAAATCTCAATACTCCCCAATGATAGCCCGGCTATTGACGCCTATGCCTAGACGATGAATGGTTGTATGCAATGAAAATCATCAGCAGCAGGAGCAACAAACAGCAAGCGTACATAGCTACGTAATTGGCTTTCAATTTGCAGCAAATTGTTGCAAAAGCAACCACAGCTACATCGAACAACAAAAATACAAGCATATATAGATTACATGGGATATAAAGATTATGGTTGTTCTTCTTGTTGTTGTAATATAGTATCTACACTTGATATGTTTTTTTCGTTTTTTTTTTTTTTTGAAGTAGTATTAAATGAAATTTGGTATGATTTTGTAATTTGATTAAAATGAGGCGTAGTTAAATAAGAAAATAGGAACTTTAGCAAAAATGTTTGATTTTGTTGGGAAGGAGGTTTTTTTTGAGTTTATTGGCTATTTTGTTTTATAAAAATTAGGAACTATGAAAATGTGTTGTGCAAATGAGAGTTCTATAGAATAGATAATAACACTGTCTCATAAATATTTCCCTTTTAAAAATATTTATCTAGGTTCTGAAATTGTGTCATCATTTTAAAAGTTTGCATCTGCTTTTTATTTAACGTAGGTTTAAACTACCCTGCCAACCGACGCATTGGCAAAATAGGGAACGCCAACTATAAACAACAACCACATAAATGTAATTTTTCCCCTCTATATTCTACTGAAAGCAATTATGATATTGATGAATCGGTCGAAAATCTGCAATACAAAGGAAGGTTGCAACAGACCTATAAGTTACCTGGTCATCACCTTCAAGGGGTTTGGAAGTCTTCTACTATAAAAATATTAAAAAAAGGAAAAAGGAAATAACCTACGGTTTCTGGAATAATCACTTCACGGAATAAGTTTCTGCTTCTGTCTCTCCTCCTTCATGCAACAACACAATCGGGAGGACAACATTAAAGAAAACCAACGTGCTAATAGTCTGCCATTTTCGCCTGATGGTTGAATAATCAACCAGTCCGATTTTATTATTTTCCTGGAGAACCTTTGGAATAAATTCTTGTGTTCTTTCTATTTCGACTTTGATGAAAGAAAAAACATTTTTATTTTCCCTCTTTCAATATTTCCCTCCCCAAAGTCGGAAAAAAGGGAAGTGAAGTCAATACACTCAGGCGAAAAACGGTCTAAAATCAAGAAAAGCGAAAGAAAATAATAGAATATGTATTTTTTTATAATTCAGTTTTTATTATCTTTTTATCAAAAAATATTCATTAAATGTAAATACTTATTTCTTACATATGTTTTAGAGCCTATTAAGAGCCTTTCACATATTACGAAAAGCAATTTTTGACCAATTTTGACCCCTCCTCCCATGTTCGTAACACATTGTAACGCAGTTGATGACCTCAGGTTCTCGGATCTTAACCCTATTGAAAACTTATGGGAGATTGTCAAGAAGAGGACTGACTGCAGCAACATGTCAAATGTTGATGACTTTTTTGGAATAGTCAAGGATGCATGGAGAAATATTTCAAAGGACATCATTAGCAACTTACTTGAGTCTATACCTTGACGATGTAAGACAGTCATTGAGAATAATGGATTTGCCACGAAATATTGATCATTTTTTTTGTAAAATAAAGTAAATTTTTTTTTTGTTTCAATTGTTTTGTCGCGTTCTGTTCACGTGCTGTTGTACTTTTTTTCAGATTATGTAAATAACACAGGCCGACAAAATTTTTACCCATAAGCCAGACTATACTTATCCTAAGGATTTTGACTGAATTCGAATCTGGTCACAAAATTGCTCTATCACGTCAGGATTTCGAGATATCCTAACCTAGAAGTGCAATATCGTTTTTGCTCATTTTTAAGGTTATGTAGCACGGCCGATACTATTTTCTTTCAAAAATTATTGATAGCATCTTAAAGTACTAGTCTTCCTCTTCAAATAACGTTGAGTTTGCTCAAATATCTTTTTTTTTCGCTGAAATATTGCATTTCGATGAGCAATTATTTTGTCGCGTTCTGTTCATGTGCTGTTGTACTTTTTTTTCAAATTATATAAATAATCTTTATATATATAATCGGAGAGTTTTGTGTGGATGACATCGTGTAACTTCTGACCGACTGGACCGATTGAAGTCCAGAATATATTTTCTTAGGCAGGAGGATGGATCATAGTTATTCATAATGGCTTTTAGTGAAGTGGGCGTAGCACCTTCCATACAATCCTAATAGTTTTTTGGGTATATCTCAAGAATCATTTATAGTACAGTACAGAAATTTAGTAGAATAACGAGAATTGACAATGCCATGCTACAACAAAAATATAGGTGGGATTGACAATGGGGGTTTCCATATAACCTGAATTTCCATTATGAGATACATATCATAGGAGCCATTTATGGTACGGTACTAAAATTTAGATTCTTTCAGTTTGTTGAATTAGTGGGACCATGCTCCTTTTTGATTTTCTACTACTAATTCTACTACTATTTTCTATTGACTTTAACCTTTTTTTTTCTACAATTTTTTATTATTTTCTACTACTTTTAAATTTTTTTTATTTAGTACCGCTACTTTCTACTATTTCTACTACTATTTTCTATTAGTTTTAGCCTTCTTTTTTTCTACAATTTTTTATTATTTTCTACTACTTTTTCAACCAATATTTTCTACAACTATGTTACTACTTTTTTTCTACTACTTTTGTAATACATTTTTTCTACAATTTTTTTGTTATTTTGTACCACTACTACTTTTTTACAATTTTTTCTACTTCTATTTTTTATTATTATTTCTACCACTCTTTCTACTCCATTTTTACTATTTTTGTACTACTACGTTTAACTATT
Source organism: Toxonevra muliebris (assembly GCA_963691655.1). Classification (NCBI taxonomy): domain Eukaryota; kingdom Metazoa; phylum Arthropoda; class Insecta; order Diptera; family Pallopteridae; genus Toxonevra; species Toxonevra muliebris. The sequence goes on from OY829327.1 coordinate 56,206,392, forward strand.
TTTCCCCCAACTTTTTCTGCTACTTTTTTATTACTTTTTTACAACAATTTTTAATATTATTTTCTATTCTTTTTCCTACTATCTTCTCTTCTACCTTTTTACTACTATTTTCTACTACTTTTTCTATTCGTTTTTCTACTATTATTTCTATTACTTTGTGAAATATCTTAAGACCCTGCTTCGCTATCTTAAAATCCGTTAGGTGGCGCTGGGATATAATTTTCAAGAATGGTCTTTGATATGAATATATCCTCCTGAAATATTGTTTCTATAATTCAACTGAAATCTAATAAAATTGTTTAGCAAAAAAAACTCTTAAAAGTTATTCCTTTTTACTACAGATATGCTGGAATTTCTATCTAACTGCTGAATAACTCCTTTAGCATCAACTGGTTTAATCATTTTGCTCAAATGGTATCATCAGCAGGTATGGCTTTTTTTTGTCGAAGGTCGCTCACTGATGCGCGTAATGGTCTTTTGTTTTTGCAAATATCCACCATGTTCTTTGCTATCAGACTTCAGTTTTTTTCGTACACGTCGTTGAGTTCCCATCGGTGATAATACAATAAAAAAGTTTGATTTTCTGGTCGTTCAGACGCAATGTAAAACTTTCATTTCTAAAATTTAATTATCACAATATTGATTTGAGATTTTCATTTATAATGATTCTCTGTTTTTAATGTACAGTTTCGCACGTTTAATACTTTTGAAAATTCAATTGTGTCAACAATGTGACACATTTTTAAAACCAGAATTTTTTTCGAAATTCAATGGAAGCCTGAATTGTCATTACGAATGTTCAATTTTAAATATCCTTTTTTGATTTTCACTCTTTTTCGCAAAAAAGGCAGAACAACGTTTGCTGGGTCAGCTAGTGGACTATAAAATCGAAAAAATCTTGTTGGGTTTTATTATTAAATTGTCACAGTTTAAAGTAAAATTTTCGCTCTGTTGCTCCGAAAAATGTTTTTACTCTTTCCATGTTATTGCTTGTATTCTTTTGTTTGCTCTTACTTTCAATTCCAATGTAAGCTCATCATTTTCTTTATTACACTGTGCAACACATTTTTCTAACGGAGAATCGGCCAACACAGGTCCATAGTATTGGTGTAGGGTAACAAAACCCTAAAAGGGTTTTGCAAAGTTAGCTCGCTTTTAAAAGTTATAGTCATTCAAAGTTTGCCTCTTGCGGCTTTTTTTTTTTAAAATGAAGTGCTCATTTTTTACTATTTTCTTCAGCGAAATAAGAACAAAAACAATTTTAACATTATAGAGTTTTCCATATTAAGAAGTTTAAACTATCCATTACATGATTTTTGCAAAAAATAAGCACTAATACTAGCATCAAAAATGTATAGAATTTAATAATGTTTGGGTTTTCAAATTTTTTACTTTATTATAAACAGAAAATAGAACTAAAACAGCTCAACTTTGAAAGGCTATAACATCTAAAAGCGAGCTAACTTTTTAAAACCCTCTTGGGGTTTTGTTACTTTGGACCAGTACTACCGACCGGTGTTGGTCGTTTATCCGTTAAATTACATGACCCTAAAATTGTTGCACAGTGTAATTCTAGTCGGTAAGGCCCCAGTAACTGGGGCTAGTTTTTTGCGGAAGAAATCTATGAAAAACAAATATCAAAACAGAACCAAACTACTCGTTGGTGTTTGTTTTGTTATTTGTGTATGCAGATAATTCGTTAGATAACTCTGAGAGATGCCATTACTCATGTCTTCTCTCATTCTCATATTTATTATTTACTCCCACTTAAGCAATAATTTTTTCAACGATGAATGCAATGATTTTTTCAATGAGCGAATTTTAAAAATATTCCGACGCTAATATTTTGGAAATGGCTTAACCAATTTTAAATCTGATAATTTTTGGCTACTCATCAAGCTCTTTAAATTCATAAGTGGTATAATATGATATCGTAGCACTTGTGGATCTTCTGGAATAAAATTGTAGTTACACTAATAAATGTATAGATAAATGATCGCCTATCCTCAGCCAGAACATTCTTGTACAACGAGAACTTCGCTCAACATTAAAATTAAATAAAGTTATATCGCTGGACCTTAATTTGAATTTTTCCTTTTATTTTTTGACAATTGACAACATAAATAAAAACAAAATTAATTGTAAAAACAAAAATCAAATCCAACTGCTTTTGTTTTGTTTTTCTCCTACATATTCTTGACGCTAGAGGCGTCCTGCTTTTATTACCTAAATTTATTTTCTCAGAAGTCGGGGGTTAGCTGCTTTGTTTAAAGCATAAATAAAAGGTAATTATTTCGTACTGGAAAATTTAAAATTTATGTGCTTGTTATATTTTAATTAGGTAAAATTGTGCAATAAATGTCCCAAAATAGAAAAAATGACTGAAAAATAAAAACACCAAAAAATGACCTAAAACTTTTCAGCGGGCGATTCTCGTTTTGCGTTCTCGTGAAGTGAAAAAAAAACTTTTCGCTTTGCTTTCCACTTGATGTTTTTATTTTTTCACTTCACTGAGCCCGAAAATGCGATTCTTATTCATGATGTGAAACTGCATTAATTTTTGTACTAAATTTATCTAAAAGTTCACGCAGTTGGCTCAGGTAAAAATGACAAAGGTGATAATTTCATATTTTAAGTTTATTTATATTTTTTCTTAAATTACTGTAGAGAGCACTCAAGAATTTTGAGCAGCAGTAATTTTGTGCCACTTTTGGGCTGCCCTTAATCCATTAAGAGCCAGCGCTTCTTGTTTTGGGATTTGCTCCGTCAACACTTACAAATCTATAAAGAAAAACACAGTTCATAAGAAATGCACAAAATATTAAAACTGAATAGATTACTTATCGTTGGCCAAGTCCGGATTCTCCGCCAAATAATTTATGAGGTATTCTTTTTGAGCCTCGTTTGCTCTTTTTGCACGTCTTTGCGTTTCTCCATTTTGCATCCGATTTGTTTGAAGTTTTGTTTGAAATGGCGTTTAACACCGTATTTATTTCAGCGTATTCACTTCAGCTGTTGTCTTTTAAAGTAATACAAGAATCGCAAATGTGGTGAATTGGTGAAAACATTTTTTAATTCGCGATAACGCAGAACAAGAATTGACATTCATTAAATTTAGAAATTTAGAAAGTAGAAATTTGGCGCAATGCCCTGTAAACACCAAGATCACAGTACTAATAGAGTGCCCGTTAGTTGGTAAGAAACCTTTAATGTTTTTAATAAATTTTACTAAAAGGAATCTTAGGATGGAAATATTGAGATGTAATATTTTGATATTCGTGACTTTATTTAGTGTGTCGTTCAAATATGAGTATTGCTTCAGACTTAAATTATTAGAATCAATTCCGATGCATACACGAGCACATGCAACTCTTAATTTTACAGGTCCTTCTACAACTTTGCTGAAATCTCTTTTAAGTATGTACAAATATGCGAAAGCGAAAAATGTTTGAGTTGTACTCGCATGCAATTCCACGGAAATCTTCAAAAGTTCGATTACTTCGATTTGGATTAGTATATTTCTTCTTTTTTTTCTTAATGGCCTTATATATAGTGTACACAAACAAACATATATATAGTCGTATGCATATGTATGCATGCTTGTAATTCTGGCTCATCATGCGAATGAAGAAACGAAAACAAAGATTGCGCTAATTAAAAAAACAAATCCCTCAATTTTTCTTAAACTAAATTCCTGCAGTTTTCTTAAGCAGTTGCTGCTTTGTTTCGCTGTCTGTTTGTCTGCATGTCTGTCCATCAATTCGATGGGCTCTCTTTGGTGCTGATATTCTCTCGATTGGTTTTGTTGCTATTTTTCCACTCGCAGACGTTTCATTATGAACCCGCCTGAAATTCATTCTCATGGGTAGTGCATTTTAGAATCTTTCATGGAATTGGTCTTGTTCGCGTTTTATATATACATACATACATACAGACATATGCACATACTCAAGCATACACCACCAACATTTTTGTTAGTGTTGCTACTAAGATTTTAACTCTGAATTTAGTTTATTGCTGAGCTGGAGGATTCCATTGCAATGCGAATATGAATGCGGCCGGCTACCTAAGCTGATGCTGCCACTGCTTCAACTTCACTTGCTTCGCATGTTCCAGCTTTAAAGTTCATCGGTCAAAGTGAATGGCAATGAAGAAAACAAAAAAAAAGCATAAACGGAAATTCATTTCTTTTGCTTATTCGCATCGAAGATTATTTTTAGCATCATGTTAGTGATAATAGAATATTGTATCTTTACTTTAAAGTTTGTTGCATGTTAAGAAATGAAAGTGTATGGGATACTGCAAACGTTCAGTTACGTTGCATTGCACAAAGTAAGTTTGCGTCTTAAATCTTTCGTTTCTGTTGCTGTTGCTTTTTCGTTATTGGAAATTTGTCTTTCTCGTGTGTGTGAATTATGAATCCTTTCAATGTGTTTGAGTTATGCTTAGGCTTGTAAAATATAACAAATATATTGCTAAAATATACGCTGAGGGAAATGTTAGTAGTTCATACGAAAACGCATTTTTCTTTTTTTTTAATTTTTCAAAATTTATTTCCCTATTTTTCATACGTTTGTTTGTTGTTGTATGTTGTACACCCATTTATATGTGTGCATATAAAATTGTAGTGATTTCATTGGAATTTCCATAACATTTTCGGTGAAAAATGTTTCAACTTGCTTCATTAGTGATGAATTTCGAAATTGAATACCGACGTTGTTACCGCCAGGCCACAAATCAGCTTGTTTAAATTTTTCGCTAACTTTGTTTTGTTTTTTTCACTCAACTTTGGTATTTTAATTAGAAACCAAACATCGAAAATCGACTTTGAACCTTTTTTGAGTTTTTGTTTTGGTTTTTCGTATCTTTTTTCTGTCTCTTTTTAATACATGTATAAGGGAATGTCGCCTAGGCTGGAAACCCTTTTGACTGTTGCCCATAACTTCCGTTTTAACTGAACATAGGAAAGTAAGTGGATTAGTAATTTAAAAGTTTTGGGCATTTGTCCAGGTCGAAATAATTGAAAATAATCTACCAATGAAAGAAAAAGGCTGAAATTCACTTCAAAATGGGGAAAGAAGCCTGAAATTGAAATAAAAAACCATTTGTGTAATTTTTTAAAAATTTTGTGTCTGCAGGTAGAAGTAGAAGCGAAACTTTGTTGTTTATTTGAAAATTATTAGAAAACATTTGTAACAAATTCTGTTTAAGTTTTTGCACTCTTCTTCTCTCTCTTTCGTTGTTGCTTTTCTTCTGTTGATACTCTCTACACTTATCGGCACAAACACTACGTTGTATACGTATATAACATAAGAGAGGAAAGTTCTGTTATATGCAATCAAGCAGAAGCAACTTAGTCGCCTCTCTCAATAAAGCGCATAAAAACTACGAGATAGATAAAACTATGAGAAGTAAACTCTCCGGTTGATTGTATGTATAACAACTACATAACTTCGTTTCTTAATGGTTTCGTATGAGTGCAACAAAAACGCTATTTTTCAAGTGACCGTTGTTGTTTAAGCTTTTGTATATTTTTTGAACCTTTTTTTGTTGATACTCTCTACACTTATCGGCACAAACATAACGTAGTACACGTATATACCCACATGAGAGAAAAGCAGACAAATGGAGTCAAGCTTCCTCACTAAAGCATATGAGATAAAACTGAAACGAGAAGTCGACTCTCAGCATGATTGTATGTAGTTAACTCCATATGACTTTGTTCGCTAAACACTAACAACAGCATAACTTCGTTTGTTATTAGTTCCGTGTGAGTGCAACATCAACGCGATTTCCGTTGCAAAATTTGCGATTTACCCTCGCTAAAGAAGTTTCACTTTAAAAAAGTCAAAAATCATTAAAATTTAATAATATTTACTTTCCAATTGAAATGACGTTTTTTGCATTTCGATATTAGAACACTTAGTTTTGTGTCACTTTTATACTGTTTGCGCTCTACACTTTAAGTGAAATCGAGATAAACAATTTTGCACACACACGTAGACGGTGCTAGTATGAAAAGACGGAAAAGAGACGAATATTCCGATCTAGACAGTGGTCCAACCTAGATGATATTCCCCTATTTGTTGTGTAAACTGAAGCCTTTTTGCTTTTTCACAGCTTTAAATAAATTCAAATATTTTTTTGTATAAAATGAATGAAATGTGTGAATATGGCTATTTTTATTTCTTAATTGTTGAATCTATTGAATGCAGATGCATATTGTATGCATCTTTAAAGTGATGGAGAAATTAAGAAATTTAAATTTTCTACAGACAAGACAATAAAGTTTCGTGGGATACCTTAAACAAATTTAAAAATAAACAAATACTTAAATAAGGCTGGAAGTCATACAAAATTATCTTTTCTAAAAACTATTCTTTCAGTCTACTATTTCTCTACGCGAAAATAAATTCAGTTCCAAGACTCAACATTGTATTATCGATTATTTTTAAGGAGTTTAAAACTACTACTTACTACTAACTAGGCACGACAGCCCATTAAAAGTCTATGCCATTCTCCTCGCCTCCATTCGTGTTGTGCCACGTGGCACAACACGAATGGAAGAGTTAGTTTTATGCCAATTGTTATTTTTTTTTATTTTTTTTTCGATTATGCCGAATATCGAGCAACAGCCGAGCATATACCACATACTCCAAGTGAAAATGGTCCAGCTACTTAGAATACAACAGGTCGATTTCCGCCCCAATCGATCATGTGAAAACCAAATCCACATTACAGGGATTATTGTCTAACTTGGTTTGTTAACCAGCCATTAACCAACCAGCTAATTGCCTAACTAATTAACAAATGACAATCGAAACTTCAACTTACTTCTGCAGCATCTACGCGAACAATATCTGGAGTACGTAACATTGTAGACAGAGCCGAATTTTCTATACAAGCAGTTACTTAGGGGCGACATTGTTTTAGGGGCGCCAGGAGACACACATTTTTAAGTACCTAATATTATTTAAAAAAAATTAAATCCTAAAGGACATTTTTTTTTTTTTTGTTTTTCCGAATTTATAATTTATGCTTAATATTTATCTTTTCTTCCCTTCGTCAACCTATAAAATGCTTTTAAAGGAGCAGATATTTAATTCTCTTACTAGGGTTCGGGATCGAGCAAAGAACAATAATTTGGTTCTTAGCAGCGAACTCTGACAGCATACAATTTATTTTCAACTATGAAATTCTACGGTAATGTGCCTGAATATTTGCAAACAAACATAGGATTCACAAATAAATACACTCCGTAAACACTAGAAAAAAAACAATTTCAGTTTGCCACTTTTCAAAAATGAATCAGCTAAAAACACCTTGTTTTATAAGGGGCTCAAAAGTTATAATAATCTCCCTGATAATATGAAAATCTGTAATACTAGTGCTTTAAAAAAAATAACAGTTTTCATCCAACCTGTTTTCCACATTCTGCAAAAATGTTCTTTTTTTCCAACTATACATAAATATATATAATTGCGAATTCTAACGGCAAATACGAACCAAAAACGAAACCCTGCCCAACCCTAACAACTTTACCCTACATTTGTTTTACGATGATTCCCAAAATATTTTGACTCTAGCAACTACCGTTTGTGAGCTGAATTATATTGAAATATTTTCTGTAGGCTACTTTTGATCAAATGAAGTTCAGGAATATTAAATGGTCGAAATTGATTTAGTTCTTCATCGAAATATTTGAAATCTAAATTATAACAAGAAACTCACTCATCTTACCAGATTTAAAAAAATTTTCACCGAAAAATTATTTGTTTCTATTATCTGTGAGCTCATAGCCAAAAGTAGCCTACAGAAAGTTTTCCCTTTCAAAAAACGATTTACAGAAGTTACTAACGAACGGTAATCGGTAACAATATGAGGCTCAAGACACTTTAATGTACATATCGCTCATTTACTAAAAGACTGTCATAACTAAAAAAAAACGCGATTTTGTAGAAAACGCGTTTAAAGTTTTCAATTGACTCCCACTTTGCAGAAAAAAGAAGAAATCTTAAAATTCTCACGCGCAGAGTATACAAGATATTAATATGAAATTTTTACACAATACGAAGCGTGGTATAATGAATAATTCTGCATCATTAACTCAAAAATCGTGTTTTTTGACTTATGACAGTCTTTTAGTAAATGAGCGATATGCTTTCTTTTAAAAAAATTTGACTTTTATCTGACTTTTGAAATCGTTATTTCTTCACATATTTGGATTCTTTCGATATGATTTAATCTTAATAATGTTTAATAACCTTAAAATCCAACAAAAAGAAGAGATTTTTTTTATCAAAACAAAACGAAACGAAGAAAATCCAATTCGAAATAAAATGACAATTTAAAGGTAAATTAATCTGTCGGATTAAAATTTGATACAATCACGCATTCGCATTCGTTAGTATGTATGCATGCATGCATATGTATGTGTGTCTTTTCATTTGTTTGTATAAGTATATACATACAAACATATGTATATTGGTGACACTGAGCATGACAGTGACAAGTATATTGCTCTTTCATACCATTTCTTTAACCCAAAGATAAAGTGTGGTAATGATATTCCTCTCGCTTCGTTTGATTGTGGTTAATTTGTGATTTTATTATTGCTATTTTAATTGCAGCCGAGGGTGGTTGTGAAATGGATGCTCAACTTTTTCCACTTGGAAATGGTCAGATTGGCAAGTGGCAAGTGTTTCAATGAAAAATAAATAAGTACTTAAAAGAGGGGTTAAAAAACACATAAAATGATTTATTTGCCTAAATCCTTATGTTATGTACACTTATAACTACACATGCTTTGTGAGACCAAGTATACAGATGCCATTTTCATACCCAAATAGTACATACATAGATTGGCTGTACAGTGCGATCATATTTTATTTTAATTAAAAATGTCAACTTTCGGAACATATTACGAATTTAAAATTAAAACTTAGCAATAAAATTCATAGTATTCTTTTGCTACTACTGTTATGGAACAACTTCCATTCGCATCTATTCATGATGTACGAATGAAAATAAACTACTACCGAATTCGAACGGTGAAATGAAAAGCTTTCCTTAGATAATTTTAACTCTTGGTGATTTGCCTTTGCTAGTCATAGGTTAAAATTAAGAGTTTCGTTGAACCGAAACCTAGAAAATTTGATAGCTAAAGGCTTTTGTGGACGAAATATTTATTGTGGTGCTCTCTTTTTATAAACCTAATTTTTCCTTTAGATTTTTGTACTAATAACTGGTTAACCATTGGAGATATCAAAAAATTATCTAGCACACATAAAAAGCTTAAGTAATTTTTTTGCATATGTCATAGTTTTCGAGATATTCAATATTTAAGAAATTGAAAATTTAGTACTTTGGATGTACTGTGGATGCGCGCGTATCTTTGTTTATGTGAATTTTTGAGTGCGGAGCTTATAGGAAAAATTTAATTACTCGAAAACCAAACACGCTAGGAAGAAAAATCAAAAAGGGGTTTGAAGAGGATACCCTCTGCGCAATTTTTGGCGAGACCTTTTTTAGGAAATCACTCAAGCTTTTTTTTCTGTGGTAAGTAATTTTTTGATATCTCCAACGGTTATCCAGTTATTAGTAAAAAAAAGGCTTTTTTCACCAAAGGGGGGATTTTTTGGGGGGTCGCTCTACAACCCTAGGACTGATTTTTGTGATTTTTGAATCTATCATACCCCCATTAACAATTACTGAAGAAAAATCTCAGTTTAGAACTTTTATGATGTAAATCTTTATAATGACTGGACTATAGGGGAAACTGAAAATCTGATGGTGTATGCAGACTCTTTGTCCTTCTCTGTATATACTATGTATACAAATTTCCTTTGATTTTTTTCGACTTTTCAAAATAAATCGTTATGAAAATAGGTTTAAACATTATATTTTCGCAATTTTTCGATGAAACTTGTTCCTGAAAGTATGCAAGCTTTTTTGCAAAATTCAATAAAAACATGCTAAAAATCCAAAGTTACGAGCTTTCACATAACTTTTACTCGGGAACTATTAAATTTATAAAAGAAATGTCTTTGGAAACAGCAATGTTAATTTCAAACTTATAACTTAAAAATAAAAATTTATTTAAAATAAATCTACGCTTTCAGCTAGTGTAGTCTCATAAGAGATACTAAGCCGCTTGCATCGTATTGAGTTTTTGCAAAGAATGGTGAGTTGGTTGGTTGGATTATGTGGCGGATCCGCAGCAGTCCACCGCTGCGCCGTTTTGATAACTCCTCTCCCCTAACGATAGATTAAATGAATGTTTTAGTAAATTCACTTTGTGGAGTTAAGGTAGTTAAAAAACAATGTCACAAGGGAGGCATTACATGCTGTGAGTGCTCTCAGTCTCCTGCCTTTCTTGACCGCACTCTTCAATATTCCTATGGTCGGAAACCTAGATGATTGTGAGATACGCATGAGACTTAACGCACTGAGTTCCTTTTTGCACTGTCTGACCAGCTTTGAGTTGATGATGTTGGAGTGGCGAGTTTTTATTGAGGCCTGACTGTCCGCGAAAATAGCAACCATACGTATTCCTTTAATTTGATGAGTGATTAGTCGACACTCCTCTCCGATTGAGAGAACTTCCGACTGGAAAACTGTGGCTAAATTGAGTAGCCGTATACGGTGATTGAAATTAGCTTGCGGTGAGTACGCCTCTGCATCAACACCCAACTCCGTTTTGAAGCCATCCGTGTATATGAGTATATCGTACTTAATTTGAAAGTTTAACCATGAAGTCCTTTTTAAACTTTAGTTGAAAAAATAAAAATCCATCTACTTATTTGAAAAAATATTAAATTAAAAGTGCTTCTGGAATTGTTATTCCATTGAAAATGCAAATTTATTGATTCGAAATTGGGAGGTTTTCAAATACTTTGATACAATATCAATACTTTCGGTATCGATTCTTAGGTTTAGATATACCACCTTGATCAAAAAGTTCCCGGAATTTATTCAGAAAATTAAAAATACAAGTTTATTCATCTAAATCTACATTGTTCCCTTCTAAGTAATCCCAATCGACTGCAACACACTTATGCCAGCGCTTGATCCAATCCTCGAAACATTTTTTGTATTCGGTTTGCGGTATGTCCATCAGTGCTTCCTGCGATTTTTCCATTACTTCCTCTCGGCTGCTGAAACGCTTTCCCCGTAATGGGTTTTTAGCTCGATTGAGGAGAAAGAAGTCACAGGGAGCCAAATCAGGTGAATTTGGTGGCTGTTGGATGGTATTTGTTGCATTTTTCGTCAAAAAATTACGAATAACGTTGGCACTGTGCGACGGTGCGTTATCATGGTGCAAAATCCACGAGTTTTCTGTCCACAATTCTGGTCTCTTTCGGTGAATTGCTTCACGCAAACGCCTCATAACGCCCAAATAATACTCTCTGATTGTTAATTTGCGGTTATTGACCAAAATTTCTTTTACTTTATCAACGTTTTCGTCGGTTTTCGATGTCGATGGCCTGCTACTGCGTTCATCATCTTCGATTGACTCACTACCACTTCTGAACTGCTATTGCCATCAGTAAACGACCGTTTTTTTTTTCAACATTTCCAATGTTCGCGCACCATTAAATCCGTTTTTTACGCAAAATTTAATAAAATACAATTTAATAAAATTGTAAAAAATCGCCAACACACACAGAGATAGATGTACACTTGGCTACGTAACTTTGGCAAATGTCAAGCTATGACGCTAAGATTTTGAGGGAATATCAACAACAGATGTACCAACTTATAAAAAAAAACAGAACTAAAATCGGAACGATGGGAGCGTCACACGGTGGTTATTCCGGGAACTTTTTGATCAAGGTGGTATACGAGTACTGAATATATTTTATTCGGTACTTTATTGATACATCGTATCAATACTTTTCATTCAATATCGTTTCCTTAACTGTGCACAATGTAGACAAATTTTTATTTTTCATTTGTCACCGAACCCCTAGGTACCCTGAATATCATTCCAGGACTTAACTACTACGCAACGGCGCATGTTGATTTTAATGGATCGAGTGTGTCTGCAAGTCTTTTAGATTTATATTGCCGAGCTTATGAATACACGTCGCCATTACTTAGGATCCATTTTTCTGGAAGTATAAAATATTTTTTTATATTTTGAAGTCGTACATTTTAAAAACTATTTTATAGCGTTTTTTTTCTCGGAAAAAATTCTACATTTTCTCTGCCCTCTTTGTCTGTTCTGATTTTTTTCCGTTCTATTCTCAAAAACAATGTTGACCACAAAAATAAATAGTGTTTTATTCTAAAAATGTTGATTGCAAAAGTATAAGAAATGCAGAATTTTTTGACCCGTCGAATGTGACGGAGCAAGAAATTTTGCCTTTCAGTAGGTAAAAACAACTGCGGAAAATATTTTAGAAATTAGGGCAGAATTAAGTGAATCCAAGTCAGAATCTAAAAAAACCCACATTCTATGAGGGCAGAAGTTTTTTTTAGAGAAAGAGAACGCTATTAGTTAAAAACGAAGAGTTCGTTATATTTTCGGTTTTTTGGAATGGAAAGTCAATAAGCGTACAATTTTCGAATTTTGATTGATACCGCTGGGCTAAAAATCGTCCAAATTCAAAAATAAGTCACACAATCAAAATTGAAACAAACTGTGCATGCATGCAAATTCATTTCATGAATATGAATATTCCTTAACTACAACAAACAACAATAGCTAATGTACATACATATAGGTACATTATATACTTAAATGTATGTACTTACATGCATATGTAGATATGTATGTATGGATGTATTTTATAACACGAAAATGTAGTAAAAACGTGCACGATTACGTCGTGTAAATCACGTCAAAAATCGAGTGTTGAAAATGTTGTTATTGTTGTTGTGGTTGATGGTGCTGCCATATCTCCACATGTAAAAATGTGGATTCACACATACATATTTATATGAGCATCGCATGTAAGTCTCAATAAAAATCCTTTTCTCCATTTTTTTCATTGAGTGCGCACAACGCACTTTTTCGATCGCAGATTATACATGCAAACATAAATACAAACCCCTAACCGCCAAATTAACGTAAGTGCCAAAGAGTACATTTTAAAGGAGAAGGTTTTATGCATTACTTGTTGTACAACGCTATATGTGAATTTAAATGTTTCCAAATGATTTTTTCTGGAATCTTTTACAACGGACATCCATTAAGTTGTGAAAAGATGCTCCGGTGCTAAAGTCAAATTTTTCATAAAAAAAATGATTTTCGAAAAAATGGCGTTTACGTTAATTTTGCAGTTAGGGCTTTATATACAAGTATATATGTATATTAGTAGGTACGATGATATGCGCACATGAGCATTATGTTCCTTATGGAGCGAGTATGTCTGCAAGTCGCTTCGATTTATATTGTAAAATATGAATGCAGGCAAAATAGTTTAGTTTAGTTAACTTTAAGACACAAATGGCTAGGATGATGATGATGATGCTGTTGCTGCTGCTGAATCTGAAGCTGCTGTTGAAGGTGCTGTTTGTTGAGTATGTTGTGGTAAAATGGCAAGAAAAAACATGTGTTGTTCGAGCTGCCGCTAAAGTACATGTAAATGTCATATTGATATAAATTTATGACATCACGTGGATATGCATTTACGGGTAGTTTGGATTAAGCTAAAAAAAAAGTTTGGCGGTTTGGCTTTATTTTTGCGTGAAAATATTTTAATGTACCTACTATTTTTAAATTGCATTAGTACTATAATATCTATGTCTATGTAGGAAAAGTTATTTACGCATCGTAGTCTGTACTATGTATAGATATTATTCTTATAACAAATAAAAATTACTTCAATACTAACACAGACATGGTACCATTATTTTTATAAAGAACATTTTAAATTTTAAAGGTTGAAATATTTGTTTCTACGTAAACTGCATGGGCAGTATTGCTACTCTGGCTTAAGGGTCGGAGAAATGCAGATTTAAATGACAAGAATATTAAATAGTGGGAAGTGCATTTAAGATTTACTTTCACCAAACATATTGATCTTATACCGAAACTGTATAGATACGAGCATTATTGATACCTAATAATAATATTATTACTTGAATTTGAATAAGTTACGAATAAATGTATAAAATTTGATTTTCTGCACATATTTTTTATAAACTTCCTTCAGGTTATCTTCCGACGAGTTAGTTTGGTTACCGAGTCTTTTTGTTCAGCGAGTGTTTCCATTTATGTTTTGTTTTATGCATAAGTCATTTCTGAAAAAGAATAATAAATAAATGAATAAATTTATAAATCAAAAAATAAGTAAATTAATAAATAAATGACAAATAAATAAATACTTACTATACATTGAGACAGCAAATTTGCGCCATTGGTTAAGTTCATTCGCTGTACTTTCCGATAGGTTGATTGTTTTCATCTACGAACTTTTGTTCAACATTTTATTAATAATTACACCTTTAGAAAATAACGATTTTTTTAAATTTGTTTTATACAATAACACTTTTTCACAAATTCACTTAACATCTTGCGTCCGACTTGCTCAAAAATTACTCAATAACAAGTAAAATTAGTTGAAGACAAATTCAATAGCTGTTAAAATAGCAGTAAATGACGAAGAACAATTACGAAGCAAAGTTTTCAAGAAAAAAAGAAAATCGTTTTGTTTCAACTTTGCATTCAAATAGGAACTAACTACCGAATTAGTGAATTTATTCCAACCACAGAACTAGATCTTTTTGTATCTAGTTCGCTGTTTCACTGCTGGGTACAGACAAATGTATGTATACATATATGGTACATTGAAATGCACTATTTACTGACAGTTTTCAATTTTTAATAAGAATATATTTTCCGGTAACGGTCCGTCATATCGTATTAATAACGGAAAAGTCTCCGTTTTTTATAAGAATATACAGTCCTTAAACTGTACGTTTTGTCGTATTTTTTACGAAAAAGTTTCCGTTTTTAAAAAGAATATACAGTCCGTAAACAGTACGTCTTATCGTATTTTCAACGCAAAAGTCTCCGTTTTGTATGTTCCTTTTTATCCGTTTACTGTACCGTTTCCGGATCCAGAAACGGATAAGTTCTGGATACAAATCCGGCACTTCTGTACCGTTTCTGGACCGGAAACGGTACGTTTTGTTGGTTGGGTAGTTTCAATTATTGGGCCTCAAACCATCACGCTATTGAAAAAATTTTGCTTTAACACTAGTTGTGAAAAAATCATTCGATTGATTTTTTGCTATAGCGAAATATGCAAACAGTTTTTTTCTGTAAGCGAAATGTAAATGAATTCGACTAAACAAATCGTTCTATAGTTAAAATTATTCATTCAGCCTTTCAGCAGTTGAAATTACTCGATAGTTTTTATCACTACTTAATACCAATACAGCAGTACTGACTGCGTTGCACTGGCTTGGTGGTCATGATGGCCAATTCCATGGAATATCAGATATACATGGAATTTCGAATGCTGCATACAGTTGTGTGCGACGTGTTTGCGATGCCATTGTTAATATGTTCTTCGGTAAAAAAAAAAATTTAAGAAAAAAATTTGAGAAAGAAATTTATCAAAATATTTGAAAAACTTGCAAAAAAATATACGAAACTATTTTAATTTTCAGAGAAATTGTAATTTTCAAAACGATCTAGCTCACGTACAATTATTGCTAGAGACGAAATATTTTGCGAATAATCATAAAATAAACCGAGGTAACTTTTAGAGGGGTTCAGCAAAGCCATTTTTTTTTGTATGGGGCCTCGAGGCACTTTAATAGCACTGACGTAAAAAATTTCACTACTTATATTTCTTAAATAGATAAATAAAATAAATAAATATACAATATAGAATTAATTTTATTAACAAAACTACGCAAATTTTGCACTTGTAAGGATGTAATGCACTCCCTAAACATTCACAGGACATGCTTATAAAAATATTTCTTTTCATACTCTTAATTAATTCTATTGTTATTATAAATTTGTGTATAGACAATTACAACAACAACGAAAACTATCATCAAAATGAGTTTATTTTGGGTTGGGATTGTGCGCATATGCGCCGACGTTGAACATTGTACGTGTACATGTTTTTAAGGGTGTTAAATGAGGCGTTTAACTCATTGTCAGTTAACTTTCACCACAGAAACAGACAGGCAGACAGACAGCAAATGCGGCAGACCGCAGTTGAAAATATCACGAGAAGTGCTTTGCTCTGGCGCTACGTTACCCTGATAAGCGCGTAAAGTAAATTTGATTGTGGTTGTTATTTGGGTTAAGTTTTTGTTTTTTACTTTATTCTTTAGATGTGAGTGCGTTGAAAATCTGAACATGTGACAGTTTCACATGAAAATACTATCAGTTGCACAAGTGTATCCTTTTTTTTTAACGATGATGATGCGCATGATTTTCTAGGTTGTTCTTGTTTTTGTATGCTTGATTTTTTATTTTTCGCGTGACTCGTGTCGGTGAGTCCTTGACCTATTCATGTTTGCGCTTGTGTTTATTTGGAGTGTTTCTATTTTCCACATACACAAATATGTAGATACCCTACACACGGCAGAATATTACTTAGATTTTACTCGTATTGCTATTGGGGATACAGTGCAAACAATTCTTAAGGGGGCATTCCAGTTTGAAATTAGACAAATATCATTTTTTCAATTTTTAAAAATTTTTCGGCCATATTGAATCCACCATTCTGAATTTTTCAAATCTTATGTCAAATTCGTAATCAGCGATCTTGAAAACCCCTGAGTAATGATTTCGAAGCCAAATAATTGTTTGCTTATATAGCTGTTTGTTTTTAGACGTTAGGTACCTTTTTTTGGTACACCACAGTGTTGGGAAATGTAGGTATCTCGTACTTTTGCAGTACTTTTTTGTTTTAAAAAGTACCGTAGTACCACCGTGCCCTATTCAGTACCTTTTTACGCTCATGGAAATACAACAAAATATCTGTATTTCATATAATGTGCTTACTTTTCGAAATTCGCAATTTAATTACTTATGACCATTATTAAGTATCAGAGCTGTAAAAGAATGCATTCAAGTCACAATTAATAAGCGACAGTTCATGATTGCAGTTATTGATTAACATATTTGACCCCAAAATAAAAAATGGAGTCAAGAGAATGCAATCTTTTTTTGAAATCATGGGAATACAAATCCTATGACTTCAAAATCATGACTGCATTGAAGTCATTTGGAGCTAATTGGAATTTAAAGTCAATTGGAGTCACTTAAAGTCACTTGGAGCCAATAGGGATTTGAAGCCAATTGGAGCCACTTGAAATCATTATGACTCGATTGAGGATTTTAAGTCAATTGAAGTTACTTGGAGCCAATGGGGATTTGAAGTTGTTGATACGTTTAACGAAAACCAGTTGTCTAAGCAATGCCACACAGCCAATTAGATTCGTACAAGATCATAACAGAATTAAAATACTTTTTGTGATTCTGTGTTAAAAAGAAATAACAGCTTAAGTTTATTTTTCTGTCGTCCGAGTTTAACATCTTTGAATAGAAATCTTAAAGAAACTCATTCACTGTTTTAAAATACCTACCTTCAAATTATTTATTGTTTCATTCTTGAAACAACAAGTAATTCTAAAAACTATTTTAAATCTCTCACCAGTTTAATATTTATAATCAGAAATATATGACAACATATTTTCCATCTTAGGTCAAGTTAGGCTTTCTTCATTTTTACCACAGAATTGTTGATAGAAGTACCATTTCGGAGAATACCTACCTTTTCGGAGAAAAAGTACCTTTTTTTACACAATTCGACACCATTTTACCAAACCTATTTCCCAACCCTAGTACACCAAGGCCTTTGTTTTACTTCAAATATTTCACTAATAAATATTTTAGGAGAGTATTTTTGAAACTATAAGGCAACCAGAATAAAAAACATTTATGTTCTTCAGATTTTAAAATGGAATGTCCTCTTGATCTGCAAAACGTTGGTCACCCCACAACAAGGTTGTGTCGACTACTGAACTTGAAATTCAATTCTCAGATAAGCCACATTTTACTCCATACTTTAGCTGGCATAAAACCGAAAGATTTCTTCATTCGTCTGCAAATATCACATTCACAATACAAGGGGATTGGAATAGTACTGTCAAGACCCTCAAAGAGCTAGCTGTTAATCTAGCAAGAGTAAAATCAAATTGAAGAATTAAATTGAATTGTTAATTTGCTGATTAAAATTATTTGTAAGCTGAACAGATTAAAACCAAAACGGCCCTTATCATTGCCCCTACAAAGGAAGGATCGACCATGAGGGCTTCAAGACTTTAACACTTTATAGCCCTTTATCAGTTTAGGAAAACAATGGACTAAAATATCTTTATAAAATACTTCAAGTTTACTAGCAATGCCGGTTGTAGCGCATTTTGTTGAAAATAAACTATGAACTATAAATATGAACTTCACAGATGTGAATTATTTTGAAATAGAACAAGTGTCGGTGTTATAAACACCGACCTTAAAAAAGAAGTTAAGCAACTTTTTACAAATGTAAATAAAATGTTTGCGGGTGCAATACGCACTAAAAAAATAACATAACTCAAAAAAAGGACAAAATTCTACAACCCCGCGGCAGAGCCGCCACTAAAAAAATCAACAGAAGGGTTGACAACCTCAGAAAATTTTAATGCGACAAAAATTAACTGCAATAAAATTTATAAACTTCATACTTTGCGAAGTGCGTAAGGAAGTAATAAAAAAAAATGGAAATTATTTATGATCAGTCAGAATCCTCTTCAAGTACACAAGTTGAGGTAGAACAGCAGAAATTTCACCCCCTCAACTACTAATGGATGCATGTAGTTACTACGAGTTCATAAATTGTAAGCATATTTGTGTATAACAAGCGGGGTGTGGAGGGGTGGGATGCAGGATTTATTCCTTATTCCTTTATGTTCTCGTTATTGTGTCGCAGCATTTGATTACTCAATATGTTTGATTTTATGATAATTTTGCAGCATTTCATGTTAAAGATTTAAACGATTAGCAGTGGCGTGTACGCAACTGACAGATACGGATATATACATATGTATGTAAGTATGTCCCTGTGGTTGTATCTGCCATATGCGATCACATACGGACACGCACACACACACACACACCATCGCACCATCACACCACATTTGCACTTGTGCACATGTCAATTGGCGATATTTTCTGTTTACTCTTTGTATCTTTACTTCCAATTTGGATTTAATTTCAATTTTTCATATCTGCGCACAACAGCGCGCAATGAATCTATCGGCAGTAAATCTCGTAAGTGGTGGCAATTTTATTGACTTTATCGATTGAATGTGATCGCATTAGAATATTATACTTTTTGGCTTAGCTGCGATTGAGTTACTTAGCACAGAGCACACACATTTGTATGTAACTAGGCACATATGGACGTGGGTAGGATTTGTGCTTCGGAAATTTTTAAATCAAGTGGAAGTAATAACAATTCAAAATTTTGTATTTTTATGGGATAAATACGGACGTTTTTCAGTAGCAACGATTTGTTATTGAGGCCATTATGTTATTTATCAAGTTCAATTCTTATGGACGTGAGTGGAATTTACGCACTCATGATAATAATGAAGGTAATTGGAGTAGTTTTTGGAGTAGTTTATAATATTTCTTTTAATAAGCAATAACAATTTAATATAAATATTAAAATGGGGTCGGATATTTGAATCAATGGAGGATGCACGTTACAGTGCAACGGGTTATTAAACACACTCGGACTACATTAAATCTACAAGTTCAGCGCCAGTTTAGAGATGTCTTACTTTTAGAAAGCTTGATTTTGGGTTGAATTATGCACTGAATTTATTCTGATATTTGGTTTAATTGGTTTAACTTTTCCGTTTTTGATCTGATTTGATTGTATTTCAGAATTTTGTTATGATTTTGGATCTCAATTTTCAGTCTAGTCTAAATTTTGATTTGCTTTTAGTCTGTATTTGAGATGCTTCTGGTCTGATTTTTTATGTAACTCTTAGTCTAAATCGTGGTCCAAATTTTGCTCTGACCAGCGTTTACTCAGGGTTTGATCTGATTTCTGGTCTAAATTTTGGTTTGCTTCCAATTTGTATTTAGTGTTCGTTTAGCCTCATTTTTAATGTAACTTTCAGATTGCGTTGCGTTCGAACTTTTGGTCTGAATTGGCTTATTCTTGATACGAGTTTTGGTCGGAATTTCGTTCAAAACTCGGTCTGAATTTTGTTCTAAATTTTAGTCTGAATTTGGCTGGAATTTTGGTCTAGTTTTTGTTTAATTTGTAGTCTGAATTCTGTCTAAAATTTTGGTCTGTATTTGAGTTAAAATTTTTTGGTGTGAATGCACTAGAATACAAAATTTCATTTTTAAAATATAGCATGAACCGAAGTATGTTTTCTAAACTAATTCGAGGTCGCTGAACACGAAAATCACATTCATTTTTTTTCTGTGGATAAGTTTTCGAGATATGACAAAAAAACGGTTGTTCAGGTTACAGTTTCATTACCTATATTTTCGACCGACCCAAGTTATATATCATAGAAATTATGATTAAATTACGTGCCAAACATCGGATTTAAGACAAATTTCGAGTTTTCGAGAATACTTTGTAATTTTTGATCCGATTGCTATCGTTTTAGGCTTAAAATTTTTTCTATCTAGGATAATAGGAATTTTGAGTCACTCAGGCATACCGAGATAGATGAAACTTCAAATCATTCCCTGTGTATCTGGCTTGCCTTTCTCGGACTAGTTCTAGTGTTTTTTGAACTGACAAGTTAAAAGATAAAAACACCATGCACTACACGTAATCTTATACATAAAAAGTCAATTATTAAAAAGGAAAACAAATTTTTTACAAATGATCTTTTTAATGGTCTGAATGCTACGATCCTACGCAGATATCCGCACGCTACTACCAAAAAGGTAATTACAAATCTTGGTAAACAATTACACTTAAATCCCCTGTTGTTAGCAGTTGAAAACAATAGATCTCTGTTAAAAATAGAAAAAATTAACTGAAAAATATTTTTAGGATATTTTGCACATGAACAGCCAAGTAGAATATGGTTGCACGCAGAAAGTTCCTAATAACATTTATTCCCTTCTTCTTAACGTATTCAATGACATTATGCAGAAGTTGATTTCATTTCTAAGTAAAACTTTTTTTTTATAGTTTTATGTTAATTTCCAATCATTTTTTGTTTTTTTTTTTTTTTTGTTTTTGTTGAAAACTAATTTCTAACATGATTCCCATGATTTTACTTACAGCAAAAATTAATGCAATTCATTTTGTTGTTTGTCCTAAATTGATGCGATCATTGCGATCGTTTTAATTTCAGCAATTGCAGCAGCAGCAGAAACAGCAGCAGCGCATGCGCACACAGTCAGTTCGACTGACGAAAATGAAAAGAAACGGTAAAAAATCTAAAAATCTTGGAAATTCTGTGAAAATATACGAAAGTGTAAGAAAAAACAACAACGACGAGGAATTAAAGCGGCAGCGGCAGCAATAGCAGAAATACAACAGCATAAATCTCATTGCAAACGTTTGGCAAATTTTTTGTGCTTTTTTAATTGTGTACATGTAGCAGCAGCTCATGTGCCTTCTCCAGCTTCAGCTTGAGCTCGTATCCTCACCCGCACTTGTGCTAGCGCTCACCGAATGTTGTAGCTGTTTGCAGCTTGCGGGCAGGGCGTGATGAGAAATTTAATATTGCCACAGATAAACGGTAGATAATAATTTTTGGTGAGCGTAGCTACAAACTTGTTGGTTGTTTGTGGTGGTATTGCTGCCGCTGATGCCTGCTGCTCCTGCTGCTGCGGCACTCAATTGCAACTGTTGCAACGACGAGAGTTAATGGTGGTGGAGGTGCTGCTGCTGCTGCTGCTGCTGCAGTGGCTTTGGCTGCCGTGGCAATATCAGATTTCATTTCATTAAAGTGCATCACGAAATCAATGAAGAAGAACGCGCAAACTGCCCAAGAAGCAACATGCACCAAGCTACATATACATAGATGATACCTTATTCATTTCATTGGTAGAAAATTGGAGGAAAAATGCTTAGGCAGTTAGAGGTAGTGGTAGCTGCAGAGGTAAAGGGGAACATAATCAAAAAGATAAAAATTTCATTTTTGCCAACTATGAAATGGGAGTATTAACCACAACTACTCAACTCCGCTATCTGTAGGTACAACTTCTTTATTTTACGTATTTTTGTTGTTGTTGTTTTTTTTTTGTGTTTTTATTTTTCAACCATTTGGTAGCCATTGAAAACTTAGCTGGTTTGCATTGGATACGAACTCGTAGCATTGTTCAGATCCAGCTAGTGATTGTAGCCGCCATTCTCAGCGTCAATTCACTACTCGAGGTCAAAGTACGAAATTAGATTTTGGAAATGAGCGATTAAGTTTTTGGCGGTCAGAGGGGCGAATAGCGAGAAGGAGACAGAGTAGTGCGGTATGGATGGATGTAGGGATTTTTGTTTTTAATAGATTGCCTCCGTCTCCGTCTCTGTTTATTTTTAATTTTTTATTTTTATTGTAATTGACTCACGCAGTCAATCGATAAATTATACCGTGATTATGAAATAATAATAATTTGAAATTGGGTCTCTTAATTTATCTGCTCCGAATGAGAAGCAGAATATTCAAAATCATCTAGCCAATTATTTTGATGGTTGTCTGTTGATATTTAACTTAATCTAAGCCCGGTACTAATCTAAGCTTACAAATGACATCAATAGCAGTGGCAATTACAAAATTGCAAATATTTATTTTAGAATTTTTTTATTATCCCATTATTTAGTGGTGAATCAAATAACAGTATACTATAGTGAAAATGAACCTTTGAATGTAGGAATTTCGAATACATCCTCAAAGTCTGGACTTTAGACCGAAAAATCGATTTTCATAAATGCTTGTATATATTAAGTCAAAACTCTATAATTTTACAATCGCTTTTAAATATTTCTATTTTATTTTAAAGAAAGGAGAAATGTACTTCTAGCGGTAGGTACTTATATAAAATTCAAGATAATTTTGAAAAATAGCGAAGCTTAGTTGAAAATAAATCGAGAAGCCCAATTATTTATTTTTATTTTTTTTTCAATTTTTAAAACGATTTTCTTACATGTTTTGTTCAATAACAAGTTTTTTGTTTGATTTTCAAAAATTCGTTTAATTTTGCTTTAGATTTTCGATTTCGCTTGTAACAATAATTTAATTTTTTTGTATGGAAATTAGCTAAAATCTCTATAACTTAATTTAATTTATGGATTCTGGCCAGATTCAAATTATTTTCTTTTTTCTTTTCTTTAAACTTAAATATAAATCTTTGAAACCAATTGAAAAATAATGAAGTTTTGGTTTCAAAAGTTAGTACAATTTATTTTTGTAGCACCGTGTAATTAAAAACCCTTGACACTTATATTAACAACCAGATTTCTTCTTCTAGTCAACAATCAATATACCCACGTTTTTAAAACGAAATTCGAATAATAATAGGATATTTATGCAAAATTTGAATTACAGAAGTCTCCTTTTTTTGTCGGAACTGCAAAAGAAATATTCAAGCTTACAGCAGTCAGACAAGTTTTACGTCCATTGTACTGTATCCTGTGCTCCCTCTTGTTATTACCTACCAGATTTATTAATAAATCTGAGCAGATCCTGCGGTGTCAAAGATTTCAGGCGTTCGTCTCTAAACACTACAGTGGAAAAATATGCTTACTGGGATCCGACAGAAATAGGTCTGTCGTCTCTCCACATTCTTCTTCCGAACCACACGCAGCATAGAAGACACTAGCTCCCAGGCCAATCATATTCAAATAATTGGCCCAAGAGAAGTGACCATCAGCTGGTTACAGCACTTTTTGTTAAGTGTTAACAGAAAGTCTGCTAGACGCTTCGAGATAACAGGTATTATGATATTTGTCTGTCTAAAGCCTCTAAGTTCCCACCATTTCCGATTATGGGTCACATCGACTGACTTATTAATGGCGAAAAAACGGGTTCTGGGCCCAAGAAACCGGTTTCCGAATCTTTTCTGGTTAGAAGTGATGTAGTTAGAAGATTAAGCAAGGACTTGAAAGCAGCCACAAATGCTGCTTTTTCTCCAACCGCTATCAATGTCATGGTCCATTGTCTTGATGATTACAAAAACTTCTGTTTGAAAAGCAGAAAAAACAGAATCATTCAACCCAAGAGAGAAATGATGGCCCACTCCATTCTTAAGATAACGTTCGGTGAGCACCTGCGCCGCAAATATAAAAACAGGAATGCTACCAAATACTACCACAGGAACAAAAACGGGGGCTCATATCCTCAGTAGAGGACTCGATTGTGCTGCGTTTTTATGGACAGGAATATCCCCATCACGAATGCGCGAGATTGCGTCGATACACAAGCGCTGCACGCTAAGAGTAGGCTGTGCATTACGCACAATTTTCTATGACGCTATCTCCGTGCTCACTCACAAGATTCCAATCATCACCAAAGCCACTAAGCTAAAGCGGTTATACGCTGGAGCAGCAAAACCTACCAGAGAGAAGAGGCAGGGGTGTTGGTCACAGGCGATGGAAGATTGGCAGAAAAAATGGGATCAGCCTCAAAAGGGTAAGTGAACATACGCCTTGATTATAATGTCACAAAAATACTTAGTGACCATGGCTGCTTCAAAAGCTACCTCCACAAGTATTGTATAGTAGATGACCAAATTGCCCAGTGTATGGAGTTAGATAGATAGCGCGGCACGTAGTGTTTGACTGCTCCAGATTCGACCCTGGAATGGTGGGAAGTGGTGAGAACAGCATTTGCAGTAAGTTCATAGGTAAGGAACTATGGAACTTAGTGGAAGTTTCCAGCAATGGCGACGGCAATTGAAGGGCGTTGCAGAATTTCGCACGTGACATTATGGCACGATTAAGATAATCGCAAAGGGCGGGACTTAACGAACGGCAACATATGCACCGAGTTGAGGCATATTGCCACTTAATAGCAGTACGGCTTACATGCAGAGCCGTAGACGAAATACTTAACGGTAAAACTAGTTGGAGCACCGTCGGACATCGAGGAGGTTTTGTTTTAGGTTCAAGTCCCACACTGACTGGATATAGGCTTTTGATGCCTCGCAAAAAAAAGGTGTAGTCTTTAATTTTTAATGACAACCCCAGAACCCAAACCGTATTCTCTTTTGGAGTCGCGAGTGAAAAGGCTCTTACAATCAATTCCAGACCCAGATTCTGTCAAAAACCAGGTTTGTGGTTCTGGAATTTCTATTGAATATAGCTGTTTTAAAACTGTATTTGAGGGCATTGTATTTTAGGTTCAAATCAGTGTCTTCAAAAAATTCACCAATATCCTACTACTATCTAGAAGGTATTTCACTTCATGGGATAGCTGAATAGTGATTCCTCTGAGTACTGGCAAAATAAGATTATCAATTTTCTTTCTCCCGCTGAAAAGAATACCACCAGTTTTAAGACCTACCTCTGATTTGAGCAACACCAAGAATCAATCGTTTTCGAGGCAGTTACGGTCCGTGGTTAAGTAGGTAACATCATCGGCATAGAGGCCTGTATGTAGATACTAGACTCATTAGGGAAACAAGCTGAGAGTCAACCAACAAACACCACAGCAGTGGAGAGAGTACTGCACCTTGGGGATACCCTATATTCAATAGGCTATGCAAAAGATAAATTTTTGTAAATTTCTGCTTCATTTGATAAAATTTAATGAATTTTTTAACACTTCTCCTTGTGAGTGGACTTGGCGGGAACACATATTATGATACCTCTCAGGCATAGTGAGCCGCAAGGTGAACTATTTTCGATATTTGTTTTTGTTCAATAGAAGACCGCCCTAAAATAAATCGACAACTATCCCAGTTTCGGTCTAATTGCAAAACCAACGTATATGAATATTGTGCTAAAACAGATACTGGATAAGCTGGCGTTATCATTTCGGTTACACGTGGGATACAATACTGACTCGGTAATGCCCACAAGAAGTTAAGTTCATATTTAATTAAATGCCATCATGAAACTGCCACATACTGCGACTGTAAAATGATTCGAATTCAATGATGGTAATGATGTCGATATCGATAATGATCGATAATCAACGATCTGCTTATAATTTCAGGCTGGCATTGACAAGCATCGCCATCAAATTATCATTGAAATTGACAACGGCCTGTGATGAAAGTACATAACTCATATACATAAATAGAGGCGTACTTAATGCTCAAATTAACAAGATACAAAATAAAATGACAAAATATGCGAAATGAAAATTTAAAAATGTCAACAACAACATTAACACCAACACCATAACACCACTTACAACGACAATAAAAACACCAACGCATCCAACACACAAACAAATAAACAAACAATCAGCAAATTGTCATCATCAAGTGTACTCCATGTAGTACATAAATGTTGTATAGCATAAAGCAGCCATTGTCAAGCGAGCAGTCAGCCAGCCAGCCAGCGATACCACCTGTAGTTGGCGATTATTGTTTGCTGGTATTGTTGTTGCCATTATTGTTGTCGAAGTTGCTGCTTGCTTGTTTGCCTTATACATAACTATGCCAATTTTGTAAGGAAAAAAGGCGACAATAACCGCAAATAACAAAAGCCACACACCAGCATCATCACCAGCAACAACAATAGAGTTACGCGTCGCACTGATCTTATCAGACACTATATTGTTGTTGTTGCTGTAGATGCTGTTATTATTACTATACAAGCATTTATGTTGCATTACAGCAGACTGTAGTAGACTGCGCTAATAGCCGGTCAAGTTGACTTACCTCATTGACAAGTTGGCAGCATCCAACAACAACAACAACAGTAGTAACTGCAATATCAGCAGCCACCGCAACAGAGAGACGGTGCTGTTTTTCCAATTTTTGAGATCACTGAAAGCGTCAATTATTCGAATAATTTATGATGCCGTGTGAAGAATGGCACATCCACAGGCAGCAGCAGCAGCAACAACATCAATATTGCTGAAAATAACATAAGAAGAAGAACGCTGCTGCAGCTACAGCGACAACAACAGCAACATGATGCGGCCGGTTTTTATTCTTCTTTTTTTTTGTGTTTAGTTTTGTTCCACAAAGTTCTTCTTTTATTATTTTTCTTCATAGTTATTCTGTTCGTAATTCGTGGTTTCATCTTTGGATGCTGCTGCATTGTATTCTTTTCCGTTTAATGCGGGGGTGGACGGACGGAGGTGGGGGGCTTTTTTTGTTAGCGGTAAAATGCTTTGGAGTATTTCAAACAATAAACCGTTGCACGTCTGCAGCTTATTAGTTATTTCATTTCTATGTAAGTATATAGGTACTTTAAAGAATAAAGTGGGATTAAGTACAAAATACTTTTTTGTATGTAGTTATTGTTATAGTTGTTGTTGTTGCTGTTGCAATATGAGAAAATTGTTCAACGTTATGAGCTGAATTTTTAAACTAGGAATCGAACAGTGGTATTACTACGAAAAATCGTTGTATGTAAGTTTTTTTTTATAAGTTAACAAATACAGGGGAATCGCGGTAATTCATACCTCGTTAATTCGAAAATCTGAATAATTCGTAATAAACTGTTGGTCCCCTGAAAAAATCGCGTTAATTCGCAAAAATTCCATACATTTTGGTCCCCTCGCTAATTCGTATTTTTCTTTCAATACAAGGGTCTGTTTAACCTCTTAGGAATCGAAATTGGTTGTTGACAACCTCTTATAATTCGTAATGCACATACACATTTCAGTTAAATGAATAATTGTTTTTCTGTTTTTCTTTCTATTAAATAAATTTAAAAAAACAGCCGATTCGTATTTTTCTTATCTTAACCTCTTTAATCCTGGGATTGTACGTCCCAATAATGTTCGAAAACTCAAGTAAATTGGGAGATATGGTTTCCATTTTATTTTCAGTTTTCTTCAAAATACTGATGCTGGTTGTCAATGAGTGAATTCTATACATGCATTCGTGTATAAATATAACTCACACAACATGAATGGATGCGAAAAGCTCGTCCTTGGCCTTCCAGGAACTGTTGTGCCATAATAGCAGTAGTAGTAATATCCATGCAGCGTCATCGCTGTAAGTTTCCTTTGCTATAATTCTTTGTTACAAAGGTTGTGGCAGACATTATGGCTCATATGCCCCAAAACTTAAGGGTAACAGTGAGGATTAAGAATCCTGGGCATATTTTGTTTTAAATTTATTTTAATATCTGCATGAAATATTCTCAACCAGATTTTGAGAAAAAACTCCGGGGTGAAAAAGTTAAATCAAAATCTTGTTAAATCGAAAACCTCTGTAATTCGTAAAAAACTGCTGATCCCTTGCGATTACGAATTATCGGGATTCTATTATATGTAGTTTTCAATGCTATTGTTTTTTTTTAAAGGTTATTGTTGCTGTTTCGCAACCTGTAAGATTCATTGCACTTTTCTCTTCTCTATTTAGTCTAATCTGCCTAGTTGATTGAGTTTACTCAAACAGCCCCAAACTAATTTAGAGGTGATCTCAAAAGAGCATAAGGCTTGAATGAGTGGTTGACTGTCCGACATGATTGCAATGTTCGCATCAATCCTGTTGTACAGAGGCTCTCTAACTTTTGAACTCTCACTAATTTGCTTTTACTGTTTTTAGTAGAGCTCTCTTACTCTCTTGCCCACGGTGCTGATCCTTATACTTTTAACAGAGTTCACTATAAAAATTGATTTTCTCAAGATATTTTTCTGGTTATAGCAAAGAGTGCAAATAAGCGTCTTGATGGCAGACTTTGGTTTCGTTCATATTTGACTTTTTCTAGAGAACCATTCATTGCATTATTAATTTTGTTTAAAACTTTTAATTATAAGTTTTGTATATCAATTCCACTGTGCTGGTATATTTTCGCAGCTTTATTCTTTAGAAGACGACATTTTTGGCACACACGAAGTCAATTTGTTTTATCTATTGTCAAACAAGTCAGAAAACAAGACACATGTTCACCACCACCAGCTCCACCATATGAGTACTATATGAATTGTTATTGTACTCGTAGTTGTTGTTTTCAAAATATTATTAATATTTTTGTAAAAATATCTGTTAGTAACGACAAAATCGAAGAAACAATAACAATGTTACGCCTTTGCGTAAGCATCATGCAAAAAAAAAAAAAAAACATGTGCTAACACAGGCAAAAAGGAATAAACCAAAGAAAAACCTGAAGAAGAATAAGACGAAGAGAAGGATGAGGTTACAGAAATTGTCATAATCTCATGGAAATTGCCTCCCCCTCAAAGCATTAAAAACAAATATAAGAGTATGTGTAGATAGTGTAGTATTGACTACTATTCACCAAGCATGTCATAAAGTTAGCCAAGTATGTCGCTTAAGTCTTTTGTTTTAAAAATTCGCAAACATTTTTCTTGTATGCTGCCACAATTGGCAGTGTTTGCATTGGTTTATTGTTTTCATTGTTGTTGTTGTAAGCGCAGCATTTGGCTTTAACATTTTTGATTCTTTGAGAGTTTTGCGCTCATGGATTTATTTTTTTTTTTTTTTTTTTTTGATTTATATGCAAGCGCTTTTGTTATAATTGGCATTGCAAACGGACATTCTTCTTCTCCTTCTACTTGGTTTTAGTATTATTATTATTATTATTGTTGTTCATATTGAATTGACAATAATTTTTATTTTCATGTTTAACAATTGCTTTGGTTAATATTTTGTTGTAACTGCTGCTGTTGCTGGTGGATTTTGCTGTTATTGGATTGTTGGATAGAATGATTTATTTGCAAAAGGAAAAAATACGCCTGAGAAATTCAAAATACACAATTGGTGTTGTTGTTTTTGTTGTTGTTATAGCTTTTGTCGGGCAGAAGCTATTGTAACTAAAAAGAGTTACAGTGCACAAATGATTATTGAAATTTTTATCCATTTTTGGTGTGATGTGATGAGAGGTGGGAAAATAGTTTTTAATAACTATACAGAATGAATAGTTGGTTAACGTATAACTACATACATACATACATACATCGAGTGTGTAGTTAATATTGCAGTGAGGTGAAAGAATGATTGATAATAATATCCGCTACAGCATCCGCAGCTCTGTGATGTGGTAAGCTCAAACGTTATTTTTACACTCATATGTGCAATTTAATTCCTTCAGTTTGAAACTTTATCTTTAAAATTTAAGTTCACAAAAGATTTAAATTCCACATTAATTAACCAAACACAATTTTCATTATAGGCGTTTTTTTAAATTAATTTTTGGGTGCACAAATTAAATTAAAAATAAAATTTTTTTAAAATTAATTTGCGATTGTCTGAAAAACTTTAAGTGGCAGCGTAATGATGCTTTAATGATAAACTGGATTTTTTTCTTCCTTCTAGTCCTCTTGGGAGCTTAGGGCTTCTATTAAGCATTTCTATTCTAGTAAAAACAAAAACTGTATTTTGGAAAAAAAACTGTAACCTACAATATAAAAACGAGAAAAACAAAACTAAAATTTTTAATTTGAAAAGTTTCTCAGTCACTTGCCCATACATTAAAAATTTAATAGGTCCAATAATATAATAGTTTCCGCATGTTTGGAAGAAGCTATACTTTCTTGAATGGGCAGAAATTTTAAATCCTATATTTTCTGGGAAACCTAATACAATAATGGTGCAAAATTTGGAAAAAAAAATAAAAAACAAATGTTGTATTAATATTAAACCAGTTCTTATAACACTTTCACCCAAAAAACGACAACAACAATCAGCCATCAGACTGTTTTTGTTTGAAAAAAAATAGCGTTTAAGTGGTGTCAGATTCTACTCGCAAAAATGCTCTGAAATAGTTAAAATTATTTTATTTAAATAAAATGTAATAATATTAATAAAATCAAAAAAACTGATTCCTTTAAAACTAATATAAAAAGAAACAAATTAATTTACAAATCTATAAAACAAATATATGTTATTATTATTATTAATAAGAAACACGAAATAACATTCTAGTTATGACTACTTAAAAAATTAAACGAACATTCCTGGGTCCGATTTTTTGAGTATTTAGTCATAGTTCACCAGTAATCAATACAATAATTTTAAAAGCTCTAAAAATGGTTTCATCAAATTTCTTGTACAATTCTCTTGATGCCACAAAATTTGTTCAATTTTATAATTTTTTTAAGTAAGTCTTTTGTTCTTTTCAGCTAATTTTCGAATTTTAGTTTTGCTAGTATTAATTTGGGAAAATATTCTTTCCACATTCGCTACCTGCAAGTGCTACTCTGAAAAACAATTACATTTTTATGATAACCAAAACATATTTGAGTCTATTCTGCATATTATTGCAAAAACTGTAAAAACTGTTAAATTGGGGATAAACTGTAATATTTGAGGGAACTCTGTAAGACTGCATGCCGACCGAAAAAACTATAATTTACAGATAAATCTGTCAATATGGTACCGCTGTTGTGGGTTCAATTTAAGTGCCATTTTTGTTATGCTGTTGGCTAGCTGGGTTTCTTAGGGTATGTCCTATCCACCTCCAATTTCTTCTCGTTATCTGCGTTGTTATTGGTTTTTCGTTTGCAAGGATCCAAAGGTTTGGACCTTTTTAGATTTGGCCAGAATATTCTGCATATGATCCGCAAACATTTGCTAATGAATACTTGTAGTTTCTGTATGTGTTATTTGAAATTAACCAGGTTTCACTTCCATATGTGTGGGTTTTTATTCCTCTTTAAATTTGGGAATTTCTCCACGTTGGTTGTAGTCTTCCAAACGCAGCTCTGGCTTTGTTGAGTCTGTTGTTGAAATCTTCTTTTGCTTCACCGTCTGTGGTCATCATGCTGCCTAGATAGCAGAATTTGTCAACAGGCTGGCCTTCGATTGTGTTGTGCTCATTGCTGACGTTGCTAAAACGCATGGCTTTGGTATTTTTGATGTTGATTTCCAAGACCATGTTGCGTGCTGCTCAGATCAAATGATCAGTTTTCAGTTTTCGCTTGCATATCACTGAGTTTGTGCGAGAACAGACATATATCATCTGCGAAGTCTAAGTCTTCGAGGAGGCGTGTGGGACTCCATGTTATGCCTCTTCTTTCGGAGCACACGTTTGCCATAACTTTGTCTAGTAAAATTGCGAAGAGAAGGGGTGAAAGTGGACATCCTTGTTTGACTCCTGCATTGGTGGTGAAAGGCTCGTTAGTTGCCATTTTGTAGTTAGCTCAGCTAGCTCAGATTTTTTGTGCATCGCTTTGATAATTTCAATGAGCTTCAGGGGGACTCATCGATGAACAGCACGTATTATGGTGAACGTCATTCGATGGATTGGTCGATAATAATCCGCAGTGCGTTAGTCTTCCCGATTTTTTGCAGTCTGCTATTATTTTAAAGATCGTATTAAGAAGTGTTATCCTCTCCAGTGACCACAGTCGCTCAAGTCAACCTTCTTTGGCGACTTTATAATGATGCCTTTAGTTCATGATGAAGGTAAACTTTCACTTTCCCAGGCTAATTTGATGTGTGGTTGCAATAGCTCAGCTGATATCTGTGCGTTGGCAAGCAGTATTTCTGGTTGAATGCCATATTCTCCTGCTGCTTTTTTTAGCTTCAATTTTTGTATTGCCTCCTTAATCTCGTCAGTATTGGGTGGCGTTGCTGTGATTCTTAGTGGATTGGAATCTAAGCTATCTTCCACAATGCCATCTAGGTTATCATCTAAGTTGGTGTTTGTGTTGTTGCTTATTTCCAAAGAAGCACTATTTTGTTTTTTATAAACTTGTTTATTTTTGATAACTTTTATATGACTGAACTTATATGGAACTGTTAGCAATTATCTAAGTAATACTAAGTTGAAAACTTTTAAGAAAAATTCCTATTTTGAAAAATTCCTCCCTTGTCAAGCAAAATCCTCCGCTCGAAAGGAAAAATTCCTCCCCTTAAAATTTTCAAAACGACAGCACTGCCTACTACTAAGCGATCAGATATTGGCATCCATGTTTGCAATGCATTGCGCATTTTCTGCGTTATGATAATGCCAACGCCGCTCTCTCACATATTTTCTTTACCACAGTATGGCAATGTATTGCCATTTGCTGTAACAGAATCTCCACTACCACTCCATATTATTTCGCTGACGCCACGGATTTCAATGTTATAGCATGCCATTTGTTTCTCAAGTTTTGATAGTTTTGACGCTTGAAGAAGTGTTCTTACATTCCATTGTGCTATTCGTGTGCTTTTTCATGCGCTGAATGTCGTCTTCATTTGGGTTCCATTATAACCGAGGCCGTGTCTAGTATTAGTTTCCTTAATCATTTTGTTATCATCTGGACTGGTGATTGGCCTGTTGATGGGGCTGCCATCTTTAGACGTTGCTTAGGATCAGCGTTTTCATTAATTGTTGCTGTTGTGCATCTGGCATGTGTCAAGGCTGACATTTGAATGGATTTACAATTGTGTGGTGAACGTGGGGGGATTTCACTGTTTCATTCAATTACCCTCAAGATGGCACTTTTCATGTATATACTCGCCATAAAGGACGTCGCTACTGCATTTACATAAGTTCTTTTCTACCGTCGACTGGCGATACGTAGAAAGGATTATTTTTATATGAGATAGTTTTTTGGGCTGTTTGGGCTATTGGTTATATTTAAAAAATTTTAAATAACTTGAAAAATGTTTTTTTAAGAAAGCGTACGGCCATGCACTTGCCGGGAATCAAACCCGGAATCACTGAGATGATAGTGTAGCACGCTGCCACTAGACCACCGAGACGAATGGGATTATAAAGAAATTATTTTAATTTGTTGGGTATATATGCAGCTCCTATTGGAAAAAGTTTGAGTTCCTTGTATTTGAATAGAGCCAATTTTCGAATACACTTGTGACACTAGGACTATCAAGGGCACTAGCGGACCCTGTATATAAATGAATAGGCATAAAAACTACAGTGGCTAACAAATTATGTGGAATAGTATCACTTAAGCTATGAGCCACCGCACTTAAATTTTATTGAGAGAGACAAAAATTTAAAGGTCGCGATTGTAGTTAACCCATTCGACCCGAAAGGTATATATGTATATGCACCACTAAACTCTCAAATACCCCCAAAAACTACCCAACTGTTTTGTCCAAAAAACATTTGTAAGAGGTATAGTTAATATATTTCAAGCACAAGCAGGATTTGGGTTTGGGAAGGGCTGATTTTATTAAACTAAAAGATAAATATCAGACTCATTATCAAACAAAGCTCAGATTTAGACCAAACCTAGTGCAAAAATTTTATCAATGTTCACTTCAAAAAATACTGACCAAAAATTAAACGATAACTGAAACAAAACTGAGACCAAAATTCGAACTAAAATCAGATAGAAATTTAGGCGGAAATTTCGAACAAACAAACAATTTTTTTCAGATTGAAGTTTAAACAAAAAAAAAGGGTTCGTTCATTTATTACGTAACGCAATTTTAGGCTAATTTGACCCCTGTCCTCTGATCGTAACACTTCGTAACAAGATTTTAGCCATGATCTTCGAATTCAGCGGTAGAAAATTTATTTTATAAACTAGTGTAATGTTAAAGTTATCTGTATTTGATTGACGTTACATAACGCAGTTAATGATCCCCTCTCCCCATGTAACACTTTGTAACAAATTGTCGAACCAGCCTCCCTTCGCACTTTACTTAATATATGAACGGCCCCAAAGGACCAAATCTAGATCAAAATGAGACTAGATTCAGACCGAAATTCCAACAAGAATCGATTAAAATGAGGCCAAATCCAGGCCAAAAACACAAAATTCAGACCGAATCCAAACCAAAATCAATTCAAAATTCAGACCAAAAATCAAACCAAAATTTAGAAAATATTTTAGACCACAACTCACAAGTTAGCAGTTAGGCAAAACTTTTGGCCAAAAGGACGCCAAATACTGGACGAAAGCAAACCCAAATTCAAACTAAAAACCATTGGAAATAACATATATGATAAATCTTCACACTAAAAAATTTTAAATCAAATACAGATTAAAAGTAGGTACAACTGTAGACCGAATTCAAACCACACATTAAACAAAAATTGGACCAAAATTGTAGCCCCATTCAGCCTAAAATTTAAAACAATATCTAGACCGATTTCGGACCAAAACTCATATCGAAATCAAGCTGATTCAGATCAAAATTTCGACCACAACTCAAACTAAGAGTTAGATTAAAGCTGAGGCTAAAAGGACACCAAATACAAATTAAAAGCAAACCAATATGTATACCAAAAATCAGATCAAACGCTGAGTAAACGCTGGTCTGAGCAAAATTTGGACCACAATTTCAAATACGGACCGAAAGCAATTCAAAATTTACACCAAAACGGATTAAAACTCAAACCGAATTCAGATTAAAATTTAGACTTAAAATCAAAATAAAATTCTGACACACAATCAAACCAGAATTCAGATAAAAAACGGAAAAGTTAAACCAAAATCTGACTAAAATTTTTTGCAAAATTCAACCCAGACACTTGACCATTATCAAGCTTTCTGAAATTGTAGATTTAATGTATTCCGAGGGTGTTTCATAACTAGTTGCACTATAAGGTGCATCCTATTGGCATGTCAAGCATGGCGGGTAATCAGAATTGATTCAAACATCTCACTCCATTTTATATTAAATTGTTATTATTAAAATATTATATAATATAAAGTTCTTCGTTTGTTGAAGGTAAATGTTTTTCACTGCTGACGACTTTTTTGGAAAAATCGAAATATATCTGAGCCTTCTCAAAAATTGCTGTTTACTACAAATATACTACTCTTCATATTTGGTAAATAACACTTGTCTGGTTCTGTGGGCTTCAGCTCCATAGCCTCCCCTCTCCACTGTAAGAGTAATGAAATGGGAAATACAGACTGCGAATTCAAGTAAATCCACAAGTAAAACAATTTTTTTTAACTGTTATAATATGTATGTATATTCCCGTCAGACATTTATGCATATGGAAGTGTATGCATTGTACATTCTCTTCTTTTTACCACTGCAACACTAATTTATATTAAGCAATTAAATGCTGTTAAATGCTCCCATAAATGCTGAATATACCAAAAATGGCTACATCTAATTTAATTATCAAACGCTACAACAAAATTCCAGAGCGAAATATTTTCACACCTAATACAATGCGGTTAATTAAGTGGAATAGCCAAAAGCGAGAAACAGCGAGTGATGCCAGCAGGCAAGCAGGCAGACATGCAAGCGGTCTAGCCAGGCAGATAGGCAAGCAATTCAACGCCAGCAGCCATAAATGCGTTGTGGAAGCGGTGTGATCGAGCTGTAAGTCCCCAGGCTAACCAATCGTGCCGGACACATAGGCAGCTAAGAAATGAATGCAGTTAGCGGCAGCTAAAAGAAGCCAACAACAACCAACAAACAAACGTATTTGACAGCAATAATAATAACAACAACAACAACAGGGAAGCGATCATGAGCGATGCATAACAAGTGTTACATATTGCAGATTCAAAGCTAAGCTAGCAACATAAGATGCAAGTAATTGGCAACAATTTGCCCTCATTTGATGAAAAAATAATAAATTGAACACATTTGTGCGTTATCAGCAGAAGAAGGAAAGAAAAAAGTGGAGTGTGGTTGCCAGATGGGAGATGCAGCTGTGGATATGGATGCGGACGTGATGTCGCCGACATATTCATCTCTGCGACATTTTATGCCATATTTGTGCGTTATTAACAGCGTCAAGTTGCCAGTAAAGGACATGACAAGTTTCTTCTTCTGCTATCTTATTGTAACATACACTATAGACGACAATACTCTGCAGTTACAGCGGGATCTCTAGAATGACATCAATCCAACTTACTATTTGTTCAATGCATCATTCTCATGAATGAATTCTAAAAAGAATTCGTGCGTATTCTCCTCAAAGCGAATAAAAGAAAGATAGTAAACGAATTGTAGGAACTTGTCCTGTCGCCCATAATAAAAATGCATGTGTGTATGTGCATGGATATTGTCTGCATCCTACAAACGTTGTGTATAAATAAAAAGGAGTAACAAAACATTACAGCATAATTAAAGCGAACGAACAAAGCACAGCGAAAAACGCCAAGAGCTAAAAAATCGTACGCATGTGTTATGTTGCTACTGCAGCATCAACAACGTCAGCAACATCAACATCTACAACAATTGCTCCTGCTGCTGCTGTTACTACTACACTAAATACAGACGTCGTTTGGCTGCAGGCAAAAAGAATCATAAATAATACGGTTACGACTACCAACAATGTGTGAAAAAGCAGTTATTCGCCGGCAACCAATCAGCGTATGGCAAATTCCCCTTGTGGCAAACTGAGAGATCGCAAGCGCGAGAGTGAGAGTGTGAGCACATGCTGGTGAGAAATCGATGTAAGCGACACAATGGGGAGAGCGTCAGATTAAGCCACTGTTAGAAGTTGACAGAGAGTTAATTCAATTACAGTGGTATGTTAAAGCGAGTTTGTGGCTTGATCGAAGCTTAAACACTCTACACTGCGACATTAAATCACTAGATTATACGATTAACTACCTGTATATGAACCGTTGATAAAAAAGTGATGCAAATCAATAAAATCAGATTTTAATTTTAGTTTTGTAGAAGTGCTGCATATGGTACTTACGAAATTTATTTTCCCACTGCACAAGCAACTTTATAACTTTGAAGAGCTTACAATATTTTTGCATTGAACGGTTCATATGTTTATTTTTAGTTTTATGGTATATTTTAAATTAAGCTGGCTGCATGGACTAAGCTTTTATATTTATAAATTTGATATTAAAATTCAACTACCATTCGTGTTGCTCGATTTATATTTCTCACCAACACGAACAGAAGGTACTTACAGTTTTATGCCGTATCCGAATAGAGCTTTTCTTAGACAATTTTTAAATTAACTTAATTATACTGTATGCTCTGTTTCTAATGAAAATTATAGGTGTTCTTTACTATAATCGATATGTTTGTGCGTTACTTCTTCATATTTTGCTGTTTTTATATTGGATTTTTTGGTCCAAAGATCGAACATTTGACGGGATTCAAATTGAAATGCCATAAACACTCCCATCAATCTATTTCTGAGACTTGCGTTTAAACCTTTTTGGTTGTATAATAATTTCCCTTGTTTAAATTTAAAGGCCACTTTTGCGCATCATGTTTTAGTAATGTCTGGTAATATATAAAATTTCTGAGTTTGGGATGTAAAGTTGCTATTGTTCTATACCAGTTTTTAATTCCAGCAATTGAGGATGCGGTTTTCGTTTCTCGATAAAATGTTGAATTTTTCCTGCACCATGCGAGGGCTGTCAAATTTCGTGTTCTTTTCTGAAAAAAAGGCAGCCTTTTCAGAAAATTGTGCCTTTTCAGAAAATTGTGTTCTTTTCTAAAAAATGTTGACTTCTGAGCGGGAAAACTTTTGCACTCAATTAAATGACGGGGGGAGAAATTAGTTGATTCTGACAGGGTAGCATTTTTATGTTATTTTCTTGCACTAAAACACTCTACACTGCGGCATTAATGCAACGTTTGGGTTGGGTTGAGGGTAACATTAAAAATTGGTGCCAAGGCACGAGGTAAAAAAAAATATAACATTTTGCTAAGAGAAGAAACGCTATTTTTATTTTATATTTTATTGCACAATTGATAAGAATTTATAAAAAAGTGAAGGAAAACTAAGAAGTTTTTTCTGCAATTCGTTGGGTGCAAAAGGCTAACAATACAAAATTATTATCCGTAAATACAAAAAACATCAATTTCTATGATCTATGATACTAAGTTAAAAAACTTTTTTGATTGAGTCCGCATATTGATTAGCTTTTAAATTTCTGATGATACAGTTGATTAAGAAAACTTGGACATAATATGATCCTCAAGATTTCGGGGTTTTGGTTGATTTTGTAGACAAAAAAACTTAGTAATAGCGCTGTCTTCAGTTTTAGGTTACTGTTTTCGTTTCAAAAAAGCTTTTTGTTAGTTTTTTCTAAATATGATTTATGATACTTGGGTTACTTTAGTTCGTTTCGTTAAAATAACAAAAAAAATGTATTCGTACCTCAGAGCAACGGGGAATTAAGACACAAAATACTTGTATAGTAGACCAGTGAACAGAGCGTGACATTTAAATATAGGTGAGGCAAAAAACCGAAAAACTGAAATTTGGTATTTAATACGCTTTTGCTGAGAGGTACGGATAAATAAATTATGTTACAAACATTCGGTGAAAATTCATGCTGCTCTCAAATAAGTGTGTAGGGTGAATGTAAGCTGAACAGATGAGCGAGCGCGAAACTTGTTTCTCATGAGCAACGTGATTCGTGTGCGTGCAGTTTCTTGTAACTCTTTGAATATTGCGCTCGCGTGAATGCTCCGCCCAACAGCCATCAAGTAGCAGCCGCGAGGCATTGCTTGCCGCAGGACTGTTGTGATTAGTTGAGCGTCGCCCTTTGAGCTGTAAGCAACGTTTTTGTTTGTTGGTCGGAAAGTAGAACGGATAATAACAGAAGTGTTTCTAGTAGCACCGTGTGGTGGTAGGAAAAAGCGCAAATGGACGGACGAACAAGCAACGGACAAGTGTGTGTATTTAAATGCTTGCGTGTGTGTGTGTGCATACAATGCGTTTATAATAAATGATAATAAAATATATAAAGAGAAAAATTGTGAATTTTTATCAGTGAATGAATAAATGTCATAATTAAGAATTGCCAAAGAAGAAGAAGAAGAAGAGGAGGAAAATACATGTGCAATAAAAATTGCAAATAAAATATATGTGAAAAAAGCAAAATTAAATTGAAGAGAAAGATGATGATTATGATGATTAAAATGGGATGATGCTGTGCAATTCCTCTTCTCTTTCTCTCTCTCTCTCTCTCTCGCGTGAAAGTTATATTGTAATAATAATTATGTATTTTTGTTGTTGCTACCGCACCACCATTCCCGACGTTAGTTACTGATATTGCTTTAGTTGTTGTTGTGATTGTTGTTATCATAAAGTGGAATTTCTGTGTGTTTGTACACACACACACACTTATAATTTAATTGATAAAATAATAAATACGAGAATACAACAAAAAGAAATTTATGATTATAATATACTACTAACTACAACAACAATACAATATTCATACATACATGTATACAACACAACCATCAGCATCACAAAACTAGCAACAGCAACAACTAAATATTGTGACAAAAGTGAAAGAACGAGAGAAAAAAAAACTGATTGCGAAAATATACAATAATAAATAAATAAATACTCGTACACACATACCTACATACATATGTACATATACAAATATATGAGTACAATAAATGAAAAAGTGAAAAACGTTTTTGCTATTGTCGCTTGAAAACGCATGATTTTTTGCCACTTATTTATTTACAGACATTTACCTTACGTTTTTGTTGTTGCTATTATTATTATCATTATCACTTCAATTTAGTGCGAGTGCGCGACTAGTAATAGAAAAGTTTTGACGAAGGCGCGCGCCCGGTCACATCCAATTCGTTTAGTTATTCTCAATGTTATCGGCTCTCGTTGACGTTAAACTCTGACGCCGACTTCGACGCCGCTCGTCGATATCTCAGCATCTAATTGAATTGTTTTGTTCAACGGATTCTTTTTTTATTTACTTATTACTTATTATTGTGTGTAAAGGAAACGGAAGTAACAATACAATTTTGCAACGGTAATAAAGTGAATTCTGAAAAAGAAATAAAGTGACGATAAATAAATTGAGTAAAAGAAATAGAAGAAGAGAGATTAAAATACAAGTACGAGTTTATGTGTGTGCATGCGATTTAGGGAATTAGAAAAACTGCAAAATTAGTGAAAATCATACATCGAATGGATTTTTGGAAATTGAAACATAACAAAAAGAAAAAAAATTATTTTGCGATTTTTTTGTGGCATATTTCAAGTAAATCTGTGGAATGCTCAGATGTAAAGCCAAACACATAATAAAGAAATGTGCTGTGAATTTTTTCAAACAAAACTAATTCGTCCAGAAGCTTCTTATAAGGTAAACGCCACGGTTAAGGTGGCGAGTACACTTGATTTAAATAAACGAGATTGCTACAATGACCCATTGAATCTATTGAAGTTAGAACGAAGCGTTGCGATTTCAGTAATCGCTTCCACTTCAATGCAGAATTGATACGTGGCAACATTACGAGAAGCTATGTTTCGTTTGCGTGATTGAACCTTAATTTTTGCCAATTGCTAGTTAAACTTTTATTTCAATATATTCAACTACTTATTCAAAAAGTATGAAGCTAACTCAGCTTTAACGAGACAAAATCAACCAATATTTCTGAGTGTGTATGCCGCTTTCAGGTCTTTGGTGGACATTTGAAACCCTCAGTAAATTAGAAAAGTTTAAATTAAGAAAAGCCTGGCATCGATTAGGAAAGTTAAAAATTGTGAAATATAAGTCTCGGATACAAAGAGAATTTGCAGAACATAGTCTGACCAGTCCCTACTGTTTTGGTATTAGTAATATGAACTGGCGGATCCAGGGATAATTCTATGTTAAAAATGCTTCGTAAGATAAGATAAGATACTAATTCATTGCTACAAAACTTAATTTTGATCCTTAAGCGAACGGGAACGTCTGGAGCAAAGAATACTTAAAAAAATTATGAATACAACAAATTTCCTCTAAATGTTTTTGTAAACACCTTAAGGTATAATGGTTTTGGAAAGAAGTTAGATACAATTCTTTTCTGAGAACTATATCTGCTAAAAATATGGGTGTATTTCAAGACGATTTTGTTTCAAAACTTTATTGCTTTTAATTTCATATAGATTATTAAAACGAAAAAAAATTACCAAATTTTTCGACCTATAAAATTTTACCGACGTAAACTTATCGCTAAGATAAAGCAAATAAAAATTGGGAATATGTATTGTATTCTTAAGGGGATTTTCTGAATCAGAACCTTTGTTTTTCATTGTGTCTTAATCAAGATATACTATTCAAAAGTATATTTACAAAGTTACAGAGGCCAATTCTAAATATTTTCAAAAATACGAAGCGTCAACTGTTAGTTTTGCTCAGATTCTCGGTGCAATTGAAAACTTTTAAGTGTATTTTCTCCAGTTTTTATTTTGACCATTGAACCGAACCAACGTTTTTTTTCTTCAGTATTAAATTCTTCTAAGTGAACCAAAAAAGTTGGTCAAAAAGTCTATTTAAATAATTTTTATAGCACTAAGGTTTTTTTTTAACATTTTTTTTTAAG
Source organism: Toxonevra muliebris (assembly GCA_963691655.1). Classification (NCBI taxonomy): domain Eukaryota; kingdom Metazoa; phylum Arthropoda; class Insecta; order Diptera; family Pallopteridae; genus Toxonevra; species Toxonevra muliebris. Next base: position 56,248,681 of record OY829327.1, read on the forward strand.
CCCGGGAAAAGTTATGAATTCACATTTTTCTGCTTTTTTTGGTTTACCCAAAAGAAAAATATATAACAATTCAAAATTTTTTGTTTTTTTTGTTTCGGTGAAGAATTACGAACTGAATCTTTCCCCCCGAAGTCTGCAGCTGCAAGATGCTCATGAAAAAAATTAATAAATCTGTTGTAATTTATTATTTTACTGTTAAGCACTTATAGTCAAAAATGATTAGCTTCAGCATTAGTGCTGACAGCAATTTGGGAGACTAGTAGTATTTTCCTGATCGTATTATTTATTCGATCTAGGAGATTACCCTAGCCATTTAACCTAGCATAATCATATTTTTCACTAATAAAAAAAGGGATGGCAAAGAGCTTGTAAATTAAGTTAAAAATCAAATTGGAGTCATCGTTTAGGCTCCTGGTATAGGTTGCCCGCTAAAAATGGAAAAGTAAAAAATAATTTTTCCTCATAAACCGAATAAACACGTAAGCACATTGTCGAATTTCATATAAATTTCGAGAGAGAATTTCGTTGAAATTCTGAATTTCAAATTTAGGCGGACACATTTGAACACTAATAATTTATATAGCAATTATGGATAATTGGAAGAATGGCAATGAGCTGCTCTCCGACTTCATTAGCTTATTTCTTCACTTAATAAATATTACAAGCGCAGCTGTTATGAAAATAAAATTCAAAATGTCCAAAAAAATGTAATAGATCTTATATTTTTGTTTTTTTAAACGCAAAATTTCATTTGACAGTTTTATATTGCGAAATTCCGCATTTCAGACGCATTCTAACGAAATGATAAATTTGCCTGAGAATAACTCTCGTCCGCACTATAAAGCCGAATGGGTGGAATTTTACACCATTTCAGAGAAAACTTCGAAATTCATCGACGCGTATTAATGAATTTTTAAAGAAAAAAGTTTTAAATGATTTTTTTTTTACATTTGACTTTTAATTAAGATACGTAAATATCATAATTCCAAGATATCGTTCAGGGTTTAAAGTAAGTTCATAGAAAATTACTTTCCGATGGGGTGAAATTATACCGTGCATTTTCTGGGTTAATAAGTAATTTTAATTTTAAAATTTTAAAAGCTAATTGTTACGAACGTCTACGATAAAAATATATAAATGCAGATTTTACACAAATGAGTACCATATTTTTCGGAGTACATAGTAAGAAGAAGCTTGCTATATTTCAGGTGACAGCGTTTTTAGTTCTTCTCTGCTAAGCATTGTGTCCTACATTTTATTCAAAATTCAAATCATATTCCACTTCACGTCTTCATCTGGCACATAATCAACATAACTATCACAGTCTACAGAAAATATGTCGACTTTATATTTTTCCCAGGCTCGTTCGAGATCGAAAAAAAAACTATGGAATACAAAATTCTCATTCTCTTCCCAATTACTAATTTGTTTTTGTTTTTTTTTAAACTTTCGAAATATATTGCTAGAAAAAAAATCCCTGCGTAAGTCGACATTGGAGAGATTTAAAAATCAATAAAAAATCCGACAAAAAATTCATAAATGTTCCCAAAACCTAAAGCGCTCTAAGGAAACATACATAATTGTGTAATTTTTATAATTTAGGAAGTAGTAGTAGTTGCGAATAACACTTAATGGCTTGGCCACCCATTGGACAAAATACCGCTAAGACCATGTTAATATGAATTATTCTTCTGAGTGCAAGTCAGAACTTAAAATTTCAAAATGATGTTCAGGGAATAAAAAATTCAATTCCAAGTTTGAAAGATAAAAGCAACAGTAAGAGAAAGAAAGTAATGTCAAATGTTTAGTTTTTTTAAGGGCAAGTTTAATAAATGCGTCAAGCAATGAAATTAAGAAGACCAACGTTTTGTTTAAAGTAATTTTTATTTTTATAAATTATATTTCTATTAGAGAAAATTATAACATTCATGACAACCACTGACACCAATCACTTACACTAATCACATGGAATGCATAAAGATACACACACATACACATGCGCATACAAATGTGAAGAGAAAACTCCCTCTTCAATTTGTACAGCATTGTCATAATCATAGCCATCATCATCTCATTTCATTACAACAACATAGTACACAATTTCCGGTCACTATGAGCGCACACATACACTCACAAACAAAGTGCAAGTGCAGCAAAGTCAACGACTTCCGTTTAAATACCACGCTCTCATAACTCAACCGCAATTCTCGCTTCGCATCCCATCGCTTATACATGTGCGCAAGTAATAATAACTAAGAAGAAGAAAACGACGAAGAAAAATGCCGCGCGCAAATTAATTAATTAAATGGGTAATTAACACCATGTTGGAGGAGGGCGACGGGGGAAAATATGTATGTATGCAAAAAGCAAAAACAATTAGTAAACAAATCTAAAATGTGTACAAAAGGCAAGCAAAGGCACAAAGTCAAGGCGTCTGAAGATGAAGATGAAGAAGACTAAGCAAAAAATACGAAGCAAGGAAGGAAAATGTAAATAAATATGCACAAGATGCAAATTAATATGAGCAGCAACAGCAACAGCAGCAATTGATGTTGCGGTTAATGTTGCGGTTGCTGATTGCTGGATGGTGGATGCTGCTGGATGATGCACTTGTGCGCATGCGCGCGCACATTGCATTTGTTCACATGCATATGGTATACTCGTTGAAAGTATGTTTGGATTATGCTGTTGACAACGTTGATGCTTATGCTCATCGATCTTGTTGCTGCTGATGTTGCTGATGATGATGATGCTGTTGCTGTCGCTGCATTTTAAATTAATGTAAATTGAATTGCATTTGGCATTACGTTGCGTTGAGTTTTTATGTGCCCTGCTGTTGACGTTTTTTGATGAATGATGTTTGTGTTGTAGTGCTAGTGAGATTGTTGATGATGATCATGTTGCTGGGGTGCCAGCGGAGAGGAAACGTTTTCTTAAAATGCGTGACAATTGTATGTATGTTTTGTAGTTGATTATGGATTAGAAATAACTGTAAGTACGTATGTATGTACGGGGGAGGGGAGCGCGGGGGGGGGGGAATACGGTAGAATTTGAATTAATTTGGAGGCAAACATTTTCAGTCAAGCTGTAATGTTTGGGTTAAGGTGTCTTAAATGATCTATTTCTTTTACTCAAATATACCGATTACATACGAAGAGTATTTGATCTAGATTTTCGTTCTGAATTTGGTCCTTTTCTTGGTTTGAACTTCGATCTGAAAAAAGTGTTTGAAATTTTAGTTTAAAATTTGGTTCTGAATTTCAGCCAAAATTTCTATCCGATTTAAGTTTGAATTCTGGTCTCAGCTTTATTCCATTTATCTTTTAATTTTTGGTCTGTATATTTTGATGTGAATATTGATAAAATTTTTTTTTTGCCAATAGTCCTATTTTGACTCCTATTTTGATTCAAAAAATATTCCAAAGAGGGTTCTAGAGCAAAAGTTAGTACAAATTTTATAACACTAAAAGTGCGGGGAGGCTAAAAAAAAATATGTCAAACATCTTGTATTTACTCCGTCTGCTATGATTGGGTCTACAAAATCTATGCACTCTGGTATTTATTCGAAAAACTTTTAAAGTATAGGACAACGATTTTAACTTCAAGTCCTTTTTGGTTTATTCATCAAGCCTTATTGAAAAACTTTTTCCTGTGCCTATTCCATTAAACCAAACTTTGACAGATAAAGCAATTGATTTTGATATCATTTTGAAGTCCGAACTACAAGCAAATCAGTGAAAAAAGGATGACGATCGCAATTATCCAATTTTCGAATAAAAATTTATTCATCCATAATTATAACATTTTTGTTTGTGTGTAACAAACAAATTATTTATGTGTTTGCGCAAAATATGAAGCATTTCTGAATTATTAATTTGTTTTTTTCATTCAAAATTGTTTTAATTCCATTTTGTTTCAATTTCATTCATGATTTCAGTTTTTTCATTGTTTTCGCCGATAATAATAAAGTAATTTCAATTTTTTCTTAATAGCACAATACTAAAAATGTTGCACATACAAACAATAAAATTTAATCATCAACATTAAAATAATAATGTATGTGTATAAAAACAACAAAACCAACAACAATAACGAATAAAACACAATTATATCATAATAATAATACTAACGATTGTGATAAAAAAAATATATATACATATATGTATATGTATATAATGTAAAATAGTGAAACAAAAAAAATTCAACTAAAAGTGAAAAATTGAAAAAATCAAAAAGAAATTAACAAATTAAAAAGTTTAAAAAAAAATATTAAACAAGATATAAATTAATTATTTTCTTTATGCATCGAGGGATTAAATCCTTTGCTGAAATATTCTCAATATTACGTAACATTGTAAAACGACGGATACTACGTTACCGCATTCTCCGCATTCTCCCCTCATCAACAATCACCACTCACCCCGCTATATAAAATGTTTACAAAACATTTCCGGAGAAAATTATTGCGTAGCGATTTCGCTGTCGCTCTCATCGTTTATATTTTAATTTTATTAATAAATAAGGTTTGTATTTTTTTCTCTATTCATTATGCTATCATTTTGTTATCTTTATTGTTGATTTATCTCTAGAGTTTTATTATTTTTAATCTTTATTTTACATATCGAGGATTTACATTCAATAGTGAATGACATTTTTGATGGAAATAACGTTCTGGTTTTCACTGACCGCAGCTACATCTATGATATTATTTTCGAACTAAAAATTTAATTTTAGAATTATTTTTTCCTATCTACTATAACGTTTATTTTCGAACGTAATAATCATTATAAATTCTAAAGCTAGCAGGCAGAGATCGAGGTAAAATTTAAATAAAAATCTTTCAATATATTGGCCAAACAACTATGTCTGGGCAGTGGCGGTTCTAGGATTTGGGTTTGGGGGGCCTGGTTTTACTAAATTAAAAGATAAATATCAAACTCACTATCGACCAAAACCCAGACCTACACCAAAAAGTGGTCCAAAAATTTTATCAAATACAGGTTAAAAATTAAAAGATATCTGGAACAAAACTGAGACCAAAATTCAAACTAAAATCGGTTAGAAATTTAGGCGGAAATTTCGACCAAGTTTCAAACTAAAATTCAAATACTTTTTTCAGATCGAAGTTCAAACCAAAAAAAGAACCAAATTCAGATCAATATCTTGATTATGACCTTTCTGATTTGTTTATATTGTTAAATGATCTATTTTGAGAAAACAATTTGAAGGTAATTTTAATTTCCTTTGAGAAAAAATTTTGATGAAATAATTTGATACATCTCTATTTTTTGGGTCGTTTTTGGTCGAAACAAAAACCCAACAAAAATAGACCAGAATGAGATCAAATTCAGGTCAAAACTCAGACTAAAAACCCAACAACTCAGACCAATAGTTGGACAAAACTTTAGGCCAAAAGGACACCAAATACCGAACGAAAGTAACCCAAAACTCAGACCAAAAGGTTGTGGGAATATCTAATAAATATTTACATAAAAAAATGTTGACTTAAATTAAATAAAAACTAGACCGAAATTCCCGACGAATTCAGCCAAATTTTAAAACAAATTAGTTTAAAACTGAGGCTAAAAAGACGCCAAATACAAATTAAAAGCAAACCAAAATTTAGACCCGAAATCAGATCAAACGCTGGTCTGCAAACGCTGGAAAGCAAATCAAAATTTAGATAAAACAAGGATTAAAACTCAAACTAAATTCAGATTCAAATTCAAACTAAAATAAAACAAAATTCTGACTTACAATCAAACCAGAATTTAGATCAAAAACAGACAAAAACGGAAAAGTTGAACCAATATCAGACTAAAATTCAGTACAAAATTCAATCCAAAAACTAGCTTTCTAAAAGTCAGACATTTATAAGTTGGCGTAATGTAGTCTGAATATAATTAAGTGATTTTTGTATTCAGCGACCACCAATTAGCTTAGAAAACATACTTTATTTACACATAGAAAAAGGAGAAGAAAAAATGTTATTGCAAGTAACAGCTGAGTGCGTGACGTTGCCAGTCAGTAGGGCATTATTATATAGTTGAATATGCTATAAAAGGAAAAATATTATATATACTTAAGTTATTTGTAAGAGATTACTTTAAAAATAATTTTTTTTTTAAAAGTTGTCAAGTTGTTGCGTTTAACAACGGGACCGGGACAAAGCTTTCAAAAACGGGACAGTCCGAGACGGCGAAAACGAGGCGGTTGGTAATCGTGGTCGTAAAGCTTTTTACAGATTTCGCCTGGTCAATCAGTAATCCTAATCTTTCTTTGAATTGGTTTTGTGTAGTTGCCTGTTTTCATTCATACAATTTCTACAGTCTAGCACTGATTAATTAAATAAACAAAGGGTTTGCCTATTATGAGTTAAAACATGCACTGAAATAAGCGCCTGGGAATTAGCGAATCAGGAAACTGTCGTTAGTAACTGGCCCTTTTGTGTATTTAAATATAGTTAGGTACTTAAAATAAGTAATTTTGTCTTGTTACCTTGATAAATAATGTACTGAAAGCTACAGGTTCGTCATAAGCGATTTAAAATTAATCTAAAATATTCCATGGATTTCCAACTGGGTGAGAAAGATAATTTAGATAATTTACTATGCAACGTAACTAACTGTGCTTGTGTCTAACACAGGCCAATACTGAATATTCTTTCTTAGATATATAATTATAATTTTGATGTACCGACTAACTTTTAATTGAAACGTTCAAGTAAGCCGCAAGAGGGGGCACACAGTGGTTTGAGACTGGAAATTTTTTTTCCATGTATTGAAGGGCTCGTTTAACACCTTTGGCGGAATATATCCTTCGATTTGCGTCAACCGGTGTATTCTAGCTACTATTATATGAAAACTGGAATTTTAATCAAGATATTACGAAAAAAATTGGTTGCTACTAGCTGCTACTCTCATTTTACGACCAAAACAAAATTAACAAAACCCTCTATTAACAGAATTATTAATAGGGCTTCTAGTGTACTCGGTTTCATTAAACGCTGGGTGAAAGAATTTGATGACCCATATGTTACCAAACTATTATTTGTTTCGTTAGTACGCCCAATATTAGAGTATGCCTCAATAGTTTTGTGTCCATATTATAAGTGCCATGAAGATGCCTTAGAATCGGTCCAAAAACAATTTCTACTTTTCTGCTTACGTGGTTTACCTTGGAACCCAAATTTAAACCTTCCATCGTATGAAAATCGTTTAAAACTAATTGCATTACCGTCTTTAAAAACGCGTAGAACTATGTTAAATTCAACATTCATACTTAAACTTTTTCACGCACTCTACAAGGAACTATACTTTATTACGTTTGAAAACTTATAATAGTAATTACTTAAAATTTGAACCTTTTAATAATGCCTGCATTGATTTAAATAAAGTTTATCACTTAATAAATTTTTCTGATTCGCTAATTTCGTTTAAACATAAAATTCTTTCTGAAATTAACAATTAATTCTCTCCACTATCCAGCCATTTTGTGCTTAGTACGCGCTTCTGTTGTGTGATCCGGGTCACTCTACTACGGTAACCCATTCGTAGTTGGGAGGGAGGTGGCGTGGGATTCGTCGAAAACACTGAAATGAAAATATGGTAAATAAGTTTTTTTGTTTTAACAAATAAAAACGCTACACAAAATTTTGGAAAATTAATTAATCAGGAATATATTGTGTTTAAAATTTCTCTTAAAATAAACTATTGGGGTGCAAACCAAAAATAATTATAAACTATTTCATTTTGTATGTTAAGAAATATTAGAAACGGACAAAAACGTATGAAAAACTAAAATTATATTCGTAAAATTTTTGATGGGGCTACTGAACATTAATAAAGATTCGCGGGGAACTAATTTAAAAAATTAAAATTTTCTACATAGTTACAAATATTTTCGTTAACCAATCGAATTTATTTGAACATTTTTGGCCATATTATTAATTTAATTTAACAGATTTCTCTTGTTCAGAGACCTATTGTAGAATTTTAAGAGAAATATTTTTTAAAACTTATTAACCCTCTATCTACTTTAATTATGGGTCTTTTTTGCTACATGGGTCAAAAAGACCCATAAATAAGGTTGGCAATGGGTCAATGTATTCTAGAAAAATTTTTACCATAAAATTTTATTATAGGTGTGTGAACACAGTGTTTTTCTTAGATTTGATTTGAGATATTTTGCGAATTTTTTAATTTATAGGCTTTTATCACTTTGTATGGCAACACCTCTAAACAAGCACTTATTTTCCAGAATTTTTTTTCTATGTTTTCTATGTTTTAAAATAAATACGTTTACCAAAATTAAAATCACTGGGACAACTCTTTCTATTTTTTCCATCCCTTGTATGGAGTCAAACTACTGTGGGAAGCCCTAAGACCACATAGAAATGAACTTAAATTCTTAGCAAAAAAGATCCATCTGATTGGAAATGCTTTGTAGAGGCCCTGTGTTCCAATGGGAAATGATACTGACGTCACAATTAACCAGAACGATTTAAAAAAACATTTTTTTTGTTGAACAGTGTTATACATATATCCATTCATTTATATTCCCGATCTTTAGAAGATAATGAGAATTCACTTGTAATTTTAATTAAAATTTAAATTTTATTACAAAGTTTTATTATCACTAACATTTCAAATACATAGTAACAAATTTAACATAAATGGACTTTACGTACAGGACGGGCACATAGAACTTTCCAAAGCACTACATATATACATATGTATATGTAATTAATTATATTTTAAACTGGGAATGAAAAAAGGGAAGAACATTTAATTGTCATTGATGAATTTAACAACTTGACTTAAATGTTTATCCCTACCTACTGTTTTGTAAAGGTACATGTCTGCCTGGAGTGTGTGTGAGTGTTGCTTGATTATAGTTTTCCTTGTTGTAGTTGTGCACTTGTAATCAATTAAAGATAGAATTTTGTACATCAATTAATTGTGAGAGTAGTTAAACGTGTACACCTCAACTTTAATTACAGGTGATTAATAGATGTAAACACACACACGCGCGCACATATTTATTTGACTACCAAATATGTATAATTTTCATAATCACGCACACACACTCATATAAACATATGTATTTGTATAAATGCGAATCATAAAATGAGACAATAAAATTGATTACAAACATTTATTTTGAAAGAAAGTACCCCCCAAAAGAAAAGAAAGAAAGAAAAATCAAACTCATACATAATATATATGTATGTTTGTATGTATGTGTTCAATACCACTTGGAAGAAGCCGAAAGTCGCAGCCTGATTTGAAGATGTATTTTTGTTTTTTGAAGATTTGATTGTGATAAGGCATTAAGAAGTGCTGAACGGGTTGAAAAATTGTTTTTTTTTTACAAGGAACACGTTGAAATTCCCCCAAACTCTGCAATCTTACAATTTTGTACTGACTTCTAAACAATGTCTATTGGTTTTGTTGAATGGAGTTGGCGGCAATTGAGCGCAAGAGAAAGAAAGAAAAAAAATGAAAACAAAAGTCATAAGAAAAATTTAAGAGTCCATTAAGTATCGGGCATTATTTTTTATGACTGTTTTCAAGGGATTTTGAATCAACTCGTTGTATTCGTTGTGGGTAGGCAAATTGGGGAATTTCGAAAGACAATCCTGAAACTAAATGAGATTTTTAACTACTCTCTTAGTTGGGGGTCAAATATTTCGATTGCTGTTGTTCTTGTTGTTTTATTTAAATATCATTAGTGATCTGACGTGCATGATCATTATGATTATTACCTACCGATCGATGAAGATCACCAACAGTTTGCATTTCTTTTCATCGTGTCGCATCATCAAGCGATTTCAACTGACAATCGATTGATGATGAAATTTTTTCTTCTTGATGATTGCGATGCGGTGCAATGAGATGAGATGCGGTGTGGTGCGGTGGTGCGCTGTGTTTAGGGTGATCTTGTTAAAATACTTTTGCATCAGCCTCATAACGAGATCATTATGAATTTAAACACAAATTGATCGTAAGCAACAATTAAAAATAATTAACATATAGCTCCACCATTACATATTCACTGCCTATGTATGTATGTAAATCCTGTTGTAGATACCTTCATACATACATACATATTTATATATGTATGTCTGAATATTTTAACGATGAGTTTTGTATACTTTTGATGATTTCAATAAACATTTTATTTGAAATCTGCATGATCGTTTTGTACTGTGTGTTGTGATTTTGCATGTCCGATTTTGTTGCATTCATCGTTGGTTGTTCGTTGTTTGTTGTTCATTGTATTGATGATATTATTGCTGCTGTTGGTGCTTTAGCTCCGATCTTAACGCGCAATCTTGTGACTTTTGATGGGAAATTAACAAAACTACCGACTGATCATCATTATCATCAGCATCATTGTAAATAAATGATGTCTTTAAAAAGAAACTTTCGTTCATTTGTGGGTTCACCGACAGACAGACAGATTGTCAGACAGACAGAATACTCAGCAGGCAAGTTCCTTTAAAATAACTTTGCTAAACCACAATACTTTGGTACCGTGCAAAAGGATCGAATGTTTAAAGAATTGTAAGCCAGACAGACACACAGAAAGACGGACATATGGACAAATATTTCAAGTTGTTCGTTTGTTTGTTGTTTCATTTGTAGCGAACGTGCGAGGGAGCAAGCGATCGTAGCGAGTGCTCGATCGTTCGTTGTTGCTTCTTATCTGACTTTAATTAAACGGAATCTCATAATAAATTATCTTCATTAGTCGAATCTTGACCATCGAAAAATTTTTCTTCGCTTCGAATGATGATCGTTTATGCTGTTTTTGTGTTGGATTATTTTTGGATTTTAAATTCATTTAATTTTTCGTTTCGTTGTGGCATATTACACTACATACAATACTGAATACCTCGCACAACTAAATGAAGAACGACAACGACAACGACGACGATGACGACGATGTAGAAGTGTAGAAGAGGGAGCTAAAAGCGTTTATGTCTGCGTTTAGGTGCTGGCAAAGTTCTTCTTTTGCTTCTCGTGGTAAGCATTACCAGTATAGGGCTCTACTGTTGTGCTACTTTGGGTGCTATGTGTGTGTGTGTATAAAGAAGAAAAAACTTCAATAAAGTTGATTTGTGGCAAATTGTTGCATCAACGGCAGTATGGACTATGTGGTTGTTATTGCTGTTGTTGTTGTGGTTGCTGATTGTAATTGTAAGTCTGAGAATGAGTGAGAAGTGTTTCACTAATTGGAATTTTGAAATTTATTTCTTTCAACTGATTTGGTTGATCATAGGAAAGCTTGATTTTTAGATTTTGTGTGGCTTTTACTTTTTTTCAGAAAAAATGAAAACATTAATCCGAATTAAATGAGATTAGTTCTCATCGAGAGAAACTCCTTCCTTCAACTCATCTATATCCAAGGAAGTTTTATTCTAACAAAGAAATAATATTAGAAGTGAATTGTTATGGAGCTATAAAATAAAATTATATTTATCCAGGCGATTTAAAAGTTTGCATCTAGTTTATATTTTACGCGAGTTTAAAGTTTTGCTATTTGGGTACAACAAAACCTAAGATATATATATTGGTTTGTTTTGCATCTGAAATAGTTTGAATGTTCAGCAGCTATTAGCAAAATTTCCCACAACATATATTTGTATTGAACATATTATTCACCTTTGAATCCTAGTAGTAGGTTAAAAATATAATTTCTTTAGAAGAAGCCAAAAAATTCATAGGAGATATGTTCCAGAAAATTATTTTACAGTAAGCCAATTTAGTTCCAATAGTTAATTGCTGAATTTTTCCTTGCCCAGATTACCCAAAAGGGAGGGAAATAAAGGGTTAATATTTTAAGAAATATTGATTTCTGCCATAAGCTATGCTTAAAGCACCATCACTTAAGTCATCTGGTAAACTTTAAAAACTTTTAAAAGGCCTGGGGAGTTACTCTGTAGTTCGATTCGAAAGGCAGTTCTACTCGAAAGCCAAATTCGATCCGAAAAGGCACAAAATTAAATCTGAACATCGAACAAATATTATTCGAAAATGTTTCCTAGATTACCAATCGTTCGAATTCGAGTAAATTTTCTTTCGAATCGAACTACAGAGTAACCCCCCTGGAGTTATTTTTTGAGAATTGATTTATATCGAACAGTAATATCTGTTGAATAAGGCAAGCATTTAGGTCTTGTACTAGGTTAAAAATTAATAACAAAAAATAATAAAAAATTCTAGACTTGATATTTCTGCAAAAGGATCCATTGGAAAGAAATGGAGTCTGTATTAGGGCTGCAAACTTTACTCGTGTGCCCTAGAATCTGCGGAATTTCCATAGCCATTTTTGGGGCAGAAATTCTAGGGGATTAAATATTTTTGAAAGTTTAATTTAAGGAGTTTTATTTTTTTAAATTTTTATATTGTACTACTATAGCTGAGCTTTGTCCAGCTACGCTGAGCGACCCTCGCAAAGTTTGGGCAATACCAAAATTACAATAACAGCAAAAAAAAATCCATACTACAGAAAAACCCATACAGAAATTATCATATGTGCGTGGCAGCCTCCGATATCAATCTAAATGGTATTTCTTATCCACTTGTCCAATAGTGTTCGCATTAATACACACTTTTATTAAGTATTCGTATTCGAATGAAAGTTTTACAATTTATTAATTCTTATATCAAGAAAATTCACAAATATTCGCAAAGCTAAACTAAAATGCAAAACAAAAAAAAAATGCACATAAAGGTTTGTTCGATTTTAAAAATAGCGGGAAATAACACCATCTATAAGTCAGATTTCGCATTTAACATATAAAGCACATCTTTCTTTCTGCTGTTATTTCTCATTCATATTCGCAGTTAGATATTATTTATAATTTTATTAGAAGAACAGAAAACTATGGGCAAATAATACTTCCATACTAAATTTTAATACCGTTCTTAAAATTGATCCTGGGATATTTCATAACACAATATTCAGATAATATGGGAGGTGCCACATTATCTGAGACATAATCATATATTTTAATTTTTATATAAATATTGAAGAAGATAGAAGATTTCATAATAAAGTTCACATATCACTAAGATTATTCCAATTCGATATTTTTTCGCGGATGACAAATTAAATTTTAAGATTTCCTGACGATTTTAAGTATTGGATCATAAACTTAACATAACAAAGCCTTAGGATTCATGCTTCAAATACTTTCCATAGATCTAGAAGAAAAACAGTTGAATTAAAAAAAAAAGCTTATTTGGAAAACTTTCCAGAACCTTGGGATTATTGCAAAGGTCGTGGAAGTGTTAGGTTTTTTACGCGGAAAAGTGGTCAATGAGATAAGATACTACAAAAAATGCATATCATTTCACAATTTGCATTGCAAAAAAACACTTAAAAAGTTTCCAGCTGAAGATAGGTACTTGATTAGGCTCAGCAAAATTAACGATTTCTTAACTTTCATCAAACTAGAATCACAAATGGAATTAGATTAAAATTTGAAAATATCAGCGAGAACTGTAGGCAAGTGATTAAACGAAAAAAAAATATTAGGTCGAATTAGCAGACATAAACCCAACGGTTCAGTTCGCTAAACGATATCTCCACTAGCACTAGCATTTTTGGAAAACGATTGTTTGGAGCGATGAATCCAAATTAAATGTGTTTGGGATCGATGGAAGGCTCTTTGTTAGGCATCCATCAAATACTGAGCTGGACCCAAAATTTACTAAAAAAAAAACTGTAAAACATGGGGTCCTTGTGTAATGGTTTGGTGGTGTTTCACTTCATCTGGAGTTAGTCCAATTGCTTAAATCGATAGCAAAATTACTGAAGAAAAGTACAAAGGCATGCTTAAAAATCATGTTCTCCGAGGATACGGTAAAAATTTACCTTCGGGTTGGATCTTTCAGCATCAAAGCATAATAGTACCAAAGGTAAAATTTCAGTTCAAAATTAAAAATCATCAAACTTATTATTTTCAAATATTTTTGTTTAGCAAATTACACCATTGACATACGATAATTTGGAAAATTTTTACATATTTGACATAACTGTTTTTTCCTTTTTAATTTTATTTTATTGAACTGTTATTTATTTATTTTACCGTTGGTTTTGTATCTTTTCAATAGAAACTTTATTTTTTCTTAAAACTATTCTGCTCATAAGTGTATGACTTAATTGTATGTCCACAAGTGTACTTTGCGCATTGTTGTTTACTTTTTTATAAAAGTTTTCGTTTTTGTGTTCCAACAAGTGCAATAATTGGTTTTTTAAATTTTTTATTTTCTCTTTTCAATACACTTTCTTCGTCTTTTGCACGTTTACATCGTCTAATGTTGATATTACTTTACAATTTTAATTAGGAAAGAATAAACTATAAAATTAAATAAACTATGCAATAAAATGATACTATAAATAAGAAAAATTTTTTGATATTCCATTGATATGTAAGTATATTCCACACTTGTTTTTGATAAAGAAATTCTGTGATGCATACTTCTGGTCTTCAATTAAAATATATAATAAAATACACACTTATAAACTCACATATACTATGAAACCTCACACACTCGACACCGAAGTGATATTTGATTTTAATTTCTATCAATTTTTCGTCATGTTATCATATCAATAAACAAAATTTTGAAAAATTATTAAGTTTTTCTTTTAAATGCAATAATTTGAAATAAGTGAAGCTGAGGTCGATATTAAAATCGATATAAAAAGAATTAATTGATTAGAATATTTTTTCGAAGTTTTATTAAATTTTTTGTTTGGAAAATTTTAGAAAAGGGGAGGGTGTCGGATTCATCTCAGGGGGAGTTGGGTTAGCCCTATATTTTCACTTTCAGAAAAGCTTTTATAGCGAAAAAAGGTAAACAGAAATTAAGGGTTGATAGGGGAAAGAGTTGAGATATTTAAGGGGTTATACGCACTTAGGATGCCGAAAAAAGTGATTTTCAAGCATTTTTCTGAAAAGGCATTTTTTTGTATTAATATAAAATTTTACATACATATTGTTCAATTTGTTAACTTTTTTTTTAAAAAATGTGCCTAACGGTGAGCACGATATCTTTCAGTCGGATCATCTAAAATGAAAAAACCAAAAAGATTTAGTTAATACAAAGTATTATCTAGTAGTTGATCAAAGAAATAATCAAAATATCCATTTTAAACAATTGTTTGATTTTTGATGAAAATTTTGGTCTTAAATTCTTTATAAAATAAATACTTCGATCAATTATTAAAAAATGTACTTATAAAAATAAAAAATTAGTAAATAAATAAAAATTTGACCGATTAGTTTCAAATAAAGTTAAATAAAATAAAGCTATTTTTGAGAAATCTTGCTCGCCTACTTTGAAAACATAGTTTTGGGAAAAATGCTTTCAAAGTTTTAAAATTTGCTCAATTTTTCTTTACAAATATGCATGTAACATCAAGAATATTTGTTGGATTGATATGTAATATTCAGAGAATATATTTATATATATGTACATTACGGA
Organism: Toxonevra muliebris; assembly: GCA_963691655.1. Classification (NCBI taxonomy): domain Eukaryota; kingdom Metazoa; phylum Arthropoda; class Insecta; order Diptera; family Pallopteridae; genus Toxonevra; species Toxonevra muliebris. The sequence goes on from OY829327.1 coordinate 56,264,184, forward strand.
AATCGAATAGAAGAAATAAATTTTTTGAAAATTTTAGCTGCGTATTATTTTAAAAATAGTGTTCGAACATTTATATATTGAACTGACTTTTTGACTGAATTGTTTGATTTTTATGTTATGTTTATTGGTTGTATTTCTTTAAAAGTTCATGTGTACTAAAAATTTATAGCTTTGTATTGCATATGCTCAAACTAAGTGCGTTTTATTGTTTCTTTTGGTTTAAGGGGGCACCTCCAGTTGTGATAATCGGTTCAGTAGTTGTTGAGTAATCGTGGTCACCGGCTTCAAAAATGTCATTTTGAGAAAAACGCGTTTAAAGTTTTAACTTTCTTTAATGTCTAGAATTAACATTATCAGCACGATTAATATATGAAACTCCAATATTTAAATCGATTGGCTCAGAAAAACATTAAATTGTCCTAATCGTTTGATTAATACACAGTGCTTGGTTTAGCAGCAATTTCATCTTTAACATTTTGATCAAAATTTTTAATATCGCTTGTCTCGCTGATACTTTCTTCTTCTGATACTTTCTTTTCTGTATTTGGATCCAAATCAAAATTTCTATCATTTGATGCTGATTAAAAATCACTTTCTTCACTAAAACATTTCATTTCATCTCACAATGGATTTTGTATCTGATATCTTAAAATTTTGTAACCGTTCTCTAAATTTGAGATCGAAATAAATTGGCAGGTCTTTAAACTTCAGTCTTTCCTTAAATTTTTTTGATTTAGAGTGACTAAAGAGCTGACGTATTTCGTGCAGATTTTTGGTTGCAAAGCGACAAGATTACGGTACTTCCATTTCTACAATCTCCACCTCAACCAACATACTTACAAAGTTAAATTCCAATAAAAAAAAATAATTCAAAAAACAATCTCAATTTATATGCATGTATATAACCAAATTGAGATTATTCTTTGAGTAATTTTTTGTTGGAATTTATCATTGTAAGCATTGGGTCGAAGCGAGGATTGTAGAAATATCGTACATCCGTCTTAATCAACCTGAATATGTAGCACTTAGTTTAATATTCGATGTTAAGTTGTCATGTTCTAAAGGCGCATGAAATACGGCTGACCTTGAAGTAATAAATATATTGCAGTTTATTTCGTTTCCAAATACACTAGCATCCATAAATATATATACACACATATATATATATATATATAGGTATATATATTCACCTACATATAGGTATATAAATAAGCGACTACGTAAAACGAGAGTTTACTGTAGTAAGATAAAATTGTAAAATTTGTACGTATTTCTTTGTATGTACATTGGGTTGTACTTCTTATGCGATATATATTAACAACGATTCGAACCTACCTATTTTTCGTTTAGATTTACCTATAAATTTATTTTTTTACAGATTGGAAGTCAATTGACTTCAAACTTAAAAAGGCTGCAATCTTTTACAGCTCTAATAAGTATCCATGCAGAGGGACTGCATTGCCGAAGTTATGGAAACTTGGGGGAAAACAAACACTTAACCATTTCCTTTGTGAATGTCCAACCTTGGCAAAAACAAAATATCGATGTTTGGAAAGGTATTTTCTCGATAATTTGTCCAATTGCTCGGTAGTTAGTCCGACGAATCAGCGAGGATACCTTAACTCTATGGGATCGGCTTAGTAATAATCTATTATTGATTTCAGTTCGGCGAGGATGAGGGATCAGCCATTTTAACCAACCTACAAAAACCGCCTCCTCTTAATTTGAAAATAGTGTAACTTTTTTTTAAACCCATTTTCTTTTCTTTCTTTTTTAATGTGTTCCATTTTTCCTTAACTATTTTGTGGTTTTGATTTTCTCTAAATTTGCATACTCGCTTCTGTAGCTGGAAGTTCTACATTCAACGCTGCATAGGTAATTAGAAAAGGGGAAAGAAAAAAGAGATGCGCTTTCAAATTAGACGTCAAAACATATTACCTAAACTTCATCACAGGTGTCAATGATATGCGCGCTCAAAAAGTGTTCGCAACATGTGGCAGCATGGCAGCATTTCAGCAATGGAAAGGAAAGATGAGCTGAGCAAAAAGTGTTGACAACAAGAAAATCGTGTGCTGGCGTACAAGTGTTGTGGTTGTCGTCATCGTCATCGTCGTCGCCGTCATTCTGGCTTTTTGGCATTGTTGTGTTCTGTGTGTAGTGTAGATGCAATGCAAGGAGGAAGGTAAGAAAGAAGGCTAATAACTCATACCTCATATGTGACTGGGTACATGACATTCATTAATAAAACTCAACGCGCACGCTACACAATTTATCGTCTGACCGACCGAACGACAGATCGCCCGAATAGAAATAAGAAGTGCTTGAGTACTTGTACTCACTCCTAGTATTCATGTGTATATAGTATAAAAGAATTGGAAGAAAGCAAAAAAAAAAACCATAAGAATCGAATTGTAAGTTGCGTGCTTAGAGTGCTAAAGTGAAACTTTTGTTGTTGCTTTTGTTGTTGTCAGAAAAGAATAGCAACCAATACCTGAATCTGACTGAATCTCAT